>CM027835.1:14448534-15698534 GCA_016097545.1 Eucalyptus victrix
TTCAGATGTCATTTAAGCCTTCCTTGCAATGCTAGATCTTACACCAGGAACAACTCCATAAATTACCTTTTTTTTTTTTTTTTTGAATTGTCTTGAACACTATGATCCATCTGTCCTTGATCAAATTCCAATGAAACCAAAATAGCCAATTGCCATGCAAATCCAACATGTCCTTAAATACTATAGGACCAGCAGAACTTTTCCCAAAAGACTCAGATCGTTGAGTACTCTCTTCCTTGACAAGAGGCAAATCTTCACCATTACTCTTGCTTCAAGCATAGCTTTTCGCTTGTGAATGATTTGGTGCTTTGCTGATGTCGGGGGAGGGCTTAGTGTTTTCTTTCCTAAAATCAAAGAAGTCAGGGGACGAACTACGCAAGAGGGTTTTCTAATGGCGCCCTTCGTCTACCCGAAAAGAGTTGGAAGCTCTGGTCAAAGACCTTGAAGTCATTGCTACTGAATCGAGAGGAGTTGACGAAGACAACTTACGATTAAGAAAAGGCTTCTTCATCTGGTAGCTCCTAGAACACCATCATTTGGATATGCTTCAACTTCCTCCTCTTCACTTTGAACAAGATCAGTTTGCTTCTCCTTCACATTTGGCCGCATATTGAGTGATCACAGCCTCTCAGTACGTTGACAAGTACTAAAGAGTTATTGACGTCTCTCTACTGCATTAGGAAAGTTGGCCTTCATTTCAGCTCAACTTCACTCAAGTCACTCCTGCATGGCTTTCAGTTTCGCCTCCTTCTCTGCTCTATCGAATCCCCACCCTTCCCTCAACTTTGCATCTCCTTTCAACATGTAATTTTCATAGAAACTTTCCTCTAGAATCATCAAAGAAACTAAGGTCAGAGAAGTTCCTTATGAGAGAATTGGCATCCTGATTATCAAACACCTTCATTGATGGACAAGTATGGAAACCCATCACCTTATCTGAGTTCCCTCTTAAGTCAATTGCAAAGTTCTTCTCCTGTAGTTTAACTGGAGCTATCACTTGGACCTTTGGTATCTGGTGCTGCAACACCACTGGTTCTATTCGGGAATTAGTAGGTTTACTCCTTTGAGCAGAGCTGGACTGATCTATGGAAAGGTGAAGCTTGTGTTTTGTAAAGAGCTTTTCTTTTTCTTTTCTTTTTTTCATTTTTTAACTCCTTAATCTTCATCTCAAGCTCGTCATTGAGCTCCTAGTGCTGAACTTTTCGATATTGCAAAACCATAGTCATAATTTCCATAAACTAGACCTATGTTTTTGTCTTGAACTGCTTTAGTAAGAGGATCTCTATGTAAACTAAAAATGCTTTGCGTCTCACTAGAGGATCCTCCCATTTATGTCCACCACCAATACTAAAAAGATTAACACGTTAGAGACTATCACACAATCTCACCACGTCTTGAAAGATCTACCCAAATAGATCATAGCCTAAACTCTAATACCAACAAATGTCACACCCCGATTCAACAGAATAAGGGCATGACACTGTCGTCCTTTCACCAAAGGATGCAACCTCAACATAACCAAAATTCAGCCAAAGGTCAACACATGTAAACACGCGCGCGCGCGCCAAAAAAAAGGCATTTGGTTATAATATTAGAGTTTTCTATAAACCACCAAATTAATATATACACCACCACCAAAAGTTAACTCACAAACTTATCAACTATATATGACTCATATCAAAAAGTCCGCACCACAAAAAGTTCTCCCTAATAACAAACACTTAGGCCTACTTGCGCCTCTGAAGAACCTAAAAAAAACTAGTAGATGAGAGGAGTGAGCTATCATGGCTCAATGAGTAACACATTTCTTCCAAGCGAATCGAGAAATCACTATGCATATTTAAAACGCAACCATAACTCATTCTAAAATAATATAAATTCGTAATATAAATACTGAAGACACCAATGGTCCAGGTTAATCTCATACAAACCTGTATCGATGGTCTATTCCATTGATTAATCTCATCAAAACATACGTCGATGGTTTATTTCATCGACCAAACTCAAATCACCTGTCAATGGTCCACTCAATTGACCAACTCATGCTCAATTGTCTATCTATGGTCATGTGTAACGCCTGTGACAAGACGACCAAGATTTTCCCTAGTTAGGTCTCCACCTATTATTAGCTGGTGGCTTAATCCACAAGGATATCCTAGACTAGTATGTGCATACCATACACCACTTAGGGTCTACAGAGACATCAAGTATCAATCACTAATCACAAATATCTAGTAATCCAACATCAGAATGAGAGTCATCTCATAACTTAGGCATTTGAATATAAGTATTAAAGCGTTCTTAAAGAACCACAAACGTTTTGAAATTCTTTCATAAAGGGTTTCACAAACCATTTTCAGACAATCATTGAAACCCAATTCAAATGATGATTATCTCTTTCAACAACAAAATGGTAGTGAAAGTTCGATCCTGTTTTATGTAACAAAAGATGCTATTTATCCACTCATAGCATGTATAATCCATAATGTTTTTTTCTTTTCAAAACATAAGTTTAAAATACAAAGAAGAAATAGTGTCACTCACTTGGGAAAAGCCCAAAAACCAACTATGACTCGCCTATACTAAACAGTCGAATCCCTAACAATTAATCGAAAAACAATATCAAAAGGCTAAGTAAAAATAAAATTATTATAACAACTCGCCTATACTAAGCCTTTTTGTTGATAAAATGACACCTACGAGCCAACAAGGCTTGTATTTAGCAGAAACCTATTGTTGTCTATTAGGCATAGCTCGCGTGCTAAATTTCGTCGTGCCATAACTTCCTCTACAATATTCCATTTCGAGCCATCTCATAGTTCTCTTGATACGCTATAACAACCCCAACTTAGCCATCCCAAAACCTGACCGAAAACAGCTAAATTACAGAGCCAAAGCTACTATTCAGTACTGTTCCAAAATGCGCGCCAAAATTGTAAGCTCAAATTACAATTCATAAAATGATATAGTTTCACAACACTCTAAATTATCATTTCTATCAAAATACATAGTTCAATAACTCAAAATTCGGATTTCTCCACACAAATCTCCAACAATTCCGAATTTCGAGCCCTAATTGCGACGATTTGTTCGAATAGACAATTATAGGCTTTGATCACTTACCGGCATTGCAAAACGGGGTTAAGTCAGCTTGATGAGGCTTCCGGGTCGTGAGCGCGCCAAAATTTTCCCTTCCTCCTTTCTCTTCTTTTCTATCCTCCCTTTTTTTCTTCATTTCCCTATTTCGTTTCTGCCCAAGCCCTCCCTCTCTCTTCTCTTTAAAAACAACTGAAGCTTCCACTCTTCTCCTTCAACTTCTTTTGTTGACTTTTCAAACCCTCTTCTTTTATTTCTTTCTTTGTTCTTTTTCTCAAAGCTCATATATTACATAGAAAGTGTCACAGTTAATCTTTATGCTGTACTTTTTTCTCTTACCAATCAAATTTTACTAACATGGATGTTGGAACACATGTATCGTGCTATATTATGCTTACAAAGCATGACACCACATAGGTGCTGAATTAGACAACATAAACATAAAATTAAAAAATGACAATTGAGAGAGAGCTCCATTATAACTCGTCTATTTGAGCTGCAAAGCTTGAGCCATGGCTACTTGATCTTTGAGCTTGTGGCGTTGCCGCATGAACTTTAATCTTGCAGCGTTTTCATTCGCTCGAGTCATGAGCCACGAAGCTCATAGCCCATAACTACTCAATTGCTAGTCGTGAGTCAGTACTAATAATAGTTTTTGTTGGTTTTTGTTTTCATAATAAATTGAAGAAGAACCTACGGGAGGGAGGGAGGGAGGGAGGGATAGTCTATGGGTCCATTTGGTTCAGTATTTGGAAGGGGCTTTTGGACTCTAAAGGGGTTTGGCCAAATGTAAACATGTTTGGTTCAATTTTTTGGATGACTTTGGTAAGATACACTTGCATCTCCAGTTGGCTCTAAGGGCCTTTAACCAAAGTAGTTTCGGAGGTACTTTGGGAAGTTGCATCTTTGGAATGCAAGTCCCACAGGTACTGTTCATCTTCTCCGGGGAAACAAACGGAGGCCAACCACCGCCAACCAAGGAGTTGCCCGCATTGGGAACTGTTGCTTGAGGGGTCATTCGACCCTAGCAACTCGTTGCTTGAGGGTCGCAGCCACCATCTAAGGTCATGCGACCTCAAGAGGTGGTCGCCTTGGTTCGCGTGAACCAGGTGACGATCGCTTGGGTTTGCATGACCCAGGCGATGATTGCTTGGAGTTCGCGGCCTAGGCAACCGTTTGGGCCGCGCAAACCTAGGCATTACGACCCAGACGGCCACCTAGGTTGCGAACCCCAGGTGTTGCTTGAGGTTACACAACCTCAGGCGAGGCTGGTGGCGGCTAGATAAAGCCACCGGTGGCTAGATTAAAAAAAAAATCAATAAAAGTCATATGCAAAACGTAGTTTTTACCAAATTGCAATTAAGTTAAAGTTGTTTTTGCAATACACTTTAAAATTATAACTTACCAAATATTATTTGCATTTCGAAAGACTCCTTTAACCTAAAGATATTTGCATTATCCTAAAGATATTTGCCTACCCTTTTTTAGAAACACCACTAAATAAAGATAAAAGCAGATTGCACCCTTTTTTATTGCTGAAGGAAGTCAAGACATCATAATAGCACCTCTAGCACCAGAGAAGGATCCACGATTAGAGTAAAATAACTGCAGCAAAAGAAAAGTGAAACAATGCGTTAGATCGAAAAGTATTTAAGAATTGTGTATAGGAAAAAGGAAAAGAAAAAGTGGCAATGGTAGAAAGGAAAAACAAATGAGGGGAAGCTTGGAAGAACTGAGGGGATTATGTTACTGCAAAGGTCCACTGGATTAGCCTTGATATGGATGGATTATGAACCAAAAATAAAAGCTAGGCCTTCTAAAACAATTTCCCGTTGCAATGGAAAATACCGTTTGGATCAACCTGATTGAAATGAGAATTCAATAAATTTCCCACCTAAACAAAGTGGAGATTTTTAATGAGCAACGTTGAGATAATGAATTTGGTTTTACAAAAATTTTAAAGCAATGTCACAAATATTAAAGGTTAAGCAATAAACAAATGAATGGAAGCGCGGTCTCGACCTCTTTTTTTGGCGTTTGGTTATCCGCAGATGCTTGCGGAGGCTAATGGTTTAGCTAGGTTTATTAGGCTTAGCCCGGGTTCTCCCAAGCTTACCAATTCACGACTTAATAGTTTGATATGTTTTGCCTATAAGTTAATTTTAAAATGTAGTCGCCACTAATCAATTTGGGGTGGGTTGATTAGAAATCCAAGCGAAATATCGAGAGGAATATTCGCTCCTATGCAACCAAAGAAATTAGGCTCGGAGATTTGATTACACTAGTTAATCACTAATGCCATTTCGATACCTAATCTTGTTTAAACCTTATTCTTGAGGGATTTTCCATGTGTGGAGGAAAAACAAATTGTTGGTCTTTTTCTATTTTTTGAACATAAAAGGGATTATTTGATTTTTTTGGTCTTTTTTGAAGATATAAATCATTTTTTTTGGTTTTTTCTTATTTTTTTGGGAAATTGTGTAAAACATAGGATATTTTGGATATTTTTTTTATTTTCTGAAAATAATTTATTATTTATTATTATTTTATTAAAATATTATTATTATAATATATTAAGAAATGACCCGGGTCGATCCCCCGGGTTGGGTTCGACCCGGGTCGTCCACCCAAGACCCGAACGGCCTGCAACACAGGCCCGGCCAGGGATTTTTTCTTTTCTTAAAACATAAAAGGCCAAATGATTTGGCCCGTTTTCATATATAAATAAAATACTACAGCCTAAAGGCTACCCGGCCCACGCGTACAAACCCAACCCAGGCAAAACCCTACCTGAATGATAACTCGGGTCCGACTTGACTCAGTAGCCTTGACCCGAATCCCAAAAAACCTACTCGATCGATGACCCGAATTTGCTCGTCCTCTCCCTCGCTGCTGGAGCCCTCGAGATTTGACGATCCGCTGCGGCGGCGGCCGAGCTCGTCTCGGTCTGACCTTGGGCCTCCGCCGGCATCGCCTTGACCTTCGTCCAGCCGATCGTTGCAGCCGATCCCGTCGCCTGTCACCACCCATCACCGCCGGTCACTGTAGATACGGCGCTCACCTAGGATTTCCATGGAACGCCTGGTGGGCACCGGTTGAGGAGGACAAGGCAGAGCCCTTCGGGCTTAGGACCGCGACAGGGCTCCGAATAGGCGAACAGCGGGGACCGGCGAGGAGGCAGACTACGGATGGTCGGGGGCCGGAACTCGTGTGAAGCCGGCGGTTGTGAGTCCCGACCCAATGACCCTAGCACGCACAAACAAACAAACTAAAAAAAGCGAACAACCCTAGCTCACCGCAACAGGGGATGCAACGTCGGGTGGGTGGTCCGGGGTCGTGGAGATGACAGTTTTCGATGCAGTAGATTTATGATTTTTTGGTATTTTTCCCCACTTGAGAAGGATCAACGATAAGAGTTAAAAAATTGCCGCAAGAAAAGTGAAACAGCACATCATATTGAAAGTATTTAAAGAATCGTGTGTTGGAGAAAGGAAAAGAAAAAGGTGTAATGGCATAAAGGAAAAACAAATGAGGGGAAGCTTGGAAAAAGTGAGGGGACTATGGTACTGTGAAGGCCGAACAAGATTGGCCTTCATATGAATAGATTATGAGCTGAAAATAAAAGCTAGGCCTTCCAAAACAGGCTTCTTCAACGATAAATTAAAGTGGACATGGACTTGCATTTAATACCCTCTGCAATGGAAAATACTGTTTGGATCAACCTAATTGAAATGTGAAACTCAACTAATTTCCCACCAGAACAAACAATAGAGATTTTTAACTAGTAACATTGAGATACTGAATTTGGTTTTACAGAACTTATAAAGTGGGTAAAAGCACCCAACATAAGTCTCATCCATCACTTTATAAATAAGTTTTGCTAAAAGGTTCAAGTACTCATATTCGAAACATAAAGCAATGAGGTGATTAAAAAAAACTCAACCTTAGAAGAGACATAAATGCTATGTGAAAAATGGAGCGGGCATTAACATCCTACAGCTCCAACGATAGGATCTGCTAGTAATACATAGATCAGTTGGAAATTATCATGATCTAATATTCCGGTCCTAGCAAGCCGTAGTTTCAAGGGTGGTTTTCATACCATGACTCATTGTATAAACCAAGCAAGTAGCAAAAGGAGTTATTACTTAGAAATGCCAAGCCTTACAGCTTGCTTTGCATGCGATGGGGGCAAATTTGAGAACCATGTGAAACACCAGCTGGGATCCAAGCTAGGAGATACGAATATGTTAGATCCCAATTCCAGTGCCAAAAATATCAGAAAGTTTTAGATGCTAATTACCAATATCACCTTGGATCTCAAAAAGCAGAGAACAGATTATTATACAAAGCGAAGGGTCTTTACAACCGGTCATCCAAGCTCGCTTGTATTTACATGTAACAAAAATAGCTAGGGAAAAAAGCCCCAAGAAAGCCAATCCCCAAATGCTGAGATTCTTTGTTGACTACAGAAAAAGCAGAAGAGTATATGCACTAACTGAAGCACTTCTTGTACTAAGCTCTTATCTTATCATCCTCAAGACTTGGACTTTGTTGAAGATGAACTATTTTGCTTCTGCAAGGAAGCAGTTGAGGTGTTGCTCCTCATCTGGGAACTCTGGTTTGATGATGACGACTCAGTGAAGAAAACTACGTGCTCCTGATTATCAAGAAGCAGTTGAAGGGCTCTCGGTATCCTGGGCAGGTTCACATCCAACAATCCCTCGAGTACTCGAACAACCTGCCCCATCGATGGCCTGTGAGTTTCCTCATCTTGGACACACCAGCAAGCAACTCTGCATATCCTATTTAGCTCTTCAGTATCAGCGTTTTTCTCCAAGTCTGGGTCCAAAAGATCAAGCAGGTCACCTCCTTCAGCTATCTTGCTAGCAGCCCATGCTGGGAAGAACTCGATGGCCCCATTTTCCGATAGCTCTAAGTTCCTCCTTCCCGACACAAACTCAAAAAGCATCATCCCAAAGCTATAAACATCAGCTTTTACTGTTATGGCCACTCCAGAGATCCACTCCGGCGCAAGATACCCTCTTGTGCCTCTCATGGTTGTCAACACCCTGCTGAAATCTCGGCCAACAGGCTTTGCCAGGCCAAAATCTGCCACTTTTGGACCGAATTCAGCATCTAGAAGGATGTTCTCTGGCTTCATGTCACAATGTATGATGAAATCTCTGCACTTCTCATGGAGATAAGCCAGACCTCGAGCTGTTCCCAAAGCAATTTGGTACCTCGTTTTCCAATCCAAGGTCTTCGAGTCCTTTCTATGAAAGAGATGATAGCCTAAGGAACCATTTGGCATGAAATCGTAGACCAACAGCCTCTTGTCACCTTCAGAGCAGAATCCGCGAAGCCTGACAAGATTCACATGCTGGATAGTGCCGATTGTGCTTACTTCCATTCGGAATTGCTTCTCACCTTGGCTTATGCTTTCAAGCTTCTTGACTGCTATGTGACTTGAATCAGGTAATGTTCCTTTGAAAACTGAACCGAACCCACCCCCACCCAACTTCTCTGAGAAATTCTTTGTTGCTACTTGTAACTCCCGGTATGCAAAGACTATAAGTGAACCCTCCACTATTTTTGTTGTTACAGTTGCCCCTCTCCTCCATCTCCAAACGGCAAACGAGACAATGGCTAGTATCGCTACGGCAGCACCAACAGACCCTGCCACTGTTGCAGTTACATTACTCTTCTTGCTGGGATCCTTAATTTCGGAGGCAGCAAGCCGGACGTAGAAACTCCTTCCAGGGGTAGTACCTTGTTTGAGTTGTTCCACATTGAAGAGATCCCCAATCCAGATTGAGCAGGCATTATCCTCGAAAGCATAAGCCGTGCAAGAGCAATTGCTCAAACAAGCAGTTCGGCATTCCTGATCGCTCCCTGCAACTAAAGATTGAGGAGCATCATGCAATTTCATGTTAGACATAGGCCAGAAACGGTCTTTCTCCGCATTCGCTGCACAATTTAAGTTCGAATTCCTCTTGCAACCACCAGACCAATCACTCCGCTTCCAATCCATTGGAGAGCTTATGCTAAATCCCTGCAAGCAGCTGCACGAATCTTCACTCTGCTCGCTGCAAACACTGAAAGGCCCACAAAGTCTATACACCTCACATTGTTGCTGGGCGAACACGTTCCACAACTGGAAAGAAGGCCACCAGAACTCTTGCTTGATCTGCCCAGAAAGGTCCATCACAAGCGTTGATATGGTGTTCAAGGAGATTTTGACTGAATAGGTGATGTAGCTCTCGTTCTCATTGTCCACATATTTGAAATCGTTAACATAGGTCGCAATCATTTCAGGGATCCAATACAAAACTTTCGTCTGATTGTCCCACGCCGCACTAGCCCAGTAATGCTCAGACCCATTCCACCTTACGCAGTACTCACCGTCACTGGATGGCTGAGGACCGAAAGAGAACAAACCTGTCGAAGGGTCCTCAGCGTTCTTCCATGATGTCAAGAGCTGACTCCTGTTTGTGCGCTTGTCGATCCCTAATTTGGCACCGGGAAGCCAAGTGTGCGTTGGGTAATCAAAGCTCTGCCAGAGAGTCACGGAAGAAGTCGAAGCCGCTTTGAGAGCGAAGTTGCCGTCGTCCTCAAGAACCGCCACCATGGAGCTCGATCCAGATGAAGAAGCAGTCAGATTCGTGGACCAAACGGGGACTTCGGAGTTGTTAACAATCACAAGATTGCCACCCGAGACCTTCAGCTCAGTGGATTGCCTGTCAGTGATAGGGTTGTCTCGGTTGGCGACCCAGACGACGGTTTCCATGCTGATTTTGTTGTACCAGATGCCTATGTAGGAGTACATGGAGTTACCTGGCGAGAAGAAGCCAAGCGTAAAGTTGCCACCCGATGAGGTTAAGGTTTGATTACCAGATATAGATCGATTCGCATCGAGCTTGTCTGTGCCAAGACAGAGGTGGGTGTACAGAGATGAGCAAAGCAAGAAAATTTGGAGTATGAACAACCACAGACTACTGTTTTTGCTATCCATGGCTGGACCATATAGGGTTCGAGCGGACAGGTGTAGAAACAAGATTCACAGGGACAAGTATATATACCCATTTGTGCTCGGAGCGAGGGCAAGGTATGAGATCTCAAAGAAGAACGGGTCAATAAACGCGCAAAGTATTGTGTGGAAACTTCAACTGAGACTAGCGCATTGTCATGGAGTACGTAGATAGAAGCATCTAAGTAGGCATCATATCAGTGGACAAGGATGGGCATATCCCGGAGTGAAGAAGACGCTAGTGGTGCAACTTGGACATGTCCTCGTCACACACTGGAATAACATGCAATGAGAACACTCAATCTCAACATCAGACATTTGAATGATCAAGCAGGACTTTAAACATAGTTTTACCAGCATCAGTTAACAACAAAGGAACAAATCCAAGTGTCAAAGTCATTCATATATTTGAAAAGCTGGACCGACAAGATTTGATTTCATGTAGCATTGTCCAATATTCTTATGGTCCATACTCTTGTCTAAGGTAGACTTGAGGTCAGTATCTTCAACAAAATGTGCCCATTCCAAGCATGTTGAGCTGACCTTTTCGTTGAGGGACAAAATTCTAGAGCAACGCATTGATTTTTTTCCCCAATTCATATATATGTAACATTATGGTTGTGTGCCTTTACTGGAAAAACCTTATAGACTTTGTCATGGCCATAGATGTTGGCGTGAAGAGACCTCTCTGGTTGGCTATTTAAGCTCAAGCTCGCAGATGGCCATGGCCACGATGTCTATTTGAGTCATAAAGCTTGAGCCATGGCTACTTAATCTTTGAGCTCGCGGCGTTGCCACATGAGCTTTGATCTTGTAGCAGTCATATTTGCTCAAGTCATGAGCCACGGAGCTCACGGCCCATAGCTACTCAATTGTTTGTCGTGAGTCAATACAAATAGTAGTGCTTTTGCATTAGTATAGGCAATATATTTTGTGGGTTTTTGTTTTCGTAAAATGAAGAACCTTAAAAGGAGAGAGACAGGCTACATTTGGAGGAAGAAAGAAAAATCCTCAACAAATAAAATAAAAATTCTTCAGAAAATAGCTAATAGTGTTCCAACACGACAACCAATGGCACTTAAGTGCAAGAACGGTTTCGAATACAAAGAAATGTAAAATCACCGAAAACTCTAAATTATATTTATTGTGATATATTTATTCCAAAATTATTTTGTGACACTAAAAACTCCAAATTCATACTTATTTTGCATATTTACTCTAAACTTATATAAGGTGCCACCTAAAACTTCAAATTTGTATGATGTGACATATTAACCCCAAAAAATTTGGTATTATAGAAAAAATTTATAGTAAATGTATTACACAGGTATAAATTTAGAGTTTTTGGTGTCACTAAAAATAGTTAGAGTAACTGTATCATAGTCGACAAAATTTGGAGTTTTTGTGATTTTTTTTCCTTAAAAGAAATTAAAAGAATGACTTTGATTGTTGAGCAAAAGTAGAGAGACCATTTATCAATGCCTTGATCTTTTAAATTATTGTGGAATCTAACTAATCGAACAATAAAATAAACAAAATAAGAAAATAAATTGGACACCAAATTTAAATAATTTTGTCGATGTGACATATGTCCATGGAGAAAGCAGCAAAGAATTCCACTCTAGATCAAGCAAATCAATGAAAATTACAACCGACTCAAAGTTACTCAAACACTCTCATGTTTTCCAAGCTCCAATTATGTGACATCCCGAAATTTCGGAAGAAGAAATTATCGGATGAAAAATTGGAAATTGGAAGAAAAAGAAAAATAATAAAAATATTATTATTATTTTTCTCTCTCTCCCCTCATTCCTCTCCTTCCCCCAACGTACACCCCACTCTCCACGTATCTCTCTCTCTCACATTTTCTTTCCCCCTCCTTCGCACGCAATTTCCTCCCCCTCTTTTCTTCTCTCTCCCACTTTTCCACCCCCTCACTCACGCCAACCCCTCTGCAGCAATTTCCCTGCAACTTCCCCTCCCTTTTTTTTTTATCGTTTTTCTCTCTCACCTTCCTCCCTTCCTCCTCTCGACAACCCCACTCCCACGTCCCTCTTCTTCTTCACCTTTTCTCTTTAGTTTCTTTTCTGTTTTACTCCCAAAAACAGCACCGTGTGCTGCTGTCCAGTCCCAAACCAGCCACCATCTTGCGCCATGGCCGTGGGCCATCACTGTCCGCAAGCCGCCATACACCACCGAAGAGCCGCACCACCCATCCGTGAGCCATCCGCCCGCCGTTCATGCCAAATCAGAAACCACCTCCACCGAGACCCACTTTTACCGAGCGCCTCCGTGACGTTTTGGACGTAACCGTGCGTAGCCCTTGTCACCGCCGTCACGCTCATGTCGTCGGAATTGTGTAAACTTTGCTTAGGAGGTTGATTAGGTTTAAGATTGGTTTAGGTTGGCTTAAATAGAGACTAGTGATAATCTATAATGGTTAGATTAGTATCATAATGGGTTAATATTAGTCAAATTAGGGAGATTTGCATCGTTGGGGATAATTTGGGTGAAAACAGAAGCTGTTCGTCAGAACTGGTTCCTGGACGTCTGCTGTTTGTAATTTTTGTAGATTGAAATCAGTAACGAATCTGAAGCCGACGTCTTCTATAGAAATGTGTTGAACATCCTAAGCTACAACATATATATTTCTCAAGGTTTTTAGGGACTCAGAAACAGGAGATATTAGCTCCGCCATTTTCGAACAGAACTGCAATTTTCGCTGGAATTGGTGACCTTTTAGGATTCTATGGGTTTTTATCAACTCTTGGGATCCAAATTTCAAAATTTTTTCTTCACAAAAGTTGTTTGCCACCTATTTTAGTTTAGCATATTCAAATTTCAAATCAAACGGACATGTTTAAGACCTCGAACCAAACTGATTTCGGAAAACTAACTTTTTGAGAACGGACCGAATTTTGGTGCTGGATTGAGTGAATTATTGGGCTGAATCCAAAGGGATCTGGGTCTTAGTGTCTTCATAAAAAAAAAAAAAAAATTACCTGTTTTTTGTCACATATTCAAATTTGGGAATTTTCCGAGCTCGATTGATTATATTTTTGGATTTAAACTTGAAGATGCGCGATGGCCTGGTTTCTGTAAATTAGAACTGATTTTAGTTTGATGATGATTCTTGATGCTTTGCTTGCTTTAATTGGTGTTTTTAATGACTTGTGGATTTAATTTACTAGTTATGGAATTCTGGAATTTCACTGTTCACGACGCACTGTTCACGAGTTACTGTTCATTGCGACACTGTTCACAAGTTACTGTTGACATGCACTGCTCACCCGAGAATGAAAAGTGGTCTAATTTCATGTGTATTGATTTTATGAAGTGAATGGATGTGTAAAGGGATGGGCATCCGCATGAATTGGGTGATGTTTTGTGCAATTTTGTGGTGATGGGAAACTGTTGGTATTTAATTAGAAAATAGCGGGTGTTAGGTTTTGGATGCCGAAAATGTTTTTAAATACTATACCAAACTATGGGATTTTAAAAGAGATGACACAAATTTTCTGATTCGATTTGATGTGTCCCCACACACGATTATTTTACCATGCATTTCTAATATGAAGAAAATAGGCCGGGATCACCATTTTAATTGAGGCATTTGAGTGTAATGCACGGTGTCTTGGGCCGAAATTGAATGAATGCATGAATGATATGAGATGTCGTCATGAGCCTTTGGGGCCGGACGATGCTTCTTCAGGAATGCCCCAAGTCAATGGATGCCGGTCGCAGTGGATGCTGGGCCGATGCTCCTTCGGGAATACCCCACGTCAACGGATGCCGATCGCAGTGGAGGCTGGACCGATGCTCCTATATAGAATGCTGTCTAGATGTAGACGTTGCCGTGCTCGATGGTGCGAGATGATGCCCGGTTATGTCGGAAGACTATTATCCGTTGCATTGACTGGGATCCATGTGATTGATCGATGTGTGCTGTGTGGCGCACTAATGTGCAAGAACATATGAGAATCACGGCATCTTTAATTCTAGTCATGCATGAGTTGAGCATATTGTTTATGGCACGCACGCATGAATCGATAAAGCGTTTCACATATGCTTCCGTTGTGCTGAGAACAAAGCCTTGAGGGGTGGCCGATTGGGATGGCGGTTCGTCCGCGCCAGTGCGGGGCCCAAAGAGGACAATACTGGGCTGGGATGAGGGATGGCGATGCGTCCGCACCTCTACCCCAGACAATGCATTTGTGTGGCAATGGCCAGGTGAGATCGCTTGTAACGCAATTCGTTTGTGATTGATGAATTGCATCATCTTAATGGCCATGTGCATTACATGTATCGTGCTGAGCTATGACGTGTAGGTTATGGCATACCAAGTAAGGATGTATGTGAATTGCCTATTGATTATTGATTGTTAGTCTTTGGTTTGTTTGTGGGATGGTTCTGAAGAGATACCCCGAGTTAACTTGGTGTACTAATCGGGGGACTAGGGGAAGAACTCACTGAGATTTACATCTCACTGGTTATTGAATAACCATTTTCAGGTCCCCAACATGAAGAACCCGGAGCTTGAAGAGGAAGGGTCAGGAGCATAGATGGCTTAGTAGTCCTTTGTGAGATAGACATTCTATATAAGCTTGAGGTGTTTATGAAAGTGTATTTGATTTGAAACTAGTTGTCCTACTTTTCTATCCCATGTTTGTTGTTGTTAGGGGATTAGTTAATTTGCTTCCGCGTGTGCAATAAAATCAAAAGGGTTTGCGGCGAGTCCTGGGAATGTCACAAAATTCTATTGACCACCGAGGGATGTGCGCGCTCTCGAGGTTCGGGGCGTGACAAATTATGCTCAATAATTCATGTAGTATTTAGTCTTATAATTTCTCATGAAATAATCTCTCAATCTCAAAAAGGAATTAAATAAATCCTCACAAGATTTAATTGAGTCCAACACATAAGCTATTAATGTTATTCCATGAAGAACCCACTACCAAACCTCCAGTGCCAATTGGCCGTCACTAACAAATATAGAACTTCCCTTGACATTCACTAAAAACTACACTTTAATATTTCTTCATAACCAACGAGCAATCCACAATTGTATATTTATATATAGGGTAATTTCATAATAAATCATGAACATGTTCACTTGTAATAAATTTATCTAAAACTTTGATATACTTATAACAAATTTACCATCCATTAATTTCCTTCAAATTTTATCATCAAATTGTTAAATTAAATAACATCTGTCAATTAATGTTGTATCAATTTAGGTTTTTACTCTCTATTTGCGAATGACACGCTAGTTTGAGATTTTTTATGGTTAAAAATTTTTTTTAAGGTAAATTTATCATAAGTGTACAAATTTGAATTTTTGATGGTAAAAAATTTAGATTTTGGTAAATTATATATATATATATATATATATATATATATATATGTATATATGTCAATTTTGGATTTTTCAAGGTGTTATTCCGTATATAAGAGCCAAGTTGACCGATTGAAGAAGGAAACCCAGTCCAACTCCGATCTTTCTTGTTCGGTTGTTGTGTTGGCCGACTCCCATGCGGAAATTGATTTTCGCAATCTACGAGTTCTAGCCTTTTGTTGGAGTTAGCGAATCGGCAACTTAAGGTCCAAATCTGCACTTTGGACTCTCACGCCAAATATGATATCTAGATTTCCATTACCGATGTCCTTAAATATTCGGCTTTAGGATTTTCCTTAATTGACCTAGTTTCTTACAATTCATCTCTAGTCGGATTTCTTTCATGAATTCAAATTCGAGATATAATTTTAACATAAATAATCATAGAGAGGGTTGATTTTTGTAGAAGCACAACTAAATAAAGATTTAAGCAAATTACACCATTTTTTTTATTGCTAAAGGAAGTTAAACATTATAATAACACCTCTAGCACCTGAGAATGGAAAAGTATCAAAAAAGTCATAAACTTATTGCATTTGTATCAATTCAGTTCTAAATCTTTTAATTAGGCCAATTCAATCCTACATTTTTTTACATTAGTATTAATTCAGTCCATCAGTCCAATTTTGGCCGGCGTGCACATCAACACTGGCCAGCCAAACTTGGCCAGATGGACTAAATTAGTACTAATGTGAAAATTGTTAACATTAAATTGGTACTAATGCAATAAATTTATGACGTTTTTGGTATTTTTCCACACCTCAGAAGGATCAATGATAAGAGTAACATAATTGCCACAAGAAAAGTGAAACAACACATCATATCGAAAGTATTTAAAGAATTGTGTATAGGAGAAAGGAAAAGAAAAAGGTGTAATGGCAAAAAGGAAAAACAAATGGGGGCAAGCTTGGAAAAAGTGAGGGGACTACAGTACTGCGAAGGCCATACAAGATTAGCCTTGATATGAATAGATTATGAACTGAAAACAAAAACTAGGCCTTCCAAAACAGGCTTCTTCAACGATAAATTAAAGTGGATTTGGACTTGCATTTAATCCCCATTGCAATGGAAAATACTGTTTGGATCAACCCGATTGAAATGAGAAACTCAACCAATTTCCCACCAAAACAAACAATAGAGATTTTTAACTAGTAACATTGAGATACTGAGTTTGGTTTTACAGAACTTATAAAGCGGGTAAGAGCACCCAACATAAGTCTCATCCATCACTTTATAAATAAGTTTTGCTAAAAGGTTCGAGTACTCATATTCGAAACATAAAGCGATGAGGTGATTAAAAAAAACTCAACCTTAGAAGAGACATAAATGCTATGTGAAAAATGGAGCGGGCATTAACATCCGACAGCTCCAACAATAGGATCTGCTAGGAATACATAGATCAGTTGGAAATTATCATGATCTAATATTCCGGTCCTAGCAAGCCGTAGTTTCAAGGGTGGTTTTCATACCATGACTCATTGTATAAACCAAGCAAGTAGCAAAAGGAGTTATTACTTAGAAATGCCAAGCCTTACAGCTTGCTTTGCATGCGATGGGGGCAAATTTGAGAACCATGTGAAACACCAGCTGGGATCCAAGCTAGGAGATACGAATATGTTAGATCCCAATTCCAGTGCCAAAAATATCAGAAAGTTTTAGATGCTAATTACCAATATCACCTTGGATCTCAAAAAGCAGAGAATAGATTAATATACAAAGCGAAGGGTCTTTACAACCGGTCATCCAAGCTCGCTTGTATTTACATGTAACAAAAATAGCTAGAGAAAAAAGCCCCAAGAAAGCCAATCCCCAAATGCTGAGATTCTTTGTTGACTACAGAAAAAGCAGAAGAGTATATGCACTAACTGAAGCACTTCTTGTACTAAGCTCTTATCATCAAGACTTGGACTTTGTTGAAGATGAACTATTTTGCTTCTGCAAGGAAGCATTTTAGGTTGTTACTCCTCATCTGGGAACTCTGGCTCGACGATGATGACTCAGTGATAAAAACTACATGCTCCTGATTACTAAGAAATAGTTGAAGAACTCTCGGTATCCTGGGCAGGTTTCACATCCAACACCCCCTCGAGTATTTGAACAACCTGCCCCATCGATGGCCTGTGAGTTCCTCATCTTGGACACACCAACAAGCAACTCTGCTAATCCTAGTTAGCTCTTCAGTATTGGCATTTGCCGTCAAGTTTGGGTCCAAAAGATTAAGCAGGTCACCTCCTTTGGCTAATTTACTAGCAGCCCATGTTGGGAAGAACTTGATGGCCCCATTTTCCGATAGCTCTAAGTCCCTCCTTCCCGACACAAACTCAAAAAGCATCATCCCATAGCTATAAACATCAGCTTTTACTGTTATGGCCACTCCAGAGATCCACTCCGGCGCAAGATACCCTCTTGTGCCTCTCATGGTTGTCAACACCCTGCTGAAATCTCGGCCAACAAGCTTTGCCAGGCCAAAATCTGCCACTTTTGGACATAATTCAGCATCTAGAAGGATGCTCTCTGGCTTGATGTCACAATGTATGATGCAGTCTCTGCACTTTTCATGGAGATAAGCCAGACCTCAAGCCGTTCCCAAAGCAATTTGGTACCTCGTTTTCCAATCCAAGGTCTTCGGTCCTTTCTATGAAAGAGATGATGGTCTAAAGAACCATTTGGCATGAAATCGTAGACCAACAGCCTTGTGTAACCTTCAGAGCAGAACCCACGAAGCCTGACAAGATTCACATGCTGGATGGTGCCGATTGTGCTTACTTCTGTTCGGAATTGCTTCTCTCCTTGGCTTATGCTTTCAAGCTTCTTGACCACTATGTGAATTGAATCGGGAATGTTCCTTTAAAATCTGAACCGAACCTGCCCCCACCCAACTTCTCTGAGAAATTCTTTGTTGCTACTTGCAAGTCCCTGTATGCAAAAGCTATCAGTGAACCCTCCACTGTCTTTGTTGTTACAATTGCCCTTCTCCTCCATCTCCAAACGCTGAACAAGACAATGGCTAATATGGCTATCGTGGTGCTAACAGACCCAGCAACCACGGCACTCACATTGCTCTTCTTGCTTGGATCCTCAACGGTGGAGGCGACAAGCCCGAGATAGGAGCTACTTCCAGTGGTATCGCCTTGTGCGAGCTGTTGTGCATTGAAGAGATCCCCAATTGAAATTGAGCAGGCATTATCCTTGAAAGCATAAGCCGTGCAAGAGCAATTGCTCAAACAAGCAGCTCAGCATTCCTGATTGCTCCCGACAATCAAAGATTGGGGATCATCAGGCAATTTCATGTTCGACCTTAGCAAGAAACGGTCTTTCTCCGCATTTGAAGCATTTTCCGCACAATTCAAGTCCGAATCCCTCTTGCAGCTGCCAGACCAATCAGTCAGAGAGCTGATGCTAAACCCTGGCAAGCAGCTGCAGAAATTGTCAGTACCCTCGCTGCAAACACCAAAAGGCCCGCAAAGTCTGTACACCTCGCATTGTTGCTGGGGCTGAGACCAGAACAAGTTCCACGCTTGTGAAGAAGGCAACCAGGACACCATCTTGTTCTGCCCAGAAAGATCCATCACAAACCTTGATATGGTGTTGGCATTGGTGTACACTGAATAGGTGAAGTAGCTCTCGTTCTCGTTGTCCACAACTTTGAAATCGTAAATATAGTTCAATCTCATTTCAGGGACCAAAGAGAAAATTTTCGTCCCACACCTCAGTGGTCCAGTAATGTTTATTCCTATTCCACCATATGTAGTACTCACTAGATGGCTCGAACTGGAAAGAGAACAAACCTGTCGAAGGATCCTCGGCGTTCTTCTATGATGTCAATAGCTGACACGTGCTCGTGCACTTGTGGATTCCCATTTTCGCACCCCGAAGCCACGTGTGCGTCAGGTGATCGAAGCTCGCCACAGAGTCACGGAAGAATTCAGCCCATCTTTGAGAGCGAAGTTGCCATCATCCCCAAGAACCGCCACCGTGGAGCTCGACCCAGATGAAGGAGTCAGATTCGTGGACCAAACGGGGTCTTCAGAGTCGTTGACCATTACAAGATTGCCACCCGAGATCTTAAGTTCAGTGGAGTACCTGTCGGTGACAGGGTTGTCTCTGTTGGAGACCCAGACGACCGTTTGCACGCTGATTTTGTTGTACCAGATGCCTATGTAGGAGTACGAGGAGTTACCTGGTGTGAAGAAGCCGAGCTTGAAGTTGCCGCCAGAGGAGATTAAGGTTTGGTTGCCGGAGAGGGACTGATTGGTGGAGATGGTGTTGGAGCCATGACAGAGGTGGGTGGTGTTGGATTATAATGTCTCAGTTGCTGTTTTCTGTTTTTTTTTTTTTTTTTCCACTCTGTTTTCTGCTGTTTTCTGTCTTGTTTTCTGCTCTGTTTTACTCTGTTTTTTTATTAAAAAACAGCCAAGTTCAGTTTAGTTATTTATTTAGTGTTTTTGCTATTTTCTAAGAAGTTAATAGCACGTTTGTGTGCAGTTACGTGTTGCACGTACGTGAGCAGTTTTTGCTTTGTTTAAGTTGTCCTGTACTTGATAGTTTCCTTTAGAACAGACGTATGCAAGTTTGTGTTCTGTTTCTCTGCACTTCTCTTCCTCATCTGAAAAATATAGCTTTTGGTTTTCTATTTTCTTGTTTACTGTTTTGATCAGTAACAACAGTGGTATCAGAGCATGTATGATCTTGAGGGGCTGTGAAGTGAAGCAAGTATCAAAGTGTAAAGAAGTTAAAAGGGTGATGGAGACAGGGTCGAGTGGTTTCTCTGCAATGGCTTCTCCAGTATTTACTGGAGAGAATTATCAAGCATGGGCTGTTAAGATGACGGCATTCTTGGAGGGTCATGATTTATGGGAGGCTGTGGAGGATGATTATGAGGTTGCTCCACTTCCAAACAATCCAACCTTGAATCAGATAAAGTACCATAAAGAGAGAATCACAAGGAAGGCCAAGGCAAAGTCATGCCTATACGCTGCTGTTTCACCCACTATCTTCACAAGGATCATGAGATGTAATTCTGCAAAGGCAATATGGGATTTCTTGAAGGATGAATACGAGGGAGATGAGAAAATAAGAGGCATGAAGGTGCTGAATCTCCTGAGGGAGTTTGAGAGGCAGCAGATGAAAGATTCAGAGTCAGTGAAGGAGTACTCTGATAGGTTGGTTGGGATAGCTGAAAAAATCAGAGTTTTAGGGACTGACTTGAAGGATGAAAGGCTTGTTCAGAAGATCCTAATTTCTCTTCCAGAGAAGTTCGAAGCCACCATAGCGTCTCTGGAAAATACAAGAGACTTACCTGATATAAAGCTTGCAGAATTGTTAAATGCTTTGCAGGCACAGGAGCACAGAAGACTGATGAGAAGAGAAGAGTTTGTAGAGGGTGCGCTGCAAGCTAGAGTGAACTCAAATGATGGAGGCAAAGGGAAGAAATGGATTTAGTCTAGAGAAAATGCTGGTGACTCCGAGTTTGTAGCAAAAGAAGGAAATTCTGGTGGGTCTAGCAAATGGAAGATGAACAAAAAGCCTTGTAAATACTGTGGTGGAACTAATCATCAGTTTTTTAGATGTTGGAGAAAGCCTGATGCTAGATGCAGAAGATGTCACAAGTTGGGTCACATGGAAGCCATCTGCAAAGAAAAAAATTACCAGCTAGCAGGAAAAGCACATGTAGCAGTGAATGAAACTGAGGAAGAGCATTTGTTTGCAACTTCTTTTTCTAAATCTTCTGTTGGGAATGATGCATGGCTGATGGATAGTGGTTGTACCAATCATATGACTGGTAATTCGAAGCTATTTAGGAGTTTAGACAGGTCAGTCAGGTCCAGAGTTAGAATTGGCAACGGACAGTATATCGAAGTGCAAGGGAAGGGTACAGTGGCTATTGAAGGAAGTCAGGAGGTGAAGCTGATCAGTGATGTTCTCTTTGTGCCAAATATTGACCATAATTTGTTAAGTGTTGGTCAATTAGTTGAGAAGGGCTATAAAGTGAAGTTCAAAGGGAAGGAATGTCTTATTAATAATGCAGATAGCAAAGAAGTGCTAAGAATTCCAATGGAGGACAAGAGTTTCATGTTCAAGCCACAAGAGATGCAACAAATGGATTTAAAGTACAAAGAAGAAAATGCAGAGATATGGCATAAAAGACTTGGGCATGTTCACAGGAAGAGCATGTTGTTTATGCAGAGAAATAGCTTGGCAGATGACTTGCCAAGTTTAGAGGAGGAATTTCCATTGTGCAGAACTTGTCTTCTTAGCAAGCAAGCCAGATTTCTTTTCAAAGGAGGAGGTTGGAGAGCATGTGAGAAGCTGTAATTAGTCCACACAGATCTATGTGGACCTATGTCTGAGTCTTCTCTCAATGGTAGCAGGTATTTCATTACATTCACTGATGATATGACTAGGATGATTTGGATTTATTTTCTGCGAACCAAGTCTAAAGTTGCTGATGTGTTTGTGAAGTTTAAAGCCTTAGTTAAGAATCAGAGTGGGAAGAAAATGAAAATGCTCAGGTCTGATAATGGTTCTGAGTATACTGCTCACAAGTTTAAGTTGAATTGTGAGTAAGCAGGAATTGTACAACAGTTCACTACTCCCTATTCACCTCAATAGAATGGGGTCAATGAGAGAAAAAACAGAAGTATTATGGAGATGGCTAGATGTATGATGCAGGAGAAGAATTTACCTAAGAAGTTCTGGGCTGAAGTAGCTAATACTGTAGTGTTCTTGTTGAATAGATTGCCCATAAAGGCCTTAGAGAGGTTAGCACCTTTTGAAGTCTGGTATGGTGTTAAACTTTCTGTGAAAAATTTGAAGGTTTTTAGGTGTTTGTATTACACTCATGTTCCTGAGGTCAAGAGGGACAAGCTGGATAAGAAGGCAGAGCTTGGAATCTTCATTGGGTATAGTCTCCAATCAAAGGCTTACAGAATTTTTCACCCTATGACAGGGAAGGTGACTGTAAGCAAAGATGTTGTTTTTTTAGAGGAAGATGAGTGGAATTGGATGGAAGGAAAGAGTGCAGAACAGCAACAGTTTGAAAAACAACTTGCAACAGATGTAGAGGTTGATGAAGTTATAGATGGATTGGAAGACAGTGTGGATGATTTACCAGTGAGAGGCACAAAGTCACTTGCTGAAATCTATGAAAGAATCAATGTGGCATTGCTCGAACCATCTAACTTTGTGGAAGCTAAGCAGGATCAGAGGTGGATTGC
Source organism: Eucalyptus victrix (assembly GCA_016097545.1). NCBI lineage: Eukaryota > Viridiplantae > Streptophyta > Magnoliopsida > Myrtales > Myrtaceae > Eucalyptus > Eucalyptus victrix. The sequence continues at coordinate 14,471,276 of CM027835.1, forward strand.
AGCAATGCAGGAGGAGATTTCAATGATCCAAAAAAACCACACATGGGAGCTTGTTAACAGACCATCTGATAAGAATGTGATTGGGGTTAAATGGGTGTTTAGAACAAAACTCAATCCTGATGGTTTTGTTAATAAATACAAAGCTAGACTGGTGGTGAAAGGCTATGCACAAATATGAGGAGTAGACTATTTTGAAACATTTGCTCCTGTTGCACGACTTGATACAATAAGGTTATTGTTAGCTATTGCAGCAGAGAAGGGGTGGCCTATATTTCAGTTAAATGTCAAGTCTGCATTTCTGAATAGAGAGCTTGAGGAGGAGATTTTTGTTGAACAACCTGAAGGCTTCAGTATCAAAAGGCAAGAAGAGAGTGTATACATGTTGAAGAAAGCTCTATATGGATTGAAGCAGGCTCCAAAAGCTTGGTATGGGAAGATAGATCGATATTTGCAGGATTTTAGCTTTGTAAAAAGCTTAAGTGAGTTCACTCTTTATGTCAAGAAGGTGAATCACAGTGTTGTAATTCTGTCACTTTATGTAGATGATCTATTAGTGACAAGGAATGATATGGAATTGATAGAGAAGTTGAAGCAAGATTTATTTGCAGTTTTTGAGATGTCAGACTTGGGAAAGATGGCTTATTTTTTGGGTCTGGAAGTCAAACAGGCTTCATATGAGATCTTCATCTGTCAGAAAAAATACATGAAGGAAATTCTAAAGAAGTTTCAGATGGAAGATTGTCGAAGTGTAAGCACTCCTATGGTTGCTAAAGAGAAGCTGCAGAAGAATGATGGAACAAATGCAGTAGATGCTTCTATGTATAGAAGTCTGATTGGGTGTCTCATGTATCTTACAGCAACCAGACCAGATATTCTATTTGTTGTGAGTGTTTTATCCAGATTTATGAGTAGTCCTAGTCAGTTACATTTGATTGCAGCAAAAAGGGTATTGAGATATCTCAAAGGAACATTGTTCTTTGGTGTGAAGTTTAAGAAAGTTTTGGTTCTACTTGTTTCTCCTGGTGTTCCAAAAAGCAAGAGATTGTAGCTCAGTCCACAGCAGAGGCTGAGTTTATAGCAGCTACTGCAGCTGCAAATCAAGCTTTGTGGCTGAAAAAGATAATGAAGGATCTGTGGTTGAATTCTAGTGATTGAATTGAAGTTAATGTGGATAATCAGGCTGCGTTAGCAATATCTCAGAATCTAGTTTTCCATGGCAAAACCAAGCATTTCAAAGTCAAATTTTTCTTTCTGCGTGAGAAGCAACAAAGTGGCGAAGTTAAGTTGGTCTATTGCAGATCTGAAGATCAGCTTGCAGATATGTTCACAAAACCACTTCAAGCTGGAAGATTTGAAGTATTAAGAAAGAAAATTGGAGTATGCGAGCAACGATCCAAGGAGGAGTTTGTTGGATTATAATGTCTCAGTTGCTATTTTCTGTTTTTTTTTTTTACTCTGTTTTCTGCTGTTTTCTATCTTGTTTTATGCTCTGTTTTACTCTATTTTTATTAAAAAACAGCCAAGTTCAATTTAGTTATTTATTTAGTGTTTTTGCTATTTTCTAGGAAGTTAATGGCACGTTTGTGTGTAGTTATGTGTTGCATGTACGTGAGCAGTTTTTGCTTTGTTGAAGTTGTCTTGTACTTAACAGTTTCCTTTAGAACAGACGTATGCAAGTTTGTGTTCTGTTTCTCTACGCTTCTCTTCCTCAACTGAAAAATATAGCTTCTGGTTTTCTATTTTCTTGTTTACTGTTTTGATCAGTAATAACAGGTGGTGCAGAGAGATAAGCAAAGCAAGAAAATTGGGAGTGTGAACGATCATGGACTACCGTTGTTGCTATCCATGGCTGTACCAAACAAGGTTTGAGCGGACAGGTTTAGAAGCATAATTCACAAGGGAAGTATATATTTGTGTGTGCTCGGAGTGAGGGTGAGGTAAGAGATCTCAAAGAAGAAGGGGTCAAGAAACACGCAGAGTAATATGTGGAAACTTATTGAGACCAGGGAATTTTCATGGAATACGCAGATAGAAGCATTTAGGCCGGCATCATACAAGAGGTCTTATTTAAGTTCGAATGCCGAGACCAATGGATGAGTACGGGCATACCCTAGAGTGAAGAAGACGCTACTGGTCCAACTAAATAACATGCAATGAATCTGAGCAGTGAGCACTCAAACTCAAGATCGTACGTTGAGTGATCAAGCTAGACTTGAAACATAGGCGGACTGGACATTGGTAAAGCAAGAACACAGTTTTAACTGCTCTATTCAACAACAAAGGAAGAAACCAAGTGTCAAAGTCATTCATACATTGGAAAGCTGAACCAACAAGATTTTATTTTCACGATGCTTGGTCCAATTTTCTTGATATTCCTACTCTTGTCTAAGCTAATCTTGAAGTTAGTATCTTCAACAAAATGCCCTCATTCCACACAGATGCTGAACCGACTTGTTAGTCAAGGGACTAAGCTCTAGATTACCGAGTTGACTTATTTCCTATATATACGAATCACATTAGTTGTTTGTCTTTATCAAAAAAGCCTTATCAACTGTGTCAGTGGGTCCTAGGCCCTTGGCTACGGGTGATGGTGTGAAGAGACCTCCTCCCGGATTTGGAGCTATTGGTACTTGGCGTAGTGTCCATCATTGGCTTTGACGGTTTTATCAATTTCCGTACATATGTAACTTTCTCTGCAGGATTAGTGTCAATGTAGTCCTCTTGGTGCTTGGAACATTACTATGGTGGCTTCATCGCTACACTTGACTATCAATTTTGGTTGGTGCTAATGATAGATTTAGGTTAATTTGACCCTATATTTGTGGAAAATCTCTTTCCTTTTTGTTCTTTCCGAATGGAAATTGAAGACCAGACAGGTGAACCTGATATGCTTTGCAAGTTCCTATTTTCTGTTTTTGTCCTAACCCTCGCGTCTGAATTTCTTTTTTTTCATTTAAGGTATTTTTATCTTGGAGAAAGTACTTCACATCATCCTTGACATCATATATCCTCACTTTCAAGTGGACCACTAGAATTGCAGCTCGGCTTTGATTTCATTTTCAATCTGGTTTATCAAGATGGAAACTGCAGTGACCTTTGATGAAAGTCTAGCAATATTTAAGTTTTGTATCATGAAGGCAGGGGCTATTCGGTGGTGTTATTCACCTACTTCTAACTTGTCTTCGTGACCCTACTTCTATATTTTCAAACTGAAAACAAATTACTTTAAATGCGAAAATATTTTGAAAAGATTCCATATGATTCTATATTTTCAATGTTTGGATATTTTGAAAGGTTTCAATTTTTATTTTATTTATTTATTTATTTATTTATTTATTTATTGTGAAAACAACAGATATCGGTCATAAAGAAATATGGCTGTCGTTGCTGGCCCGTTCCAAAATTCGTTGTTTAAATCTCATTAATCCATGGGAATAAACACTTATTGTTCCATCCTTTGACGATGGTAGGATCCATTTAGGACTATGGGCCAATGTATTAAATTAATCAGAATCCAAGCGAGGCCCAGTGATATAGGCACTGTCGGATCATATAACATTGAGCCTGATATAGCAAAACAATTGCTTCGGTACGAGATTACATGATTCTGTCACTTATTTTATACATTAGAAAAGGTGATACAAATAAAATCAGAAAAAGGGTCTTCAGCTGACTAGTTAGGAAACGGTAAAAGTGACTACGTGTTAAATTGCTTTATTTTGCGTCTTAAAGGAAGCTATATTGATAAACCCATAAATCGAAATCTTTGGTCATAGATCAGAATTATCCGTGTGGTCACTAAAGCTGGTAAAATGAATCACAAACTGATTTTGCAACCCATATTTAATGGCCCCTTGTAGAATGGGTAAGTTGTTTGGCAACAAAGTCGGGGCAAAATGGGTTTTTTTTTTTTTTGGTCGGTGGGGCAAAATGGGTTAAGACTTAGTAAAATGGTTCATGATGGGTCGCTTAAACGATCTATATTTCAACTCGCTCGGACTTCCAAGACTAAAACAGGCCTGGGGACTTAAAGGAAAACTGGAAAGGAAAATCTACAAAACGCACAGCTCTTGGAGAGATGAACTACGATGGGAAATATTGTAAGTTTTTCATAAATTGATGGGAGAAATGTACGCTTGGGAGGATATTTGGTTTGTATCTAAAAAATGTCTAGTGTGTGGGCTGATTTTCAATAGAAATAATGAAATTTGACAGGGGATAATTATCATTTTTCCAGATCCGAATAAAATATGCACTGCATCAAACAATATTTCACTGAATATAATGCATCTTCATTCTCTGTATGAAAAAGCCCAAAGACCAGGCCGAGAATAAAGTGCAAGTCCAAATTTGTTAATATATTCGGTTGGATCGCTTTTGTTCAAAAACTGAAGCAAATAAATATGAACAACAAGCACATTATACTCCCTTGTGGCCCACGGTACATATCTGCAGTGATTTACATAGATTGTTGCACATCTAAAGAGAAGTTGGAGCGCGACTTTAATATATTTTATTTTTATTTTTATTTTTATCAACCTTTGGAGATCGTTTGGTGGAAACGATTTAGATCTTTTCTTAATTTAATGTTTACCTTAAGATTCAAAATTTTAATTTACAAAAGTTTCCAACAACATTAATGTGATTGTGCTGACAATGGCTACGATAATGACCGAGTAATGTCATTGGTTACTTTGTTATTGCATTCAAAATAGAAATAATATAGATGGGCTTGGGTCATGGCGATGCCACAACCACAACGATCAGTGAAGTTAGACATAGGTTCACGACCTCTTATTCGATATCGCGCACGCGAGAGAGAGGCGACTATGTTTGGGGTCTCCACAGCAGCGGCGTGGGGCTTGGACGGAGGAGAGACAACGTTAGCTGAGTTGGTTAGGCGAGCGACAATGAGTGGCGACTTTTTATTTGGTTTATTATTTTTTAAATTGATATAAAATTTTATCTAAATGATAGATTCATATGAAAGGCTTAAAGTTGTTTGAGCGAATGGGTACGAGTTTGCATAAATTGGGTTAGTTATGGATTTTTTTAGTAATATGAATTGTATCGGTTATATGTTAGGTGTTAATCGGGTTGGATATAAAACTCTAAAATTGTATAGCATAAAAATGGGTTAATGCGGGTTAAGTGGGTCAGACATTTTTTTCGACTCAATTCAACCCACTCATTTAATAGGCTTAGCCGACTTATTTCTTTAGAAGACTCTAATGATAATGCTCAAAGGGTGATGCATAAATTGCGAACACAAGAGGGTTGTTCGACATGTAGATAGGAAAGCAGATGTTACATATGCAAAATCGTTAGATTTTGTAATGACCCAAACCCGGGTAGTATGGAGGGATGGACTAAGATCGCCTTGGCAGTATGCGAGCGAGGCTAAGGGCATGTCTCCCGTCCCACATTGCTTAGGGGGGAGTCTTGGGCTAGCTTATAAGGCTTGGGTCTATCTAACTGTACATAGGGGTAGTATGGGCTGTCTTGAGAAGAACAAAACCGTGAGGACTTAGTGTCCAAAGCGGACAATATGTGTACAGTGGAGGCCCAGGTTCTTACAGGTGGTATCAGAGTTGACTCCCGCAATGTGTGGGGCCACAACGAGGGTGCAGTACGTGGGCGAGGCTAAGGGCATGTCTCTCGTCTCACATCGCTTAGGGAGAAGTCCTAGGCTAGCTTATAAGGCTTGAGTCCCTCTAACTATATATACGCACTTAGTGTCTAAAGCGGACAATATGTGTATAGTGAAGGTCCGGTTCGTGTCCTTACAAGGCATCAATGTAGGAAATGAAAGAATTGCCAAGAGAACCCAAAAAAATAAAGATAAAGCTCTGAAAAACAAACTCAATCTAATTATATGACTAAGAAACAGTAAATTCATTGCAGTCTAAGCTTCCCTTCACATGGCTACTAAAATCGATAGATTAACAGGATATTTTTACTTGGAAAACACCATGCCGGAGTTGATCATATGAGTGTGCATACATCATTGCAGCAGTAGGCCACTGTATGTACCCAGCATCACTTGTATTTTGATTCAATCCCGTCACTCCAAAAGAGTTCATGACAGCACCAGAAGGAGGCATATAGTTAAGTGAAGCTTGAGGCCTCGGCATCTGACCAAGTGGAGTAAATCCAGCATCAAAATGCCCAAAAGGATGTTGAATCTTTTGCATGTTGAAGGGCACCAAACCAAAACTTTGACCAGCAGGGACATTCCTAACGTACTTGTTCTAGTACGGAATTCATCAAACAAAACGCCAATATTGAGGTGGCATTGCATAATGCCATGTTGCAACTACACAAAAACATATTTTTGGGTCAAGGGAGAAGGCTAAGCAAAACAAGTGTCATTGTAGCAGTTACACAGCAAATTGACAGTATATGCCTGTAAATAACTTTATCAACAGCTTTTCACAACAAAGTGATGAATACTAAAATATGTCACCACTTTTGCTGTGTTTCTTATGACAAATTGTTTTGAATTAGAAGTAAAACAGCTAATCAAAGGATTAAATCGAGGCTGAGATCAACTCCAGTCACATTGATCTCACGCTCAAAAAGTAGAATATCAATGGAACAAAAAAGACCTTACCTTTCATAACTCTGATCATAATCTGGGTCAGAACGATCTTTTTCTATCTCTAAGAATGGGTACCCTAGATTGTTTGCTGCCATCTCTAATGCCTGTATTCTTATCAACATCCACCATGGGAATCTTGCACACTTCATTATCATCTCTGTTCAAAGATATATTCCTCCGGTCAGTTGAGGTATGAGAAAATGTATCATCTAAATCAGAACCACTTGTGCTACTGAAGATACGAGCACGTGCTCTATCATACTCCTCTTTCCTCTCTTCCACACTTCGCACTGGGCTTCTTTTCATCCCTGAGTCATTGGCTCCATAAGCAGATGCTTTACTAGGTCGAGGCCTGATAACAATCTCAACCTCTTCAGCCTTATCATCTTCTAGACTTGGGGCAGTACGGAGCCCTAGACCCGGAGAAGTACGGAGGGATGGACTAAGATCGCCTCGGTAGTACGTGGGCGAGGCTAAGGGCATGTCTCCCGTCCCACATCGCTTAGGGGGAAGTCCTAGGCTAGCTTATAAGGCTTGGTTTCCTCTAACTGTACATACGCGTTTTCTTGGAGTAATATGGGCTGCCCTGAGAAGAACAAAACCGTGAGAACTTAGTGTCCAAAGCGGACGGACAATATGTGTACAGTGGAGGCCCGAGTCCTTACATGTGGTATCAGAGCTGACTCCCGCAACGTGTGGGGCCACAACGAGGGTGCGTTAACTGTACATATGCGTTTTCGAACAAAACCGTGAGGACTTAGTGTCTAAAGCGGACAATAGTTTCTTTGCTCGAATGGCCACAAACCACCATTGCATTTATTCACCCACTGAAACGGCATGATTCGATTTCTTGTGATCATGTAAGCAGGTGGAACTTTTGGCTTGTAGCTAGCATGCAAGCAAAATGCTTATTAGCACAAGCATTTGCAAGGCACCCCTAGGATTTTGAAGAAGCAATGCATTTCTCGAATTGAATGCAAGGGTGATTGGTTCCAAGATGGGCAGTGGGCTATTCCCCCCTAGAACCAAGAACCATTCGTTGGTTACCAATCTGGTTCTTGGGTGAATCCTTGGAATTGGTCTTCTAGAGGGAGGAATAAAGCCAAAATGTTTCTAATGTGTGTTGTATGGACACCAAACTAGCATGTGATCCTAATGAATGAAAAGATATAGAAGGGAGGACGATGACAATAGTTGAGATGGGTCTCAATTTGGACAGTAAGAAGAGAGCATCAATGTCCTCATTAAGATATCAAAGAAGCAAGTCCATGACTAGGGACTTTAGAATTGATAGAAAACTTGACTGGGATATATATACCAGTCCAGTTCAGGTGGATGGTTCCATCCTTGGAACCGGACCGGTTCCCATGAGAACCGTTGGTTCTAGGTGGGTTTGGTCCGATTCTGGGCGATTGTTGATTTTTATGGATACTCCCAAGCAAAAGGAATAAGTTTAGAATTCCTTGGAGGACAACTATCCCATTTTACCCCACTCAGAGATTAATTATCTAGAGATGTTTTGACGATCATAAGGAACATTAAATTTAAAGCCATTTCTCTTCACTAAAACCATAAGCCAAGACGTGCGTAGTCATACCCTCTCCTCCTACTTGTCTGTCCATCGGCGGCAGTAAGCCATTATCCGCTTTTGCCCTTTTCTCTGACCTTCTCATTCAAGCATTTAAATCCTTAACCACCCCATAGTAATTCTCACTCTGGAAATAGAAATATTTATATAAAGAGAGATGTCTTCATGTACTTACACTTGCACCAAAGGAAAAGAAAACAAGTGATCCAAAACTACACTAAATCTATGGCCTTTCGACTCGAAGCCATCCAAAAATAACGTGTGGCCTCCCCATCTTTTCCTGCCTCGTTTCTTTTCTCCATTGAGTCCGAAACGTGGGTTGCGATTTGCAACGCATGAAACGTCAGAGAGAGACCATGAAGAATGTGTCGAGGATCAAGTTCTTGCATTGCTTTAGACGGCCCGTCATCAAGGACATGATGCTCGAGCCCGGCGTAGGCGGAACCAGCTCATGCATCTTTTGATCGATGAGGACGACAATGAGAGAGCAAGCGTGAAACCACCGTATGCTCGATCGAGAAAGCATAGCTTTTCGCGCATGTTGAAGTCCGCTCTCTTCTACACCGCTTTGGTTTGTTATCCCACTTTTTTCGTTTTTCTAGTTTGTGCCATTAAAGCAATGTCCAACGAGGATTACATATTATGTTGCGGAAGAAACTATTATTATCGTGAAAATGTCACTTTAGGTCTGAGAACTACGTGAGAACATTTTAGTGGTTTCCATATGTACTCATTTTTCTCCATTTTTTTTTCACAGGCTCGGACTATCTGCCGGAAAAGAAGTAGTTCAGTTTGAAACTCATTGTTGACGAAACACTGTCCTTCAATGGATGCCGAACCAAGGGGGTCGTTATGTGATAATAACGATCAGAAGCTTATCGATGATCAGGCAAATCATTTTTCTTCTACCTCTCTTTCTTCAGGTTCGAGTTCGGCATTAGAATACGTGGACTGTATGTCCAAACAGTGGTCTCACGGTGGATTCTTGTACAATGGCTCATCAATGAAGCAAGAGCAAAGCCCAGATCATCAAGATCAGTCACAAACGAAACGAGCCAAACTTGATATGGCATATCTGTTGTTCATTAGTCTGATGGGGACAGTGTTGTGTGGCAGAGCTTATGCAATAGTCTTTGCATTGACGTGGCTTCTTGTGGTGACTCGCCGGCTTTGCTGGAGCGTCACTGACAATGACCATGATGTGAGGACAGGAAGACAGGAGAAAGTGAAGGTTTCGCAGGCAGAGACAGATGAGAAGAAGAGAAGAAAGACTGTAGCGCAGTTAATTATGGATGTGCTAGGGAGGATGCGTGAAAGGAACCGTCCCAAAAAATGAAGAGAGGGCCGCTGTTGCATTAAATCTTTTACGTGAAAATGCTGTCTTGCGTGATAGATCGAGATTAGCATCTAGCTAGTTAGTAGACTTTTGGCGACGAGAATTTCGTTCTGGCAAATTTTGGTTTGTATATATAAACATTTTGAATTCGAAGTCAGGTTGGTATCAATAGAAAAGGGGAAATGTTAGGGTAATAAGAATGTCGTAAGATTGGCATGACTGTTTAGATCTGAAATGGAATTCTTTCGCAAATTGGATTGGCTTTTGAAATACAAATAACAGTGCTGGACTTTTTAATAGCGAATTAAATAAACTAAATAATGGGTGAGATTGTGGATAAGCTTTTTAAAAAAAGTGGGCCGTGTTTGAGAATTTATAACGGTTTAGCACATCACTTAATAAACCGATAGTATAAATCAGTCTTAGTGAGTCAAGCATTTTTTAAATACAAATGGCAACCAATAAGATGTTGGTTTAGATGACAAATAAGTTTTCTCAATTCCCTGTGGTGTGGGACTCCAGTTCGACTATTTTTCAGAGCACTTCATATTAAAATCCTGAACGAATCGAATTGAAATAAGATGTGAAAAGTATCAAAAAAGTCCTAAAACTAGTACATTGATACAAATTCAGTCATAACCTTTTTAATTAGATCAATTTAATTCTAAACTTTAAAAATTGCCACGTAAGTATCTGGCCACAGGTTGGTGTCCATGTCGTATTGGCTGGCCAAAATTGGTCGGATAGACTGAATTGATATCAATGTGAAAATTTTTAGGATTAAATTATTCCAATTGAAAGGTTTAGAACTGAATTAATAACAATGTAATATGTTTATGATTTTTTTGGGTACTTTTTGTCACGCCACAATCCTCGAGCGCGTGCCTATCCTCGGTGGTCGATAAAAATTTGCGGCTTCCCTAGACGAGTTGCCAACCCTTTCTTTTTATTGCACATGCGGAAGCGATTAACATATCCCCTGACAATAATCATCTCATGATAGAAAAACATGGCAACATTTCACAAGAACACACTTTTATAAACAATTGGGTTTAAATACAAAAAGAGTCTAGGTAGAAGTATACAAAATAATCGACTCTCGAAAGAAACTATCCTACAACATACTAGTAGGACACAGACACCGATCTTTCAAACTCCACCTCCACAAACTCCAGGACTTCGGTCCTCCAAGACCACCAACTAAGGACTTGAAAAATGATTATACAATAATCAGCGAGACAATGTCTCCGCAAGTTCACGCTCTAAACCCTGATTAGGAGAGTAATACGCTTAGAGGCGCCCTAACCACACAACCATGCAAAGAACTTACATCGCCTCAATTCCTTCTTGTATGTCAGCACAATTCATATCACAATGCATATAACAATTGAAATATCTCATCAACTCAATTACTCATGTATATATAGCAAATTCATATACCAATTGGAATGTCTCAAATCACATCTCTACCAATCACCACACCCCAGTCAATTATGCATTTTAAGTAATTATAGTCACATGAGCACGACTTAACCGTCATCACGGTGAATCCAGCTAACAAACGGCAAAATTATCTCTCACATAGCAGATTTATCCATCACATAGCGGATTTAACTGACATACATTGGATCTATCCATCACATAGCGGATTTATCCATCACATAGTTAAGCGTTGTCTCGCCCCCATATAGCACGACAACGTCTACCTCGAGATAGCTTTCCATATGAAAGCATCGTTCACCTGACACATAGGAATTCTCCTAACCAACACACGATTAACCACTCTTGGATTGTGCTTCGCATTTAAATTCCTCAATTAAGAATAATTTCCTAGCCTATTTTCATCACGTTAATAATATTCGATAAAATAATTGTGTGTGGGTACACGATCGGTCTGAGCCAAAATTTTCATATCTTTACTTTAAAAAATCCCACTATTTATGTAGTGTTTGAAAACATTGTTGGCATTGTAAACTGATGCCTCGGTAATTTCTAATTGATTATTGAAATTACTTAATTTTTAGGATAAATACCCAAAATTATAGTTTCTACTCAATTTGCACAATTCACACTCAATTGCATAAATTAACCACACCATTGCGATCAGCACAGAATTCTTGTCACCGACTATCCTGCCTAATTTCCGGAAAAATATTTAATAATTAAATAATTTCTAAAATTAATTAAATAAATACATTAAATATTTAAAGATGCTAACTTAGGCTAAATGATTCTAATCTAACCACCTATTGAACTAATTAAATTATCCTAGCCATTCTAACTATAAATCTACCTAACGAGCTAACTAAAATTAAGCCCTAACCACCTAATTCACTAATCTACCTAACCTAAATTCATTTAATAAAGTAAAACTACACTAATCTAAACTTAAATAAATCTAAACATCATTTAAACTTCATTAGCCTACTAAGTAGAGTTTAGGGCATAAACTCACCGGTTTAATGCGGAAACCGGTTTACCGCGACGGCGGTGCTATGGTGGCCGAAACTCGAACTTTCGGCGATTTTAACGGGCACTTGGACCAGGCTAAAACCGGCCCAACACAGCTCAGTGAGGCTGAGCTTCGGCCTTGGGCTTTTGCAGGGGCTGCTGGTCACGGGCTTGGGCTGAACTTGCGATTGGGCTTGGCTTCGCAGGCTTCAATTAGCTGGACCAAATTCGTGTGGGCTGAAGATTGCTTGGGCTGAGCTGCTGAACAATTGCGAGCTAAAGACGGGCTGATTCTGGCCTGACTTGTGGCTTCAAATGGGCTGGGCTTGCGGACTAAAGATGGGCCGAAGACGTGGGCTTCAAAAGGAGCAGCTTCGGGGAGGTAGAGGGGTCAACGTTGGGGCCTCTTGTTGGACGCTGGAGTTGGCTCGGTCGACTTCGGCGGAAGACGAGATCGAATGGAGCGGCAGGCGTGGCGCACGGGGAAGCTTCAAGGTCAACGATGGGCTTCGGTGGGGGAAATGTTTCGGTGAAAGATGAAACAACTGATGGTGACAGATTTCGTGAGTGGGGCTGGCACGCGGCAGAGGGGACAAACCGAAGTGGAGATTTCTTCGGTGGATGGAGAGGCGTGAGATGAGTGCTGGCGGTCAACCTTGGCTTCACTGGAGATAAGAGGGTTGACTGAGCTGGGACAAAAGAGGGTGGACGGCGTGGCAGCCTGGATTCGAAGCGGGAGGGAAGAGGAAAAGCAACGTGGAGAGAGACCGTGGGGCGTGAGGCAACTAAAGGGAAATGAAATGAAACGCAAGTGGAACCGAGGGGAATCGAGAGAAAGAGAAATCGAAGAAGGAGAAGGGGGGGTTGGTCTCGAGAGACGAAGGAGACGGAGGGGGCGTGCGGAAGAAGCTTGGGGAGAGGGGAGGAAACGTCAAGACAAATATCCCATAATCATCATTAGAATGCCCAATTAATCTTCAAGCTTATCCACTTGCTTTCCCCTAATACTTTCTTGCCTTTTAATCCACAAATAAATCAATTTAATACCAAATGTTGCACCCCCATGCCTAGTCCGAATTTCTTCAATTTTGGACCTCAATTTCTTTTTCCAATCTTTCAATTTGATGTCCAATCTTGTCATGGAAATAGCCCACACAATTTCTACAAATCCCCAACACCAAATAGCTTAGTTTGGAAGCCAAAATTTCCTTTGATTCAGCCAATCCAAATTTCCATTCGTTTCCAAATCGTCTCAAACGATTTTCCGAAAAAATCTCGAACTTGACAGAGTTTCTCCGAAAGACAAGACGACGTTCTATAAATAAATCGTGACATGCTCAAACGTCCGATTTCCGAAACCAAATTCAATTTCGTGGTTAAAATTGACCGAACACAATTTTAGTACAATCCGACCTACCGGGTAGCTTTTAGGGATTTTACCGTGGTTGTATCCTTAACGGCTTCATCTAATAGATTAGTTAACTCGTGAGTGATCAGCACAGAGAAGAAGGACCATAGGCGCGCCAACGAAATGCCCATTTCATAAAATCAGGATGGGTCGAAATTCAGGATATCACACTTTTCCCAACGAGGGAGGGGCCCTTAAAATCTATCGGAGAGGTGAATCAATTGTGGTGTTCCGAAAGTGGTCTGAACAAACCACATAATTCATATACAAAGAAAGAAAATACCTATCCTAGGTTTTATTGCTTCTCGAGAACAAATTTTAGTTAATGTTCCTATCTTGTAACCTCTCTAGTAATATTCATTCATAAATGATGAGAATATATACTATGTTGACTAATAGTATGTGCAAATTTCGTTCATATATTTTATCCTATGGAGATTTTTTTTTTTCTTTTGCCACATTATATCATCTATACATTGAATGTGTACGACAAAAGCCATACTGTAAAAACAACACATTATTATAGACCACAAAAAATCAAATAACAAAAAATCATAAATTTTTGTAGGGTCCATTCCATCAATAATTTGTGGCTCGCAACAAACTATTATTTTTACGGTAGCTCAACTGTTATGCTAGCAAAGACATTTTGTCTTTGCATGCTGCGCGATGGATGCCAGAACCAACGTACAAAAAGGGGCATATCCAAGAGTCAAGATGACCTTAGTGGTGAGGCTTGAAGATGACTTTCGGTCACAACCAAGAAGAGAACTTTGCAATGAAATCCATCGCTTGAACACGACATCATCGGTTAGAATGATCAGGCGCAACTAAACCATAGGCAGTCCGGTCATTAGCAAATCAAGAAAGATAGTTTTACCAGATCTTGTCAACAGTAAAAGAAGACAACCGAGTGTCGACGCTAACCGCACATCCAGAAGCAGGACCAACACGATTTGATATTCATGATGCACGGTCCAACTTCCTTTGTTACAGCTCTATGCGTTACTCTGATGCCCTTCGCTTTCCTCTACAGATATAGTCTCCTTTCATACCTGAGTTCAACCACTCTCACAAATCTGATGGAAAAACTACCTTCACAAGCTACAGGAATGCAAATCCCTGCGTATCACAGTGACACTGTTTTTATTTTCCAATTGCGGTTTTCCCTCACAGAAATCATCACAAAACAATTGATAGAGAACGGATCAAAACATCGATTTTTCATGTGCATATTCTTTGCTCTGATCTTCAGAACCCATGGAAGGAGATTATCTTGTTGAAGTCATTAGGTCAGGCTCATGAGATATGACAAATGCTTACATGCTTTTAAAAAGGTTTGTTGTCCCTCACGGAGATCATTGTGAAACAATTGGTAGAGAACAATCTACAACATCTTGTGCATATTCTTTTCTCTGATCTTCGGTTTCTGTTGTTTACTTTGAATGAGCATTCAATGCAGCGAGCTCATCTGATAATAATCCCAAGGGTCTAGGCTCTAGATTACTGCGATTTGCTATTCCTCCACTTCATCTGTTTGTCATATCCATGGTTAGTTTCTATGTAATTTCTACAAGAAAATCATCTAGACTGTGTAGACATGGACAGATGAAGTTTTGAAGAGTCCCTTGCATGGACTTGGGGTGATTGGTATTTGAGGTTGTGTCCATTATAACCTTTTTCTTTTTTATCGATTCCCTTACTCATGCAACACTCTTTTTATCTTTTGTTTGGAGCAGTTCAATTTTCTGTTTATTCCATATTTTACCTAGTCCAGGTGGAATGCTTGAAGTTTTAAGTGATCATAGCAAATCCAGATCTAGTCAAGATTGCTTCATCTAAGAGAGGGTGCTGACTTTGCTGTAGCACGACATAATATTGATAGAAGCAAGTTAGACTTTATAACAGCACCTCTGGCACCAGAGGAGGATCAACAATCAGATGGTACTGAGAAAACAATTACAGAAAGAGAAGTGAAACGATATTAGATCTGAATTTATCATACTGCACTGATAGGAAAAAGGAGAAAAAATGTAGTCATAGTGTAAAGAAAAAACTGATGATGGAAAACTTGGAAAAGTTAGTGAGATTGAGGAACTGCGATGGCTAGGAGAAGCGGCAGATCCGAGAACCATGTGAGACAGTAGCATGTTGATAACTTGATTCCAAGTGAAAATAGAGAGACCAACGGTGACATCGACCCCAATGGAAGTCTCAATTCATCACTTTACACGTCACTTTTGCAAAATGGTCAAGTAATCTCTGGCATTACTCACTCAAAACATAGAGCGAGTAAGCAATCCACAAAAATTCAACTTTAGAAGAGATGTAAATGCCATGACATAAAGGGGGCGGGCATTAACATCCTACAGCATAGATCACCTGGTAATTTTCATGATATACTTCCTGGTCCCAGCAAGTCGTAGTTATAAGGGCGGTTTTGGTGCCATGAATCATTATAAACAAAGCAAGTAGTAAGTGGAGTTGATACTGAGAAATGCCAAGCCTTATAGCCTGCTTTGTACGGAGTGGGGGCAGATTTGAGAACAATGTGAGACACCAGCTGAAATCCAAGATGAAAGTTCTCTGAACTAAACATTGCCGGGAGATGCCAACATCTGGCTGATGAAAATGACTGTAATTAAGAAAAGTGAGATAATGTTATTAACCATAGCGTGAAGTGTGGAAGAAGAACGTGAGAGTAAGCTAGGATTAAGTTGGGGAAATCATGGCACATCAACTGGGAATGGGAGAGCCTATGTGAAAAACCATGAACAAGAATTATGCATTCAGTTAGCCTGTGATGCACTCGTCAAAATCAAACTAAGTGATTCCATTTTATGGAGAATAACACGGTCAAAATGATACTCGTCTGAACAAGGACCAGACATCAGAACATTTCACCTGGAATCTAGTTGCAAATTCTGCACTAGAAAAGTACATCCAAGCAACGAGGCATACATCAGTTTTTCATCATGGGTTCTAACCTAAAGGCTGAAGCTTAATTCTCTGAGTGTGGTGGATCAAAAACCTGGTGAGTGTTGAATAAAATCTGTTAAAAGCAGATAAAAGGTTTTCTGCACCCACATTGAGGAAACCCATGTTTGAAGACGTGGATCCCATGAGAAAGCCCATGTTTGACGACGTAGATCCCAATTCCAGTGCAAAAATTATAAGAAAGTGGAGATGACAGTTTTTGATAATAATTACTAATGTCACATTGGATCTCATAAAGCAGACTAGATCATTATATAGAATGAAGGGTCTTTACAACTGGTCTGGCCGCGCACTTATTCCAAGCTTGCTTGTATCTATGTGCATCATAAATAGCTAGGGGAAAAAGCCCCAAGAAAGCCAATCCCCAATTGCTGACTCTTTCTTGACTAAAGAAAAAAGCGGGAGAACAATATGCAGTATCTAAGTGAAGCACTACTTGTACAGAGGCATTTATCTTATCATCCTCAAGAGTTGGAATTTGTTGAAGGTGTACTATTTTGGTTCTGCATGGAAGCAGTTAATGTGTATCTCTCCATCTGGTAACTCTGGTTAGATGATGATGACTTAGTGAAGAAAACTACATGCTCCTGATTATCATGAGCATGTAGTTTTCATACACTTTATTCTTACCATCCCACTTCCCGGTGGTATAATAACGAAACGACATGTTCCACAATATGAAGTACTCATTGGATGGCTGCAGCTAGAGAGAGAACAAACCTGTCGAAGGATCCTTGGCGTTCTTCCATGATGTCAAGACCGTGTTTTTGCGCTTGTTGATCCCTAATTTCGCACCGGGAAGCCACGTGTGTGTCATGTGATCAAAGCTCTGCCAGAGGGTCACGGAAGAATTTGGCCCGTCTTTGAGAGTGAAGTTGCCGTCGGCCCCAAGAACCGCCACCATGGAGCTCGACCCAGATGAAGAAGTACGCAGATTCGTGGACCAAACAGGGACTTGGGAGCCGTTGACAATTATAAGATTGCCATCCGAGTTCTTCAGTTTTCAGTGGAGTACTTGTCGGTGACAGGGTTGTCTCTGTTGGCGACCCAGACGATGGTCGGCTCGCAAACTTTGTTGTACCAGATGCCTATGTAGGAGTAAGACGACTTGCCTGGTGTGAAGAAGCCAAGCACAAAGTTGCCACCCGAGGAGGTTAAGGTTTGATTACCAGATAGAGACTGATTTGCATCAAGCTTGTCTGTGCCAAGACAGAGGTGGATGCAGAGAGATAAGCAAAGCAAGAAACTTGGGAGGATGAATGACCATGGACTGCTTTTGTTGCTATCCATGGCTATATCAAACGAGGTTCGAGCGGACAGGTTTAGAAACATAATGCACAGGGGGAAGTATATATACCTGTTCGTGCTCAAGAGTGAGGGTGAGGTAAGAGATCTCAAAGAAGAAAGGGTCAAGAAACGCTTAGAGTAATATGTGGAAACTTCAATTGGGACTTGTGCATTTTCATTGGCATCATCCGCGGGGTCGCGTTTAAGCTTGAATGCCAAAACCAGTGGACAAGGACGGGCATATCCTAGAGTGAAGAAGACGCTAGTGGTGCAACTTGGCGATGTCCTCGTCAACCATTGGAATAACATGCAAATGAATCTGAGCACTCAAAATTGGGCATTTGAGTGATCAAGCAAGACTAAAACACAGGCAGACTCGGACATAGGTAAAGCAAGAAGACAATTACCAATTCTAGTGAACATCAGAGGAAGAAAACCAAGTGTCAAAGCCATTCATAAGTTGGAAAGCTGGACCAACAAGATTTGAATTTCGTGATTCATGTTCCAATATTCTTGTTGTCCCTGTTCTTGTCTAAGCTAGTCCTGATGAGTGAAAAGACCTTTGCCTAGATGGCCTAAAGAGACCTTTGCTTAGACTTGAAGCGATTGATACCTTTCTCTTTTTGGGTTGAAAGTGATTGGCACCGAAGGTCCATTACAATCTTTTACTATTTTATCAATTTCCATCCATATGCAACTTTTTTCAGGAATAGAGTCTTCACAATCCTTATATGTTCGCCCAAAAATAAAATCTCCCTCTATCTTTCTTAAAGCATCTCCTTATATTTTAGAATGTCAAACCCCGATTCAATAGAATAAGGGCATGACACCGCCGTCCTTTCACCAAAGGACATAGCCTCAACATAACCAAAATTCAGCCTAAGGTCAAAATATATACATCCATAAACCACCAAATTAATATATACACCTCCACCAAAAGCTAATTCACAAACTTATTGACTATATATAACTCATATAAAAAAATCGCCACCACAAAAGGTCCACCTCCATCAAAAGCTAATTCACAAACTTATCAACTATATATAACTCATACCAAAAAGTCCCCACCACAAAAAGTCCTCCCTAATAATGAACGCTTAGGCCTACTTGCGCCTCGCTGAAGAACTTGAAAAAAAAAAAAAAAAGTAGATGAGAGGAGTGAGCTACCACGGCTCAATGAGTAACATATTTCTTCCAAGCGGATCGAGAAATTACTATGCACATTTAAAACACAACCATAACTCACTTTAAAATAATATATATTCATAACACAAATACTGAAAACACCAATGGTCCAATCCATTGGTCAATCTCATAAAAACTTGTATCGATGATCTATTCTATTGATTAATCTCATCAAACCATACGTCGATGGTCCATTCCATTGACCAAACTCAAATCACCTATCAATGGTCCACTCCATCGATCAACTCATGCTTAAATATTTATCCATCGTCACGGGTAACACCTGTGAAAGGATGACCAAGATTCCCCCCCTTGATTAGCTCTTCATCTATTATTAGCCGGTGGCTTGACTCACAAGGATATCCTAAACTAGTATGCGCATACCCATATATCCCTTAAGGTCCAAATAGAGACATTAAGCATCAACCATCAATCACAAATATCTAATAATCCAACATTAGAATGAGAGTCATCTCACAATTCAGGCATCTGATATGTAAACATCAAAGCGTTCTTAAAGAACCATAGACATTTTGAAATTCTTTCTTAAAAGGGTTTCACAAACCATTTTCAGACAATCATTTAAACCCAATTCAAAGGATAATTATCTCTTTCAACAACAAAATGGCAGTGAAAGCTCGATCCCATTTTATACAACAATAGATGCTATTTATTAACTCATAACATATATAATCCATAATGTTTTTTTTTTCTTTTCAAAACATGAGTTTTAAAACACAGAATACAGTGTTGTTGGAGAAAACTTCCTTATTTATTTTGAAACTGATAAAACGTTTCCATTAGTCTAGTCTGAAGACTTGCAGACTCTTTCGCCAAAGTCTGAAGACCGTTAGATCGCTAGACTCAAAATTTAAAGTCTGTCCTCATTGACAGTTTCTAGGCCGTCAAAAAAGACTTATCCAGAATCGAGTATTTCTTTAAGGATTTGATTCGAGCGGCTGAAGAAGATCTCACGGCTGGAGATAGTATCTCAAGATCTATTATTCGTTTCAAATTTAATTCGAATAATTTGGATCCGTTGATTGGTGAAGTATATTTGAAAGGATCTACTTATGGAAACCTAGATCCTGATTATATGGGTGAGCAGGATTGGTGGGCTATCATCACATTTCTTAAGTAACTCGAGATCTCCCTAATTGATTCTGTCCAACGGGTAGATTGGAAGAACTCCTTTGGAAGGTGCCAACGGTTATGAAGGCATGGAGGAGTATATAAGGAAGACGCTCTAGTTATTCGGGTGTGTGCATGATAGAGAAATTCTAAAGTCTAGAACTCCTTGTTCTTTGCTGATTTAATTGTTGTGCGTAAATTTGTACTCAAAAGAGAGTTTAGATTCTTGTGAAACCTTGAGGAAGTGTAGCAGAGTCTCTACACTGTGGAATCAAGGACGTGATACTGTAACGACTCTTTTTATTCATAGTGAAATCTAGCCGATGGGCTGTCAGTGCGGGAGAATGGACTTAGGCTTGGATTAAGCCGAACCACTATAAACCTTGTGTTATTATTCTCTTCCCTGAACTCATTTACTTTGCTCGTAACTCTATTTGATTGTTAGAGTCTAATTTCCTCTTCAAAGTCTATTATTAACTAGACTCAGTTTAAAAGTAAAGTTCTACACTATATATTGCAAAAATTTATTTTCGCACCTATTCACCCCTCTTTAGGTGCTCGTACCAGCATTTACAATTGGTATCAAAGCTTGTGTACTCATTTAAATTGAACAGTTTTTCCTTCAGAGTTGACGATCTATGGCTCGTATGTTGGCTCCAGGTTTGGTTAAAGGGCAAAGCAACACCAAACCGTCTAATTTTGATGGAAATGAATACTGTATATAGAAAAACAAGATTAAAGCATTCCTAATATCAAAAGATCCTCTTGAATGGGATGTAGTAGATAAAGGAATCATTCCTACAACTACAACAGTCTCAGAAAGGGGAAAAGAAGCTGTTAAGTCCAACGAGATGACTCAAAAAGAGATAACCAAAAGACAAGCTCTTGATGCAAAAGCAATTTATTCCTTATATTGTGCATTATCTCCTATTGAGTATAATATAATATCTTCTTGTGAAACAGCTAAAGAAATTTGGGATATGCTGCACATCACATATGAAGGAATTGATCAAGTGAAAGAAACCAGAATCAATATTCTGCTTGGTCAATATGAAGTCTTTAAGATGAAACCAAGAGAATCTATCACTGATATGTTTAGTCGTTTTACAGAAATCATAAATGGTCTTGAGTATCAAGGTCAATCAATCTCTGGACCCATGAAGGTTAACAAACTACTGCGTGAACTTTCCAAATATTGGAATCACGTAAAGACCTGAATAAGGGAGACACAAAGAATCATGCCACTCTCCGTTGATGAATTGGTTGGCACTCTTCAGTCTTATGAAGTTGAGCAAATCAATGAAGATGAAGATCCCAAAGATAAAAAAATCATTACTTTAAAATCTAATGATGATTATGATATTACAGATTCTAAAGACGATATGGACGATGAAGAGCTTGCTCTCATGATAAGAAGGTTCAGAAAATTGAACAAAAAAGGGAAGAAGATTCAATTGGAAGAAACAAAGCTCTCAAAAGTTTCAAAATAAATCAGCTGATGACGATGAATCCAATAAAGATGTAATTTGTTTTGAATGCAAGAAAAATGGACACATCAGACCCAACTGTCCCTTACTGAAGAAAAAGAAAGGAAAAGCTGAGAAATATAGAAATGCTCTTAAAGCGGAAATTTAGAGTGATATTGAATGTGAAGAGAGTGATGATGATTATGCTAATATTTGTTTAATTGCACAATCAGAATCATATTCAGACTTTGAGACGGATACAGACTCAGACTCAGACAGTGAAATCGAGGTAAGTAATTTAAAATTCCTACTAAAGTCTCTAAATATATTAATGAACTATATTTTAGTCTCAAAATCTCTCTCAAGAGGATTTCCAAACTAAAAAGGGAAAATTCTGCACTGAAGCAATAGGAGATTGTTTGAAAAGAAAAGTTTAAAAATTTAGATAAAAGTTTTATTATTTTGAAAAAAAAAATGAAGACTCTCTTTCAAAAGAAAATATACTTTTGAAAAATGATATTTCAAGCATTTCAAAAAGATTTTCTGTAAGATCTAAGAAAATGGAAAATATTTTTTTCAGCACAAAGACCTTACTTTAACGAATCAGGCTTGGAAATGACTGCTGAAACCATCCCTCTAATTGATTTTCGAAAAGTAAAGGAAATGATCAAACAAAGACCTACAAAAGGTTTTTATAGAAATCATTTTTAAAAAGTCTTTGTAAAACCTATAAGCCGTAGTGCTCTTAAATGTTCTAAGTGCAATAGCTCAGAACATTTTGAGAAAGAATGTCCTATGGTTTGGAAACCTGTTAAGAAGGTTTGGGCAAAAACCGTATATTGCACTAACTCCATTGGACCCAAGAAAGTGTGGGTACCAAAGAAAGCTTGAGTTTCTTTTTTAAATACAGGTCACTATCAAGAAAAAAGTCAAATGGTACTTGGATAGTGGATGCTCAAGACATATGATAGTAAATTCAAGTTGTTTCATAAAACTTATGAAAATTAATGGTGGAAAAGTCTCTTTTGGAGAAAATAGCAAAGGAAGAATTCTCGAATACGAACAGTAAAGATTGGAAATCTCACAATTAACGTTTCCATAGTGGAAGGACTTAACTACAACTTGCTGAGTATCAGCCAACTGTGCAACACAGGTTTCAAAATCAACTTTCAAGAAAGAATATGTTTAGGAACTAGTAAAGACTTCTCTCAGACTTTCACGGGGCAAAGACATGGGAACATCTATCTTCTGGACATCAAACCAGAAAAATCTCAATGTCTAATTTCAATTTAAGAGGAAACTAATCTCTGACATAGAAAACTTGGCCATATCAACATGAAGTAAATAGCCAAGATCTCTGCAAAGAAGCTTGTTTATGGACTATCCAACCTGACATACCAAAAATCTGATCTATGCACACCATGCGTATTGGGAAAACAGGTTAGAAGTTCTTTCAAACTAATAAATCAAGTTTTCACTAATCATGTGTTGCAGTTCCTACATATGGATCTCTTTGGACTAACTAGGACTCAGAGCATTGGTGGAAAGAAATATTGCCTAGTAATAGTTGATGATTATTCACGATTTACTTGGGTATATTTCCTGACAAGTAAGTCTAAAACTTTTTCTTATTTCATAAAGTTTGCTAAGAAAGTACAAAATGAGAAAGGGCATGTTATTTCAAGTATACGGACAGACCATGAAGATGAGTTTGAAAGTCAAGATTTTGCTAAATTCTGTGATGAATCTCGTTTTCAGTATGTGTTCTCCTCTCTATACACTCCAGAACATAATGGAGTTGTGTAAAGGAAGAATAGATCGTTGCACGAAATTGCTAGAACACTTTTAATTGAAAGCAACATTTCTTCTCGTTTTTAGGCTGAAGCAGTTTTTACAGCATGTTATATTAATAATAGAGTCTTCTTATGGCATATTCTGGAGAAAACTCCTTATGAGTTATTTAAAGGAAAGAAGCCAATTATTTCATGTTTTCATGTGTTTGGATGAAAATGTTTTATATTGAAAAATGTAAATGATCGAATTGGTAAGTTTGAAGAAAAATCGACGAAGGCATCTTCCTTGGATATTCAACCACCAGCAAAGCTTACATAGTTTACAACAAAAAGACTTAATCAGTGGTGGAATCGATGAATGTCAAATTTCAAGATCTTATACAAAATCAATCGATCCAGACTCAACCTGAAAAATCTGAACCTCTCCAAACTCTACGAAGTCTAAATCCCTAGAAGCAACTCAGACTTCAGAAGGTCAATAATGAACGATCGTTGAAGAATCAAATGAAGAAAAAGATCAACAGTTTGTAAGACCAACTAGCAATTGGAAGCACAAGTCTAGTCATCCTAAAGAACTCATTATTGATGACATTGATGAAGGGATTCGTGCAAGATCCAAAAGGCATGAAAAGTCTAGTGCTATGGTTCTTATTTATGAAATAGAACCCAAGAATATAGAAGAAGCTTTAACTGATGAAAGCTAGATTGAAGTCATGCAAGAAGAACTCAGATAATTCAGTATTAATGATGTCTGGGAATTGACTCCTAAACCAAAAGGTAAATCTGTTATTGGAGCCAAATGGGTTTTCAAGAACAAGATGGACGAGAAATGAAAAGTTATAAGGAATAAAGCAAGACTCGTAGCCAAAAGGATATATGCAAGAAGAAGGGATAGACTATGATGATGCTTACGCACCAGTAGCAAGGTTAGAATAAATTAGATTATTACTTGCTTTTGCTTGTCATAAAAATTTCAGATTATTCCAAATGGACGTTAAAAGTGCATTCATAAATGGATTTATCCAAGAAAAAGTCTATGTGGAACAACTTCTTGGTTTTAAAGACCCAAGGAAACCAAACTCTGTATTCGATTGAAAAAAGTGTTATACAGTTTAAAGCAAGCACCTCGAGCTTGATATGACAGGTTAAGTAAGTTTTTAATCCAAAATGGCTTTGTTAAAGGTAAAGTAGACACTACCTTATTTATCAAAAGATAAAGTAAAAACTTTTTACTTGTTCAAATCTATATTGATGATACTATTTTTGGATCACTTAACGAAAATCTGTACAAGAAATTCTCTAAGTCTATGAAGGATGAATTTGAGATGAACATGATAGGTGAACTATACTTCTTTGTCGGGCTACAAGTAAAACAATTGAAGGAAGAAACTTTCATTCACCAAGAAAAATATGCTAAAGAACTTGTTAAAAAGTTTGATTTGGAGAATTGCAAAAAGATTGATATACCAATGTTAAGTTCTTCGAAGCTGGACAAAGATGAAGGAGGAAAGAAAGTTGACCAGAAGCTATACAGAAGTATCATTGGTTCACTTCTTTATCTTACTGCTTCTAGACCTGACATTTTGTTTAGCGTTTGCATTTGTGCCAAATTTCAATCATATCTCAAAGTCAACTAAGTGCTACAAAATGCATTATCAAATACATTGCAACAACCTCTAATTTGGGACTCTGGTATCCTAAAGAGGGAGACTTTACTCTCATTGGATACTCAGACGCATATCTAGTAGGATGTAGAATTGATAGAAAGAGCACCTCGGACACTTGTCAATTGCTTGGTAATAGGACAGTATCTTGGTTTTCAAGGAAGCAAGGTACTGTAACTCTCTCAATAGCAAAAGTAGAGTATGTGGCTCTTGGAAGTTGTTCTCAAATCTTGTAGATAAAACAACAGTAGACCTTGGAATCAAATATTCATGCACTGAGATCAAATGTGACAACACCAGCGCGATTAATCTCACCAAGAATCCAATTCTTCATTCAAGAGCAAAGTATATAGAGATTCGACATCATTTTGTTAGAGACCATGTTCAAAATGGAGAAGTCTTGATTCAATTCATAGACTCAAAGAATCAGCTGTCGGATATTTTTACAAAGCCACTGGATGTAGTCCTTTTGATATTCCATCTTTTGGTAAGGAAAGCTATTTCATAACCTTTATTGATGATTTTTCATGTTATGGTTACATTTATCTATTGCATGATAAGTCCCAATTAGTGAATGCACTTGAAGTGTATATTAAAGAGATTGAGAGGCAATTAGATAGAAAGGTGAAAACAGTAAGATCGGATAGAGGCGATGAATATTATGGAAAATATGATGAATCGGGATAATGTCCAGGTCCATTTGCTAAATTCCTTGAAAGACATGGCATTTGTGTTCAATACACAATGCCAGGTACACCACAACAAAATGGTGTAGCAGAAAGGCGTAACCGTACTTTAATGGAAATTGTTAGGAGTATGATAAGTCATTCATTTTTACCCTTATCTTTGTGGATGTATGCTTTAAAGACTTCTATGTACTTATTAAATAGGGTTCCTAGTAAGGCAGTTCCAAAGACTCCCTTTGAACTGTGGACGGGAAGGAAACCTAGTTTACGACACCTGCATGTTTGGGGTTGTCAAGCAGAAGTAAGAATTTACAATCCACATGAAAGGAAATTGGATTCAAGAACGACCAGTGGTTATTTTATTGGTTATGCAGAAAAATCCAAAGGGTATAAATTTTATTGTCCTAATTATAGTACAAGAATTGTTGAATCTGGAAATACTAGGTTCATTGAGAATGGTGACATTAGTGGGAGTGAAAGAATGCGTGATGCACGCATTCAAGAAGTAAGGGTAAAAGTTCCTATACCCAAAGCTTCTAAAGTTGTTCATGATATTATAGTACAATCTAACAATAATCGAGAACAACAAATTAATGAACAAACACTCAATAATGGAGATGTCAATAATGAACCTCCAATAGCCGAGTCACAAGAAATAGCATTAAGGAGATCTCAAAGAGAAAAGAGATCGGCTATTTATGATGACTATATGGTTTATCTACAAGAGTCAAAAATTGACTTAGGAATTGGAAATGATCCAGATTAATTTTCCCAAGCCATGGAATGTGAAGATTCTAATGAATTGTTTAATGCCATGGAAGAAGAGTTAAAATCCATGCATCAAAATCAAGTTTGGGATATAGTTGAATTGCCTAAAGAATGTAAGAAGGTCTGGTGTAAATGGGTCTTTAAGACCAAGCGCGACTCAAAAGGCAATATTGAACGACATAAAGCCAAACTTGTTGCAAAGGGTTTTACTCAAAAAGGAGGCATTGACTATAAAGAGACATTTTCACCAGTCTCTAAGAAAGACTCACTTAGAATCATTATGGCTTTGGTGGCTCATTATGACTTGGAGTTACACCAAATGGATGTAAAAACCGCTTTTCTTAATGGGAATTTAGAGGAAGATGTTTATATGGACCAACCCGAAGGCTTTTCAGTTAAAGGAAATGAACACATAGTATGTATATTAAAGAAGTCAATGTATGGACTTAAACAAGCTTCCCAATAATGGTATCTTAAGTTTAATGATACCATAACTTCGTTTGGATTTAAGGAAAACACCGTTGATCGGTGTATATATATAAAGATTAGTGGGAGCAAGTTTATTTTTCTAGTTCTGTATGTTGATGATATTTTGCTTGCTGCTAATGATCTTGGTTTGTTACATGAAACCAAGAAGTTTCTCTATAAGAATTTTGAAATGAAGGATATGGGAGAGGCAACATATGTGATAAGAATAGAAATATTCCGTGATAGATCACAAGGATTATTAGGATTGTCTCAGAAAGCCTACATTGAGAAAATTTTAGAGAGATTTAATATGAGTAAATGTTCAGCGGGAATAGTTCCAATTCAGGAAGGTGATAAATTTAGCTTTATGCAATGTCCAAAAAGTGAATTGGAATGAGAACAAATGAATAATATTCCTTATGCATCTGTCGTGGGGAGCTTAATGTATGCACAAATTTGCACCGACCAAACATCGGTTTGTCTGTCGGAATGTCAAGTGTGTATCAAAGTAATCCTGGAATGGATCATTGGAAAGCTGCAAAGAAAGTTCTTAGATACTTGCAAGGAACGAAGAATCATATGCTCACTTATAAAAGAACTTATCATCTCGAGGTGATTGGATATTCAGATTCAGACTTAGCCGGATGTGTCGATACAAGAAAATCAACGTTTGATTACTTGTTTCTTCTGGCTGGAGGGGCAATTTCATGGAAGAGTGCAAAGCAGTCAATTATTGCTGCATCCACTATGGAAGCTGAATTTGTGGCATGCTTTGAGGCCACAATTCATGGATTATGGCTGCGGAATTTTATTTCAGGGCTTGCGATTGTCGACAGTATTGCCAAGCCGCTAAAAATTTATTGTGATAACTTTACAGCAGTTTTCTTCTCTAAGAACGACAAGTATTCTAAAGGTGTTAAATATATGGAGATTAAATACTTGTCTGTCAAAGAAGAAATTCAGAAACAAAGAGTGTCAATTAAGCACATTAGCACTAATCTTATGATAGCAGATCCCTTAACAAAAGGACTGCCGCCCAAAACATTTAATGAGCATGTTGAAAGAATGGGCATTATTGGACGTTATTAATGTTTGTATTATGATTGTATTGAGTTTATGTATTTGACACTTTGAGCTCACTTACGTGTTTATGATATTTCCTGTTTTCTATTTAGTATACATTATGGAAATAGATGAATATTAAATAAGATAGTTTCTAAAGAAACATTATAGTTGGACTATTACTGTACTTCTCATTTATGGATTATGTTAAGTAAAGTGCTATAGTTGTAGTACATAAAAGGGACTATGTCGATTAATGACATACAACCACTATGACTCGCATTAGTTTTCTTTGCTTAATTCTGATTATTATGTGATTGCCAATTTAATGAAATTTTATAGCATAATCTTATTGTGCACATTACAGTCTTTATTAAACCATGGAAGAAACATCATATCGGCCAAGTGGGAGAATGTAAGAATTATTGTCACGCCCCGATCCTTAGGCACGCACACATCCGTCTCACTTGGTCGATTTTATAATACGATATCCCAGGACAATGCATCGCCGACCCTTTCATTTTTAAGCACATGCGGAAGCAGTTGAAATCCCTAGACAATAAATAGATGGGATAGAAAAGCAGGGCCATATTTTTCATATTGAAATTTATAACCAAACTTTTATACAAACCACAATTCACTTCATAACTATTCACATCAAAACGGAGATCTCAAAAGAAGATAGGATCTCAATCCATCCAGACCGTACTCACGGCTCCTCTCGGGACTATCTTCTTCTTCCAAAAATCCTTCTCTTCAGATCTCACCTCCGAGTTCTCCTCCTCGGATTTCTCCTCCTCAGCTCTTCAGCGGGGTCCTGAAATGGTTTTCCCCAAACTGGGATGAGACTACGTCTCAGCGAGTTCTACCCCACTAAGCCCGATTAGTAAACTATTATACTAACGGCTGCCTAAACACGCACAGGGCAAAGGACTTACCTTGGCCTCAGATCCCACCTGCAAGTCAGTACAATTCACAATAGGTACTCATTCACTTCGAACAAATCGAACCAGTCGATTACATGTCATACGAATCAATCCCCACTGTGGGATATTTAAAAGCTAGGCCACGTGCATTCTCCAGGATGACCTTCCAAGTCTCCGAGTTCACGTGCCTTGAACCTTGGGCCCACGTGCATTCTCTCAGGCGACCCTTTCGCCAAAGTGATGCATCAAGTCACCGAGACCACGTGCCCTTTTAGATGCCCGGGCCCACGTGCATTCTCTTAGGTGCATCTCACCAAAGCGATGCATCAATTCGCCGAGACCACGTGCCCTTTTAGATGCTAGCCACGTGCATTCTCTTAGGTGCATCTCACCAAAGCGATGCATCAATTCGCCGAGACCACGTGCTCTTTTAGATGCCAGCCTCTGTCACCGAGTCACGTGCATTCTCTAGGACGACATACCGAGTCTCCGAGCCACGTGCATTCTCTCAGGCGACCTTTTCGCCAAGGTGACATATTCAACTACTGAACTCACGTGCATTCTCCAGGTGACATTCCAATTCACCGGGCCCACGTGTCCTCTTTCAAGTGGTCACCAATCTACTTTCAACACCAATAACCAATGCCCAACGATTTCTCAATCAAATAATTAAATCAACTCAACAAAGCATTAAAATACTGAATAACATACTTGGCCATTTACCAATCAACCATTCAATCACAATCAATTCCAATCAATTTAGGGTAAATCCCTAAAATATCACAATTTAATTAAGTCCATACAACGTGGAGCTCAAATAAATAAACGGACTGCGCCACGACGATCAGCACGAGATTTCGGTCGTCGGCCATCAAAATCTTAATTTCCGAAAATAAATAATTAATTTATTAATTTCGAAAATTAAATTATTATTATTAAATATTCAATTTAGTTCAAAATAAAGCCCGATTAAATAAACGGACTTCACCACGCTCATCGGCATAATTTTCCGGTTCCGGGCCATCTCAGTTGAATTTTCGAAAAATAAATAATCATTTAATTTAATTCCGAAAATTAATATTTAAATACTAAAAAATCCACTTAGGCCCGAAAAGCCTAATTGGAGCCCACTAAGGGTCGGGAAAAATCCCGAGGCACTTCCAATAATTAGTAGACCACGTCTACTTGCTAATTGCACAATCAATTTATCTAAATCGCATCACAATTAACTAATAATTGCTAATTTATTCTAATCTAACAACATAAACATAATTAATTAAATCTAAACCAACCTTAAGCATAAATTAGCCACTAATCCTGGATTAGTGAGATTACTCACCAAATCGCACGCAAATCGGATCAATCCGACGGCGGCGACGCGAGGAACGATTGTTCCCAAAGCACGGCTCAGGTTCGGGGCCGGGAAACGGCCCAAAAGCGGGCCCGAAGGTGCTGAAACGCACTCCGTGGGTATGCTGGACGGAGCCGATCGGGGCTGCTCCGGCGGCTTGAGCGGCGAGGGGAAGCCGGCGGAGGGTGAGGGGGTCGCGGGAGTGGTTCGGCGGAGCTAGGCGGTGGTCGGAGGTGGCCGGAGATGGGCTGGTCGGTGCTAGAACAGAGGCGAAACAGGACTGGGTTGAGCTGGATCGCGCGGCCTGGGCGTGCGTGGACGGCGGCGGGCGCACGGGCGCGGGCGGCGGTGCGGCGAGCGGGACGAGCGGCGAGCGGCTGAGGGGCGAGCGGCAGCTTCTGGTTCGCTCGGCGTGAAGAAAAGAAGGAGAAGAAGAAAGAAGAAAAGGGGGTTCGGTCGAGCGTGTAGAGGAAGAAAGAAGAGAGAGGAGAGAGAAGAGAGAGAGAGAAAAGAGAGAGATAAGGGTGTGGGGTTTTGACTAGTCAAAGAAGAGAGAAAGAAAGTGGGCGGTGGGGGGCAATTCGCACGAGGGGGAGGGAAAGAGGGGAGAGGAGAGAGAAAGAAAAGAGAGAAAAGAAAGAAAAGAAAAGAGAGGGGAGAGAGAGAGGAAAAAGGAAAAAGAGAAAAAGGAAATACCTAATTTTTTTCTCTTCTCCTTTTCCTTTCAAATTTCTTTTCGGACTTCAAATTTTTCTTCCGATAATTTCTTTATTGAAATTTCAGACTCGTCAATAAATTGACGAGCGATGAGACAGGATCCTAAAAATAAGAATTATGACGCGCTTAAAATTCGATTCCCGAAATCGAGTTCAATTTCGTGGTTAAAAATCGATCAGACGTGATTTTAGCTCAATCCAACCAATTAGGTAGCTTTTAGGGATTTTACGGCCGATACATCCCTTAACGGCTTCACCCAATAGGTTAGTTAACTCGTGAGTGATCAGCTCAGAGAAAAAGGCCATAGGCACGCCGACGAAATGCCCATTTCACTTTAATCGAAACGGGGTCGAATTTCAGGATGTCACAATTATTGTGGCACATATTATGTGATTTATTATATGGTTTAATAATTATTGAAATGCTATAATTAATTATTGGTTATGAGAAGGTACGACTCTAATAAAACCAAAGGGTATATCGCTTTGATGGAAGGCACATTTTCAATGAATGTATAAATAGAGTCCGGTCCTCTCTCCACCCACATACGAACAACAATAACAAAAAGGATTTTGGTATTCTCTCCTCCATCGATTGAATACAGTAAGGTTTAGTGGGTTAAGGGAGAGAAATCGAATTTCTTCTTTTGGTTCGAAATCATTGGATTTTCTACAATGATCATCACGGAAGCATAGCGCTATGAACAAAGGTATGTCTTCATCTAATTGTGAAAATCATGAAGATCAAAGATCATTGATTTGTTATGAATTTCTGCATTAAGAATTATATGACTTATATTCTAACATCTTTAGCATTAAGTATATTGCAAAAACAATGTGGATAATCCACGCTACATTGATATACACACCTATATAACATAAGCGTGTGCCAATCCCATGCACAGGTCCCGTGTCGTGAGTACAATGCTGTCATGTGCTAATCACGTGCCATGGGCGAGCGCAAGGTTATTATTTCCAATTCATGGCCGGCCAAGAAATTGATGAGGATGAGAAGACGTGCATGTTTTTGAAAATAGAGAGATTCACTCGGCTATGTCTTTAGGGAAAAAGCACAAATCTGAAAAGAAAATCACTTCTATTTAATTCCCAAATTTCGAATTGTCAATTTGCGATTAATCCTTGATTACTATTCAAAGTAAAAAAATGACTTGACAATCTTATTGCAAATTCTACAACAGCGGGAAGAAAAATAAGAAAAATCTACCAAACAAGATTTGATCAAACTAATTGACCCCATAATCAAGTCTTGTATTTCAATCTGTTTCCCCATTTTCCCAATATATACCGGAAAATATGAGAAACCAAACTATTAGAGCACGTCTTACTGTCCTGTTGCAAGTAGTTTGGAGGGGAAAACTTCGAAAGTGAATATTCTATCGTAAAAGGAATCTTTTTCGCCGCACACGCAATATATGTTGCCAAATCACAATAAAAAAGAAATCCGCAGGCGGTGGAAATATTATATGATAAACCCAACAAGACCCATTTGAAATAACAAGGTACGTGTCTAAAAACAGGGAAGAGATTAGAGACGTGCAGATTTTCCTTAAAGAGAAGAAAATAAGGGAAAGAATCAAGAAGTTAATGCTTATGGAATGAGCTGGCCGTATAATCGTGTATGACAGTGAATAAATTTAGACACATTTATGGAAAATCTTTTTATCTTTACAACTATAGTCCTAAATATTTTTGTAATATTTCAATGTAATCTTGCATATCAATGTTCACTCGAAAATGGCTGTCCTACATGGTACACCGACAAGGACTATGTTTGCAAAATTAAGAGAATTATAATGGAATTAGCGTCCATACAATAAGTATGTGACTGTTTGGTAAATTTTTTGATAAATATTATATTTAGTTGATTCAACGGCTCAATATGGTAAGGTAGTGCTGTGTTTTGATTTCTAAAATTCGACCCTGGTATCTGTGTAGTCTAAGTAAGTTGTTTGTAACGAATTCACTGCCACGTGCTTAGTGGTCATTTGTTTCTTGTCGTGGAAGGGACAACTGGTACTTTAATAGGATTCCCATCACTAATGGAAAGGCAGGAGTTTTGAGTACAGATTTTACCCTAACAAATCTCTTCTTCGGCCATCTTCTTGTTTCTTATAGGAAAATGAACTACCTTTCCCTCTCTTTACTATTAAGCATTAATTTATTTCGCACATGTCCTTTTTAATGCTATTCTCTATTTTGCTTACTCACTAAATACTTTATAATTACTTTTTGGGGTGCTTCTCCTTTTCTCCAAGCGATTTGCTCTTGCTGCAATGGAGCTTAATGAGGCAATATATGCTACTGGTGGCTATGACGGCAATAATTATCTCAAGTAAGAGACGAATATTTCATCATCCTTTAATCTTGTGATTTGAAGTGGTCGATCGTTCCTGCGACTCTCTTGACAGACTGTTATCCTTTTTCCTGATAAATTCAAGTGCATGAGTTGATTTACTTTTCTGGGGGGCATTCTCGTCAACTGCTGTGCGAACTTCGAAAGTATCTGGCGCGTGATTGACCCATCGGACGTTGTTGCAGCTGGTGGAAATTGGCAAGTGCCATTCCTCATATGAACACTGGTGCTTTTGCAATTTTACCGTATGAAACCTTTACTGGTGAAATGCAAGTTATTGTTTTGTCCATATCTCTTACATATCTGGAACTTCAAAGATATCCTTGTACACCTAATACTCCTCAAAATAAAGGAGAAGAATCTATATATCTCGCATGGCATATAAAATCTTTTATATCAGAGTTTAGCTACAGCAGAGAGTTGGTGATTTTTTCCCTGCCGATCTATTTCAGTTCGGCTGAAAGATTTGACCCAAGAGAACATTCTTGGGCCAAAATTGGAACCTTGACCACAAAGAGGGGCTGCCATTCACCGGCCTCGCTGAATGAAAAACTGTAAGTATACACGTATGTTCCTTTTGATGCCAGCTGTTCAATTTTATTTGATGATATCTGCCTATAGATGCTGGAAAAGCATGTCGTATTTTCCCTTGACCTGGACATGACGCTGTTTCACGTCTGTGCTTCTTGTGTATTAAGTATTTTCTCTCAATGTAAGTCTAATAAACAAATTCCTTGTAGTCTCCCTTCTTCTTCCGTTCTGCTAACATAACTAAAGGACAGAACTGCAAAATTAGTATTTCTTCCAGTTGTTCATTTAGCTGGTCATTGTTTCAACTGAAAATTAATTAAAGCTAGCTTTACTGTACTCTGCTCAACTTCGAGTTTCAGTTTTCTTGAGCATTGTGTCTTATCTGTAATCCTTCAATAGATATGCCTTGGGTGGTTTTGATGGAAATTCAATGGTTCTTAGCGTTGAAGTGTATGATCCGCGCCTGGATTGCTGGATGACTGGGGAACCGATGCATTGCGCTAGAGAGTATTCTGCTGCCGCCATCCTTAGTGAGTCGATATATGCGATCGGAGGTGTAAAAGCTGATGAAGGCATCGTAGACACAGTGAGTTTTCAGCCCCCCTCCATTTTGTACGTCATGATGTATGTATAATTTTCAGCCAGATATTGGATTGACCCTGAGTCCTCAAAATTTGTCAACCAACTACTCATCCGATTTACTTTTGGAGCATCGTTTAGCTTATGCCTCCATTGGTATTGTCACAGGTTGAATGTTACAAGGAGGGCCAAAGTTGGCGTGAAACGTCTATGAGAGGCATTGGGCAAAGGTGTTTCTGTAAGAGTTTTCCTGATGTTGACTAAATTAATTGATATTGTAATTTACTGTTTTTATGGTTACCGTAAAACAGAGTTGGTCTAAAGTGAGATAGAAGGTTTCTTAATTAGTCTAATATGGGCTGGCTAGTGTGGGCCGAGTTAAGCCTGGCCCGTAATGAGGGGGACTGGCTGGAAACTCTATAAATAGTGCTCAAGTCTCTCCTCTAACCCTAATTTTCACATGTATCCTCACCTAAGGGGCGTTTACCTAACGCTGCACGTGAGGGGGGCCGCCTCATTGAGCCAGTGATACGGAGGGCAATAGAGGAGAAGGACTTGATGCGTGGATCCCCTTGATATATGCGGGTAATCTTTTTTCCTACTTCCGCTTTATATTCAATGGATTCAAAAATAGGTGCGTTAATCTTTTTACTCAATTATGCATGTTCTTGTTCTAATTATGGAGATCTTGGGGTTGTGCAATTTGTATCCAGCATGTGGTATCAGAGCAACCATAACCCTAGAACTTGAATGCATAAATATTTTGCCCTAATTTGTATGGATTAGCCCTAATTAGTACGGATCTTGCCATAATTTGTGATTTTTGAGACTTTTTGTTAAATAAAAAATAAAATTAAATCACAAATTAGGACTGGGCTCAATGAGACGAGCAAGACGGTCGGCGGCGCGTCGCCGGAGGAGGCCGCACGCGCCCCCACGCGCGGCCACGCGCCGCCTGGCGTCGAACGCATGCTGCGCGTGAGCTCCACGCGCCGCGTACTTAGGCGGCACGTGTGGGCGCATGGAGGCTTCGATTGGCGTGTGGCTGGCGGCGTTGGACTTGTATGGT
The DNA here is from genome assembly GCA_016097545.1 of Eucalyptus victrix. NCBI lineage: Eukaryota > Viridiplantae > Streptophyta > Magnoliopsida > Myrtales > Myrtaceae > Eucalyptus > Eucalyptus victrix. Next base: position 14,506,713 of record CM027835.1, read on the forward strand.
AATTTCCTATCTCGTGGTATATTTATTTTACATGTTTTATAATTTTATGGATATGAAAATACATACGGAACCCTAAATACGTGTATTTTTAGTGTATTTTTGCGTATTTTTCTTACATTTTATGTGATTTTGAAAATATAAGTGTTGGGTTATAGGTGTATTATCACATAATCATTATAAATGTGTGATTCATCAATAAAAATCAAACTTTATTGTGAACTGAAGCTGGCTTAATGAGATACAATCATTATGAGATAGTAATTGAATATATCTTGAGCTGATGAGAAACAAGAAAGGTTATGAAATTTTTGTTACTCAAGCATACTCCTTGACATGGTAATCTTTGAATGATGAATGTCTTAAGAATCTGTGACCAAACTGATTGTACTGATTAACACATTTGCTGAATGTGGGTAATGCATATCAATTAAGTTACTGCATATTGTACATGAACTCATATGGTCACTGGTTAATGTCTATCGAGTTAAATATTTTTTTATAGTAAAGGAGTATGACAATATTTATGCAGAGCAATAGTATCTACTGTTGAATTTTTAGATATTCGGTTCTCTGGTTTGACTCAATTAATAGGCCACTGGTTGATTACAATGATAATTTGTTATTTAAAAATTGGCTAATAAATTAGTTGTTGGCCTTGGAGTCATGTTTTGCCGTATGAAACTCATGAGCAATAGTTGATTAGTTATTAAGCTTGTCTGGATACTCTATATTACTATTGATGTTAACTTATGATGAATCCTTTGGATTGGCATTCTTTTTATGTTGTTTTGGTTATCAGTAATCAGGGTTCACAAGAGATGCTTTCTTCTATATTATGAGAATTTTCTTGTGTTACTGGGATTAGTGATCTCATTGGAATCTGTTTTTTAGGTTCGCTATATATATATATATATATATATATATATATATATATGTATATGTATAAATAAAGATTTTATTAATGAATAAAGCAATGTAATTAGCATGATATGTGATTTTGGTGATATGATGCCCCTATCACTAAAGTTAAAATCACATGTATATGGTGTATGTGAGAAGTAAAATTTATATCCCTGGTATGAGAGAATTTCAATAATTTAATTGAGTAGTGACCGCCAAAGTGGCACGCTTGATTGGGTTTGAGAAATTTCGGTCTCGTTTGATTATTGGGATGTCTCCTGGTCTAATGCGTAGTCATACTCCTAAATGAGGTGATTGTGTATTAGTTCATGGAGGGATAAATGATAGTGTGGTGGAGGAGTGACTGATTCTAGTGATTCATATGCCCAAATGTGATGAATTCATGAAGAATTGAAATATATTCTCATAACCACTATCATGTGGGGAGTGTACAACTGCATGTCATATATTCTGCCCAAAGGTGATTATATGATTATGCGTGTAACTCTCTGGATGTGTACTTGTATGTCAAGTTACACGGTGCTCACATGATGCTAATTATATACATTGCTTGTTTTTCAATCACATTTTCTGTAATTAATAACTCCACTATTATTGAGGTTTTTACTGCTTCAAATTTTAAGTTATGAACATATGATTTGTTGCTTGAGAAAAGAGCAATTGAATTTACTTACTGTCCATGAAGCATTCCATTCTTGAACACTTGAAAAGAGGTTTGCCTGCGGACTGCACTACTATAAGATGATGGAAGCCTTAGTTGCTTGAAATTATGTCTTCTCTGATATTGAAATTAGGACATATATGCAAAGATATCATATACATCTTGTATATGATTAAAAAGTTGTTTTCGAAAGTTTTCTATTTAAGGAAAATGACCGAGATAAAGAATAAAACAATTATAATTAGTCTTAAAAGGTTGTCAGGCTTAATAGTGGCCGTGAGTATTTTGGCAAGTATGACAATGCGAAATAATTTAAATTGTCATTTGTCAAATACTTGGTAGATTCTGGGGTGGTAATTTAATTACTATACCTGAAAATCCTGACAAGAAGATTTGGCTAAAAAGGCATGAAGCACCATAATGAACATGGTGATGAGTATAATTAGTAAAACTAATTTATCTGGTCTGTTGCGGACTGATATTATGAAAGTAACTTTTTCACATATAAAACGTGTCTCTTATCAAGTTGTTTCATAAACTTCTTTTGACTTATGAACTGGATGTAAATTACTTAACTCTTATTAAAATTAAGAGGTGGTTATCTAATCCAATATTAAGTTTGTTACAGTTCAAATCCGCTCGGAATTATTTTGTATCTTATCTAGATTGTTAAATGGGTATTGGTTTTATGACCTTAAAGAATGTGCAAGAATTATGGAATCACATACTCTAAAGTTTTTAAAGATTGACGTAATTGTAGAGAATAGCTGCTTTCAGATTATTAAAGATTATAGTATGATGGAGGTTATTATGTTTTTGTCTTTATCTATACAGATAATTATGGAATCTCCTATACTATAGACTAAACTTATTGAGGTTCAAGGTACTATTCTTGATATAATTTATAATGAAATTTCTTAAAATTCTCAAGTGCAGAATGAAGTAGTTGCAGCTTTATTAAGGAGATTTGTTAGGGAAAGACAATCAGTTATATCATCATACTACATAGTCTATTTATGAGAGCATGATTACAATATCCACTACATGGTTGTTTTAGCAACTTATATAAATGTCGTTTTTTGTTCTCAATTAAATATGTGATTAGATGCCATAAAAGACGATATACAATTTATGAAATATCATAGTGTTTGGAAACTAACTTACTTGTCTAAAGATTACAAGTTTATTAGTTGCAAATTGACGTACAATATTAAAAGGATTTCAAAGAAAAATTGTGAAGTTTAAAGCCAAATTAGTTTTCACTTTGAAAGAGGGGTGGATAGTTAATAATAAAGAAATAAATATATTTTCCTAGTATTTTTAAAGATTCTTTCAAAGTGATTGTGGCATTAATAATTTATTTTGATATGGAGTTACGCCAAATAGATACAAAATCTATATAGTGCAACTGGATGATTTTGCAGCAGATTCAAGTAAACTTGTATGTAGACTGAAAAGTTCTAATTCATGATCTTAAACAAGTTTCCAAACAATATTATTAAAGTTTCATAGTGTTATTATTTTGTTCAATTGGGAACAAAGTAATTCAATATACTGCAAGGTCAGTGGGAGGAAATTTATTTTTTCTCATACTTTATGTACATGATGTTTTGCTTACAAGTTGTGACCTTAGGACATCTTATATCCTTTGTACTGAGGTTTGTAAGGATTGTTTTTGCCATATTATATTAGATTTTCACGGAGGACATTTGCTGATTGTATATTGAAAATATTCAATATACATCATTGCAAGCTAGGAATTGCTCCTGTTGTTAAGGTTTTGAGGTACTTAAAAGGACACGAAATTATTGAGAAAAACTAATTAAATGGTGTACCTTGTGTCAATGCACTTAAAAGTATAATATATGCTCAAATTTGCACTAGACTAAATATCGTCTTTGTGACAAGACTTCTAGGCAGATATCAGTCAAATTCGGGACGTGATCACTGGATTGCTGCCAAGAAGGTTTTGAGGTACTTAAAAGGACACGAAATTACATGCAATCAATAGCGGAATACATATTTATGTTACCAATAAGTGTAGTAAATAAAGTTCTATGTCATCTTTTACTATGTAAGCAGTGTTAGTAACATTCTATTAGGCTGTTACTTGGGCTTTTAGGCTCTAGAACCTCATGAAGGAATTGATTGTTTTATGGATAGATCCATACGGTTGTATTGAGATAACAAATTTGTAGTATTATTTATTTACTACAAAGGTCTCAAGGGGTCTAAATATATGGTGGTCAAAATTTTTGACCAAAAGCAAATGGTACAGAAATGTGACGTTTTAATATAATATATTTTCACAGATGATGTGATTGCAGATCAACTAACTAAAGGCCTACGCCCGTGTTTATTTTAGTGACATATCGTTAGCATGGGCCTAGGAGCATCATGAGATGCTATTGTTTAGTGGGAGCTATTTTGGCTTAACTCTGATAAAGGTTTCATCCTTGTTCGTTACATTTTGTAACGATTTGATATGTATCAACTTTTGCATTCAATAAAATATTTTTGAATGTATTGTTATTATGTTGAATACATATTGATAAAGTCTCAAGGGATTGTATAAACCTTGAGTAAAGGCTAGAGGCATTCGAGCATCCGATTATTAGCCTTGTGCATATGTCTTGTGATACATAAATAAAGGTTAACCATAAGGACAAGACATATGTGGGTTCATTGAAACCATAAAGCATTCTCTAGTGGCACAAGTTTTTGTGACGCCTAAGGTAAGAGAATGGTGACTGACAAATGGGATCTCTCTATGAGAGATGTTATCCATTTGACACACTACCATATTGAATCCATATCAATAAAGTTGAGAACATTCGTGACCATGGAAGGCTCTGTGTGTATACATGCAGTTACCACCATAATTTGGTGTTTAAGACTTTATGAGATATGTTTGACTATTAAGAATTATCTCTGAACCAAATGTGCGCGCATAAGGTACGATTTCAATTAATATAGTCCAAGTTGGAGAATGTAAGAGTTTTCCTGATGTGGACTAAATTAATTGATATTATAATTTACTGTTTTTACGGTTACCGTAAAATAGGGTTGGTCTAAAGTGAGATAGAAGGTTTCTTAATTAGTCTAATATGGGCTGGCTAGTGTGGGCCGAGTTGAGCCTGGCCCGTAATGAGGGGGACTGGCTGGAAACTCTATAAATAGTGCCCAAGTCTCTCCTCTAACCCTAATTCTCACATGTATCATCACCTAAGGGGCGTTTACCTAACGCTGCACGTGAGGGGGGCCACCTCATTGAGCCAGTGATACGAAGGGCAATAGAGGAGAAGGACTTGATGCGTGGATCCCCTTGATATATGTGGGTAATCCTTTTTCCTGCTTCCGCTTTATAATCAATAGATCCCAAAACATGTGCGTTAATCTTTCAACTCAATTATGCATGTTTTTGTTCTAGTTATGGAGATCTTGGAGTTGCGCAATTTACGTCCAATAGTTTCTTGTCTGCCATCGTCTTCCGACACATAAAATGGATCCGTGTTAGAGAGAAGTTCTGCTTATTGTTGAAAACTAGGGGGAATAGAGAGAGATGCATAAGAATGTACAGATGAATTCGAGCTTGCTCATATCACAAGAGGCCTTTTGTTTTGTTGCACTTGCACTCTTAAGTTAAAAGCAAATGCTTATAATTCTGCAAAAATTATTCTTTCGTAAATCTTGACCACCATTTATATGAACCTCCTTTCGTTAATAATCAAGAGTTGCATATTCCAACTTCATATACTCTCTTCAAGCTTCATTGATTACGGCTTAGGTTATCCCACCGCATGTGTGGAGAATTCATTTTCATGCGAAAGTAGTTGCTCATGTCATGCCCACGTAAGACTTTGCATCATGCTATCTTACATATTCTTTACATGACATTCCTATGCACCCAATTCCCATCTTAGAAAAATTGGGACTTCCCATGAATTGAAGTTTCATTTAATTGCTATTTTTGCATGTTTATTTTCTATAGGTCGTATGTCATAAATTGGAAAAGATAAAAATTACAAATTGCTTGCTATTAATTTTTTATTGGATGTTATTAAACAATTTACAGAAATATGTCTAGGGGTGCATTTAATGAAATTTACATTTATAATTACATTGCATTTTTTTATTGCATAATGTTAAATATTTCCATGTCGATTAGCTCATTTTAAGAATATACGTTGTTTAGTACATTATTTACATAGCATATCACATTTGCATATTCACTCTCCTTTTATGTATATTTGACGAGGTCGTGTCCCGGGGCTTTATAATATGACGTTGAATAATGTTGCCAGATTTGGCTTAGGGTCTTATCATTTCAGCTATTTATTTGTTTTGTTATGACTGATTTCCATTTATTGCTTGCGCCTTTATGTGTGGTCATGTAGTTTTGCATTTTTAGGGATGATCGTTAGAAAAGATTACATGGAACACCATTTTATCAAAGGAGGAAAGGTGCGGATAACGTACTATAGATTAAATTTACGTAACCAAGTCACGATGATGAGTATTTGAGTGAGTGGCTGATTAGATTACTTGGCTATACCTAAGTTTTTCCACAATAATGCCGTTGGTGCTACGACTTTGTCGACATGTCACCCATTGCTTGGCTTACAGCGGGGGGAAAAGCCAAGCACTTGCTCTGTTTCAACTTGAAGCTGTATGATAGTGAGGATGAGATAAGAGACTATGCAACGAGTGATAATCGTTGATTAACTGGAAGTTATTTGTAGACTTTCGATTTACCAAACATCAATTGAAAGAAACATGTACGGTGCTGATGGATATATTTTCCCTGACTCATAAGATAGGCTAGATCACAAGGGACCTGTGGAAAGTGTAGAAACAAATCTACACTTGTGTTATTACACAACTCTGCTTGATCACTTGCTCTTTAGACTTTTGCTGAATCATCATTTCTGAAATTAGTCCGCATCTAATCTAACAAATAATCCACCTCCCATGTGAAGTATGTCTCATGAGATGGATTAGTTATAAGATCAAAAGTCCCATATAAGATGAGAGAAAGTTGGTAATGTCACTCACACACCAGTAAATCGTTACCAAATGAGATGCATTTTGAGGGTTTGACTCTTGTTATCTAGGCTAAAGGATCACATTAGCTATTCGATGCCGTCATCATTGGCGTGAGTTTCTAAGAATCAATGGAACAACACTTGTGATACAACAATACTGAGTTACGATACTTACAAGGGTTGAAAAATGGATTTCAACCAAAATGTACAACAAGAACTCATCATTCTCTACATCATCATCATCATCTTAATAAATAAGTGAGAAAAGCCATTTTTATCAAATGAAGACCCCCAACATAATAATAGAGCACATTTGGAACAAGAAACTTGAAAGACTTGATTGCAAAGGTTTTTTGTAGTAGTCACCAGTGGAGTCACCAAAGGACCGCCATAGGCACACGTGTTGCTCAGATCAACATTAGATCACGAATCCAATTAAAGACTTTTCTCTTTCTTCCGACTAGGGAAGCTCCATCATATAACAACTTATATTTTTCCGGTGAAATCCTACTTTAATCATTGCCAGATTCCTCAATTTCTTCGTATCACTCATTTTAAGTTTAACTTCAATTTATTTGAGGTTCTTGCTAATTTTAAAGCAAGAATAAATGTCATAACCAATCAAGTGTAAATAATGTTGCGGCCGATAGGACTTGGGAGAGCTCATGTCAAGTGTGAGTGCCTACCTCACAAGAAAGGTTCACTTGATAATCCATCCAAACGCCTCAGGGATGTCGTTCATCTCTAAAGGGTCGCAATAGAGAGTAATACAATATTTAGTTATTAAACCACTTTCATTTAATAGTTTAAATTTGTATAACACTTGACAATGATCTTGTGAAATATCACTATTTGTCTGGCTCTTAAAATTCTCCTACTGTCTTGTCATCCTCCAATGAACAATTGATATCAATAAGAAGATTCAAGAGTGTGGTCTTTCGTCCCAAAAGAGATTCACAAGAATTGACTAATTTTCATCGTTTCTTCGTGATAAACATCCCAAAGGCGCACTTTTGAAAAGAAATGTGAATACGTACTCAAAATCTATTATGAGCATTTGAGTAGTGGCTGAATTAGGCGTACTTCAAACCCTGCTAGAATTTGCATCATACAAAGGAAAATACAGCCAGATGAATTTAGAGAGACCCAAGTCGTTGCATAGCATGATGACATGGACCTCAAGACTTTTTTATTTGGTGCTTGCCGGTTTTGCACAGCGAAACTTGGCCATACCTTTTCCACAATAATGCGGTTGGTCCAGCCTCACCAAAGTGCGTCCGTGTTGGTGCTCCTGACTCACAACAATGATAATGAGCCGTGGCTACTTGCACTCCTGGCTAGCTCCGAGGATGAGATTAATAGACCATGCCATGAGCGATAAGTCAAGTTGACCTGGAGTTATATGTGGACTTCCAATTTTAGAAACTTTGATTGAAAGAATATGTGACTTCCCATTCTAAAATTTCCAATTGAAATGTGGAGCAATAATTGTTGAGTTGACTGGGAGTTATTTGTAGACTTTCAATTTACCGAACTTCGATCTAAAGAAACATGTAACTTCCCATTTCAATCGAAATCCACATTGATAATGGTTATATTTTCCAGGAAGCATAAGATAGGCGAGATCATAAAGGGACTTGTGGAAAGTGCATAAACAAAAGTACACTCGTGTTAATACACAACTCTGCTTGGTCACTTGCTCTTTGCATTTAGGTAAATTATCATTGCTGAAACTAATCCATAACTAATTTGGAAATCCGGTTTCCTGATTGTGATTTGGAGCTTTTGCTTGTCTGATTATTATCTGGAAATTTTGTTACTGCAATTATGTCTGAAAGGAAATTTGAAATTGAGAAGTTTAACGGGAGCAACAACTTTGTGTTATGGAGCATCAAGAAGCGGGCATTATTGATAACCCAAAGTTTGGCCAAGGCACTGGATGGTGAAGAGGAGTTGCCTATTATAATGAAAGCTTCAGAAAGGGTAGAGCTAATGGAAAGAGCAAAGAGCACAATCCTAGTAAATTTGTCGAATGAGGTTTTAATAGAGGTTGCTAAGGAGAAGGATGCCGCAGCATTATGGGCAAAACTTCAAGCACTCTATGTGAAGAAATGTTTGAATAATCGCTTGTACATGTTGAAGAAGATGTTTCAATTTATATATACTGAGGGTATGTCTATCAGAACCCACCTAAATGAATTTAATAAACTCATGATGGATCTGAAGAACGTCGGTAAAATACTTTATGATGAAGAACAAGACATGATATTGTTAGCCTCTTTATCAGAGTCATGGGAGCACTTTACTGATTCACTATTGTGGGGGTGTATTACAATTACCTCAGAAGAGGTAAAGTGTGACATCCTGAATTTTCAACCTATTTTCTATTGAATTAATTGAGCATTTCATTGACGCGTTGATAGGGTTATTCTTAGAGCCGATCACTCTTGAAATAACTAGACTAACTAGGTAAGCCATTAACGAATTTCAAGGCAATAGACTTGAGAGTTTGACCAGAAATCGGCTTCTCGACCATGTTCATCTTTAGAGGTCATTATGGCACAGTTAAAAATCAAATTGAGATCAGAGATAGGTTGGTTCGACCAAGATGTGTGGTCGATCGTGGGTGACTCCACTAAATTAGGAAATTCTTGTTGACCGGCACTAATTTGATTTTTCTGTCGTTTTGGTACCCTATGTCTGGAATTGAGTCATCGAGATTTTCACAATAATCGAGAGTCGCCAATGTGTCGAGTGGTTTCATTGTGGCTCGAAGAAAATCGACCACGGGTCATTTTCCCTAAAAAGTTCTGAAAACTACCTGGTAGTATAGGTCACACTAAAAGCACGCCGGAGTGAAATTAACCGTCAATTTGAGTTCGATTCCAGAAATTGAAAGTTCTGTGGCGTCACGAGCTATTTTAGGAACGTTGACTCACCCTTAGAAGATGTTTCGGAGATTCCGAGATTTTTACGGAAAAATCGTTTCGGACGTTGCGAAAAATTAGTGGAAATTCAGATGGGCTAAATCGATGGAAATTGGGACTTCTAAATCGAGCCTTCGAGTGTCGGGGATTTATAGAAAATTGTTCGGGATTTTTCTTCATCGAAATTGGACCTCAATTTGGGAAATTGAGTGAAGAAATTGAAATTAAATTGGTGAAATTCGAAATTAAGAATGGGATTGGAAATTTGGACTTCAATTTGATTATTATTGTGAGATCTAAATTGTGGAAAGAATTAGAGGGACAATGTATTTAATTGTGAGGATGAAGCTTGGACTTTTGGGGGCCTTATAATCATTTCCTTTGACTGTTTGATCTCTCGGCAACTTTCCCCCCAGCACGCCAACGCCAGCTGCCCACCATCTTCTTCGAGTGAGTCGTGCTTCAACAAGGGAGGGGCTGCTTCTTCTTTTCATTCGGGCTTCAGCCAGCAAAATTCTACCGCTCGCATCTGCCTTGCTTTTTATTTTTCCTCTTGGAAGTTCAGCTCGACAACACGCCCACGCTCCACCAGTATTTGTCTCCACAAGTCAACCAACAGCCTTTTGTTGACTGAAGATCTTCACTCGAGCAGCACGCGTCCACGAAGCCCCTCGGTTCACCGAAATTGCTTCTGCGTTGAAGCTGCTGCCAGGCGTCCAGCGAAGACCCAAGGCTCCAGCTTTCCACTGCTTCGTGTCTTCTCCAGCAGCGAAGACTCCACCGAAGCTAAGCCACAATCCACCGAACACTTCTCAGCTTCGGTCTTCACATCTGCAGCTCCATCATCCCCGTCTCCTCATGTCTTCATCTCGCGGAAGCTGCCCCGATTGACCCCGATTGAAGTTCTCGAGCCAGCGACTTCGGCCTGTGAATTCCAGCGAAGCCGAAGCAACCCAGCAACAAAGACAGCAGCTCCTTCCATCTGTGCTCGACCATTTCGTGGACTCTGCCCACGTGATTCACCGAAGCCAGCAGCCTAGTGGATTTACTCCACGAAATCTTTTGAGTCCAGCGAAGCTTGCAGAATTCCAGCCCACTTGAGAAGCCCAGCAGAATTTGAAGCCCATTCTCAGCCCATTTGGGCCGCAAGTCAGGCCAGAATTCAGCCCAGCAATTTCTTTTGTTGCTTGGCCCAGCTTGCAAAGATCAGCCCAGTCCAAAGGAAGCCCAAGATTTTCAGCAGGCCCAAGCCCAGAGTTTCTGCGGGCTTGCAAAGTTTCTTGGCCTGGCCTGAGGGTCTATCAACACTGCCGAAATTTTGGAATTCGGCCGCCGTTGCGTCATCGTCGCAGTGTCCCAGTCTTTGCTTTGCGCAAGTGAGTTTTACTCACTAATCCTCGCTTAGTAGATTAATGATGCCTAAGGATTGATTAGATTTAATTAAATACAATTAGGTTGATAGATTATATTAGAGTAATTAAATTAGAGACTTATTGATGCATGGTAATTAAATTCATTATGCAATTAACAAGTAGACAAGTCCTATTAATTATTGAATGCATCTCGGGATTTTTCCCGACTCGTTTTGGGCTCCTATTAGGCGATATGGGCCTAAGTTGGATTTTCGGTAATTATTTATTTTCCGGAAATTCATCCGGGATGGCCAGTGACCAGAATTTTGTGTTGATCGTCGTGGTGCAGTCCGTTTATTTATTTGAGCTCTACGTTGTGTGGAATTGAATTGATTGTGCAATTTTAGAAATTTATTCCAAATTGATTGAAATTGAGTGATTGATTGGTTGATGGCCGAGTGTGATTATTTAGCATCGATGATGCTGTGATGCACTGTAAAGAGGAGAGAATTGTGAGAGTGAATTGGAGAAATTCTCGACTGAGACCAATCAGAGATGATGTAAGTGGACAAACGTGGTTTGGTGGTTAAGGAAATCACTGGCGAAAAAGGCGTCTTAAAGAACGCACGTTGCTGCCCATTACATATGGCACGTTGGCGAAAACGGTGTCATGGAAATGATATGTGATTTGGTGATGGGGATATCACTGGCGAAAAAGGACGCCTTAAAGAATGCACGTAATCGATGATCGGTACGTCACCTTGGCGAAAAAGACGCCCGAGAGCATTCATCTAACTCTGTGACTGAGTACCCGAATGGAAGTTATAAAGTATGGTATTGATGTGACCGGGAGGTGGTCCGATCGACATATAAATCGACTAGGTCGATTGTTCAATGATTTGATCCAATTGTTGTGAATTGGTTGATCGATGCGTCATGTGAGGCATATGTGTATAACCTTGAATTGTAGGTTGGGACTGATGCCTAGGTAAGTCTTCTGACTCGTGCTGTGCTTAGGCAACCATGTGGTGTATTAGTTTCCGGACCGAGTTTTAGGGGGTAGAACTCGCTGAGACATAGTCTCATTGGTTGTTGTAAAACCAATTTCAGGCCCTTAGGTGGAAGATCCTGAAGAGGAAGATTACCTGTTGAGGAGCTGGAAGAAGCTGAAGAGCCTAATGAGAATTGAGAGCCTATTCTCTTTCTGTGAACCCCTGTCTATGTGTAGATAAAGTGAGACTTGGAGGTTGTGAACAGTTGTGAATACTCTGGCTTGTGTTATGTATGAAAGTGTGGTTATGAATTTTCAGTATGAAAAATATGGCCTTACTTTTCTATCCCATTGTTTTATTGTCTGGAGATTTATAATCGCTTCCGCATGTGCTTAATAAATGAAAGGGTCGGCGATACATAGTCCTGGGATATTACATTCTAAATTCGACCAAGTGAGAAGGATGTGTGCGTGCCCGAGGATTGGGGCGTGACATAAAGTCCGCTTTATTCTTTAATGAGTGGCAGAGAAAGTTACGAGATGACGGTCTAGCGCAAGGAGTAGCGCAAGCATTGACGTTTCGGGGTAGAGAACAACATCGAGGGCCTAGTAACAGCAGAGGTAAAAACAGATCGAAATCACGCCATAGAAAGTCCAAGGGACGCGTGAAGTACTTTGAGTGTCACGAAAAGGGACACATCAAGAGAGATTGTCTAAATCGGAGGAATAAGGTTGATAGGCAGAATGCCACAAGTAGTGTGGCAAACGTTGCCGAGGGGAGCAATAGTGATGCAGAAGTTGTCTTATGTGTGACGATTACTTCGTCAGGAGATGAATGGGTGCTAAATTCGGGATGTTCTTATTATATGACGCCTCATAAGAACTAGTTTACTATTTACCAGACTACAGATGGTGGTAGAGTTCTTTTGGGAATAATACAGTCTGTAAGGCTATGGAGATAGGGATAATTCATATTCTGATGCACGATGGGGTGGTGCGCATATTGATAGATGTGAGGCATGTATCGGAGCTCAGGAAGAACCTTATTTATCTAGGGACACTTGATGACATCGGGTGTAGGTACATCGATGAAGGTGGAGTATTGAAGATCTCTTGAGGTGTCATGATAGTGATGAAGGGGAAGAAAGTCAATACTCTTTATCATCTACTGCGAGAGACCGTGATTGTAACCATTGCAATTTCATCAGGTGAGTCAGACTCCAACCTGACTCAATTATAGCATATGTGTTTAGGGCATATGAGCGAGGTAAGTATGACGATGCTAAGTCAAAGGGGGTTGTTGAAGGGTCAAAAGACAGGGAAGTTGGACTTATGTGAGCACTGCATCTTTGGGAAGCAGCACCGAGTTAAGTTTACTATAGCTATTCATTCGACCAAACGATCGGTTGAATATATTCATTCAGACATTTGGGGCCTATCTTCGATTCCCTCGAAAGGAGGTGCCCAATATATGCTGACATTTATCGACGATTATTCGAGGAAGGTATGGGTATACTTTCTAAAGCACAAAAATGAAGTGTTCGATGGTTTCAAGAAATTTAAGGCATTGATTGAAAAGCAGTCAAATAAACAAATCAAGTACTTGAGAACCGATAATGGCATGAAATTTTGTGGTAAAGATTTTACCGAGTTCTGCGAGAAAGAAAGTATTATGAGACACTGCACAGTACCTGAGACACCACAACAAAATGGCATGGCAGAACGAAAGAATAGAACTTTGCTTGAACGAGCTCGATGCATGCTTTTGAATGTAGGACTTGACAAGGAATTTTGGGCCAAAGCAGTGAACATGGCATGTTACTTGGTTAATCGATCTCCATCATCCGCTATCATGTGGAAGACTCTTGAGGAAGTATGGTCAGGGAAACCTGTTGATTACTCCGGATTACGTATATTCGGATGTCTTGCGTATGCTCATGCGAGTGATGGTAAGCTTGAGCCAAGGGCGAAGAAGCTCATATTTCTGGGTTATGCACATGGGGTGAAAGGCTACTGGCTATGGTGCATTGATTCCAGATCATCCGGTTTTCTAATCAGCAGAGATGTGATCTTCGATGAGACTACAATGCTTCAACGGAGGAGTTCTGAGATACAACCAGCAAAGAAGACAGATCATTGTGTCATTAGTGTGGTGGAGCTTCAGGTGGAGACTTTAGAGACCTCGAATGTAACAGAAGTTGAGACTGCAGATGAAGCCGTAGTTCCTGAAGTCGGTGATAGTGAACAACCAGCAAAGCCGCAGCACACTATAGCCGCAAATAGATAGAGAAGACATATTAAATCACCGGTACGTTATGGTTATACAGATGTTGCTTATGCATTGATTGTAGGTGATAAGGTGGAGACAGATGAGCCTTCGTCTTACTCTGAAGCGATGGCTAGTTCGGAGTCGTCGCAGTGGCTATGGGTTATGAGTGAAGAAATGGAATCACTCCATTGAAATCAGACACGGGAGCTGGTCAAAGTACCAAAGAGCGAAAAGATTATCGGAAGTAAATGAGTCTTTAAACGGAAAGAGGGCATTCATGGTGTTGAGGCAGCGAGGTATAAGGCGAGACTTGTGGCGAAAGGATATACATAGCGCGAGGGCATTGACTACAATGAGGTGTTCTCTCCTATGGTAAGACATACTTCAATTCATGTTTTACTTGCTTTAGTTGCTTCGCAGGATCTTGAGTTAAAGCAGTTATATGTGAAAACTGCATTTCTTCACGGTGAATTGGAGGAGCAGATTTACATGAGGCAACTAGAGGGATTTGCTATTCTGGGTAAGGAAGATTATGTTTGCTTGTTAAAGAAATTTTTGTATGAGCTGAAACAATCTCCTAGGCAGTGGTGTAAACGTTTTGATGCTTTCATGGCTAGTCAAGACTACACAAAAAATCATATGGATAACTGCGTTTACTATAGGAGATTGGAGAATGGTTCTTTAATTTATCTACTCTTATATGTTGATGATATGCTGATAACAACTAAGAATATGTCTGATATTGATGTGCTGAAAATGCAGTTAAATGTTGAATTTGAGATGAAAGATTTAGGTGTTGCAAAGAAAATATTGGGTATGGAGATTTTGCGTGATAGGACTACAAGAATTTTATGTCTATCTTAGAAGAAATATATTGAGAAGATCCTGGCACGTTTTAATGTGTAGTCGGCAAAATTTGTAAGTACACCTTTAGCAAAACACTTTAAACATTCAAATAAATTATCACCATAGACTAAGGATGAGGAAGAGCATATGTCCCGTGTTTCTTATTCTAGTGCCGTCGGTAGTATTATGTATGCTATGGTGGGCATTAGGCCTGATATTTCACAAGCTGTGAGCGTGGTTAGTCGCTATATGAAGCGTCCCGGTAAAGCTCATTAAGAAGTTGTGAAGTGGATCCTCAGATATTTGAAGGAGACAATAGACGTGGGTATAGTGTACATAAGGACAGTAATGGCATTGAGACCATCGGTTTTGTGGATTCAGATCATGCCGGTGACTTGGATGATTGAAGGTCTTTAGCAGGGTACGTGTTTGTGGCACCCCTTGACGGCCCTCGAACCGTTAGGGTCGCCATAGTCCGCTTACCTTTCACTTGACCTGATAATATAATACTCTGATACCAAGGAATTTCATTAAAATTCATCATTCCTGGGGGTTTATATCTTTTAGGTCGATCCTTGCGCAATTTATATGGTGGAAGCGTATCCAACAACTCTCTTTCCTATATTTAGAAACGATGCACGCCCACTAAACATTTATAGGTAAAAGCCGAACAATTTTATTTACTTAAGCTAGATGGACATCATTCATTGGTACATCAAAATGCCGTAGTCCTCTATACCCGGCTATACTTCAAAAGATAACCAACATCTCCTCCAACAGTCATATACTTAAAGTCCATTGATTAGTGTCGGCGTCCAAAAGTTCCTTCCTTTGCTATCCTCCTCCTCGCGGTCATATCCAACCACTCGATCCATCTACCGGTGGTAGTGGCAACAGAGGTATCTTATCTAGTCTGAAATGTTAGTCCCCAAACGGGGTGAGTACAACCACTCAGCAGTAAAGTTCCATCAAACTACACAATGCAACAAGCAAGACAATCAAGATATCATGAGTAAAACACATGTCATCCATGCTATCGAGCATACATCACCATGCGGTCGTGTATATATTGTTATGCAGTCGTGCATATCTCACCATGCCATCATGCATATACCCCCATGCAATCATGCTTGTATTTCCATGAGGCTCATTCCATGCCATATGCACATACATACACATGATCCATATCATCCATACAATTATGTATACATCCCCATGAGATCTATTCAAGCCTTCATAATCGCATTCTCAATGTCAAATAGCATCAATTTACTTTCATAAGTAGATCATGCATCATGCGATATGCACACACCCATGCGCTTGATTCAATTTCAATTTTTATCTTTCAATAGGATCTCATCATTTTTCTTCTAGGAACCAATGTTTGCATCCCTCATATATTGCTCGCACCCAACTTGGCATTGCAAGGAACCTCTGGCACAAACCTCCGGGTATCTCGCATCCCAACTGGCATCACGAGGAATTCCTCCGGCACAAATATCCAGGGCTTCCGGAATTATGTACCGACATACCACCAGGCATTCCCCCCTGGAATTACGTACCGTATACCACCGGGAATCTCGAAACTCCCGAGGACCCTCCGGCACAAACCTTCGGGCATTCGGCACACACACTCCGGGCATCCCGACACTCCCGGGGCATCGTCGGCTCACATCTCCGATGGCCTTGTTATTATCACAATATATAATCTCATATATGTCTCATTTTCATCATGGCATTTGATGCAACAATATCAAAGATCTAAACCATCTTTTGACGTCACATGATATGCCAAACATCACCATATATGCAGCATATACAACCACTTAAGACATCATATTTCGTAGGGCAGTCCATTTATTCTTGAAAATACAGCAAATTTCGGATAAAGCATAATGCACTTCTTTAATAAAAATTCTAGAAAAATTAGTAGTGATCTCAATAAATTATGAAAATTTAACACAATGTAAACAAGATCCAGAGAAAGATATTTCATGAAGAACACTATGTCAAGAAAGTTTCACATAAATCCATACATTATAGCAAAAGAAATTCAAGTACCACTTTTGCACAGGTTCGAAATAATTTCGATTAAATTCTTAAATGAACTCCGAAAATTATGAGATTTTAATATGTTATAATTGAGAAATATAGGTAAAAATCTCATGAATAAATAAAAATTTAATTCCTTCTGGATTTAAAGCTATAATTTTTATAACTCTTCCTATCTCTCGGTTCACTGTCCAGATTTATCCTTTTCAAAGAAAATTGTTTTCCCTGATCATTACTTGTCTGTTTATCCTCAAATTTTAGTATGTTTCTCCTCAAGACGTCGTCTACAACTCTCATCAAGAACACAAGATCAAATTCGGACTAGATAATTGCACGAAATTCATAGAATCATAATAGTTTCCAGATCTAGCTTTATCAAAGAAAAATGGTTTCATCGACCTATACTTGTCCGTTTCTTTTAAAATTTTGATATGTTATTCTACAAGAAGTCCTTTACAAATTTCATCAAGAAGTCAAAGTCAGATTCCAACTAGAACATTTCATGCAACTCACAAAATCATCAAAGGTCGGACTGTTTTTCCAGAAACAGAACACTAGGCTAGAACACAACTCCTATAACTTCGAAATTTCACACTTCATCCACATCCGAGATTCACCATTCATCACACACGAAAAACAGCAAGCAAGGGATAGATCAATGGACTTTACTTGCCTCTAATCCAAGCAAAACACAGCAAGCACACGGCGGGTCAAAGTGGTTCAACAGCGGCGAGCGGCGTCGACGGTGGCAGCGCACGTGCACGGCTGGAGGGGCGACCTCCTTCTTTTTCTTCTCACTCACGCTCGCTGCTTTCTCTCGCACTCACTGCTCTCTCTCTCTCTGTGCCTTATTTCACTCGGCCCTTCTCTCTCTTACTCGCTTCCGTGCCCTTTTTGTTCTTTGAATTTCTTAATTAGTTCAGTCAATGCATGCAGATTCGGTGGCGTTGATGGCCGAAGACAGCTGGGCAAGGCGTGGAATTCGGCATGTCATTCGGTTGCCGACTCCCCCCCCTCGCATGCACTGACGTGTCCGTTGACGGGCGCCTCTCGGTCAATTATTTTCCATTTGTTGACCAGCGGACGTGACTCCTTCATGGGCTATTCTTAATGGCCCTCTTCGCCGCTTGAAGACACGGTCGACGCAGCTGTCCAAAGTTCCTTCTTCGCTGGCCACCGAGAAGGAAAACACGTGTCTTCTTGGGGTCAACTAATTTCCTTTAGTTGACTGCCACATGTACATGCATGTGACCGAAATTCTTGCACGGAGAAGGGGCACTGATCAGTTTGCATGGGTCAAGGAATTACTTGCGATTGATCGGCCAAATGGAAAAAGGAAGGTGCGGCCATGTGGGTTCTTCACAAGAAAATTTTCACGTAAATGCATGGCCGCGTATGGCCGTGAATGATCGTGCATGTAACAATTTTTTCTCCAAAAATTAGTATTTCGGGCGTCGAGCAGTGATAAAACGGGGGTCGAATGTGGTGCTGATGATGATGATGATACAATGGGGTCCAAGATCGGTGCCGATGATGAATTCGATAACAATTTCGTCAATCCGTGACGTATCGTTATTTTTCCGAGGTCGGCAAAAATACAAATGCCACAGTTTTTACGCTAGTGGGTAGTACAATTAGTTAGAAAGTGTCGCGACCTATCCTCAGGGGGAGGGAGTAGGTTTAGGGGTATTGGCTAAAAGATAGGCTTATGACCCTTGATTAGGCACGAGCTCTCCCAAGCTCATATCCCGCGTGACATTGGGATAGTTTTAGGAATTTTGCATAAAAGGAGTTGCTACTAGCCTATTGGGGTCGGCTAGAAACCAAGTAAGGTATGGGAGTGTACCTCACTTCCTATACAACCAGGGAATCTAGGATCGGGGACTTGATTACACTAATTGACCAATTAGTGTCCTTTCGGTACCTAATCTTGTTCATTTTAACAAAATGATTTTTTGGCAGACAGTTTGGATTGATTTTATAATTATCCACTAACATATAAGGTGATCATGCGAGTGCACAATCATTAAAGTAACAATCATAGCTACAAAAATCCTAATTGCAGTAAAATTAAACACGTGCAATTAACATAATTAGATATGCAAACTAAACACACGATATAATCAAAATACGAGCAAACAGAGGTCTATTAACCTAAGAATGCAAATTATAGCTATTCTTAACCAAACCCTACACTTTTTGGGATTTTTGAAATTTAATAATTTTTTGAATTTTTTTAAAATATATATTAATTAACTAATTTTTTTTTGAATTTTTTAAATTTTTTTGAATTTTTTTAAATGCTTTTTTAATAATATATATATTTTTGCTCGGACTGGACGGGTTGGGTCGAGCCTGACTCGATTCGACTCGGTCGGGTCCGGCTTCTGCTTGATCGGGTCCGGTTCGACCGAGTTCAATTCGACCGGGTCCGGTTTGATTGGGTTAGGCCCGACCAAGGATGGTCAGGCCTAAACTTGGCCCAAATTGGGCCCGAGAGCCGAGCCCAAGCGAGAATAGGAGTTGAGTGGGCTAGATTTGTGATCTGGCCCACTCGGCTGGCATCCCCTTGGCCGCGACTGCCCAGTCGTGACCAGGGGTGCCGAGAAGGCGCATGCCGGCGACGGCATTGTGGCGGCCAAGCGGGGGGGGGGAGCAACGCGGCTTTCCTGGCCACGACGGCGTCCCTCCGGCAACCGAGGGGCCTAGGGTTCCGTATGGAGGAGCTTCGGGGAGGGAGAGCCCACTCAAGCATTATGATGAACAGGTGGAAGGCATGGGCGAACCAGGGGGCTTTCGACCTTAACGAGACTCGAGGCGGCAATGGCGGTGACCAGCAAATAACCACCAATAAACGGGGACCTAAAGGGGGAACCTACAGAGGCCAGAGCTCGCCCAAAACGGAAGCGACGAGCTCCGGTGAGCTTGACTTCGAAAATGCACACCAGGTGTATGACGAAATACCAACTTGAGTCCAGCGGGAATGGCGGCTTGGACATGCGTTGACGATGGCGGCGGCGACCTAGAGTCGTGTCAGCGGCGGTAGCAGCAACTGGTTCTCCTCCCTCCTTCTGTTTCCTCTCTCTTTTGCTCTCTGTTCACTCTCCTTCCTCCCTCTCCCCGCTTTCTGTTCTGCCTCCTGGACTCCGGCAGAGTCGAAGGCGGTCAACAACTCCGGCAGTAATCGACGGCAATGATCGACCACTCCAGGGTGTCTCTTTCTCCTCTCCTCCTCTCTGTGTTTTTCTCTCTCGAGCTCACCTTGAATCTCTGTTCCTCCCTTTCTCTCTCTTCCTCTGTTCTTTTTCTTTTCTCTTTTCCCACTCAGCTCGCTCGCATGACTTTGTCTGACCAATCAGCTGCCTCTACCAGCTGACCCTCACTCGACGATTCCAGCACTCGCCTGCCCCCACGAGATGATGCTGTCCCCTCTGCCCTAGCGGCCTCTGCTTTTGGCTTCGCCAATTCCCCGTGCAAACGACGACCGGGGAAGAAGGCAAAGGCGCGGGCTGGGCCGAAAGGAAGAAAGGGGGCTGGGCCACGCAGGGGAAAGAAAGAAAGAAAAGAAAAAGGAAAAGAAGGGGAAGGGCCTAGGTCCATGCGGGAAAAGAAGAGAAGTGGGGGTTGGGCCGGCGCGGCTCCTCTTTTTTTTTTTTTTTTGCTTTATTTTTTTTCTTTTTTTACATATATATTTTAATCAATTTTCTTTCTCCTTTTCTCTTTGTTTTTTTTTTATTTCATTTTTTTATGTGCTTGAAAATATAGATTAGGTGTCAACGAAAGCGTCCTTACAGATCACATTGCCTTGTCTTCGACTAATATAGAGTACATGACACTTACCTTTGTAGCGAATGAGGTGATATTGTTACAATGTTTGCTCTTAGACTTTGGATTAGAATAGAAAAGTGTGGATATACACTATGATAACCAAGGTGCGATATATTTGGCGTATAATCTAATTTATCACGAGCAAATGAAGAATATCAACAAATTGACACCTAAATTTTTGTAGTGGATTAAAAAAAAAAACACACATGGCATATAGTTTAGAAACATTTTATTTTCATTTTGTTTTATTTTATTTTAGGCCACCGGTGAAAGGAAGATTTTTCATATATTCCGTTCAGATTTTTCATATTTTTAGGCAATATACACTAAATGGTGTATTTTGTGCAAAGAGGGAATTTTTCTAGATAGAATATGCGAGAAATACAAAAGGGAATATTGCGCGGGGTATGTATATTTCAATGACATATTTAGGGCTATCGTGCGCAAGCAAAAAAAAAAAAAAAAATGTTGCGAGGATACATTTTTTTGGACCTATAAAATACATCACGCACAAAGTAAAAAGGGGCTCTTTCTTTCAGGAGAAAAAGTACACAAAAGTGAAAAGTTGAAAAAGTGACGTGCAAAAGAGAGAGACCAAACCGAAAAACAAAAAAAAAAAACTCCCCCACACGATTGTTCATCTTCCTCGTGGTTGGGGGGGAGGGGGTGTCCCTATTTGCTCCAGCGTCGCCGGCCCGCACTGTTGCTATCTAGCGAGCTGCCGCCCATCGCTGGCGACTCGTGAGTCGTCTCCGCTCCACTGCAGCTGCGCCGTGTCCGACACCGTTGCATCGCCATCGCAGCCTAGTTGAGATCCAGCCGCCGGAGTCCTTCTGCTTGCAAATCCGAGGTCCCTGTAGCATCCGTGACCCAATCTCCCGCACCGCCACGCCGCCCCGCTGCCGATCTGCAGCACTCTAGCTCGCGCCGCCCCACGGAGGACGCCGATCTTGCCCTCAATCTACTTGCCTCTTGTGACCTAGTGGATCCTGAGTCGCCTCGCCGTCCCCGACTCCCCGTTCATTGCCCTAGAGCCTTGATGGTCGCCGATCCAAACCCAACGCCGTCCCTGTTCCGCCCGTGAAATCGTCATTGCCGCCAAGTCGAGATCGGAACGCTGTGTTCGAGCTCAGCCTTGCTCCCTCAAAGCTCGTGATGTGATGCTCCCTGCTGCCTTGCCACTGTCGCGCTGCTCCCAGTGTCATCGCGGAAACCCTAGCCGGCGATCCCTCCTCGCCGGACCGGCCACCAGCCCTTTTCTCTTCTTCTTTTTCTTTTTAGGAAAAAGAAAGAAAAAAAGAAAAAGCCAAAAATTAATTTAAGTAAATTTTGTTTTTCTTTTCTTTTATTTATCTTTTGTTGTTTTATTATTATGGTTGTTATTTCATTATTCTCTTTTTTATTGTAATTATCCCTTTAATGTCAAATTGAAATTGCATGATATGAAGCCTTGAAATTTGTGATTGTCATCCGATGTACACGCCCAAAATCCGACTCGCATTCACTTAAAAATTGCCAATCCTATCTCTCGCCCAAGATCCGATTCGTGATTTATGTGAAATTGGCCAATCCGATGTCATGCGAGATATGGTTCATCAATTTGGGTATCAATAATATTTGATTTGCTGTCGTGTCACTTAAATTAGTTTTCTTAAAAAAAGAAATCCAAAATGTAGGTTAGAATTAGGTTTATTTCTTGTTTTAGGGTTTGCATGTTTAGAGTAGAAATTTTATTCTGAATTTAAAAAAAAAAATCAAAAATCAAAAATTAAAAAATCAAAAAAATCACAAAATCAAAAATCAAATCAATTAATTTAGGTTGCTAGTTTTTTTTTTTTTTTTTTAACTTGGATTGCATGTTTAATTATTTGGCAATTCTTAATTTCGAAATTAAAAAAAAGGGAAAAAAAGGAAAAACAACAAAAAATCATCATGCATATATCATGTAGAATTAGGACATATTTTGCACGTCATTGCATATTAGGGTAAAATTGCACTTAAGTTAGTTTTAGATATTAGTTTTCTTAATTTATTATAAGTTTAGGTATTTTCTTAGATAGATTGCATTTTAGGATTATTTGGGTTAAGATAATATTTTAGTTTAAATTAGGATTTAGCTCAACCTAATTCCTAATACAAATTGAATAAAATCTTAATCTAGTTAGATAATTTTCACATTTTACCTAATTCCGAATTTCATGAAAAATACAAAAAAATATCTTAGAATAAATTGGTTTTATTTTCTAGGATAAATTGCATTTTTTTAAGGAAAAGAAAGAAAAAGAAAAAAAAAATGTCATGTGTACGTCATTAGGGTTAGATTCATTGAAATGCATGCCATATGGTGCTTGTTGCTAGGTCCATCTAATTAGAAATTGCATGTCATTAGAATTAGGTCATTTTAATATTTCGTTGCATACTGCATGATTTTCATTAATGAAGTGAAAAAATAAATAAATAAATTGCGTGTTAATTAGAAATCATATCTAGGGTTATTGATGTGAATTCTAATTTAACATTGCAGATGCTTTCGTTGCTTTGATGTAAGTTGAACAATTTATTCACTGTTTATCTAGGTGTTAAGTTGGTGGTTTGCGCACCCGTATGATCACCTCACATGTTAGGGAAATAGATTTAAATTTAAGCTGCCTGCAAAAAAACATTTTTTGGAAAATAAAAGAATGGTACCGAAAGGGCATTAGAAGAATCTAGTGTAACCAAGTCCCTGTACCCATAGTCTCTGGTTCGTAAGAGTAAATTAAAACTTCCGTTACTTTACTTGGGTTTCTAATCGACCTACCAAAAATAAATTAGTGGCGACTCCTAATTAAAAATCATTTGCATGTTAAGAACTTGAACATAAAGTCGCGAATTGATATGGGCTTGGGAGAGTTTGAGCTAAGTTTAGGCTTAGTAATTCATTAGCCAAACGCTAAGTGGTTCACACCAGAAAATTTGGTCGCGACAGCTTGGCAACTTCGTTGGGGACTTGAGTTAAAACTCATAGTGGACTTAGGTCAATTTTTCTTTTGAAAAATGTTTTTATTTGTCAGCAAGGATCCCAGGTACATCTCTAATATCAAGTGTTAAATGTTCTTGTAGATAGGAGGTACAAGGGGAGTAGTCTTTGTTAACCATTGTCTTGTAGGTTGGAGTTGAAGATGAATGTTTTAAATTCAAATAATTGAAGTGCTGTTTGATTTAAATTGCTGTGCATGACTTGCATTTAGCACTACACTCTTGCACACAGAACCTACCGCCGAACCTGGGCCGCATAGGATTACCTAGGATGGTATCGAGATGGATACCACTCTGACTGCAAGCCCACGGTATGAGTCGCCCATCTCGATCCCGAAATTTCTTTTATGGTGTTAAGAGTACCCACCTCGGTCCGCATGCCCGCGACCTGGGTTGGCTCTTTGACCAAGCCGGAGTCATGAGGACCCGACTTAGTCCGCACGCTCGCGGCTAGTCCGATCATCCTTGTGGTTTCATTTTGCTAAGCCTGTCTAGAGTAAAAATCGAGCCACTTACCATGCGCATGTCTATGTGATTGTCATTGATTTTCCTTGGTGAATTAAGTCTTCTACCCATATACTATACGATTTACTTACTTTGTCATACTTTTGGCCCATCCATGACAATCTAGGTTAGTCGTTTGACCTAATTCATTTGTCAATTAGAAACGAAATGAGGAAATTGCCATGCAATGAATCATTTGCAAAAAACTTTGGAGAATTTGTTTTCAATTCATGTTAGGGAAATTTGATCTTGTTAGGGTATCTATTTTTCTAGCTCTCTTTCGGAAATTCCCTCATTGTACGAACTTCTCATGAAAAAAAAAAATGAAAAATTGATTAGATCATTGTCATGGATTGGCTCACTATATGTACACCTCATGCTTATATAATCCCGTTCATTTCCTTTAGGTGATTATGGAGCGATCCCGCTCACCCATCCGTTCACGATCAAGAGCTAAAATGACGGATCAAAAAGAGCTTATCTCGTCAAGCAAAAGTGCTCCAATGACATAAGTGTTCTATCTTTAGTGAGAAATTGTGACTCCAGGAAGAGAGCCAAGGGGACTTTTGAACCGTCTCATTTTTCTGAAGTAGCCGAATTTGATGCCACCATGAAGAGACTAGTGACATATCTAGAAAGAAGAATCTTTGACCTGGAGGGCTCACATTGCAAGACTAAAGAGGGCGAAGAACACAAGCACACATGATTCATGGTCCTAAGTAGTTTGCTTTCCTTTTTTTAATCAGGGGCTTTTTTAGTTACACCTTCCCCTGCGTGGGAATTTTTATCTCTTTTTAGGGATTGATTTTAATTTCTCCTGTGCTTGAACAACACATTCCAATAAATGTAATTCGATTGATGAATACCAATAAAATTACAAGTTTTGAGGACATGATGGGGTACACGAAACCAGTCCGGTGATGGTATCCAACAATGAAAAGAAAATATCATCCATGGAGAAATTCTGAGGACTGGACTTCTTCATGCTTCCTCATCCAAAATATTCCTAAAAAAATTCATTTTTGAAGCCATTTCCAAAAGCATGCATTATGTTACCCTTGTTTGTTTTTCTAACTCATTTACTTCATGTCTTAGAGCATAACAGAGAGGCGTTTGAAAATAACACGTTAATTTCCAGTGATAGTGGGCCCATTGATTTGGGAACATACATCTGAAGGAAAAATAGATGGGGGCGAATGATCATTTCCTAGCTAATCTTGATGACATCTCCTAAGAGCGAAGAAGACATTAAGCACTACTTATCCTCTTACTTGTCTCAAGCGATTTCCTTGCACATCAATAGGAAACCGAGGGCAAGTCAAAAGAAGATTATCTAGATTCCAAAGTGTGATCTGTGGCACATCTCATTACAATTTGTGTGAGATGTCAATTTTGAAAACCAAATGAAATTTCTCATTTCCATGAGAAAATGATGGAACAAGCCAAAAGAGGATCATCCGTCTTGGATGAAATGGATACATTGTGTTCATGAATATAATTAATTTTGGAATTAACACTCTGTTAATTTCCTTGCAGATGACGAATTGGGGGCACTACAGATTTTAGTAGTGAGATGACTAAGACAAAATCTCGATCCGAGCCAAAATGGATGTGCAATTTGAATTTACTATCATGTTGCATGGTATTCTATTCATGCACGTTCTCTTGTGCAGGGGCAAAAGCAGATTTTCAGGGATAATCCAAGAACACCAATTCCTGAGACACTCCCCTTGTCGGACAATTCCTTGAATGAACGTTCAAAATCATGTTTTTCATACTTACGAAAGCATTTTTGAGTGTGGTAAATTGTTCATGCTTAAAGCTACTGAGCTCATTTACAAAGGATTTTGCATGATGACTCTCACATGTTTAGTCCACCAATTCCACTAAAGAACATCAAGATGGACTAATTCAATGAATGATATGAATGGATTAAGCATGCTAAATGAGACGTGTCAAGATGATGAAAGGCAAGCCTTATCCTATACACAATCCTCTACTTATATACTTGTGAGATGAGTGTAGGAAGTTCCGTATCTACAAGGTAAAGAGTTCTCTCGCAAAAGGTACGATGACTGAAATGATGAGGGGCAATTCATTTCTCTATCCCAAACACAACAGGCAATCCATTGCTTAACCCCTTTGAGCCTTATACACCTATGGAATTCTTTTCAAATTATCCCTGTCAAGAACCACCCCACATCGAGGTAAGTTGGAGGTAAGACAGCATCATGAGGTGAGGAAAATAAAAAGAATTTTTCTTGCTCTCATTTGCATCAATCTTCAAGTCATGCTATTACATTGAATTCATGTGGTAATTTAAGTGCCTTAGGATGACGAAAAGCATTTCTTTCTCTATCCTATACACTTATATCCTTTGCATAGCTAACTTGAGTCTGCAATTTCATTTCTTTAAATCTAGTTGGTGATCATCCCCCATACTGGGGCAAGGCAAAAAGCGGATGAAGACCCTTGAAAGTTCCAGTGTCATTCAAAATGTAATTGCTTGACGCATGCATCATGTGCAAGAATTGAAATCGAAATAGAACTAAAGGGGCATGAAAAATCAGTGTGCCTGGTAAAAGCAAGGCCAATGCCCATGAAAAAAGGAAAGAAGAAAAAATGAAAGAGAACTAGGGGCATGAAAAAGTAATGTGCCTGGTAAAAGCAAGGCCAATGTCCATAAATGAAAAAAGAGAGTCAAGATAGGTGACTGGCAATTGCAAGAACTGAATCCCAATGGAGCAATATTCAAAGAACTCAAATGCTAAGTTTTTACAACCAATGGGGCACTTCATGAAGATAATCCCCGATGGTGAAAAAATTGGTGGCACTGCCAAAATGATCATCAACTCTCACCCTTTACACACATTTTGAGCCTGATAATCCTTTCATTTCTCAATGAACCCAGCCTACATTACGTCCTTTACAAAGTCTCTTTAGATTATGGCACTTGAATTAACATAGGAGTTCATATGTTTATAAGCGTCGCTTGAAAAAGTGCAAGCAAGATTATTTCTTTCTCATTTTGCAGGGTTCTTGACTTGTAAAACCGAAGATGACTATAGAATTATTTTTTTCAATAGCCTTGACTCAAAGAGTCCCTTTGTTAAGCCATTGACCAAGCCCACATTACGGTCCCCATTGAAGACCTCTCAGATTGGTAAGGTCGTACTGCTTGCGAGAATACTCGGATCTTTGTCGATATGATGATGGTGAGATGGAGTGATTCTCATTAAATAGCCATTTTGAATGAGAGTGAGTGAAAGTCCTTTCTAACTGAAAGTCTCTCACTTAGCATTCTTAAAAAAAATCCATGTCATGAATGAAAATTGTCCTGAATGATAATTCTCTCCAATGGAAATTTGGGCGATGCAAATGTCATTATGCATGAACCCCAATTGAATTGATAAAAACTTCAGTGGATTTTGAAGTGTGCATTCCAGAATAGCCTTAATTGCTTATTTCTTTGGTAAATGCATTTTTGCTCTAAATCATGTCTGACAAGAAATGTTTTCTTAAAGACCCAAGAGCTCTTGACATTAGGAGGTGAGAAACTTCCACGAGATATCCCTAAGAATAAGAGGTATCACCAGTTAAGCATATTTCTACCCATACTCTAAATACTTGTCATTGTGCAGGTATTCTCTCTTAAATGCATTGACACTTGACTCGGTCAAGCTGTCCTTCTCATCGACCCGGCGTGCTTCTGTAATCCATTGTCCTTTATATTGACTTGGCGTGCTTTTGTAGCCCAGAGTCATTTTCATTGACTCGGCGTGCTTTTGTAGCCTGATATCCCTTTTAATCGACCCGGCGTGCTTCTATAGCTCGGAGTTCCTGACCTAGCGTGCTTTTGTAGCCCATAGTCCATTTTTATCGACCCGGCGTGCTTTTGTAGCCCGGTGTTCATTTATATTGACCTGGCGTGCTTTCATAACCTAGGTTCCCTTTTATCGAACTGTCGTGCTTCCGTAGCCCGGTTTTCTTTTATCGACCCGGCGTGCTTTCGTAGCCTAGAGTCCTTTACCTTGACACTCGATTGAGTTGTCTCCCAAAGATTTTTCTCCAAATTCAGTCTGATTAAGGCAACCAAAGAACGGTTCGAGTCCTAGTTAGATGATCTCTATTGCAAGACTGGACGACCGTAGAATGGTACGGGTCTTAGCCAAGCAAAACCTCAGTTTAGGCGACCGTAGAATGGTATGGGTCCTAGACAAAATTTATTGCTTTAACAGGCGACCGTAAAATGGTACGGGTCCTGGAAAATCATTTTCGTCAATGTGACCGTAAAATGATACGGGGCCTAGACACAACCAAACACTGTCATACTGGGCGACCGTAAAATAGTACGGATCCTGAGAAAGAAGTTTTTTACAAAACCTTTCAACCATACTGGGCGACTGTAGAATGGTACGAGTCTTGGGAAAACAGTTCCTTACAAAACCTTTCTGCCATACTAGGCGACCGTAGAATGGTATGGGTCCTGGGAAAGCAGTTTCTTTGTAAAGTCATGTTACTATTCTAGGCAACCGTAGAATGGTACGAGTCCTGGGAAAGCAGTTCCTTACAAAACCTTTCAGCCATACTGGGCGACTGTAGAATGGTACGAGTCTTGGGAAAGCAGTTCCTTACAAAACCTTTCTACCATACTAGTTGACCGTAGAATGGTACGGGTCCTGGGAAAGTAGTTTCTTACAAAACCTTTCTGCCATACTAGGCGACCGTAGAATGGTACGGGTCCTGGGAAAGCAGTTTCTTTGTAAAGTCATGTTACTATTCTAGGCGACCGTAGAATGGTACGAGTCCTGGGAAAGCAGTTCCTTACAAAACCTTTCAGCCATACTGGGCGACTGTAGAATGGTACGAGTCTTAGGAAAGTAGTTCCTTACAAAACCTTTCTGCCATACTGGGTAACCGTAGAATGGTACTGGTCCTAGCAAAGCAGTTTCTTTGTAAAGTCATGTTACTATTCTAGGCGACCGTAGAATGGTACGAGTCCTGGACAGGTAACACCAACTACCTTGAACTACTTTATCCTCCTTGAAGGTAAGTTATTCTAGGTAGGTTCATTTATCATTTGCATTAGCATTTCCAGGCATCATATAAATCGCATTTAGAAATGGAATTCATTTTCCAAACAAAAAAATCATTCATTACATGTGCATGATCAAAATTTAGGTCTCAATTTATCTTTGAAGGCAATCTTTGCGAGCTCACCTTAAAAAAGGGGCAACTCGTTGACACCTAAATTTTAGGAGTTGATTTAAAAAAAAAAAAACACACACACATGGCATATAGTTTAGAAACATTTTATTTTCATTTTGTTTTATTTTATTTTAGGCCGCCAGTGAGGGGAAGATTTTTCATATATTCCGTTTAGATTTTTCATATTTTTAGGTAATATACACTAAAGGGTGTATTTTGTGCAAAGAGGGAATTTTTCTAGATAGAAAATGCGAGAAATACAAAAGGGAATACTGTGTGGGGTGTGTATATTTCAACGACATATTTAGGGGTATCGTGCGCATGCAAAAAAGGAATATATATATGTCGTGAGGATACATTTTTTTGGACCTATAAAATACATCGTGTGCAAAGTAAAAAGGGGCTCTTTCTTTCGGGTGAAAAAATACACAAAAGTGAAAAGTTGGAAAAGTGACGTGAGAGAGAGAGACCAAACCAAAAAAAAAACAAAAACTCCCCCACGCGACTATTCATCTTCCTTGTGGGGGGGGCGTGTCCCTACCGACACTGGCGTCACCTGCCCGCACTGTTGCCGTCTCGCGAGCCGCCGCCCATCGCCGCTTTGCTGGCGACCCACGAGTTGTCTCTGCTCCACCGCAGCCGCGCCGTGTCCGATACCATTGCATTGCCACCGCAGCCGAGCCGAGATCTAGCCGCTGGAGTCCCTCCGCCTGTAAATCCGAGGTCCTCGCAGCATTTGTGACCCGATCCCCCACGCCACCATGCCACCTCGCTGTCGATCTGCAACACTCCAGCTCACACCGCCCCACGGAGGAAGCCAATCTCACCCTCGATCCGCCTGCCGCTCGTGACCCAGTGGATCCCGAGTTGGCTCGTCATCCCTGACTCCCCGTTTGCTGCCCTAGAGCCCCGACGGTCGTTGGTCCAGACCCAACGCCGTCCCTGCTCCGCTCGCGAAATCGTCGTTGCCGCCAAGTCGAGATTGGAACGATGTGTTTGAGCCCGGCCCTGCTCCCTTGAAGCTCATGACGTGACGCCCCTTGCTGCCTCACCGCCGTCCCGCCGCTCCCAGTGTCCTCGTCGAAACCCTAGCCACGATCCCTCCTCGCCGGATTGGCCACCAGCCCCTTTTTTCTTCTTCTTTTTCTTTTTAGGAAAAGAAAGAAAAAAAAGAAAAAGCCAAAAATTAATTTAGGTAAATTTTGTTTTTCTTTTCTTTTATTTATCTTTTTTTGTTTTATTATTATGGTTGTTATTTCATTATTTTCTCTTTTTAGTGTAATTATCCCTTTAATGTGAAATTGAAATTGCATGATATGACATAGCCTTGAAATTTGTGATTGTCGATCGATTTTCGTGCCCGACTCGCAATTACTTAAAAATTGCCAATCCGATCTCTCGCCCGAGATCCGATTAGTGATTTATGTGAAATTGGCCAACCCGATCTCATGCGCGAGATATGGTTCGTGAATTTGGGTATCAATAATATTTGATTTGCTGTCGTGTCACTTAAATTAGTTTTCTTAAAAAAAAAATCCAAAATGTAGGTTAGAATTAGGTTTATTTCTTGCTTTAGGGTTTGCATGTTTAGAGTAGAAATTTTATTTTGAATTTTAAAAAATAAAAATTAAAAAATCAAAAAATCAAAAAATCAAAAATCAAATCAATTAATTTAGGTTGCCAGTTTTTTTTTTTTTAACTTGGATTGCATGTTTAATTATTTGGCAATTATTTGAAATTTAAAAAAAAGGAAAAAAAAGGAAAGACAACAAAAAATCATCATGTATATATCATGTAGAATTAGGACATAGCTTGCATGTCATTGCATATTAGGGTAAAATTGCACTTAAGTTAGTTTTAGATATTATTTTGCTTAATTTATTATAAGTTTAGGTATTTTCTTAGATAGATTGCATTTTAGGATTATTTGACTTAAGATAATATTTTAGTTTAAATTAGGATTTGGCTCAACCTAATTCCTAATACAAATTGAATAAAATCTTAATCTAGTTAGATAATTTTCACATTTTACCTAATTCCGAATTTCATGGAAAATACAAAAAATATCTTAGAATAAATTGGTTTATTTTCTAGGATAAATTGCATTTTTTTAAGGAAAAGAAAGAAAAAAGAAAAAATGTCATGTGTACGTCATTAGGATTAGATTCATTGAAATGCATGCCATATGGTGATTGTTGCTAGGTCCATCTAATTAGAAATTGCATGTCATTAGAATTAGGTCATTTAGTTAATATTGCATTGCATACTGGATGATTTTCATTAATCAAGTGAAAAAAAAAATTAGAAATCATATCTAGGATTGTTGGTGTGGATTCTAATTTAACATTGCGAGATGATTTTGTTGCTTTGAGGTAAGTTTAGCAATTTATTCACTGTTTATCTGGGTGTTAAGTTGGTGGTTTGTGGATCTATATGATCACCTCATATGTTAGGGAAAAATAGATTTAAAATTAATTTAAGCTGCTTGCAAAAAAATTTTTTTGGAAAATAAAAGAATGGTACCGAAGGGCATTAGAAGAATCTAGTGTAACCAAGTCCCCGTACTCATAGTCTCTGGTTCGTAGGAGTAAAGTAAAACTCCCATTACTTTACTTGGGTTTCTAATCGACCCACTAAAAATAGATTAGTGGCGACTCCTAAAAATCATTTGCATGTTAAGAACTTAAACATAAAGTTGTGAATTGGTATAGGCTTGGGAGAGTCCGAGCTAAGTTTAGGCTTAGTAATCCATTAGCCAAACGCTAGGTGGTTTACACTCGAAAATTTGGTCGCGACACAACATCAAGTACCACTTCATCCAAGATGTCTTAGTTAAGGATAATGTTATTGTTAAAAAGATTGCCACAGCAGATAATCCGGCAGACATTATGACTACTGTTCCTTTGGCGAGACTCAAGCTATGCTTGAGCTCTATTGAAGTCTGTGGAGAGTGAGCGCCCGTCGGGGCGTTGGGAGAGCAACATGGATGATGAGCACTATAACTTAGCTTTAAAAATCGAGCCAAGGTGGATAATTGTTAAATTAATGTCTCAAGTTTGAATTTGCATGACGATTTGTTAACTCAAATTTTATTGATAAAGATTTCCCAAATAGAAGAAACTTCGTCGATCTCCGCGAAGGATTAGAAAAAGAGGAAATTAAAAGAAGATACGAATTTCTTCTTTACTGCGAAAGCTTGCTGAAGGTTGTTATCCAGGTGGGGCCCAAAAGTCAAGACCTTGACTTTTGGGCACATGCACACACACAATATTCACACCTGAGTTTCCTTTTTCGGCGATGGAAATTAAAGGGTGGCCTCTACACGTGAAACAGAAGGAGGTGGGCCCAAAAGTCAAGACTTTGACTTTTGGGCTCACAAATATAAAAGGGATGCGGAGCCTTACGTAGAAGAGAGAAGCTGTTGCTGCACATGTTTTTGTTTTGAGCTTGAACGCATAGTAATTTTTGTGTCATGAGTTTATGTCCAAGTGAGTTATTTATTTATGAACACTTTGGGTTTGAAGTTAAATCTAGGTGTGGAAAATACTCGAGCGTGTGAGCGATTATAAACTTTGATTCTCCGATTATAGTGGATTATTTGCTTCTTCTCTCTCCGTGGATGTAGGTAGATATTCGGACCGAACCACGTAAATTTCTAGTGTCCTTATTATTTTTCGTTTATTTCTTTGGTGATTTTGCATTAACATAAATTACAAGATTTTGTCGTTTCTGCGTATTATATTCCAACAAATAAGATTTAGATTCCCATATAAGATGAGAGAAAGTTGGTAATGTCACTCATGCACCCGTAAATACAATAATAGAGACTTGCCGTATTCATGAGGGTCGGAAGATGGATTTCAACCGATGTGTACAAGAAGAACTTGTCATTCTTAACATCGTCATCACCTTATTAAAGAAGTGGGAAAAGCCGTTTTTATCAAGTCAAGATTCACGGCATAATAATAGAGCACAATTGAAACAAGAGACTTGAAAGATCAGACTTTTACGCGCGTTGATTTTAAAGTTTTCTGTAGTAGTCACTAGCGCTACCGCTAAAGGATCACCATGGGCACACGTGTTTCTCATATCAGCATTAGATGATGAATCCGATGAAAGACTTTTCTCTTTCTTCCGACAAAGGAAGCTTCATCACATATTAAGTAACTTACACTCATTTTAAATTAACTTCAATTTACTTGTGAGGTTCTTGCTAATTTTGAAGCAAGAATAAATGTCATAATCAATCAAGTGTAAATAATGTTACGACTGATAGGACCTGAGAGAATTTGCGTCAAGCGCAAGTGCCCATCTCGCAAGAGAAGTTCGCTTGATAATCCATCCAAACACCTCAGGGATGTCATTCGTCTCAAAAGATTGTGACAGGGAGTGATAAAAAAATTTATTATCAAACTACGCTTTCATATAGTGGTTAAAATTTTTAAAATAGTTGAAAACAATTTCATAAAATATCACTGTTTGTCTGGCCCTTAAAATTCTCCTACTATCTTGTCACTGTCCAATGAATAATTGATATTGATAGGAAAATTTAAGAGAGTGATCTTTCGATCCAAAAGAGATTTATAAGAATTGATTAATATTGTATTGCATTTTAGTTGATGCTCTTGCTAATTTTCCATCGTTCCTTCATAAACATCCAATAGATGTACTTTTTAAAAGAAATGTGAATACATACTCAAAATCCATGATGAGCATTTGACTAGTGTTTGAATTAGGCGCACTTAAAACCGTGTTAGAATTTGCACTCATACAAAGGAAAATGCGACCAGAATGTAGACAGACCCAAGTCGTTGCATAGCATGCCGACATAGACCTGAAGACTTTGACTTGGTGTTTGCGGGTCTTGCACTGCAAAACTCGTTCATACCTGAAGTTTCTCCGCAATAATGCTGTTGAGTCCAGCCCCGCCAAAGTGCGTACATCTTCGAGCTACGACTTCGTTAACCTGTTGTCTATTGCTTGGCTTATAGCAATAGACAATAAGTTAAATGTCGTCAGAATTTGAACAATACACCCAAGCCAAAAACTTGAAGCCTAATCAGTGGCATTCATGTGCGATATACCTTTTGTTTTCCATATCATCATCTTTCATGGCGGAGCATGATAGTGTAAAAGTGCTTGTACTAATAAGTCTGTTGTTAATTTTAGACAATGCGTGTGTATGCTTGTGCAGAAATAGAAGCTCATCCTCAATTTGCTTTGAAGACGAAAGGGATGCTCTACTCCAACTCAAACAAAGTCTCTCAAACACATCTCACATCCTTTCTTCATGGAACAGCGAAGATTGTTGCCAATGGACTGGAGTAAAGTGCGACCAAGCAAATGGACATGTCGTCATGCTCAAGATCACGCCAGGATACGACTTCCCATTTGACCATATTTCTTTCACAGCTAGTGAATTGAACTCTTCTTTGCTGAACTTGAGATACTTGAGCTACCTAGAGTTGAGCAGGATCTATTTCAAAAAGGCGAACATACTCAATGATATCGGCCCAATGAAGCAATTGAGGTACCTCAATTTATCCAACTCTTTTGGTTTTGCAACTTTTCCTAGTGAATGGGGAAATCTCACTCAGTTGCAAGTCCTCGATCTCCATAGTGATTATCACGTGGCTGCTGTTGATGACATTCAGTGGGTTTCCCATCTTCCAGAATTAAAGTATATTGACATGGGCGGTCTGAATTTTACTAAATATGGAGACCCCATGCGGGTGATCAATATACTCCCATCTTTATCTCATTTAAGCCTATTTAACTGTGGGCTTTATGTCTTTCACCTGCCTTCTCATCTTGATCTTCAGTACCTTGATCTTTCATGGAATTTTTTCCGAGGTTTCATCCCAAGCACTATATTCCAAAACACGACTTCTCTTTTGTACCTTGATCTTTCAGGGTGTTTTTTCTGAAGGTCCTATCCCGAGCATTCAAAACATGACTTCTCTTCGGCACCTTGATCTTTCATGGAATTCTTTCAAAGGTCCCATCTCAAGCACTATATTCCAAAACATGACTTCTCTCCAACACCTTGATCTTTCATGGTGTCTTTTTGAGGGTCCTATCCCGAGCATTCAAAAAATGACTTCTCTTCGGAATCTTGATCTTTCATCAAATTGTTTCAACTCTTCAGTACCAAGGTGGTTCGATAACTTGAGAAGTCTTGTCGATCTCAATCTGAAAAAGAATCTTTTGCAAAGCATTGAAGGAGGTTTGTTCTCTTTCCTAAGGAGCAAACCATTCCTCGAGTCATTATCATTGAATCATAACAAACTTCATGATGAGTTACTTTCAGTCGAGGGAAATTCTTCAGGGCTTATCGGGAAAAACTTGGAGCTATTGGATATGAGTGAGAATTTTCTTCAAGGAGCTTTGCCAGATTGGCTAGTGCACTTGAAAAACTTGACATGGCTTGACCTATCATATAATCAATTGATAGGAAAAATTCCAGAGGCATTTGGAAGATTGCAAGTCTTACGGTCTTTAGATCTCAATAACAATCTTCTAAATGGCACCATTCCATATAGTCTCGGGCAACTTCAAAATCTTGAGGGGTTAGATCTTTCAGGAAATTCCTTGAGAGGAACGGTTTCCGAAATCCACTTCGCCAACCTCTCGAAGCTAGATTACTTAGATATCAGCAACAACTATTTAGCTTTCGAGGTGGATTCCGATTGGATACCGCCCTTCAATCTGAGGTATATTCGGATGATGTCTTGTGATTTCAGAAAGGAATTTCCGCAATGGATAAAAACGCAAGTCAATGCAGAACAGATAGTGTTGTCCAACTCATCCATCATAGGAGCTCTCCCCGATTGGCTAGGTCTCATGTCATTCGACTCCCTGGATCTCTCTTACAACCAAATAAATGGATCTCTGCTGAATATTCCTTCTAAAATGCACTAGTTAGATCTCTCTCACAACTTAATCTCAGAACATATTCCGCAAGATATCGGCCTGGTGATGCCTTATATGAATTCCTTGTATCTGAATGATAATCTCTTTAGTGGTCCAATACCAACCTCATTATGTGAGATAGAATTTTTGGACAAGTTGCACCTTGGAAGGAATGAATTAGTAGGCAAAATCCCTAATTGTTGGAAGGTGCAACCTATGAGTCTCCTTGGTCTATCGTCCAACAAGTTGTCTGGAGTCATACCAAGTTCTTTGGGAAATCTAACTAGGCTTGGGTCAATATACTTGAGCAACAACAATCTCCAGGGAGAAATTCCTGTGACTATGAACCATTGCAGGAACTTGCTAGTTTTAGATCTTGGTGAGAACAAAATCTCAGGAAGTGTTCCACATTGGTTTGGACCAAGCTTTCAATTTCTACAAATTCTAAGACTGCGAGAAAACATGTTCAATGGCAGTATTCCTTCACAACTATGCTCACTCCCTGCACTGCAAATATTGGACCTAGCAGTGAATAATCTGACGGGAATGATTCCAAATTGTCTTGGCCATATGACAAGTATGAAACTGCCCAAAAACGTAGATGAAGGCAATGCACTTTCCCCTGCTTATGAGCCCGAACCTTCCATGAATGAATCGTTGCCTGATAACCTTGATATGTATATTTGGAATGAACTACATGTGGAGCAGGTCGTGAAGGGGATAGACCTTGACTACACAACACTCGCTCTATGACTTATGGTCAATTTGGATCTCTCAAGCAACAAATTGTATGGGCCAATCCCTGAAGAGCTTACCTTGCTCTCCAAATTACGAGGCTTGAACTTATCCCACAACTTTCTTTCTAGAGGCATCCCAACGATGATTGGACACATGAAATGGCTCGAGTCACTTGATCTTTCGAATAATCACCTTTTAGGAACAATCCCACAAAGCTTTTCTGCGTTTAAATCACTGAGCAAACTGAACTTGTCTCACAACAACTTCACAGGGCCAATTCCCAAAGGAAATCAAATCCAGACCCTTGATGATCCTTCCATTTATGCAAATAATCCTCTACTTTGTGGCGATCCTCTACAAAAGAAATGCCCTGGCGCTGAGGCCCCTCGAGTGTCAGAAGAAGATCTCGATGAAGAAGGTAAACTTGAAAAGGTGATGTTCTACATAGTCATAATGCTTGGGTTTGCGGCTGGGTTTTGGGGAGTTATTGGAGTTTTGGTGTACAAGAAGAATTGGAGATGCGTCTACTTCAACTATGTGGATCGTAAAATAGACATGGTCTATGTGATTGTTGTAGTGAAGGCAGCCGAGTTGAGGAGGAGATTGAGAAGAGCATAGCAAGCCCGTTCTCTACATCAATCAGTCCAATCCTTTGTTGATCTCGTGAAGTTCTTGCTTTCTCATTTAAGTAGAATTATCTTTTAGTTGGCTTGTTTCTCCTTGAGAGTAGTTACTAGTAGCCAATATTTTGTTTTCTTGAGTTTGAAGCTTGTTCAGGCAAGCAGTCGATTAAACGACACGGTAAGTGCAAATCATGTCATTTTATAATTTTTGTGTTGCTCGGCTCTACTCATGATATGATTTTGCTTGTCAATGTCACAAAACATGTTAGCAATTCCACTTTATCCTATTTAAGCTTTTCCTGCTAACTACATGGTGAGGGTAATATGACATTAGCAAATAAAATTGTTATTGGCATCGTGCCCACCAATGTTCAATATATTCCTTTCCTGGGTTACATTTCCCCTGTGACTTTTGAGACGTCAAAAGAAAAAAAATGCTTGTAAATAGAATTACTATTAAATACATGTCTTGAATTTGAGCTGTTTGCGAGATCCGCCTCAAAATGATTTACTGCACAATGAAAAAGAAGAAGTTCCTACCCATTGAAAGGCAAACGGGCCCAAGGGAGTTTTGAGAGAAAAGGAAAAAAAGAAAACAAAAGAAGAATATAGACTCTGTTCATTTGGCAAAAAATATTTTTTAAGAAGTTATTTTTCAAGAAAATAACAATATTTTCGGTGTCTAGTTAAAACCTGAAAATGATATGGAAAATATTTTTCACTATTCTGATTTGATTTTCTGGGAAAAATTACCAAAGAAATTCAATTTTAACTTTTTAATTGACCAAAAAATTTTGTTTTTAATTTTTACATATATTTTATAAAATTAATATTTTAAATATTTTTTTTCCTTGCTCCTCATTCCTCCACTGCCGCGTCAAAGATGGCTACTTGCCCGGCAACTGACCAAGATGCAGATTGGCAAGCTCAAATTGGAAAACTTTTTCCTACTTTTGAAGGTGTTTTTTCTATTAGCATTAAACGTCTTCTCTGACTAATTTATTTTCTGTAAAATAAATGCTGGAAAATTTGAAAAATATATTTCTGGCAGTTGTTTTTCGTGTAAAATGAAGGGAGCCATAGTCTCTTCTTTTACTATGCCCCATGACGTTCTTTTCCCCAGAGTGCGGCCGCCTAGTTTCCTTCATGTTTTGAAAGGAGCTGCACGTTGAAGGGAAGATGGGGCTCCTCCAGGAGCTAGCCCCGCGCGCGCACACGCACACACAAAGGACTCTTTGAGGACGCACGAAAATTGAACCCCTAGCCTAGTGCTCGGCCCTCGTCCCTCTGGCGGCAGCCACGATGGTCACGCTCGTATGCTGTAACTAAAGAGACGCGCAGCCTTTGTGGGTCGAGTGGCGGTTGCTACGCCTGGAACGCTAGAAATCACAGGCAAGCCTCGACTCAACGGATCCATGCCCGGAGGACTCGACTTCTGCTCAAAACAACGAGACAAAACTAGATCTCATTTGGGCATTTTATCGAACAGATCTCATTCGGGGTACGCTATGGAAATGAGCGGTTTTTGGCTTGACCAAGACTCAAACTCGAGCCGAGACTCTTGTCGGATGAAAAAACGACCCATGCGACAGCTAAACGAAGGACGGTCGGGGCCAGAGTTCGTGTAAGCTGGACGGCCATGAGCTCTGGCTGCGCATGCCCAAGAACAGGGTCGAAGCTTACTGAAGCCTCGGCACTGGAAATGAGGCCTGGCAGCGGGTCGTCGGCCGTGATGCTAGCGTGGTGGCCGGAAGTCTCTCCCTCTAACTCCCCTCCCTCGCTCAAACTCTCACATGCGGCTCCTCTCTCTCGAATCTCTCTCTCTTCAATACGATAAATCTCTTGCTCACGAATTTTTCTCTCTCCTTTTGTGTCCTCCCCTCCCCCCCCCCCAACCTTCCAAACACCAAAAACGAACTTGCGGCCCTGGTATTTACAGGCAAGGAGCCCGATCGACGGAGATGTTTCGGCCACCGGTTCTGGGCACGCCGACCAGGCCTCTCCTTGGCTGCTCTGTGGAGGGTGTCCGTGCGCAGAGGTGCAGGAGAGGAAGAAGGAAGGGAGGGGGGAACGTAGAAGGGGCCTGGCTAGGGAGAAATTAAAAGGAAATGGGCCCGACCAAGACGATGGGGAAAGAAAAGCGGCTGGGGTCAGGCCCAGCCGCAAGCCATTTCGTTAATGCAAATGATCATCATGCCGATGTGATGTGCTATTCAATGTAAATTTTTTTGGGTTGGGTCAAATTGGCCTCTAATTTTCTATGCAAGTTATCCCTAAATATTTAGTCAAAATTTAGGTTTCAACAAGATAATATTGTTTTTTACCCAAAAAAAAAACAAGATAATATTGTCCAATTGACTCGGTGTCTTATCATTTCCGCCATTTTTTGTTTTGTTTTTATTATTGTATATTTCAAAACATGACTTATCTCTGGCACCTTAATCTTGCATCAAACCTTTTCAACTCTTCAGTACCAAGGTGGTTCGATAACTTGAGAAGTCTTGTCAATCTCAATCTGGCACAAAATCTTCCACAAAGCATTGAAGGAGGGTTGCTCTCTTTCTTAAGGAACAAACCATTCCTCAAGTCACTATTTTTTAGCCATAATGAATTTCATGAGGAGATATTTTTAGTCGAGAGAATTCTTCTGGGCTTATTAGGCAAAACTTGGAGCGATTGAGGATAAATAATAATTTTCTTTGGGGAGCTTTGCTAGATTGGATGGTGCGCTTGAAAAGCCTGATGATAGTTGACTTATCGCGTAATCAATTACACGGAGCCATCCTGTCATGTGGTTGGTTACGCTTGGAAGAACTTGATCTTTCATATAATCAATTGATAGAGAATATTCCAAAGGCATTGGGAAGACTGCAAGTCTTATCATTTTTAGATCTCAATAACAATCTTCAAAATGGCACTATTCCACGCAGTCTCGGACAATTTAAAAATCTTCACACTTTAGATCTTTCAGCAAATTCCTTGAGAGGAATAATTTCCGAAATCCACTTCACCAACCTCTCGAAGCTATGGTAGTTAGATATAAGCAACAACTATTTAGTTTTCAAGGTGGATTCCAATTGGATACGGCCCTTCAATCTCTTGCACATTCAAATAATGTCTCGCGAGTTTAGAACGGAATATCCGCAATGGATAAAAACACAAGTCAATGCAACAGAGATAGTTTTGTCCAATGCCTCCATCGCTGGAGCTCTCCTAGATTGGCTAGGTCTCATGTCATTCTCCTACTTGAATCTCTCTTACAACCAAATAAGTGGATCGCTTCCGAAATTTCCTTCCAATATGAATTCGCTAGATCTCTCTCACAACTTAATCTTAGGACCTATTCCACAAGATATTGGCCTAGTGATGCCTTATTTGGAATCCTTGTTGTGAAAGCTAGTACGAGCACCTAGAGGGGGTGAATAGGTGCGAAAACAAATTTTCACAATGTAAAGAAAATGATTTCGCTTTTAAACAAATTCTGTTTAGCAATAGATTATGAAAAGGAAAATAGATTATAATAATCAAACAAAGTTACGATCAAAGTAAAGAGCTTAGGGAAGAGAATAAGAACACAAAGTTTATAGTGGTTCGGCTTGATCCAAGCCTACGTCCACTCTTCCACACTGACAGCCCACCGGCTGGATTTCACTAAGAATCAAAAAAGTTGTTACAGTATTGTTCTTCCTTGATTCCACAGTGTAGAGACTTTACTACACTTCCTCAAGGTCTCATAGAAGTATAAACGCTCTTTTGAGTACAAATTTTCGCTCAACTATTGAATTGACAAAGAACAAGGAGCTTTAGACTTTGGAATTCTTTTATCGAGCACACACTCGAATAACTGGAACATCTTCCTTATATACTCCTCAATACCTTCATACCTGTTGGCACTAACCAAAGGAGTTCTTCCAATCTACTTATTGGACAGAATCAATTTGGGAGATTTCGAGTTATTTAAGGAATATGACGACAACCTACCAATCCTGCTTGCCCATACAATCAGGATCTATGTTTTCATAAGTAGAACCTTCCAAGTATGCTTTGCCAATCAACGGATTTAAATTATCCGAATCAAAACGAATAACAGATTCCAAGATGCTATCTCTAGCCGAGAGATCTTCTTCAGTCGATAGAATCAAATCCTTAACAAGATACTTAGTTCTGGATAAGTCTTCTTCGACGGTCTAGAAACTGTCAATGAGGATAGATTTTGAATCTTGAGTCTGGCGGTTCGGCAATCTTCAGATTTTGACTAAAGAGTTTGCAAGCCTTCAGACTAGACTAATGGAAACGTTTTGTCATCTTCAAAACACACAAGAAAGTTTCTTCCAACAATCTCCCCCTTTTTTATGGTGACAAAACTTTCTTGCAGATTTGGATATTTTTGACCTACAAAAAAAAATACTCAAGCAAACATGGATATCTCACAATAGATAATTGACTTAGTATAGGCAGCATTAAATCTGCATCCACAGGAAATAAGTTAGTCCTATAAATAAACAACTATCTTTGTCATGGAATACCAATAATGCTTAAAATAACCAAACGATCAAACAAACCAAACCAAATTCAATCATAGCCAAACAACCAAAACAACCAAACAAAAGTCATTCAGAGAGTAAAGTCAAACGAAAGTTAAGTTTCAAATCTGCACCATCTCTCCTCCTTTTTGTCAGCATGAAAAAGGTAGAGATAAAAAAGATAATGGAATTAAGGTTGCTTAGGAACGCGAACAAGCTGGAAATCTCCCATTGACTGGACAATCCCTTCCAGCCTTTTCAAATCCTCCTTCAGTTGAGCCACATATTCACCCTTGACATTTGCTTGAACTTGAAGAGCAAGGGCATGGACTCGATCATGCAAGGAAACTGAAGAGGTTTGACCCGCGTTTTGCAAATTCTAAACTTTGCGACCCAGGGCATAAATCTGTCCTCGCATCTCCATAAGAACATTAAGAATTCTGCGAAAGTCTACTGTATTTTCAGTTTGAGTACTAGCTTCTACATGATTAGTGGCAGCATTTGCAAATGATGGCAAGCTAGCATGATCACTCAGATTTGGCGATGAAACCTCATGACCTTCCTCTGGAAATTGAGACACAAAGATGTCTTCTGGATCTGCAAGTGAGCGACTAACACCTTCACTAGTAACAGCAATTGAAGATGTACCTCTTTTTTTAGCAACTCCCCCTGTTTCAATGCCCTCAGGAGGTGAGAAGTACGCTGCATGCTCTGTTTCTGCCTCTTCATCTCTCCCTTCTTCTTCTTCAATCCTTTCTTCCTTTGCTTCTTTTTGCATCGATTCTCTTTCTCCACTCCTTTTCTCTGCTTCTCCATGCTCTGTTTCCTCCATGTCTCGATCCTTTCTCTCCTCAGTCTCTAGAACAGCACTTTGAAGATTTTTCAGTGCAAGAGCAAAAATGGTAACATCATCCTCATCCTCTTCATCCTCCAAAACAAGTGCTCTTCTTTTCTTGAATGGAGCTGTCATGGGCTCATTTCCTTTCCATTTAGCAACTGAAGAACCTTGGTGTGACTTGACAGGGGTTTTCTCTTTCAATCACTCCAAAGCTTTGTCCAGCTCTTTCAAACGCATTTTGGAAACCATTTTCAGTCCCACTACCATTTGATCACATGATCGAACACATAATATCCTAGGAGGTTGAATATTGAATCATTTGAAAAACTTTGTAACAAGCCCCGAGTAAGGAAGT
Source organism: Eucalyptus victrix (assembly GCA_016097545.1). Classification (NCBI taxonomy): domain Eukaryota; kingdom Viridiplantae; phylum Streptophyta; class Magnoliopsida; order Myrtales; family Myrtaceae; genus Eucalyptus; species Eucalyptus victrix. Next base: position 14,550,324 of record CM027835.1, read on the forward strand.
TGCCCTCTGTCTTTCGCCATTGTTCTGTACATGTGAAACATGATTGTGTGAGGCAGAGAGAATTTATTGCCAGTATTGATGGCATACATTAACTTTGCTTCGGAGTTAGAGATGTCTGTCTTCGAGGTTGACTTGGGTCTGAGGCAATTGATCATAATCTTGTGAAGCAAAATGTTAGAAGCATTCATCCTCAAGTATGAAATTCTTCTTTCAGCCATTCCATCCTAAACAAGTTCTACTATCGCACGACCAACAGACACACTAATGATTGGAAAGCCCCTCGCTCTACTCCAATCACATCCGCCAATGTGTCCATGTCAACAACATAGTCCTAGTCTCGAATACTAAACGAAAATCTATTCGCATCCAAGAAACTGAGATTAGAATAGAAGTAAGCAGTAAGTTCTAGATATGCCTTAGTCGTCTTAGAACAAAATTACTCAAGTTGAAGTTTGGAGAATTTCTCTCGCAGCTTCACATTCACAGAATCAAGAAAATCAAAGTCTACACTTCTCGGATTGATTACCCCTCTTTTTGGCAACTTAGAGTAAAGTCGTCTGTGTTCATCTGAGCGAAACAAATTAATCCTTTTGCTTCGAATATTTGCCCTAACACCAATTCTAGGCTTAAACTGAATATACATTTTGTCATCATCATTCCCATTAGGCTGACTAAGTCCTCCAACACGTGGATCACTAGGAATATTCGCAAATGCTCGACCTGCCGACCCCGCAGGAGCAATCTCCAATTGTTCCATTGTTCGCAAAAAGTGGGTTTCATTTCGATACCCTTTATCTTTAAAAAATTCATCGATGTATTTCAAGGGAGTCCCTCCCCTATTCAAAGCAGAGTAAAGCTTAAAGATAGAAGCGGGCTTTTGAGATTTTATGGGTTCTGCGCCTTCAATGATTTCTTCCTCCACTCTACAAACACTACCTTGAGGTCTAGCTTGAGGAGATTGATGCTGTTGAGAATGTTGTGAGCTCTACTGCTATCTTGGAGATTCTTCTTCCTCGGTGAAGTCAAAATGTATAGGGCCGTCACGCATTTGTTATGGTCCCATGTTCGCGATCCTTGAAGACTTTCTTTGGGATGCCATTCTCACAGTTTTTGAGAGATTCCAAACTTGATTCGCGAAAAAAGGTGAGAACTTTGAAGATTAAACTAGAGAGTAAAAGTAAGAAAATGAAGGTCTGTACTTTTAGGGTTTTTTAGGAAGATGAATAGTATATAAAGCAATCGAAAAGAGGCATATGGAACAACGTAAAAGGAAAAAAAAATAGAAAATGCCTTTTAAAAAATAACTGCCTTTTTTGAACAAATATATAACTGTCTTTTAAAAAATAACTCCTTTTTCAAAAATGAATGATTGCAATAATCACGAAAACTCGGGAAGATGATCATACCTTTTCAAGATCAATCAATTACAAATTAATAGATAATCGTACATTTTCGAGATTTTATCCGAGAGATAAATTTCTAAAAATACTTACGATCGTAAATCTTGAACTTCCGAGTCCGAATGTCATTAGACTTTCATCCCTGAGTTTGAACTTCTTCAACTTTAAGATATTGAGTCTGGAACGAATAAGCTCGAATTGACTTTTCTCCAAAGGCTTTGTGAAGATGTCCGCTAGTTGATTCTTTGAGTCAATAAACTAAATCGAGACTTCTCCATTTTGAACATGATCTCTAATGAAATGATGTCGAATCTTTATATGCTTTGCTCTTGAATGAAGCATTGGATTCTTGGTGAGATTGATTGCGCTGGTGTTGTCACATTTGATCTTAGTGCACGAATCTTCTATTCCAAAGTCTCTTAGATGTTGTTTTATCCACAAAAGTTGTGAACAACAACTTCCAAGAGTCACATGTTTTGCTTCTGCTATAGAAAGAGCTACGGTACTTTGCTTCCTCGAAAACCAAGATATTGTCTTGTTCACAAGCAATTGACAAGTGTCCGATGTGCTCTTCCTATCAACTCTGCATCCTACTAAGTCTGCGTTTGAATATCCAAGAAGAGTAAAGTCTCATTCTTTAGGATACTAGAGACCTAAATTTGAGGTAGATGCAACGTATTTGATGATGCGTTTTGTAGCACTTAAATGAGATTCTTTGGGATCTGATTGAAATTTAGTCTGTCATACCAAGCTCGAGGTGCTTGCTTTAGACCATATAGCGCCTTTTTTAGTCTGAATACAGAGTCTGGTTTCCTTGGGTCTTTAAAACCGAGAAGTTGTTCCACATAGACTTCCTCTTGGATGAATCCATTTAAGAAGGCACTTTTAACGTCCATTTGGAATAACCTGAAATTCTTATAACAAGCAAAAACAAGTAATAATCTAATTGCTTCTAACCTTGCTACTGGTGCGTAAGTCTCATCATAGTCTATCCCTTTTTCTTGCGTATATCATTTGGCCACGAGTCTTGCTTTGTTCCTTATGCATTTTCCTTTCTCGTTCATCTTGTTTCTAAAAACTCATTTAACTCCAATGATAGATTTACCTTTCGATTTAGGAGTCAATTCCCAGACATCATTGATACTGAATTGCCTGAGTTCTTCTTGCATAGCTTCAATCTAACTTTCATCAGTTAAAACTTCTTATATGCTCTTGGGTTCTATTTCAGAAATGAGAGCCACAACACTAGACTTTTCACACATTTTGGATCTTGTGTGAATTCCCTCATTAATGTCACCAATAATGAGTTCTTTAGGATGACTAGACTTGTGCTTCCAGTTGCTGGTTGATTTGTTAGACTGTTGATCATTTTCTTCATTTGATTCTTCAATGATCATTTGTTGCTGGTCTTTTAAAGTCTGAGTTGCTTCTGGAGATTTAGACTTTGTAGAGTTTAGAGTAGGTTCTGATTCTTCATATTGAGTTTGAATCGATTGATTTTGCATAAAGTCTTGAAATTTGACATTCATCGATTCCTCAACAGATTGAGTCTTTTTGTTGTATACTCTGTAGGCTTTGCTGGTGGTTAAATAACCAAGGAAGATGCCTTCGTCTAATTTTTCTTCAAACTTACCAATTCGATCATTTGCATTTTTCAATATAAAACATTTGCATCCAAACACATGAAAATAGGAAACAATTGGCTTCTTTCCTTTGAACAACTCATAAGGAGTTCTCTCCAGAATAGGCCTTAAGAAGACTCTATTGATAATATAGCATGCTTGTATAAACTACTTTTGCCAAAAAATGAGAAGAAATGTTACTTTCAATTAAAAGAATTCTAGCAATTTCTTGCAATGATCTATTCCTTCTTTCCACAACTCCATTCTGCTCTGGAGTATAAGGAGAGGAGAATACATGCTGAAAACCAGATTCATCACAGAATTTAGCAAAGTCTTGATTTTCAAACTCACCTCCACGGTCTGTCCGTATACTTGAAATAACATATCCTTTCTCATTTTAAACTTTCTTAGCAAATTTTATAAAATAAGAAAAGGTTTCAGACTTACTTGCTTGAAAATATACCCAAGTGAATCGTGAATAATCATCCACAATTACTAGACAATATTTCTTACCTCCAATGCTTTGAGTTCTAGTTGGTCCAAAGAGATCCATATGCAAGAGCTGCAGTACACGATTAGTGGACACTTGATTTATTGGTTTGAATGAATTTCTTATCTATTTTCCCAGTACGCAAGGTGTACATAGGTCAGTCTTTTGGTATGTCAGATTAGGTAGTCCACAAATAACCTTCTTTACTGAGATTTTGGCTATTTGCTTCATATTGATGTGCCCAAGTTTTCTGTGCCATAGATTTGCTTCCTCTTGAATGGAGATTAAATATTGGGATTTTTCTGGTTTAGTATCCAAGAGATAGATATTCCCATGTCTTCGCCCTATGAAAGTCTAAGAGGAGTCTTTATTGGTTCCTGAGCATATTCCTTCTTGAAAGTTGATTTTGAAACCGGTGTCGCACAGCTGGCTAATACTCAACAAGTTGTAGTTGAGTCATTCTACTAAGGAAACGTTACTGATCGTGGGACTTCCAATCTTTACAGTTCCGTATCCCACAATTCTTCATTTGCTATTTCTTCCAAAAGAGACTTTTCCACCATTAACTTGCACAAGCTTTATAAAGCAATTTGAGTCTTCTGTCATATGTCTCGAGCATCCACTATCCAAGTACCATTTAACATTTTTCTTGATAGTGACTTGCATTTAAAAAAAGAGACTCAAGCTTTCTTTGGCACCCATATTTTCTTGGGTCCAGTGAAGTTAGTATGATATACAGTCTTTGCCCAAACCTTCCTCACAGGTTTCCAAACCATAGGACATTCTTTCTCAAAATGTTCTGAGCTGTTACACTTAGAATATTTAAGAGCACTGCAGCCTACAGTTTTACAAAAACTTTTTGGAAATGATTTTTGTAAGAAACTTTTGTAGGTCTTTGTTTAATTCTTTCATTTACCTTAGGAAAATTAATTAGAGGAATGGTTTCAGCAGTCATTCCCAAACCTGATTTGTTGAAGTAAGGTCTTTGTGCTGAAAGAATCTTTTCTAATTTCTCAGATCCTATAGAAAACATTTTAGAAATACTTGAGATATCATTTTTCAAAAATGCATTTTCTTTTAAAAGATTGTCTGCATTTTCTTTCAAGGTAATAACATTTTTATCTAAACTTTTGACATTTTCTTTCCAAACAGTCTCATGTTGCTTTAGTGCAGAATTTTCCCTTTTAAGTTCGAAAATCCTCTTGAGAGAGGTTTTGAGACTAAGACACAATCCATCAATATATTTGGAGACTTTAGCATGAATTTTTAAATTACTTACCTCTATTTCACTATCTGAGTCTGAATCTGTCTCAAAGTCTGAATCTGATTCTAAGTATGCCATGAGACAAATATTGGCATAATTATCATCACTTTCTTCACACTCAGTATCACTCCAAGTTTCTTCTTTAAGTGCTTTTCAATATTTCTCAGCTTGTCCTTTCTTTCTATTCAACAGAGGATAGTTGGGTCTGATGTGTCCATTTTTCTTACATTCAAAGCAGATTACATCCTTGTTGCATTCATCATCCTCAACTGATTTATTTTGTAGCTTTTGAGAACTTTGTTTCTTCGGATTGAATCTTCTTCCTTTTCTATTCAGCTTTCTGAATCTTCTTACCATGAGAACAAGCTCTTCATCATCCATATCATCTTCAGAATCTGTGACATCAGAATCATCATTAGATTTCAACGCAATAGATTTCTTACCTTTGGGATCTTCATTTTCGTTGATTTGCTCCACTTCATAAGACTTAAGAGTGTCAACCAATTCGTCAACGGATAGTGGCATGATCCTTTGTGTCTCCCTTATTGAAGTCTTTACGTGATTCCAATCCTTGGAAAGTCCACGCAGTAACTTGTTAACCTTCATGGGTTCAGAGATTGGTTGACCTTGATATTCAAGACCATTCACGATTTCTGTAAAACGACTAAACATGTTAGTGATAGATTCTCATGATTTCATATTGAATGCTTCATAGTGACCGAGCAGAATATTGATTATGGTTTCTTTCACTCGATCGGTTCCTTCATAAGTGATGTGCAATCTATCCCAGACTTCTTTAGCTATTTCACAAGAAGATATTCTGTTATATTCAGTAGGAGATAATGCACAATATAAGGAATAAATTGCTTTTGCATCAAGAGCTTGTCTCTTGGTTATCTCTTCTTGAGTCATTTCACTGAACTCAACAGCTTCTTTTCCTCTTTCTAAAACTGTTGCAGCTTTATGAATGATTCCTTTGTCTACCACGTCCCATTCCAAATGATCATTTGATCTTAGGAATGGCTTCATCTTGTTTTTCCATATGCTGTAATCCTTTCCACCAAAATATGTTGGTCTAGTGTTGCTTTGCCCTTCAACTAGACTTGGAGTCAATATACTAGTTATGGATCTTTAACTCTGAAGTAAAAACACTTCAACTTAAATGAGTACGCAAGCTCTGATACCAATTGTGAAAGCTAGTACGAGCATCTAGAGGGGGGTGAATAGGTGCGAAAATAAGTTTTCACAATGTAAAGAAAATGATTTCGCTTTTAAACAAATTCTGTTTAGCAATAGATTATGAAAATGAAATTAGACTCTAATAATTAAACAGAGTTACGATCAAAGTAAAGAGCTTAGGGAAGAGAATAAGAACACAAAGTTTATAGTGGTTCGGCTTGATCCAAGCCTACGTCCACTCTTCCGCACTAACAGCCCACCGGCTGGATTTCACTAAGAATCAAAAGAGTTGTTACAGTATTGTTCTTCCTTGATTCCACAGTGTAGAGACTCTGCTACATTTCCTCAAGATCCCACAGAAGTATAAACGCTATTTTGAGTACAAGTTTTTGCTCAACAATTGAATTGACAAAGAACAAGGAGCTTCAAACTTTGGAATTCTTTTATCATGCACACACTCGAATAACTGGAACATCTTCCTTATATACTCCTCTATGCCTTCATACCCGTTGGTACTTACCAAATGAGTTCTTCCATTCTACTCGTTAGATAGAATCAATTATGGAAATTTCGAGTTATTTAAGGAATATGATGATAGTCCACCAATCCTACTTGCCCATATAATCAGGATCTAGGTTTCCATAAGTAGAACCTTTCAAGTATGCTTCGCCAATCAACGGATCTAAATTATCCGAATCAAAACGAATAACAGATTCTAAGATGCTATCTCCAGCCGAGAGATCTTCTTCAGTCGATAAAATCAAATCCTTAACAAGATACTCAGTTCTGGATAAGTCTTATTTGACGATCTAGAAACTGTTAATGAGGATAGACTTTGAATCTTGAGTCTGGTGGTTCGGCAATCTTCAGACTTTCACTAAATAGTCTATAAGTCTTTAGACTAGACTGATAGAAACATTTTGTCATCTTCAAAACACACAAGGAAGTTTCTTCCAACACTTGTATCTGAATGATAGTCTCATGAGTGGTCCAATACAAACCTCATTATGTGAGATAGAAGTTCTGGAGGTGTTGCACCTTGGAATGAATGATTTAGTTGGCAAATTTCCTGCATGTTGGAAGGAGAACATGGTGAGGATGCTTGATTTATCATCTAACAAATTGTCAGGGATCATACGGAGTTCTTTGGGAAATTTTTTTGAGCTTGGGTCATTACCCTTGAACAACAACAGTCTCCTTGGAGAAATTCCCTTGACTATGAGCAATTGTATAAACTTGCTGATTTTGGATCTTGGCGAGAAAAAAAATCTCTGGAACTGTTCCTCATTGGTTTGGACCAAGGTTTCAATCTCTATAGATTCTTAGATTACGAGAAAACATGTTCACTAGCAGTATTCCTCCACAACTATACTCACTCTCTGTACTGCAAATATTAGACCTAACAATGAATAATATAACAGGAATGATTGATTACCTTTTACAAAAAAAAAAAAATATAACAGGAATGATTCTAAATTGTCTTGGCTATATGAAAGGTATGAAACTACACAAAAGCACAAATGGAGATGACCCACTCCCCCCTGCTTATCAGCATGCACCTCCCATGCTTGCACCAATGACTGATATCATCATGCCTCCAATGGATTGGAATCAAGAGCATCTGAAGCAGGTCGTCAAAGGGATGGACCTTGACTACACAACACTTCATCTTCAGCTTATGGTAAAATTGGATCTCTCAAGCAACAAATTGATTGGACCAATCCCTTAAGAATTTACCTTGCTTTCTGAATTGCAAGGCTTGAACTTATCTTACAACTTTCATTTTGGAGACATCCTAACTAGGATTGGAGACATGAAATCACTAGAGTCACTTGATCTTTCGAATAATCACCTTTCAGGAGCAATCCCACATAGCTTTTTTGCATTTACATCACTGAGCAAACTAAACTTGTCACACAACAACTTCACGGGACCAATTCCAAAAGGAAATTCAAATCCAGACCCTTGATGATCCTTCCATATAGGCTGACAATCCTCTACTATGTAGCGATCCTCTACCAAAGAAATGCTCCAGTGCGAAGGCCCTTGAAGTGCCAGAAGAAGATATCAATGAAGAAGGTAAGCTTGAAAATGTGATGTTCTACATAGTCATAATGCTCGCATTTGCAACTGGGCTTTGGGAGTTATTGGAGTTCTGGTGTATAGGAAGAATTGGAGATGCATCTGCTTTGACTATGTGGATTGTAAAACAGACATGGTCTACGTGATTGTTATAGTGAAGGCAGCCGAGTTGAGGAGGAGATTGAGAAGAGCATAACAGGCCCGTTCTCCACATTGATCAATCCAATCCTTCATAGATCTCGTGAAGTTCTTGCTTTCTTGTTTAAGTAGAATCATCTCTGAGGTTGGCTTGTTTCTCCTTATGAGTAGAAGCCAATATTTTGTTTTCTTCAGCTTCAAGCTTGTCCGAGCAAGTCATCAATAAAACAGCATGATAAGTGCAAATCATATTTCATTTTGTAAATTTAGTGTTGCTTAGCTCTTTAGCAGTGCTTCTTGCTATTATACTCGTGATATTTTGCTTCTTAATCATGTAAAAATATATTAGCAATTCCCTTTCATCCTGTCTATGCCTATGCTGCTAATTACATGTTGAGGGAGACACAACATCAGGACATGAAATTGTTAAAGGCTTAGTGCCCACCAATGTTCAATGGATTCCTTTCCCATGTTATGTTTACTTTCCTCAATCTTCAGACATCAGGAAAAAAAAAAAAAGATGCATGTAAACAATATCAGAATGAAGGTCTCGGAGAAGTGTAGAAAAACATTCTACGCAAGGAGAGTACATACTGTATGATTAAATAGTAGCATCTTGTCGTTTCTTTTCCCTAGAGGCCAATTCCCTCTTCCTCGATTCCCCTGCTGGAGCTGGATCTTCTATCCTCAGCGTTGCCGAGTCAATCGGAGACAATTGCACTGGTCGGGACTTATGACTTGCTCTACCTTACGATTTTAACGCTGAGTTTATTTTTGTCTCCCACTCTATACTTTGTTTTCAATAGTCTAAGTTGTTTCCTTTGCATTCGGTCTTAGCCATGGACAGTCACGCATTCTTAAATAAATGGCTTGGCATCTTTCTGAAATTTCAAAGACACAGAATCCTATGTTGCCCGACGAGCTATGCAGGTATGCGTTTTCTCTGGCCATTTAACTCTATAACGTAATGTTAGGTCACTCACGGTTCAAGTAAGGAGCACCTACTTCAGGACATTATATATCTCAATTTGCTCGACTGATTGTAAATCAAAACAAGGGGATCATTGCGACCAATTATCAATCTGAAGGGAATATTGGCAAGGCGATCAGTACCAAGTCTACATGTCAAAGCATATCCATTTTTCACTATCAAACTGGACTAAACTATTGTTCTATTCTTGGGTAAAAATTTTTAGTTAGGAAATCCTTCCCTCAACAAAGAAACTGGAGAACCCGGAATGGCCGATTGCTCATGGAATAATGGATGGATGTCAGACAGTACATAAAAAAACATAAGGAACTTTTGCGCTGTTGATATGCATTCTGTCGGCTGATGTGAAGCCTGCGGTGAAGAATATAACAATGAATTTGGAGATGTCAATTGTTTGAACCTATAAATCAGACCACCTGCGAGCCCCATACAAGTGAGATTGATCCTAAATTTATTCTTAGAGGCTCCACGAGAACACTTTGATACCTGTCCTTTTCTTTTCTGCAAGTAGGATTTGATGTACAGAGATGGCTACTCGGATGACGACACTATTGATCATGAAGAGGAAAGAGGCGCAGGAAGCTTTCCATGTTGACCCCTCCTATGTTCCAGAGAGCTACAACATACTGAAGAGGTATTGTTCATGATACAAAATCTTGGCTCAAGTCAAGGGCATGGAAAATTTCTGGAGAATATGGTTTGGCTTATGCAGTGCCTGGGTTTGAAAGAACTACTAGACTACTGAAAAGCCTTCGTTTATGTTGCCAATTCTTAATGAACTCAAAGAGGCCCGTTTGTGGATTTGGATATACAGGTAAGGTGTATTATAAGAGCAGAGAAAATCATGCCAACGCAATTAATCTCGAGCCTGCAGCATTTGATTAATTTGAGATATACTCATGATTGTGTTGAATTGATAGGATTAGTGCATTATCATTCATTGATGAAGATGAATATTTTCTTCTAATACATCATCAAGAGGCCTTTTTTCCTGTTTTAGACATCGGTACTACAGAAATCTGTTTTCAGAGACTAAATGTTTCTTTTTTTTCTTTTGAGCAGTGGGACTATAGATATAGCCATTCCTTTGTCGATGACTCGGTACAACATTGGAGCACTTAAGCTCAAAGTACGGGAAATATGATACTCCTAGAACCATAATAATTTAGCTAGCGCAATTACAAATCAAGTTAAAGAAAAGCTTTCATGCAGTAGTTCACAGTAGACATAGGGAGTTTTTTTGCCCTTCCTCTGTTTTGCACATCATGATTCATCTGTAATATTCAACCAGACATTCGACTCACTGTGAGTCATCGTAATCTGTCAACCAAATGCTCATCCGGATTGCTTCTGGATCATCATTCGACATACACCTCAACTGATATCGTCACAAGTTGAATCTTACAAGGAGGGTTAGAGATGCCGCGAGACGACTATGATGGACATAGGGCAAAGGTGTTTTTTGTCTGCCATTGTCTTGTGAGAGAAGCTTCTTTTAGCAGAAATGTTTCTTCTTTTTTGTTCGACAGGTGTTGCAGATGTCTTTTGACACATGAAGTTGATCGATGCTAGAGATAAACGTTCTGTTTATGGATAGAAATGTACGGATGAACTCGAGCATGCTCATATTACAAGAGGCCTTCTTTTGTTTTGTTGCACTTCCACTCGCACTCTTAAACGCAAATACTTATAATTCTATCAAAATACTCTTTCGTAAATTTTGTGATATAATTGATAGTGCCAGAAAAGGCCCATCATAAAATTGAACTGGGACGGCTCATGTGGCTTGGGCAAGGTTAAAAGGCCAGAAGGCCCATTCTCATCGCAACCGCCACGTTTGAAGGACTAACCATCGCCATTTAAGTTGTCTAATCTAACTCTCGAGCAACCTCAAAATTCTTGAAATTTCTTGGTACGCTCAATAACCCCCTCGAGTTATCACGTATCTATAAATAGCAGCCCGTGGTGAGTTCGAAATACAGAGTCATGACGCTCGCGCCCGCTCCCCCCCCAAACAAGCATTCGTCTCCCTCAGACTGTCTCCTCACCCGTTCTTTCTCAGCTGGGGATGGAAAAAAGCGGAGATGAAGGCATTTCGAGAGATAGCAAGATCTAGGCTGAAATGGGCCGACTTAGCTTTTGGGCCTCTGTTTTTTAGGCCTGTCACTTGGGCCTGCACATTGTGGGGCCTTTCCACGTGCTTCCTCTAGTCCTCTCCTTATGTATGTAAACCGACCTTGACACGCGGCATACGCACGACACGACACGCCGACACATCATTTCTTAAAAATAGAGAATTTCGACACGTTCCAACACGTTATATATTAAACACATTTTTATATATAAATACATAAATAATAATAATAATAATAATAATAATAATAATAATAATAATAATAATAATAATAATAATAATAATAATAATAATAATATTAGCCTAGAATTAATTTACACGAAAAATATTAAATAATATCATTCATTATTTTAATTTGTTACAATAATACACAAAACTTAGAGGAAAAAAACATTGTTTAGAGAAAAATACTAAAATGATATTTTTAAATTTATTTATTTATCATATATAGCAATTTTATTACTTCTTTTATTACTTCTTTTGTGTATATTTATATTTTGACCCTTCAAGTATTAGAAATTTTTAAAATTGACCCCGTGCATGTCGGAATCGCGTGTCGGAATTCTAAACTCACGTGTCGGAGCATGTCAGAGAGAGTTGACCACGTGTCGGAGTGTCGGACACGACACGAAGGCTTTTGGAGAGTGTCCGTGCTACATAGGTCCTCTCTCGTTTCCCTCTCTTTCCCTCTCACTCACTCTCCTCTCTTAGCTGCTCCTCTCGAAAATCTTCCACCAAATCTTTTCTTCTTCAAGGCAGCAGCAGCAGCCTCGCTCAGATCTAGGGCAGGGATCATGCCCTCCTCGGATCTAGGCCAGCAGGCCCTTGTCGGGGGCAGCCAAGGCCTCGCCCAGGGTCGGCAAGGGTCGCTAGGTTTCGGCGAGGCTCATGCGACCTCCGCCGACCCTTCCTGGCATCTATTGTAGCAACCATCAGTGAAGCTTAGCCAAGGCAAGGGGTGAGTTTCACTTTCTTTCATTTTGTAACTTTAGTTTTTTTAACACTAATTTAGTTTATATCTTTAAAATATTTTTCTGACATGGCTCTTGGTGAGTGCAACATCATCTCTAGGTGTCTTAATAAAGTAATTAAATAAGATGTCAACATTTTCCGTTAAATAAATTGGATGGAGTCAATAAAAGGATTCAATTGAACAAATTTAATAAGTTTTATAATTTGATTGAAATTTTTCATATATATATATATATATATATATATATATGTTTTAATACATATCCGGGATATTCAGGTTGTACTATTATTTAATTGCAATATTTGTGCATTCATTTTCAATAGGTTTTATGCCATAAAATAAATGTTTTAATGCATATCTAGAATATTTAGGCCGTACTATTATTTAATTGCGATATTAACGCATTCATTTTCAATAGGTGGTATGTTATAAACTGGAAATGATAAAAATCATATCTTGCTTGTTAGTAATTTTAGATTGGATGGTCATTAAAAAATTTATAAAAACATCTCTACGTGTGCATTTAAAGAAACAAAAATAACGATTACATTGCATTTTTTATTGCGTAATATTAAATATTTCCATGTTAATTGGCTCATTTCAAGATAATACGTTGTTTAGTGCATTATTTACATATCATATCATATTTGCGTATTCACTCTCCTTTTATTTATAGCTGATGAGGTCCTGGGGCTCTATAATAAGATGTTGACTAATGTCGCCTGATATGACTTAGAGTCTTATCATTTCCGCCATTTACTTGTTTTATTATAAATTCATCTTATTTTATTGCTTGCCCCGTTATGTCTGGCCATGTAGATTTGCATGTTTACGGATGAGAAAATATTGCATGGAAGGTGCCGATAATAGACTATAGGTGTCACGCCCCGATCCTCGGACATGCACACATCCTTCTACTTGGTTGATTTTATAATGCGATATCCCAGGACTAAGTATCGCCGACCCTTTTGTTTATTAAGCACATGGGAAAGCAGTTATAAATCCCCAGACAATAGAACAATGGGATATAAAAGCAAGGACATATTTTTCATATTGAAATCCACAACCGAACCTTTATACATGGCATAACTCAAAGTCTATTCACATGACTACTCATAACATTCTAGTCACACTATTCACATTTAGACATGAGTCACAAAAGATGATGGGATCTCAGTCCTCATCCTGGTCGTACTCAAGATCATCCTGACCCTCTTCTGACTCTTCTTCACTGAGCTCACATCCTTCAAGCTCTTCATCTTTTACCGACTCATCGTCCTCTTCTGGTTCCTTCTTCGCAGGCTCATATACGGGCTTGAAATGTTGTCCCACAACCGGGACGAGACTACATCTCAGCAAGTTCTACCCCACTAAGACTCGATTAGGAAACCAATATGCTAACCAGGCTACCTATACACGCACGAGTCAGAGGACTTACCTAGGCCTCAGATTCCACCTGCATATTAGCATAGTTCAATAAGCACCCAAGCAATTACATCACAGATCAATATCTCGATCCATCGACCTATTCGATTTCATGTCAATTCGACTATTCCCCAGTCGTTTCCCTTATTCAGTCTCAAATCGTACTCACGACTTCACGAGCATAGTCTACCAAATTTCTTGGCAACAAATTACAGTCCAAATGACACCACCTATCTTTAGGTAGCAAATTACGGCCTAATGGGCACGACCTTTAATAGGTGGCAGATTACGGCATTATCAAGCGCGACCCCTATCGGGTGATAAATTAAGGCCTTAACAGGCGCGACCTTTAATAGGTGGCAATTTACGTCCCAACGGGCGCGATCGATTCCAAATTCGGTGGCAAAACTCGGCCCCACTGGCACAGCCATATTCACAACCTTTCATAGTCAAATTCTAATTGAATACCGACACTAATCAATCTTGGGATAAATCCCCACATACTCAACAACTCACTCAATTTTCACACGATATTAACGTACCCGATGGATCTTAGCCAAGAGTATATTCAATTCACTATCACAAACTTCTCCGCTTAATAGCCCATTAAAGCATTATTGACGCTAAACAATCATACTCGGCCATCCGCAACTCAATTACTCAATCTTAATCAATTTAGGAATATTTCCTCAAATTGCACAATTAATTCAATTCAGCGCAACGTAGAGCTCAAATAAATAAACGGACTACACCACGACAATTAGCACGAAATTTTGGTCGTCGACTATTCTCGCCTAATTTTCGAAAAATAAATAATTAAATAATTAATTTCGAAAATTAAATAAATAAACACAATAATTCCAATTTGGCACAACGTAAAGCTCAATTCAATAAACGGACTGCGCCACGACAATCAACATAAAATTCCGGTCGTCGGCTATCCCTACCTAATTTCTGGAAAATAAATAATTAATTAAATAATTCCGAAATTTAATAAATAAATACGATAAATCCAATTTAGGCCCGTAATGCCTATTTGGAAGCCAAATCGAATTGGGAAAAATCCTGAGATATATTCAATAAATAATATTACGTCAATTGCAATTATTCTGGTAGTTCTGAGCGGTCTATACTCTGGCACTGATCACGGCAATTGCAACTACTGACTGCTAACTGATCCTCGCCCTGTGATCTTTCTTTCTCTTATCTCATCTTAGCAAACTGAAGTTCTGTCCACTCTGCTTTGTTCTGCCTCAAAAGAACTATCTGACTGTTCTGCTGAAAGTGGGAACCTTGGTTCTAGGTTTGACATAAGTTCGTCACTGATATTCCCTGCAAACGAACTGTCTGACACACATACACTTAGGCATGCCTATTCCAATCAATATCCTTCCATACAATGATAAAGTGAGCCGACTTCATCAGTCTGTCGACCACTACCCCAAATGGAGTCATTATTTCTCTAACTCCTTGGTAAACCTATCACATCATTCCATCGTAAATGCCCTCTTGGCTTGCATTACTGAACTTTCACTTACTAGCACATTTGACACTTACAACCTGTTTGATGATAACTATCTTCATATCGGTCTACCTACCTCACACTGTATGGTCGAATACTGCAACTGCCACCATGAGTTCTTGACCAAGTTTCTTCCTCAAGTTCCGTACTGTCTAACACTTATCATCACTTACAATACCTCGACGTTCCATCTTCTGAAATCTTAACGTCAACTTTTCCCCTACCGGTATTCTCTTGCAGGATTTTCTAAACATTCTGGTTTGTCAAGTGAAGCGTCTTTCCAGGGTGATACAAGACATCTCGATCACCATTCTTCAAAAATTCTAACTCATAACGTTGTCTTCAATATAACTTCCTTCAACGGATTAAATTATATCACATTGCAACAACAATTCATTACACAAAAGCTCCTTGAGCTAAACCTTTTCATTTACGGTATCAAAGTTATACATAGGCAAAGGATTCAAGTACAACTATAACTAGTGATTCCGCTTTATATGACTTCATTACAACAACTGAAGTTTTATAAACTTAACCAAAATTCTGCTGCACCACTCTAATATAATTGTTCTGGGAACATTGCCCCTTTCTACTCAGCGCATAACTCGATTCATCTCTGAACTGACGGTCCATTCAACGGAGCCGTATCTGTGATTACGTCAGGCGCAGCTTCGGCCTGACCCTGTGTAATCGCGTACATGGTGCCTTGGACTGGAGGCCTCAACTGTCCTCCCTGCGGCGCATTATGAGGGGCATACCCTCTGATCTGGCCCATTTGCGGTGGTGATGGCAATTGATGCGGTCTCCCCTGTCTTCTGAGACAATCCTTGGCTATGTGACCCGGCTGGCCACACCCAAAACAAGTACCCGGTCTATAATGGCATGGGGCGGATCCGTGTTGCCTTCCACACAGGCGACACACACCATTCTGGCTAGACCCTGTCTTTCCGATTCCACCCTCCCTAATGGGCAGAATTCGAAATCTGTTTCTAGTCATAGGCCTCTTTCCTTGGTGGATGTTGTCTCTATGAGAACTAAACCTTGATCTAGACAAGGCGGCTCTGTCATTCTAATTCTTCTCAATCTTTTGAGCTCTCCGATTTATGTCGTCATAAGTCTTTAGATCCATAAGGACTAAGGCGCTTCTCAAATCCTGTCTGAATCCATCTCTGAACCTCCTCGCTCGGTTCGCAGGATTCTCAATTAACTCGGGGGCATATCGCGAAAGTTCAGCGAACTTCGCTTCATATTCATCAACAGTTAGGGAACCCTAGCGAAGACGTTGGAATTCTGTCATCTTCACCTCTCTGGCAGTCTCGGAGAAATATTTGTCATTGAAGGCTTCATGGAAAGTGTTCCAATCTTGAACAGCGCCTTCGGGAAAGATCGTTTCACGAGTAGTCATCCACCAAGTGTCCGCAACTCCCTCCAGCTGGTAAGTTGCTAACATTACCTTCTCAACCTCGTTGCACATCAGTAGTGCAAACGCTTTCTCGAGCTTCTGAATCCATAAAGAAGCAGTTTCGGGATCTCCAGACCTGGTGAACAACGATGGATTTAATCTTAGGAAATGCTCCACTAGCTTATGGATTGGTCTTGCAGCAACCACTATCCCCGATGGATCTTCAACATTCACGGCGGCTGGAGCAACGGCAAGTGCGGCAACAACAGCAACTCTGGTGGCGGCAGCAGCAACGGCAGTAGCAGCAGCATGAGCAGCGGCTTCAATAGTAGCGGCTTGATGATCCATTCTAGTACCATCGCTTCCAATACACGCATGATCCCATCAAATCTGGGATCACCAGGGGCTTCTACCGTAGCACCAACAGGAAGTGGTGCTTCGCCACTAGCGCTAGCCATAGCTAGCGCTTTACCACGACCTCCTCGAGCACCGACCCTAGTCGGTGTTCTACCCCGAGTCACAGCCCTATTAGCCCTCTTTGCAGGAGTTCTCGGCTCCTGGTCACTCATGGCTCAACTTTATCTACTAGAGCCTGCTTCCAATTCCACCACAAATTAGAAACGAAGTGACCCAAACAAGAAGTAATTCTAGCATTCAGCTATCACAGACATGCACCAGCATGAATTTAAAGGTCTTCCTTACTATTATCCCATGACTCATTGCTCTTTATCACTCCAATCTTGAACTTCGCTCTAATACCACAAAAAGGGGATGTCACGCCCCGATTCTCAGGCACGCACACATCCTTCTACTTGGTCGATTTTATAATGCGATATCCCAGGACTAAGTATCGCCGACCCTTTTGTTTATTAAGCACATGCAGAAGTAGTTATCAATCCCCAGACAATAGAACAATGGGATAGAAAAGCAATGCCATATTTTTCATATTGAAATCCACAACCGAACCTTTATACATGGCAACATTTATACATGGAATAACTCAAAGTTTATTCACATGACTACTCATAACATTCTAGTCACACTATTCACATTTAGACATGAGTCACAAAAGATGATGGGATCTCAGTCCTCATCCAGGTCGTACTCAGGATCATCCTGATCCTCTTCTGACTCTTCTTCACTAAGCTCACATCCTTCAAGCTCTTCATCTTCTACCGACTCATCGTCCTCTTCTGGTTCCTTCTTCACAGGCTCATCTACGGATCTGAAATGTTGTCTCACAACCGGGATGAGACTACAGCTCAGCAAGTTCTACCCCACTAAGACTCGATTAGGAAACCAATATGCTAACCGGACTGCCTATACACGCACGAGTCAGAGGACTTACCTGGGCCTCAGATTCCACCTGCATATTAGCATAGTTCAATAAGCACCCAAGCAATTACATCACAGATCAATATCTCGATCCATCGACCTAGTCGATTTCATGTCAATTCGACTATTCCCTAGTCGTTTCCCTTATTCAGTCTCAAATCGTACTCAAGACTTCACGAGCATAATCTACCAAATTTCTTGGCAACAAATTACAGTCCAAAGGACACAACCTATCTTTAGGTAGCAAATTACGGCCCAATGGGCGTGACCTTTAATAGGTGGCAGATTACGGCCTTATCAGGCGCGATCCCTATCGGGTGGCAAATTACTGCCTTAACAGGCGCGACCTTTAATAGGTGACAATTTACGGCCCAACGGGCACGACCAATTCCAAATTCGGTGGCAAAACTCGGCCCCCACTGGCACAGCCATACTCACAACCTTTCACAGTCAAATTCTAATTGAATACCGACACTAATCAATCTTGGGATAAATCCCCACATACTCAACAACTCACTCAATTTTCACATGATATTAACGTACCCAATGGATCTTAGCCAAGAGTATATTCAATTCACTGTCACAAACTTCTCCACTTAATAGCCCATCAAAGCATTATTGACGCTAAACAATCATACTCGGCCATCCGCAACTCAATTACTCAATCTTAATCAATTTAGGAATATTTCCTCAAATTGCACAATTAATTCAATTCAGCACAACGTAGAGCTCAAATAAATAAACGGACTGCACCACGACAATCAGCACGAAATTTCAGTCGTCGACTATCCTCGCCTAATTTTCGAAAAATAAATAATTAAATAATTAATTTCAAAAATTAAATAAATAAACACAATAATTCCAATTTGGCACAACGTAAAGCTCAATTAAATAAACGGACTGCTTGCCATGACAATCAGCATAAAATTCGATCGTCGATTATCCCTGCCTAATTTCCGGAAAATAAATAATTAATTAAATAATTCCGAAATTTAATAAATAAATACGATAAATCCAATTTAGACCCGTAATGCCTAATTGGAAGCCAAATCGGATCGGGAAAAATCCCGACATATATTCAATAAATAATATTACGTCTCTACTTGCTAATGACTAAGTCTAACCACCTAACATGCATCATTAAGTCACTAATTTAATTGATCTAAACTAATCTAACCACCTAATTGCACTTAATTAAATCTAATCAACCCTTAAGCATCATTAGTCTACTAAGCGAGGATTAGTGAGATTACTCACTTGATTAAAAGCGGGGACCGGGACACCACGACAACGACGCGACGGTGGCCGAAATCGGGCTTTCGACGGTGTCGGCGGACACTCGGGCCGGGCCTACAAGCCTCGCAAGCCCACAGAAATTTCTGGGCTTGGACCGAACTTGGGCCTGAGCTTGGGCTGACTTGCTTCGCGGGCTTGGGCTTCAAAATGTGGACTGGTCTGGGCTTGAGTTGAGCCACGGTTTGGGCCTGCTTTGCTGGCTTCAATGCACTGAGATGGGCCGAATTCACTTGGGCTCGCTGAAAACAGAAGCTTGTCGGGCTTCGTTGGACCAATTTCGTTGGGCTGAAGGCTGAGCTTGCGACTGGCTTCGTGCAAGCTGGCGATGAACGTCCGTGGGGATGGGAAGCAGCTTCACTCGCTGCTTAATTTACGTGGACGAGTGGCTGAGCGGGCGAGTGGCAGTGAGCTGAGGGTGTGGGCGTGGTTTCGTGGACTTGGTTTGCGGCCTCGACAATTGAAGACCGACTGGAGTCTTCGGGCAGCTTGACGTTGGTCGCTTGGAGCTGAGTGTGGGGTCTTCGACGCTGGTCTGTTGACCCGTAAACTGGCGTCGATGGAAAAAGATGGAGATGAAGGGGAAATCGCTGGTGAACTTGGACTGGCGATTCAGGCGTGAGATGAGCTGCAACAAACGGTGGAGCGGAGCGGTCAAAGATGGCTTCGGTTTGTGGCTTATATGGCCGAGAGAGGTGAGGCGTGCGGACGTTGTGTGCTGGCAGAAGGCTGAAGAACGCGCGGCAGAAGCTTGAGCTGTCTCGGTCAACGAACCCGCAAGAGCTTCACCGGTTTGACTTGGTGGTGTTGAGTGCGTGCACTTAAAATAGCAAGGTGGCAGAGGGAGAGTTGCGGTGGACTTTGCTGGATTAACAAATGAAAGTAAAAGCAGGCTGGTGGCAAGATCGACAGAGGCTTCGGTGGAGAGGAGAAAAGAGCAGGTGATGGTCTTCGAAGGAAAATAAACCCAAGGGAAACAACAAGCAGCTGGTTTCGGTGGATCACTCACGCAAAGGAGAAGACAATAAAGAGGGAAGCAGCTGGCAAATCTTGCAAGGGAAGCCAAGAATAGGACATAAAGTCAAGCAACCTTAGCCAATGCATTAAACACTTGTCCCCTATTACTTTCCAACCAAATTTCCATCAATAAACCTAATATTGATGCCAAAATATGCTGCCCTCACCATAGATCCGAATTCTTCAATTTAAGCTTCAATTTATCCACCAAATCGAAGTCCAATTTCAATGAAGATAAATCCCGTAGAATTTTCTGTAAGTACCCAACACCTAAAGGCTCGGCTTGAAAGTCCAAATTTTCCTCAATTCGGCCAATCCGAATTTCCGTTAATTTCCGCAACATCCGAATCTACTTTCCGTAATCTCCGAAAAATCTTCTGAAACTGAGTCAACGTTCATAAAATAGCTCGTGACACCACAGAACTTTCAATTTCTGAAATCGGGTTCGAATTCACGGTTAATTTCCATTCGATGCGTTTTTAGCGTGACCTAGACTACCGAGTAGTTTTCAGAACTTTTTAGTGTAAATGACCCGTGGTCGATTTTCTTCAAGCCACAATGAACCCACTCGACACATTGGCAACTCTCAATTGTCATAGAAATCTCGAGAATTCAAATACGGACACAGGGTACCAAAACGATAGAGAATTCAGTCTAGTGTCGGCCGACGTGAATTTTCCAATTTAGTGGTGTCACCCACGATTAGCCACACATCTCTGTCGAACCGACCTATATTTGATCTCTAATCAATTTATGTCTGTGCCGTAATGATCTCAGCAGATAAACACGGTCGAGCAGCCAATTTCTAGTCGAATTCTCAAGTCTATTTGCCTTAAAATTCTTAATAGTTTCCCTAGATAGTCTAGTTATCTCTAGAATGATCAGTTCTGAGAACAGCCCTATAGACGTGTCAATGAAATGCCCGATTTATTGATTAGAAAACAAGACTAAAAATCTGGGATGTCACAATAGGTAAAACTCATGTAACCAAGTCTCCATGAAACTAACCAAAAAAAAAAAAAGTCTCCATGAAGAGTGTATGAGTAGTGGCTGATTAGACTTACTTTAGAATTTGCATTTATTGAAAGGACCTCAAGACTCTAGACTTGGTGCTTGCGGGTCTTGCACTGCAAGTCTCGGCCTTACTTTTGGTGCTATGACTTCGTTAGCATGTCACCTATTGCTTGGTTTATGGCAGGGGACAAAGCCAAGCACTTACGCTGTTTCAACTTAAAGCTGTATGGTAGTGAGGATGAGACAAGAGACTATGCAACGCGCGATAATCATTGACTTGGAGTTATCTGTAGACTTTCGATTTACCAAACATCGATTGAAAGAAACATGTAACACTCCATTCTATTTAAGAAAGGCTAGATCACAAGGGACTCGTAAAAAGTGTAGAAACAAATCTACACTTGTGTTATTATACAACTCTGCTTGGTCACTTGCTCTTCAGACTTTTGCTAAATCATCATCACTGAAATTAGTCCACATCCAATCTAACGAATAATTTATCTCCAGTGTGCAGTACGTCTCATGAGACGGATTAGTTATAAGATCTAGAGTCCCATATAAGATGAGAGAAAGTTGGTAATGCCACTTGTACACTTGTAAATTGTCACCAAATGAAACACATTTTGAGGGTTGGATTCTTGTTATTCGGGCTAAAGGACCACATTAACTATTCAATGCCATCATCATTGGCGTGAGTTTCTAAGAATCAATGGAACAAGACCCATAATACAATAATAGAGAGTTGTCGTATTAATGAGGGTCGAAAATTAGATTTCAACTAATATGTACAACAAGAGCTTGTTATTCTCCACATAGTCATTGTCTTAATAAATAAGTGAGAAAAGCCATTTTTGTCAAATCAAGATCTCATACACAATAATAGAGCACAATTGGAACAAGAGACTTGAAATACCAGACTTTTGCGTGTCTGATTGCAAATTTTTTTTTGTAGTAGTCACTAGCGATGTCACCACAGGACTGCCATAGGTGCGCATGTTGCTCAGATCAAGATTAGATGACGAAACCAATAAAAGACTTTTCTCTTCTTCCGACTAGGGAAGCTTAATCACATAGCAACTTATATTTTCTGGTGAAATCCTACTTAATCACAGCCAAATTCCTCGATTTCTTCATATCACTCATTTTAAGTTTAACTCCAATTTATTTGTGAGGTTCTTGCTAATTTTAAAGCAAGAATAAATTTCATAATCAATCAAGTGTAAATAATGTTGCGACCAATAGGGCTTTGGGTAGCTTGTGTCAAGCATGAGCACACATCTCGCAAGAGAGGTTCACTTGATAATCCGCTTAATACCTTGGGGATGTCGTTCATCTCTAAAGGGTCACAATAGAGAATAATAGAATATTTAGTTATCAAAGAATGGACAGTTTAGATTTTTAAAACAATTGAAAATAATCTCGCAAAATATCATTGCTTGTCCAGCTCTCGAAATTCTCCTACTATCTTGTCATCCTCCAATGAACAATTGATATCAATAGGAAAATTTAAGAGAACGATCTTTCGTCACAAAAGAAATTTACAAGAATTGATCAACATTGTACTGCTATTTTTCATGGTTCCTTCATAATTAACATCTCAAAGGCGCACTTTTGAAAAGAAATGCGAATACGTACTCAAAATCCATTATGAGCATTTAAGTAGTGGCTGAATTAGGAGTACTTAAAACCCCTGCTAGAATTTGCATTCATACAAAGAAAAATACAGCCAGATGAATATAGATAGACCCAAGTCGTTGCGTAGCATGACGACAGGGACCTCAAGACTTTTTGACTTGGTGTTTGCAGGTCTTGCACTGCAAAAGTTGGCCACACCTTAAGTTTTTCCACAATAATGCCGTTGGTCCAGCGCCACCAAAGTGCGTCCGCGTTGGTGCTCCTGACTCACGGCAATGATAGTGAGGCGTGGCTACTTGCACTTCTGGACTAAATCTGAGGATGAGATTAATAGACTATGCGACCAGCGACAAGTTGATTTGATTTGGAGTTATTTGTGGACTTTCAATTCTCGAAACTTTGATTGGAAGGACGTGTGACTTCCCATTCTAATTTTTCCAGTTGAAATGTGGAGCGATAATCGTTGAGTTGACTGGGAGTAATTTGTAGGCTTTCAATTTACCAAACTTTGATTGAAAGAAACATGTAACTTCCTATTTCAATTGAAATCCACAATGATAATGGTTCCGTTTTCCCGGAACTGTAAGATGGGCGAGATCACAAGGGACTCATGGAGAGTGCATAAACAAATCTACACTTGTGTTAATACACAACTTTGCTTGGTCACTTGCTTTTGGCATTTAGCTAAATTATCATTGCTAAAATTAATCCGCATCTAATCTAATGAATAATATATCTCCTGTGCAAAGTATGCCTCGTGAGATGGATTAATTATAAGATCTAGATTCCTATATAACATGAGAGAAAGTTGGTAATGTCACTTATAGACCCGTAAATCTATCACCAAATGGGACTCCTTTTGAGGGTGTGATTATCGTTAACTAGGCTAAAAGGTCACATTAACTATTTGATGCCCTTGTCATCGGCGTGAGGTTTTAAGAAAAAATGGAACAAAACCCATAGTACAATAATAGAGAATTACCGTATTCATGAGGGTTGAAAAATGGATTTCAACCAATGTGTTCAACAAGAACTCCTCATTCTAAACATAGCCGTTTTTATCAAGTCACGACCCACGGCACAATAAAGAAACTTGAAAGATCAGACTTTTACGCGTTTTGATTGCACAGTTTTCTATAGTAGTCACTAGCGGTATCGCTGAAGGATCACCATGGGCACACAGTGTTGCTCAGATCAACATTAGATGATGAATTTGACGGACTTTTGTCTTTCTTCCGACTAAGGAAGCTTCATCACATAGTAACTTACATTTTCCGGTGAAATCCTACTTTTAATCACAGTGAAATTCTCAATTTCTTCATATCACTCATTTTGAGATTAACATCAATTTATTTGTTAGGTTCTTGCTAATTTTAAAACAAGAACAAATGTCATAATCAATCAATTGTAAATAATGTTGGGACCGATAGGGCTTGGGAGAGCTCATGTCAAGCGCAAGCACCCATCTAGCAAGAGAGGTTTGCTTGATAATCTGACCAAACAAGGAGTGATAGGATATTCATTATCAAACTATGCTTTCATAGGATAGTTAAAATTCTTAAAATAGTTGATAATGATCTCGCAAAATATTACTATTTGTTCTGTACTTAAAATTCTCCTACTGTCTTGTCATCCTCCAATGAATAATTGATATCAATAAGAAAATTTAAGGGAGGAATCTTTCAATCCAAAAGAGATTCACAAGAATCTATTAATATTGTAGTGTTTTTAGTTTACTCTTGCTAATTTTCATCGTTCCTTCGTAATAAACATCCCATAGAAGCACTTTTTAAAAGAATTGCGAATACATACTCAAAATCCACGTGAGCATTTGAGTAGTGGCTGAGTTAGGCGTACATAAAACCGCTTAGAATTTGCATTCACACAAAGGAACATGCAATCAGATGAATATAGACAGACCCAAGTCGTTGCATAGCATGACGACATGGACCTCAAGACTTTTTGACTTGGTGCTTGCAGGTCTTGCAGTGCAGAACTCGTCCATTCCCGAAGTTTTTCCACAATAATGCTGTTAAGTCCAGTGCGTGCATCTTCGTTAACTTGTTGTCTATTGCCTGGCTTATAGCTGGGGGCAAAGCCAAGCACTTGCTCTGTTACATAAATATAGACCCAATTCTAAGATTCAGAGCCCCATATAAGATGAGAGAAAGTCAGTAATGCCATTTATACACCTTTAAATCGTCATGAAATGAGCACTCCCTTCAATGGTTTGAGTTCTTGTTGTCTTGAGCTAAAGGATCACATTAACTATTCAATATACTTGTAAGCAAGACTTACAATAAAATAATAGAGAGCTGTTGTATTTGCAAGGATGAAAAAAGGATTTCAACCGAAATGAAAAACAAGAACTCATCATTCTCAATGTCGTCGTCATCTTATTAAATGAGCAAGAAAATCCATTTTTGTATAGACAAGACCCACAACATAATAGTAGTGCACAATTGTAACTAGAGACTTGAAAGATCAGACTTTTGCGTCTCGCAAAGTTTTATGTAGTTGTCATTAGAAGTGTCCCTAGAGGACCACCATGGGCACGCATGTTGCTCAGATCAACATGAGACGACGAATCCGAAGAAAGCCTTTTTCTTTTTCTTCCGACTAAGGAAGCTTCATCACGTGGCAACTTCCATTTTCTGGTGAAGTCCTACTTACATTAGAGTCAACTTCCTCAATTTCTTCATATCACTCTTTTTAAGCTTGACTTCAATTTATTGGTGAGTTTCTTGATAATTTTATTTCTTATTTTTGGAGAAAATTACCAAAACAGTCTTAAATTTATTGCAATTGTGCCAATTCAATCCTAAACTTATTTTTTGGTCAATTGAGTTCTAAGCCTTTTACAATTGTGCCAATTCAGTCATTCCGGCCAAAATTGGCCGGCTAGCGTTGGCGTGATCGGTGGCTGGCATTGGCAATAATTTTTTAATAATATTTTTATTTAATTGAATTTTTTAATTAATTTTTATCTTTTTTCCCTTTTTATCTTCTTTTTTTCTCCACCCTCCACCTTCCTCCTCCCTCCTTCTTCCTTTGGCTCTGGTGACGGGCCAGGGGGTTGGCCGGCCGTCGAACTAAGGTGGCTGGGTGAGCTCACCTAGCTGTCATTGGGCGAGGGCGAGCTCGCCCAGCCGCCACTAGCGAGGTGAGCCCTTGCTAGTCGCTAGGCAAGTAGCTCACCTAGTGACAGCGAGGTGAGCCCTTATCGGATTTGGCAAGGGGGGGCTCATTGTCGCTGGGTTTGGTGAGGCAAGCCCCTATTGGATCTAGTGAGGGCTCGCCCCACTAGTAGCCAGGCGAGCTTGCCTAGTCGCCTCAATCCAGCAATCAGCTAGCCCTCTGGCTAGTCATTGGAGCCAAAGGAAGAAGGAGGGAGGAGGAAAAAAAAAGAGAATAAAAGGAAAAAGAAATATAAAATAATAAAAAATTCAAAAAAATAAAATATTATTAAAAGAATTGTTGCCGATCGGCTATCCCTCCGGCCACATTAGCGCCAGGCCGTCCAATTTTGGCTAGAAGAACTGAACTAACACAATTGCAAAAATTTTAGGACTTGATTGGCCAAAAAATAAATTAATGAATGTATTGGTACAATTGCAATAGGTTTAGAGCTTTTTTGATAATTTCCCCCTTATTTTTCAAGGTTATGCGTGGTGTTTCCCAATTCAATTTGCACACATTCTAATCATATTCGATATTGGCAATGATGGGTTTTCATCTATCTAATACATTCAAAAGTGCAATTTTGAAATCATCTTACTACCACATCAATTATTTTGGGGCATATGCATGCTGCCCATGTAGGCCTTGACTCCGTCGGTTCACTCAAATGGTGATGAAAAGCAACCGTGCAGGACCATCTTGAAGTACTCCCATCAGCCCAAGCACAAATTTTGAAAAAGATGATATCGACTTTGATATTTTGGTAGATGGTCGACTTGGAGTCAAGTCATTGGGATGCTGATGGACAATTTATTAATGGAGAACACTTAAATATGTGTGAGAAGACAAGCTCATCTAATATATTAAATATACGTTCTTTAACATGACAAGCTCCAAGTAGTTGAATTTGTGCTATCCCATTGCCTTTTCAAGTACTACAAAAATAAATAATTGATGGTTACATTTATCGTGACGGTAAATGAAACTATAAACACATGATATACATGATAAACGACCATGTAGAACAATAATGGGTGGCATTCACTATCATTCCTTCCCTTTTTCTCTATAAATGCCTTTTGTTTGCTCTTAAAGAATCCACTCAAAACCAACTTCTCAGAATTTGAACGATACGCCCAAGCCAAAAACTTGAAGCATAATCGAGTGGCGTTCATGTGCGCTATACCTTTTGTTTTCAATATTGCCATCATTCATGGCGGAACATGATAGTGTAGAAGTGCTTTTACTAGTAAGTCTGTTGTTAATTTTAGACAATGCGTGTGTATGCTTGTGCAGGAATAGAAGCTCATCCTCAATTTGCTTTGAAGATGAGAGGGATGCTCTACTCCAGCTTAAACAAAGTCTCTCGAACATATCTCACATCTTTTCTTTGTGGAAAAACGAAGATTGTTGCCAACGGACTAGAGTAAAATGCGACCAAGCAAATGGACATGTTGTCATGCTCAAGATCACGCCAGATACAAATTCCCATTTAACAAAATTTCTTTCACAGCTAGTAAATTTAACTCTTCTTTGCTGAACCTGAGATACTTGAGCTACCTAGAATTGAGTAGGATCTTTTTCAAAAAGGAAAACATACTCAATGATATCAGCTCGATGAAGCAATTGAGTTATCTTAATTTATCTAACTCTTTTGGTTTTATAACCTTTCCTAGGGAATGGGGAAATCTCAGTCAGTTGGAAGCCCTCAATCTCCATAATTATTATCACATGGGTGTTGGTGATGACATTCAGTGGGTTTCCCATCTTCAAGCATTAAAGTACCTTGACATGAGCAGCCTGAATTTGACTAAATTGGAGACCCAATGCGAGTAATCAACATACTCCCATCTTTATCTCATTTAAGCCTATCAAAATGTGGGCTTTATGACTTTCACCTACCTTCTCATCTTGATCTTCAATACCTTGATCTTCCACTGAATATGTTCAGAGGTTCCATCACAAGCACCATACTTCAAAACATGACTTCTCTTCAGCAACTTGATCTTTCATGGAATTCTTTCCAAGGCCTCATCCCAAGGACTATATTTCAAAACATGACTTCTCTTCGGCACCTTGATCTTTTAGAGAATTTTTTCCGAGGTCCCATCCCAAGCACTATATTTCAAAACATGACTTCTCTTTAGCACCTTGATCTTTGATCAAATTCTTTCCAAGGTCTCATCTCAAGCACTATATTCCACAACATGACTTCTCTTTGGCACCTTGATCTCTCATAAAATATGTTTAGAGGTTCCATCCCCAGCACTATGTGTCAAAACATGACTTCTCTGTGGTACCTTGGTCTTTTGGGGTGTTTTATCAAAGGTCCCATCCCAAGCTGTATATTGTAAAACAAGAATTCTCTCCAGCACCTTGATCTTTCAAAGAATTTTTTTTGAGGTCCCATCCCAAGCACTATATTTCAAAACATGACTTTTCTTTGGCACTTGGATCTTTCATCGAATTCTTTCCAAGGTCCCATCTCAAGCACTACATTCCAAAACATGACTTCTGTTTAGAGGTTCCATACCCAGCACTATGTGTCAAAACACGACTTCTTTGTGGCACCTTGGTCTTTCAGGGTATTTTATCAAAGGTCCCATCTCAAGCGCTATATTTCAAAACAAAAATTCTCTCTAGCATGTTGATCTTTTAACGACCTTTTTAAAAGGTCCAATCCCAAGCCTATATTTCAAAAAAATGACTTCTCTCCAGCATCTTGATCTTTCATTTTATTGTTTCAACTCTTTAGTATCAAGGTGGTTTGATAACTTGAGAAGTCTTGTTGATCTTGATCTTGGACGGAATATTTTGCAAAGCTTTGAAGGAGGGTTGTTCTCTTTCTTAAGGAACAAACCATTCCTCAAGTCACTATCATTGAATTATAACGAACTTCATGAGGAGTTATTTTCAATCGAGGGAAATTCTTTGAGGCTTATCGGGAAAAACTTGGAGCGATTGAGATAGTGATAATTTTCTTTGAGGAGCTTTGCCAGATTGGTTGGTGCACTTGAAAAACCTGGCTTGACCAACCATATACTCAATTACATGGAACCATCCTATCATCATATGGTTGGTTATGCTTGGTAAACCTTGATCTTTCTAATAACCAATTGATAGGAAATATTCCTACAGCCTTAGGAAGATTGCAAGTCTTATAGTCTCTACATCTCAGTAACAATCTTCTAAATGGTACCATTCCACACAATCTCGAACAACTTCAAGATCTCTACTGGTTACTTTCAGGAAATTCCTTGAGAGGAACGGTTTCTAAAATCCACTTCGCCAACCTCTTGAAGCTATAATACTTAAATATCATCAACAACTATGTAGCTTTCAAGGTGGATTCCAATTGGATACTGCCCATCAATCTGTGGTACATTAGGATGATGTCTTGCGATTTTAAAAATAAATTTCCGCAATGGATAAAAACGCAAGTCAATGCAAAAGAGATAGTGTTGTCCAATTATCCATCATAGGAGCTCTCCTTGATTGGCTAGGTCTCATGTCATTCTACTCCCTGGATCTCTCTTACAACCAAATAAATGGATCTTTACCGAGATTTCCTTTTGACCTATTGTTATTAGATCTATCTCTCAACTTAATCACAGGACCTATTCCGCAAGACATTGGTAAGATGAATTAGGTCTTGTGATGCCTTATTCAAATTCCTTGTATCTAAATGATAATCTCTTAAGTGGTCCAATACAAACCTCATTATGCGAGATGAAAGTTATATATGAGTTGTGTTGGAGAAATCTTTCCAGAATATTTTGAAGCTGACAAAACGTTTCTATCAGTCTAGTCTGGATATTTGCAAACCTTCTGTTTAGAGTCTAAAGACTTTCTGATCACTAGACTCAGCACTCAAGACTCAAGACTCAAGACTATTCTCATTGACAGTTTTTCTAATCCAGTGACGAAGGCAATCCAGAGCCGAAGTATTTGGTTGAGGATTTAGTCCTATTCTCTGGAGAAGATCTCTTGGCTGGATAAAAATAACAGATTCTTTTATTTGTAATCTAGATCGTTTGAAGATCCGATGGTCGACGAAATATTCTTGGAAGGTTCTATTCTTGGAAACCAAGATCCTGATTGTATGGTCGAACATGATTGATGGGCTATCGTCAGGTTCCTTTAATAGCTCGAATGATCTTCTTAATTGATTCCGTCCAACGGGTAGATTGGAGGAATTCCTTTGGTAAGTGCCAACGGGTATGATGGCATAAAGGAGTATAAAAGGAAGACGTTCTAGTTGCTTTAGTGCACGATCAATAGAGAAATTCCAGAATTTGAAGCACCTTGATTATTAGTCGATATATTTTGAGCGAAATTGTATACACAGAGAGTGTCTATACTTAGTGAGACCTTGAGCGAGTGTGGTAGATCATCTACACCGAGAAATCAAGGAAGATCAACGCTGTAACATCTCTTTGTTCATAGTGGAATCCAGCCAATAGGCTGTCAGTGCAGAAGAGTGGACGTAGGCTTGAAATAAGCCAAACCATTATAAACCGCGTGTTCAATTTTCTCTTCCCTTCTCTCAGTCTTACTTTGATTATTGTTTGTCTCAAATCTATCAACTGTCTAGTATTGTGCAATTATTGATAAAAATCTTTTATATACATATTCACCCCCCTCTAGGTACTTATACTAGCTATATCAATTGGTATCAGAGTCTATGTACTCACTTTATTTGAAGTGTTTTACTTCAGAGTAAAAGATCCATGGCTAGTATGCTAGCACCAGGACTAATGGAAGGGCAAAGCAATACCAGACCACCCTACTTTGATGGAAAGGATTACAACATCTGGAAGAACAAGATGAAATATTTCCTACGATCAAAGGATCCTCTGGAATGGGACGTTGTAGAAAAAGGAATTACTCCTACAGCTCCATCAGTCTCTGAAAGAGGGAAAGAAACTGTTGAGACCAGCGGAAGACTCAGGAAGAGATAATCAAGAGACAAGCACTCGATGCAAAAGCAATTTACTCTTTATATTGTGCTTTGTCACTAACTGAATATAACAGAATATCTTCTTGTGTTACAACAAAAGAAGTTTGGGACAGATTACATATCACCTATGAAGGAACAGATCGAGTGAAGGAAACCAGAATTAACATTCTCCTCGGTCAATATGAAGCCTTCAAAATGAAACCAGGAGAATCTATAACTGACATGTTTAGCCGTTTTACAGATATTGTCAATGGTCTTGAGAATCAAGGACAAAAAATTTCTGATCCCATGAAGGTAAACAAGCTACTGCGTAGACTCTTCAAGGATTGGAATCACATAAAGACTTCAATAAGAGAGACGCAAAGAATTATGCCACTATCTGTCGACGAGCTAATTGGAACTCTTCAGTTTTATGAAGTGGAACGGATTAATGAAGACGAAGATCCAAAAGGTAAGAAATCCATTGCATTAAAATCAAATGATGATTCTGATGATACAAATTCTGAAGATGATATGGACGATGAGGAGCTTGCTCTCATGATAAGAAGATTCAGAAAACTGAATAGAAAAGAAAGAAGGTTCAACTCAAAGAAACAAAGTTTTCAAAGACAGTAGATCAAGTCTGTTGATGATGAGGAACCAAACAAAGATGTAGTTTGCTTCGAATATAAGAAAAATGGACACATCAAATCCAACTGTCCTCTTCTGAAGAAGAAGAGAGGAAAAGCTGAAAAGTTTCGAAAAGCTCTCAAAGCCGAAACCTGGAGTGATACAGAGTGTGAAGAAAATGATAATGAATATGCCAACCTATGTCTGATGGCACATTCAGACTCAGACTCAGATTTTGGATCAGACTCGGATAGTGAATTTGAGGTCTCGTCAAGAAAAATGTAAAGTGGTATCTTGACAAATGGATGCTCAAGACACATGATAGGAGACTCAAATTGCTTCATAAAGCTTATTCAAGTAAATGGTGGAAAAGTTTCCTTTGGAGGAAACAAAGAAAGGAAGTATTGTGGGATTTGGAACTGTGAAAATTGAAAATCTCACAATAAGTAATGTTTCCTTAGTGGAATGACTCAATTACAATCTTCTCAGCATTAGCCAATTGTGTGATACTGGTTTTAAGATCTTCTTTCAAGAAGGAACATGTTCTGAAACCAGTAAAGACTCCACTCAGTCTTTCATGGGTCGAAGACATGGAAATATCTATCTTATGGATGTGAAACCAAATGAATCGCAATGCCTAATCTCAATTCAAGACGAAGCAAGCTTATGGCACAGAAAGCTTGGTCATGTCAACATGAAGCAATTAGCCAAAATCTCATCAAAGCAGCTTGTTCGAGGTCTACCCAGATTACCATTCCAAAAGTCCAATCCATGCACACCATGTATTCTGGGAAAGCAGGTAAGAAATTCATTTAAGCCAATAAATCATATCTCTACTAATCATGTACTACAGTTGCTGCATATGAATCTATTCAGACCAACCAGAACCCAGAGCATAGGAGGTAAGAAATATTGCCTAGTAATTGTGGACGATTACTCCTGCTTTACTTAGGTATATTTCCTTGCAAGTAAGTCCGAAACCTTCTCGTATTTTGAAAATTTTGCTAAAAATGTTCAAAATGAAAAAGGATATGTTATCTCAAGTATAAGAACAGATCATGGAGGTGAATTTGAAAATCAAGATTTTACAAAATTTTGTGATGAATATAGCTTTAAGCATATGTTCTCCTCTTCATATACTCCTCAGCAAAATGGGGTTGTGGAAAGAAAAAATAGATCTCTTCAAGAAATAGCTAGAACTCTTTTAATTGAAAGTAAAATTTCTTCACGATTTTGGGCTGAAGCTATTTCAACATCGTGCTATATCATCAATAGAGTCTTCTTAAGACCTATTCTAGAGAAAACCCCTTATGAGTTATTCAAAGGTAAGAAGCCCATTGTTTCATACTTTCATGTGTTCGGTTGCAAATGTTTTATATTGAAAAATGCAAAAGATCGAGTTGGTAAGTTTGAAGAAATATCAGATGAATGCATCTTCCTTGGATATTCTACATCAAGCAAAGCCTACAGAGTCTATAACAAGAAGCGCCAGTTTGTGGAGGAGTCAATGAATGTCAAATTTCAAGACTCTACGCAAGATGAATCCAATCAGACTCATTATGAAGAGTCTAAACCTGCTCCAGACCCTCCAAAGTTTACAACTCAAGAAGCATCTCAGACTCTAGAAGACCAGCATCAAGCTGTTCATGAAGATTTAAATAAAGAAAGAGATCATCAACCAGACAAATCAACCAGTAACTGGAAGCATAAGTCCAGTCATCCCAAAGATCTCATTATCAGTGAAATTAATGAAGGAATTCGCACCAGATCCAAAAGATGTGAAGAGTCTAGTACTGTGGCTCTCATTTCTGAAATTGAACTAAAGAGCATAGAAGAAGCTTTATCTGATGAAAGCTGGATTGAAGCTATGCAAGAAGAGCTCAGACAGTTCAACATTAATGATGTCTCGGGAATTGACATCTAAACCAAAAGGTAAAACGTTATTGGAGCTAAATGGGTGTTCGGAACAAGATGAATGAAAAAGGAAAAGTCGTACGAAACAAAGCAAGACTCGTGGCCAAAGGATATACGCAAGAAGAAGGAATAGACTATGATGAGACTTACGCACCGTAGCAAGGTTAGAAGCTATTCGACTATTACTTGCGTTTGCTTGTTATAAAAATTTCAGGTTATTCCCAATGGACGTCAAAAGTGCCTTCTTAAATGGATTTATTCATGAGGAAGTTTATGTGGAACAACCACCTAGGTTTGAAGACCCAAAGAAGCCAGTCTCAGTCTTGATCGAAAAAGGTCTTGTATGGTTTAAAGCAAGCACCTCGAGCTTGGTACGACAGACTAAGTAAGTTCTTAATACATAATGGTTTTATCAAAGGTAAAGTAGATACTACTTTATTTATCAAAAAGGAAAACAAAAGATTTTTACTTGTTCAAATATATGTGAATGATATTATTTTTGGATCCTCTAATGAAAGTCTATGCAAGAATTTTTCTAAATCTATGCATGATGAGTTTGAAATGAGTATAATGGGAGAGTTAACATTATTTCTTGGTCTTCAAATAAAGCAATTGAAGGAAGGAACTTTTATTTATCAAGAAAAATATGCTAATGATCTTGTCAAAAGGTTTGGATTGGAAAATTGCAAAAAGACTAACATACCGATGTCAAGTTCTTTGAAGATAGACAAAGATGAAGAAGGGAAGAAAGTTGATCAAAAGCTGTACAGGAGCATCATTGGTTCACTTCTTTATCTTACTGCTTTTAGACCTGACATTTTGTTGAGTGTTTGCATCTGTGCTAGGTTTCAATCAGATCCTAGAGAATCCCATCTCAGTGCTGCGAAATGTATTATCAAATACGTTGCTTCATCTTCAACCATCGGTCTTTGGTATCCTAAAAAGGGAGACTTTAATCTTCTGGGATATTCAGACGCAGATCTGGCTAGTTGCAGAGTCGATAGAAAGAGCACTTCAGGAACTTGTCAGTTGCTTGGAAGCAGGACAGTGTCTTGGTTTTCAAGAAAACAAAGCACTGTGGCTCTCTCAACAACAGAAGCAAAGTATGTAGCTCTTGGAAGTTGCTGTTCGCAAATTCTATGGATAAAACAACAGCTACAAGACTTTGGAATTGAAGACTCATGCACAGAGATTAGATGTAACAACACCAGCGCAATCAATCTCACTAAAAATCCAATCATTCACTCAAGAGCAAAGCATATAGAGATTCGACATCATTTCATTAGAGATCATGTTCAAAATGGAGAAATCTCGATTCAATTTGTTGATTCAAAAAATCAACTAGCGGATATATTCACAAAGCCTTTGGAGAAAAATCAATTCGATTTTATCCGTTCCAGACTCAACATTTTGAAACTTGAGGAAGTTAAAGTCTAGAGACTCTCCAACCCTCAGACTCAGACATTCATGACTATAGACTGTAAGTTGTTATTATATTTAAACTCGAAAAGGTACGATCTTTAGTTCAGTTAATTTATAATTTTCGTGAAAAACGGAATCTTGTCTTTTCAAAAGGATTAACTTCTATTTGGCAGTTATTGATTTTAAAAAGAGGTGTCTATTCACTTTCCTTGTGCCGATTGATCTTTCCTTTTTTAAACTGAGTTATATATATATATATATATATATATATATATATATATATATATATATATAGTTTTCTTTTTCGCCTAAACTTCAAAACCCTAAAAGGCATTCTCCTCCCAATCCTGTCTCTACTTCATGTTCATCTTCGAGAAATTTGTCATCTTTTCTTGGGAAAGTGAGTAAAGGAATCTTTCAACGACAAGGAAGGATGTCTTCTTCGAGGAAGTCTTCAAGAATCGCGAACAAGGGACCACAGAGAATGAGGGAGGGGCCTATCCATTTCGATCTCACCGAAGAAGAAGATTTATCGAGTCAGCAACAGAGCCCGATTCACTCTCCACCACGTCACTCAACACCATCTACCCCACAAGGTGCGGGTCAACAACCAGAGGAAGAAATAATCGAGGACACAGACCCTGTAAGAGTGCAAAAACCCTCTTTTATTTACAAGCTCTATTGTGCGATGAAGAACATTGGGACTCCGCTGAACTACGTAGATGATTTCCTTAAAGATAAGAATTATGGGAATGAGTATATCTTTTTGCGACGAATGGAGGATTTGGGAATTGCTCTCAAAGGAAAGGCTGAGGAAGCACTTGCGAACATTCCAAGTGACCCTCGTATATCAGGACCAAATCCGACTGATGGGAACGATGATGATAAAATGTTCAGTGAATTTCAACCTAGAATGGGTGTTGCTGCGAAGGTGAAGGGAAAAAGAATGGAGTTGTTTAAATCGAAGGAACAGGAGAATCTGTTCTTCAGACTGTTAAAACGAGGAGTGATAAACCCTAGGAGTGTTGATTTCGATTTCTTGGATGCTATTAATGTGAATTTAAGGGAGAAGTTCAATCTGCTTCAACTTGAGCAATTTTGCTCCGATACCATAGACGGTTATGCGCAATTGACAGCATACTTCTATTCGAATCTTAGCTTTTTAGATGTGAATAGAATATCATTCAGTGTTCGAGACTAAGATCATGTGATAGATGTGGACATGTTGGCTGACATAATTGGAGTTGAAAGAGGACGCTATCAACCGATCAAAGTTTCAATTGCTCGTGCCTCATTAGAGCTTGTCAAAGATAGGGATACAGAGGGAAGAATTACCTATTCAAGGATGCATGCCATCAACATCTTGCTTCACAAAATTGTGATCAACTATATCAGGCCGAAGTCTACATCCAAGACTGACGTGTCTAATTCTGAGGTAAAATTGATGTACGCGATTAATTCAGGGAAGAAGTTCTCTCTCCCTCACACCATTCTCTTTCACATGTATAGAGCAATGGCGAAGGACAAGGGCTAATTGCCTTACCTAGGTCTGGTGACCAAGATCTTCAGACACTTGAATATTGAACCTCCACATACTCTTTGTGTTCGACCATGCGAAAAAATGGTGGTAGGTTTTAAAATGTTGACAAAAATGCGTCTGAAAGAGCTTACTAAGGCAATGGATAAGTTCAGAGTGAAGACTCCAGTACCTTCTGCTTCAAAGAGAAAAGGGAAGGAGCCCATTGGTGCCCCATCCAAAAAGAAAAGAACTCTCATCTTGGAGGATGAAGATGAAGAGGAAGATCTCACTATCTCTGCATTGATAAGGACCAGACGTTATGTACCTGAATCGACGGAACATCAGAAGAAAGGGAAAGAAGCAGAGGAAAGAGAACAGAGAGAAGAAGAGGAGCAAGCAAAGAACAGAGAAGCAGAGGAGCAGCAAGAGAAAGAGAAATAAGCTAAAGAAGAAGAAGAAGCAGAGAAAGAAAAGTCTGCAGATGAAGCCGGAGAGAAGGGGAATCTAGATGCTGAAGAGCCTGACCATCACTCTTCCCCATTTGAGGTCCTAGAGATAGGGGGAGATGGCAAGCGAGGAAGGACTACACCACATGCTGTCAACAGTGAAGGTGTAAGACGCTCACCAGCAGATCTAGAAGATTTTCAAGCTTCTCAAATGCATGAAAAAGGACTTGATACGTCAACACCAAATCTGCAAGATTATACAGAAGCTCCATCGTCTGCATTCACTCCATCCGAGAGAGCAAATGCGAGCACACAGACGGACAATACAGCAGATTTTCATTGTATCCTTGATGTTCTTCTGGAAATGCAAGGTCAGATCTATGCTCTGGACTGTGAACTTCAAGTCATGAAGAATACTGGACAAGCATCTTCTGGTACCATGGCGGATCAAATGAAAGACATCGCTCTTCAAATTCAAGCCAATGCCAAAGGAGAAGAGGTGGCTCATCTAAGGGAAGACTTGAAGAGGCTGGAAGGCATCGTACAGTCGATGGGAGATTTCTAGATTGTGCGCATTCCCAAGCAGACTTGACTCTTTTCTCACATTTTAAATGATGACAAAAAGGGGGAGAATTGCAATTTGAACTTTAAACTTTGACTTTAAATTTCTTTTGTGTGTTTGAATGTTTGTTTTTGAGTATGACTTGGGTGAACTTGGGTGTGAACTTGAATTTGACTGACTTGGGTGTAGATTTTGATACTTGACTGTTTGCATTTATTTCAAGTGTTGTTATATAGTATTACTCATGAAAGACTAACCAATTTTCTATGGATGTAGAGTCTGGTTGATTTATTAATCTTTATGAGATAGACATATTGCTTGAGTAATGATTTTGCAGGTCAAAGTTGTTCAAATCTACAGGAAAGTTTTGTCACCATCTAAAAGAGGGAGATTGTTGGAGAAATCTTTCCAAAATATTTTGAAACTGACAAAACATTTCTATCAGTCTAGTCTGAATATTTGCAGACCTTTCGTTTAGAGTCGAAGACTTTCTAATCACCGAGACTCAGCACTCAAGACTCAAGACTATTCTCATTGACAGTTTTTCTAATCCAGTGACGAAGGCAATCCAGAGCCGAAGTATTTGGTTGAGGATTTAGTCCTGTTCTCTGGAGAAGATTTCTTGGCTGGATAAAAATAACGGATTCTTTTATTCGTAATCTAGATCGTTTGAAGATCCGATGGTCGACGAAATATTCTTGGAAGGTTCTATTCTTAGAAACCAAGAACCTGATTGTATGGGCGAACAGGATTGATGGGCTATCGTCAGGTTCCTTTAATAGCTCGAATGATCTTCTTAATCGATTCCGTCCAACGGGTAGATTGGAGGAATTCCTTTGGTAAGTGCCAACGGGTATGATGGCATAAAGGAGTATAAAAGGAAGACGTTCTAGTTGCTTTAGTGCACGATCGATAGAGAAATTCCAGAATCTGAAGCACCTTGATTATTAGTCGATATATTTTGAGCGAAATTGTATACACAGAGAGTGTTTATACTTAGTGAGACCTTGAGCGAGTGTGGTAGATCATCTACACCGAGAAATCAAGGAAGATCAACGCTGTAACATCTCTTTGTTCATAGTGGAATCCAGCCAATAGGCTGTCAGTGCAGAAGAGTGGACGTAGGCTTGAAATAAGCCGAACCACTATAAACCGCATGTTCAATTTTCTCTTCCCTTCTCTCAATCTTACTTTGATTATTGTTTGTCTCAAATCTATCAACTGTCTAGTATTGTGCAATTATCGAGAAAAATCTTTTATATACCTATTCACCCCCCTCTAGGTACTTATACTAGTTATATCAAGTTGCACCTTGGAAGGAATGAATTAGTTGGCAAAATTCCTGCATGTTGGAAGGAGAGCCCTACGAGTATCCTCAATTTATCATCTGACAAGTTGTCTAGAGTCATGCCAAGTTCTTTGGGAAATTTGACTGGGCTTGTTTTATCACACTTGAACAACAACGGTCTCCATGGAGAAATTCCTATGACCATTGACCATTGCAAAAAATTGTTGCTTTTGGATTTTGGTGAGAAAAAAAAATCTTTGGAGCTATTCCACATTGATTTAGACCAAGCTTTCAATTTCTATAGATCCTTAGATTGCGAGTGAACATGTTCAATGGTATTATTCCTTCACAACTATGCTTACTCTCTACACTACAAATATTGGACCCAATGAATAATCTACAAGAGTGATTCCAAATTGTCTTGGCTATATGAAAGGTATGAAACTGAACAAAAGCATAGAGAAGACAAGTCACTATCCCCTACTCATGACCCTATACCTTGACTACAAAACACTTGATCTACAACTTATGGTCATTTTGGATCTCAAGCAACAAATTGATTGGGCTGATTCCTGAAGAGCTTACCTTGCTCTCCAAATTGCAACACTTGAAATTATTCCGCAACTTCCTTTTTGGACGAATCCCCACTATGATTGGAGACATGGAATCACTCAAGTCACATGATCTTTCGAATAGTCACCTTTAAGGAACAATCTCATAGAGCTTTTCTACATTTACATCACTGAGCAAGCTAAACTTGTCACACAACAATTTCACAGCCCAGTTCCCAAAGGAAATCAAATCTAGACCCTTAATGATCTATAGAAAAGAATCTGTATTTTCTTATTATCATCGAGTGATTACAAGGTATATATATACAGGAATAGGGGACCTAAATTAGGTGAGAAAATCAAGGATAGAAGACCTAATCTCTGTCAGTAACAAATTTACAACTAACAAAATCAAATCACATAATAAAATTAAATCAAATCAAATAATATCATATAATATCCCAAATCATTTGGGAGAGGTTATAGGAGATTTTCCAACACTCTTCCTCAAGTTGGTGAGTGAATATCTTTCATGCCCAGCTTGCTAATAATTTCCTGAAATCTTGACACCAATAGACCTTTCGTTAGTACATCTGCTAGCTAATCTTTGCTAGGAGTGTAGGGAGTACTAATCAAACCAAATTCAAGCTTCTCCTTTTTAAAATTACTATCTATCTCAATATGCTTGGTTCGATCATGCTGAACTAGATTGTGAGCAATGTTGATTGCTGATTTATTATCACAATAAAGTCCCATAATTCCTTCGTGTTCCACTTTGAGGTCTTCAATAACAATCCTGAGTCACAAAAGTTCACATATCCCATTCGCCATCGCCTTGAATTCAGTTTCAACACTAGATTTAACAAACACGTTTTGTTTTTTACTCCTCCAACTGACAAGATTTCCCCCTAGAAAAGTGTAATAGCCAGATGAGGACCTTCTATCTATTGGTGACCCAACATAATTTGCATCAGTATAGACTTCAAAATTTAGCTTGTCACCCTTTTTAAACAAAATACCTTTTCTAGAAGTAGCTTTGAGGTAGTGAAGAATCAGGTAGTTAGCTTGCATATGTTCTTCTTTAGGATCATGCATGAACTAATTTGCAACTCCTACAACATAGGCTATGTTTGGCGTAGTATGAGATAGATAAATAAGCATTCCTACTAATCTTTGATATCTCCCTTTATCAACAATGGCACTCTCTTCGTGGCCATCCATTTTATGGTTTGCATCAATAGAAGTGCTCACCGCCTTGCTATTGGGACATCCTATTTCCTTGAGAAAATCAAGTACATACTTTCTTTAGGATAGAAAAAAAAAAAAAAAAAAAAAAAAAACCTTTCTTAGAGTAGACCACCTCAATTCCAAAAAAGCATCTCAACTTTCCAAGGTCTTTAATCTTGAACTATTGAGCAAGATTGCTCTTAAGAGACTATTGTTCAACTTCATGATTATCAATCACAACTATATCGTCTACATACACAAGTAGAGTTGTGACCATACCTTCATTTGAATGTTTGATGAATAGGTATGATCCCCTCTACTCTGCTTGTAACCCATCTCAAGCATTGTCTTCGTGAACCTTCCAAACCAAGCTCTTAGGGACTATTTGAGACCATATAGAGTTTTGAGCCAACACACCTAAATGTTTCCAAAGTCCTTGTCAAAACTTGATGAAGGCTCCATAAAGACTTCCTCCTCTAAATCTCCATGTAAAAACGTGTTCTTCACATCAAATTGCTACGAAGACCAACCAAAATTAGCTACAAGAGAAAGTAGTATATGTACTGTGTTCATCTTTGCTTCTGGAGGGAATGTCTCATGATAATCCACTCCATAGGTTTGGGTATACCCCTTTGCAACTAACTTTATATTTCTCCAAGGTACTATTAGCTTTGTACTTGAGGGTATAAACCCATTTACATCCCACCACTTGCTTGCCTTTGGGTAAAGTCACAACTTCCCATGTATCATTCTTCTTCAATGCATTCATTTCCTTTGTTATAGCTTCTATCCAATTCCTATCCTTAAAAGCTTCATGTACTGAATTAGGAACGGTAATTGAATCAAGAGTAGTCATAAAGGCTTTGTGTTGAGTAGATATTTTATGGTATGACACAAAGAGATAGGTTGTTGGGTACATTTCCTAGTAGCTTTTCTTAAGGCAATAGGTAAATCCAAATCACTTAACTCTGGTTCATTAGAAAAAGGGTGAGTGATTTCATTATCTAATATCGGTTCGGATAACATGACTTGATTTAGTTCCAAGTCTAGCTTCATCCTTCTTGAATAAACTTGCGTTTGGTTGGTTCATTCTTAGGAAGACTAGATGATGATGATGATGAACTAGGCAGAGGACTTAACGGGGAATTGGTTAGAGAACTTGATGGACTTGATGAAGGACTAGGTGGACTAAGAGGGCTAGGACTTGACAAAAATGATGAAGGAGATGAAGCAGGATTGGGCGATGCACTAGGTAGTGAAGGCAATGATTCAAACCCACTATCTTCATTAGGAGTCTCTCCCTGAAGATAATGGTGGGAAGGAAAAAATGATTAGTTTTCATTAAAAGTGAAATCCACAAAGATTATAAAAAAAAAAAAAAAAAAAAAAAAAACTTGACGTGTTAAAGGGTCATAGCATTTTTAACCTTTTTGAGTATTAGAGTACCCAATAAAGACACGCTTTAGAGCACAATGGTCGAGTTTTTTTCGGTTGCAATTATGAATATGCACAAATACAATACAACCAAAAACTCGAGGAAATGTGATATTTATGGGACACATCAAGATAAAGGTAGACAAGAGCTGTAAGGGACTTTTTTTTTTTTTTTGGTAAAGAGAGTTGTAAGGGACTTTTATTTCCTAAGGTTTTGAAAGAAACCCAATTAATAAGATATGCTGAAGTTAAAACAGCTT
Source organism: Eucalyptus victrix (assembly GCA_016097545.1). Classification (NCBI taxonomy): domain Eukaryota; kingdom Viridiplantae; phylum Streptophyta; class Magnoliopsida; order Myrtales; family Myrtaceae; genus Eucalyptus; species Eucalyptus victrix. Next base: position 14,592,612 of record CM027835.1, read on the forward strand.
CCCCCCAAAAATGCTTTAAAACAGACATTTGAAAGAGAAAAGCCTGAGTAATATTTAGGAGGTGCCTATTTTTCCTTTCAGCTACTCCATTTTGTTGAAGGGTATTAGCACAGGAAGACTCATGAACAATACCTTGAGTTCGGAAAAAATAATTAGGATATTAATTGAAATATTCCTTCCCATTATCAGACCTAAGTCTCTTAATTGACAGCCTAAATTGATGGACTATTATTTTATGAAAGTTCTTGAGAGATAGATTGAATATCAGATTTTTCTTTCATAAAATATAACCATGTAGTTTGAGTACAATCATCAATAAAAGAGAAGCCATTTAGCTCCTGTAAAATTACCAATTCTAGATGGACCCCACACATTAGTATGGATAAGAGAGAATGGTGTTGAAACCCTAGCATTATTATTCAAAGGAAATGAAACACGATGATGTTTTTCAAGTTCATAAACTTCACAATGAAGATTTTCAACAGCAACGTCTTTAAAAATAGAAGGAAACATAGTCTTAAAAATACTAAATGATGGATGTCCTAATCGAAAATGGCAAAGCCAAATCTGAGATAAGTGGATAGGATTACAAGAGTTGTAAGAGGTATTATATCTCACAAGAGACCAACCACTTCTGCTAAAATCCTCAAGATAGTAGAGCCCATTCCATTCCTTAGCAAATCCAATCGTCCTCCCTGTTTTCAAGTCCTACAAAATACAATGATCAGTAGAGAAAAAGCACCTTGTAATTCAGATTTGTGGTAAGTTGATGAATGGAAAAGAGATTGGTGGACAACTTAGGAATATAAAGGACATTGTCAAGTTTAAGTGAGGGATTTAGAATTATGGTTCCTTGGTTAGCTACAGTAACAGGAGATCCATCTGCTATGGTAATAATCCTATTTCCTGGTGATGGTTTATAAGTTTGAATTTAGTGGGATCATGTGTCATATGGTTGGCTGCTCCTGAATCAAGAACCCATGAAATAGGGTACTGAGAATCTATTGAGTTGTCGGAAATTGAACACGCACCCGACTGGACTAATGAACACATATCATAAGACTTAGATAGGTTTGTCAAGGAGAGCCCTGATTTTACCAACTTCTTCTCTGTTAAATATCTCCTTGCATTGGGCTCCACAACCATGACATAATTGAGGAATCTTCTTTGTCCCATATCTGAAGCTTGGGATCACCTTGTTCTAAACTAGTGCCTTCTAGATGACTAAGCTTTCATTTTCCTTTAAGAAAAGTCCTCGCAATCTGTGCCCACTAAAGATAATTTTTTCCATCCAATCAATACTCCTTAATGTTAGGAAAATCTCTAATCAACGAGTTGGATTGATTTTGAGTAGAGGACCCAGTTTGGTCGGAGATAGCCTTCCTTGAATCTTCCATTCTAGCAACTTTAAGAACAGATTATAGGAGAAGACTAAGAAAGGATTGAGAAACAAGGGTGGTTGTCATACAATTGAAGGTCAACAATAAGGCTGGTTAAGTTAGCAATAAGGGTGAAACAAAACAACAATAAGGCTGAAAAAAAGGCTACAATGAAGCAGTAGACAGGAAATACATATCAAAAACTAGGCTCCGATACCATATAGAAAGGAATTTGTATTTTCTTATTATCATCGAGTGATTACAAGGTGTGTGTATATATATATATAGGAATAGAGGACCTAAATTAGGTGAGAAAATCAAGGATAGGGGATTTAATATTTGTTAGTAACTAATTTACAGCTAACAAAATCAGATCACATAATAAAATCAAATAATATCACATAATATCCCAAATGATTTGGGAGAGATTATAGGAGATTTTCCAACATGATCCTTCCATTTATGTTGACAATCCTCTACTTTGTCGTGATCCTCTACGAAAGAAATGCCTGGATGCGGAGGCCCCTCAAGCACCAAAAGAAGATTCCTATGAAGAAGGTAAGCTTGAAAAGGCGAAGTTTTACGTAGTCATAATGCTCGGGTTTGTGATTGGGTTTTGGGGAGTTATTGGAGTTTTGGTGTACAAGAAGAATTGGAGACGTGTCTACTTCGACTATGTGGATCGTAAAACAGACTTGGTCTATCTAATTGTTGTAATGAATATGACATCTCAAATTTTCAGTCATGTTTTCTACTAAATAAATCGGGCATTTAATCGACGCACCTATAATGTTTTTCTCTAAGATGGCCACTCGTGAGATAACTAGACTATCTGGAGAAGCCATTAAGGAATTTTAATGCAATAGACTTGAGAATTTGACTAGGAATTGGCTTCTCGACCGTGCTTATCTTTAGAGGCTATTACGACACAATTAAAAATCGAATTGAGATCAGAGATAGGTCAATTTGACGGAGATGTATGGCTGATCGTGAGTGACTCCACTAAATTGAAAAATTCTTGTCGACTGGCACTAGTTTGATTTCTCTGTTGTTTTGGTGCCATGTGTCCGTATTTGAATCATCAAGAATTTCACGACAATCGAGAGTCGCTAATGTGTCGAGTGGGTTTATAGTGGTTTTCAAAAAATCAACCATGGGTCATCTATACTAAAAAAAGCTCTGAAAACTACCCGGTAACCTAGGTCACGCTAAAAACGTGCCGAATGGAAATTAATCGCGAATTCAAATCCGATTTCAGAAATTGAAGTTTCTGTCATGTCACAATAAATTCTAGAAGTGTCGACTTAGTCTCAGAAGATTTTTCTAACAACCGAGACTTTTTGGGAAAAAGTCGGCTTAGGACCGTTTTTGTTCAATTAAGGCTGAAGATTGTTTTTTATTACAAAATTAAGATGCAAGATGGTTTCTTGGATGAGGAAAATTATCCATTGAAGCATTAAAGTACCAATTGAAATTGTAAAGGCCAAATGAGGTTGAATTGAAGTAAATTAAGTGTCCAATTGAGAGGGAATTGTTAGAAATTCGTGTGTCCCTCAATGCCTAGCCAAATGGACCATTTCAAGAGTGGTAAAAGGGTGTATTGGTGGCTCATTTGTAGCCAAGGGAAGTTGGCTTGATGGCAAAGAACTTTGGGGACAAGTTTATGGAAAACTAAGGCCAAGGGGCCCTCCATCTCTCTCTCCCTCATCCTTTCCCTCACTCTTTCTTTCACTCCACCAGCCAAAACCCTCTCCATTTCCCTCCTCCACCAGCCAATGAAGTTGTCGGAGCAACCACACCACCGCCAGACCATTTTCCTCCTATGTTTTCACTTTTGCCGATTTCTGCCCCAACTGACCTTTCGCCAAAGATAAGAGTAAAGCGTCAAATTCCTAAATGAATCAATGAATGAGCTACCCAACGCCATGAAGAGGACATCTAGACTATCCCATCAAGCTGAACCTTGCCTCGAACGGAGCTGTCGACCGTCTTGTACGACCGTCGCAAGCAGCCAGTTGCCGGTCCTTCGGTCCGCCTATCAGTCTACACGATTTCATCTGTTTCGCGTTTTCTTCGTGTTTTCTCCCATTCCGACCCTTCCTCCACTCATACCAACCACTAGCAGGTCTCCCTCGACCCCCGGGTGCCGTCGGTTGCTGGCCAATCCCTTGTTGGAGCTCCAGCCAAGCCCATTCAGCTTTATTTCTCCTCTGGTGACTAGTTTTTCCAAGTTGCAGAGGGAGTCTGAATTTGTGGCTACTTTTTTAGCCTTGCGACCTCTTTGGATTGCTGTGGTTGAGATTCCCGAGCCTCCTTGCCGCCGTCCATCAGCCGTACGCCACCCCTAAATTGCCAGACCTTCACCACTCACCGTTTTCGCGCTAAACCACTGCCAGTTCCAGCTACTTACCTCAAGAACAAAAACCAAGGACAGCAACGGTTTTTGGTCTTCGAGGCCCGTTTTAGGTGTCTTCCTAGTCTCGCTTGGTGTTGCCACTTCAAGGTTTATTGACCGCCTTAACGTCACCTTCGTCGTGGACTCACCAAAATGCTAAACGAGTGAATTTTTCTCACTAATCCCTTATTAGTATGCTAATGATGCTTAGGCATTAATTAGATTTAATTAAGTACAATTATGTTGATAGATTAGATTAGAGTAATTAAATTAGAGATTTATCGATGCATATTAGGTGGTTAGTTGTAACAATTAGCGAGTAGAAATGTTATAGTATTTATTGAACAAGTCTTGAAAATTTTCCAGGCTCGGCTTCCAATTAGGCATTACAGGCCTAAATTGGATTTATTGCATTTATTTATTATTTTCCGTAATTAATTAATTAATTCATTATTTTTCGAAAATTAGGTGGAATAGTCGATGACCGGAATTTTGTGTTGATTTTAGTGGTACTCTCTATTTATTTAATTGATTGTCTCGATTGCACAAATTGAGTGAAAATTTTCCGGGCTCGTCTCGGCTTCCAATTAGGCATTACAGGCCTAAATTGGATTTATTGCATTTATTTATTATTTTCCGTAATTAATTAATTAATTCATTATTTTCCGAAAATTAGGCTGGAATAGTCGATGACCGGAATTTTGTGTTGATTTTAATGGTACACTCTATTTATTTAATTGATTGTCTGATTGCACAAATTGAGTGAATTTAGTGGTTGTGGGTATTGATTTCAGAAATTTAATTAAATTTGGTAATTAAGTGGAAAATTACCGAACTTCGGTCTACAACGCCAAAAATTTATTTTGGGACTGCTGAAAATAGTGGGAGGTTCAAAAGTAAAAATCTTATATTTTGGCTAAGTCCAATCATGTACCCACCTACGAGTATTTTTATTCTAAAGGATAAAAATTGTGAATTGATTAAATTATCAATTATTAACAAACTAGGAAAGTATGGCTAGTAGCTTCTAGCGAGCATATATACAATTATCAGCGTACTATGAAAATATGGCTAACAATTTTTGGCGAGCATATATACATTTATCAGCATACTATGAAAGTATGACTGACAGCTTTTAGCAAGCATATAGAATAGCAGATCAATGGATCTGGCAGCTTGTTGTGAGCATATATAATTCTCAGCATACTATGAAAGTATGTCTAGCAACTTTTGGCGGGCATATATAATATAATATATCAGAAATTGAGGTAGTTCTTGGCAAGCATATATATATATATATATATATATATATATATATATATATATATATATAGTATATTATCTTAGTATTTGAGGCAGCTTTTGGCGAGCTATACTACCTATTATCAGCTTATATTAAGCAATCCTAAGTATAATCAGACTTATAGGTAGTATTGATTGAAATGGCCAAGGAATGGTCATCGTTGACATGTAATCGACTAGGTCGATTGATCGATAGTTCAATCGCAATTGATTGGTTGATGTGGTTGTCAATATTTATTGATTAAACTAATATGCAGGTAGGGACTGAGGCCAAGGTAAGTTCTCTAACTCCTATTGTGCTTATGTAGCCAAAGGTGTATTGGCTTCCTAATCGGGTCTAGGGGGTAGAATTTGCTAAGACATAGTCTCATCTCGGTTGGGAGACAACATTTCAGGACCCTGATGAGGAACTTGAGGAGAAAGAACCCGAAGATGAGGACCTTGAGAAAGAACCGGAGGAGGAGTCCAAGGAGGATCCTGAGGATGAGCCAGAGTATGACCCGGATGAGGACTGAGACCTCACCCCATTTTGCAAACCCTGAGTGTGAAGTGTTATGAGATAGATCATACTCTTGTTAATAGTATTATAATATATACTATGAGGTTTGCCTTGTATAAAAGTGTGGTTGTGGTTTTTCAGTTGAGAAATTATAGCATTACTTTTATATCCCATTATTTTATTGTCTGTGGATTTTTATCTACTTCCGCATGTGTATTAAAAGGAAAGGGTCGGCAATGTGTCCTGGGACGTCGCTTTTAATCGACGAAGGTGAGGGATGGGTGCGTGTCCGAGAATCGGGGTGTAACAGTGAAGGCATTCGAGTTAAGGAGGAGATTGAGAAGAGCATAACAAGTCAGTTCTCCACATCAATCAATCCAATCTTTTATTGATCTCGTGGAGTTCTTTCTTGTTTAAGCAAAATCATCTCTGAAGTTGGCTTTTTTCTCCTTATGAGCAGTAGCCGATTATTGCTTTCTTCAATTTCAAGCTTGTACGAGCAAGTAGTCAATAAAACGGAATGGTAAGTGCAAATCATGTCATTTTTGTAAATTTTGTGTTGCTCAGCTCTTTAGCAGTGCTTCTTGCTATTATACTCGTGATGTTTCGCTTCTCAATCATGTAAAGATATATTAGCAATTCCATTTCATCCCACTTATGCTGCTAATTGCATGTTGAGGCTAACATAACATCAGGACATGAAATTGTTAAAGGCCTAGCGCCCACCAATGTTTAATGGATTCCTTTACCAGGTTAAGTTTCCTTTCTTGATATTAAGACATCAGAAAAGAAAGGGAAAAAAAAAACATGCATGTAAACAAAATCAGAATGAAGGACTCATGAAAAGAGTAGAAACAATCCTACACGGCGAGATTACCTAGAGTGAATCACTCAGCTGATAACACAGGGGCTATTAAACAAGTGAATCACTCGACTTATTAACATAGACAGATCGTTGAAAAGGGAGGTAATTCTCCTTTTCTTTTCTTTTTTTGTCTTTTCTTAACTATTTAATCTTATCGTTAGAGACGTATCCAAGGTCCAATCACAGGAAAATTGAAATTCCATCTTCAAATTCCATTGGTTGAAAAAACTGTGACCAAATAACTTGCTTGTCATGTCAGTAAGATACCACCATTGTCATAAATTACTGTTTGGTTTTATTCATAAGGGAGAATCAAACTCAAGAAAAGTTAGGCCCGCCTCTCTTATAGACGAATCTCAATCGACAATATATAGTAGTGTTGAATTTGGTCTCAAACCGTGATAATATTAGTGTATATATTATAGTATGGAGGCCGAATATTTTTGATATATCTGATGATTAATTTTATCCTGTGAACTTGTTATATGATATCACTTTAGACTAAAGTAACGACTTCTTCATGATTGCAAACTAAATAATTCATATTCGTTATGATGCTCAAACCGATGGTTATCGTTATGAATGTAACTTCTTTCGAACTCATGAACAACGCATCATCACTAACAAGTCCGTAATCAAGACGATGATTGAACAGTACCTTCTTATATTTTGCCCTGATTTAATTTTTGTGTCTCTCCGCTCTATACTTTCTTTTCAAGAGCCTAAGTTAGCTCATTTTCATTTGATCTTAGCCTTGGACAGTCACACATTACCAATTTACCACATAGGTGGCTCGAAATCTTTCCGAAATTCAGGGATAAGTATACTAATGGTGCCATAAGTTGTGTACGGCGCTCACTTTGGTGCCAAAAGTTTCCGTCGGATCACTTAAGTGCCAAAAAATTTGAAAAACGCTCACTTTGGTGCCAACGCCAACCTGAACCGCCGGAAATCTGACGTGGCCTTTTTTTATTAATTTTTTAGGCCGACGTGGCTTGCCGGAGAGCACAATCAGCATCTAAACCACAAAAACGACGTCGTTTGGCTTTTTTCCCCCAAATCGAAACCCTAAATCCCCAAATTGAAAGAGAGAGAGAGAGAGAGAGAGAGAGAGAGAGAGAGAGAGAGAGAGAGAGAGAGAGAGAGAGGAGGCACGCCGTCTTCTTCCTTGAAGAGCGACACCAACAGCGAACGACACCAGCAGCAACACCATCAGCGCACCATAGCAGCACCAACAACGGTACTAGCGGCAGCGGCGACGGCGCACCGTTGCGGCACCTTCAACCCCTCTTCTTCCTCCTCCTCCTCCGCCTCGCCTCCTATTCTTTCTGCCACTTTTTGTTTGAGCAACGATCTGGTTCCCTCCTCGCTCACCTGGTCGAGCATCTACAATGGTGGCCGAGCGACGGTGGCCGAGCGTTGGCGGCGAACAATGGTGGCCGAGCGGCGAGGAAGAAACCCTAACCCTAATTTCAACCCATATACGAGCTAAACAGCGTCATTTTTGCAAGGGTGTCCACGTAGAAGAGCAAAACGACGTTGTTTCTTGAAGAGGATGGAAAACTACGTCGTTTAAAAGCCGAGAAACTTTTTTTTTAAAATAAAAATGCCACGTAATCATTTTGGCCGGAATTTCTCGCCGGTGGCACCAAAGTGATCGTTTTTTCTCCGATTTGGCACTTAAGTGATCCGGCGGAAACTTTTGGTACCAAAGTGAGCGCCGTACACAACTTATGGCACCATTAGTTTACTTATCCCCGAAATTCAAATACAGAGACTTCAATGTTGCCGGAGTGAGGTGTGCAGGTCTGCGTGTGTTGTGGCCATTTAATTGTATAATGTAATTTTAGGTCACTCACAAGTTCAAATATCATCATGCGACTTGACTCGTGCGATTGATTGTTAATCGAAACAAGGGGATTGTGCAACCAATTATCAATCTGAAGGGAATATTGTTGAGACGATTAGCGTCAAATCTGCAAGCGAACATTAACTACAAGTGAATATTTCCTCACTACCAACCGTAACAAATAGAAAAATTTAGATGAACTATTTACTTTCCTAACAAATGAAATAGCTAATTAGTAGCTGGTACTCAATTTGACCAAAGAAACAACAATGTGTTTTCTAAATTTAAACATCTACCTATTTATTATTAGAGTGGCTAACATGAGGACGGAAAACCCAAAAAGTTCATGATGCAAAATTGGACACATTTATGCTCAATGCTCAAATATCTTAATTGATTCATTATTCAAAATTAATGATTTGTATAAGTGAACGAGAATATTTACCTAGTGATGGCAATTTTTATTTTTTTTAACATTTTTAGAGAGATGCAAGATTGAATAAAAGTTAGTAATCTAAACAACAGTCTACTATATAGAGGTGAGTGGTTTTAGATACCGTATAGGTTCCACTTGAAACTTGGAGCTAACCGTTGAACTAGATTCTTCATTTTGTGGAACTATGGAACCTCCCTACATACTTTGGAATCTAGAACCTACATTGTTATAGGTTCTAGGGTCAATTCCAAGGTCTATCCAAGTTCACTTTTATTATTAATTGAACAATTGCAGTGAATAATCATATTTAATAACTACCACTTGCTGCTACAATTCACTAGCCATAACTTATATTTAGACATATAAAAAATATGAAATATTAACAAAATAAAAGTCTTAATCATAAAATGAAAGCTCAGATTACTGATTCCAAATTATATATTCATCATCAAACACCATGGAATATTGTAAGATTATGCAAAGACATTGACAAAGAAAAACATGAAAACTTATTCTACGTTCTAGATTACAAGTTCCAAGTTCTAGGTCCCATCAATCTAGAACCTACCAATAAAATAGGCTCATCAATATTTGGAACTTGGAACCTATCTTGTATACTTTTGAACATAAATCGGACAAATTCTCACTAGTCCAATTCTCAGGATCTAGGTTTCTACCATGGACCCATGCTATACACATGAGTTGTCTAATATAGGATTTTCATTTGGAGGAATTCTTGATATTTCATGGTGTTCCAGTTATAAGTTCCATATTTTGAGTTCGTTCTTTTTTCTTTTGGGGAGAAACAAAATTATTTGTGGTTTTAGGTTGGAGACGTACGCCAGTTGAACTGATCGATGCTATATGCTCATTTTTTTTAGTTATTTATCTTCGCAGCTCTCTTTAGGAGTATTTTAAACTTCCTCCAAGCATATGTTGCTAAATATATGTAGTTTGGACAATACAACGAGAACCTGCCCAACATAAAATTGTCAAGGGAGGGTGTTAAAATATCCCACATTACTTGTCTATGATGTTTCAATACAAACCTCGTATCTACATAATCTATGTTAACCTATCAAATTGAACTAATGGAGCTTTTTAAAAATTAATAATCTTAAACAAGTGCTATTGTTAATGATATCTATTTTTTAATCCCAATGATTGAATTCAAATGGAAAAAGATGCGGTGATGTAAATATAATGTGTCGTTTAAAATCTAAAAAATTCTTAAGTATTAATTAGGAAAATTGTCAAAAATAGTCCTAAACCTATTGTACAGGTGACCTATTAAGTCCTAAACTTTTCATTTTTGCTAATTTAGTCCTAAACTTTAAACAATCTGCTAATGTAGCTCTTCTAGCTAGAATCATTAATTTTGACACCAACAATCCTACATGACATGGCTGAATGATGCAAATTTGAGCAGTCACATCAGCGATTTCTACCTAAAATTGGCCATAATGATTACATTAACAAATTGTCAAAAGGTTTAGAATTAAATTGGCAAAATTATTTCAACCAAAAATATTGACAAATTATCAAAAAATTTACAACTAAACTAACAAAATTGAAAAGTCTATAACTGAGTTGTCCACCATACAATGGGCTTAGGACTTTTTAAACAATTAACTCATAGTAATAAGGATAGTTGCTCAAAACCCCCCCTTGAATTTTGGTATTCATGTGCAACAGCCCGCAAACTTTAAAAAGTTACATATTACCATTATGAACTTTGGCCAAGGAAAATTACCGATTTTTGTTTGAATTTCTAGTTTTGTCTCTATAGCCCTTAAATGTTACCCAAATATAGCCGTATTCTTTTTATTTATTATTTTAACCATAATAACATCTACTACACGGTTAATGAATTTTTCTTCGGTAAAATAAGAAAACATAAAGGTTGCATGGTTGATTAAGTTAATTAACCTTAGTGATTGTTATTTTAGTAAAAAAGTGAGTTGATTTATTTTCAGTGTTCACTTAACGATTATGTAGATGAAAAATTTAGCAACTGTAGCAAAAAATCCAATCTTCAGGGAAATAATTTGCAGCTTCAAAAATTTCGAGGGCTATTATGCAACAATGCTAGAGTTAAGTGGGGAGGGGGTAATATATGAGTTTTCAAAGTTTGAGATTGTTGTGCAAGAATATCGAAGTTAAGGAGATTTGAGCAATTAACCCCAGTAATTATTGTAAGGATAAGAGTGCCTTTGGAGCACCTTCAAGTAACACTTGACAGCTATGCAGATGAAAAATTGGCTGAGTATAACAAAAAAATCAAATTCCATAGGACTAATTTCCAACTTTTCATAATTCTAAGGCTATTATGCAATGTTGCCAAAGCTCATGGGCGTGATGTGAGTGCTTCCAAAGTTCAGGGGAATTCAAAATTCACGAGGTTTGAGCAATTAATCCCAGCAGGATTCAGTCGAAGAGTACCTCTGCGGCACTTGTTCAAGAACCAAATCAAAATAATATATGCTCAAACCCCCTCCTTGAATTTTAGCACGGTTGTGCAACATCTCCCGATCTTTGAAAAGGTACAGATAACATCCTTGAACTTTGACATGTTGCACAATAGCTCGCAATATTTGAAAGGTTATAGACTGCCTTCAGACTTTATTTTTGTGGCAATAACATATAAAATTTACTAATTCTTTTAACCAAAATAACATCTATTAAGTTTTCTTAAATTCATCAATTATGCATTACCCCCTAGTAAAGGTTGTTTCAGTAAAGAAGGGGAAAAAAAAAGGAGTTATCCCATTTTCAAGTAACAACAAACGGCTATGCAAACGAAAACGAAAAATCAATTTTTGGGATGATCTTTATATTTTCAAAGTTCTAGATTCTAAAATCCAGGAAAAAATCTGTAACTTTTTGAAATCCGGGGGAAACGCATAATGATGCCAAAGTTTACGGGCGTTTTGATAAGTTATACCTAAAAAAGGTGCTGCAGCAATTACATGTAATCAATTCTTTCTAAGAATCGAATAATCTCTTATCAAGTACATTAAATAAGGACTTGGTAGGCAACCGTACACTACAGAAGGTTATAGACGAGCACGTCCGAGTGACGCAATAGGAGAATGGAATGGAACACAGTTCAGTACTCCATGATTTCTACTGCGAGTTATGATAAGTTTATCAAAAAATTCTTCAATCAACTCTAAACTTATTATACAACTACTAATTTAATTCTAAACTTTTTAATTATGTCAATTTAGTCTTAAATCTTTATGCAAAATTGCAATATTAGTCTTTTTGACCAATTTTCTCAAAAAATCATTGACGTGGCAGTGAGTTATCATCGATCATCCTACCCACGCAGCGCATCACAAAAATTAATCTGAAGGATTGTGTTGGCTCTTCAAATAAAAGCATAGAACAAAATTGATAAAACTAGAAAATCAAGGATCGAATTACGGCCGTTCAATAAATTTAAGACTGATTGGACATTTTCCCACGGATCCATCCATCCACTCGTCAGAAATTTTTCAGTCCTCCAGTGTTTTCTAACATTATTCAATCCTCCACTTCATTGTGCGGGTTATCACAGTAGCTTTCAAGGTCCCCCACTATTGGGATGGTGCTCTCTACACGGTGCCCACGCTCACCTCCACCGAATGAGTGCAATTTGGGTGGTCGCCCTTCACTCTTGGTGACTTGGGCTCTTGATTGTCCGGTTGACTTGTCCCATTTATAGAAATCGGTATCAGTGTCCTTCCATCCAACACATGTGTACACCGGTTCCGTTCAATACTCGAGGTTATGTCCGTGTTGAAGTAGCCTCTTGGGTTGGTGTTACGTCTCGATCGACTTCGTCTTTACCCGTCTCGATTGGCTTGGCTTGATATGCTTTCGCTCCCTTTGCTTTTCACGCGGGTTTTGGACAAGATATTTTTCACATTACCATAGTACTTTCTTGATATCGAGAGTCGTCATGGACAATGTGCCGTAACAATTTTGTTCACGTAACTAGTATCAAATCCTTTGGGGCATGAGCATTTGTTTCCTAACCTCATCTTTTGAATCAAACTGTGGTGGAAAACTTCGTTTCCTAGTTAAGATTATATACAAGATATTCCTTGCCAAGATAATTTTCGAAGGCCGATACACAGGAAGCAGCCGTTAACACCTCAAAATTTGCCTCCATATTTGCAAAAAAATTCATAAATTGCCCTAGGATTGACTGAACGACATCGACCTGAGTTTGGCCTGTGAAAAACAAGGCACGAAACGCTTTTTAAACATGCGAAAAAGAAAGGGTCATAATCATCACAAGGAGTCTTTTCACACCCATATTGCCACGCATCCGATTTATGCATGTCGTATTCATTCGCACAAATCGTATTTGTGATTCACGCCTCAGTTGCATGTCATGTTCATTCATTGCATATTCAATCACTGTGTCACCTCGCATTACGCTTCTCTAATCATGTTCGATTACTGATTGCTTCGACTTCAATTTTTATCACGTAATATCCAATATATCATTTCATATCATAAATTATGCACAGCGTATTTCAAAATACTTATTCACATGCGATGGGTCAGCCGTTACACAAGATGATTCAATATTTCTACCTCATAGCAAGTTGATTAAAATTCGATTTTTTAAATTGTTTTTAAATGAATCATTGACAATGCATAATAATGCAAGCTAAGGCTTGATCGAGGAATTGTGGCATGAAAAAGGGTGCTGTGGGATGTTAATTTATCTGATATACAATCAAACATTCGGATCTAAGGCTCTGGTCTATAGATAGACCAATCATGTTGCACATAGGCATCCTAGGTTAAACAAATCGATCAGTAGCGACTTCTCTTTGCTTTCCAATTTCATGTATTTTGTTTCGTAGCCAATTCAAACCTATGATTTGGAAAGATCCTAGAACCGAGGCACTAGTAGCTAGCGACCTGATTGGAACCTTTCAACTTTTTACACATCCGCATGGCATGCTTCCTTTGTTTCCGTAACTCACGCATGCACCTAAAATTTTCTTGGCTCACCCCTCACGTTTGTCCTTGAATTTAATAGCTATTGTCCGATTCAATTCAGTACAATTATATTTTGCCTTGACTAGGACCAACCTAAAGATTAGGCCTTCCTCGCTTTCCCTGATTTCCTTTTCCTACGTTTAGCGATACCACGTGGTTTAAAACGCCATGACACTGCACAAGAAAAGTCTTACATGAGAACGTTTGGGCAAGGTACGTTTTGGCCTTTCGTATCAGCACATTCAGGTCAGGGCAAGGTACGTCTTTGTCGGGCTGTGGCTCATGTGAATGCATGGCTTGATTAGATGAAGGAGTTGTCGGTAACAAGCACGAGCCATTATTCGAAGGCGAATGCCGCACGAGGTAAATTACAAATTACAGAATAAGAAATAACAATCATAAATTGAATGTAAAGGGATTTTTTTTTTTTCATGACGATTGTCAAATATGCCATTAATAATAAATGGCGGGTACATTATCACCAACAATGACGCCTTTGTCAATTAGAACTTCTAATTGCCGTGATGATCTTGACAACCACTAGAGTCATTCTTCATGTCTGACAGTAGTACATCGTGACATTCAAAGGTCATGCTGGGTACTCTTTTTTTCACACGTTAGAAAGATTCGATCCCATTCAGATTGTGTTATGTTATTTTGTATGAATTCAATTTATGTTTACTTCTTTCTTTCTTTCTTTTTTTTTTCTTTTTCTTGGTAAGATTGTTCACTTTCTTTAACCAATTCCCATCATCCACCGGTGCTACAAACTTTAAATGTCAAAAATTCAGTGACATTGAACCTTGAGCATATAGTTGAAACCTATTAGATAATTAACAAATCATGGGATTGCATGTTCGGCCCTTAGGAATCTTCCCATCTGTCGGCAATGCCAACTTTAAGCTGACAGAATTCACATAAAGAGAATTCAACAGGTTGGCTTAGCCTTGAATCTATCATTTATCACGCCACCAACCGCAATTTCTGGCCCTCGTGCTTTGTTTCCTATTATATTATACACTTGCGTGACAAACGCATGGAGACACACAAGCATTCTAAGCAAAAATTAGTGAAAATACTCAACACGCATAACAAAATATTCTCCATAGATTGAGTCTTGAACGCAAACGCTTTGCTTCATGTCTACCCTTTCTCGTGTCCATATCCCTAATTACTTTATTTATTAGAAAATTAATTGATGGGAGGAAAGTTTGGGAACATATGTGTGTTTTATCTCAACGTATCATTATAAAAATCCACTCGTGGAACCACAATCAGATTAGGGTTTTAGAAGATAAGGCAAGTTTGGATTCTTAGGACCTACTTGGCTAGGTCAATGTGATCATCAAGCTAAAACAATCATGCCATGAGTCGTGACATGTCCCATTTCATGTAATTGTCCAGCTCACATCATTGATATGATTTTTAGATGTGTGGTGCATGATTAAGAGCCCACAATTTCATCCAAGGGATTAAACTCGGGGATTTGTGGGGTTGATCACGACTTGTTAGGGTAACTCGATAAGGACCTAACGCCAAATTATCTCTTGAGAAGCGTCACCAAGGGTTCGAGTCACGACAAAGATAAATTTTTTCGAGTCATTCCCTTGCATCCCAGCAATCATCTTGTCGGGGTGAGAAGGAGGTATGTTGTGATTTGGTGGGAGTTTTAAGTTAAATGCATTCATACAGACAATAACGGTAAAAGGTAAAAGGCCGATTGATAGTTAAGCTGAATGATCGACTACTTTTGCCGGTCATGCCTCCTCAATTTTGTTTTCTCTCACGAAAGAAAAGTAAAACGATAGTATCTCCTGAAATTTGATATGGTATAAAGTACATGAAAGTTTTGAGTTACACCTTGTTTGCCTACTTCTGATTTCTACTTTAAGAAAAAATATTTGAGCTATGAAAAATTATAAATAAAAAGGGGGGAGAATTAATGCCACGAAAAACCCTAAAGTAGTACACTTATGATCAATTTACCCCAGACTAATTTTTTAATTACCGAAAATCTCAAACCAGCATACCCGTAATAAATTTGTTAATATAAATATTTCGACACTAAAAACTAAACTGGTACATTTGTCAAAATTTTACTTGCTATTAGTTTCTACGAAATTAGATTAATACTACAAAAATCTCAAACTAATACACCCTTAATAAATAGAAGGTAAAACTCCAAACCGGTACACCCGTTGGTTGCCACATGTTATTTAACTCAATAATTTGATGATAACATTTAATGGAAACTAACAGATGGTAAATTTATCATAGATCAAAAAATTAATTTTTAATAAATTTATCACATGTGTATTAATTTAAAGTTTTTCAAGTATTAACTTGTAAAAGATTTGCAATTCTATATGTCAATAGTTAAATATTTTAAAAGGTCTTAAGATTTAAATGAAAATTAAAATGAAGGTTTTACAAAACTTGTAAAAAGTTTAAAAAAAAAAAAAAAAAAAAAAAAGGTAAAGGTTGCTGTAAAAACCATATTACTCATCCATCCTTTAATATAAAACTAATTTTCGCCATGCTGACTTTGACTACCATTCCGAAGTAACGAGTGAGGGGAAGAAGATCCCGTATTTATTTAAATACATCAGATCTCATAGGAGGTAATAGTTGGGATTCTTCCGCCTAATATGTCAAAAATTAGCTTTGTCGCCACTATAGCAATCAATCTATGGGAATTTGACGGACAAAATCACATACTAATTAAATCAATCTATTTAACACGTGAGGATCATGCGGTTGACACTAGTTGACGAAACTATGCTGTCTGACAGAGTGGGGATGGCGCTTGGATATTTCTAGCCAAAATGAAAATGGCTGTCCCCGCACTCCATGTCCTCCCTCTCTCTCTCTCTCTCTCTCTCTCTCTCTCTCTCTCTAAACCCACCCAGAAGAAGATAATGTAAGCACGAAAGTGCGTTTCCCACACGCGTTCCCACAGGCGCAGCACCACCACCACCATCATCATCATCATCGCGGGGTGAGTGTGCTTCTTGGTTTTCAACTCCTGCATGATACTTGCAAATGGGGTTGTGACAATTCATCCACGCCCTTATGTTCAGCATCTCTTGGAAGCAGAAGCCATTATATATACGCTCAAGAGAAGAAGAAGGAGAAGGAGAAGAAGAAGAAGAGAGTCGGGACGATGCCGTGTGTGTACATCTCCACCAACGTGTGCCTCGACGGGCTTGACCTCGACCCTATCTTCGCCGATGCCACTAAAGCTGTCGCCGCCCTCATTGGCAGACCCGAGAACGTAATTTCTCTCTCTCTCTTTCTGGTCATTATCAGTGAATGACCATTCTATGGTTCATTTGTTCTATAAGTGCAACGCTGTTTTTTCGGGGCGGATGAGTTCGATTAGTATGGTTCATAGATTGAATGAAGTTCCAATTTGGGAAAATTAGATCTTATTTGTCGCCCATTGTCACATCTAGCTGAACACACAGCAATACCTCCACGAAAGACAAGTTTCCTATAAAAAGAAAGTGTTTTTAATGGAGAGTACTTGGAGTAAGGAAAATGAAGACTAACTTGAGCTTTGTAAGATTATAATGAGTGCCATTTAATGGATAAGGTTGCTTCAATTTCATTTATTTTTGTTTCATTTATTTATTTCAAGTTGTTTAGAAAAATGTTATTTATTAGAATTAGGATTTAGCTGTCGACGACTTTTATAAATACTGGCTCTGCAAATTCTTTCTATTTAGTTTCTAAATCATTGCACTCCATTTCTTCCCTGATTCTCTCTGAATTCTTCTGTCTAAATCTCTTTCCTTTGCCTACCATCTATTTCCCTTCCCTTTATGCAATTCTAAACTAATCTCTCCACACCGCGTCCTGCATTAGCCATGCAACCTCCAGCCCAACAAATTCGCGCATACAAAAGATCTGAGAATAGGACAGAGAGTGCCAAACTTAAAGGACACTTCCAGGGTTTCACTGAGGGAAATATCGATGAATTAGATTCGCAAGAAACGCAAAAATTCTGAAAACTAGAGCTTGCGAAATCGACCTGGTCTAGTTGAAAGCAATGTGCTCGTAATTATTCCAAACATATTGGAAACTTGCATCATGCGTAGGGCCCAAGAGTGCGAAATCTTTATTTCCCTTTCGACCACCTAACTGTAATCTGCAAATGAAGTAATCCTGGTCCACATGTACTCATTTCTCTAGCTCCAAGGAATGTAAACTTTCCTTGAGTTCAAAGTAAAGTTAATTCTCAGTGACAGATATGTTGGAAAAAACCCTCAAAAAGAGAAGTAAATCACGTTTGGATGGCTTTTCTTGGACACAGTTTGTGATGGTGATCCTGAAGGGGTCCTTGGCAATCTCATTTGGGGGCAACAAAGAGCCAGCTGCTTACACAGAGATAGTGGCGATGGGAGGCATCAACACACCAGTGAAGAGGAAGCTGATTGCCACATTGGGCGACATCCTCCACAAGAGGCTCTCGATTCCGCCAGCCCGGTTCTTCCTCAAGGTCTTCGATACCACTGCGCACGCCATCCCCAAATTGTAACCTTCATAAGTACGGTTTGTACTGATTAATGCTCAAGGCATTGATTTCTTTTCTATTTCCTATGTTGTACGGTGCGTGCGTTGCTCGAAATGGAGCTAATCAATGGGGTTTTCGACTGGTTTGGGAGGTGCTGCAAAGCGGCTTAGCTTGTGATTTTCTCTGTGTGTGTCCTATGTAACTAGCTTTTTCACTGCGAAAAGTGGAAAGCGATGGGGAAAAAAGAACGAGCAAGATTCATTCTAGAAAGCAAAGGTTCCGAAAGGAGGTGGAGAGAATCATGTGAGGCATGTATCAAGACAACCAAGAAAGTAACACGCAAGAGATAAGTCAGTCAAGCAAGTGGCAATGATGCTCGGTGGGGAAGACAAGATGTCTTGGTCTTGTGAATAACCCCCAATAAAAAATCTCATTATTGTTTGCGATTTTCAGACATTGTTTATTTCACAAAAAATAAATAATTTTAAAAATATTTTTATAATAATAATCACTTACAAAAATGAACAAATGAAAAGTATTTTTATTATTCATAAAAATATTTAAATATAAATTGTTGTCAATAATGTAATAAATTTTCATTAGTTAATTATTTTAAGCAATATAGGCGATCAAATTTAAGAAAATATTTTTTCAAATCATTCAATTTCTACAAAACAAATAAAGACGGTGGTTCTTATGGTGGAAGATACCAAATCTCATCCTAGATTTTCACTCATTCATCACTTTGCATGAGCTACTTTTAACATTGCATATGTGCATATTCCATCGGAATACGTTTAATCGGATCGACTAAAGTACCTTTCTCGGGAAAAGAGAGTGAAATGAAAATACTAACCTCAAAACCACAAAACCCCCAACATCCTAGCCCTAATCTGAATGTGTCCGCGACACCCCGTTCTCTTTCTAGGCAGCAACGACGGCCTCAATCGAGGTTGTAGGACGAAATTGCTTCTTACCCTAAGGTAGACCCGTCAAATGGGTGGGTTGGGTCAGGTCAAAAATGGATCGACCCATATTTGACTCATTTAACTTGTTTTGACCCATATTTATGTAGTGTAAATCAAGTGACCCATACCCGATCCGACCCATACCCGACCTGACCCGTATTGCTAAAACCTATTAATATTCTAGGAAAACCCATTTCTATTATATGCTAATTGGATTAAAACTTCAATTAAATCAAAAATAGTAAATAAAATAAAATAAAAGTTAAAAAAACCTATAAATTGAAATATTTATATAAAAAAAATTAGATTATACACATGCGTATCTTATTTGAAGTGAGCATACCATTGAATAACTAAAAACCGTAACATGAAATTTTTTTAAATAAACCTAAAAGAAACTCATTTTTATGATTTTTTTATTAAAAAAAAAAAGTGTTGTTAAAACATTTTTATGCAATACAAATTTAATGGAAAAATTTTATAATTCTTTTTTTAATATTTTTAAAATCGAAATTTTAAAATTTCTAAATATAAATATAATTTTTTTTTATTTTTAAAATATAATTTTTAATTTTTTAATAATTATTTTTTCTTTTTCTCTTTTCTCTTTTCTTTTTCTTCTTCTTTGGTCGGCGGCCAACCACGACGACGGCTGGCGACCAGCCACTAGCGAGATCGAGCTCGCCGGCATCGAGCAAGGCTCGATCTCACCGATCTAGCGAGGCCGAAGCCTTGCCCGATGCCAGCGAGCTCGAGTCTCGCCAATCGTCGGCGAGGCTTAAGCCTCTCCGGATCTGGCGAGGCCGAGGCTCCGCTGGTGTTAGGCAAGGCTCAATAACGCCGACGAGCTCGAGTCTCGCCAAATCCGGCAAGGCTTGAGCCTTGCCAATCCTTGGTGACCTCGAGCTCGCATGCTAGTGAGCTCGAGCCTCACCTGGCCTCTATCACCGGCTAGGTGGCCAACTAAAAGAAGGAAGAAAAAGAAAGAAAAAAAAAAAAAAGAAAAGAAAATTGAAAATGAAAAATAATAATTATAATTTTGATTTTTTATACAATGAAAAATATATTTTTTTATAAAGTTAAAGAGTGAAGGCCATGAGTTCAAAGCGGGTTCTCTAATAACCCATTCAAACCCTTTTTTTTTGTGCTTTACTTTCTCAGACTTATTTTCAACCTATATTTAACTTTCATTTGACCATTTATGACCCATATTTAACTTTTATTTGACCCATACCCATTTAACTAAAAATGGGTCATAATATGGGTTTATGACCTATTTTGCCAACTCTATCCTAAGGTGATCATGGCCTGCTACCACCTCGCCAAGTTACCCATGGTTTTGCAACCTCAGAGATGAGGATGGTAAAGGATCATGGTAACCTTTGTTTTGAGGTCATCCTGAGTAGAAAGAGAAATGCAGGCAGGGGTATTGGATAAGTGAGGTGATGAGTGGCTTGGACGCCATACCAGCAAGTAGCCGCATTGGTAGTGAGATGCAATTACAACTTGTTTTACCGAGAACAGTATCAAATAAAATACTTTTCCCTGAAGGTTGGCTCTTCGGTTTTTTGTGTGTATCGAATTTTGTATCGGTTCAGAAAGGAAAGAAAAGACTCTAATGGCAGCAATTATGGGAAAAGGGAACAACAAATTCAAGAAATCTTAAAAGACGAAAATGAATAAAGGGTAACTACAACGCAAATAGAAAAAAATTACTTGCAAGAACAGGTTTACATTGTTTTCATTGAGTATTTTCCTGTCCTTTTGCAACAATTTGTCGTTGATTATATATAGCCAGACCGAGTAGATAATCATTGTCATAATTATATTTCAATTTAAATTATTCCTGGGACATTCAAAATGTTTTCTAATAACCTTATCGCTTTATCCACAAGGTGGTTGAATCCCGGTAGCAACGAGTGCCTCAATAACTCGTCTATCCCTTATTCAGTTACCGCTCGAATTGTAGTTGATGTCGAACCGTTGGTAACTGCAATTGTTGTTATCTACAAATTCCCTCCAAATCTACGGGTCATTGTCCAATGGAGCTTGGTGGGCCTTATCAGTTAGTCGCAGCCCACAGAGGTCACTTTTTTGGTGTCAACAAATGCCCTCTTTTGAACACCGCTGCTGATACGCATAGCAATTGTTAGTCTCTTTGGGTTCCTGCAAAACATTAGCTCAACCTTTGATCTCCTAGTTGATTCTAATCCAACGTCTTCTAGGGTTTCGTGATCCTCAACTCTTTGGTCTCCCTTGATAGTTTTTCTCTTCTCAAGCTAGAAGGTGGTCTGGTCTGCTTCGTCTCTTAACCCTATTGTCCTTCACAAGTATCGTTGAGAATAGTTCCAAAATTGGATTTTTACTATCACAAAGCTTGATTTCTGTGACCTTTCTTTCCTTTGGGTTCCTTTGCTCTTCTCTAGGTCCTACCATGTCTCCTTCTTACGATCCTTTAGCCTTTTTGGCTCCACTGGACCAACTTCAACAACCAAAGAGTAGAGACAACTCCCTCTTGTCCCTGTTGAATTGTCTCGAGGTAGCACCAGAAGAAATCGTCCTTGGTACCTGTTTCCTTGGGCCTCGCAATGTTGACACGATTGTTCTCTGGTTTGAGTTTTGTGAATTGGTAGCAGATGTGGTGAAAGAGATGGAGAACTTCTCAGGGAAGAACAGTCTGGCTTAAGCCTCAGATATGGCTACTAGTCTGTTTTTAAGTCCTGAGGTTGGTTTTTTTAGGAGCTCCTCTTTTTCCTTTAGCTTTCTTGGATGATTGTTTCTAGTTTTCCTTCCTCTTATGCGAGATTACTCTAAAAGTTAGGAGAAATCAATTTAGTTGCGAATTTTTTCTTTTGGTCAATAAAAGTACTTTCGTTCATTCATATAGTGATATTACTAGGAAACAACAAACAAGTTTCTGAACACAAAATATTCCAAAGGATTGTAGTTAAAGAGACCCAATTTGAAGGAAAAGTGTTGAGGCAATAGGCTTTAGAAACCCAATCAATTTAGTCGCGAATTGAAGTGTACTAAAGCATTGTCTAATTCCAAACCATCTAATTGTAGGGTAACCTTTTTTGAGTTTTGGGTTGCATTAGAAGTTGGAATTAGGGCGAGAATTCAAGTTTTGGTACGCTTGGACAAGGCCCATTGATTATGAAGCCCATCTGGCTTGATTGGGCCCAAATTACTTGTTTAGCTTGAAAATCTGATATAACTTTCATGGGCGAGTCTGGATAACAACTAAATCCCGATACCCATCTAGCATGATTCTATCCATTAATCACCTCTTATATTTCCATTCATTTCCTTTTGGCACAACGCCTGTGTCTCTTGTACTAGTGAACAATAAAGCACAGGTAAGATAACAATTCAGACATTTCTCCGGATAGAAACGATGGTGTAAGAGATGGGCATGGGATATGATGTCGGAAGCAAACATCTCTTCCTCTTCTTTCTAATTTCCTCTTCCAATTTCAACTTTGTAGCATGAAATCGTGCACAAATAACATCACTAATTGAAATCTGACCCAGCCACGTGGAGTCAAATTAAGATATGGGTTGAGAGACACTAATTAGGCCGTGGATTGGATCGCCAAGGCTCACAGAATTAATTCCCTTACCACTCAACTAGCTTGCTAAGCCTCCCTATTTCCTGTAGTTAATTACATGTCTTGATCTCGAAGACTCTTGTAATCCATCTTTCCAACAATAATGGAAGTTGTCTTTCCTAAACAAACAAATAATAATAATAGTCGGGTATTTCATGAACTTAAAATTTATATCTATCTAAAATGAATTTTCTTGACGTAGATTTTAAAGTATTTTATTTTTCGACAATTTCTTTAATTTTTAATATAAATATTATTTAGATTTCCTCTATGATCGATTGTAGATTAAATATCAATTTATATCCAAATTTAAGGATGAGAGCAAGCGGTTCTCATCAATCTCTCCTTTTTTCGTTCAAAAGATTTTCCTCTCTCAATACAAATTCATACTTTCTATTCATGTGTCAAATTAGTAATTGAGGAGGTCTCATGTCGGCCAAATCTCAACCCAACCACCAAGCCTATGTTCCTCTCTAACCGCCTAATTGAAATCCCGCTCGAGTGAAGGTCCATGCTAGCCAATCTACCTATCCTTCGACCAAAAAAAAAAAAAATCTACCTATCCAACACAAAAGAGAAGATTCGAAAAAAAAAACATGATACAACATGACATAACTCAACATAAATTCACACAAATTATAAATACGATTTTTTAATCAAGAAAGAGGAGCATATATATATTATATAATCTGGCGGACCGGCGCCGGCGGTGTCCACTTCGGAATTTCTCTTTCTCTCTCTCTCCGGATCGATCCGCCGCCGCCATGGACGACCTCCCTCTGCAGAAGATCTCGATCTCCGGCCCCACCCTCTCCTCCCTCCTCCAGCGCGTCTCCTCCTCCCCGGCCGACGCCGACGGCCTCCTCTTCGGCCACGTCCTCCCCCTCGCCCCCTCCTCCCTCTCCGACGACCCCTCCTCCTCCGCCGCCGCCGACTCTGGCTCAGGCTCCGGCTCCTCCTCCTCCGCCTCCGCCGCCGGCGCCCTCGTCGCCACCGTCACCTCCTTCCTCTGCCCCGGCTGCCCGCTCTCCTTCTCCGACCCCCTCGGCCGCCTCCTCCTCCGCCACTCCCAGCACCACCGCCTCATCGGGTGGTTCTCCTCCCGCCGCCGCTCCCGCCTCCAGCCCTCCATGCGCGACTTCAACGTCGCCGTCTCCCTCGCCTCCGACCCCTCCCTCTCCTTCCCGATCGCCGCCTCCGCCGCCGCCGGCGGATTCTCCCCGCGCGTGTTCCTCCTCTTCTCCACCCCGCCCCTCGACTCCGCGATCCACACGCACGAGTACCGCGCCTTCCAGTTCCGCACCGCCACGGAGACCTTCGAGCCCAGGTCGGTCGACGTCGTCAACATCGGGCCCGGGTTCCGAGGGCATTACGGGAACTTCAGCCCCAACTCGTCGTTCCCGTGGCTGGCCTGCGATCTGAGGGGATCGTCGATGATGCAGGAGGACGGCAAGGAGGAGCGGCTGAGCGAGATGAGGCGGGCCGCCAAGTGCCAGGACGAGATGGATTCGATCGCCGAGGGTTTCCCGGCCGCGAAATTGAGCAGGCTAGTGGGGCCGGAAGCTAGCAAGTACACTGCTGGGTTGGAGGAGATGTATGAGAAGATGTTGACGAGGGTCGACACCTTGGCCAGGCTCGTCGAGGCGAGCTCTGCTCAGGTCCTGGAGATGGTGAGCTTCTCCCCATTTCTGTATTTGGAGCTTTTAAGAGTTCCGCATTTGTTCAGGAGGATTCGTGATGAATGATGAAGTAAAAGTTTTGCTATGAAATCATTGGGGCATTCATTTCGTTAGTTCGATAACTTTTGCTTGAGGAGTGTAGGGATGCTAGTTTAGTGTGTGTGGTTAGAGGGGCTGTTGCGCGCTCCACATTGCCTTGACAGGTTTTCTCTTTCGTGCATCATTCATTATCGTCAAAGCTAGAATTTTGGGTTCTGTGGTTAATGGAGTACTTCATGTTTTGTCAGGCTTCTCATGTTGATCATTTTGAATCGGTTTTGTGTTATGTGCTGACTTGTCATGATTTTGTGTTGCGTTCGTGGTTAGGAGCAACATAATTCGAAGTTGAGGGCAGAAGTTGCTGGGATCAAGAGGGTGGTTGATGGCTAGTGGTAAGTGTTGTTTTCTTGTATCTGATTGAGTTTTGATAATCTTGTCCATTTCACCTTTAACTGTGCAATGCGTTGGTTCTTAAATGATCTTGCCTAAGTCATCTACTGGATTGAGATACCACTGTCTCTCATGAACCCATCGTCCTTCTCTGGATTTAAATGAAACTTAGAAATGTGTTCATTAAGCTTTTGATTCAGTGTATGCATCTGCATACTTCCCAAGGTGTCAAAAGAGGAGGAAAGGAAAAGGAGAATATGACTGGAGAGTAATGGTCCTGTACTTTCCTTAAGAAGTGATAAAATTACTTTTGACAGAATGCCATCTTTTAGCTCACTATAGTTAGCAAGATAAGGATGGCCATGCGCTTTCTAAAGACTGTAGATTGTCAATGGAACGTGCAAAGCAATACTTGACTGCAGTAAGTTTAACATTTAGTTGCAACATCATGAGGTGTGAATGTGAAGTGATAAGTCATAGGATTGAAGATAAGTTCTAGGATTGAAGCTTTGATTTTTTGGCTTCTTAGCTTTTTTCCTTGAAATGTCACTCGACTCCTAGTTTTGGGGAGCCTATCATATTTGAGTAATTTGGTGTGTATGAGAGCAGTACTCTAAGCATCTCCTTTGCTGGGCATTGGGTATTTTGGTGGAAGCAAGTATGCACCAGCATAATGTTATGCCTGCAGGTTTAGGTTTTACTGATAGTGATCACTGGTAAGGGTTGTGACTGTCTTTTCTTCTAGTGTCTCTTCATTAGGTGCACATGCTTGTGCATGGTATGAGTAACAAACAAGGGTGATCAGGTCCAAGGTGGGTAGGTTTCAGACCTGGATCCTGTACCCAACCCTATTATAATCAATTCCCTTTTCTTGGACCCTGTACCCAACCCTGTTTGCACTAGATCTTTTTTTGGACCATCCTGTTTTTCTGGTCCAGTTCCAGGTCAATCCTATTTTCATTAGAATTTGTTTTGCAACTGCCCGATATCCTATACGGTTTCGAATTTTACATTGATATGCTAGAACGTCCCTATTTCTACACCCAAAAGAATTTACTTGGGGCAGGAAGCTGCAAGAGAACATGTACCTCTGAGATTTCATGCCCAATGTTGCGGATGAGAATCACTTTGGATGGCTTGGTCATTTTCAGCAATGACCATGGAAAAACTGCATTGACAAAACACAAACACCCACATAACCAAAAGGGGGCATAGTAAATCGAAAGTGATGGTCAGGCGAGTAAGATTCCAAAATATTTTCAACTTTACACTTTTCGCTCGTGGATAACAATCTCTAACGATAAACCCACGATGAAAACATTGCTACAAAATGCAAAGCTGAATCGAGAGATGTCGAGAACAAGAAGAGAACTTTCCTGACATAGAAATCAGGGGAAAAAGTAGGTTTTGGACTTTGGGCTTCCCAAACTGGTTCATGAACAGGTCCAGGAAGCAGTCCTTAGGTGGGTAAATACTTGGAACCGGTTCCTGGACTGATTCAAACTTGTTTCAAATTTTGGGAACCAGTTCCCAGACTGGTTTCAATGGGAATCAGTTCCCAGCCTTGTTTTCTGGGTGGGCTGGTCCAGTTCTTGGATATACCCAGTCTGGTTGCACGCCCCTATTAATAGATGTCTTTCCATCAAGGGGGTTGGGGACCTGTTGTGATTATCGATCGATATAAAAGTATCAATCCTAATTTTTTTTTTATTTTTTGTAAAAGTTGTTTCATAACTTCTCTGGTTAGTTTCCTTGTACTCTGCAGTAGAGTAGAAACCACCCCTAAGGTGATGGGTCTTACTCAGACAAAACACAAATAGATTATCAAGTTAATTGCTGGTTTAAGGAATGGAGCTGACCAGGAATATGAGGGGGGAAAAGTAATGCTGTGTGCTGGAGATGGAGATATGTTGACTTCTGGTTTAGGCATCTGGCGAGTGACATAGTTATGCCAATACTTCTACTTCTTTAATGAGCAGTGCCAGGTCTCATTTATTAGTTTGGCTAATTATGTTGTATCAAAAACAGTTGATGGTGCTGGCAAGTATCTAATTTGTATGTTGAAGTTGACAGCCACTGGGTTTTTCTGAAGCACTGTCATATTTAGATGGCTATAATTTATGCTATGAACAACTGGCTAAATTCCTTCCTGAATCTGGGAGACAATGTATGCCTCAAAGCCATGGATGTTGATCTTTTCCCCATGAAAATTTTCCTTAAAGAAACAATCCATTATAGTCAGTTGTAGTCATTTTTTTTTTTTTTTTTATCTATTTTAAAGCCACTGTATGTTTTGCACTATGCAAGTTGCGAAATCCTGCTCCCTCACTCACGCGTCTCCACCTCAGCCCCCCAAGAATGTGAGAATCTGAACTCCCTATCTCCCCCTTCCCAAGTAGAAAAAGTGGCCTCTAGGGTAACCCCTAGTGATTAGTTGTTAGTCAGTTGATGAGTAGGCATTTGTACTGCTTGTTACATAATTACCGTGTCTAAATGACCTTAAAAAATTTACATGTCATCACTCGATACATACTCCAGTACATATTTTCATGCTTTTGCATCTTAAGTGTCATGAGGCTGCACATTCTGCGATTTTCATTCATAATGACATTTTCATGCTGTAGCATATGTTAATCCAAATTTTTTTGTTCTTGGATTTCTTTTGGACATCACAGTAGAGAGAAATGCATGATGTTGCTGATGCGTGAAAGGTGGCGGAGAAAGGTTTTGAAGACTCTGCGACCATTTGGTGGCAGAAGATGCCTGATGCCTTAGTTTATATACAGGGGACTTGAAGCTAAGTGGATGATAGATGTGGAGGTGTCGCGGAGTGATGCTCTATTCAATCGTTCCTTTGTAGGAGAGAAAATTCGGCAACCTCCATATCAGGAGTGCGATAGTATTTTTTTCTGCATTTTGCTTCGATCGACTTTTGGGTCTATTGTATCTTCTGGGAATCTCCACAAGTATGGTAAAGTGGTTGAAGATGATTTTAAACCGCGAGGGTGTCTGCAGCATTCTATCCTCTTGGGCACGTACTGTCAGAATTCCTCTTGTTCTTGTTCAGCAGATTATCGGGTCGGTGCTCACAATGATTGGACAGAGATTCATGTTTCAGTCTTCTACCATTAATGGAGGAGAGGGCTATCCGTTGAGTGAATATCACTGGTACTTCATGGCCTGAAAGGAGAAGATTGCTTACAGATTGAAAATTCTAACCTTTTAACACCATTAACTTATCCACATGGAATGTAACCTAGAAATCATCACCACCATCTAACATGAAAATAGTTCTTTTATCAAACCCACTTGAGACCGTTGATACATGTGTCACATTGGTCCACTGTCTAATTCATGATATTAAAATGAACCTCATATACATCAAGACGAATTGGGTTGTGAACAAAATGAATAATGTGATTTTTTTTTTGGAGGATTTTTCTAATGAACTATATCTTTTCCTCAATCTTAAACCCTTTTTAATGATTATATAATGGCCAGGCATCAGACAATCTTGAGTGACTCAGAATCAAAGTTAAACATACAAGAATATATGGATATCATTAGAAGTCCCAACTCATGTGGTTTCATCACTTCAGGATGATTACAAGTACATTCATTGTGTATTGCTCGAGGGCAGTCAACCATGTCAAGCAAAAGATTCAATAACAGGTCAGAAAACTACGGCAAGGTTGAGTGAACTAATAAACAACTACAGAAAACGAGCAGAACTCCAGATGCGTCATCCAGAGAGCTCTTAGTAAAAAAGAGGAAGATAAAACCGTTTGATTCAATCATTCGGAAGCCTCAATGTGAGGTGCAGTTGGTATGCATTGGGAGTGGTATATATAGATGAACCAGCGAGAACTGTATGGTCAAGATGCAAAGAGGGCAGGCCAGCCATTGCCATCAAAATTCAGCATCTTCCGTCTCACCACTTATTTCTGGCAGCTTAATTTCTGTTTTGGTGATGCCATGGGGATAGAAGACACTCGAAGAGCGACTGCTTCTCGGGAACTCTATTTGGCTATGTCTCAAGTCCTCTGTGGCACTTGCTATAAGCTCACCGGGAAAAGCAACATGTACAAACTCGATTTGATATCAGTCACTTCCCTGCTCTGCCTCGGACCAAATCCTTTCCCATGGTCCACCTTTTGTTCCTAATCTGGAATCGTATCACCAATTGTCAAAGAGATGCACGACTACCAAATAAATTTTGGAGTCCTAGTAGGCAGTGCTCGATGTGGTGCAAATAAATCCAATAGACTATCGCTACATAATCTATCACAAGGACATCCCATGGAGTCACCTATCCTTTCAGTTTCACATACAATGAATATTCTAAGATCCCTCTCTTACTTTATTAGAAGAAACCTCATTTACTAACTTCTCTATCAAAGTGCTCTAGATGTGCTCATGTGTGCGCATGTCAGGGTTACCTCAAGGTCCAACTTCGTTGTGTAGAACTGACAAGCCATAAAGCGTAGCTTAAGTCAAAACCGGTTTACCTCCAAATGCCAGCCACTACCCGCAATGTCATGAAGAGAAACAACCCTGCCCAAACTCCAGCAAGACCAAACGTGGGAGCTGTTGCCAGTAAAAAAGCAGAAGAAACCACTCCAACAAAGACCTATTTAGTGCAGCAATGGAGAAGGTCAGAAACGTTGAATCTCTTTAGTTTTGAATAAATGTAGAACGAGAGCGAAGAGTCACCATGGAATAGGCAGCATATCCAAAATCAGAAACCCCATAGTAGAGCCCATCAAAAATGAATGCCACAGCATTCACTGGTTGAGATCCAGCAACAAACTGCAAATTATCAGCATGAGACATCTAGTAGCATCATGTCTACAATCTTGAAAAGTCAGCAAAAGGACAGTTTGTGACGGTTTGTATTACATGAATCTGTTTTTCTTCTCTTTTTGAAAGTTTTGAGAAGATGACTGGAAGTATTAAGAAGTTCAACGACATCCTCTCAAAGTATAAGGAGCGTTCTGGGGCAAAGGCTCTGGAGATTGCAGGAAGTGAAAGGATGCTCTAAATGCAGACTTATCATGCATGGAAGAGAAGCTATTTCTAACACTTGAATCCATGACAGCCAAGACAATGGAGCAAGCTAATGGTTTTATCAAGGGTCACTGTTTCGAAATTTGTTAACCTGGTGAAAAAAGAAAAATCTAGAAGATGCCCAGGAGCAGATCCAGATAGCCTAAACCGAAAAAGAAATTAAAATGCTCAGCTTCTTAGAGCTTTGCCACTTTGAGTTTGGTTTAGTTTAGGTATGAAATTACCTCACATGCATTTAAACATTCACTCCAACTCCCAAACCTTTCTCAAACATGACAAACATGTGCATTTTGGCATTTTGTTACCCAGAACCAGAAAGCAGGACGTCCAATTAGAGACTAGGCATAGGCACTCTCTTACCAGAACACCCGACCAAGCAATTTCCAGAACTTCAGAATCCGTGCTGAATAATCTTGAAAAGGCTCCGAACCCAACAAAAAGAATGACAGCTAGAGCAACACCAGTGGCCACACCAATCTGTTCAAAAGTTGAAATATTAAGTAAGGTGGGAAAACAGTGCTCTCTGATTCCTTGGAAAAACAATCAAGAAATTTTATCCTTTTCACATTAGCATAACAACATGCTGAAGCAACAATATACCTGAAGAACCATGTATATCACTTCACGTGCTTGCTCATAGTCTCCTTGGGAGTAACCACGGGCAAGAAGAGCCTGTGAGAAAGTCAAGCAATTCAAAGAAAGAGAACCTCAGTATGAGGTGCACTCATGTGCAGATGCTAGCTTAATGATGAAACTTCTGGAGGTGCAAGAAGCACCAATATTATCCTCTGTAATGTCAGAAAGTTGCAAGAGACATTGTAGTCATTTGTCACTTGCAAATCTATCCCAAATATGAATTGTTATGTTAATATTTGACCTTAACTGTTGAATATAGAGTATTTCTTGCTCCACAGAGTGATTCATTAAAGGATAACTTGGTCAGGCTTTTAGGCTATTTGAAGGTTTCATCATAGGGTACTCTGTAAATTGCTTAACCAAGACAGCAAACCAGTAGAAAGGCAATTCTATGACAGGGGAGAACTCATAAAACGGTTTGTACAATGACTTTGCTCAGCTAATCTATGACAGGATATAGATCAGAAAGAGCTGATTTGGTACCTGGCCAGCAATTGCTAGAGCATCAGTAAGCAGAGATACAGTCAACCATACTTGTGTGCAGATCTGATAACCAGCCATAGGTATAGGGCCCCTCCTAGCAGCCATTGATGTTGCCAAAGTCATAGTAATGAGAACTGCTAAGGTTCTGCCAATGAGAAGGCCACCTGAAGATACAACAAGCCTCACTTTAAAAGAAACTGGCTTTCAAAACAAGCTGCAGTTACTCATCACGGCATCAAATTTGACCTCCATTTTGAGCCTTAGTCTTGTAATTGACTACAAAATGTAATAATAAGTGGACTTTCTGACTTTGTCCCTCACTTAAGGTTCTTTCCAGAGTAACTTGCCAGAAGGAAATTAGGACAACATAAACTTCAGGCCATTCTTGAGAAATTAAATTCTACATTTTCTGTTAATTGGTTCAAATAATGTCTTCACCATATAGATGCATAAGAGTCATACCTGATTTCAGATACTGGATAATTTTTTTCCCATCAAAATTTGGAGAGATCAGTGATACTTCATCATTCAGCTTCCATAGCAGGACTAAAGCTATCAAATATCTGTTATATAGAAGGCAAACAAATTTAAATCCATTTAGTGGACAAAGAAGTTACAACAAATCACATTATGAAGAAATGACAATACTCTGCAAATAGTTATGATTATGTTAAATTTACCACAGTACTGACATACTCAGAAGTCACTGTTGCTGCTGCAGCACCACCAATGCCAAGATGAAAAAAATATATCAAAATTGGATCCAGAAACGCATTCAGTAAGTTGCCAGCAACTGCAGTTCAACAAAAAAATTTTGTCAAAAACTATGCCAGGAAAAGAGCTAAAGTATTAACATGTAGACAGAAAATTGTTTTCCTTTGTGACAATTCTCAACATCATCTGACTATGAACTCAGGCATCTCTTTAAGGACAAGCATCTCAGAGTGCTTCAGAAGCCAATCGGCCAATGACCAGCAATTAGCATAAAAAATTAGCTTAGCAAACCAAGTTAGCCAATTTCAGTTTAATTCAAAGTGTAAAGCTCAGAATCCATTAAATTATAGATTAGAAATGAGCCTGTCTGTCTGCAACTGGATTTATTAGGTGGATATAATATTTTATAGATGAACCTAAGATTTAACATTTACACCACTGAGATAAAATTTGATTATCAACACTCTTATACTTATTTTACACATATGTAAGATGATTACAAATTATAAAGATTTACGCAAAGCCATCAAGGCTGGTTATGAGGCATCATCGCAACAGTATACTAGTTTTCTAGAGGCGTATGCTGGCAGCCAGAGCAGACAAAAGAAATTAACTGCAGAAGTTGTCAAGTCTAAAATCAAAAACATAATAAGATAAAGAGAAATTTCTTCCCATCTAGCCATAAAAAGAAAATTGCACATTTTCATCTTACCAAAAAATCCAGTTTTCAACAAGGAAAACTACTTTGTAAGCCCTTGATGATTCTCTGAAAATAGTTACTTGTCTTTTTCTAAGTTAACTGGTTCTCATGTATCTTGACAGTGTCTTGTACCTTGTACCCCATGATATCAATTAAGTTACATACTTCCACAGAGAAGATTACTCCTATTATGAGAAAGGTTTAGAATATTATGTTATTTAATGGTCTTCTTCATAATTATTATCTGAAGGTGATCTTCATTCAATAATGAATCTGATTAATTATAGTTCTACACTATAATATCCTAGAAATAGATCCTGTTTCTTCATAGTGTAAAGCTAGAAGATCCTATTTCCAAGATCGAGATCCACACATTCGATGGTGAAGGAGTTATAATATTCCTTCACTAATTTTCAACAGAACTCATTGCAGTACATACCTATGGCATATAGAGGTGTCTTTGTATCCTTAAATCCACGAAAAGCACCTTGTGCAGCAAGTGCTACTACAATAGCTGGAGCACCAAAAGCTTTCAAATATAAGAACTGTTCAGCCGGTATTCTAATCGGTGAATCCTGTAGATGAGTGAACCTCAATGAACACCAAAAAGATATTACACAAATGTCACTAAGAATGTAGAGAAAAATCTATATCAGATAGTAAACATCCCTTGAGGGTATTATTACACAGGTGTTTCAAACAAAATGCACTAAAACCAATCCTTTCCTGTTATAACAAAACTGAGGTGCATAATTTTAAGGAGTGACATTTCCATGTTATGGCCTATGAGTAAATGACATTCCTTGGTGGAGAGGTAAATATCTGTTGAACACCTCCCCAAGAAAACCCCAGTACATGGAAAAATGATAAAAATAAGAGAATTAAATGACATTCATTTTCTCATAAATTCAAGGTGCCAAGTGTCTAAGCAGGCCTCTCGTGGCCTACAAGTAACAAGATAAATTTAATAAGCACAAACAAGGGCCACAGTGGAGCTCTTGTCATAATTTGTCTATAACAGACAAGACTAGGCATGTTGAAATCGGGCTAATCAATTAACTTCATACTTGGAAAAGGCAGACATACAACAGATATGCCCATCAAATTGATCCAGAAACCTGAGCCAGCTGAAAGTGCAATACTTTCGGCAATCCCAATGCCAGTAGCCAGTGCTAATGAAGTTGATAATGATGGAAGGAGCTTCTTTGTTTTTTGCTCCTCGGCAAAACCTTGATAAAATCGATAAAGCAGGAAAAATCAGAGGAACATAGCTGGAGGGATAATAGTAACCATGTCTTGAAGTATGATAAAATAAGAAGAAAGAAATTACCATCACCGAGTTGATGATAATCATCACTACCGTTATTCGCCATTGCTTGCTCTTCAGCTACAAATGACGTGGTAATGTTGAGCAAGGGAACATTAAACAATTTCGAAACCAGATTGAACACAGAAACTGATACTCCAACTGCTGCCAGTTCGGATGATCCTGGATAGAGAAAAATAACCAAGAATGAAAAAATAATCCTCAGGTAGCCAACGAGTTTCATTCACAATACATGATGCCGCATCAAATCAAGAATCTTTATCCTTACAATCACAGAGGATGTCACATTCGACAATTTATCTATCTCCGAGGAAACTACTAAAATTTCACCACCGGCAGCCAGACAATTTGCAGTTTTCATTGCAAAGCATTATCACATCATAAACTATGATCATCTTTGCCAACATCTTGTGAGAACTTCAGCCAAATAATTTTCAAACAAGCAAGTATCGAACCGAATTAACTACAAATTTCATCAATTTATATTAGAAACACTTCTCAACCATCCAAACTCAGACTTTGCACAGTTCATGAAGTTCAAGAATTACCTATACGACCAACAAAAGCACTGTCCACCAAGGACGTAATGGGATCAGCAGCCAAAGCCAGAGCAGCCGGTAAAGCAATGGACAGAATCTCCAACCCGATTTCGCTGAACCTAAATCCATCCCTGCACACTCCCAAACAAGCACTCACAAAAATCACAAACGCAACTCGCAATTCAACACCAATGACTCATGAGCAAACGCCTTCCCACCTCGAACTTTCCAGAACGCGATCGACCCAATTCAGCGACTTCGTCGGAGTCGCACCCCCCGCCTTCTTAACCTCGGCACGAGGTTCGGGTGACGAGCTTCGAACCGTGGCCGCGTTTTGCTTCACATCGGGCGACTCCGGGCCGGCCTTCGAGCGGGCGGAGCAGCGGACTCTGCAGCGGCTCCAGGGCGGCGCGGCGGAGGAGGAGGAGGAAGGGTGGCGGTTCGAGGGCAGGCGGCTCACGGAGGTGAGGAAGCGGTGGTGGGGCGAGACGCCGATGGCCATTGGAGAAGCAGCGCGGCGTGCAGCGTCAGCAGAGACGAGGATCCGCCATGAACGTTACTGGCAGGTACTGGCATGTACTGACAGTTGAGTCAACGAACGTCGGATCATCCGGAGGAAGCCATGGAGGAAGAGAGGGAAAACGGAAAAATATCTTCGACAGCTTGTTGCGGAACTTGTGGACTGTGGATGGAGAACGTGTGGCGTTCGATGGCGGCGAAGGTTCTGAGATTCAGTTTGAAACGTCGTACGACCTTTCGTGTACCGCAACGTTCGCGTCTTTCTGGTACCGCAATGATGTTATGGCGTAGAAAAATCTAATTTCATATCTTGAAAGCAGTTTAAATTCAAATGGAGTCGCTACCACCGAAAAAAAAAAGGAACCGATATACCTTTCATCAAAAACTACTTTTCTTTGTACAAAAAAATCTGATGTCAATGGACTGTTAAAAATTTTCTCTTCATTAGTTTTGTCTAATGTCTTTCGTATGGAAACATAGGTATCAAATAACTTGTATAATCGGTATTTGACGTGATCGAAAACTCAATATAAATAGATCTCCAAGTTGTAAAAAGAAATTGGATGAAGATTGAGAATTATATGCACACGTTGCTAGCATAATCATGGCATAACTATCCTCTACCTTATATGAATCTATAAATTATATGATAACTAAAAGATAACACTTTAATATAATCAAAAAAGATTATTGATCAATGATTCTAAACTTGAAATGATAACTGCCCATTAAGAATCAATTTCAAAAAATTAAAATCAAGAACTACACATTAATTCCATAAATTTACTTGAAACTAGATCACCAATCCGATCCAATTATCAAATGGATCCATAGAATCAGTCTTTGGTCCGTGCAAAATTGCATTCATCAATTATTATCATGGTAAACATAATTTCTATGTAGAACATCAAAGCTTATTTGACTTTAAATTAAAGTTGGATTGCAAGCCATTGATTTTAATTGAATATTAAAAACTGTTAAGCAAAATGAATAAACAATGATTGTTAGCTAGGAATTTAATTTCTTCAGAGGTGATGGTGTGGTCCTCTTAAGATTTCTCGACATCGAAAACACATAGATAATTAGACAATATGTTAGAACTTAGAAGTCCTAATTTCCACATAAGTTAAAATATTAATTGTTTGATCCATCTTTTTCCAATGTCATCATAATTTAATCACAAGAATGGTTAAAGAGAGACCTAATTATGCTCTTAAAACAAGCCATTGGCTCTTAATTTTGTGTCATGACAACAAAGTATTGCATCATTTATGAACATCTCCAATCGATCATTTCCTTCATCTTCATTTGTTTATTTTGTTTTGATTGAGAAAACAAGTATATAAATTATTAGAATAAACAAAAGTAGGAGATTAATCCTATTATACACCCAAGAGACAAAATTAGTCAATAACATTATTTATTAGTAAAAAAACTATAAAATAATTAATTAATTGAATTAGATTTATTTATATATATACTTTTGTCCAAGTGGGCTATGAGCAATTTCATGCCTAAAATGGGGAACTAGATTGATACTCATCAATTCTAGTAAATTGAAAATTGCAAGTGAACCGATCATCATGAGAATTGCTGAATCTGGGCTGGTTCGATTCTCAATTCCTTTGCCCATCCCTACTTATTAATGCATCTAGAAATGTTTATTACTTACCCAAGTACTTGTCAATTTTAGGTTTGTCTTTGCATCTCTAGTGATTTAATATAACATTATTGTTAGAATACCATCAAAATACAAAGATACGATCATATTTTTGTAGAAATCAGTTTTATTTGTTCGAATTGGTTTTTCTTACCAATTATATCACTTTATTAAAGCAAAGCAAAAGAATAACTAGTCCAATGAAGAAGTGCTGATAAAATAATGAATTGATTTGTTGAAGAGAGAGTGGAAATAACTTGTAATTTCCTTCATTCTATAACAAACACAGCAGTAAAGCTCAATAGTATACATCTCAGATTCACAAATGATGAAACAATAGCTGATTCCACACATCGGGCACACCCGGTAGACACCAATGGATGCAGTCGGAGTAACCCGCAGGGTTCGACAGCTGCTCAGGCTTCAGCGCCTCCCAGAACTTCCGATAGATCGACGGATGCCCATCCTTCCGGTACTCCGAGAGCTGAGTGATGTTGACCACAGAGACTCTCGGACCCAGCTTGCCAAGAACTCGGTCCACCATGCGCATCGTTGGCAGGTCAGAACCGGCTCCCCAGTGGCCCTCCACATTGATAGGAGCCCGCTCGCTGTAGCAGTTCCCTTCGCTCCCAGGCTTCCATTCTCGGCTCCTGAATTAAGAAAAGATAGAAACATCAGATAAAGGGTCATGGAACCGATAACAGGCCGACAGAGATATGATAGGTATTCCTAGTACTTGGCATCAGGCAAACTAAACATGCCTCTGTTTATCACGTTAGGTGTGAATTTATGCAAGCATTATTGTTGTTTTCCTAGGAAGTATTCCTGCACTTTGATCCATTCTCCAATATGTGATTTTTCGCTTCAAAAGAAAACATTCATGGAACTGGAAAAATTAAGTCCAATATTGGAAAAACTTGAACAGCTCTCTCCGAACACAATATTTTCACTTTGGAAAAATTCACTAATATCTTCTGCAAGACAACCACTATCGTCACTATCTTTTGCTGATGTTTTCCAGAAAACAGTAAGGAAAGGAAAAGTGAAGTGCTTGTGCAATTTCTTAAGTTTGTATCACTATGTCTAAAAGAGTTTATATTCATGCTTGGATTAGCCGATATAGCACATCAGGTACATTGGTAGCATTAGAGAAGAGCGCTACCCACCAGAGATGCGTTGGAGACATGGTGACGAAAAGGACTTTCTTGCGAGGATCGAGCTTAGTGGTCACCCAATCTGCCCATGTCTCCATTGCCAACTCCATTGCACCCAAACCATCTAATTCTTCACAATCGCCATCTCTGTCATCACTCCATCTGCAACAGTCATCACACGTCATACTTTGCCACCATAAAATCAGACTCTTATTCTAGTTCTCCATTACTAGAATCACCGCCAGTGCCATACTTACAGAAGCTTAACAGGACCTTGTCTCCACCATAAATATGTGTTGAAGACCAAAATGTCAGCATGCTCCCACTGTGACGCATGCTTCAGAATTGAATCTGGCCGTATTATTCGCTCAGCCAACCTATGGTTCACTGGATCATCGGAGTTAGATTCAACAAGGAGAGGGGCCCAGAGAAATTCCACAGTAGCATTGTATTCCTGCAAATGAACCAACACAAGAGAAATTATCTAAGGAACTTGAAAAAAATTGCCTTCTCCTATAAAGAATGTTGAAGACATACTTTAGCCATGCACTTGCAAAAATCAAAAGTCAGGAATAAAATGCCTCTCAGGGACCATGGACTGCGATGCCAGAATACAAGCTTTACCTCTGATCTAAAGATTGTAAGAGCTGCATTAGGCGTTATAGATCTTTTGTCCTCGGAAGTTGCTGACTGCAACAGACAGAGCATTGATATCCATTGCCCTCGATTTAGTGAATCTCCAACAAACATTAGTCTTTTTCCTCTCAACTTCTCCCACATTTCAGTCACACTCCATCTATCAAAACAAGACAACCACAACCATGGTCAAACAAAAAGAAGACCTGTCCAGTTATTACTGCAACTACATACCAAACAACGCATCCAGTAACTCATTTTGTTTTTGTGGACACAAAATTAGAAAGATACCTAGAGTGTATCATTTTCCTGTAAACACTTGACAAAATTTATTTCCAGAAAAGACATCTGCTCATTTAGAGTTCAAAGACAGATCATCCAAGCTGTTTCCAAACTTACCCAAATTCTCTTACCAAATCTACTCGCTCATGAGACTTTAGACTATCACATCAAAGTTGGAGCTTCTTGCCGAAGCCATGCAAATATAAGGCAAGGACACAGTCAAAACAAGCACTCAGACTAAATCCTTAAAAGGAATTACCTCTTTAAATTGCAATTATGAGGTTGCCATCTCCAATACTGGTAGTCCAAATCAGACCTCCCATGCTTGTGGCAAGCCAGCTGGTCCGACATGTATGGGCATTCCGACTCGCCGTACATCGGTAACGACGCATTGTCGAACACCCATCTCCCGGAAAACACATTGCACCTCTCCAAATCAACCCTTCGTCGTTCGGACGACGGCGCAGCCTCACCCCACCTTATCTTCCTCCCACTATACTCTCTCGTGGAGTTGCATCTACTAAATCTATCCAAGACCCCTACAACAAAAAGTAACCCACAAAAAAATTCAAACTTTAAACGCGAAATTTCAATCCAACGAAGTACCCCCATTGCCAATTACCAAGAAACAGAGAAAAGGAACACTAGAACCCACAAACCCTTTCGCAAGTTCAAATGAAAAGACGAAGAGCAGCGTACCAGGAGCTTTGCCCCTGCGAGCTAATTGATTCGGCCTCACGAAAGTGACCTCAGGTTGCTTCTGGGGGACTCGATCCGGGTCATGGTTGATTTGTCGGATGCTGCTTTCGTTGTACAGGATCGAACAAACGATGAAACCGAGGAAGACGAGCACGAGCAAAGGAAACTGGTTCTTCTTTCTGTTCCATCGATGCATCGTGAGCGTGTGGCAGACTCCAAAGAATCAAGAAGAGCTCCTGATTCCGGAGCTCCCTATGAAAACAGGTCAATAGAGGCAACTGGGGAGAGCGACAGCTGAGCAGGGTCGGTGACACAGTAACGGCACGCATTAGATCCCTTTTTAAGTGCAGAAGTAAGGCAAAGGACAAGCTTTTTCTAAGCTAGTTTAACGCTGTACGGTCCGGTCAACGGTGGGTGCGAGAAAATGGAAGGGTGCTGCTGTTAGAATAATGGGACGGATGCAACCTGCTCTGCATCATTAGAATTCCCCATCTGATCTTCTTTTAAACTATGTAAGACAGACTGGAAGACAGATTCGTGGGTCCCTTTTCAATGTGGGTTGTTTCTCATTGGTGGGTTGTGAGGCAAAATGCAAGAAGCAAAGGTTAGATTTTTGGTTGGGTTTGATGATTAATGATTAGGGAGAGAATACAGAGCACTTGCGCGTTTTGGTAAAGATCCAGTGAAGGGATTTCTGTCAAGGAAAAGTTGCTATAAACGGAGGAGTTGCAATTCTCGTTTTTGAGTTCCGTAACGGCGAAAACATATGAACGAAGGATATTCCTAGGAGGACTCGAGGGGTTATTAATCCAATCAGGAAAAAGAATTTTTTAGTGGATTGTGGGCGACCAGACCACAATGCAACAATAAGAATGTATTTAGTAATGTTTCTATTTCAGAGAATAATTTTTGAATAGAAATAGTTTTTTTTTTTGGAAACAATTTATGAGTATAAGAAGGTGCTTGATAACTCGCAAAAAGTTTATTTCGAAATAGAAATATATTTGGTAAATTTGTATAACTTTGTTGTTTCTTTTAATTTTTCAATATTTTTATTATATTTTTCTTTTTTTTCTCCTTCTTTTTCTTTGTCTTGGTCATTGGCCACGGAGGCGGCCGGCTACCAATTGGGCGAGCTTGCCGAAGCCTCGCCAAGCCACCGTGAGGGCAAGCGAGCTCGCAAAATCTAGGTGAGGCCTAGCCTTACGGGTGGCCTCGGTGGCCAGGCAAGCCTTAGGCCGATGAGGCCGACCTCACGCTGTCTGGGCAAGGTCGAGCCTCACTTTGGCCTAGTGAGGCCAAGCCTTGCACCGGCTGGCGAGGCTTGGGCCAACGAGTCTCGTCGTGGCTTGGTGCCTTTGGGGGTCAGCAACGCTCCAACGAGGTCGCTAGCCCTTGTCTGTCTAGTGGCTAACGCCAACCAAAAAGAGATGAATAAGAAGATAAGAAAGAGAAGAAAAAAAAGAGGAGAGAGAAAAATTATTTATTGGAATTGTTCTCAAGAATAAGAAATAACTTTTTTTCTATTTCTTATTTTTGTTCTAAATCCGTTCTCAAGAATAAATTTTTTGTTCTTGGAATTTATTTTTTTTACTAAACGTGTTTCTATTCTTTTTTTGTTTCGGGGAACATAAACAAAATTTGCCAAACAAGCCTAAGTATGGCCAACAATGGAACAACGACATCTTGCAATCTTGCACAATAGGAACCAGGGCCCATGGGCTTTCTTCTTTGTCCCTTAGCATATCTGCCACAATCTTGCAATCTGTCTCGACCTCCCCCGCCCGTTCTAATAGGGAGAAAAAACACCATTTCTTTGCCTGCATAGAATACAGATTTACCTTCGACCAAAAAGCAAAGAACTACAAAATCTCCTCCAGATGTTTCATTTCCATGTAATGAATTCGGCTCCGAATGAGACGACACCAAATGTTGTATCAAAAACTAGGATATAAATTTAAGCATATAACAGAAGCAATTGTCAATGGGCGACTCTCGGCTCTAGTGATTAGCGGCTGGAATGGGAGGAAAGGAAAATAAATAAAAAAAGCCGTAACTAAATGGTTTATCAAATACTCCAATAGGACGGGAAACCCCATTTTGCTTTTGCAAAATAAAAAGCTTAGATGAGAGCCAGACTATATTTTGGAAATTCACAGGTCAATATGAATTTGTAGGAGATAGAGTGAGTTGATTATTTATGGGCATGTTTTCCTATATTATTTTTGTAAAGTTTGCATGTTCTTGACATCTATTTTGTGAGGCTTAGTCTCAAATCAGGGATGGAGGATAATATAATACATTTTTATTTTAATTCCATTTGGTTTTCAAAAACTAGAGACAAGATTTAATCATATTGGAGTATGGTTCATATTTCCTATCAACATAATGGTATGAATGTCTCTATAATGAATATAAATAGAGCCTCAAATCATTTATTTTTCGTGAAATAAACGGAGCCTAAAATTGAGAAATGAATGTGAGATGAAAATTTTGCTGAAAATCATATAAATACATTTATTTCACGTAGTAAACGGTTCTTTTACTAAAGGCTTCTGCTATTTTTTCTTATAAGGTAGATTGCTACAAAACACAAGTGGGCCAAATGGCCCATTTGGGCCTGCAGGAGCCTTCCAACTCATTTATGACTGAACTTTTTATGCCCACGGAATGTAATTTTGCCCATATTGATATGCTCGTATTGTTACGGGATTAGCATTTGATAACCCGTGAAACCCTAAGCAGGTTAAATATTCTTAAAGTGTATTAAGTAAGTTGAATGAGAAAATTCACTAGGGATGGGAACAGGGCAGGACAGGGATCACGTTCCCTGCCGCTCCTACGAGCTAAAAACATACCCGCGTGCTAACTAGTGTGGGGCAAGGACCAGGGCCAGGGCCGCGGCAGTTTGTCCTTCACAGGGCAACAATACCATATACTATAGTGTGAGAAATATTTCACATTTTATTACCATTATCACTATCATTACTAAATGCCCTCAAGGGTTGGTTTTACGGAGCCAAACAAATTCCAAACCTTATAAAATAGTCAAACTCGGACAATGTGAAAAGGGAAAACATGGAAAATAATTATTTTGCTCACATACTAATTACGATAAAATAGGGACAATAACAAAAGAATTGTCATTACTCGGACTTAGGATAAACTGTCTTGTCTTTCCTTAATGAGAAAAGAAGTGGATGTTGGACTTGATGAGATCCAACTTATTTATGTAACTTATTAGGTCCATTATTTAACATTTGACATGGGCCCAATTGAATTAAATACATTAATGGGTTATATAGTTGTGACATTTAATTAGGCATGTGGAACTCATATCTTAAACCTTGATGGATGGTTAAGATTTGAGAGCTCTAGGGTTGGTCCATCATTGTCTCTATATAATGTCTCTCTTTGGTGGAAAATGTTGGCATCCAATTATTGCGATTCACCTATTTCCCACAAAATTATTGAGAGAAAAATACAGGAGAAGAATAATGTAGGTGTCAC
Source organism: Eucalyptus victrix (assembly GCA_016097545.1). NCBI lineage: Eukaryota > Viridiplantae > Streptophyta > Magnoliopsida > Myrtales > Myrtaceae > Eucalyptus > Eucalyptus victrix. The sequence goes on from CM027835.1 coordinate 14,635,470, forward strand.
AACTTTCATAAGGCATTCACTTAAGTGATATAACTTTTTTTCAATCACTTAAATGCCATATCAGAATAAAATTGATCAATTGAGTGTCATTTTCGACAAATCATCCCACTCAGATTTTTTATTTATTAATTTCCCATCCAACGTGGATTCTTTAATGCTTTTTAAAATTTTTTAAGTTTTTAAGTTTTGATATTTTAATTTTAACTTTTTTTTCCTTTTTTTTTTTAGAGTTGGTGAGGTCACTCGAGACCCTCATCAGCTGTGAAAGCCTTGTCAACTGCATGCAAGGCCATAGAGTTCCTTACTAGATCCAGACAAGATGACCTAGGACTTTCATAGCCAATGAGGATTGCCAAACCTAGAAAGGGCAAAAAACGGAAAATTAAAAATTAAAAAACTATTAAAAAATTGTCCATGTTGATGTCTAGAAGCCATGTAGAATAACTAGTGTCTATGTTGAATTTTCTAGCAAGGCAAATTACTAATGGCATTTAAATGATGGATTTTTCAAATTTGTGGTACTCAAGTGAGCGGAAAAAATAATTATGGCACTCAACTAAGTGTCGTACGAAAGTTATGGCATTTACATTAGTCTTACCTCGAAAAATACACACCCATTACAACCTTTATAGAGGAGAGTGATCAAAATTCATATCCACAAGAAGACATCATCTCTCTCATTAGTCAATAATGACTTCATTTGATTCAAGTATGCTATATTTATTAATTTGATCTCATTCATGTGATTGAAAGATTCTATTAATTCAAACATGTGGTATTGGAGCGTTGGTTTATTCAATGCATAAACATGGTTATAATATTTATTATGATCTTTTGGCTCTTTTAATGATTGATTCATAGTATTTCATTGATGATGGAATAGATATACGATAATCAACTTTTCAAATATCTTATGCAAATAATGAATTTGATTGGGATGTTTTTTGGATTTGTATCAACAAAATGTTTGAAATAGATAGATTGTCATAAATTTTGCTTATCATTTCATGATATGCCATTAAATGGCCTAATTTTGTGTTGTTCCACTCTCTTTTATTCGGCAAACATATATATGGAAAGCAAGTATTGTCAATGGTGTGTGAATGTGGTGGTGTCATATATAATTGTTTTCTCAATACTTGCTTACTGGGTTGTATTAAACTTGTCAAGTATGACTCTATTGATGTCGAATGTTTTTTTTTTTCGCAATTCTAAACTATTTGATTTGGTAATCAGCCCGAAGGAAGATTTTTGTTTTAAAAAGATTTAGATGATGATAATATCATGTTATGCTCATTATTAAATTCACAACCTATCGAAAAATTAAGATATTTAATTTTGAGTATAATGATATTCCAATAAGCAAATAAATTGCTAATGGCCCGCTCAAATTAATTTTGCCCAATAGTGATTTAATTTGATCTATTATTGCCTCATGAAATTTGCTAGTATATTATGAAAGAATCCATTTAAAGTGTTTAAAATCAGCCTAATAGAAGACTATAGATGATTCTTGGATTTTTTTAGTAGGGTTTTGTGTATTTTACCTTTCTATGTAAGATGAGTGGTTCATTTTTTAGTTTATTGTGATGATGAATTAAATCATTTATTTATTTTTGTGGATTTCTTAAAGGTACTAATGTGTATGAATTTAATTATTCCGATCAAGCATATTATCTCGATGTTATTACAAGTTATCTTTCCTTTTTCGAACAATTGAGTCTTTCCTCTATTGAACAATTGAGTTGTGCAAATTTTGAGAAATGGACAAAGCAAATAAGTCTCACTCTTAGGGTCATGGATTTGGACCATGCATTACGAGTTGATGCTGTAATGGAATCAATAGTATTTTTGAGCACATTATGCAGATGAATGATATCACTACTCAACTTAAATCCTTAGATATAAAACCTTAGATATGAAAATCTTTGAAGGTTTTCTTGTTCTCTTCATCATGACATCTCTTCCTATATAGTTTGGTCCTTTGAAGATCAACTATAATATGCAAAGAGAGAAACGGCAGATGAGCAAGCTAATTTCTATGTGTGTCCAAAAAGATGGCATGCTGAAATCTAGACAACTTGATGGTGCTCACGTAATTACCTTTGTTTCAAATAAAGGAAAACAAAAGATGCATGGCAAGGGTTGCAATTATGGAAATAATGATACTCTCAACCTTATAATTGACAAGGCAAATCCTTTTAGTTTGAAAAGACCAGGTGGTCCTACGTGTCATTTTTGTAGAACTAAAAGACACATGAGGAAAGAATATTCAAAATTCTAATAGTGGCTAGAGAAGAAATATAATACTTTATTAAGTCATGTTTCTTATGAGTCATAAATTATTGATGCTCCTTTAAATATAAATGATAGATTGATATTGGTAAGATTCTACACATAACTAATTCATTACATGGATTCCTTTCAAAAAAGAAACCAATTGAAGTTATTGGCACTCTCCATTTGGTGTTGGAGGGTGGTTTAATTTGGATTTAGTTGATATCATGTACATTTCCGATAGTATAGAAACTTAATTTTTGTTCCAAAACTTGACGCTTTTGATTATTCATTTATCTTTGAGAATAAAATTTGTTTCATTTCTCGTTGTGGTGAGACTATTGGTTATGGTTTGTTGGAGGGAAACATCTACAAATTGTGTTTAAATTCTTCATTTACCGAATCATTTGTTTCAATGAATGTGAATGATGAAGTTGCTAAAACTAATAAGAAATAGAAATTGGAAAAATGAGATTTCCTAAAATCCTGACATAAGCATTTGGGCCATATATCACAAGGCAGAATAGAATGCCTCATTAAGAATGGAAACCTACATTTTATAAATTTCTCTGACTTTGACACCTATATTAAATGTATTAAAAGTAAATGGTGCCACAAAGAGTAGAGAACTTTTACAAATCATCCACACCGATATTTGTGGACCTTTCCCTAGTTAGTGATCATAAGTATTTTATCACTTTCATTGACGACTACTCACATTATGGTTATGTCTATCTTATCCATAATAAAACTAAAGTATTAGATATGTTTAAGATCTACAAAGCTAAGTTGAAAATCAACTCGACCTAAAAATTAAAATTATAAGGTCTAACTAAATAGGAAAATATTAATGAACTTTATCTAAAATAAGTCATAATTCTTGTACTTTTACTTTATTTTTGAAGAGACATGATATAGCTACTTATTAGGAATGTACAACGAGAATCGCTCGGACTGGATCGACCATTTCTAAGAGGTATTGGTCCAATCTTAGGTTCCTATTTTTGGAAGCAATTTAGCTTGAAACTGGTTAGATTTATATGAAACAATTTTGTTTCTCCAGCTTTCTTCATCCGCATTAACACTTTTGCTTATTTATCTAACTTTGTTATTCTATCTCTTTTTATTTGCATTGTTCAAATTGGAATTTATGTCTTATCTTCCAATATTTTTTCTGCATGAAAAGGTGTGCTTAGCTCTCACTTGACGTTTAGTCTTAAATGGATGACCCTAAAGCTTTTCTCACTCGACTTTTTGAATTTGATAGCTGAATCAAGTGATTGTTTCGGTTTGATGGCTCATTTTTATGTTTTACTTGATTCAAGTGATCTATTTACATGTCAATGGAAGTGGATCAATCTAATAATATTATTAATTCAATGATGGACTCACCAAAACATAAAAGTGAAAAAAATCTCGAAGAGGCATCCAAAACAAATAAGGTATCCAATACTTGTTCTCCTAGTTCTAATAAATGAACATCAGTGGTGTGGCTTCATTTTCGTAATAACAAAATTAAGAATGCAAAAATTGAGGTGAAATGCAATTATTGTGGGGCTACTTCTATGTATTGTATTGATAAATGTACTTCTGTTATGTCGAAGCACTTGAAAAGGTGCAATGAGTATCCTCGCAACATAGACAAGAAGTAAAAATTATTTGCCACATATAGAGTATATGTGACTCAAATGACAATAGGGCATACTAGCATTGGTAGTGATAGTGCTAACGTCTTATCAACATAACAACTTGATTATGATCATTGTAGGCAAATGCTTGTTTAGACGAATCATAATAAATGAACAACCTTTTTTATTTTATTTTATGATAGTGCGTAACAAATTCTGTGATTTTATTAATCAGTTATAACATTTCTTGAATTGACAGTGGCTAGAGATTACATGAGAGTGTATCTTTGTGAATAAACTGGTTTGAAGACTTACTTTCACAAGCTTAAGTCTAAGATTGCACTCACAACCAATACATATAATTCCATTCACAATTTGAATTATTTATGTCTCATTGTACATTTTATTGATAATGGCTAGAAATTAAATTACACAAAAAGAATCATCAATTTTATTGTGATACCTAATAAAACAAGGTAAGGATATTGGGAAAATGACTGAGAAATACATTTACGAGTGAGGATTAAAGAAAAAAGTGTCCATAATTACTATGGATAATGCGAATTCGAATGATGTTGCCATTAATTTTTTAAAAAAAAAAATTATCAAGAGATAAGCTAGCGATCTTAGAATGTAATGTTTTATACATGAGGTGCACGACTTATATATGAAACTTAATTATAAGGGATGATTTGATCGAGGTAAGTAATTTTATTGCACATATTTGAAACATAGTTAGGTATGTGAAAATTTTTCTCATGAAAGCTAAAACATTCAAAGGTTACGTTAAAAGTACAATAATCACTTATAATGAGTATAGTTTCTTTTGATGTCACAACTAAGTGGAACTCCACTAACTCTAGGTTGGACACTGCCTTAAAGTTCAAAAAAGCTTTTGAAATGATGGAAGAATGTGACTCTTTCTTTATTGAGCTTGGCTATAAACCTCATAAACATGAATACTAGGAAAATGCTAGAGTTCTTTTTATATTTTTGAAAAAAATTTATAATACTACTAACAAGATGTACATGACTCTGTTTATCACTTTAAATAAATAATTTAATGAGATAGTTACTTTATATAAAACTATGAAACAAGTGGAGAAGGTTTCGGATCCTAGTGTGTGTAAAGATGAAAGATAAGTTTGACATATACTATGAGAGTTTCAAAAAGATAAATATGATGGTATTGATTGCGGTAATGCTAGATCCAAGAAAAAGATGAATTATTTGCAGTATTATAAACTAGGGTTAATACCCTAAAAAACCCCAAACTGGTACACTTGTGACAAATTTACCCAAAACTATTTTTTTGACCACCAAAAACCCTAAACTTATATACTTTTGACAAATTTACCTTAAATCAGTACACTTGTGACAAATTTACCTTTTGTTAGTTTTCATTAATTTTTATTGTCAAATTATTAAGTTAAATTATACGTGACAATTGATTAGTATATCGATTTAAGATTTTATACATCGTTTCTCACAGTTTACAATTTTTGTGATTTTTTTGTGGTATTAATCTAATTTAGCGGATGGTATATTTGTCACAAATTTATCAGTTTGGAGTATTTTGTGATCGAATAAATTAGTTTAGGGTAAAATTGTCGTAAATGTACCGTTTTAGGGTTTTTTTTTTTTTTATAGTCAATCGGAGTAAATTTGTCACAAATGTACCAATTTTGGGTTTTTCATGATCAAAAAAATAGTTTGGGGTAAATTTGTCACCCAGTTTGGGATTTTTTAGAGTATTAACCCTATAAACTAATCTATGAAGATAATAAGAAAGTTGAAGAAATGTATGATAAAGTGAGGATTACCCTGGAACAATTATTTTATTTTTATGAGAAATCTTACCTTGGTTCCTGTGATAGAAATTTAGGTTGTCAATTTTTTATTAATATTAGTAGTTGTTGGGATTGAGATCCTGATAGCTATGAGAAGGGTAAAAAGCACGACATTGATTTGGTTAAAGATTTCATTTTGGAAAATGCATATGATATCTTTCTTCATGATGAGAGAACAGTGTCCAAGTTATTTGAATTCGGTAAGCATCTTAAAGTCAAACGTGAAGAAGGTCATGATCTTGACCTTTAGATGTGGTGGAAAACTGCTCATCAATAGTTTAAAATCATCTCTTTAATTGCTCAGGATATTTTATTTATTCATGTAACAACCATTCAGGGTCAACTTCTGGTATATCTGGTTGTATGCTTGATAGCTTTCGAAGTTCTTTAACTCATAAAGTGGTGGAAGCTTTGATTTGTACTCAAAATTGATTAAGAGTGATTACTATGTCGATTAACTTTTTTTTTTGTCATACAATTAACGTTGAAGAATGCATCGAAAATGTAGAAATGTTTGAATAGGGTAAGTCACTAATGTATCTTTTTATCTTGTAATTCTCTTGTATACCTAATAAGTGATTGCCTTATTTAATTTTTTTTTTTTTAGCTATGAATGATGTTCACTCAAGCTTATTAGTAAATAGAGTTTGCAAGTTCAAGTGGAAGAAATATATGTGGTGAGATTTTTTATTAATTATTTGAGTTCAATTTTTAGTAATTCTCATTTAAAACTAATGTTAAGTGACCACATATACTTATTATAGGACTATTAGCAAGTTTAGCCATGGTTTTTTTGGCTCTTGGGTTTTATTATATTTTGGTTACTTGATCAAAGAATTTACTCCCCTCGAGGCATGCAATATTGAGTGATTTGATGAGATGAGTGGAGTTTGGCTGTTTAAAGTTGAACGTCTTTCTCTCATGCTAATTGTGGGATTTGATTTCAGTTTTTGTTCCACAGAAATTTTGTTCGAATTAGTTATGACCCTGTTTTTGTTTTTTTTAATTGTTTGTACGGGTCCTTCATTAATGTGCTTTTGCAAGAGTTATGGTGATCGGGCTAATCCTTTTAAGGTGGTGGACATAAAAATGGAACTTTTGTCAAATGCAATTTTTGACTTCAATGGACTGTATTGAACAATAGATAGAGTGTGTGTTAAACTTTTGTTAACCATGGGAGGCGAATGATATCACTTTTGCCTCCCTAATAACAAAGAATAGACAAAAGGAACGCATATTTCTAGAAGCTCACATGGGACATCTATTTCTTTCTGTTTAGTTTAATGACAACAAGTGATTTGGTTTATTGGAATTGGTCCTCCCATTCTAGTTCTGATTCTTGGGAGAGTTCGAATTAGATCAAGAAACAATCACCTTTATTACTCAATATACAATGCTTGATACTCCCCCGCAAAATAGTTTATTGAGCGATGAAATTGTACTATAATGGATATAGTATAAAGTATGTTATGCAATAGCACTTTACCAAAGTGTCTTTGGTTGAAGCTCTCAAAATAGCTATGCATATCCTTAATCGGGTTCCTAGTAAATATGTAATTAAAACACCCTATGAATTATGGAAAGGAAATTAATTTTGAGATATTTTCATGTATGGGTCTATTTGGCTAAGGCAAAAATATATAACCCATAAATGAATAAACTTGCCACAAGAACCATTAAGTTGTTATTTCATTGGTTACCCTAAAAGATCAAAAGGTTTTAAATTTAATTGCCTTTCACATACCACTAAAATTGTTGAAACTAGAAATATGGTGTTTTTGGAAATGTTGATTATAGTACCATCAGAACAATAGACCTTGAGGAAACCTAAGAATAAGTTTCTACTCCGGATCATGTTTTGGTTCCCATTATTCAAGGATCTAGCATACCATTATCTTCAAAAGAAGTTTATGGTCCACCAAAGGAAGTACCTAATAAAGAACTTCACAATATAGAGCCTATTCTTTTTTCCTGTTAATGAACAACTTTTTAGGAGGTTAAGACAAGAAAGAAAATTAGCTATATCTGATTACTATGTTATGTATCTAGATGAGTCAAACTATTATGTTGGATCTTATTTCTTTTGATGAAGCCACTACAAGCAATCATTCAACTAAGTGGCTTGAAGCACTGAAAGATGAGTTGAATGTTATGAAAACTTATAATGTTTTGGACCTGGCAGACTTACTTAAAGGGGTTGAAATTGTAGATTGTAAATGAGTCTACAAAACTAAGCTAAACCTTAAAGATATGAAGAAATACACCCAAAGTGCCAAAATTTGTCACGAAATGATACTTAAATGTCAAAAGTTAAGAACATGACACTTAAGTGCCACTTTTGGCAAACCTCGCTAGAAATCTTACATGGCAATTTTTTATTATTTTTCCCGACTACGTGATTCACCGGAAAGTTGACTCAATAAAAAAAATGCAAAAATAATGTTGTTTTTGGCGCGGATTTGAATTTTAATATAAAATTAATTTAATTAAATTATTAAAAATTAATTAAAATTAATTAAAAAAGGGAGGAGGAAGAAGGTGGCAAGCTTAGCCCTCAGCTGCCTTATTCCTCCCTCCCTCTTTTTTTTTTTTTAAAATAAAAAAATTAAATTTTTTAAATAAATTTAGTTTTAAATTAAATTTAATTAATTTTTATATTAATTATTTACCACATCAACAGCAAAATGATGTCATTTTTGCATTTTTTAGCCACGATAGCGTGCAAAATGACATCGTTTTGCACTTACCTCACTGGAAAATTGCCACGTCAGTATTTTAGCCAGATTTTCTCGCCGTTGGCATTTAAGTGATCCATTTTGCTTTAATTTTGCCACTTAAGTGTCACTTTCCTAACATTTTACACTTAAATGTCTCACCCTACCAAGCTTTAGCACTCTAGGTGTCCGGAACTCCTTAAAGATAATATTGAAAGTTATAAAGCCAAACTGGTAGAGTAGATTATAGTGATGTTTTTTTTTTTATATGTCAAAGAATTACTCTTTCAGAATACTCATGGCTCAAGTTGCTTAAAGACGATCCACTAATTCTTGATAGATGTATCGTGTGGTCTTACAATGAGACTCCATTACATATAGCGACAATGCTTGGACATGAGAAATTCATTAACGAGATACTAGATCGAAATCCTGAGCTTGTAGGAGAGCTGGATTCTTGAAAATTATCACCCTTGCAACTTGTTATAGTGAAAGGCTATCTTGCAGTAATGAAGAAATTGTTGAGCGTTAATGTGAATATGTTCCACGCTTGTGACAATTATGGTAGAAACCCTCTTCACATTGCAAAAGATAAAGACCAAGCTGATGTTATGAAGGAATTGGTTCAAGAGAGTCTAGATGCAGCATGTCATAAGATATAGCATGGTGAGATTATACTGCATTCATGTGTGAATCATAGTAATTTGGAAGCTTTGAAGCTTTTGGTGGAGACTATTGCAAATCATGAGTTCGTCGATTTGAAGAATGATGATGGTGACACTATATTGCACCTAATTGCTACTAATAAGCAAACTAAGGTAAGTAGAAATGCACAATTCCCATCCTATAATATAAAGTACCTATAAATGTCTTTGATTCGATCTCAGGTTAACCTTCTCATATAGTCCCTTGATGCATCCTATTGTTGATTAGTGCAAACTATAAATTTCTTGATGTCCTGTATAAAAGTAGAAGTGAACTCTCTAAACCGAAACAATCAAACGCACATGACCTTTTAGTTTAGAGTGGAAAACCCAGAAGGCACATCGACAAAATGAACAACTTTTGTGAGCTGGAGTGAAGACTACAAATGTTAATGCTCTCATTAGGAGTGAAATCAAATCCATGATTACGAGTGTCTTACATCCAAATGCAAATGATTAAAGTACCACATTCCTCGTGCAGTGAAAAGATTGAAAGAGGAGTATCAAGAAACAATATGATTGGCTCGAAAGGAAAAAGGGGTGAACTAATGGTTGTAGCATCTTTAATCGTGACAATGACATATCAAGCTGGTGTCTACCCTCTGGGTGGTTTCTTGCAAGACATTACCCAAGATGACAGTTCAACAAATCCACACACCGTAGGATTTTCCATCATGATCGATAATTACCTAATAATATACTTTCATTTCTTGGTAAAGGCTTTCTTGTGTCCATCAACATCATCTTGTTACTTGTGAGTGGCCTCCCTTTGAGACGAGGTTCTTCATGTTGATTCTAATGGTGATCATGTGGATCGCCATCACATTTATAGCTTATGCACAACACCTAATGAGGATACTTAGACCATATCAGTGTATGTATAGTTGCCGAAGATGCTCAGACTTCTTGAGTTTACAAATTTTGTGACCACGCTCTTGTTTTCAAGGTTGATCTCCCTGGAGAATATGGTGCCTCAGCAACTTTCAATGTTGAAGACCTTTCTCCATATATTGAAGATGAAAAACTATTAGATTTGAGGGTAAATCTTAAACAACCTGGGAAGTTTGAAGTGAGAGCATTGGGCTCTATTGATCAACCCTCAAGCTCTACTCAAATTTCATCAATTGAACCAATCCATTTGCTATTCATGCAAGAGAAAGTCAATTTTTTTTTTTTTGCAATTTAATTATGTAGCTTTAAGTATGAAGTTGCCAATTATACAACATAGTTGTTGATTTGCAAGACTTGTTGCCAATTTTGAGATTCTCCATCGGCAACCTAATGATTGGATGTTGTTTTGGTTGATTTATACTGCTGTTTGATGACTTTTGCAATTGACTGTTCGACTTTCAAGACTAGTGCATGAATTTAGAGAGTCTTATCAAGTTTCAATGCATCTACTAATTAAGCATTTAAGTCTCTTAATTCATAGCTTTTTATAAATTGGTATTACTTTCAGAATCATAATTAGGTGATTTCCCCCAAGAATCTGTTCGGTTTTCGGGAACTCGGGAACTTGATCTCTATAAATAGAGGTGTAATCTCATTGAAAAAACATGCAATTTGAGTATATGAACATATGAGATTTTCCTCCATATGAGCGAAAATCTTTGGAAAGTGGATTACTACTATCTCAATTTCTTTATCATTCGAAAGTGGATTACTCCTTAGTGGTAAGCCAACAAACTCTTTATCATTGGCTAGTGGTGAGTTTCTCCTATCCCGAAGTCCTTTATCCTTGATGAGTGATATGTCCTTTAAAGCTTTAATGGTGAACTTTATTAATCTTGATCTCATTCCTCAATTGGTGGTTCACCTTTAAGCCTTGGTGGTGATCATGTTCTATCTTGTATTTACGTTTATCCATTGACATCCATCTCCACACACTCAGATCTATCCATACATCCTTTAACATCACTCAAAACACACTTGCTCCCCTTACAATCGCATCGGTTGTGCACACAAATCATCACCACTTATCTGAAAATGAATCAACAGGGCTTGGTAGATAAATGGATAAGCTTGGAGAATGCTTTACATGAGAAAGTCTAGTCTTTGTATCTTTGGCCCGAGCTTAGCCTAATTAAAAATTTACTATGTAAATTCCATGTAATGTGCTAGTCTGGATAACATGTTAGGCCAAATTTGGGCCTTAATCGACCAAATGAGCACATCCATATGGTATTCCAAAAACCCAAACACTTCATTGATACTAAAACTCCAATAGACGAGGGATTGAAGAAGCACAAGAAAAAAAGAAAGCATTTGTGACTGGGCTCCACAACTAAAGCGAAGTTGGACAATTTAGTCTTTAGCCCATAAAAAGTCCATAGAACATAGGCTTGATTTTTCCCTTTTTCTTTTGTTCTTTTGGCTAACAAGGTAGGCTTGAATTCAACTATCCCCATTATCTCCAAACAAGACTGATAGGGGTCGTCGAGGCCAATGATGACTGACAGTCTGGAGTAGGTTGTGGTTCACAAGCAATTGAGCTCCAATGGGGAGTTTTTCTCCATCATTGATCGGAAAGCAACACTCACTACTGCAATTTCTCTTTAATTTACTAACGGATTATAGGTGGAAGGTTGTTAGCATGGGAAAGTGGACATATGCATATTTTAAGCCATGCTACTATAAATGTTCTGTGTGCAAAGTCTTCTATGTTTATACTTATGTTCACTTATTACTTTATAGGAGCTTTCACACTACTGGATATTACTTGAAATCTAATCATATTAATATTTTGTTTCTCATAGTTATAGTTACACTTTTATCAAGAATGTTTCCTCAATTTTACATACTCTCGACCAAGTTTACAACTTGGATTGGTTTACCAATGCTCTAAAGAACAAGTGCTCTGCTACAGTTGGCTTTAAGTGGATGCTTGATTAGGTAAGTATGGACATCATTACAGATTTTATATAATTGGAATCATATTTTCAATCCAAACGGATGATGAAACTTTACTATATTTTTGGGTTATAATTCATTAAACATAAAATGCTCACAAAAAAAGCGTAGATGGACTATTTTGTTTTTACAAATTGAGAAAACGAAATAAATGGTTTTAGGATTTACGTTCAATGTACAATGTTATTCCTAGAATTTTAATCCCGAACAATTAACATATATTCAATATGGTCTTTAGATTATATGAAGATATTCAATGTTGTCATTTCGTTAATTCAAGTAAATATAGTTTGTTGATTTTACTTCCCATCCGATAAGTTTAGACGGTGGATGACAAAGTAAAGTTATATATGGATTATCAAAGTAAGATATTCATTTCAAATCGATATATAATAATCCATGTAATCAAATAATGATTGACATGGTCACACCTTAGTTTTTCTTATTTACTTTTCTAAAGTGGATAAAAAATTATAGACATGTTGACTTGTCATTTTTAAAAATCCAATTTTGAGTGCAAGAATTCATGTCATCAAATAATATTTAATTTGTCAATTGAGCAAATGAAAATACTACGTTGAATATTAGTTCAATGACCACATTGAACAGATTAAAAGTCTAGGGATGGTTTTGCATATCGGGCTAAAATTTGTACCCTCCCCTAGATTTAGACAATGTAGGCCCTCCTATGTAGTTAGTGTAAGGATCCGGGCTCCACTGTGTGATATTGTTCGCTTTGGGTCACCCGCCCTGACACGGACGAACCGCCATCCCAGCCACGGTCTTTTCTCTCACGGTTTTAAAAAGCGTCACACATATTAAGGGACCCAAGCCTTATAAAGGCTCCCAGGACTTCCCCCCTAAGCGATGTGGGACAAGAGAAATGCCCTTTAGCCTCGTCCACGTACTGTCGAGGTGATCTTAGTCTGTCTCTCCGTACTACGCCGGGTCTAGATCGTCACATTCTCCCCCCTTAAGGCACAGCACCCTCGCAATGGCCCCACACGCGGTCGGGAGTCGGCTCTGATACCATTGTAAGGACCCGGGCCCCACTGTGTGAGATTGTCCGTTTTTGGTTACCCGCCTTGACGTGGATGAACCGCCATCCTAGCCACGATCTTTTCCCTCATGATTTTAAGACGTGTCACACATATTAAGGGACCTAAACCTTATAAAGACTCCCATGACTCCCCCCTAAGCAATGTGGGACAGGAAAATGCCCTTTAGCCTCGCTCGCGTACTGCCGAGACGATCTTAGTCCGTCCCTCCGTACTACCCCAAGTCTAGGTCGTCACAGTTAGCAAGAGTCGCCGGTCATTGCCGAGGCCTCGGTGATCCCCAATGGCCCAATCAGGCAACCTCCTTGACCCATCCAAACCCTTCATCACCCAACAGGTGAGACCTTGAAGGCCTAACCTATTAGCCTTTCTTTGTTTTTTAAATTTGTGTTTTAATCTAATTTAAGTAACATTTGGGGTAAAAAAATTAGGATTTGGATCGAAACAACATTGTTTCGGTGTTATGCTTCATGCTGTGGTTAAAGTTAATGCCATGAAAGAGAAAGAAAATCATAAATAAAAAATGTCACATTAGCATTTTCCATTAGCCAAATTGATCGAATCAATAGACTATAGGACTTAATTACACTTTTTAAAAATTCAAGGATGCAATTACACTTTTGCGACAAGCTGTAGGACTTTTAGTATATTTATCTTTAAAAATTTTAGGATTCCTTCAAAGACCATAAAGGCAAATTTACTATTATTCAGATAAATTTTCTTTTTCTTTCTTTTTTTTTCCCTTGCTTTTTTGGCTAAATAAGACATGTGCAACCCTCAGGGTTGCATTTCCTGGGGGAGAAGTACACCCCAAGTGTCAAAACTTGACACGAATAGACATTTAAGTGCTAAAAGTTAGGAAAGTAACACTTAAGTGTCACTTTTTTTGAAAAGTAAGACACTTAAGTGCCATTTTTGTTGAACCCCACTGGAAATCCTACGTGGCAATTTTTTTATTATTTTTTTCATCTATGTGGCTCACCGGAATACTAATTCAACCGAAAAAAAGGCAAAAATGATGTTGTTTTTGCGGGGATTCGAATTTTAATATAAAAATTAATTTAATTAAATTATAAAAATAAATAATAATACTGATTTAAAATTTAATTTAAAAAATGGGGGCAGAGGAGGCAATAGCGGTGAGGGTTGAGCCTTGGCCACCTATTTTTAAAAAAAAAAATTTAAATAATAATTATTTTTTATAATTTAATTAAATTAATTTTTATATTAATTATTTATCACATCAAAAAAAAAAAAAAACTACATCGTTTTTGCTTTTGTTTAGCCACGTCAACATACAAAACGACATTGTTTTGCACTTACTTCGTTGGAAAATTGCCGCGTCAGCATTTTGGCCGAATTAGCACTTAAGTAATCCATTTTGCTCTGATTTTAGCACTTAAGTGTCACTTTCCTAACTTTTGGCACTTAAGTATCTCTCCATGCTAAGTTTTGGCACTCTAGGTGTTCGGCACTCCATTTCCTGGAAATGAACCGAGACCTCATCTTCTCAAATTTATATGTAGCGTTCAAGAAACGTCTCTAAAGATAAATAACCTCATAAGCAGCAACTGTTGACTTTATCATATTGTATCATCCAACTTAATTACAATACATAAAATCATACAAATTCAAACTTTTCTGCATAGCACGCCTGTGGGCTCCTCACCTGAAAGGAGATTTTTAGTTATACGTTGAGATGATTAAATGGGTCAAGGATCCATATTTTCACTCATATCAAATGGATCGTGCAAAATAGAGACTATTTGAAATTTTAATAAGAGTTCGGAATGGATTTATCGTCACATAAGTTTATGTCATATAGATCTTTGCAAGCATTTTATCTTCTGTTAAATTAGATTGAATTTATAATATTAGGAGAACTAATAGGATATAAGTTCTAATAGCCTGATTTGTCATTTTTTAATAATTTCTTATTTGCTAATTATTTTCACTTTTAATTTGTTGTTAATCAGTTAGTTTTTTTTTTTCAATATGTAGTTTTCCATATTTAAGGGGAAAAATTGCTAAGGATCAAAGAGGTTTTAGTTAGATTTGAGTTGAGTCAGGTATGGCTTGTTAAAATGATATTACATAAAAATGAGTAGGACTCATTTTTTTTATTCAATCTAATCCAGCTCGTTTGACAAATCTAATAGTAGGTGACAGAGGTAGGCTATTTTCACCTGCAAAAAGATAAGAGTTGGTCAATGATGAAGCTGAGTGCATTGAATTATTGGATCAAGGGGCTGCCAAGTGGGAATATTCGTATGTGACAATTCAAATCATTCGAGTATTCCCATGGCTGATTTTAATATGGCAGGATATCATTTGAAGGCATTGTTTTATCGAATAAATATAAATCGTTAATAATGATAGGATTGGTCGAGTCAGATAGATTGTGAGATGCAATTAAGCTTTCACACTAACAACGAGCTGAAATTCCCCTTAATACCAACATGCACCTTGCGATGGTCAAGCCAATGCGAGAATCTTGATCAGAAGAGAGATGTTTTTTTCATTGTTCCGTTTTAGGCAGCCTCATTGAAATTTAAGAATAATGTCGAGAGTTTATACATGCCTTCTCTCTTTTCATAGAAAAAGGAAAAAAAACAATTGAACTAAAATACATAAAAAGGGGGTGATGCTATGATCCTCAGAAAGTATCGTGCCCTAGTAATCAACATATCTTAACTTGGACAATTGTTGTTCTCTGCTCTTCGATCGAACGTTGAAAAGCCTAAGCAGGGTGTCTCCCGATATCATAGAGAATCATTCTAGGGAAGGGCAAGGAAACGGAAAAAAATGAAGAAGGAAAAAAAAAAGGTCAAAAGGGAAAAGAACAAGGATAAGGAAAAGAGTTACAAGGTAGCACGGCACAAGAAGCATCCGCCAGGCTGGAGGAGGTCCGAGGCCGGTCAATGAAGTGACCTATCGAGTTCGAGGACGACGATGATGGAAAAGTAGATTTGACCGAATTATTGTCGCAGGACTTCCTCGCCCGTTAGTTTCGATAATCTTTTGAGGTATTGAAACGATGTGAATATCACGATGTTAGATCCAAATAATGTCGGACCTGTCATAATTTCTCAATTAATATTTAGGCTGTGTTTCTAACGCAACGATATATCAACAAAAGAAATTGTTGTGAGACTCTACTCAACGCTCTTTCACGATGTCAAACATCTAATTCCAATTACAATCTTTTCCCCACTACATTTTACATAAGTAATCATAAATTTATTATATGGATATTAATTTAATTCTAACTTTTTCGATTTTATTAATTTAATTTTAAACATTTGTATGAAATTTAATATCATATTATTAATCAGGAAAAGGTTCAATCTCCTATGCAGCACTGGTATTTGCATAAAACCTACTTTTTCGTTAATTAATGAATATTAATTAGGGAATCCAGTGAAAACTACTTTAAGATCTTTAACAAAAATTAAGGGGTTAAGAAGAGCATTATATGAACTGACTGAGCAAATTAACCACCTGGTGCTGAGCATCGCCAAAATATCTTTCTTTGGAAAATAATTGAAATTCACACCAGTTAAGACTTGGAGAACCTAATTATTTTCAGAATTTTCGATTCAATGATACTCGATATTCTTATTTAGGATATATTTCCATGTTGTTATATAAGGCTCCTTCAATCCGTAATCAAATGCTAAAATGCTATTCACTTGTAAGACTGTTTGGTTGAGAGGGAATAAGAAAACATTCAAATATAAAGACTCGGGCAGCGCTAATTCCATGTCCAAAATAGCTTAATACACACCTTTTTCATTGAGTCAAAGATGTTTTTATTTGAGTAAAAGAATTTTATGCGAATCAATTTTCTGGGCTTTCACATGTTTGGTTTGCTGAAAATAATTAGTTAATGGAAAACCATTTACGGTTAAAGAAAATGTGTGTGCTTAAAATTAGGAAAATGAATTCTCTAATATGAAAAGGGGAAAACATTTTTCAGGAAAATGATTTCCTAGAAGACCTTTTTCCTCTATTAGGAAGTTTTCCACAAAGAAAACACCCCCTAAATGAAAATCAATACTCTTTTAACGTTGTTTCTCTACTTAAAGAAAACACAAACAAACTTAATGTTCACATTTATCCCCTTTAACTTAAAGATCTCCAACTTGGCATCAAACATACTAATTACTATTTTTTCAGTCGTCTTCGTAAATATGAAAGAATCCAAGAGGCTGTGTAAATGCATTTTATGCAAAAGTGAGTTGAGGGGAAAGAGACTTTAAACAAAATCGGAACATGGTATATAAGTTAGCCAAACTATTCAAGTGAAAGCACGGTGGATATATGTTTAAAAGTGATAATTAAATGAATGTTTATATGAGATTTGCGTTTGAGTATTTGTGTGGATCAAGCTGGTGTCGTCTTGTGACAGTTATATTTTTGTGGTGATTTGATCTTGCATAAGGCATTTCTTTTGTAATTTTTAATTACATTTTCACATTAGCTGGTGAACTGTTGTCAAATTAACATGCATGAGAGACTTCCTTTCTGATGTTCTTATTAAATGATTAGTACTTTTAAAATTCTGGACTTCTACTGGTCATTTATAAATTGGTGCTTCGAAATTATTAGTCGATCCCCAATATTTGTTTATTGGAAAGAGAAATTAATGGAATATGGTGCCTTGGAATTTCTTTTAGGACGAAGAGGATGAGGAGGAGGCCCCTATGACCACTCTTCCTACCTAAGAATGAGAAAGTGGAGACACGTGAGTGAAGGAATGGGATTTTGCCCACTTAATGACTTATAAAATAGATATAGGATAGGATTAAAAAAAATGTTTAAATCTGTCTAAGCACGTTGCCGATAATGTAAATTTCTTTTTCCCCCTTGATACATACATTGAATTATTTCTTATCACATTAGTACGGTATTGACTTATCCTCACGTCACCTTTTTCCAAAAGCCGCCATTGGATATATCTCAATCATAAATGCTTATTTATTAAAATTTAGGAATTTAATATCTATTTGAAGCAAATGGCATTTGCTTTCTATTGAACCATTCTCATGTTTGGCCTTTTAATGGATGAGGACTCGCAACTTGCAAAATGCAGGAAGGACGGCAGCTGGTTTTTGAAATTATGTTGTGTAGAAAGATAGAGGAAATGAGGCTCAAGATTGATTGACTAGAGAGAAAAATTAATGGAAGAAGGGTTTTCGGATGGATATGTCTCTTTAATGGATATTTGAGTCAATTAAACTAAAAAAAAAGGGTGAATTAAGTCATTTAAGGTGCGGAATTAGCAGCACCTAAAACGGTTGGGACAATGGCTCTAACTAAAGTTGAATGGCTTTAAGGTTCATTTAGATTTCACATGGAACCTTGAACCTTACATATCCTGGAACTTGAAATCTTCCTAGTCATAGGTTATAGGGTCTATCTAGAAACTGGCCAATTTTTTTTTTTTCATTTTTAGTTAAACAAAATAAAGTGAACACAAAGTTTCTAATTTGCCAATAGCAATAATCCATATCCATGAAAAATTGCTGTCAATTATAACCACCTAAAATCTAAAGAAACAACAAACATAGTTAATCTTTTAATAAAAATTTTAAATTAAAATTACTATTAATTAAACTAAAATAATTATTAGAAAGCCTCACCACATATATTCATTCCCCTTCAACTTGTAAACTCTATTTGCTAATGATGATGTCCTCATTAGTACAATCCATATCTAAAATAAAGAAAAGATTAAATAAAATATTTCACTTATTAAATATACAAAGAAATTACAATATAAAAAGATATAAACATCACATACCCAACTCAAATTTCTGATCACTTGAACAATGTCAAGGGCTGGGCAACCCTTTGACAGTCCAGCATTTCAGAGCCCTAGTGGCTCAAGAGAGGCCCAACTTGGTGTTCCTCATGGAAACTAAAAATCAGACTACTGTAGTTGAGAGAGTAAGGAAGAGGACACCTTTTACTGAATCTTTCATTATGGAACCAGTTGGCATTGCTGGAGGTTTAGCATTAATGTGGGATGAGGAGGTTCAAGTGGAAGTAGAGGGAAGTTCTAGGGAGCTCATAAATATAAAATGTAAGGATCTCAATAGTGGAGGCCTAATGCGCATCTCCTTTTTACATGCATCAACAAACTATCAAGAGAGACTGAGGCTATGGCAGGCATTAAAAGACATCAACTACTCCAATTCTCTCCCGTGGTTATGTGTCGGGGATTTTAACGAAATACTTTACCACTGGGAAAAAGTTGGATGCAGAGAGGTGGACCGTTATAGAATTGCAGCCTTTCGGGGGTTCTTGGATGATTGTTCTTTGATAGATATTGAGAGTAAAGGATGTGCTTTCACCTGGTCCAACAATAGAGAAGGAAGGGCATTAGTTAAAAAGAGATTAGATAGGGCTCTTTGCACGTTGGAGTGGAGAGTGCAATACCCCAATGCGCAGGCCTTTGCTCTACCAGCAATAGGATCGGATCACAGCCCGCTTATTCTTTCCCTACAACAAAAAGAAAGAAAAAGTCAGAGAATGTTCAGATTTCAACCCTTTTGGCTAGAAGATCCTGAGTGTGAGGAGGTGATTAAGAGGGCTTGGCATGCAAACGGCTCTACAGCAATCAGTTTGACTCACAAAATAAAGTTGGTTGCCTCAGAATTATACAAATGGAGCAGGAGAAAGTTCCGAAATGCCCAAAAACAGATCAACCCCCTCAAATTCCGGCTTATGGAGATAACAAACAACACAGATGGGGAGCGAAACAGTGAGGAAACCAGCAACATTGTTCGAAAAATTGAAGAGTTGTGGAGGCAAGAAGAGATGTACTGGTGTATGAAGTCCAGAATAGAATGGTTAAAATGGGGAGACCACAACACCAAGTATTTCCATGCAACAACAGTTCAAAGAAGACAGCAAAACAAAATATCTATGCTTCGGCTAGAGGATCAAACCTGGTGTAGGGACTCTGAGACTCTCTCTCATCATATTTGCAGCTTTTATCAATCTCTCTTCACCACAGTCGGAGACCGGAACTATCAACCTGTCTTAGAGCAATGCCATGTGTTAGTCAATGAGGAGATGAATGCCAATCTGATCAAGCCAGTAACAAAAGAAGAAGTTAAAGCTGCAGTTTTTCAGCTAGGGGCCACTAAGGCTCCGGGACCGGATGGGCTAAACGGCTTATTCTATCAAAATCATTGGCCAATCATCCACGACGATATTTTCAGCATGGTGCACTCCTTTTTCAGTCAAGGTATGTTTGAACCAGAGCTAAACAGAACGCATATTACTCTTATCCCTAAAGTAACTAACCCAGAGAACATCACCCAGTTCAGACCTATAAGCCTGTGTAACTTCAATTATAAAATTATAGCAAAAGTGCTGGCTAATAGGCTGAAACCTTGGTTGTCAACGATAGTTTCTGAAGAGCAAACAGCTTTTATGAGGGGCAGACAGATTCAAGACAACATATTTATTGTCCAAGAGGTGATCCATCAACTAAGGGTGAGAAGGAGGAAACGTAAATTTCAAGCCATTCTAAAACTAGATATGCAAAAAGCATATGATAGAGTCGAATGGGACTTTCTTTGCGATTATATGCTGAAATTGGGTTTTCATGAGAAATGGGTCAAGTGGATAAAGCATTGTATTTCATCGGTCTCCTTCAATATATTAATCAATGGTGAGCCTTCGGCTACCTTTAAACCTACTAGAGGCATTCGGCAGGGGGACCCCCTTTCCCCCTACCTGTTCATCATCATGGCCAATACTCTTTCAACTCTTATGAGGAAAGCTGTTCAAGATGGTAGTATAAAGGGTATACGCCTAAATTCTACATGCCCCACCCTCTCACACCTCCTCTTTGCAGATGATGCTATTTTTTTCTTAGACGGCACAATCCGAGAAGCTCAGAATGTCTCAAATGTGTTGAATCAATACTGTTATGTGTCTGGCCAGGCTATCAACCTTAATAAATCAGGTCTTTTTGTGGGAAGAGGCTGTCCATACAACCTGAAACAGAATCTTGCTACAGAACTGAGAGTTTCTATCTCAGACAATGTTGGGAAGTATCTTGGAATTCCAGCAGACTGGGGGAAAACAAAGAAGCAAATGTTTGCTTGGATACTTGCAAAAGTTGAAAGGAAATTGGAGGGATGGAAAGAGAGATTGATATCGAAGGCGGGGAAAGACATCCTTATCAAAACAGTCATTCAAGCAATTCCTCAATATGCGATGTCCATTTTTAAAATTCCAATTTCTATATGTCGAACTATTGAGAAGAGAGTAGCTTCCTTTTGGTGGAAACAGAATGCAGATAGAAGAGGAGTCCATTGGAAGAAATGGGAAGATCTGAAAATCAGGAAGGACTATGGTGGTTTAGGTTTTAAAGACTTGATGGATTTTAATAAAGCGATGTTGGGAAAACAGGCTTGGAGAATTGTTCAACAACCAAATGCTCTATGGTGTCAAGTGATGAAGAGTATCTACTATCCTCGAGGAGATTTCTGGACTGCTAACAGAGGCAATCGGCCTTCATGGGGATGGCAGAGTATTTTAATGGGGAGAGATGCAATTGAAACAGCAATCAGATGGGAGGTTGGGGATGGAAAAACGATAAGAATTCGAGAGGATGCATGGTTGCCTTTTGGAAGAATCATTGGACCAGCAAATAAAGATGATCCAAAAGTTGTGGCTGAACTAATAGATAGCAACACGCGGGAATGGGATACAAACAGAGTAAATGCAATGTTTGATGAAACTATAACGAAAGAGATCCTAGCTCATCCTCTAAGCCTGCATCCTACCATAGACAAGTTAGTGTGGACAGCAAACAGATCTGGTTCATACTCTGTAAAGAGTGGCTATAACCACATACAAAATTCAGCCATCTCCACCACCAGAACAAACCCCTCTACCTCCTACCAAACACCCAAATCACTTTGGCTTGAAATATGGAAGCTACCAACATCCCCAAAAATTAAATTCTTAATCTGGAGTATATGTAGCAACTCTCTCCCAACAAAAGAAAATCTGCACAGAAGACAAATGGTACCTGAACCAACATGCCAGATATGCGGCCAAGCACCAGAGACAACGGAGCACATATTCATCCTCTGTGAATGGACAAAAAGTGTATGGTTAGCCCCTGATTTTCAAGCCAACACGGATCCAGCAAGTATAACTCGCATTGATAGATGGATCGTGGAGAACCTCACCTCAAGAGCAGAAATAAAAACGAAATCCCTCTTTGCTGCTGTCCTATGGCAGATTTGGAAGACTCGGAACTATGCGATTTTTAAAGGGAAGAAGCCCAACCCGACCAGCACCAGAGAAGAAGCTCGTATAGACGCAGATCTGTGGATGAAGTGGACAGCTAAAGGGATAAGTGCAGAAAACCGAAAGCAAGAAGAACAAAACAGCAGAGAAAAACGGTACCCACCTGCCTCGCACGCGTTGAGGGTGAACGTGGACGCCTCATGGTGTAGCTCAAACCTGGAGGGATCGGTTGCGGGCGTTTGTCGGACAGCAGTTGGCCTCCTCGTTGACGGGTTTGCGAAGAAGATCTCGGCCCCGTCCGCATGGGTTGCAGAAACCCTAGCTGTCCGAGAAGCCTTGCGGTGGGTGAGAGAAAACAGAACAGGAAGTGCTGCACGAACAGAACACCCGCACGAAGCATCTGCTGAAACTGATCTGCAAGTTCACTTATTTTCAAACAGCTTATCCCTTGTTGAATGCCTATTGGGCCGAGAAAAGCCCCCTTGGCAGGCCCAATCCATTATAACAGACTGCACACAAATAATAGCCCAGATAGGAGGCGTCTCGGTCTTCTTCGTCCTGAGGGAATCCAACAAGGCGGCGGATTGGATTGCAAGAGCTCACCGCAGCAACTCTCTTCCTAGCAATTGGGTTTATTGTCCTCCGCACCCTTTATTTACAATATTATGTTCAGACTTACCAACTAATGGTGGCTTTTTTATGGGCTAGTAATGATATTCAGCATATTCTGGCAAAAAAAAAAAAAAAAAAAAAAAAAAAGAACAATGTATACTAAGTTCCTGGTCTGGTTCCTAATTTGGTTCTCCTAGGATTCAAACCACATATTCTCCGTTCCTAAAACTATGGAATTGGAAATTGGACTGAGTCTCACTAGATCCTAGAACTAGATCGATGGGAATTGATCTAGTTCTCTAATTCTCGATTCTTTTCTAGAAGAAGAAGAAGAAGAAGAAGAAGAAAATTATTTGAGAAAGCCTTAAATGAGCTTGTTGATCCCAGGCAACTTGATAAATCTAATTAGGGAATGATATTTTTAATATTCTGCAAAAAGATTGTTAAGGGCATGCCCCTAAGATAAAATATTCTTTTATTTTAGACAAATTGAAGCTGAGTGCACGATCATTCACGATTAGGTTTTGATGCCGCCAGTATAAAGAGTCCGATGGCTTATGGTGAGGATAAGTTAAGAAATTCTGCCGTATGCCATCTTTCACTGGGGACGACGCCACCAGACATAAATAATGGGCATGGATACAATCTTATGCAATAAATAAGTTAGTTAAATAAATGACTTACAAGGAAAACAGAGAAACTTAGATTTGCCGTGAAGTCGCAGGTGTTGACAATAACCTTCCTTGTAAGACCACCCACCGGAATCACGGTAGCATCCATTGACGACCAAACAAAATTTATATTTTGCATATATAGGAGCGCACTTGTTACGCGTGAATAGAGATAGTTGAAATTTTTTATTTCAGTAAAGACAAAGAAGCATGTAAAGAATTCATCCTTTTTTTTTTTTTTTTAAATATAATTTCAAAATGTCACGAAAAGAAAGATGATAGAGATTTGCGAAAAACTTTTTTTGACAAAATGATGCATATTCCGGATGTTGCTAAGGCCATGGTTTCAAAATGATGTTCCTGCTGCAGCTAAAATTTCAATCCAGTTCCTTGTGCCAGCTCTTTGTCTCTTTTGGCTGCTATTTCTACCACTGGAACAAGAGTTAGATGGCGGCCGTGGGTGAGAATTTGGTTCGCGTCAAGGCTAGCCGGTCTCACAAGTAGTCAACGAGATTTTTTCTAACCCTATTTTCCGATCTCAGTCATCCGTTCACACCCCACTTGAGCATTCCTTTCGATCTTCCAATGTCGTTTTCAAAAATCAGCTGTCACAAATCAATAAGAGCCGCATAAATTCTATCGGAGTCATAATTACTTCGCATGATTCACGTTTAAGATTGGAGACAGGTGAAACTCATCGTCAATGCAGCCTCGTTGGCATTACGAAACGATCCAATAAGAGGTTCGCTGATAACGTGACCCACACACGCAATTTCTAGGAAGTTGAAAGGGACGTCCCTGTTTGCAGACAAGGAAGTACGTGTGATTGCTGTTTTCTATTTGAACTTTCTTCTTTCTTCTTCTTCTTAAAGGGGAAGGATGGGAGAATGGAAGGGTGGCGTGAAGGCATTCAAAAGGGGACAGAAATAGTACACGAGGGTATCGTTCAAAGCCAGTGCCCCCCCTCCTTCTCCTCGTCAACTTGTCTGCAACTTGCGCAATCTCCCTCATATTCATATTCAATTCAAACTCTCACATACACTCACCCCCACCTTCCTTCCTTACAACACCTTCCTTCACCACATATATATCTATATAATATTATATATACAGAGAGAGAGAGAGAGAGAGAGAGAGAGAGAGAGAGAGTTGCACTTCTTTTTATCTGACAGAGAGAGAGAGAGAAGAGCAGAAGAAAACAAGGTGCAACTTGCAAGATATACCCTCACTTTAAAAACAGCCACTTGCAAAGCTTGATTGATTAATCACACAAAAGAGGCCCAAGCAAGTTGCAGCGCTTTGCTCTGATCTAGCTGTTGGATTCCCATCGCCTCTTATTTTTCTCAATTCCTTTTTCTTTTTCTTTTTTGCAATTACACCCCACCACATGTCCGCCCTCAGAAAAACACTGCCCCCAAAATTGCGTTCATCAATTCTTCTTCTTTTTTTATTAATAAAATAAAAAAACAGAGGGAAAATTACCCGGTATGATTTCCCACTGGCTGTTATCAAATTATTTCCTGACGAACCCATCTATTCATTTAATGAGAAGAAGATATTTGCGAGAATCATTTATACAGGGGGTGGTTTTGTAAATATCTCTAGCCTTTCTTGCCCACAGGAAGAGGGCAATCCGGCTTAACTTCTGGAAGTTCAGAGCATGGCATGCCCCCCTTTTCGCCTGGTCGTTTGTTCTTTCTTCTCTCTTCCTTTTTTTAACCCCCGAAATTGTACTAAAGCTAGCAATCCAGTCCTACATTTTCGCGATTTCCAAAAAAAAAAAAAAAAAAGGTCCTACATTTTCGCTCGCTTCCTCTTGGATTCCCATTTTAAGTGAAAATAATAAAAGCACCAACGAAAAGAATATAAGAGAGAGTTTTCTCCCAAATGGCATTGCATGCGATTATAGAAAACAAGGAAAAAAAGGGACAGAAATTCCAGAAATGCAGTATGTCATTGCGGTTGCTGATAACTTGTGATAAAAATTCACAAGAAAGGATGGGAAAAAAATAATTCAGATCAAGAATAGAAAAACCCTAGAAGACCAACAGCAAGTAAATTCATGTAATAATAGTATATTAAACAAGATTCGGATTGGACCGAAAGGTTTCTTGCTCGGCGACGGGGCAACACACATCGGGCTTACTCACGGAAAACGACGGGCGTATCGACAGGGGAGGCCGGAACACCGGAAGAACACATTGATAATATCTAAATAATAATAAATCGAAAGAGAGAAAAATAAAGGGGAGAAAAGGTCAAAAATTACGGGAACAAGAACGGACATGGAAAAAATCGGTCGCTCACGGAGAGAAGGGTTTGCCGCTGTTGTTGTTGTTGCCGTCGTTGATGTTTCTGGCCAGGTTGCGTGAGATCTGAGAGAGGGACTGGAGGTTGCAGCGGACGATGGTGTCCACGAAGACGCAGGTCTCTTCCTTGGTGTTGCCCGGGGGCACGTCGACGACGTAGGACTCGACGACGACGGTGCCCTCCCCGTCGCCGTCTCCGTCGCCGTCGCCGTCGGCGGCGGGGTGGAGGGTCGTGACGGACCTGTAGTTGGCGAGGCGGTGGTCGCCGCCCACGACGCTGAAGCTGATGACGTGGCGCTCGTCGTCGAGGATCTCGAGGCGCTCGGTGCTGTTGGCGGCGGGGAGGCCGGAGACGACGCGGATCTCGCGGAGGGTGCCGACGTCGCCGTCGCCGGCGAGGACGTGGCAGCTCTTGACGAAGTGCTTGTAGGCCTGGGGGTGGTCGAAGCGGCGGACGAAGGACCAGACGGTGGGGAGCGGGGCGTCGATGCGCTGCACCACGGCGGAGCAGCACTGGTCGGGGCCGACGGCGTAGGTGTGGTGGAGGGCGGCGGCCTCCGGGACGGGGCACCCGGCGAGGGGCGTGCGCTTCGGGTAGTCGTGGCACGTGGTGGCGGTCGTGGCGGGGGCGGCGGCCGGGTTGGGGTTAGGGTTGATGCGGTGGAGGAGGACGGAGGATTGAGGGGCGTTGGAGGGCATGGCGTCAGGATTGGGGGAAACCACAATGGTTGCTTCTTCAATTTCTGCTAGAGAGAAAGGGAAAAACAGATAGATAGAGAGAGAGAGAGAGAGAGAGAGAGAGAGATTGGCTGGGGAGCTTTGAGAGGTTGATGAATGAATTTGAAGGTTGGTGGGTAAAATAAGCACACTTTTTTCTGGGCTAGTTTTTTTTTTTTTTTTCTGCTTTTTCTGGGCTAGTTGTGTGTGTGTGTATATATATGTATATAATATATATATATATATATATATATATATATGGGAGTGTATGTGTGTGTGTGTGTGTGTGTGTGTGTGTGTGTGTGTGTGTGAGTCACTTTCCAACTGCCTCAGAGGTGGCTGCGTTTGTTCTTTCTTCCAAGTGGGTGATGTTGGAGAGAGAGGGAGGGAGGGAGAAGAGGACTTCAATGAGAGGCCGTGGAAGAGGGAGGTAACAAATACGAGGAATGTGTTTCGTGTCACGGCCACTTTACGTGACTAATGTACGGCTTATAAAGAAGAAAAGAGCCTAAAAAATTTTAAACGATGCTCATTATAAATATATATCTCAATTTTTTATTTATAACGTAAAAAAAAAAATATATATCCTAAAAAAATTCTTTTATATCGATATGACATATTTATTATAAACTTTTTTTGATAACACAAAAAACCCAAACTTATGCATGTGACTCCAAATTATTTTTTCATAACACCAAAAACCCCAAATTTTTACTCATGTGGTCCATTTATCCTAAATTTTGAGATAAATATGTTAGGCGGATACAAATCTAGGGTTTTTGATGAAGTTTTTTGAGTAATGGTATTACATTGGTACAAGCTTTGGGTAAATGCATCTCATGGGTAGAAGTTTGGGATTTTTTGTGTTATAAAAAAGTTTAAAGTAAATATGTCATGGTATGCATAATTTATAGTTTTTAGTGGTTTTTCCTATAAAAATATAAGAGAGTTAAATTTAAATATAATTTGATTGAACACATATCATGTGAGCAATATGATAGTCACCTATGCCATGTCAGTTGCCAAATGGTAATCAAAGATAAGTTTTTTTGTGGAAGTACTTATGAAAAAGTAAGAGATTTAATTTTAAATATAAAAAGGTTTGGTCGAACATCATACGAGTCATGTGATAATCGCTTATGCCATATCAGTCGCTAAATGGTGATCAAAGATAATTTTTTCTATGCAAGTACAATACAAGAGAGCGCTTCTTTTTATCCCTATCCAGTAAAGGTTTTCAACCTATCTTTTATTGTCACTTTTCTTTTCACCACACTCTAGTTCGATGTAATCAATAGGCTTACCCATTGATGGCGATATGTTCACTAACCAACAGGCAATATTCTCTACTTTAGCTAAAAATCCACATCTAATTTGGAATTAGAGAGTAAACAAGAAGTCCTTTTAGTTACATTTTGTTTTTGAGTTTTGCAAATGCATTGGTAGAAGTGTAATGTTTCACTATTAGAACTTTGTCGATTCTCATGAACATGATCTTCATTCTGAGATGCTCTTCAAATATCACCTTCCATGACTTGAAACAACCAGGTACCTTGCTCTTATGCTAAATTCACGTATAAGACATAAATGGTTCATGAGCTTTGCCTTAATGTACAATGTGATTCTTAAACTTTTTAATTTGTTCAATGTGATCCCTAAGTTTTAGCTCAATATGTAATGTGAACCCTAAGTGTTCATTGTATTCAATGTGTTCCTTGAGCTTTTTATATATATTCAATTTAATCCCTGAACTTTATAAAAATATTCAATATTGTCTTTTTATTAATTCAAGTTTAAGGACAACATTGAACATTATAATATATTATCTATGGACTAAATTGAATATGTACCAAATTTAGGGATCACATTGAATAATTTAAAAATTCAGAGATCACATTGTACATTAAACTAAAATTCATGTGTTTTTTTTTTTTTTAAAACATCATAAAAAATGATAGCACATATTAGGCACCTCCCTTAGATGAAAACTAAAAGGGTCACCATAAATCTAAGTGAACACGGCATACAATCTCCTTAGTCATTTGAATTATCACATCAAATTTCACTCTCCCACAACCACTATTGTCACCATCTTCACATAAATTTAGCTTCTCAATCCCGTGACCTCTCAATAAACTCCTCTAACTCAAAATCATCATCTCTCTTTCACTCATGTGTATGAGCCTTATGTGTGATCAATACGTCGTGTCCTACTTAGAAGCCTTAGAGGATCTTGTAGACAAGTCCATTATTGTCATTCATTGGAAGAGAAATAACTTGCACTCTATCTTCCCTGGGGTCATAGTCTACGCACCTCAAGAGACATCCAAAACTCCACCTTCAAGGGAGATCTAGTATCTAACCCTATCAAGAGCACACGGCCAAATAAAGTTCTTCCTTAGCATTGGCACATGCCTTACAATAGTCAATGTCCTCATAACGCCATCATGTATCCTAATCTGGATTCTTCCTATTACCACTACTTCACAAGCAATACCATTTCCCATAGGCACTTTATTACCCTCTATGCAATGGTAAGTAGTAAACTTCAATATCCATGAGAAGCCACGTTATGTAAACATCCAATCATTACTTGATGAGTCATGGTAATCACTAAGACATCATCAATATCAATTGAACTATTGTTTGTTGTAACAACAACATTATAATTGCATGCAGACTCCACCTTAACTCCTTTATCTCTCATACTTCAGACAATATCTCCTATAATATCCTACATCATCATTGTGACAACACCAAAGATTCCAAAAATTGGACCTTGATTTAGAATGACTAATCTATTTGCTACTTCCAAACCCTCCATGGTTAACCAAATCTTGTGCTATATCTTGTGCCAAGTTATCTTCTTGTAAACCTCTTTATAGGTGCATCAATGCTTTCAAAAGGAGCCGGTAGGTGCACCAGTAACAACATGCCTTGTATCTCATCAAGAAAAGCCTAAGTAACATCCTTTAAGTTCATCATAAATTTGTTTAACTCATCTAAATGGGTTTCGATGCCTTCAATCACTGGAATTGAAACATCATTTTTAGCATATACAAGTAATTCTTTGAACCCTTCATCAAATAAAGGGTCTTGGGTTTTCCCCACAACAGTAAGGCATCATTCTCTTTAGCCTTCTAATAACAGCTTATTTAACAAACTCAACAACATTATGCTCTTTGTCTTCCCCATTAGCTCAACCTTATCAGTATGTTTCATCATTTTTGATAATTTATTTTTGCCATCCAATGCCCAAACTCTTGGTTGTTAATAGGTATGCATGTTAATACTCTACAACCCAAAGTTGTTCCTTCTCAATTTCAATCTTCACTCTAGACACAATTGCTAACATAACATTCTAGATAGTGAGACAAGCAATGGCCCCAAATCAATTTTAGAAACAGTAACCTTAGCTCTCATATAATTGTTGCAAAATTACGAAAAGCTATCATATCTTGCAAATAGGCACCAAACGTGAGAGAACACAATTACCAAAGAAAGCAACAAGGACAATATAAGAGATTTACATGATTTGATCTGAGGATCGGTACCTATTCCACAGAGAGAGCCAGCCACAAAGAAATCCACTTTGAATCTGGAGTATTATACTCAATTGCTCTAGTGTTCTCCATCTCTTGATCACATCAATAGCATACTCATAAGTGTTATTTCATATTCTTTTACAAGTTACTCACTTAGAAAACTCACAGAAAGATAACCTTATCTCTTGTCTTGGTTGCTCCAAAGTATGAGTTATGAAACTAGGTTAAAAACAAGCTTTAAATCCCGAGTTTCCCCAAGTCAAATTGCCTTCAGGCACCCGCTACATGGGCAGAATCAAGAGCCCTTACGGGTTCCAAGCCGGCTGCCCGACCAATGCCTAGAATGGCCTACTAGGCGGCGCCCAGGCTTTCCTGACTGCCTAGCCTATACTTTTGGTTCGCGCACGCTTCGTAAACGTCGTAGTTTGGCTCCAATCCAACCTCGAATTCGGCTGGAAATTGAGAAACGCTTTTAACAAGATCAACCCCTTCTGGTCGTTAAAAAAATCCCAAAGGAAATGCCATGAGAGAGTGATCCTAAAGTTCTTGTCTTGAAAGTCGACTGTAAGTTTACGAAAGGTATTCCAAAAGCCAGGGGATTGGGCTAAAGGCTGTTAGAATTCAACGACTTTGAAATGGATTTTTCTCCAAGAATGAGAGGAACACCAAACGGTTTGTCTAGTGGAGGCATTATCTTACATGTCATGCACGAACCATTGCAATTCAACCTGCACGACTCGATATAAACATCTCGAAACGGTCCCGAAGTCATTGTCCATTTAAGAAGGGGTCTTGGTCAGATTCCCTATTGCGGATACGAAGACTTCTCATATAAGTAATGTTTATTTATGACAGGTGGTGCAACTGAGCAAGATAAATGCGATAACAGTATTTCTATACATTTAAGAAATAAAAGAAAAAATGTACAGCGAGAATAAATCAATGATTTTCGAGAACTAGTTAATACGGTAATGGCATGGGCGAAATTCAAAAAACCAGTGCCAGCTTGTCCGTTGAAGAAATAATAAATAAATGGTCATGGCCTGAATTCTATTACTACTGTGGCAGATTGTCATTATTAGTATTTTTTTTTCAAATTAAGCTCGAGTGTGTATTAATTTGTAGTCTTTAATACTGTACAGGGTTTTTTTTTTTAAAAAAAAAGTAAAGAAAATTAGGGACCCTCAGACATAGAGGCACGGTACTTTGCTCAAGCGCAGATGGTCCCGGTTTTATTTCAAATTTAAAGGGCGGTCCTATCAGTTCCTATTGTTTACGAGCCTTATATCTCAAGTTGGAAAATACAATAATAATTGCTATTAAATAAGAAAAAATAAAAAGCGACAAGTGGTCCATGGCTCAACCTTGATCATTGGGAAAGAAAAAATAATTATCGATCTATCTTAATCATCCCCTCCCAACGATTGCACCCCATCAATTTGCAACTTGATCTTTTTAAAATTAATTGCTTTGTTGATACCTAAAATTCCAACCTTGACCTCCCCATGTCAACTCAACGCCTCCCATTCTTATAATGTTTATTGCATGTTGCATCACCAAATTTCATTATTTTTCTCGTGCTCTCATATGTTACGAGGATAAAAGTATAAAAGGCTCTTCGATTCTCCCACGGAACACTGTACGTGGTCATAAAGAGTGTCTAGAATTTGGTACCCAGCCTTATACCCGGCCTCTGTTTTACATAAGTTTAGTAAATAATGAGATAAATTATATTAAATCCTAGGTACTAACTGGGCTAACTTCTATGACCATTGACTTCAGGACCTATATAAAAACACCTATATACTAACAAACACCCCCCCCCCCCGGGGAAAAAAAGTTGAATTATTGTTTGCAAAATCATAGGAACATATGAGGACGCTTCTCAAATGAGACTGCCCAATAAATCATACATGACAAAGCTCACTATCTCTGTAGAAAGTAGCGCAGCTTGTCCGTTGGTATCGAGTGCACTTAGAGGTGAAATGGGGAAAGGAAAGGGAGAAAATTATCCGATCAATTCCAAACTTATTATACATATGCTAATTCAATCTTAAATTTTTTGATTTTCTCAATTTAGTCATTAATAATTGCGTGAAACTCCAACAATCCTTCTAGTCAATTTTTGTTGGAAATTATTGATATAACGGTCCAATCATAGTCAAGCATCTTAAGTGGCACACCACTAGGTATAACAACTTTTAAGCAAAAGTTGATCGAAATGATTATATTGAAATTTCATGTAGTTTGGGATTAAATTGCCAAAATTTGAAAATTTAAAATTGAATTGACATCCTAAAATAGATTTTTAACTAATTAGATTATTTTCCTGAAAGAAAACTGTATGTGTGGAGTGAAAAAGGAGCACTTAAATATTCAGTTACTTAATTGTCTTAAGAAAATTAGCTTTAGTGAAAATGGTAAAGGATATTATTAACAAATGTTCCAAAATACCTTTGAAAACCCAAATAAAGAAATTTTATCATTTCTGTTTTCCAAAGCACTGGGTTTCTCGTGTTATGTTCAATCAACATATTGAAAAAGAATATCTTTCATTTAGGTACGATTAACACATGTCTCGTGTGCACTTGTGCCAAAACCTTCAACTCGAACTCGGTTTTGCAATCTTCCACCATGAGGTGCTAATCTAATATCAAATGCATTTGTTTTATTGCAACGAAGGACGTGCCAATTATTGCCCATTCCATTTTGACTTAGGGTCAATTAGTCAACACGAAGCACTCCCAAAAAAAATTAATCCTCAAATTGATTGGGGTCTCAACTTGAGGAAGGAAATAGGAACATGGACGAAAGGATAAAGAAAGTGCTTCGAGCCTGACCAGTTGCGAACTCTTCATGAACTAATTTAGGGAAACAAAAGGACCCAATTGAGAAATTTCTCTCTATTATAGTGGGATTGGAAGCGACGTTCACTCCCCCACGCGATGCCAAAGCAGGCCTCTCTCCGTTTCTCCATGTTCCTCCAATTAAATCTTCGTCTTTCCCTCTGCCTTGACGTGATCCACTTGTGTTGCTCCTATCTTGTTCTATGGCCGCATGATTCAACAGCCATATCGGGGTTGGCTTTCATGCTTGCTGACGAGTAAATTTTATTTAGGGAAAAAGTAATACCTGACGTGACATGTTGATGTGCTAAGATAACTCGATTGATTGGTGATTGCATGCACGCTTTTTCACGATAATTTTGCCACGACGTTATCTCTACAATGGACTGATCAAGCTCGTTTTCAATGCAAGTTCCAAAATTTTAATGATTGAAAACATGTGCCTTACACTTTCCTTCCTGATAATATGGTTTTTTGCCTCTCAGGAAACTGTAAGAGATAAGCAATGATATTTAACTAGCTATTATCATCATGCTAATTTATCATGCAAAATAGGTGTTATGCATTGAAATATATAGGGTTCAATGAATATGATCTAACCATTTTAACTTTGCTTCCACCTTTTTAAGTTACCTTTCTTCAGTACATATACTCCCACTTGCACATATATTATCGTATAGAAAATCATTCCTCGTCTTTAATTTGATTCTCCATTTCTTCCTCATATTGCAGGCTGCATCCTCCCACTTGGGTTTGAATACAAACCCCACACTCATGTATATATGGCCAAGTGCACAGAGCATTGACATCATCGCATACGTATCAATCTAGTGTTCCTCAGGACAAATCCCAAGATTATTACCTTACCTATTAAAAAAATCCTGCATTGCAAAAATTTTAAAAAAGATTTGTGGAAACTATAAGAGTGGCTGTCGGCCAAAGCGGTTCCTCCAGCAAAAAAAAAATAAACAATAATATTTATCTAGCTGTTATTGTCATGCTAATTTATCATGCAGAATAGGCGTTACGCACTGAAGTGTGTATGATTTGACGAATGTGGTCCGACCATTTTAACTTTGCTTCCAACCTTTTTAAGTTATCTTTCTTCAATACATATAGTCCCACTTGCACATATATTATCTTCTAGAAAACCATTCCTTGTCTTTAATTTGATTCTCCATTTCTCCCTCATATTGCCGGCTGCGTCCTCCCACCTGGGTTTGAATACAAACCCCACACTCATGTATATATGGTCAAGTGCACAGAGCATTGACATCATCGCATACGTATCAATCTAGTGTTCCTCAAGACAAATCCCAAGATTATTACTATACCTATTAAAAAAATCCTGCGTTGCAAAAATTCTAAAAAAATATTTGTGGAAATATTATTCTGCTGATATTATATAACAAAATAAAAATTTGAGTAATATTGCGTCGACACACATGGGCATGCGAGCACACATGATTTGATATATATACATCAACTAGGAGGGTGTTACAAGATGGTACTATACGTACTAGATAGCCAATGGAAATCAAAGGTTACCCTCAAGGACTGAGGTGAGTTACTGATTGACAAATATTTTATGAGATTTTGCAGGACCGGTGTTAAACTATTGTAAAAATTTAAAATTCGTGGTTTCATATTTGATTATTCTATTCCTTTAATAATTGAGGTAAAAAGTGAAAGCTAGTTCCTTCCTTCCGAAAGGCAGTTTCATCAACTTAAAGGAAGGGATGGGAAGTCAAAAAGTCAGCACTTGAGCCGGACAAAGATGAGCATCGAAAAGAGAAAACAAATATTGACCAGGAAAAGAAAAAAATAGGGGAAAAAGTCGAGTCTTACCGCATTTTGCGCAATCAGTTTTGGAGTCTATTTTAAAATTGGTCTTTGAAATCAATGAAAGCTTTGATCTTTGAAATTAATTTATTTTTTCACTGTGCTGCTAACTATATCCTTACAATATTTTTTTTTTCCAATATGAAGCAATAAGATTCTCTATGTGATAGTAAATGCAGGAATTGAACCAACACTTTTGTTCGGAAAGATGAATAACGCCAATAGTTATTTAATTTTCAAAAATTCCATGCAATAATTGAAGTGCGTAACTTCGCTTATACAATGAAAAAGAAAGTTTAGATTAAAATTGCAACTTGCATTATTTTGGTGATAGTTATCGACATAGCTAAGAAGCTTCATAAAATAATATGTCACGGTTATCTTATAATTTATTAAGTTGAAGCATACATGTTTGGTTGGTGGGGAAATCATGTATGCACTTTATTTCATCTATGGATATACAACCAAAATAAATTTGTATTACTAATATGTCATAAACAAATGTTGCTGCTGTGCATTTATTTACAATATAATTAAATGAAATGGCTTTATTTTCTATACTATACACTCCATTGAAATTACTTTATATAATTAATATTGAAAAAATGTGTCTAATGTGCATTTATAGTAGAGTAAGTGAGATAACTGAGAATTTTTTCTTCTAATCAGTCTAAAGAGTATTGAGTTATGCAACGATGTGGCTCGATGACAAAACTCCGTTCTTAACCATAAATCCAATTTACACAATTTTCAATCTTTATACGAGATTAGATCTGATAGAGTTAAATAGAAAAGAAAGGAAGATTATTAATTACAGAAAAAAAAAAAGGGAGGGAGTTGGAGGGATTTGATTACAGCGTTGTTTACATGTTAATTACATGAGAAAATGAATATACTATTTAGGACTAATATAAGATAAGTTTATAAATATACAAGAATGAAAAATGTGTTTACTAGTCACCACACCTCTACCAACTGCTGAACATTGATGGATTTCTAGGATTTTAAGAGCCGTAAAAAGTTACTTTGGGTGTGTCTATTTTGGCAAAAAAATGAATGATTTGTAAAAAAAATTACTAAAAATAATTGTTTGTATTACTTATAAAAATAAATTAATAAAAAAATATTTTTACTATCATTGTGAATATCTAAACATAAATTGTTGCCGATAATGTAAATATTTTTATTGACAAATTGTCTCAAGCAACATAAGCAATAATTTTTAGGAAAATATTTTTCAAATTATTCATTTTTTGAAAAACAAACGTAGCGAAAAAAAAAAAATGCAAATCCCTTCTAATTCTCCCCTTCATTCTCCCTTAGTTTATCTAACAAAGTGACCATTTTAGAATGACTGCTCTTCTTTCCTAGTCTCTTCTACCAAAACACCATCATTTTGCGTGGCCACGACTTCCTTGAAAGTTGAATTTTCGAGAATTATATTGCGCATAGGCTGTGTAAAAATGGCTTTCTATTATTACTGTCTCGGTTAGATGATGTATCGTTGCGCGTACTTTGCATGTTCTATCAGCAACTAAAATCAAAATACCTTTTCAAATCCACATTCAGTCAGATTGCGGGGCTGGCCATGAGCCATGTTGAAATTGCAGTGACTACACGAGAAAGGCAAAGGCCAAGCAGCGATTTGAACGCCGGCAGCGACCACAAGAGAAAGGCAAAGGCCAAACAGAGATCGAACACCGCCCTTGTTAACAGATATACCACCGATTTTTCTTTTCCCATGCTGTCAAATTTCCGCTGTTTCTACCCATTGGAAAAACGGCGTTTCGAGCTCTCCCCGATGGATTGTTATAGTTTTGGCATTTATTATGGTGGCCATATGTTAGTTGAGTGCTTCAAATGCTAGATGTTAGAAGCTTGGTACGGGAATCACGGACTCTATCTGAAACTCCACTGGGGATTTGATCTGGCACCAGAAATTAGAGCTGAGGGTTTCGGGGTTTTGTGGTTGGATTGACCTTTCGATACTTAACTTAGCATTGGAAATGAGAGAAAATTTAGAGGGAAAAAGGGGAGTTTAAGGATGGGAGACATTTTTCTAGAGAGAGAGAGAGAGTCAGATGGAGAGAGATCATGCCTGAGTGTCCATGTAATTGTTTATATGTTACTATTGATAGGTTGTCGATAGTGTCAGATGACAGTTTATAGATGACAAATAGTAAAAGAATACTATAAATTGCGTTCTCATTATGGGGATCAATGTATGTGTAACTTTTCAGATAATATCAGCATCATTACATGCTCCAATGAAATAAGATTAAAGTGATGTCTAGTCAAGATCAATTTATCAAATAATTAACTATAATTGCTAGATTAAATACTCAATATGCCAACGTATCGAAAATATCTTGACAACGATGGATTGGCTAGTCAAACCACACCCGCCCGGTCAAATAGCTGGTTCAAGCTCCCAACCCAATGTCACTCTCCCCACAGGTCAATCTTCCTCCTCACGTTTGAAATTCTCAAATCAAAGAAGGATAAAGAAATCACTCTCCCCACAGGTCAATCTACTTTTTCTTTTTACACTAGCGATGTATGATCTACTTTTCCATAAAAGGTTATGAGAAATTAATATGATACCTTACAACTAGACTCAATATATGAAATTGTTAAGTGATTAAGTGCTTGATTTGAATATATTATATTATAATTTAAATACAATATATTAAAATTTAAATCAAAGCACTTCCAAATAGAGCAACCTGATATTTGACGCTCACTATTGTGTGAGTAGAGTGAACCTTAGATGAGACAATTTGCCTACATCCTTGAATATCAGTAAAAAGAAATGCTTCCAGATACGAATGGTTATCAAAGGTTTGCATCTTTACTAGAAAAGATCCTTGCTTTTGTCTCCTTTGCAGTTTTGATAATGTAGTCTTTTCTTCAATTACTCTACGGGACTCAATAGGCATCTGATAAGATTGGAAGAATTCAAAGTACTCAAATAGAATATTCTCATAAATGTGTCATATCAATCGTTCCTATCCTACCAAAAAAAAAACAACGAACTTGACATATGCACATGCGACATGTTTAAACAATGCATGCCGAAGGACAAACGCAAAGAGAAAATAATAGGCCAATCCGAACGCAAGCGCATGCAGTTCCATGATTCTTGAGTTGCATGGTCTCGTGACGAACTGGGGTAGTAGGAACCCGCAATTTTGTACTGAAAGTCTTCTAGATGTTCCGTAGACCGAAAGCAAGGACAGGAAATATCTAACGCGCTCCTTAAGATTTAACATACGGATGTCGAGAAACTATTCATGCTCTGGGAGTTCAGTTTTTCCTCGACAGTGCATCTCAACCTTCGAATGCGTGGATGTCATGCCCTGAACGCCTTACGCCTTGAATCTAAGGATCGAGATGCTGATAAGCAATGCTCCCTGTTCAGATGATGAATACTCGAAAATTTAAGGCATCTCAACGTGCCTTTGTGGACGTCAACTTCCGTGAAATCAATTCCCGTCATGTTTGCTATTTTGGCGATGGGCATGAATTCCTGCGCAATGTTTCAGCCCTATAAAACGAGCGTTGGAGGATTGAACAGGCATGTGATGAAGGATCAAAGGGTTGTTGTTGGGTTTGATCAGAAGGTTTGGCTCACCGCAATCGCGGGGGCTCTCAGTTCTGGTCCCGTTCTACCGTCCGAGAAGAAGATGGGCACTTGACCTTTTGAAGATGGAAGAGGGCACTGTTCGAGAAGGAGATGGCGCTTGACCTTTTGAGGATGGAACGGGACACCTGATGTTGAGGAGTCGTCGTCGCCCCATGTTCAAAGATTGATAAAATAAGACAGAGAGATGAAGACTACTTTTGAAGATTGCATTTTGCACTTGACCCAAGCTAAGCACGCAATGCCTCGTGGGGATTATATTTTGCACTCTAGCACTAAATCCATGAGGCCAAGAACACTAAGGGTGCATGAAAAATTTATATTTCTCTATTTTTTTTTTTTTATTCCTTGAAACAGGTTTGGAATATAAATCCATTTGGTAACATATTTTTGAAATAGATTTCTATTTCAAAAATAGATTTGGAATAAAAATTAGAAGTTAAAACTTTTAGCTTTTCTATTTTTAAAACAAAAGTGATAAATGAAAAAACTTCTTATTGTTTACTCTTGTCACCGCCCACCACCCATGGAACACTAGATGATGGCCGGTTGCTGGGTTTCCCCTTGTTGGGCATCATACGTCAAATGCCTGCGCCACCCATTTCCTGCGGTCTTTTTTTTTTTTTTTTTTTTTTTTTGGTAAGGGTTGCTTGCAGTCTTGCCATCCCCTGAAAATGGAAATTCTATTTTGTTATCAAACAAATTTCTATTCTGGAAATATAAATTTTAAGTTGTTATTAAACGCGTTTCTTTGCTCGAAACTTGTCTAAGGAATAAAAATTAATTTTTGTTCTAAAATTTTATCATATATATCACAAACTGTTCTCTCAGAAAATACAAGCTAAGCCTTAATTCCCAAATCACCAACTATAAACCTAACCTTGAATTGAACACCTCCATTTTGCCACCTCTAGATAGAATTGAGGTAGGTCATCATAGTTGTTGACTAGACCTAATCAAATGGACGGGCTTGGCTACTTTTTAGTGGCCCATTGGCCCGCTTGGACAAAAATCCCAACCTTGATCAATGGGGAAACCGAGCTTTGGATGGGACGTTGCCTTCCTTCATGAAGCATAGGAGAAATAATATAAACGATCTGTAAACTTTGACCCAAATACAATATAATCCCTAAACTTATAAATCATTCAATATGATCCCTAAACTTTTGGTTTATGTTTAATTTTGTTGTGAGATTATATGAAAATATTTAATATTGTTCTTGAACTTGAATTAATAGAAGAAAAATATTGAACATTTTTATATAGTTCGGAAACTAAATTGAACAAATACTAAAGGTTTAGATACCATATTGAATAAATGTTGATCACATTGCATATTGAGCCAAAGTTCATAAATCATTTATGTCATTATCCTCTAAGTATATAATAATTTAAATAAGCTAAGAGTAGGGGAGGAAGCATGATGAGTATAATCAAGTAACCGACCCGTCCAAATCCTAAGGCTGCATTTGGTAGCTTGGGATAAAATTCATGATAGAATATAATTTATCTTATCCTATGTTTGGTGCTTGCTCAGGAGATGATAAAATGGGATATAAGGGGGATATAGACAGGATAAAATTATCTCATGGGGGAGGGGATAAAGGTAAATAGGATTTTTAATGTTCATAATAGAAAAGTTATTTTTCTTAAATAACAAACTTATTAATTAACAAAATTGAAATTATATTTCAATATAAATAATATGAATTCTAATTTAAGAAATTAAAATAAAAAATAAAAAAGTATTTTTTAATTAATCTTATTTTAATTTATATATTCAACTTCAATTCTATCTTATAATAAACATTCAATATATAAATTAAATATTTATATTTATTATATATTTTAGGTATTTTTGTATTTTAGGTATGTTAGTATAGTTTACTATTTGATAAAATTTTATTAAAGAATGATGAAATGGGAAAATGTATATGATATGATGTGAACATATCTGACTTTATGAAAGTAGAAATTTTAAGGAATAATGTTATGAGAGATTTTCACCATCTCCATTTATGAACATTTAAGTTCATTTGTAACGATATGCCATTTATATCAAAAAATGTAGATAATATGATGTGAGTATATTTGACTTTAATATTACGATTCACCAAACAATGGACAGAATAAAAAAAAAAACTCATAATTTCATATCCTATCATATCCAGTTCTATCCCGATTAGAAATTCGGATAACCAAACGTAGCCTAAGAGGATGTAAACAACTTTTGGGTTTTTGGTAGCAGGACGAGTTTTAGGTAGGCTGAAAAAGAACCCAAGGGTTTGGGATGGCTATCGAAGCTGACATGTAAAAATACTAAAATGCCTTTATTTCATTTATAGTCCTTAGGTTATGTAATAAATAAAAAAATATTATAGGCTTTGGGAACTTTTAAAGATGTACCTTTCGATCATACCCGAAAACCTCTATGTTTGATAAATTATTTTAAATTAACGCGAGATTACTTACATAATTTTGTGAACCCCAGAAAAAAAAAATAATAAGCATTGCTTTTCATTTTAGGACAGTCAGATTTTAATTCTTTTCAGCCTTATATTCTGCAAATTGATGGGATTTATTATGTATTTAGTATAAGATCTTCATTTGACCAAAAAGATTAT
Source organism: Eucalyptus victrix (assembly GCA_016097545.1). NCBI lineage: Eukaryota > Viridiplantae > Streptophyta > Magnoliopsida > Myrtales > Myrtaceae > Eucalyptus > Eucalyptus victrix. The sequence goes on from CM027835.1 coordinate 14,676,702, forward strand.
GGTGGGGTGTGGGTTGCCGACGGAACCCGATTACTTTAGTGAGGCAGAGTTGAGATTTTATATCGGAGCCAAAAAAGATCCAAAATATATTTAGATCTGTGTCTAACTCAGAAAATGAATAATTTATTATAAAAACAAACAAAAATAAATATTTTCACTCTCCATGAAAATGCGTTGACATGAATTATTGTCAATAATAAACATTAATGTGTAATTTATATATATTGTGGGACATTTCTATAATTATATTTCTATTGATATCCTTCTATAATTATTCACTCCTACAAATACATATCATGCAACTCTCCTTGGGGTTAAGCCATTATAAACACTTTATCATTATTTTCTCTTAATTCTAAACATCAATGATAAAAATATTTTTTATTGGCTAATTATTTTAGACAAAACAAATAATTATTTCTAAGGAATTTTTTTAAAAGGTGAATTTGTTGAGAAATAAATGGAGTTCGCAGAAAAACAAAAATTATTGGGACAAGTCTGGATGGGCATGGAAAACAAAAGAAAATGACAGCATGCATCTCGTGCACTCGGTGTTCCTTGGTCTTCGGTCTGAAAGTTCTTCAGGCCCCCGAGCCAGCCAGCCAGAGAGAGAGAGAACGTGTTTGATCGTTTTGGATTGAGGGAACTCGGGAAGCTGATAGCTTGAGAGAGAGAGAGAGAGAGAGAGAGAGAGAGAGAGAGAGAGAGAGAGACGTGTTTGATCGTTTTGGATTGAGGGAACTCGGGAAGCTGATAGCTTGCGGCGTAATTCTCAGAAGGGTCGGATCATCAGGAGCGGGAGAAGGTCCGGGATGGATCAGATAATGAACAAGGTGGGGTCGTATTGGCTTAGCCAGAAAGCTAACAAGGAGATTGATTCCGTCTTTCACCGTGAGTTTATCCTCCAACACCCCCCGGGGGATTGTCTCTTTGTCCCACCCTTTGAATTTTTGCAATTCGTGGGTTCAGTTCATGTTGATCCGGTGATGAAGTTGCTTCTTTTAAGACCAAATTGACATGTTCGGGATAGCTTCTTTTGTGGGTTTTGTCGTCCTTGCCTGTAACGATTGGATTTCGGCAATGACATTATGGGTTCAGTTCATTGGGTCTCTGCATGTCTCCTGCCTTGCGACTCAATCTGACATAAACCAATCTGTGTATGCTTGGCATCCCGTGCACTTTCTCTTATATCGCCTTGCCTGGTTTTTTAATCGGAGAAGAGATGGATTAACGTATTTTGCTCAATAAAATGATCCACTGCTGGTAGATTTTTTCTCTTCGGCTAAAAATTTTCCATTGGCAGTTGTGGAGGAGTTAGAGAGTATGTTATTGATAATTGAGAATGAACATGCAACTAACAACTCCTAATGGAAATGGATACTGTAGTTTTGCTTTTCTGCAGATACATCGAAGTGAAACCTCTCTAACACCAATGTTTGATAGATTTTCTGTCCAACTATGCACATTTTAGGAATGAGAGCAGTTTGTTTGATGCACATTTCTGTAGTTAAAAGCACTGACAAAGTTTTTTCAGTTGCAGCTGAAAGCTCATTGATTTTAAGCTGCTCATGTCTTTTATTTAGGTGAATTTTTAAGGGTTTCTGAAGTGCACTAATTAGTTTGCCTATCCTTTAAGCGTGGTAGTGGTGGATGCCAATGAACGGTGATGGCTTTGCCAATCAGAGCCTGATTGGTTGTAATCCTAAGTTAGGTCTTTGCCCCATGCATTTAGACGAGAATCACGTGTTAAAAACTATAGGGCTTTTATTAATCAGTGTCATGGCTTGCTTAGTATATGTTTTTGAGGAAAAGAAGTCCTATTTTCTCAGGTCAATGTAGTTCTTGACAAGCACGTGTCAGACAGCATATGCATGTGGGTTTGTAGATTAGTAATGAAGTTTCAAATTCTTTGTTGGTTGAAGTTAAATCTATTGGCATAGAAATCTACAAAATGCATGAGACCTATCTCTCTCCACGTGCGCGCAAACACACGTGGGTATCTGCTCTCACTTAGTGGTAGAAAACAGGGGAGAAGAGAAATTAAATTTGTTGTCACCATCACATTCATAAGTTCATTAGCGTACAAATATTCATGATTGTGGAATATTTTTTTTTTTTCTGCTAACAGTTTTCTCTTTGAAAAACAGTCAATGTCAAGAAGCCTCAAAAGTGGAACTAAATGGTTGGTCAACAAACTGAAAGGTTTGCTCTTAACACATATCTTGTGTGCCACTATTTGCTTTCATGTGTTAATCATTAGGTAATGACGCTCTTACTCACCTGTTCCGCTCACTGGAATTTGAAGAGCATTCTTTGCAGAACATAACCTGGCAGATTGTTTGTACACTGAGAAAAGTTGCCCTTATAGTAGTAATTTTATCATGTTTTTTCCTTTGACAAAAGCTTCACATTGCCAATGTGCAGCCTGACTTTGATTGTTTCCCCTAGTAAAGGTTCATGATGACCCTCATAAATGTCCAAATAGATGCTGATGCCCCAGCAGCAGAAACCTCCTTTGTTGAGTTCCTCAATGTGATATCATGGTCTGCCATTAGTTATCTCCTTGGGCATCTATTGCCACACAAAAAGATAACCTTGTGAAAGCCTCTTGTTTCCATGGGTCATTTGCAATGAATCTGATGGCAAGGATGATTTGATCTAAACACCGATATAATGTGGTATTATAACTATAAATACACAACATGATTTTTTCTGTTTCATTAGAGATTTGGTGTAATTGCATCCCTTGCTTTACTGGAGCCTTGCCTTTCAATATATAAAGAGAGTTGATGATATAGACCCATCTTCATAATTTCATTGTCATAGGCTATGCCGAGGGTATTTACTTCTCAAATATTTTTACTTTTTTTAGATAGATTTGAGATGCACTTCGCAAACAAAACTTGAAGAATGAGCATTTTACATCAGGTTGAGGGTTGTTCGACTCTTTTTTTTTTTTTTTGCATGAACCTCACTCATAACTTGGTTTTGCAGGAAAGATGCAAAAGCCATTGCCGGATCTTTTGAAGGAATATGATTTACCAATAGGGATCTTCCCTCGTGATGCTACCAATTATGAGTTCGATGAGGAGACCGGAAAGTTCACTGTCTTCATTCCATCAGTTTGTGAAGTAGGCTACAGAGACTCCTCTGTTTTACGTTTTTCCACCACGGTGACCGGCATTTTGAATAAAGGGAAGCTGGTGGACGTAGAAGGGATGAAGACGAAGGTGATGATTTGGGTGAAGGTGACGTCAATTTCTTCTGAAGCATCGAAGCTTGACTTCACTGCCAGTTTGAAGAAAACGAGAAGCAGAGAAGCTTATGAAGTTATTAGGGCTGGATTTACAGTAGATAAGTTTTGAGGTCTTCTGCGTTTGTGTTGAAGATCTTGGCGACTTGGTCATGTATTATAGAGCTTCTGACATAACACGCCGTGCACTTTATGATTGCTCTATGTAAGCATTCGAATCGTTCCTCATAGTTAGAGTCAATAATATCTGTGTGATCTGGAAGTTGCTATAGCTTCTGGAGTCCACTTGCTGTTCAAATCAATAACCATGTGTAAATGTCAGAGTTAACTCGCTGTTGATAATAGCTTCTGATGTTATGCAACTCCAGGATGTCATAAAAAGCTGGTTTCTCTGTAGATCCGGTTGGTCTTGCTAATGGGGTTTGTTGCCCCAGCAGTTGCAAGTCTCAAGGAGCTTGCAAATGATGCAAGGAACGTAAAATCAAGTAGCAAGTTAACCTCTATGAATCTGTGTGAGGATCCAATTAATCTAATACTATTATACCATGTTGATGCTCCATGACGGCCCCTATGGGAATTGACGTGTGGCCCATCTAGTGGTTGCCACGTCACTTCCCTTTGCTTTTATTCTTTTGTTTCATCTTCATTTCTAAGAAATAATTTACCATCAGTAAAGCCTTGAAAATAATCTTATATGATTACCACCCCACCTCACATAATTATCAATTTTTTTTTTTGGGTAAAGATAAGAATTATATTGAATTTTAATCAAACTATACAAAAGGTGATCCCAACACCGAAACTTACACTTAAAATGACAGGGAGTTATAGCGAGTGGGAAGGTGCTGCGACAAAACAAAAGATTGCCAAACAGCGGCACAAACAGCCAACCGGCGATGCCCACCAACAACGGCAAGGAAAAACAGCCAAAACAGTGGCGAGTACAAGCAAAACAACGGCAACAAAGAAGGAAACAGGAGGGAAGGAACGCCAGCAGCCAGAGCACCCCTCAAGCAACCTTCGAAGACAGAGCTAACTCCAAGTAACATAACTCCCAGCCAACCGTAACAGCTGCCAGCAAACCTCCAAGGAGAATGTTGAAACAGCCCATCCATCAGAACCAACGGCTACAAGGGGGACGGGCAGCACAAGAGAAAGCGGGACGCCCTCAGCAGGAGAGCCAAACAACGTTAAGGATGAGGCTTGGACTCTTCCGTAGAGAAAATAACTGGGTCAATTCCCAGTTGCGCTGGAACCTCCTATTTCTCATAGTGTCCACAACGTTCCTGAAAGTCAAAGCTTTGTCTTTGACGACTTTAATGAGATGGTTCTTCAATGCTGGAATCGCTAGAGCTTGTTCTCTAAACAGAATGCTATTTCCATTCTTCCAAATAATATGGCAAAGGGCACCAAAAGAGAATCGGGCGATGTCATAATTATCAATTTTTTAGTTCTTTTTCTTCCTGAAATTTATTCTCAATGAAATTATATTGATTGAAATAATAAAATATATAAATATCACTGAAATAATCCCCATGCATGAAAATTTTCGAAAGAACACATAGATGTAGTATCTTTCTTTCCTTTTATCATCTTATATTGAAATATCATATCAAAACCCATGATAAAAGAAACTTAATCAATCTGATATATTTAATGTACTGTTGGAATAAGCCAAATATGCTGATGACCTGCCTTTTTTCGCACCCTCCTGCGCCGCCACCAACTAGCCTTCGTGAATCAGGTTTCTTGGGGTACTCCTCGTAGACCCTCTTGAAGAGAATCGCTCACGGGCTAGAGCTCCTGAGATCAAGAGAGAGGAGGTTGCAGACATGGAAGTCCCTGCAGAGGACTCAAATGCTGAAAATGAAAGGATATATGTCTGATGAACTTAAGTCTTTTGAAGAAAGGAAAAGCAATCTAGATCAGTCATGTGAAGGTTATTGACGTCGGCTACGTAAACTGTAATGTTCATAAGTGCTCTTCATCAGCGACAAGGAAACAGTAAGTTCCAGGGATTGGTTAAGGGTCTAGATAAGCTTGCTGTCATTGATATCATAGTCTGCATTTGGCCTAGCATCACGGGCAATTTATCCGTGTTCAGTGCTGTACAATCTGTTAATTGGTGGCTCTTATTCATTTATGCGAGACCAATGTGTTCAATTTACGAACTTAATATGCAAAAAAGAATGCAGTGACCAGTCCTGGGCCAAATCCTCCCCATTTCCGAATCAGACGTGATTGCAGGAATCCGTTTGCCTGCCGTGTGCTCACTGTCGCAGATAATGTTCAAGTTAAGCCCCTGAAAATTTGGAGGAAGTACCTCGGCATGGGCGAGTTTTTCCTACGGGATAATGGACACAACGCTCTTAGGCAATGCATTCGGTACGGTGATTGCATAGTATATTAAACATGTGAATTTCCACGTTGCCCGAGATTCGGCTATTTCAGATCATCTTGTTAGGTTTAGGTTATGAGTATTATTCGAAGATCAACTTTATTACAGACTGCCTCTTGTTGATTTCATTCAACCTCAGACATCAGGCCAATTTTCCCCAATTAGAACCAGCTGCCATCATCTGTACAGATACTAGGGCGGTTGACAACATTTTCATCGTAATCACAGTTTATATTAACAAGAAATTTACGGGATAAGTACACTAATGGTGCCATAAGTTGTGTACGGCGCTCACTTTGGTGCCAAAAGTTTCCGTCGGATCACTTAAGTGCCAAAAAATTTGAAAAACGCTCACTTTGGTGCCAACGCCGATCTGAACCGCCGGAAATCTGACGTGGCGTTTTTTTTATTAATTTTTTAGGCCGACATGGCTTGCGGGAGAGCACAATCAGCATCTAAACCACAAAAACAACATCGTTTGGCTTCTTTCCCCCAAATCGAAACCCTAAATCCCCAAATTGAAAGAGAGAGAGAGAGAGAGAGAGAGAGGAGGCACGCCGTCTTCTTCCTTGAAGAGCGACACCAGCAGCGAACGGCACCAGCGGCAACACCATTAGCGCACCAGTAGCAGCACCAACAACGGCACTAGCGGCGGCGGCGACAGTGCACCGTTGCGGCACCTTCAACCCCTCTTCTTCCTCCTCCTCCTCCGCCTCGCCTCCTATTCTTTCTGCCACTTTTTGTTTGAGCAACGATCTGGTTCCCTCCTCGCTCACCTGGTCGAGCATCTACAATGGTGGCCGAGCAACGGTGGCCGAGCGTTGGCGGCGAATAATGGTGGCCGAGCGGCAAGGAAGAAAACCTAACCCTAATTTCAACCCATATATGAGCTAAACGGCGTCATTTTTGCGAGGGTGTCCATGTAGAAGAGCAAAACGATGTCGTTTTTTGAAGAGGATGGAAAACGACGTCGTTTAAAAGCCGAGCAACTTTTTTTTTTAAAATAAAAATGCCACGTAATCATTTTGGCCGGAATTTCTCGCCGGTGGCACCAAAGTGATCGTTTTTTCTCCGATTTGGCACTTAAGTGATCCGATGGAAACTTTTGGCACCAAAGTGAGCGCCGTACACAACTTATGACACCATTAGTGTACTTATCCCAGAAATTTACACAATTGTGATGGCCCCAGGAACCAAAAACAGGATCTACCCATATCGCCTTTCCTTGGTAGCAGAATGTAAGCTAGCTTCAAAAATGAATTTCTTGGCATATAAAGTCGATCTAGTCGACCAACATCTTTTTTTATGACTTACAATCTGTCTCCTTTGGCCTAAAGCAGAATCTCCGAGTCCAGTGTCTCCGGAAACTGGTGTTGTGATCATTATCGGGAGGACGAGAAGACTGAATCATCTCCCACATCACTCTTATGTCTCCACATTCCTCACAAGATTCCATGTCCTCGTAAAGCATCATTAGGCGGCAGAAGTACACCACAAGTGCCATAACTTGGCACGCCGGGACACTTAAGTGCCATAACTTGGCACGCCGGGACACTTAAGTGCCATAACTTCAAAACGGTACACTTAAGTGCCACTTTTTTTTTTTTAGGGACACTTAAGTGCCATCTCCCGACCCTTACCGGAATCCTACGTGGCAATATTTTATTATTATTTTTTTGCCTACGTGGCTCGCCGAAGCTCCAAATCAAGATAAAAATTAAAAAAAAAAAAAATTTAAAAATTTAAAAGTTTTAATTTTAAAAATTTCAATTTCAAAAAATTAAAAAAATTTAAAAAAATAAGAAAATTTTAAAAATTTTAATTTTAAAAAAAATTTAAAAATTAAAAAAAAAAAGAAAATTTAAAAAATTTTAATTTTAAAAAATTTTACAAATTAAAAAAAAGAAAATTTAAAAAATTTTAATTTTAAAAAATTTTAAAAAAATTTTAAAAATAAGAAAATTTTAAAAATTTTAATTTTAAAAATTTTAAATTTTTTTAAAAAAATAAAATTATAAAAATTTTAATTTTTAAAAATTAAGAAAATTTAAAAAAATAAGAAAATTTTAAAATTTTTAATTTTAAAAAAAATTTTAAAAATTAAAAAAATTTTAATTTTAAAAAATTTTAAAATAAAAAAAAATTTAAAAATTTTAATTTTAAAAACTTTAATTTTAAGAAATTAAAAAAATTTTAAAAAATAATAAAATTTTAAAAATTTTAATTTTAAAAAAATTAAAAAATTAGAAAAAAAAAAGGGAGGGGGAGGCGGCGGCGGTGGAGGTGGCGCGGTGAGGGAGCCGCCCGGCGGCGGCAAGGGAGCCGCCCGTTCGGCCTCCCACCCCCCTTTTTTTATAACTTTTTTATAATTTTAATTTTTTATAATTTTTCTTAATTTTTAAAAAAATTTAAAATATTCTTAATTAAAAAAAATTAAAATTTTATTAATTTTTTTTATTTTTTTAATTTTTTTAATTTTTTTTAAATTTTTTTAAATTTTCTTAATTTTTAAAATTTTTAAAATTTTTAAAATTTTTAAAATTTTCTTAATTTTTAAAATTTTTAAAATTTTTAAAATTTTCTTAATTTTTAAAATTTTCTTAATTTTTAAAAATTTTTTAAATTATCTTATTTTTTAAATTTTTAAAATTTTCTAATTTTTTAAAATTTTCAAAATTTTCTTAATTTTTTAAATTTTTAAAATTTTCTTAATTTTTAAAATTTTTAAAATTTTCTTAATTTTTAAAATTTTTCTTAATTTTTTAAAATTTTTTAAATTTTTCTTATTTTTTTTAAAATTTTTGAATATTTTAAATCTAATTTAATTAATTTATATACTATTATTTACACGTAGACGCGAAATTTCCGGCGAGCTCGGTCCAAAACGAAGTCGTTTTGCATGCTGACGTGGCGGAGAAAATGCAAAAACGACGCCGTTTCGCGTCTACGTGTAAATAATAGTATATAAATTAATTAAATTAGATTTAAAATATTCAAAAATTTTAAAAAAAATTAAGAAAATTTTAAAAATTAAGAAAAATTTAAAAATTTTAAAAATTTTAAAAATTTTAAAAAAGAAAATTTAAAAAAATTTAAAAAATTAAGAAAATTTTAAAAATTTTAAAAAATTTTAAAAGTTAAGAAAATTTTAAAAAATTTTAAAAATTAAGAAAAATTTAAAAATTTTAAAAATTAAGAAAAATGTAAAAATTTTAAAAATTAAGAAAATTTTAAAAATTCTAAAAATTTAAAAAAAAAAAAAATTTAAAAAATTTAAAAAATTAAGAAAATTTTAAAAATTTTAAAAAAATTTAAAAATTAAGAAAATTTTAAAAATTTTAAAAAATTTTAAAAGTTAAGAAAATTTTAAAAAATTTTAAAAATTAAGAAAATTTTTAAAAATTTTAAAAAAAATTAAGAAAATTTAAAATTTTTTTTTTAAATTAAGAAAATTTTAAATTTTTTTAAAAATTTTTAAAAAACTTTAAAAAATTAAGAAAATTTTAATTTTTTTTAAATTAAGAAAATTTTAAAATTTTTTAAAAATTAAGAAAAATTAAAAAAAATTCAAATTAGAAAAAAATTATAAAAAAGGGGGGTGGGAGGCCGAACGGGCGGCTCCCTTGCCGCGACCGCCGCTCCCTCACCGCCACCACCTCCGCCGCCCGCCTCCCCCACCCCCCCTTTTTTTAAATTTTTAAATTTTTTAAAGTTTCTTATTTTTTTTAAATTTTTTAAATTTTTTAAAATTAAAATTTTTAAATTTTCTTATTTTATAATTTTTTTAATTTTTTAAAATTAAAATTTTTAAATTTTTTATTTTTTTAAAATTTTTAAAATTTTTAAATTTTTTATTTTTTTAAAAATTTTTAAAATTTTCTTATTTTTTAAAATTTTTTAAAATTTTTTAAAATTTTTTTAAATTTTTTTAAATTTTTTTAAATTTTTTTTAAATTTTTTAAATTTTTTTAAATTTTTTAAATTTTTTAAAATTTTTTAAAATTTTTTAAAATTTTTACAATTTTTAAATTTTTTAAAATTTTTAAATTTTTTAAATTTTTTAAATTTTTTAAATTTTTTAAATTTTTTAAATTTTTAAATTTTCTAAAATTTTTTTTTTAATTTTTTTAATTTTTTAAAATTTTTTAATTTTTTAAAATTTTCTAAATTTTTTTAAATTTTTTAAAATTTGCTTTTTTATAAAAAAATTTTTAAAATTTTTTAAAATTAAAATTTTTAAAATTTTCTTATTTTTTTTTAATTTTTTAAAATTAAAATTTTTAAATTTTACTTTTTTTAAAATTTTTAAAATTTTTTTTTTAGTTTTTATGCTTGATTTGAGACTCCGTGAGCCACGTAGGCAAAAAATAATAATAAAATATTGCCACGTAGGATTTCGGCAAGGGTCGCGGAGGTGGCACTTAAGTGTCCCACTCGAAAAAGAAAGTGGCACTTAAGTGTACACTGTTTTGAAGTTATGGCGGGTGTCCGTCTTGCAAGTTATGGCACTTGTGGTGTTCTTCTACCAAAAAATTGTTTAAATCCAATGATCAATCCAAACATAAAGCTTAGACTCTCCAGCCTCTTCCGCTATGTGCGCGCACGCGCATGTGTTAGGCTCTTATGATACCTTCGGCCTTGTATCTGAGACATGAAGTGAAGTTGAGAAGCATAGACTTTGTTTGGAAAAGAAGTGAATTTCTGAAGCTTGGCCAGTCTCTCCACTTGTTCACCCTCATATTGCTTTTCCCTCACTTACTCACACTCTCACTTGCATTCACTTCCTTTTATAAGTCATCTCGCTCTTTCTCTCCCGCTTATCTCCTCACTTCACTCAACAAGACAATGCTAAACAAGCTACACAACAAACCTAAAACAGACATGCCACAAAACAACACTGATCAAGACGGGACGCTCCATGGAAATCAAATTCCTCCTTTATATTATAAACTAAACATAATCAAAATGCAATGAGACACTCGTGCTTGTCCTCTTGATCCAACAATCATTTAGAAAAGTCAGAAGGGTCCGATTTATAAACAATTTCAAATTGTTTTCTTTAAGTAGCTCCAGATCAAAGGGTTAAAATATAAGGGACCTAATCCATTCAACTACACCCACATACCCGCAGCCTCTTGGTAATTTTAGCTTCTGGCAGTTGAACCAAGAGTCTCCAATCTCAGCAATCACAGCTGATTCACTAGAGAGCATGTCCTGTATGTGCTTGAATAGGACATTTGATATAGCTAGTACGAGTACCTAGAGGGGGGTGGATAGGTATATAAAAGATTTTTCTTGATAATTTCTTTATAATTGCGCAATACTTAGACAGTTGAAGAATTCGCGATAAGTAATAATCAACGTAAGACTAAGTAAAGGAAAGAGAGAATTAGACACGCGGATTATAGTGGTTCGGCTTAATTCAAACCTACGTCCACTCTTCTGCACTGACAACCAATTGGCTGGATTCCACTATGAACAAAGAGATGTTACAGTGTTGATCTTCCTTGATTTCTAGGTGTAGATGATCTACCACACTCACTCAAGGTATCACCAAGTATGAACACTCTCTGTGTATACAATTTCGCTCAAAATGAATCGACTAATAATCAAGATGCTTCAGACTCTGGAATTTCTCTATCGATCACATCTCTTTCACAACTAGAACGTCTTCCTTTTTATACTCCTTTATGCCATTATACCGTTGGCACTTTCCAAAGGAATTCCTCCAATCTACCCGTTGGACGGAATCAATCAAGAAGATCATTCGAGCTATTAAAGGAACCTGACGATAGCCCATCAATCATGTTCGCCCACACAATGAGGATCTTGGTTTCCAAGAATAGAACATTCCAAGAATACTTCGTCGACCATCGGATCTTCAATTGATCTTGATAGGAACAAAAGAATCCGTTATATCTATCCAGCCAAAAAGATCTTCTCCGAGAGGATAGGATTAAATCTTCAACCATATACTTGACTCTCGATTTCCTTCGTCACTAGATCGAAAGACTGTCAATGAGAATAGTCTTGAGTCTTGAGTCTTGAATCTTGAGTCTGGTGATCGAAAGTCTTCAGACTTTAAACTAGACGATCTGCAGATATCCAGACTAGACTGATAGAAACGTTTTGTCAGTTTCAAAATATTATGGAAAGATTTCTCTAACAACATTCACCCTCAAGGGGTCCTTGGGTTCACACTTCAATGGATGGCCCTCCGGAACATAAATCCTATGATATTCCGCTAGACCCGTTTCGTGAGTGCTTTAAGAAAATCCTTCATCAGAATACAACCAAAAGCGGGTCCATTTCCAATGACAACCCTATCAGGCTGCAAAATAATGGCCTTCTCCTTCTTGAGGAGGGAATAACCAACAGAACTGTAGTCATTGAAAATGAGCCCAGCAAATAAGTAGGCATCTGCCAATTCCACGATCTTAGCGCAGAATGCAGTGCTCATCGCACCTCAGTTAGTCCCAAGGAAGTGGGGATGGTGCTTAGGCATGAGCCCTTTTGCCGATGGCATCACAGCTACAACATAGCCACAGGCATCAGCTAGTCCTAGGAAGGCTTTAGAAGCCTTTATGACCCGGAGTTTTGGGCTGCCCACTATTGTTAGTTTGTTTATAAAACAAATAAAGAGGTGCCTTGTCCCACATCGAAAAGATGTGAGTACGCACGTGGATGAGATTTTGTATTAACCAACGAACATTATTTTTATTTATTGAAAATTTGGATTTAACCAAAATTGGCCGGCCAGTGCTAATGTGGCAGCCGGTCGATGCCGGCACTGATGTGGCAACCAGCCGATGTCGGCGACCTGTTTTTAATAATGTTTTGTTTTTATTTTTTTTCATTTTTTCTCTTTTTTCCCCCTTCTCCCTCTCCCTCCTTCCTCCTTCCTCCCTCCTTCTTCCTTTAGCTCCGGCGACTGGCCAAAGGGGAGGGCTGGCCAGTCGTTGGACTGAGGCAGCCGAGCTAGCTAGCCTCACCGTCGTGGGGCAAGGGCGAGCTTGCCTAGCCACTGGCGAAATGAGCCCTTGCCAAATCCGGCGAGGGGGCTCGCCGTCACCGGGTCTGGCGAGGGCTCGCCTTGCTAGTTGACAAGCTCGCGCCCAACGACGGTGGGGTAAAACCCCATCGGAGCCAAAGGAAGGAGGAGGGAGGAAGAAGGAAGAGGGAGAAGGGGGAAAAAAAGAGGAAAAAGGGAAAAAAATTAATAAAATATTTCAACCAAATAAAATATTATTAAAAAAAGGTCGCCGGCGTTGATTGGTTGCCATGTTAGCGCCGGTGCCGGTTGGTTGCCACGTCGCGCCGGTGACTAATTTTCGCCGGATGGACTGATTAGGAATAATTTTAAAAGATTTAGGATGCAATTGGTCAAAAAAAAAGTTTACGACTAAATTGGCATAATTGCAATAAATTTATGACTTTTTTGGTAATTCTCCTTTCTCGAAAGGTTGCCTTTGTCCTTTTTTGCAACCTTTTGAAGAGTTGCCTCTATTCAAAAGACAAATATAAGTATGTTTGTTTTGAGATCAAACTAACTTCTTCTTCCATTTTTTTGTTTTCTTTCGAAAAAATTACAGCCATTGTTTCCAATTGTTTCTAATGAGAGACTATAGATACATACTAGAATTGTTACCACCGCCTGCAGTGGCCCAGTTGGTTAAGGCTCCAATGACTTTTTGTGAAGAGGGGAGGAGTTCGAATCCCGCTGGCTGCACCGGATCTTAAGCGTGACGTCGGAGTTGTGGGTCCTCAGCTAGCGTCACCCCGGGTTTACCTCGCCGGCTACCGGTTGTACGGGGGTTCCCGGGTTACAAAAAAAAAAATACTAGAATTGTTATAGTATTTTCATTTGAGACTTTGTTGTATCCGAAGGAAATTTGACGATGACCATTAGCAACTTTGTAGGGCATATAAATTTTAAAAAAAAATGATATCACGCCTCAAAGTCTGACTTGATTACTCAATTAGACTTTATTGTTTTACTCAATTCGAAGTTATATCTTCCCGACACCCACCATTTCTAGCTTTATTGCCTTGTTCAAGAACTCTACAGTTGCCTCTACTGCAGCTTCCAATCCCATAAGACTAGTCAATCTGTGTCAACAAAAATTAATTAATCACATCACTCTATTCATAAGCTAACACAACTAACAGACTCAATCGACTGAATAGATGCAAAATTACTTGGCAGAGAGTGCAAATGGAATCGGTTTGCAACTGAAAGTCGGGTGAGGTATGGCGGGCAAGTTGCAACTTATGCTTATGTAAACGGGCTTGCTTTCTTTCAGAGTAGTCGAGATTGCAGTATCGATCAGTTCATGTGCATCTTCCAAGTTATTAACCACAACCTAGAAAAAGGCGAAAAAGGAAACACTCAACACGTCATTTCATTTGATCTGCACTTAACATATTAACACCCATAACTACAATCTCTGCTAGCAAACTCTCCAACTCGAGTCCCATGCCACACTACTTAAGATACCATTAGTTAATTATAATAATCTTACACAACAGATCCACCACAAATAACGAGATCCAAAATCACGACAAGCATTATAATATGACTAATTCCGGAAAGTCGTCGAAGCGATGTTTCTAGTCAACATATACAACTTTCTTTAGACAAAGATCCGATTTGAATAAAAAAATTAGTGTCAGCAAAAGGAACGATGAAAAGGGGACCGAAGAGATACCTGAAGCAAGTAACATGTTATAGATGAAGCCAAATATTTTTAGGGGTTATTTTATCTTTTCTATCAAATAAGCTTTTAGGTTAAAAGTGATACCATTATATTAGCAATGGCAAGACGCTGAAAAAGAAAATACAGAGGCAAGAAGAAGAGAAAAAAAAAAAAAATGAGTTTTTCTTTATGAGGGTTCTCAATCTCTTTGTGCCCTGATCTTGAAAGAATATTATCGTTGTATTCCAACTTTTTTTTCGAAGTCTAGTGGATTCGCAAAGTGCCTCTACATGGAGACGTAGCCCAAGTTTGGGTGAACTTCATTAACAAAATTTCTGGCATGTTCTTCCAATTTTGTTTTTTTATTATTATATTTTGCTTGGTGAATTGTTTGCGAATATTATTTTTCTGGGATCAACGTGCGATTTCGTAACAACTGGTATTAGAACCTGGGTTGGCTAATCGAGAACATCGAGGGTTTTTTCGGTGACATTTGATTGAAAGCAAACAATATGACAAAAGATAAAATTAGAATCGATAAGTTTGATGGGCAGGATTTCGGATGGTGGAAATTACAAATTGACGATTATCTTTATCAAAAAGATCTCTATGCACCACTTGAGGATTGGAAACCCGAGATGGCAAAAGTGGATTCGACAGCAGAAGCAAGATGAAAAATTCTTGATTGAAAGGCATTAGGTGCGATTCGTCTAGGGTTGATGAAAAAGACAGGGTACCATATCGCGAAAGCAAAAACTGCAAAAGAAGCCATGGATATTCTAACAAATATTTATGAGAAGCTATCCAAATCAAATTAGGTATTTTTGTTGAAGAAACTGGTTAATATGAAGTTATTTAATAGAGGTTCTGTGGTAGAACATATTAATAGTTTCACGTAGGTCATAGGTTAATTGGAATCCACAGGCGTAAATTTAGATATGAAGCTTCAAGTTTTATTATTTTTATGTTCTCTTCCAGAAAACTACAATACCGCAGTGTAGAGAATTTTGAGCACCGTGAAGGATGATTTAATTCTTGATGATACTGTGAGTAGTATTATGGATGAAGAGATGCGAAAGAAAGTCTCTGGTGGAGATCATTTTTCTGCATCTACATCTTTAAAGGCACTCGCAGTGGAGAATCGTGGAAGAAGTAAAAGTAGAGGAAAGTTTAACGGGCGCGGCAGATCACAATCAAGGTGTAAGAGGCAAGTTGCAAAAGATGAGTGTTGGTTTTGTCACCAAACCGGACACTGGAGGTTTCAGTGTGAAGCCTAAAAAAAAAAAGCGGTGAGATGAGAATCAATGAACTAATGTGGTTAGCAATGAATCTTTGCTAGATAATTTGTGTTTGTCTGTAGGGTTTGACTTGATGACAGATAAATGGTTTATTGATTCTGATACTTTTTTTCATTGCACCTCGCAAAGAGACATATTTGATGATTATGTCAGTGGAGAGTTTGCATAAGTGGTTGTGGGAAATGGCCACATGTGTCCCATTGTTGGGAAAGGAACCGTGACTGTGAATACCTTAGGTGGAGGATGTCTAGTTTTGCACGAAACTAGGCATATTCCGAAATTAAAGAAAAATCTTATTTCAACCAGTAAATTTGACCAAAAAGGTTTGGTAATAACCTTTGGATGCGGAGAGTGGAAGATAATCTTAAGAGCAAGAGTAGTAGTAAAGGGAAAGCGTACAGATACACTTTACCGTATCCAATGAGATAATATCAATAATATGGTTGCAACTATAATTGTTACATGTAATTTGTCCACTCTTTGGCATTATCGTTTGGAACATCTTGGTGAAAAAGGTGTAAAGCAGTTACACTCGAGGAAATTACTTCCAAGTTGCAAAAAGTTGAGTTAGATTTTTGTGAGAGTTACCTTTATGGAATACAGAAAATTGTTAATTTTCAATTGAATGGGCGACAAAATAAAGGCCAGAAGTTAGAGTTTGTTCATACTGATGTATGGAGACCTACTCAAGAACTCTTCTATAGCGGTAAGAGATATTTTGTTACCTTCATTGATAATGCGACAATGAAAACTTGGGTTTATACTCTTAGAGAAAAAATCATAAGTATTTGGGATGTTCAGAATGTGGAAGACCGTGGTAGAAAAAGAGACAAGTTATTAGATTAAAGCTTCGAAATTGAATAATAGTGGTGAATACACGAGTAAGGAATTTGCAGAATATGTGAGTCGAGAGGGCATACATGGGTTAAAAATTGTTCCTAGATTCCTCAAGAGAACGGTGTAGCTGCAAGGATGAACATAATTATTCTAGAATGTGCGAAATGCATGAGGCTACACATGGGTCTCCTGCTACACTTATGGGCTACTACAGTTGATGCAGCTGTTTATCTTATCGACAGAAATCTATCTAGTGCGTTGGATGGAGAAATACCACAAGAATGGTGGTCAGGTAAAAAGATTAATTATTCACATCTAAAGGTATTTTGTTGTATTGCATATACTTTAATTGACAGGGAGGATAGAAAAAAGCTTAATGCTAAGTCCTGGAAATGCGTCTTTATCGGATACAATAGCAACGAGTATGGCTATAGGCTTTGGGATTACGAGAATAACAAAGTCATTTGCAGTCGGAATGTGGCATTTCATGAAGAAAATATGTACAAGGATCGTCCGATAAAGCATGAAAATATAGTACAACCAAAATATGTTGAATTAGACACAATGCACTTGAAAGAGAGGTTCAAGATGAGCCTATTATCAGTGAAAAGGTAGTTCAATAGGAACGCAATAATTTGGAGCAAACTAACGACCCTAAAGCACCTGTATTATGGAGGTCTACACATATGAGAAAGCCAAAGGTAATTTTTGATCAATTAGTTAATAATGTTTTGAGCCATGTCTTATATATAGATTCAGGGAAACTGGAGACTTACGATGAGGCAAAGGTAGACATGTCTCACTTGCAGTGAAAATGTGATATGAAAGACAAGATGAGCTCATTACTTCATAAAAAAACTTGAGAGTTGACTAAGTTGCCCACATGTAAAAAAGATTTATTAAACAAATGGATGTACAGGATTAAGAATGAAGCAGATGGTAGTATTAGATATAAGGCAAGACTTGTAGTTAAGGGCTTTTCTAAAAAAGAAGGAATTGACTACTCTGAGATATTTTCATTTGTAATGAAAATGACATTAATTAGAGTTCTACTGAGTATAGTTATAGTGGAGGATCTTCATTTTGAGCAGTTAAACGTAAAAACAACGTTTTTACACAGTGACTTAGATGAAGAACTATACATGGCACAACCTAAGGGCTTTGAAGTCAAAGGTAATGAGTATATGGTATGTTGCTCGAAGAAAAAACTTGTATTGCTTGAAACATGCTTTGCAGTAATGATACCTAAAATTTGATGGTTTCATGAAAGAAAAAGGATTTGCACACTGTAAGTCTAATCACTGTGTTTATTTTCGCAAGTATCATGATGGTGACATTGTATATCTCTCTTTATATGTGGATGATACGCTGATGGCTAGTTCCAATATAAATATAATCATAGAAGTGAAGAAGATATTATCATCACAGTTTGCTATGAAAGACTTAGGAGATGCCAAGAATATTTTAGGCATGAAAATCATCAAGGACAGGAAAAATAAAAAATTATGGCTGTCGCGGGAAGACTATGTGAACAAAGTGTTAAAGAGATGTAACATGGATAAGACAAAATCGGTTGCAACTCCTCTAGCGAGTCACTTCAAACTTTTCAAAGATATGTGTCAAGGCACTTAGGTTTTGAAAGATGAGATGTCGGTAGTTTCATATGCATCAGCAGTGGGGAGTTTAATGTATGCCATGGTGAGCATGAAACCAGACATTGGACAGGCAATGGGAATTGTGAATCGATATATGCAGAATCTAGGCAGAGAGCATTAGAATATAGTGAAATGGATATTGAGATATCTAACAAGTACTTCCAATTACTCACTTTATTATGGTGGTATATCTCTAGAATTGCAAGGTTATGTAGACGCAGATCATTCGGGTAATCGAGATAGTGGTAAGATTACCACTGGATATGTCTTTACAGTTTCAAGTTCAGCAGTGAGTTGGATATCTCAATTACAAAAAGTAGTGGCTCTATCAACAACAAAGGTAGAATACGTGGCGATCACAGAAGCCTCCAAGAAAATCATATGGTTACAAGATTACATGGAGGAGCTATATCGAAAATAGCCAATCAATACACTATGGAGTGACAGTCAAAGTGCAGTGCACTTAGCAAAGAATGCAGCTTATCATTCAATGACTCAACATATTAAGAAGCGTTATTACTTTATCAGGTCAGCATTAAAAGATAATGAGTTAAAGCTACAGAAGATTGATGGCTCAAAGAATCTAACTAACATGTTGACCAAGGTAGTGGATAGAGAGAAGAATATTTTCTGTATTATTACCATTAGTATTACTTCATATTGATTGATGAGGAGTATCACATAGGCACAAGTTTTTCAAGTACTGATTTTTTGAGGAAGGTGGATGCAAAATTGCTTGGCGTTTGGATATATTTGTCTTCAAGTGGGAGATTGTTATAAATGAAGCTAAATATCTTTAGGGTTTTTTTTTTTGTCTTTTCTATTAGATTTGCTTTTAGGTTAAAAATAACATATTTATATTAGTGATGGTAAAACGCTAGCCGTCAATTTTACCAAAAACAAAAAAAAGAGACGCTAGCCGTCAAAATGCTGAAAAAGAATATAGAGAGGCAAGAAAAGGAGAGAAGAAAAAAATGAGTTTTTCTTTATGAGTGTTCTCAATCTCTTTGTGCCATGATCTTGAGAGAAGATCATCACTGTATTCCAACTTTTTTTCGAAGTCTAGTGGATTTGCAAGGTACTTCTACAGGAAGACATAGCCCAAGTTTGGGTGAACTTCGCTAACAAATTTTCTAATGTGTTCTTCCGATTCTACTTTTTTATTATTATATTCTGCTCGAATTGTTTGCAAGCATTATTTTTCTGGGATCGACGTGTGATTTCGTAAGATAATAGTCTAAAAACACCGAAGCTCTTGGCTAAAATCAAGCAACCCAATGGTATGGTGAAGCACCTTGTTCGTCTCGTAGTCGTTGAAGTTGGGCCCGCCGATGATGTAGACCACTGGCAGGTTCTCACTATAGGCCCCGGCGATAGGTTGAGCACGATGAGCCCACCAATGGTGAATGTCATGACGTAGGCCCCGATGCCCCGGGAGCGGGCATAGTCGTCGGCACCGTACTTGGCGTTGAGCTCATTGCAGCAGCTGATGAGGTGGTCGAGGAGCGTGAGGTTGAAGTCGCTGAAGATGGAGAAGACGTCAGTGACGCCAATTTGGACGAGTTGGCGGGCAAAGTGGCAGCCCACGATGGCATCAGGGGAGCCGACCGCAGCGATCGCGGGCTCTGTTGGGGGGTGACCCGACGTCGTTGCAGGGGGACTTGCATGAGTTGAGTGCTCTGATGTTGGTGTCCATGGCGGAGCGGTAGCAGCGGTGGTGGCGGTGGAGGAGAAGGAGGTGAAGGAGAAGGTGAAGCGAGGAGTGGCAATGGAGGTTCACGGGCGCTTCCGGAGTTTTTTGTGTGTGTTTGTCCGTGGAGGAGTGGTTATAAATGCAGTCTTTTTATATGCCAACGAGAGAGAGTGTGTGTTTGTGCGTGGAGGAGTGGTTAAAAATGCAGTCTTTATAGATGCCAACGAGAGAGAGAGAGAGAGAGAGAGAGAGGATACAATGGGTGGTTTTGCGGCGGAGAGAGGAAAGGTATTGGCATTACCGTGGAAGGCGGAGGGAGAGAGGAGCGATCATGATGATTTTTTTCTTCTCCGCCCTTTTGGAGGGTTGACTTTTCAAAGGTGTGCTGAGCAATTTCATGTGGGATTTCCTCAGTTTTGGATTTCAAATTGACCCGCAAATGTTGGGTTCCATTCCGTTTGGACCGTGGAATTTGGGCATATTCAATTTCGTTTAGAATTTGCGGGTGGGGGACTAGGCGCGACACGAAAAAGGGATCGCAAGACAAGGTCTTGACCCTTTTAGTAGCGATTTCATTTTTATATATTTTTTATTCTTTTGCTCCTCGAAACATAAGAGAAAATATAAATCTATTTGATAACGTCAGCTAATTTTTTAATTCTTCAAAACAGATCAATGAATAAATTTTGAACAAAAACTAGAAGTAGAAAAAATTTATTTTCTTATTCCTAGGAACAAAAAGAGAAATAATGTCATTTTAGAAAAACAAGCTCAACATAACTTAATACTTGTCTTTACACAATCGCACAAGGTTCGGTCTCCTGATCCAATCCAAATCCCATTTTTTGGAATAATAAAAAAATAAGGAAAAAATTTAGAAATTATATTTTGAGTAGTTTTACTATATTTTAATGTTAATTCTAGTTAGAATTAGTTTAGCATAAAAAATATGAAAATATTTTGATGAAAATTGATTCAAAATTTAATAAGCTTTTAGAGCTTTACTATATAGATTTTTCAACGCCGTATCTTATAGAGACAATGCAAGGTGGCAAAAGCTTGATGACTCCAAGCAACGTTTACTCTTTTTCTCAAAAGATCCATACACCTTTTCATTGTAATGCCTAAAGGATTGCCATCAATCTCCTCATATTGTGAGTTATAAACTAATGAGACTCTCTCTTTCCGATTCCAATGATCCATTTTTTACTAATTATTATGTTGGATTTTCTTAGGTCATTTTAAAATACCTTGATCAATCAAATCATTACAAAAGTCCAATTTTATCCAAACATGAAATGTTAAATCCTTTTATTATTAAATAAAAAAAATTAGAAGTATAAATTTTTAGGGTTGTACCAAACACATTTTTATTCATTTTCCATTCTATTAACAAAATCCTTGTACAGTTACCAAACATCTTTTTTCTGTTCAGAAACTCATATAAGGAATAGAAATGGAAAAAAAATTTCTAAACCGAAATTATTCCCGAGAACATAAATTTTACCAAATGTACCCTAGAAGTCACATGATTGTTTTGGGGTTTCAGAATTCGAAAATCTACTTGTACACTCTTTACGCATACCAAGCTATTCCTAAGAGTTTTTGCTCTCTTTTTTTTTTCTTTTACTGATCTTTTTTTTGCTCTTTTTTTTTCTTTTACTGATCTTTTATTTATTTATTTTATGTTTAAACGTATCGAGTAATGGGAATAAGTGTATTTAACTCTTACAAGTTTATTTTTCAGTGTTTTTTTGAGTCTTAAAATTACATCGTTAGTAGCCACTAACATGTCCCTTACAATGAATGAACCAGGATTTTTTTTTTTCTTTTTTTATGGTGAATGTTATCGAATGTGCTAATAACTACAATCGCCAAATTTTCTTTAATAAGTTTTTTGAAAAAGAAAAAAAAAATTGCACATGATGGTGCGAAGTACTTTAGAACCTAATGAAACCCACATGCTACAGTTTTGAGCAGTAGGTTCCAAGTTTTAGAATATGCAGGATAAGTTACTAGTTCCAAAAAATATGGAACATGTTCCGCTGATAAATTATAGATGGAGGGTGAAACACAGTTCATCCCTAATTGATGTTGATGCAACCATATTGAAATCAATCCACAAAATTCCCATGTTAATGTATCTAATATATAATCAAGAAATTCCAAATTATTTGATATATGAAATTTTGTATCGTAAAATTTTACATGTTGATTTTTGAAAAGAAATAGGTAGTTTTACATTCGAATACATCGCACGACAGCCACACACCAACACGCAATGCATCCGCATCAGTAGGAAAATGTGCTTTTACCCATGTGACTCGCAATCACATGAAACACTGCTCGATGGCGGACTGAGATCCATCCGTGGACGCTGTTTTGGGGGTTTAAAAATCCGGCGAGCGGTCCTTGGAAACGATGCATCGGGCTGGTTTCGGAAGACTAAGACGTCGAGTTCGATTTGGCCACTGGTTTGCTTGGCGTTTGCAAAAGAAAACGACAAGTGGCAAAGGGAAACCGACCATCCTCGGATCATCGTCGTCCTTTGTTGGACAATTTGGCCTTTTCTCCTTTTTGGGCCAAAAATCGAAACTTGTCCTTATATTAGGGGCCGCAGAGCAATTTTTTTTTTCCTATTTCTTCTCAACGTTTCTTTCGTTTTGCGGAAAAATAACACAAGTATTCATAAACTTTGACTCAATATGTAATGTGGTTCATTAACTTTTAATTTATTTAATGTGATAAATTTTAACTTATTATACAATGT
Source organism: Eucalyptus victrix (assembly GCA_016097545.1). NCBI lineage: Eukaryota > Viridiplantae > Streptophyta > Magnoliopsida > Myrtales > Myrtaceae > Eucalyptus > Eucalyptus victrix. Next base: position 14,699,302 of record CM027835.1, read on the forward strand.
GACCCTTGAATTTTTAATTTATTTGATATAATTTATGAACTTTTGATATATGTTCAATTTAATCCTTAAACTATATGAAAATATTCAATGTTGTCCATAATCTTAAATCAAATGAAGGACTACATTCAAGCATTATATTGAGCATGTATCAAAAGTCCAAGGAACAAATTGAAAAAATTAAGAATTCAAAGACCACATTAAACATTAAGTAAAAGTTTAGAAACCACATTGCATATTGACCAAAGTTCAAAGATCATTTGTACCATCATCTCTTCATTTTCTTTTACTTTCCACTAAGTTTATCACAAACGTGGATGGCCAGAGGATTATAGTATTATGTTATTGCTAATGAATAGTGGAGCCACTTAACTTGAACCGCGTTTTTCCACTCAATCCCCAAAAGAAAAAATCATGTCTCGGAGTAAAGTGCCCAAGGTATAAGCTAAAACTCCCATCCCCGAGCTTGAAAGCAGATTTTCCTTTTTGTAAGTGATTATTTATAGGAAGAAGGGCTTTACTTTGAACGTAAGTTAGAAGATGGTGGATCACGCCACAACTTGATTCCAGAGATTACAGCAAATAAACTTCTATATCATTTCACATGTCCCAAAATAAACAACTTGAAGGTTCCCCATACTAATCAAAGATAAATTTGAGGCAATGCATGTGTTATGGTATGTGATTCTTCTGTACAAGCGAACACTTGTGAGTGAAGCGTAGGGTTATCGGATGAAGAGTGAGTGATGTAAGAGGATGGATATAAAAATTCTATGGGAGTGGCATTAGGACAATTGATGCTGAAATTTTAGGATAGAAAGGATACATCTTTAGAGAGCGCTAAAGGTGAGGTTGGCATTCCATGCACAAACTAGTTGAGAGTTGATTACTACTCTTCTGATAACGCCATGATAGGCCATAATTAATTGGTGTGCCAATAGTGATATGCTATCTTACTCAATGGACTAGATGTTCAAACTAAACTAGGTGTGATATGATTCGATATGAAAAGCTATTTGCCCTATTATTCTCCAAAACAACTATATAAGGAAGGTGGAAGGTTGGCCTGGTGTTATTTGTTTACCAGGCACCACACTAGTTATTCCTCAACCAAGGATTTGCTAACCCATGAAAGATGGTATCAAAGCAAGATCCCTCCAATGAGTGAGATGAGTTTGAGAAAATTTGTTGTCTACCTGGCTCTATGAGGGCCAAGGAAAAACATGCTTGAACAAAGTGCAGCTCTCAACCAACTTTTAGGATGACAATAGGAGCACAAGAAAGAACTAATTCCTCACCGAATACAGAAAATGCTCCTAGATCAATTGGTGAATCTTCAGAGAAGGTTTATTATCACATCTTCAACAAGGGGAGAAACCTCCACTAGTATGCTAGGATCAAGAAAGGCTTCATAGGAAAAATAGAGTGCTACCAAAAGGTGCAATTGGTGAAAAATGCCACACTTGTTAAGGAAAGCACAAGTGACTGAATGTGTCAAATGGGTGCAATCAAAAGAAGTTACCAATGGAGTAGTCTATTTAGTTGGGTGAGCATTGCCATTTGATATATGATGATCCAAATTGGAGCATCAATGGTTAAGAAAACACAAGGATAACCTGCAATGAGAGCATTGCGGAATTGAGTGGGGGAGAATGGCACAATTCATGATTCTCTCATACTCGCGGACTCTTGTGAATGGAGCTTGGGATTATCAGGTAAAGAGTAAGTGATGTAGAGGAAATGAATGCAACTGGCCCATGAGTGGCATCCCGAACGATTGGTCTTAGGAGTTCTAGGATAGAAAGGACAAATCTCCATATAGTTTTAAAGACAATGTTGGCTTCTCTTGCACAAACTAGTCAAGAGCTGATGCCGCTCTCCTGACGAGCCCATGGAAGGCCAAAATCAATTGGTGTACTTAAAGTGATATGTCGTCTCACTTGATGGACTAGATACTCAAGCTAAACTGCACATGGTGTGATCCGATACAAGGAAACTATTTGACATATATTCTCTAGAATTATAGAAGGAAGGCCAGCCTAGTGTTATTCGCTAATTAGGTGTTGCATGGACTATTTCGCGGCCAAGGATCTGCTGACCCGCGACACATGCATTCGTAGAGTTTCCCTGTCCTCAACTCCAAGCCCACCAAACGTAACCGTGCATTCACAATTCTTCTTTCCGCATGTTTAAAAAGTCGACCAGAAGCCAACGATCAAAGATATTATCAAAATCCACAACCAGGAGACATGATTATTTTCATTTCACAAAGCATAGGCAATGCCCGAGAAGACGCTATCTTTTTCATGTCCCCAACAAGTACTTGAAGCAACATACTGATGTGAATCAAGGCTTCTACTAAGAATTGGGAGGGCGGCCATTGGCGGCCGAGACCCGGGAACCCCATTCCAGAAGCTCTTTGCTGGTGTCGTCCTTGTGAAGTATCACCTCTATGAAGCACAAGCAATCCTTCTTGGGCCCTGTCGCCGTTTGAATCGCTTCCGTAAGCTCCTCCTCATAGAGAACCTGCAAAAATGAGCAAATGTTATTATTTCCATGGAGGGATTTGTTGAATTGGCAAATCGTCCTGATTGTAACTCATATACAAGCAACTTTCTTTTGCTGTCCAGCACTTGCCCTCGCCATTGTGAATTGCTTCCACTAGGCCAGTGTAATTCCAGTTCTTGATCACATTGTAGGGACCATCATGGATCTCCACTTCAATGGTGTAGCCGCCATTGTTTATCAGGAAGATGATGGTGTTCTGCCCACATCGCAGCATGGTTGACACATCTTGGGCAGTTACCTAGAGTGCAAAAATCGCCCACGACTTTAACATTATTCATCTCTTCCATTCAATCAACACAACAAGATAAAGCCAATAAAATTTAGTAGAAAAAGGGAGGGAAATGAATAAGGTCAGCGCATGACTGACATTGTATGACAAAACTCCTCACTTATGCAAAACAAGCCATCATGAATGACGTAGTTATGCATAGAGCTTCTGTCAAGAAGATATCACTAGTTATAGATATGCTACTAATCACATACGTTTGGTTCAGCATTTTGAAAGTCCATTAGAAGAATACAAAGCAGTTTACCTTAAAAGACTTTAGGTAAATGTAAAGGCCGTTTGGAAAACTATACTTTGAGATACAAATTTAAGAGAAATGTCATTTTATAGAAAACACATTTGAAAAACTCTTTCAGTAATTAAATATTATTTTTTTAATTTTATTTGTTTAAAATTGAAAAAAAAATAATGTATGCAACTTTTTAAATATAAATTTTAACAATTATACTATAAAAAAATTGAATACATATACAATTTTTTTGTTTAAAAAGACCAAACCCTTCATCCAATTTTTTTTAAAATTTTTATTTGATTAAAAGTGAAAAAAAAATTATGCATGCAACTTTTTAAATATAATTTTTCACAATAATACTAAAAATCAAATACATATATATAATTTTTTTATAAAAAAAAGACCAAATTCTTCGTTGAAATTTTTTAATTTTTATTTGTTTAAAATTGAAAAAATAATGTATGCAACTTTTTAAATATAAATTTGAAAATAATGCTAAAAAATCAAATATGTATATATATATATATATATATATATATATAAATAATTAAAAAGAAAGACCAATAATACCAAAAAATAAATACATAATTTTTAAAATTTTAATTGTTTAAAATTAAAAAAATAATGTATGCAACTTTTTAAATATAAATTTTGACAATAATACCAAAAAAAAATCAAATACATATATATGTATATATACACATATACACATATATGTATATATATATATATATATACACATATATCTATATATACATAAAATATATATACATAAAAAAAGACCAAATCCTTCGAAATTTTTAATTTTTATATTTTAAAATTTGAAAAAATAATGTATGCGATTTTCTAAATATTAATTTGAAAATAATGCTAAGAAATCAAATACATATATATATATATATTAAAAAAAATACCAAACCCTTCTTCATAATGTTTTCATTTTTATTTGTTTAAAATTGAAAAAAATAATGTATGCAACTTTTTAAATATAAATTTTGACAATGATGCAAAAAAAATCAAATATATAAAAATTTTTTTAAAAGACCAAAATATATTTAATTTTTTAGCATTTATATATTTTTATATTTTTAGCATTACTTTGGCATTTAAAAAAATAATAACGAGAGCAAAAACAAAAATTTGAAGAATGAGTAAAAATAGTTTTGAAAGAAAAAAATAAGTATCGCATTTGGGCAAATACTTTGAAAGCTCAAAACTAGTTCCTACTAACATTAGGCTTTCAATCTTCTCAATGCTAGCTTTCACTTGAAAACTACTTTAAAATAGTTGTCAAACAATCCAGCATTTTCCCAATAGGTTTGGAGACTAAAAACTCTTGGGAATGTTGAACCAAATGCATCCTAATAAATACCAGAAACCATTTTATACCTGAAAGCTACCATCTCCAATACATGCAATGACTCTCTTCTCTAGCACTACCTGTGCATACCCAAGGGCTGCGCCAACAGACCATCCAATAGATCCATACTCATTTGGAACTCATACCTGCATAGCCCCATTTGAACAATTTCAGTTTGTTTTCTTTAAGTAGCTCCATATCAAAAAGTTAAAGACAAGGAACCTAATCTATACAACCACACCCACATACTCGCAGCCTTTTGGTAATTTCAGCTTTTGGCAGTTGAACCAAGAGTCTCCGGTCTCAGCAATCACGACTGATTCACTAGAGAGCATGTCCTGTATGTACTTGAACAAGACATTCACCCTCAAGGGCTCCTTGGGTTCACACTTCAATGGATGGCCCTCTGGAACATAAATCCTGTGATAATTCTCATAAGCGGTGGTATTCTGCTTAACCCGCTTTGAGAGTGCTTGAATAAAATCTTTCATCAAAACACAACCAAAAGAGGGTCCATTTCCAATCACAACCCTATCAGGCTGCAAAATAATGGCCTTCTCCTTCTTAAGAAGGAGGGAGTACCCAACGGAGCTGTAGTCGTTGAAAATGGGCCCAGCAAATAAGTAGGCATCTGCGGATTCCATGATCTCGGCACAAAATGCAGTGCTCACCGCACCCCAGTAAGTTCCAATGAAGTGGGGATGGTGCTCTGGCACGAGTCCTTTAGCCGATGGCATCACAGCTCTGGAAAGCCACATGCATCAGCTTGTTCTACAAAGGCTTCACAAGCCTTTGCAACCCGGAGTTTTGGGCCACCCACCATGACCGGCTTCACTGCCTTGTTCAAGAACTCTGCAGCTGCCTCTACTGCAGCTTCCAATCCCATCTGATTAGTCAATCTGTGTCAATAAAAATTAATCAATCACATCACTCTAGTCCTAATCTAATGAAGCAAATAGGCTCGATCGATTGAACAGGTGGAAAGTTACTTGGGAGAGAGTGCAAATGGAACCGGCTTGCGACCGAAAGCTGGGTGAGGTATGGCAGGCAAGTTGCAGCTTATGCTTATGTAAACGGGCTTGCTTTCTGCCAGAGCGGTCGAGATCGCGGTATCAATCTGTTTATGTGCATCTTCCAAGTTATTCACCACAGCCTAGAAAAAGGCAAAACAGAAACAATCAACAAGTCAGTTCATTCGATATGCACTTAATATACATTCCCCTATCACAATGATCTGTGCTAAAACCCCAACAGCAACTCCCCCTGGCACACTATTTAAGCAACCATTAGTAAATTATTATAATCTCACAGAACAGACCCACCACAAACAATGATATCCTCTTAGCAATATCTCTAGTCAACAGATACGTCTTTCCCAAGATAAAGATCAGATCCAAAAGAAAAATTAGTGTCAGTGAAAAGGATGATGAAAAGGGACCGAAGAGATACCTGAAAGCAAGTAACAGTCTGGAAACACCTAAGCTCTTGGCTAAAATCAGACAACCCGGTGGTATGGTGAAGTACCCTATTCGTCCCGTAGTCGTTGGAGTTAGGCCCACCGACGATGCAGACCACTAGCAGGTTCTCGCTGTATGCACCCGCAATTGCGTTGAGCACGCTGAGCCCGCCGACAGTGAAGGTCACAACACAGGCCCCGACACCCCGCGCACGGGCGTAGCCATCGGCAACGTACCCAGCATTGAGCTCATTGCAACACCCAACGAGGTTGAGCCCCGGCTCAGCGATGAGGTGGTCAAGGAGCATGAGGTTGAAGTCGCCAGGGACGGAGAAGACGTCGGTAACGCCAATCTGGACGAGCCGGCGGGCAATGTGGCAGCCCATGGTGGCATCAAGGGAGCCGGCAGCCAGGGCATGAGGGAGGGTTGGGCTCTGCATCACTGAGGCGACACCATTGGGGGGCGACCCGACGCCGTTTGAGTCGGACTTGGGGGAGTTGAGGTCGCTGACGTGGGTGTCCATGGAGGAGAGGCTGGAGGAGGTAAAGCGAGGAGGTGCAGTGAAGGTTCGTTGAGGGGTTAGTTAAAAATGGAGACTTTAAATAGGCTAGAGGGTGCGAAGAGCTGTGAGGAGAGAGAGAGAGACTTCGGTGAGGTCGCCGGCCCTCGTCGGCGATCGCCGTCCCGGCGACCGGAAGGAAGATGAGAAAAAGAAAAGAAAAAGGAAAAAAAAAGAAAAAAAGGAAAAAAAAAAGGAAAAAGAAAGAAAAAGAAAAGAAAAAAAGGAAAATGAAAAGAAAAAAATTGCCAAAATGTCGATTACCATTTAAAAATTAAAAGAAATTTGGAAAAATGAACCCGCTGACACGCCACCATTTTGACATGTCGATTACCATTTCAACCGTCGAAATTTGGAAAAACCCGCCGACACGCCACCATTTCTGCTCTCCCTCTGGCCATGTCCCAAAACCAGATTCCAACATGACCTGCTCAAACACCTTAGCTACCCTACGAACTTGGAATCGGAACCCGACTGAAAATCAGCAATTCCATTCTTATGAAACTGTACTGGCGCCCCCTTGAAATCACCCTTGAACCGTTTAATACGATCTAGTCCAAGTGATTCCCAATTCAGTCGGTCCATCTTACTCACCCCTAAAGCTATTTATGCGATTTTTCACTATTTTTTTCCTTTATAGATATTTATTCACATTTAAATGTGTTGGGTAATGGGAATAATTATATTTAATCATTAGATTAATATCACAAAAAATTCCAAATTGATACATATTTGATAAATTTATCTCAAACTAATTTTTTTAATATGAAAAATCCAAAATAAGTACATGTGTGGCAAATTAATCATAAACTAATTATTTGACTACTAAAAACTCTAAATTATATCAGTTAAATTTTATTGTCAATTTACTAAGTTAGATGATATGTGACAATTGACAATTGATAACGAAAGTGCTTCAAGCCTGACCCACTTGTGAACTCTATGAACTAAATAGATCTTAGGGAACAAAAGGACCCAATTGAGAAATTTCTCTCTATTTTAGTGGGATTGGAAGTGACGTTTACTCTCTCCGTTTCTTCATGTTCCTCCAATTACATCTTCGTCTTTCCCTCTGCCTTGACGTGATCCGCTTGTGTTGCTCCTATCTTGTTCTATGGCCACATGATTCAACAGCGATATTGGGGTTGGTTTTCATGCTTGCTGACGAGCAAATTTTATTTAGAAAAAAGTAATACCTGACGTGAGATGTACTAAGATAACTTGATTGATTGGTGATTCCATGCACGCTTTTCCGCGATAATTTTGCCACAACGTTATCTCTACAATGGACCGATCAAGCTCGTTTTCAATGCAAGTTCCAAAATTTTAACGATTGAATACTACCCCCCCCCCCCCCCCCCCTTGCGATAATATGGTTTTTTGGTCTCTCAAGAAACTGTAAGAGATAAGCAATGATATTTATCTAGCTATTATCATCATGCTAATTTACCATGCAAAATAGGTATTACGCACTGAAATGTATATGGTTTGATGAATGGGTCTGACCATTTTAACTTTGCTTTCACCTTTTTAAAGTTACCTTTCTTAAGTACATATACTCCCATGTGCACATATATTATCGTCCAGAAAACCATTCCTCGTCTTTAATTTGATTCTCCATTTCTCCCTCATATTGCCGGCTCCATCCTCCCACTTGGGTTTGAATACAAACCCCACACTCATGTATATATGGTCAAGTGCACAGAGCATTGACATCATCACATACTTAAGCATTGACATCATCCTAGTGTTCCTTAGGACAACTCTCAAGATTATTACTGTACCTATTAAAAAAAATCCAGCCTTGCAAAAATTCTAAAAAAGATTTGTGGAAATATTATAACAAAATAACATAAACCATGGTAGAAAATTTGAGTAATTCTGTGTCGACACACATCGGCATGCGGGCATACATCAACTAGTAGGGTGTTACAAGATGGCACTATACGTACTAGACAGCTAATGGAACTCATAGGGTACCCTCAAGGGCTGAGGTCAGTTACTGATTGACAAATATTTTATGAGATTTTACAGGACCGGTGTTAAACTATTGTAAAAGTTTAAAATTCGTGGTTTCATATTTGATTATTCTATCCCTGTAATAATTGACGTATAAAGTGAAAGCTAGTTCCTTCCTTCCGAAGGGCAGTTTCATCAACTTAAGGGAAGGGGTGGGAAGTCAAAAAGTCAGCACTTGAGCCGGACAAAAATGAGCATCAAAAAGAGAAAACAAATATTGACCAGGAAAAGAAAAAAAAATAGGGGAAAAAGTCAAGTCTTACCGCATTCTGCGCAATCAGTTTTGGAGTCTATTTTAAAATCGGTCTTTGAAATCAATGAAACTTTTGATCTTGGAAATTTATTTATTTTTTCACTGTGCTGCTAATTATAGCCTTACAATATTATTCTTTTTTTTCCAATATGAAACGATAAGATTCTCTGTGTGATAGTAAATGCAGGAATTGAATCAACACTTTTGTTCGGAAAGCAGATAGTTATTTAATTTTCAAAAATTCCATGCAATAATTGAAGTGCGTAACTTCGCTTATACAATGAAAAAGAAAGTTTAGATTAAAATTGCAACTTGCATTATTTTGGTGATTGTTATCGACATAGCTAAGAAGCTTCATAAAATGATATGTTACCGTTTTCTTATAATTTATTAAGCTGAAGCATATGTGTTTAGTTGGTGGTGAAAATAAGTATGCACTTTATTTCATCTATGGATTTAATTTACAACAAAAATAAATTTGTATTACTAATATGTCATAAACAAATGTTGCTGCTGTGCATTTATTTACAATATAATTAAAAGAAATGGCTTTGTTGTCTATACTATGCACTCCGTTGAAATTACTTTATATAATTAATATTGAAAAAATGTGTCCAATGTGCATTTACAGTAGAGTAAGTGAGATAACTGAGATTTTCTTCATCTAATCAATCTAAAGAGTATTGAGATATGGGACGATGTGGCTCGACAACAAAACTCCGTTCTTAACCATAAATCCAATTTACACAATTTTCTATCTTAATACAAGATTAGATCTGATAGAGGTAAATAGAAAAGAAAGGAAGATTATTAATTACAGAAAAAAAGGGGGGGGGGAGCGAGTTGGAGGGATTTGATTACAGCGTTGTTTACATGTTAATCACAAGAGAAAATGAATATACTATTTATGACTAATATAAGACAAGTTTATAAATATACAAGAATGAAAAATATGTTTACTAGTCACCACACCTCTCCCAAGTGCTGAATATTGATTGATTTCTAGGATTTTAATAGCCGTAAAAAGTTACTCTGGGTGTGTCTATTTTGGCAAAAAATTAACGATTTGTAAAATAATTTACTAAAAATAATTATTTGTATCACTTATAAAAATAAATTAATAAAAAATATTTTTATTGTCATTCAGAATATCTAAACCTAAATTGTTGCAGATAATGTAAATATTTTTATTGGCTAACTATCTCAAGCAACATAAACGATAATTTTTAGAAACATATTTTTCAAATTATTCATTTTTCGAAAAACAAACAGAATGAAAAAGAATTGCAAATCCCTTCTAATTCTCCCCTTCATTCTCCCTTAGTTTATCCAACCTAGTGACCATTTTCGAATGACTGCTCTTCTATCCTAGTCTCTTCTACCAAAACACCATCATTTTGCGTGGCCACGACTTCCTTGAAAGTTGAATTTTCGAGAATTATATTGCGCATAGGCTGTGTAAAAATGGCTTTCTATTATTACTGTCTCGGTTAGATGATGTATCGTTGTGCGTACTTTGCATGTTCTATCAGCAACTAAAATCAAAATACTTTTTCAAATCCACATTCAGCCAGATTGCGGGTTTGGCCATGAGCCATGTTGAAAGCGCAGTGACTACACGAGAAAGGCAAAGACCAAGCAGAGATCGAACACCTCCCTTGTTAACAGTTATACCGCCGATTTTTTCTTTTCCCATGCTGTCAAATTCCCGCTGTTTCTACCCATTGGAAAAACGGCGTTTCGAGCTCTCCCCGATGGATTATTATAGTTTTGGCATTTATTATGATGGCCATATGTTAGTTGAGCGCTTCAAATCAAATGCTAGATGTTAGAAGCTTGGTAGGGGAATCACGGACTCTATCTGAAACTCCACTGGGGAATTGATCTGGCACCAGCACGAAGAGCTGAGGGTTTCTGGGTTTTGTGGTTGGATTGACCTTCCAATACTTAAGCTAGCACTGGAAATGAGAGAAAATTTAGAGGAAAAAAGGGGAGTATATGGGCTTGAGAGAGAGAGAGAGAGAGAGAGAGAGAGAGAGAGCCAGATGGAGAGAAATCATGCCTGAGTGTCCATGTAATTGTTTATATGTTACTGTTGATAGGTTGTCGATAATGATAGATGACGATTTATAGATAACAAGTAGTGAAAGGGTATGATAAATTGCATTCCTATTATGGGGATTAGTGTATGTCGAACTTTTCAAATAATGTCAGCATCATTACATGCTCCAATGAAATAATATTAGTGATGTCTGGTCAAGATCAACCTATCCAATAATTAAGTGTAATTGTTAGATCGAGCACTTGATATGCCAACGTATCGAAAATATCTTGGCAACGATGGATTGGCTAGTCAAACCATACCCGCCTGGTCAAATAGCTGGTTCAAGCTCCCAACCCAATGTCACTATCCCCACAGGTTCGTCTTCCTCCTCATGTTTGAAATTCTCAAATCAAAGAAGGATAAAGATTCTTTCATGTAATATCTACTTTTTCTTTTTCACCAAAAAAAAAAAAAAAAAGATTCTTCCATGTAATATCTACTTTTTCTTTTACACTAGCAATGTATGATTTACATTTCCATAAAAGGTTATGAGAAATTAATATGATACTTTACAATTAGACTCAATATATGAAATAGTTAAGTGATTAAACGCTTGATTTGAATACAATATATTATAATTTAAATCGCAACGCTTCCAAATAGAGCAACCTGATATATGACGCTCACTATGGTGTGAGCAGAGTGAACCTTAGACGTGATAGTTTGCCTGCATCCTTGAATATCAGTAAAAAGAAATGCTTCCAGATACAAATGGTTATCAAAGGTTTGCATCTTTGTCGGAAAAGATTTTTGCTTTTGTCTCCTTTTCAATTTTGATAACGTCGTCTTTTCTTCAATTACTCTGCAAGACTTAAGAGGCATTTGATAAGATTCCAAGAATTCAGAGTACTCAACTGGAATATTCTCGTAGATGGTGTCATATCAATCGTTCCTATCCTACCAAGAAAACAACGAACTTGACATATGCACATGTGACGTGTTTAAACAATGCATGCCGAAGGACGAAGGCAAAGAGAAAATAATAGGCCAATCCGAACGCAAGCGCATGCAATTCCATGATTCTTGCGTTGCATGGTCTCGTGACGAACTGGGCTAGTAGGAACCCGCAATTTTGTACTGAAAGTCTTCTAGATGTTCCGTAGACTGAAATCCATCACGCCATACGCTGGTCGCCCCCTACTGGACACCGGATACCCACTACTTGCGGGCTTGCCACCCACTGCCGGACACCAGCCACTGCCACCTAGAAATAGAAATTATATAGTTATAAAAACGAATTTATATTTTAGAAATAAAAATTTTAAATTGTTATCAAGCATATTTCTTTGCTCAGAAATTTATCTAGAAAATATAAATTAATTTTTATTTCAAAAATTTTGTCATGTGCATCCTAAACTGTCCTATCAGAAAATACCAAACTAAGCTCTTGCACGCATTTTGCCAATCGCTAACTATAAACCAATCGTGAATTGAATACCTCGCGGCTAGCCCTTGCACCCATTTTGCCACCTATAGATAGAATCGTGGTAGGTCATCATGGTTATTGACTAGATCTAATCAAATGGACGGGCTTGGCTACTTGTTAGTGGCCCATTGGCCCGCTTGGACAAAAATCCCAACCTTGATCAATGGGCAAATCGAGCCTTGGATGGTACGTGGCCTTCCTTCACGAAATATAGAGAAAAAATATAAATGATATTTGAACTTTGACCCAAATACAACGTGGTTCCCAAACTTGTAACTTGTTCAATATGGTTTCCAAATTTTATTTGTATGTTTAATTTAGTTGTGAGATTATATGAAAATATTTAATATTGTTCTTGAACTTGAATTAATAGAAGAACAATATTGAACATTTTTATATAGTTCGGAGACTAAATTAAATAAATACTAAAGGTTTAGAGACCATTTTAATAGATATGGATCACTTTGTATATTAAGTCAAAGTTCATAAATTATTTATGACATTATCCTCTAAGTATATAATAAGTGACTTTAAATAAGCTAAGAGTAGGGGAGGAAGTATGATAAGTATAATCAGGCAACCGATCCGTCCAGACCCTAAAAAAGAATCCACGGGTTTTGGGATGGTAATCGAAGCTAAAATGTTAAAATGCCTTTATTTCATTTATAGTCCTTAGATTATGTAATAAATAAAAAATGATTATAGGCTTTGGGAGCTTTTAAAGATGTACCTTTCGATCATACACGAAAACCTCTACATTTGATAAATCATTTTAAAGGAACTCAAGATTACTTACATAATTTTGTGAAACCCAGAAAAAAAAAATAATAAGCATGGCTTTTCATTTTAGGATAGTCAGATCTTAAATTCTTTTCAGCCTTATATTCTGCAAATTGATGGGATTTTTTATGTATTTAGTATAAGATCTTCATTTGACCAAAAAGATTATGGTGGGATGTGGGTTGCCGACGGAACCCAATTACTTTAGTGAGACGGAGTTGAGATTTTATATCGAAGTCTAAAAAGATTCGGAATAAATTTAGATCTACGTATAACTTGGAAAATGAATAATTTATTATAAAAATAAATAAATAAATATTTTTTCGCTCTTTACGAAAATGCGTTGACATGAATTATTGTCAATGATGAATATTAATGTGTAATTTATATATATTGTGGGGGTATTTCTATAATTATATTTCTATTGATACCCTTTCTATAATTATTCACTCCTATAAATACATATCATACAACCCTCATCGGTAGGGGTGAGCATCGGTCTAGGGTTGACCCTTGGACCGACCTTGGACCACCAACCATGCTAATCCTAGTCCGGTTCCTAAAAAGACTAAATCGGTCATTGGTCCTAGAATTCCTGAACCAACACTGTGCGGATCAATCCTCGCTTTTGAGTCCCGAGTTGAGATATATTTATATATATATTATATAGAGAAAACCTTAAAAAAAAACAATGTCAACAACATTAAATAGTTCTTTAATAAAGAGTTCAAGTAATTTTACATTGTTCTTTAATAACTTAGGTTTTTAATGTCTTTTTACAGCGTCAATAATTATAATTTACAAATGAGAAAAATGTTTTTGTAAGAAGTCCTCACAATGTCCAAAAAGGAATCTTATGGCATCCTCCTCTAGTATTCGTTATCTTCTATCATATTTGTTCTCTTAGTCTTCAATTTACTAAAATCGAAAAAAAAAACAACTTCTCCGCTCTCCATTCGACACTCACCTCACTTGCTTTGGGTCACTCATGATGTCTTATATGTTACTGTTGACAAGTTGTCGATAGTGATAGATGACGATTTATAGATAACAAGCAGTGAAAGGGTATGATAAATTGCATTCTTATTATGGGGATCAGTGTATGTCTAACTTTTCAGATAATGTAAGCATCATTACATGCTCCAATGAAATAATATTAGTGATGTTTGGTCAAGATCAACCTATCCAATAATTAGATTGTTAGATCGAGCACTTGATATGCCAACGTATCGAAAATATCTTGACAATGATGGATTGTGGCTAGTCAAACCACACCCGCCTGGTCAAATAGCTGGTTCAAGCTCCCAACCCAATGTCACTATCCCCACAAGTCCGTCTTCCTCCTCATGTTTGAAATTCTCAAATCAAAGAAGGATAAAGATTTCTTCCATGGAATATCTACTTTTTCTTTTTACACTAGCTATGGATGATTTACTTTTCCATAAAAGGTTATGAGAAATCAATATGACGCTTTACAATTAGACTCGATATATGAAATAGTTGAGTGATTAAACACTTGATTTGAATACAATACATTATAATTTAAATCGCAGCGCTTCCAAATAAAGCAACCTAATATATGACGCTCACTATGGTGTGAGCAGAGTGAACCTTAGACGCGACAGTTTGCCTAAATCCTTGAATGTCAATAAAAAGAAATGCTTCCAAATACAAATGGTTATCAAAGGTTTGCATCTTTGCCGGAAAAGATTTTTGCTTTTGTCTCCTTTTCAGTTTTGATAACGTAGTCTTTTCTTCAATTACTCTACAAGACTCAACAGGCATCTAATAAGATTTCAAGAATTCAAAGTACTCAAATGGAATATTCTCATAGATGGTGTCATATCAATCGTTCCTATCCTACCAAGAAAACAACGAACTTGACATATGCACATGTGACGTGTTTAAACAATGCATGCCGAAGGACGAAAGCAAAGAGAAAATAATAGGCCAATCCAAACGCAAGCACATGCAGTTCCATGATTCTTGCATTGCATGGTCTCGTGACGAACTGGGCTAGTAGGAACCCGCAATTTTGTACTGAAAGTCTTCTAGGGGTGTGCATGACAAAAATTTTGAAACAGAAATTGAGAAGTTACAAATTTTAGTTTCTGATTTCTTCTTCAAATTTATTTCTGGAATAGAAATCTATTCCAAAAATAGAAAAATCAAATTGTATTACCAAACATATTTTTGTTCCAAACTTGTTTTAGAAATAGAAAATGAGAAATAGAGAAATAAAAATTTTATCATGCGAGCCCTAGATGTTCCATAGACTAAAAGCAAGGACAAGAAATATCTAACACAATCCTTAAGATTTAACATACAGATGTCGAGAAATTATTCATGCTCTGGGAATTCTGTTTTTCCTCTACAGTGCATCTCAACCCTCGAATGCGTGGACGTCGTGCCCTGAACGCCTTACGCCTTGAATCTAAGGATCGAGATGCTGATAAGCAATGCTCCCTGCCCAGATGATGAATACTCGAAAAATTAAGGCATCTCAACGTGCCTTTGTGGAAATCAACTTCCGTGAAATCAATTCCCGTCATGTTTGTTACATGCTGAGCTATTTTGGCGATGGGCATGAATTCCTGCGCAATGTTTCAGCCCTATAAAACGAGCGTTGGAGGATTGAACACGCATGTGATGAAGGGTCGAAGGGTGGTTGTTGGGTTTGATCAGAAGGTTTGGCTCACCACAATCGCGGGGGCTCTCAGTTCTGGTCCCGTTTTACCGTCCAGGAAGAAGATGGGCACTTGACCTTTCGAAGATGGAAGAGGACACTGTTCAAGAAGGAGATGGCGCTTGACCTTTTGAGAATGGAACAAGACACTTGATGTTGAGGAGTTGTCGTCGCCCCCATGTTCAAAGATTGATAAAAATAAGACAGAGAAATTAAGACTATTTCTGAAGATTGCATTTTGCAATTAACCCAATCTAAGCACGCAATACCTCATGGGGATTGTATTTTGCACTCTAGCACTAAACCATGAGGCCAAGAATATTAAGGGGCGCATGACAAAATTTTTATTTCCCTATTTCTTTATTTTTCTGTTCCTCGAAACAGATTTAGAATATAAATCAATTTGGTAATACAATTTTATTTTTTTATTTTTGGAATATTCCAAAAATAGATTTGGAGCAAAAATCAAACACTAAAATTTTTAACTTTTCTATTTTTGAAACACATGTAAGTGATGAAAACTCTTTTTATTGTTTACTCTCGTCACCGCTCACCACTCGCGGAATGCCAGACGCTAGCCGCCGGTTGTCTGCAACGCCATACGCCGAATGCCCACTACTTGCGGGCCTGCCACCTACTGCTAGATGCCAGCCATTGCCCCTAGAAATAGAAATTTTAAGTTATTATCAAACACATTTCTTTGCTTAGAAACTCAGCCAAAAAATATAAATTGATTCTTGTTCTAGAAATTTTGTCCTATCAGAAAGTACCAAACTAAGCCCTTGCACCCATTTTGCCAATCGCCAACTTTAAACATAACCGTGAATTGAATGCCTCGCGGCTAGCCCTTGCACCCATTTTGCCACCCATGGACAGAATCGTGGTAGGTCATCATGGTTATTGACTAGACCTAATCAAATGGACGGGCTTGGCTACATTTTAGTGGTCCAATGGCCCGCTTGGACAAAAATCCCAACCTTGATCGATGGGCAAATCGAGCCTCGGATGGTACGTGGCCTTCCTTCACAAAATATGGGGAAAATAATATAAATGATATTTGAACTTTGACCAAATACAATGTGGTTCCCAAACTTATAACTTGTTCAATATGGTTTCCGAATTTTTTGTGTATGTTTAATTTAGTTGTGAGATTATATGAAAATATTTAATATTGTTCATGAACTTGAATTAATAGAAGGAAAATATTGAACATTTTTATATAGTTCATAGACTAAATTAAACAAATACTAAATGTTTAGAGACCATTTTAAATAAATATGGATTATATTGTATATTAAGTCAAATTTCATAAATTATTTATGACATTATCCTCTAAGTATATAATAAGTGACTTTAAATAAGCTAAGAGTAGGGGAGGAAGCATGATAAGAATATTAGGTAACCGATCCGTCCAAACCCTAATAGAATGTAAATGTTGACACCTAAATTTTGGCAACCTGTTTAGTCATGGGTTAATTTTACCCCTAAAAAAATAGTTAATTGCATAGCATATAGTTTTAGGTGCATTTATTTTTTATTTGCATTTACATTGGGCTGGTGACGGATAGATTCGAATTGATGGTTGGGAAACTTTAAGTTGATGAGCCAGGCTAAGCCCACAAAGAAAGCAAATCGGTCCAAGCCCGTATCCTCGGAGATATTTTACGGATTTATCTTTGTGAGATTTCAATTCAAAAGCAAATATTACGTTTGGAAAAAAACAAATATTGCGTTTCAAAAAGAAATCGTCGTGGATATGGATTTGAAAACCCTAATCCGTGCCCTATAAATAAGTAAACATACGTAGAGTTTGGGGGGGACACAATTGAAAACATACGGCCACGATAGAGAGAAAAGAGGGAGAGAAGAAGCTCTCTTGGCTAACCCTTGGCGGGGACGCTTGTCTTGGCGTGCCACGACACCACCACTGTGCCCTCATCATCGACAACACTACTGCATCGCCCCTCCCTCAGCCACGAGCCAACCACTCCTATGATGATGGAGCTGCCCACGCCAAGCCGCTGCTGTTCGTGATCTGCCATCAAGTCATCGCCATCCGGGCCCAACGAGCTCAGTGCACCGTTAAGAAGTCCAGCATAATGATGCTGCACTAGCCCTCTGACGATGAAGCTGCCGAATGTCGTTTGCTGATCGAGAGTTCCAGCCCAACTCCCACTATAAAATACGAAGCAAAGGACGTCCGTGAAGGAGCACATGGGCATCCACGCGTCACACCCAAGTCCAGGTTTCTTCACAGGGGCAATACACTATTTTGAGAAGAAAAGTCAACACCGAGAGTCCAAGAAGTGAAAATCAAAAGGCACGAGTTTTGGTCAAAGAGAGGAGGATTCTCTTTTGCTTGAATTTCTGAGAGAAAGGCCATCATTAACGGTTATTGCTGAATTACTTCCCGCGTGTGCTACGAGCTACGTGTCTGCTCCGATTCTCATCGCGCACGACATGGCCAAACGCCCATTTTCTAGTGCCGGATCTCGTCTTCTCTTTGCTTCACGAAGGCGTCGCTAATAAATTTCCTTGTTAGTCCAGCGTCTTTTAGCGTTCTTGTAGGTCTCGCGGAGCCGTGCCCAGTGTTCTCCATAATCACTGCACCGCCGTGACGTTTCTTGCTGTCACCGAGTTGCTGCTACCTTTGCTGAGACTACACCGAGTTGAGCAACAGCAGCCATTCTTGCCATGTCGTGTGCCAACCCGAGACCCATCTGCTGTGCCGAGCCTCACCCATGAGCTATTCCCGGTCATCTGTCAAGCCGATTCCATCAAGCTCAAATGTGGCAATAACTCTTGCAACATTA
Source organism: Eucalyptus victrix (assembly GCA_016097545.1). Taxonomy (NCBI): domain Eukaryota; kingdom Viridiplantae; phylum Streptophyta; class Magnoliopsida; order Myrtales; family Myrtaceae; genus Eucalyptus; species Eucalyptus victrix. The sequence goes on from CM027835.1 coordinate 14,717,842, forward strand.
GGTAATTATTTTATCCGAACTTGGTGTCGGTATTTTATTGCCTAATATATGTCTATTAATATCTAATGTTCATATCCATGGGCGATAGACATAGCTTTCAATTAGGATTTATTTCCTAATTCGCAACCGCATATAGTTTTTTATTCCATCTATAAGGCTTTAGATGGAATAATTAATCACGCGGGAATAAAATTGATATTTTGATCTTTAAGGCTTAAGATCAATTTATCGATTTTACCAGCAAAATAACCAAGTTGAGTAGATATCGTTTCCAAATTTGAACAATGGATATGGTATCTTTGATGATTCTGAATGGCTCGGTGCTTGTCTCATCTTTGATTGATTTTTATTTTTTTTTATCTTGAAATATGTTTGAGTTAGTTTAGCTTCATATTAGAATATCGCATGCTTTAGGGTAATCTGCATATTTAGACTAAGCATTTTTATTTATTCTAAATTGTTGAAATGAAAAAATACCAAAAAGACATAAATTTAGGATGTTAGATTTTTGTTTCATTAGCTTAAATTGCATGTTTTATTATTTGACATTTTAAATTAATTAAAAAAATCATCATGCATATGTAGAATTAGGGCATCATTTGCACATTTCATGTTAAATTTAGAATGATTTAGAAAGACTGCATCTTAGGCTAGGATTGCTAAGTTAAGATAATATCTTGGTTTTAGTTAGGGTCCTTACTATAAGTTGGATAGAATCTTAATTTAGTTGGATAAATTTTTACATTTTTGTAATTTCGAATTTCATAAAAAAAATACAAAAAGTGTCTTAGAATAAATTAGTTTCAATCTTTAGGATAGATTGCATTCTTTTAAGAAAAAAAAAAAAAAAAATGTCACGTGCACGTCATTAGGATTAGATTCATGAAATGCATGTCATTTAGTGATTGTTGCTGAGTCCATTTGATTAGAAATTGCACGTCATTAGAATTAGATCATTTAGTTAATACTGCATTGCATATTGCATGATTTTCATTAATTAAGTGAAAACAAAAAAAGAAAAAGAAATTGTGTGTTAATTAGAAACCATATCTAGGGTTGTTGATGTGGATTTTAATTTAACATTGCGAGATCTTTTCGTTGCTTAGAGGTAAGTTTTTGCAATTTATTTATTGTTTATCTGAGTGTTAAATTGGTGGTTTGTGCACGTGCATGATAACCTCATATGTTAGGGAAATAGATTTAAAATAAACCCAAGCTGCTTGCAAAAAACATTTTTTCAAAATAAAAGAAATGGTACCGAAAGGGCGTTAGAGAAATTTAGCGTAACCAAGTCCCCGTACCCATAGTCTCTGGTTCGTAGGAGTAAAATAATTCTCCCGTTATTTTACTTGGGTTTCTAATCGACCCACCAAAAATAGATTAGTGGCGGCTCCTAATTGAAAATCAATTGCATGTTAAAAACTTGAATCTAAGTCGCGAATTGGTATGGGCTTGGGAGAGCCCGAGTTAAGTCTAGGCTTAACAATCCATTAGCCAAACCCTAGGTGGTTTAAACCCCGAAAAATTGGTCGCGACAGTAAACAACTTTTGACTTTTTGATACCAGGACGGGTTTTAGTTAGGCTAAAAAAGAACCCACGGGGTTTGGGATGGTAATCGAAGCTAAAATGTAAGAATACTAAAATGCCTTTATTTCATTTAGAGTCCTTAGATTATGTAATAAATAAAAAATGATTATAGGCTTTGGGAGCTTTTAAAGATGTACCTTTCGATCATATACGAAAACCTCTAAATTTGATAAATCATTTTAATGGAACTCGATATTACTTACATAATTTTGCGAACCCCAGAAAATAATTTTGGGTTGCCGACGGAACCCGATTACTTTAGTGAGACGGAGTTGAGATTTTATATTGAAGTCCAAAAAGATTCGGAATAAATTTAGATCTATGTATAACTTGGAAAATGAATAATTTATTATCAAAATAAATAAAAAAGTAAATATTTTCTCTCTCTACGAAATTGCGTTGACATGAATTATTGGCAATAATGAATATTAATGTGTAATGTTATATATATATATATATATATATATATATATTTATATATATATATTATATTTCTATTGATACCCTTTCTATAATCATTCACTCCTACATATACATATCATACAACCCTCATTGGAGTTAAGCCATCATAAACACTTTATCATTATTTTCTCTTAACTCTAAACACCAATGATAAAAATATTTTTCATTGGCTAATTATTTTAGACAACACAAATAATTATTTTTAAGGATTTTTTTTTTAAATGGTGAATTTGTTGCGAAATAAATGGACTTTGCAGAAAAACTAAAGTTATTGGGACAAGTTTGGATGGGCATGGAAAACAAAAGAAAATGACAGCACGCATCTCGTGCGGCTCCCGCGTCTCCTCCAGTCCTTCGTTTTCAAAGGCGGCCTACGTCGTTCCAGTTTCCAGTCCACACGTGACCCGATCGCCTGCCAAACTCCTTCTAGAGGAACCGGAACGGGGCTGCAAAAGTCAACGCGGCCCGAAGCATCGCCTCGGTCGCATGGAAGACCGCGACGGCTTCTCTGTATTCCTTGGTCTTCGGTCTGAAAGTTCTTCAGGCCCCCGAGGCAGCCAGCCAAAGAGAGAGCGAGAGAGAGAGAGACGTGCTTGATCGTTTTGGATTGAGGGAACTCGGGAAGCTGATAGCTTGCGGCGTAATTCTCAGAAGGGTCGGATCATCAGGAGCGGGAGAAGGTCCGGGATGGATCAGATAATGAACAAGGTGGGGTCGTACTGGTTTAGCCAGAAGGCTAACAAGGAGATTGATTCCGTCGGCGACGATTTCAACGTGAGTTTATCTCTCCACCCCTCCCCCGGGGGGATGTCTCTCTGTCCCTCCCACCCTTTGAATTTTTGCAATTCGTGGGTTCAGTTCATGTTGATCCGGTGATGAAGTTGCTTCTTTTAATACCAAATTGACATGTCTGGGATAGCTTCTTTTGTGGGTTTTGTTGTCCTTGCCTGTAACGATTGTATTTCGGCAAAAACATTATGGGTTCAGTTCATTGGGTCTCTGCATGTCTCCTGCCTTGTGACTCAATCTGACATAAACCAATCTGTGTATGCTTGGCATCCCGTGCCCTTTCTCTTATATCGCCTTGCCTGTTTATTGTAATCGGAGAAGAGATGAATTAACGTATTTTGCTCAATAAAGTGATCCACTGCTGGTAGATTTTTTCCCTTCGGCTAAATATTTTCCATTGGCAGTTGTGGAGGAGTTAGAGAGTATGTTATTGATAATTGAGAATGAACATGCAACTAACAACACCTAACGGAAATGGATACTGTAGTTTTGCTTTTATGCAGATACATCAGAGTGAAACCTCTCTGACACCAATGTTTGATAGATTTTCTGTCCAACTATGCATACTTTAGGAATGAGAGCAGTTTGTTTGATGCACATTTCTGTAGTTAAAAGCACTGATAAAGTTTTGTTCAGTTGCAGCTGAAAGCTCATTGGTTTTAAGCTGCTCATGTCTTTTATTTAGGTGAATTTTTAAGGGTTACTGAAGTGCACTAATTAGTTTGCCTATCCTTTAAGCGTGGTAGTGGTGGATGCCAATGAACGTTGATGCCTTTGCCAATCAGAGCCTGATAGGTTGTAATCCTAAGTTAGGTCTTTGCCCCATGCATTTAGATGAGAATCACGTGTTAAAAACTATAGGACTTTTATTAATCAGTGTCATGGCTTGCTTAGTGTATGGTTTTGAGGAAAAGAAGTCCTATTTTCTCAGGTCAAGGTAGGTCTTGACAAGCACGTGTCAGACAGCATATGCATGTGGTTTTGTAGATCAGTTATGAAGTTTCAAATTCTTTGTTGGTTGAAATTAAATCTATTGGCATAGAAATCTACAAAATGTATGAGACCTATCTCTCTCCATGTGAGCGCAAACACACATGGGTATCTGCTCTCACTTAGTGGTAGAAATCAGGGGAGAAAAGAAATTAAATTTGTTGTCATCATCACATTGACAAGTTCATTAGCGTACAAATATGCATGTTTGTGGAATATTTTTTTTCTGCTAACAGTTTTCTCTTTGAAAAACAGTCAATGTCAAGCAGCCTCGAAAGTGGAACTAAATGGTTGGTCAACAAACTGAAAGGTTTGCTCTTAACACATATCTTGTGTGCCACTATTTGCTTTCATGTGTTAATCATTAGGTAATGACACTCTTACTCACCTGTTCTGCTCACTGGAATTTGGAGAGCATTCTTTGCATAACATAACCTGGCAGATTGTTTGTACACCGAGAAAAGTTGCCCTCATAGTAGTAATTTTATCATGTTTTTTCCTTTGACAAAAGCTTCACATTGCCAATGTGCAGCCTGACTTTGATTTTTTCCCCTAGTAAAGGTTCATGATGACCCTCATACACGTCCAAATAGATGCTGATGCCCCAGCAACAAAAACCTCCTTTGTTGAGTTCCTCAATGTGATATCATGGTCTGCCATTAGTTATCTCCTTGGGTAACCTTGTGAAAGCCTCTTGTTTCCATGGGTCATTTGCAATGAATCTGACGGCATGGATGATTTGATCTAAACACCAATATAATGTGGTATTAGAACTATAAATACACAACATGATTTTTTCTGTTCCATTAGAGATTTTGTGTAATTGCGTCCCTTGCTTTACTGGAGTCTTGCCTTTCAATATATAAAAAGAGTTGATGATATAGACCCGTCTTTTTAATTTCATTGTCGTAGGCTGTGCCAAGGGTATTTACTTCTCCAATATTTTTACTTTTTTTAGATAGATTTGAGATGCACTTCGCAAACAAAACTTGTAAAGAATGAGCATTTTGCATCAGGTTGAGGGTTGTTCGACTTTTTTTTTTTTTTTTTTTTTTTTTTTTTTTTTTGCCATGAACCTTACTCATAATTTGGTTTTGCAGGAAAGATGCAAAAGCCATTGCCAGATCTTCTGAAGGAATATGATTTGCCAATAGGGATCTTCCCTCGTGATGCTACCAATTATGAGTTCGATGAGGAGACCGGAAAGTTTACTGTCTTCATTCCGTCAGTTTGTGAAGTAGGCTACAGAGACACCTCTGTTTTACGTTTTTCCACCACGGTGACCGGCATTTTAGCTAAAGGAAAGCTGGCGGATGTAGAAGGGATGAAGACGAAGGTGATGATTTGGGTGAAGGTGACGTCAATTTCTTCTGAAGCATCGAAGCTTCACTTCACTGCTGGTTTGAAGAAAACGAGAAGCAGAGAAGTTTATGAAGTTGTTAGGGCTGGGTTTACAGTAGATAAGTTTTGAGGTCTTCTGCGTTTGTGTTGAAGATCTTGGCGACTTGGTCTTGTATTATAGAGCTTCTGACATAACACGCCGTGCACTTTATGATTGCTCAGTGTAAGCATTCGAATCGTTCCTCATAGTTAGAGTCAATAATATCTGTGTGATCTGGAAGTTGCTATAGCTTCTGGAGTCCACTTGCTGTTCAAATCAATAACCATGTGTAAATGTCAGAGTTAACTCGCTGTTGATAATAGCTTCTGATGCTATGCAACTCCAGGATGTTATGAAATGCCGGTTTCTCTGTAGATCTGGTTGGTCTTGCTAATGTGGTTTGTTGCCCCAGCGGTCGCAAGTCTCAAGGAGCTTGCAAATGATGCAAGGAATGTAAAATCAACTAGCAAGTTAACCTCTATGAATCCGTGTGAGGATCCAATTAATCTGACAGTATTATACCATGTTGATGCTCCATGGCGGCCCCTATGGGAATTGACATGTGGCCCATCTGGTGGTTGCCACGTCACTTCCCTTTGCTTTTATTCTTTTGTATCATCTTCATTTCCAAGAAATAACTTACTATCAATAAAGCCTTGAAATAATCTTATATGCTTTTATTCTCAATGAAATTATATTGATTGAAATAATAAAATATATAGATATCATTGAAACAATTCCCATGCGTGAAAATTTTCGAAAGAACGCATAGATATAGTATCTCTCTTTCCTTTTATCATCTTATATTGAAATAGCAAATCAAAACGCATGATAGAGAATCGCTTACGGAATAAGCCAAATATTTAGTATACTGTCGGAATAAGCCAAATATACTGATGACCTGCCTTTTTTCGCACCCTCGTGCGCCGCCACCAACTAGCCTTCGTGAATCAGGTTTTTTGGAGTACTCCTCGTAGACCCTCTTGAAGAGAATCGCTTACGGGCTAGAACTCCTGAGATCAAGAGAGAGGAGGTTGCAGATATGGAAGTCCCTGCAGAGGACTCGAATGCTGAAAGTGGAAGGATATATGTCTGATGAACTTAGTCTTTTGAATAAAGGAAAAGCAATCGAGACCAGTCATGTGAAGGTTATGGACGTCGGCTACCTAAACTGTAATGTTCATAAGTGTTCTTCGTCAGTGACAAGGAAACAGTAAGTTCCAGGGATTGGTTAAGGGTCTAGATAAGCTTGCTGTCATTGATATCATAGAGTCTGCATTCGTCCTAGCATCACGCGCAATCTACCCATGTTCAGTGCTGTACAATCCGTTAACTGGTGGCTCATATTCATTTATGCGAGACCAATGAAACAGTTCAGTTTACGAACTTAATATGCGCAAAAGAATGCAGTGACCATTTCTGGGCCAAATCCTCCCCATTTCCGAATCAGACGTGTAGAAGTGATCGCAGTATGAATTGGTTTGCCTGCCGTGTGCTCTCCATCGCAGATAATGTTCAAGTTAAGCCCCTAAAAATTTGGAGGAAGTACCTCAGCATGGGCGAGTTTTACCTACGGGATAATGGACCCAATGCTCTTAGGCAATGCATTTGGTACGATGATTGCGTAGTATATTAAGCATGTGAATTTCCACATTGCCCGAGATTCGGCTATTTCAGATCATCTTGTTAGGTTTAGGTTATGATTATTATTCGAAGATCAACTTTATTACAGACTGCCTCTTGCTGATTCCATTCAACCTCATACATCAGGCCAATTTTCCCCAATTCGAACCAACTGCCATCATCTGTACAAGATACTAGAGCGGTCAACAACATTTTCATCGTAATCAGAGTCTATATTGGCAAGAAACTTACACAATTGTGATGGCCCTAGGAACAAAAAACAGGATCTACCCATATCGCCTTTCCTTGGTAGCAGAATGTAAGCTAGCTTCAAAAACGAATTTCTTGGCATATAAAGTCGATCTAATCGACCAACATCTTTTTTTATGACTTACAATCTGTCTCCTTCGGCCTGAAGCAGAATCTCCGAGTCCAGTGTCTCCGGAAACTGGTGTTGTGATCATTATTGGGAGGACGAGAAGACTGAATCATCTCCCACATCACTCTTATGTCTCCACATTCCTCACAAGACTCCATGTCCTTGTAAAGCATCATCAGGCCATTCATGTTACCTTCAGAATATGCCACCCCATATCAGGAGAAAAAATTGTTTAAATCCAATGATCAATCCAAACATAAATCTTAAACCCTCCTGCCTCTTGCGCTGTGTGTGTGTGTGTGTTAGGCTCTTATGTTACCTTTGGCCTTGTATCTGAGGCATGGAGTGAAGTTGAGAAGCATAGACTTTGTTTGGAAAAGAAGTGAGTTTCTGAAGCTTGGCCAGTTTCTCCACCTGTTCACCCTCATATTGATTTTCCCTCACTCACTCACACTCTCACTTTCATTCACTTCCTTTTATAAGTGATCTTGCTCTCTCTCCCTCTCATCTCCTCACTTCACTCAACAAAACAATGCTAAACAAGCTACACAACAAACCTAAAACAGACATGCCACAAAACAGCACTGATCAGGACAGGACGCTCCATGTAATCAAATTCCTCCTTTATATTATAAACTAAAAATAATCAAAATGCAATGAGACACTAGTGCTTGTTCTCTTGATCCAACAATCATTTAGAAAAGTCAGAAGGGTCCAATTTATTGCAACAAATGCTCTAGTTAATTAAAATACGCAGTGAGTCACCTTGTATCATATGTTTATTGCAAGTAAAAAAGAAGTAGATGGTATGTCCAAACTTCTAACTTCTTGTGTAGGTCCCAACATAACTAAACCAAACTACCCTTAGATAACTCTTCTTTAATGAAACTGCCATTAGGTGAAGGGACTTACTTTGCACACTAGATCAGTCAAGGACTCATGAGAGTCAACTACTTCAGCTTATCTTGACACTTTTTGAGGGACTGTATTGATCTGGGTGAGGAAGCGTAGGGACACTTAAGCAAGCTCTTACCAGAAGATAAGAAGATAATGGGTTAGGACAATAACAGTACAAAGATTTTTTTAAGTGTGTGAGGTGGAGAAGTAGAAAGAGCATACTAGAAACAATGACAGCTTTAAGCAGGCAAAAAAGAAAGTTGCTTTGGAATTTTGCAGATTTCTCTTTCCTCTCTCACCAAAGATTCTCAGTTTTCTATTTTTGAATTTAGGAAAAACAAAAGGCGATGGGTCCCAGGTCAAACGGTTGGTTGGATTTTCTTTCAGTTCACTGCTGTTTGGGGGCATACAAATTCTCTCATGCTCTCTTGTGGGTTGTCCAGTAGTGGCGTGATCAACTTAAAGTGTAAGCTCAAGAGGAGATTGGACAAATGCAGAGTTCCGTCACTAAGTTTAAGGTTAATTTAGATTTTGGAATGGAATGACAAATTAAAGAGAATAAGTCATGCTCCATAGATAACCCGTCAACGGCCGCGAATGCCGCTCGGGATGTTAGTGTATCCTGTGTGGGAATACACGATTTGATTTTCCTACTAAGCTGCTCTCAAGATCTCACTCGGTCTACGGAGACAAGGGAACCCGTACACCTCGAGTGGTTTCAACCCGGTGAAAGGACCTGTGGGATTGCCCTAAGTTTATCTCTAGATACTTCAATAGCTACTGAGGATATATAAACGAATTGTGTTTCTTTCACTATTTTGTGGTCAGTCTTTAACAGATGCAAGCCTCTAATTAAGCACATGATCAAGACAAAGTAATACTCTCTTGACATTGCTTCCTAAAGAGTGAGATTAAATCACAAGAACCACCAAAAATTGGGGAAAAAGAAGAAGGGATGAACCTAATCGACGTCTTACCAACTTATTATTCTCCCACCAAAAGCCGTTCTCTTTGTGACTTGGTTTCTTTCCGTGTCAAAACCGTAATTATCTCTGCCAAGTTCGAGAGATTTCGTTGTTGGCACCATGTGCTCACCGATGCTACAACACATGTTGATTTGACATGCAATGACCCTTTCGCAACTGAACGAAATGACGTGAAAACGAACATAGACAACAGAATGTTGCTGTTTTTCGAAAGGAGTAGTTCTTCTCGGAGTACTAGTTTAAGTGACCAACAAGATATTTCTATTTTCAAAGCTCTTCCTAGTAGAGCTTCTATTCCACAACTCGAGAAATTAAAATGCCAAGTGGTTAAGAAGATGGACAAAAAATTGAAGAAAAAAATGCCAAAGCAGGAAAGGGTTACTGAAACTTGAAAATGAGCATCGAGAGTCAAGACAAGAATACTCTAAAATAGGTTGAAGATTTTCTACAGAGCTCTGACATAATTACTACTCACTAGAAAATCGATGAAGTTACTAATTCTTGAGAATAATAGCCTAACTTCTGTGACTATACCTTTCTTCAAAACACAAAATGCCTTGACGACACATGAAGAAAATACTAGAGCTGAAGAAAATGGGTTATCCGCACATTGGTACATTGCTGGTTTTTGTGGCCAAATCATCATAAGTGCCTCACCCATTCCCACAGAACAATTCTCAAAAATGCATGCATTACCTAGGTAACAGACCCTGATAAGGCATAAAGCTTACACAAACTTCTACACCAAATCATAAGGGAACAAAAAGGACAGGTCCAATTTCAAAGTAGGAAAATTTGGGAGGATGGATTAATTTGTCTTGAGTGCTATAAATTTCATAGTTCAAAATATGAGTGGTGCATAAATTAAATTAGTCCGGAGATTTCTAAAAGGAAAGCAAATCATTCTTCTCTACCACCATGTCCACTGCTTCCTCTCGAATAGGCCCAAAAAAATACTGTCGATGGACAAATTATCATGAACATCTTTTTAAGCAGTGGCAGATGCTTGGGCTGCAAGCCTCTTCCTGGCCTCCTCAATGATAGACAGCTTGATACCCTTGCCCTTGGGAAGAGACAACCAAGGTTTTGATCCTTTACCGATAATGAAGACATTGCCCAACCGAGTAGCAAACTCATGTCCAAGAGAATCTTGGACGTGGATGGTCTCAAAAGTACCCTTATGCTTCTCCCTGTTCTTGATGATACCAACACGCCCTCTATTCCTTCCACCCGTCACCATGACAACATTCCCAACGTCGAATTTGATGAAGTCGGTGATCTTGTTGGTCTCAAGGTCAAGCTTGATGGTGTCGTTGGCCTTGATCAGAGGGTCTGGATAGCGGATCGTGCGACCATCATAAGTGTTCAGATAAGGGATGCCCTTCTGCCCAAACCGGATGGATCGCACTTTGCATAGCTTAAACTGCAGATGACAAACTTTTTTGTGAGCGCAGAATAAAGCTTATTGCCATCTCCACTTCCACAAAGGAACAAAGGATACTTTAGATGAATTATTCAACAGAATGATAAAATAACACCCTTATAAAGTTAAGGCAGACAGAATACAGACCTTTGCCTCGTCATCCCTAATGCTGTGAAGCCGGAATCTACCCTTTGTGTCATAGAGGAGCCGGAAGTTCTCATTCGTCTTGGGGATTGACACAACATCTGACAGGATCATAAAAATCCTAAATTATAATTGAGACTAGCGTGTCATAAAGGAGTTTATAACACACAGCAAAATGAACAACGGTCAAGTTGCCAATTTATCCTGACCACCCAAATCAATCCTCAATTTACTTGCACCATTATATGTTAAAAGATGGGATCTTCAGTTTCTAAACATTCTATCTTCCCATCCACTTACATTAAATACATGTTATAAGCTTCAGAGATCGTCGAAAAAGAAAAAGAGAAACTATAAAAACCATCCTGCACGTTTGCCTCAACAGCACTTTGCATCCTCTAATTTCAAAACCAATTTGCACCCTCTAGTTTCAAGATCTCTTACTTTGCATCTGATGGTTTCAAAAAGGAAACTTTGCACCCTGGCCTTTGTTCTCCATAGCTACTTCCCTGGTGTGGTTTTAAAAACCATAAGGTGCAAGGTGTATATTTTGTCGTAGAGGATGCAAAGTTAACATAAGACCATATTTGCAGATGCTTTATGTTATTTTCCCAAGAAAAACAGTTTGATTATGTTCTATACAATTGTAGCACAAACATAGTTTCTCTGAATGAAAGGGGTACTCTAGAGCACATGCATGTGTATGAATGCATTCTTTATACATGATTCCTATGTGCATACAATGGGCAAATGTAATAGCCAGCTGTCTGTAGCAATGACTTAAATGCTTCAAGCTAGATTTACGAGTAACCAAGTATTCAGACACAGGTAACAGTTGGAATGATTTCACACAAAAAGATCAAGTAAATGCTAATGTCATCTTGGGTCTTGGGTTTATATAAATGCTAATTTCTGTCTGATTCATAGGCAAGATGAGATGCACAGCTTCAGAACAGAAACGTATAGTGCACATACCCATGAAACCAGCAGGATATGTCTTATCCGTCCTCACTTTGTTATCAACAAGGACATGGCGCTGCATCAAGATGGCTATAACCTCACGATAAGTAAGGGCATATTTCAGCCTGTTACGCAGGATAAGGATCAATGGCAAACATTCCCTTGATTTGTGGGGTCCAGATGAAGGCTTTGGTGCCTGCAGAACGGAAAAGAAAATTAAAAAGACATAATCAGAATCACAAGAAGATCGCCTGAGAAGGTTCACTTACAAAGGCGCCTCCTAGCTTGTCAAGCATCCAATGCTTTGGGGCATTTAGCCTCTTCAAGTGTTTCTTCAACCCTCGAGCCTGAAATGCAGAGAGACACCAAGTGTCAGGAATACAAGAATTCCAAATCAGACCATGCACATCTATAAAGTGCCCTCGAAGTTAGTAGTGGTACTTTAACTGTAACCCCATTAATCAAAAGAAAATTAAAAGTCCCACAACCAAAATTCTCTAAAATAAGTACCAACCCCTCCTTCGTCTGGATTCTTTTAGTAACCACCAATTCAGAGTTGGATGAAAAACTTTCAAGGAAAGAGGGAGCAAACTTGAGGAGTCAAATCCTCAAGACTCCAGATATGTAAGAAACCACATAACCAAATCTATCCAAATTTTAGGCTACAGTAAATAAAATTTCTCTCGTTTTTGACCTTGCTTTGTGATATGGACTCATTCGATTATTCTTAAACTCTTTTACTTCAAAATTCAGCTAAGCAAATGCTCATTCACTGAAAGAAACTTGCAGCTTAAAGCATTTGAGAGATACTCACAGTTCCGAATTCACCAAATTAACACTAAACCTCAAAAGGGTCGCTTGAAGAAGTTCTGTGTACCCCAATTAACTGGCATCGTTCAGGATTACCCTCAAAAGATCCATTCGATCGACACGGAACGCCACATTAGAAAGCGCTCGCTCCATTCGAAGATGCAAATCAAAGAGTCAACAATGACCCGCAATGGAAAAACCCCAATAGTAGCTCACTAGACACTGATCCACCCCAAGTCACCATCAAAAGGCACACGCATGCTCACAATCAGTTCAAGTAACGACCCTACGGGGGGGCACAGACTGCAGTCCAAACAGATCCCCCATAATCGCCACATCGCCGATACATCGCGGCCGCGCCGCCGAACAATCTACACTAGAGTTCGACGACGACGACGACGCCGGCGCCAAAACGAGCTAAGGGCATCGAATTCCTACGCCTTCCCTAAGTAAACTACTCGGAGTACAAACGAGGCGGGATCAAAAACAAAGTGAAATTCCAATCGAATCACAAAAAGCAAAGCAGATTCGCAGCCGCAGACCACCAGCGAATGCAATTTACGGGGAAAAAGGCACTGACCATCTTCGGATTAGCTTGAGCTCGACGACGGAGGAGCTCCGGAGGCCGCCGGCGAGGTGAAGCTGTCGAGAGAGAGAGAGCTCTAAAACCCTAGCTAATAGCTATTAAGAAGAAAGAGGCGTTTCGGTGGCTCGAATGGAATAGCCTTTTGGGCCTGTTCTTGGGCCCAGGCCCATATTTCGGCCCAATGGGCCGGTCCGATAGCTGCCGGTCCGGTTCGTTGTTCATTACTTCTTCATTGTCCTTCGAGTTGGAGAAACTCTCAAACGATGAGTACGTTTAAGAGGAATTGTAAAATTAGCTCGATGTGATTTAAACGGTATAGTCTTGCTATGGACCGCTCATCAATCTCTAGAGACCATAAATGCTAACTGTCAGTGATTTAACTTCGGTGCAGAGTTAGTTTATGACTAAATTAATCATATTTGTATTTTTTCAATTGCTTCTTATATGGAAATAAAGGAAATGGCAACGTGCTTCTCAGGTAGGCATTAGATTAGATTAGATTAAATATGTAAAATGTCATAAAGTTTGTAGTGATTGGATGAAACCGAAAGTACGTATAGCTATGACATACCATATGGCTTTTATTTTAGTGAAAGTTCAAAGAAGATGGCTTTTATATGACAGCAAGCCAAAAAAAAAAAGGAAAATAGAAAATGGAAAAAATGAATTGAACTGGACCATATCGAGGTCTCAACTTGGTTTGTATTTAGTTAAGGTTGTGATTTGGTTCAATTCAATCATTCACTCTAACTATGTAATTTGGTTCAATTTTTTTGAAAATTTGAATCGTTTATTTATGACATATTTCTAATCACTTGTTATAAATCAACACCAAAGGATCAATTTTTGAAAAGTTATCTATGACTTATATTTCTGATGAGCATAATTGATCACACTTGTTATAATATCCTGTTACAAACACTTCAAAAAGAAGATCAATGACTTATTATTTTCATTTCTTTTACCAAGTATATTTACAAAATACAAACTAGACCAAGTATATTTACATTAATTTTGATTTATGGGATTATCATCAATGATATGATGTTTCTCAATTTTTCTTGACCCTCTACTTAGTAAAGAAATGTACACAATAATAAGCACAAACATTCTTAAAGATTATTGAAAGAACAAACAAAACCATCAACATAGTGAAGTTACACAGTTTTCGTCCCTAAATCACAAGAATATTAAACAAAAGAAGAAGAAGAAGAAGAAAAATGTTCCTCCCGTGGACCAATAAGAAAGATGAATTTCGGAAGTCCGAAATTGGCTTCTCAGTCTCGAACGATGGAGTGAATCAGCATAGAGGCCTCATCAGTAGTCGGACATGCATCCTCTGCTCACCAAATAATAAAGAAACGAAAAAACAAAAAATTGACATTAATAATACTTTCGACATCCAATATCTTCCGTAGTCAAACAATATGATCCATGAACTATTTCTATATATTAAATCAGGTCCCAAAACTTTCGATTTATCTTCCCACTTTTAATTTTTCACCCCATTGCGCTTGTTTTAGCTGTGTATCTATATTCTGAAATAAATCAAACAACTCGTTTTTTTATTTATTTATAAAGAATCAGTTTCAGTACTCGTGTTTTGACTACGTGCACTAATTTGTGTACCATCCCCAAGTGTTTAATTAAATATACAAGTGAAAGTTTAATGAAAACTCCATAGTTCTTCTCACTGCCACCACCCACCAGCTTATAATAGACGTAATTCCTTTTTAGATTGAAAAAAAAAAGAGTCAAATTGGTAATTTCGAAAATGACGGGATAATTGTTTAATAATTCACATAAATATTAGCACAAGCCTTCTACACAAATATACAATATATGTTAAAATGAATCATTTTTTCTTTTTATTCTTTTATCAACCATATTTTATTATTATTTTAATTTTTATTTTCAGATTTTTGCCTTAACCTCATTTATAATTATGAAATCCTTACGCCTAAAATTAAATCATATTTACCCCAATCTCGAGAATATGGAAATTTAAACTCTAATTACAAAAAA
The DNA here is from genome assembly GCA_016097545.1 of Eucalyptus victrix. Classification (NCBI taxonomy): domain Eukaryota; kingdom Viridiplantae; phylum Streptophyta; class Magnoliopsida; order Myrtales; family Myrtaceae; genus Eucalyptus; species Eucalyptus victrix. The sequence goes on from CM027835.1 coordinate 14,732,885, forward strand.
AAATAATAAAAGAGCTGATTATGTACCTGGCAGGTGAGAGATGATGTTCTCGATGATGCCCCTGCCGCCCCCGCCACTGCCGCCACCCTCATCCACCTCCGACGCCGTCGCAGCCGCCGTCTCGCCTCCTTCAGCCGCCCGAGGTCTCTCTATCTCATCACCTCCGGCAGCAGCGGCGGCGGCGGCGAAAGCACTTCCTTCTCCCTCCTCACTTGAGTAAAAGAAGCTCGAAATAAGACTGCTTATCACCCCACCGCCGCCGCCACCACCGACTGCTTCACTTTCCCCATCGCTCTTCGCCCTAGAAACCCCACCGGCCTCGCCGCCTCTTCCGCCGTCCTCGACCTCCAGGGCTTCCGCTTTCCTCTTCCCCGACCACCGCCCCGCCTCGGGGCTCCCGGGAGAGACCAGGTTCGAGATCAAGTGACCGATGATCCCGCCGCCGCCGCCGCCGCCGCCGCCGCCGCCGTTGCCATTTCCCTCGCCGTCCTCGCGACCCCCGTCGGCGTAGCCGCTTCCGCCGCCGGCTCCGTCCGCCGCCGTCGCCAGCGGCGGCGCCTTTTCGGGGATGATGGTGGAGAGGAGACTGTTCAAGAGCGTCTTGCTCTCTGTCTTCTCCCCTCCATCCTCGGCCCCCTCCTGCTGCTGCTCGCCCCCGTCGTTCTGGAGTGAGGTTGGACTGATATCTGGCGCCATGGCTTCGTCTGAAAATCCAGTCGCCGGAGCTGGATGACCATGTTTAAATACAGAAGCGGAAGAAAAGGAAGGGACAAGCGTCCTCGTCTGGAGCGTCGGTCGGAACTGAGAGAAGCCCTCGCTTTGTTACACGTTCTTCGGAGCGATTTGTCTATTTCTGGCACCAATGGGGAAACGACACGTGGTTCCTCGGCCGACGTGTCGTGCGTGAATAGCGTCGATTTCCGCGATAAGTCGGTGGTAATGCTGCTCGTCTATCCATAGTCAGTTCTGGCACGATGCCGGGGTCATAAAAATAATACTAATAAAGATAAATCGATTGATGAAAAATAAATTTACCAATTTTATTTTGATCATCAAGTCAACGGTACTGTGAAGAAATCCATGAAGATATCTAGAACATAATTTTTTATTATTTGGGATGTATAATTCTTGAAGATAATTTAAAATGCTACGTTCTTATTTGGTTACTCATTGTGGAGGAGCGATTATTGACTCAATCACACTAAAGACTTTCACGGCTGTTATCACATTTAGAATATGTATTCATCCTAGAGTTCCTAGACAGAGAAAGTGAAGCAAGGTTAGATTCAATTCCCTTAGTAGCGGCTATTCTTGATTCAATTGTAAGTGGTACTCTTGATTCAATTCCACCAAATCCGAAAATAGTTCCATAGAAGCTTGCATTTGAGTCATTCTCTTTATATATGATACAATTGAGTGTTTGGGATATTAGTATCATACAACAATTTCCTGGAAAATCGATATGTCAAACTAAAATGGGATCTTATTGATATATAATTCCGAAACATAATTCTTTTGACTAGTCCTTATGCTTTAACGCTCTTCGAATGAGGATGGAAAAGTGAGCATTGTAAAACAAAGATGAAAATAAATACAGACGAGCAGTAGAAAGTGTAACTTGAATATTTTTTTTCTTTTTCATAGAAGTAACGAAATGGTCATTACAAGAATAAACCAAAAGAAAAGGTTAAGCGAATCCCAAATATAAAATGAAGAAAATAATGAAAAGAGGACTTGAGTGAGCAACAAATGTCCATCCATCATTTATTTTCAAAAATTATAAGAAAGATATTGACTATTTAGACTCATTTATTTCACGAAAAATAAATAATTTGTAAGACAATTTTCTAAAACAAATCACTTAATAATTATCTAATGAAAAATATTTTCATTATTAATGATAATTTTTATTTAAATATTTTTTAGAAAATGAAAATATATTTATTCATTCATCTTTTAAGTGATATAAATGATGATTTTTTAAGAAAATATTTTCCAAATCATTCATTTTCCGCAAAACAAAATGGAAATTTAAAGAGCATGGAAAATCTTAAAATGGTCGAAGGCAACGGCATAATACAATTCGAACAACGAATCTCACTTGATGGAATAAGGCTTGGCTGTTTCTGTTGATGCATAGAGAGAAGCAAAATAAGACAGGTAAAGACTTCACAAGCTCAAGCTCTGCAAAATCCTCCATTCTCAATGTTATGCAGAGAGATATCGGAACAACATGAAGCCCATTTAGTGCAAGACGCATTATGCCAATCCTCTCAACACAAAAGAAGATCTGACTTTGTTACTGTTCTCTTCCCTTGAAATGGATGCAAAACTACAGACTACAAACCTTCCATTTCAAGGGTTTGCCGGCATTACCGAGCAACTAATTTCAAACTCAAAGTGAGCCATCACAATATGGGAAAAGAAGAGAACCTGCCTCCTAAACCGATGCTGCACAGGTTGAATCGATCGATAGGAGATCTTAAAGTATCATTTGAGCTGCAGGGTGATGACCACAGGCGATGCTATGGGTTTTTTTGAGCTCTACCATACATGACCTCCTCCTGCTCGGCCTTCTTTTGTGCCTCCTTCATCTCCTTCCGTTTCGCATCCCTTACGGCTGTGTCAGCGTGGACTTTCTCCATTATTTGGGTAAAACCAGGTATGGTCCTCTCTAGTTTGTTATACACTCTAGAGCTCAAATTGAAGAAAATCCTAAACATTCGCTGAGACAACAATGAACAAAGGTCAGGAGACGCATTATGCATAAATAGCTTTTCACTGTTCTCATAAAGGAAAGAAAAGAATAATATGTCACCGTCCTTTCACCAAAAATCCAATAAAGAGCTGATGCTCTGCAGTGAAGCTATAACGTGCCACTAATTAAACTGACTAACAACTGCTGATGCGTACATAAGGTCATACTCTCTAAACGTCAAAGAACTTAATGAAACCAACACAAAAAGCAAACTAGAAGTACAGCATGAGAGCTTTCATCAAAGATGCATGGGCTTTTAGCTCAATAGCAGTAGAGGGGAGATGAGAGCTAGATTACACATTAAGAAATCCACCCGGAACCAGGAAAAATTAATCAAAGGTAATTTTTTTTTTTTTCCTTCTTCGGAATGGGCCAAGCAAGGGTTGAAATAGGGAAATTTTCAGTAATCCACTCTCTTCGTTGCCCTTTCTTTATGTAAGTGGCCAGTCAGGATTGTAAGAGGCAGAAATCTGTGAAATAAAATTCTCAACTGTCGATAGGGTAGCCATTACCAACTGGGCCCAAGGTTAATCTTCTACTTACGGGTTTCAGTATAAGAATAGTCTAATTAAAATAGTGACCAGGGAAGAATGGGAAATGACTTATGGAAAAAGTCTCCACACTAATCACTATTTGCAGTTACGCTTCTTTCTCTCAATATTATTATGGTGGAAGGCAAGTTTAGCCCTTTTGATCTTTATTAACTTGAGTGGTAAAAGACAAGCTGAATAACAAATAGAGGCAAAGAAAAAGGAGCAATACTAAGTCGCACCTTAACGTCCTTGTTCCAAAGCTGGATGTACGGAGGACCTGTATGGTAAGTACCAAGGGGTAGACGGTACCATTCTCCACCATATGTTATCTGATCCATTGCTTGTTCAATGCTTAAAACTTCCCAAGGCCTTAAACCAGGTATTACTTTAGCCAATTGGATCCTGCATCATTAATAAGTACACCCACATGGTCAGGCATTGGTTATTTGCTTCAAATGTTTGGTGGCTAAAAGGACTAGCCAGAAGAAATATACTTCTTTCTGCAGTACCTGAGATCTTTTGGGATGTACTTGTTCGGCATGTGGTCAGCTTCTAAAATGGTTGTAAGTTCTGAACCACTAGCCCAAAGAAATAGGCAATGACTTGGAATTTTCAGTCCAGGCCAAAGACCATCATTAGCTTCGAGCACTGCTTGATCGCGTCTCCTGCTTTCTATAGCTTCTTGCTGGAGCTGCTTGTAAGTTTTCTTCTCTTGCCCTTTGAGAGGTACCCAAGGAGGTATTCCTTTCTGGAGTTTGTGAAGGAATGCAGTGGCCGCAGCACCTAGTCTTACTGAAAGCCCATAATAACAAGTAAAAAGATATCTCATTCACAGTGGCACAAGAAGTAAACAAAAAGCAGTTATAATTTTTCCCCAGGAAAAGAGTAGCTCTGGTGAACAGTAGTATTCTTCTACCAACCTGAACATGCTCTTCCAATCAATTTCAATGGCCAGAATTGACAACACCAATACACAAGTGGCAGAGATAAGATCTAATCAAACCAGTCCCCCAAACATGGCACTTTCATGCCTTACAAATTTTAGCATGCATATGGAGAATACTTTACACAGTAGACTACGCTTGCTGTGACTGACTATACTTTCCTGCACAAGACGTTTAAATTTGTAGCATAAAATTGACAAAAACAATATGCTTACCTTCCCATGTGGCAATGGCAGGTTCCAGTCCATAAATCATATGAATCGGAGCCCATTCATCCAAGTCCTCACCCCAAATGAATGTGTCCTTGTCAATGATTCCAGCACCCCAAGCTGTTTTAAGTTGTATCAGTTCCATCGGTCCCCGAGTTCGACCCAATCGATCCTTATAGTAGAAGCCACCACTCCTCATGATAACTGTCATACCAACAACCAATCTATGAGAACACAATCAGATAAACAAATAAAGATCCACCATCTACCCCATAACAATCTGTAAATGCTTTTCATTAAAATTGGCAGCCATACTTGCAATTACCCCACACAAAACGCAATCTGTTGATTAAACCACAAATACTATGGCAATTGAAACATGGATACATTGGTTAAACCCCACACGAAATGCACATTTTTAGCAAACAAGACTACATATTCTCATTCAAATATACCAAACAGCATTAACAGGAATGAAGAAACACAGAATACAGAGATTACACATTCATCAAGCTAACTGAAAATCAAATTAACCAAAATAAATCTTCCTCTATATCACAAGGACAGATATTTCTTACACCGGAAATTCTACAAACACATCCTGTGCCACAACACAAGCAACCAAAAATTCTAATCTTGACGATGATCAAACAATCATTCTATCTCAACACGACATCAATCTCCAACAAAACTTACAATCATAGTACCGCCGCTCGAGCCGCTTATACCCGATAGCCTGCGCGACATCGATGGGCCGCCCGGGCGGGTACGGCCGCTGCCTGAACCCCCAGAGCCCGAAGAAGAACTGCCGCGCGAAATCCCAGAACTTGTCATCACTCTCTCCCTCGTCTTGATCGCCTTCCGCGGCATCGGGCGGCCGTCGAGCCCCGGCACGTGCGGGACCCCGCGCCACAGCTTCTTGTCCTCGCTTCTGTACGGCTCGTCGTTCTCCTGGAGCTCCAGCTCGTTGAACTTATCCGCGACCTCCTCGGCCCGCTGCATGAACTGCACGACGGGGCTGGACCGGAAATCCTGCCACCACTTCTCGTTCTCCCGCACCTCCTCCTCGGTCGGGTTCTCCTTGGCCTCGAACACGGGGTCCTCGTTCAGGATCTTCTCGACCTCGGGGGTGTGCCGGTAGTCGGGCAGGTTCTCGCATTCCCAGAAGTACCGGTCCATCGCCTGGGTGTAGATGCCGTCCTCCTTGCCGTCGGGCTTGGGCTCGGCGTCGGGCTTCGGGGGTCCGAGGCTCGAGCTCAGGGAGGCGAAGTTGGGGGCGGCCCGGGAGGCGGCGGAGAGCGGCCGGGCGGCGGCGGCGAGGTTCGGGAGAGGGAGTGGGTTGGTGGGTCTGGCGAACCAGTTGTCGAAGAAGCTGAAGTTGAGCGACGCCATTGGAGGAGGAGGAAGGAGAAGAGGGAGAATTGCAGAAGAAATTGCAGATAAAATGCCCGAGGCAAGGGGAAGCGAAAGGGTCGAAAATCGTGGTGCTGATGGGCCCTGTTGGGTTCGGGATTTGGGCCGTGGGCCCATGGCCCAATAGGCCCGTGACCCGATTAAGTTCTCTCTCTAGTCTGCCAAAGTCTTGTACATTTTTGTAGACGGAGCTTTGCGAACAACTGGGCCTAGGAGGGCCCAAAGAAACCTAATTAAAGTGAACTCCCCATATTGTATTTCGCCTTGGTTGTGTATATAACGACACGTTTTGGAGATGACAAATCTTGTTTCATTTGGAGAGCTTATGTAGATTTCATAACATTTGGAACGGTCGGGAAAGCATACGTGAAAGCACGAAACCCAAATGAAGCTGGTTTGTGAGGCAAACGGACATTCGACTAGTAATAGGTGGGACATCCAATCTCGGTTGAATGTGGTAAATCAATCGCCTATGATTTGTCACTTACAGAAAGAAAAAAATAAAAAATAAAAAATGGTTAAATAAAAAAATAAAGCAAAAAAATGTTATTGACTAGTTTGTGAGTTCATGTCTTTTTTTTTTTTATACTAATATGGTCACTTCATATTCTTATTTAAAATAATATTCATTTTAAGTCTTTATTTGAGAAAATGAAAACACTTTAAATTCTTATTTGAAACAAAATTCACTTAAGATTCTTATTTGAAAAAATGAGGGCACTTTATGTTCTTATTTGAAATTTTTTATAAAAATAATTGACTCGTGTGTAACTAAGTGTAGACAATCAAGAACCATCTCATCCTGACATGTTTTGTAACGCAGCATCTATAAAAAATAAATAAATGACCACAATAATATAGCTTCCTTTAGTAAATATTGAAAAGAACAATAACATTTGACATTCAAAATTATCCATATTACAAGTGATCACCCCTAAGTTATTGAATATCCTCGGCGGCACTTTCCGTAGTCCCGAACGATAAAGCTAACCTCCATTCTGTATTGCAACAAAAGCATATAGTTAAAGATTTTTTGCCTCCATATTTCCACGAACTCTATTTTTTCCTAGCTAATTTCGCATGATGTTATGAGATGACTATTGTATTTCATAAAATGAGTTGAGAATTAACGATTTGGAAAACATTTTTTTTTAATAAATTAAGTATTGTTTAAGAAAGTGAATGAATGAAATATATATTATAATCATCAATGAAAATATATAGGTATAAATTGTTATTAGGGCTATACCATCGAAAATCTCAATCTGTGGTACACCTGCACTTTAAATTGATATATATATTGTAAACTAAGTTTCCATGTCACATAAATTTTTCAAATTGATACACATGTATCACATTTATCCAAAACTAATTATTTTGTTACAAACAATTTCAAATTGCCAAAATATTTTATTTTGAAATTTGCTAAAATCTGCTAATTTTTCCCTAAAAGCTCCCTCAAGTTTCACGAATATGTTAAAAATCCCTAACTTTTTGTGACATGAAAATCAATTTTGGGTAAATGTGGTATGAAGTTACCAATTTAGGATTTTTATAATGTGAAAATTAGTTTGGGGTTATGCGGCATGGATATATCACTTTGGAATTTTTTCTGAAATGAAAATTTGGAGTAAATGTGCCAAGTGTGTGCTAGTTGTGGTATTAATCTTTGTGATTGATAGTGAAATCCTGCACTAATTTCTATAAGCATAACGTCAAGTTTTAATCATGGATCATGACTATCACATTATTAAAACAAGTCTCAAAAGTACTTACAGCAGCCTGGGGAATGAGGTGGGTTGTCTCCACCCGCATTACCTACAAACACAAACAATCAATTATGTGAAGGGAATAACACGGCTTTTTTTTTTTTACCCATTTGACCAGTTTCAGGGGCTACTATCTGATAAACGTGAACAATTGGTGTTACTATATGATGGATTTATAAGATGGGCTTAAGGTCCATCCGCTCAAGTTGGGCCCAAAAAGGCCCGGCCCACGGGAATAGGGCCCGTGGATGGGGAAAGGTATAAAAGGGAGGAGAGAGAGAGAGAGAACACACATCTTGGAAAATCAGAACGTACGTACGTTCCTCTCCCTCTCTCCCTTCAAGAAAAAGAAAAGAAAAACGCTCTCTTTTTCTTCCAAACGCTCAAGGCGACGCCGTTTCCCTTTCAAGGCGAATTGACATCATCGGATCAGAATTTCTTCCTCCATCTTCGGCATTGGTGTTTAATCTGTGGCTAACAAGGTATGCTTGAATCCGTGGTGTGCTTTACGATCGGTGATGCGTGTTTTTCCCGGGCTTCATCTTCCGCATTGATTTAGGGGTTCGATTCGGTGTTGAATCCGGTTTTCGGGGATCCATTATTCCCAACATTGGTATCAGAGCCCTAGTTCACGTTTTCCCGATCAATTTGATGTTTTTTGATTGATTTTTTGCGAAAAACTTTCGGCCGTACGGATCAGGGCGAGAAATCCCGACACCCGAGCATTGTTCGGCCATTTTTCTGAGTTTTCGTAAGTCGAAATCAAATTCTGAAGGCACTGGGAGAAAGGCGACGTCGAGACGAGTCCGGCGACTGGTCGCATGCCGCCGTACGACGTCGCATGCGCCTGGAAGCGCAGGCTTCGCCAGCGTGTGCGCCACACGCGCCGGTGGCGAACCGGCACGTGCACGCCGGTGGCCGGCGAACCGGCACACGCCGGTCGGCGGACCGACGCGTACTGACGTTATGCGATGACGTCACCGTGACGTCATCCAACGGTCGGTAACCGTACGGATGACATCACCGATGACATCATCACCGACGACGTTTCGCCGGACGGTCACCAGCCGGCGACCCGACCTGACGGCGACTGACCCGACCCGATCAACCTGGCGCGTGCCGCGCACGTGCGGCTGACGTCTGTGTGACGTCAACCGGTGCACGCGCGCAGCACGTGCGGTCGGTTCGTCCAACCGGCCCGTTCGGTCCGACCGGTTCGACCGTCGTGACCGGTCCGACCCGCGCGACCGTTGACCCGACCCGTTGGCCGTTGACCGACCGTTGACCGACGACCGTTGACCGTTGACGTTGACCGTTGACCCAAAAAAAAAAGAAGAAGAATTTGTTTCTTTTTCAGTCATGCCTATGTGGATTATAAGTAATCCATTTTTAATTCTACATTTGTTGCATGAAATTTGGAAAATTCTGTATTTTCTCTTATATTAATTATGGATTATAAGTGATCCATTTTTTTAATTACGCATTTGTTACGGAACTATGATGCGTTATGCAAGGATACCCAATCCCGAGAACGGACGAGGAAATGCAAGACTTAAAAAGCTGATGTCGAATTAGCTAATTATCGGTGGCATGATGGTGATTTAGTATCACATGTGGTCAAGGTCAATCGGATGATACGGAAATCATCGGAATGGTTATCTTATGCCGGATTTTGAGAAGGTGCCGGCTTTGATGAACACTCTTCCACCCGAATGGCAAGCGGTGTTGGATCGGCTATGGGAGGTCAACGTGGTCCCGGGTTATAGGAGGCTGGTGGAAGCTTTTGTAAGAGAGCACTATAGGATTGAGTTGGCCAAAACTTCAACCCTTAGATTGAGCGCCACATGACGCCGAGTGAATGCGCCTTGGAGGCGACATGAAAGCACTCCAAAAGTTTTTCCATTGTTAGCAAATGTGCCTTCAAATTTCTCAGATATTATGGCTGATAGATTAGAAGGGACATTCCCTATTTATTTCTTTGATTAATTATGTAATGATTACTACCTAATTGTGTTAATTGAAAGCATTGTTATTTTATTGAATGTTAATATTTTATTTGCTTTCTGCTATTGCTGGTTCTTTGTGGGTAATTAGTCAGTGGGTAGTAATAGAAGTTTTTGTAACTTCATAGAATTTATTTGCATAAGATAATTATATTAATAATAATTTTGAGTTAAGATTTTTGGAGGATGATTGGAAACATAGTGACCTTTTGATTCTAAAGCCTTACTTGAAATTATTCATTAATATGATGGGTCTATACAAATAGGGATGCATAAATGATAGGCATTAATTATTCGTGCATATATGTCGATGTGTTCGAGATCGATGGTTTCGGAACTAAGAACGTGATTGTTGATATGAACGGCAACAATTGTGAAATATTGAATATGAAGATTCAATATGTGCTGAAAAAAAAAAAGCAAGAAGCACTAGAAGCTCTTGACCACATTATGGAAGATCTTGAGGGTGTCGTGCACCACCTTGAGCTAGTAGAGGACCGCCTAACGGTATTTGAGCCGAAAATAGACATTTGCTATGCTGGTTCTAGCTCAGAAAGGGCTTTGTGCTCTAAGCGCAAATGTATTGATTCGTTCAAATATGTGGGAATGCAAGTCCTTATTGTAAGAAATCAAGAATTAACCAACAAGAGAGAGGAAAGCGTCCTCAAGTGAAGAAAATGTCAAGGGTGTGATGTTACAATTGTGACAAGAGAGGTCACTATGGTCGCGACTGTCGTAAGCCAAAGAAAGTAAACACCCCTTGTACTTTTCAAAACTTTACTTTTGTGTCGAGTTCTGTATTCTTGACTGAGTTTAATCCTTTGTGGACTGTAGATTCAGGAGCGACAGACCATGTAGCAAAGGATAGAGGATCCTTTGTGAAATTCCGACGATACCAACTGGAACTAAGTGGACCTATATTGGAAATAACTCCAGAGCTGAAGTTAAAGGGATTGGCACATGCCAATTGAATATGCATGGTGGACGCATCTTGATGTTCTTTATGCTCTGGAGATTCGTCGAAATTTAAGTGTCTATTTTTGGTGTTGATCAAGCTTGGTTTTTATATGAACTTCCATAATAGAGGTGTAGATTTGTATTTGGGTACAAACTACTATGATTGTGGCCACTTTCTGAATGGTTTTATTGTACTAAATGTTGACTGTGACAATGTCAATATGTTATTCCCTTGTTTCACGTCTTCTACCTTATATGATAATGATGTGAATCTGATTGCATGCTAAACTTGGTCATATGGGCCAACAACATATGAAAAGACTAGCCAAAAAGGGCTTGTTGGGCAATATTGAAAAGGTCGATTTGTCCATAAGTGAGCATTGTCTAGTAGGGAAAATGACAAGGAAACCATTTGAAAAGGTAAAAGAGCTGAATTTCCTCTACATTTAATCTATACTGATGTATGTGGTTCAATGAATGTGAGCGGAAGGCAATGGGCTGTTTGTTTCATCACTTTTATAGATGATTCTACTTGATTCGGATATGTCTATTTGATTTCTCATAAATCTGAAGCATAAGTTGTTTTAGAAGGTTTATGAACCTGGTAGAAAATCAATTAGACAGGAAAATAAAGATATTTAGATCCGATCGAAGTTGAGAATATTTATCTGATAAGTTCAGAAAATTATGTAATGAAAAAGGAATAGAAAGATAGTTCTCTATTCCATATACTCCTCAACAAAATGGTGTTGCAGAGAGAATAAACAGAACCCTACTGGAATGGTTAGGTCCAAGATGGCGCATGCTAACTTACCTATCACTTTTTGGAGTGATGCGTTGTTAACTGCTGCCAATATACTTAACCGGATGCCTTCCAAATCAATTATTTCCACTTCATGTGAGTTATGGACAGTTAGAAAACCGGACTTAAGTTTTCTTAAGCCATGGGGTTATGCTGCCTATATTCATGAGTCCTCTCACAAGTTTGGGAAATTGGGTCCCGAAGGAAAGAAGAGTATTTTAATGAGACATTCCGAACACTCAAAAGGGTATGTGTTTATAGGTGAGCAGGAAAGTGGGAGTATAATTGAATTTGAATCACGGGATGTCACATTTTTAGTGGATGAATTTCCTAAGAAGGGCAAAATAAGGGAAAATAACTCTCTATTTGAGACCTTGGATTAAGATAATGATACTAGTGGAGTTCATCCAAGTAGGAGTAATATGAGATGTGATAAATTGAATTCAACTCATTCGCAATTGCAACCACCTGATGTGACGACATCATCATTACCTAATCCAAGTAGGAGCATGATGAGGAATGATGTGCTAAGTGTACAATCTCCCATACGGTGAACAAGTCGCCAAAGTATTCCCCGTTGATGTTTTGACATTGAAAGGGAAACTTTTATGGTTGCTCCACAAGATGAGGATGAGCCAAGAAATATTAATGAGGCTCTGAATTACCCTAATAAGGAAAAATGGATTCATGCAATGAAAGAGGAGATAGAGTCAATGAAGTCAAACCAAGTCTGAGAACTGGTTGATCTTCCAAAAGGGATGCAGAGCTATTGGGAACAAATGGGTTCTCAAAATAAAGCGAAAGGCTGATGGCTCAATAGAAAGGCATATGGCTCGCCTTGTGGCGAAGGGGTATAATCAACAGGAAGAAATTGATTATGAAGATACATTTTCTCCTGTAGTGAGATTTACCTTGATTCGCATTATTCTGACAATAGTGACTAGTATGGATCTTGAGTTACATCAAATGGATGTAAAGACTACTTTCCTCAATGGAGAATTAGAGGAAGGAACATATATGGAACAACCTGCTGTTTTCATAGTGAAAGGCCAAGAAGAAAATGTATATCGACTTTGGGGGTTGATATATGGCCTTAAGCAGTCGTCAAGACAATGATATATACGTTTTCATAATGCCATAATGGCATATGACTTTACAATGGTAGATGAGGATCATTGTGTATATATCAATAGATCCAATGATCAATTTGTGATCATATCATTATATGTTGATGATATACTAATTGCCGGAAGTAATATGGAGTTTGTCAATACTGTCAAGAGATGGTTATCTTCTAACTTTGAGATGAAGGATATGGGTGAGGCTGCATACATTCTTGGAGTTAAGACTTCAAAAGATCGTTTTGAAGAGATTGTTGTCTCTTTCGCAAGAAACCTATATAGATAAGATTCTTGAACGATTTCGTATGCAAGACTGTAAACCCATAGACACTCCTATTGCAAAAGGGTGAAGGATTGAGCCATAGTCTGTGTCCAAGGACTCTACAAGAGAAGAAACAAATGAAACATGTTCCTTATGCTAGTGCTGTTGGGAGCTTGATGTATGCTATGATGTGTACAACACCCGACATATGCTTTGCAGTCGGAATGGTGAGTAAATACCAATCCAATCCAGGTTAAGCGCATTGAAAAGCCGTTAAGAGAATACTGAGGTATCTAAAGGGGACTGCTGATTATACGTTGAGTTATTAAGGAAAGGATCTGCAACTCAAAGGCTATTCTAATACTGATTCGGGAGGAGATTTAGACGAAAGAAAATCTATCTCTGGGTTTGTTTTCTTACCGAATAATGGCACCATATGTTGGAGCAGTAAGAAACAAAAGTGTATAGCCTTGTCCACGATAGAAGTTGAGTTCGGGGTATTATCAGCAGCAGCATAAAAAGATGTTTGGCTTAAGAGATTTTTTTGATCATTTAGGTGTTATTGGAAGTGCTGCAGATTCATTATTGATTAACTGTGATAGTCAAGCAGCAAAAGTGTACACCAAAGATCCAAAATATCATGGTAAGACCAAACCTATAGATACCAAGTATAATCTTGTCAAGGATATGGTTGCACGAAAAGATGTGAACTTAGCATACATACTACGCATGGAATGGTAGTAGATCATATGACAAAGCCAATACCTAGAGATGTGTTTTGTGGCCATATGAAATCTCTAGGATTGCGTAGAGACTAATGTACTGAATATTGTATTTTTCCCTAAGTGTTCACAATTTGATGAATTTGTGTTTTCATCATTAATGCCTATGAATCTTTGTTTAATCTTTATGCATCTTAATGCTTAGTGCATTACTTTAAGTTGAGAAGTATGTCAGACGTATATAAGATTAGCCCACTCACACGGGTAATCGCCTGCATTCGTGTGATAAATAGATATGAGACTGTTTTTAAGCTTATTATCTAGGTGATAATCGAGAGCTCAAGCTTAAAACAAGCATGTCGCCTTAACTGAGTGTTAAGATGAGGACATAATACTTACTATGTCTGAAAGTAAAAATACCCCACATGTTTTACTTTATCTGTCTAAGACACCAGATGTGAGTTCTGATGAATTTTGTGAATGAGTAGATAAGTGAACTCAAGTTAGACATTGGGTATGTCTGAACTATCATCTGTACAGTATTGAAAGGTGTAGACATACGCTCCATGGGAAAGGAGTTAATACCGTAATACGTATTTCATACTATGTATGCATGAGACGACCAATAAGGGTGGCAAAAGTTTGATCTCAACTTTTATGTCGTGTGAGACTTTTGAGGAAAAGAGTTCCTCAAATTTTTAGTCCCCTTACGACTCTTACTTATTCTCAAGATTTCTATTTAGTGTTTGCTATCTTAGGATATTGCCAATGGTCATGAGTTTGATTCGATCTAATGGGGCATTTCTAGAAAAGCGAGTTGGACTGAAATTGAGAGTTTGAAGGGAAGAGGAAGATCGATTTTGGAGAATCACATTGTAGTTTTGTATTCACCAGTTAATCAATTCTGACTGTCTTTGTGATAATCATATATATATCATTGTTTAAAAGAGATCAAGAGAGATATAAATGTGATCGATCGATCTAAGGTACTACATACTAAATCTACTCGGAGTATGATGCCCATTATGAGCTGCTATATATTCCTAACAGATGTATGACAACGAGCTCTCAAAGTATGCTGGTCGCACGGATTATTCACCGATATGAATGTTGAAGAGAGGAAAAGAGGATTCTGTTCGACCCACCATGTTAAGTGAAAGTCTATGATGGATTTTTCTCTGATGGGGATGAGTAGGGCCTGTCCGCCCATGTTGGTTTTGGACCACCATGTGCGAGTGGGAGATGATGGATTTATAAGATGGGCTTAAGGCCCATCCGCTCAAGTTGGGCCCAAAAGGCCCGGCCCACGGAATAGGGCCCGTGGATGGGGAAATGTATAAAAGGGAGGAGAGAGAGAGAGAGAGAGAACACACCTCTTGGAAAATCAGAACGTACGTACGTTCCTCTCCCTCTCTCCCTTCAAGAAAAAGAAAAGAAAAACGCTCTCTTTTTCTTCCAAACGCTCAAGGCGACGTCGTTTCCCTTTCAAGGCGAATTGACATCATCGGATCAGAATTTCTTCCTCCATCTTCGGCATTGGTGTTTAATCTGTGGCTAACAAGGTACGCTCGAATCCATGGTGTGCTTTACGATCGGTGATGCGTGTTTTTCCCGGGCTTCATCTTCCGCATTGATTTAGGGGTTCGATTCGGTGTTGAATCCGGTTTTCGGGGATCCGTTATTCCCAACACTATATGTAGCCTAATTATTCACCCATATTAACGTTTATTTATTCCTTATTTGTCTATTTTATAAATGTCTCTCATACGAACCTACCAACCTTTACCAGTTCTTCTCTCATTAGGGTTCAAGTTAGTTTAAATATATCAAGTCTCATTTAAGTTACTTATTAATGGTTATTTATTTCTTTTAAATTTACCAACTTTTCTATTGAATTAACATCTTATTATTTGTCTTGCTTACCAAACCCGTCCCATTCACCAACTCTTTTTAGAAAGTACTAATGTTCATTAGTGTGGTTACAAACTTTTACCCAGTTAAGTTACCAAGTTTTGTGTCACCACCCCTTCTTTAAGTTAGTTACCAATGTTTGTAACTTTTTTTTTTTTTTAAATTACCAACTTACTATAAGAAATTACCAACCTTTATTTGAGTGTTTCCCTATTCTCCAGTGGAGATGCCAACTGGTTTTGGATTACCAAGTATCATTTGATTGCTTGTGACCACCATTTATTACTATTTTGTTAATTTACTAGTTTTCTATTGAGTTACTACTTTTATTTGCCTTGTTTGTCAACCTTTTGAATCTGCTAATTCTTTTTAGAAATTGTCAATGTCTATTAGAGTGATTAACAACTTTTCTCCAATTAAATTATCAACTTGTTTGTGTCACCAATTTCTATTTGAGTAAGGTATTGATATTTTTGTGTTTTCTTGTAAATACCTACTTCTCTTATCTCATACCAAAAAAGTTTCTTTTATCTTTTGCCAATCCTTGTTTACCTTTCTTACCAATGACTTAAATTCAGTACCTATCATATAAGTTATCTACGTTTGTTTGGGTGACTTACTAAGTTTTCTCCAATTAAATTACCAATCAGTTCTAGGTTATAATTGCTTACCAACATTTATTTGTTTTTTCTTAAATCTACTAATGTTTATATCGAGCAACTATTTTTATTTGTCTTAATAATAAATTTTTTAAATTAGTAATTTCTAGAAATTACCAACCTTTACTGAGTGTGATTGACAACTTATCTCCAATCAAGTTACCAATTAGGATTGGTTTACCAACTCTAGAGTTAGTTACCAACTTTTTATTTTTAAATTATCAACTTCCCTTATTTCTAATAGAAAAATTTATTACCTTTTCACCAACATTTTTTCTTTACCTTTTTCTCGTAAATTCATATAAGAGTTGACAAATTTAAAGTGTAAGTAGAAAGGTGAACAAAAGTTGATGAAAGATAAGAAAAGTTGGTAAAGGAAAGAAAAATAAACTTGGTAAGTAATTCAAATGAGAGTTAGTAACCCAAAATTAATAGGTATCTTCATCAGAGCAAAGTTGGTAAGTCACTTTAATTAAGGTTATTAATTTCTAAAAGAATTTGGTAAAATTAGTGCGTTATTAAGAAATGCAAGTAGAGGTTTGTAAATAAATAGAAAAGTTGGCAAAAAAGAATGTTTGTAAGTAACTTAAATGAGAATTGATAATCCAATATTTGGTGGTAATTTAATAGGACAATAATTGGTGAATCATGCTAGTTTAGATTGGTAATCTTTAAAAAAGCTAATAAATGTAAGAGGTTGCTAACCTAGTCAACTAAAAGTTGGTAACTCAATAAAAAATTTGATATCTACAAAAAGAAAACAATTAAAATATTGGTAGTAATTCAAACGAGAGTTTATGGCAAAATATTTAATTGTCAATACAATTTGACAAAAGTTGATGAATCACTCTAATTTAGATTAATAATTTCACATAAGAGTTAGTAATTCAAAACGTTGTTAAGTTATGCAAATAAAAGTTGGTGAGTAGTAAAAAAACTAGTAATATAAACAAAACAAGAGAAAGTTGGAAACTTCATAAATATTTTGGTAAGTTACCAATGGGTTACTTTTCTGCCAACTGTTTTTTCACATTTACCAACACTTAATAAATTTACCAAGAAAAACAAAAATCGTTTTTTTAACCAAACAGTAGAATTCTGCTTTTCCTGGAAGTTCTCTTTCAAAGACTCATTATAATATTTTAAATCCCTTATATCTTCTGCAACATTCGTCAACAATTCGCAGAGAGAAACGTCAAAAGGAATTTGCAACTCTCGGTGACCTTTCTAATCTAGAGGGTCATTCCCTCAAAAAATACCCTGATATTAATCATAATAAAGATTTCAAGACTTCAAAAACAAAATCCAGAATTTCAGTTCCACGTGTTTTTTTGGATCTATGCCCTGTTTTCCTGAACAGAAATGTTTGAGGGAGTCGCATTATTCTCAACATACAATCGCAGTCGATGTTTTAATGACAGAAGATAAAGAAGGTACAGTTCGTTTCCATCTGTTTGTGGAAAACCACAATGAACCTATATCTGTCATTCGGATTTCCCTGTTAATGATGATTTCGCATGTTCCCGATGTGAGCTTAAGTAGAAGAAAGAGGAAGCAGACTCACCAGGGCACCGAGGACTTAATCTTCTCGCAAGCAAGTGAAGGATCACGATCGATAGAAACCAGCAGATTCTGATGCAGTAGTAGGAGGAAGAGGAGGAGGAAGGAGGAGGAGGCTTGCAAGCCATTTCCTTCATATTCTCGTTCGAATTTTGTTGGTCTCCTCCTCTTGAGGCGTGAAGGGTTTTATATGATATGATGATGATTTTCTCTTCGAAAGTCAGACGTGTCTCGATCAAATTTGGCAGGCATTGACAAAATGGACAGAAGTGGTTGGTTTGACTTTTAGGAAATAGTCGTGCTTAAGAAGTGAATCCCATAAAGTCTTTGGCACAAATACTTGTTTTCTTGAGTTCAAACTTCAAATGAGATGTGCTGAAGCGTTACAATTATATGGACGCAAGGTTTGAAAGTTTCCAGGGAAAGAGGCTGATGTCACTTTTTCTGTCAGTCTCTTCTTCATCCTGCTGGTTCTTCCTCTTTTTGTTTGAATCAATGAGATGCAATACCACAGCAATTGCCGCGATAGCACCGATATCGACTGCTATCAATGAGGCTTTCATTCTCCCCGTGATTCTGGCTGGTAGTGGCACTGCTATACAATGGCTGCTGCTATTTAAAACCATGCTTGGCACATTAATCGTAATTAATTTGAAGATGAAAATTTTGACAAGTAGGACTACATTTCTCTTTAAACAAAACAAGCAGAATGAAGATCAGTTTTTGAAAATGAAATGTTGGTGAAATCAAAAGAAGTGGAGTTATGCAATGTCCAATGTAGTGACTCTACGTGCTCAGGGACGTGGCTCCGGTGTTCCTACATTGATCTCTTTAAACTTTAGTTTTTGCCAGACTCAATCAAATCCAAGCTAAAACCTTCCGATCAGTCCCCTTTCTTTCCCCTCCCTCTTCAACCGAGCAATGTGCCAATCACCACCACCTCTCTTCCCTTTCCCTTTTGCCCACAGCCTTCGTCGTTGCCGTACATTCAACCACCACCGTCTAGGAGATTTCCACCTTACTGCCCGCTGCAACCACCACTGTCGTTGACTGTAGGCGGGATTCATATCTCTCTCTGTCTTTCTCGATGAAGCTCGAGGTGGTGGCATTCGCACCACCTCAAGCTTGGTTGTTGGGACAGAGGGCTTGGTTTGGGACCAACAGATCGATGTCCTATTTACCCAAGAGGCTTAACTTTTAAAGAGATGATATGGTTTCTACTAAAAAAATTTCGAAAAAAGAACAATCTATTTGAGAATGATCGCGCATGGGATGATCCTTTGAAAAGATCATATTTATCCTCATAGCAAAAGGAGTACAAATATGCTTTATTTATGTCCATCGATGGAATGAATCATAATTCCTCAAGAAACAGGGCTTTTGGAACAATGCCCATGTAGAATCTAGAACATCAAGAAACATGACATGGGCTTATTTAATACCCTAGAGTCAGACACCTTTGGCACTGGACCTCGACAAGCTTCCGTGATTCAATGGTCTGCATTACAAATAAATTCGTTGTTAAAGATCTTTCACAGACATAATATTAGTGAACTGTGTCTGTCTCCTGGTTACTTTTTTTTCACTTTCCTTAAAGATGTTATGCAATGAATTGAGTGGATTTCTAATTTATAAAATAAGGTAGTCCATTGTTCTAAAATGGGTTTTGAGAGTGCTTACGGCATCCTGGGGAGGGGGATGGTTTGCTTCCACCCGAACCGCCTGCAAACATGGACAGTCGTTACCAACAATGTGATAGATAAAATCAATCAAGATATACGAAGGAACGAAACTGAATCGGTGCTTTTTAGGATCCGAATCTAGTGATATGAGTTCATGGAATGGATGATCTATTAAGTACCTGCAAACAAGTCAGCTTGCCTTTCTTTTCAGACAATTTAACCTTGATTAGGTGCAATATTTGTATCTTCTTACTCTAATTGCATCTTAGATAGAGTTAAGTGAAGATTTTGAGATTTTTCCATTACGGCTCCATTTGTTTTGGGGAAAATGTAACATTTCTGGAAGATATTTTCCCCAAAGTTTTTTTTTTTTGGGAAAATGATAATATTTTCTGGTATTTAGCTGAAACTTAAAAATGAAATGAAAAACATTTTTTGTCGTAATGGAAAATCTGATTTAATTTTTGAAAATAGACATATTATTTGGGGTCTAATTTCCTAAAAAAAGCTCCAACTTTAGGTCCAATCCCAACTCTACCCTGAACTTTTTTTGTTCCATAAAAAACTCAAACATTAGGTCCAGTCCCACTTTTACCTTAATTTTTTTTTTGTCTCATCAACTTTTACGTGAGTCCTAAATCGGCTCCCATTAACCCTCGGTCCAAAATTCAAAACTCCTGAGTGCAAACTATTCAAGCATCTTGAGTAGAGTGTCAAGAGCGCAAGCTCTTTGACCATGAGAGATGGAAGACTCCTGAGGATGAGAGATTGAAGATTGAGCGCAAAATCGAAGATCTCTAAGCGAGATGGAAGGAAGACTTGATAAGAGTATTTGAAGAAAGCCAACATTAATTGCTAAAGTTTTTATCTAAATTTCATATCCAATAAGACATCATTTGGGTTTACATGGAAGATCATCTACAATAGAAGTCTTCTTGAATATAAAATTTTGGAAAAGATCTGGAGCAATGACATGGAATACCATGTAACTACGGGCAATTTTGGATGGAAGGTTAATGGAAAAGAAGTTCAAGGTGGAATTGAGAGTGTATCTAAAGTTGGTGGTTTCTATAAGACAAAAAAAAAAAAAAAAGTGTATGGTAGAATTCAGACTTGACCAAAAAGTTGAGGGTTTTTTATATGATGAAAAAAATCTAGAATAGAACTAGGAGGGGGCTAAAGTTGATTTTTTTTTTTTTTTTTTAAGGGTGTTAGGCCCATTATTAGAGTGCTAGTAACTTATGCATGGGCAGCCGGGGAACCAGGTATTGGCAATGTAATCCTAGGTCCAGTTGCAATGGACCTTAACCTAGGCATCATAAATTGAGGCATAGGTAGCCAGTCTGGTGCCTGGCCTTAATGGACCCGAGCACGAGCACTAGGGTCTTGAGTTTGGCCTTGATGGACCTATACACGACCTTCGTGGGACCTAGGCATGGCCTTTGTGCCCATGTACTAGCACATTAGAGACAAGCATCAAGGCTTTGGACTTGGCCTTAATGGACCTTGAGGGCTAGAGCACGAGCACGGGTCATGAGCTTGGCCTTGATGAGCTCGGGCTAGGCGTTGGAGATTTGGTCTTGGACGCAGGGATTCGGGAATCAACCTTGGGGTTTCCATGCCCAATGTAAAGCTTCAGATCAAATGCTGAGATTTAATCATATTTCAAAAATAGATTTCTCATTTTTTATAGAAGAAATCATTTTTCTAAATTTAAGTATAAGTTTTCCATTAACTAGGAAAATATTATCTATTGACTCATTGTCCTAGGCGAACCAAATGTCAAGAAATGTTTTGTTAGAAAATATATTCCACAAAACAAACGGAACCTACGTTATGAAAGGTGTCCTCTTATAAGTAGGGCACTCGTAAATTTTTGTCCAATCATCTATGGACATTATAAAAGGAAGAAAGTACATGCAATACACCTTTATTTGAGAAACTAGACGAGACTAAAATTTCATATACTGAATCAAAACTCTGCTTGCACGAGAGAAAGAGAGAGAGATATGCACCGTTTTGACTACTGTGTCCGCAACCTTGAGGATTGATGGACCTTCCAGCTAAGGTCAAATGAAGATGGAGGAGCAGCATCACGATAAAGCAGCAAACCATGTTCCTGGACACAGTGTTGCTTGCCTTTGCCATCTCTCTCTCTCTCTCTGTGAATCCTTAATGAGGAAGTTATATCCATCTATATTTATTAAACACCGACGCGAAGCCGTGTAGTCTTCTCTGGCAACTAACATCTGTTTGACCATCAACGAAGCAGTCATTTTCAGTGTCTAATATCCGATTTTTGTCTAAGCGTACCTCGTTCATTGGCTCTCCTACGGTCTACAAAAGAATCAAATGACCTATGGGCGCGATGTCGCGCGCCGGTCTTTCCGGGCTACCGGGCTACAAGAGAAGGAAATTATTTGTTTGACCTTGAACGAGGTCATCATTTTCACTGTTTACTATATCATCTAAAATATGGTAAATAGTCTGAGCGTTTTTTGACTATTTCATAAGAAGAAGAAGAAACTTCTATTTTTTTTTTTTTTTTAAGGGGGCTTAGAGATGATGTATAGTTTGTGTATAAAATTAAAACCCTAGGATTATACTAAGTTAGATTGTACATCGTATACGTTGGAAAAATAAATTATGCCAATTGGACTAGATGATTGATAGCAGTCCACTTCTTATATGTCATGACACTTTGATATAATATAAATAAGTAAAATTTTCTCGATGCGATTTCATATGCAAGTTCATTTGAAGGTATTGATACGTTGTCTCATGGGAAATTAAGTAAATTATAAAAAAAGGGATTGGAGAAGGGATATAATGGAGACTCCAACAAGGTGAGGCCACAATGATACGCGGTTATACTAATACTGAATGGTCTAGGTTTTGGTATTCTTAGGGTTAGTGAATAGTGAATAGAGAAAAGGACATGTTAAATAATTCATAAGTGTAACTCAAGAAAACATTTAGACATGCCTCCAATCATATTAGTTGTTCAAGTAGGATAGATCGGATTCCTTTTATTAAGTATAATACCATGTCAACTGAATACGTGGGTATAATTTATCTCTAATCCATTTAGTCTAATTCTACCTGTTGGCTTAACTTCTAGATTAGATATTCCGATTACATACATTTAGTTCCATATAACTTTAACTTTTAGGTTGGATGGTTTTACACGATATCAAAGCTCTGGTTAAAAGTTTGAATCCTGACATTTTTCTCTCGAACTAATTGCTCGTGGCTGGTTTACAAGAGTTTACTCGGTCAAAAAAGGAGCCGTGCCCATTTCACAACTAAGCCACGTCATGCGCGAGGGATTAGCTTACACAAGCTTGATCCTTTAGCCAACTTTTTGGAGAAAATATTAGGTGTATTTAATATGTTAGGTAGGATGATCCATTAAATCATATAATGATTGACACATGGCAAATCCGAGCCCACCTGTCAATTGGACCAGCAAAATTTCTAGGAGTAATCGGTTCCCAATTCGGTCCGGTTCCAAACCAGACCGGGGCACTGGTTCCCAAAATTAGGAACCGTGGATTGAACCGTTTAGTCCTAGGACTGGGAATCGAACCGAACCATCAATTCCGGTCCAACAAAATCGGCACTTTTTTTTTTTTGGTACTAAAGAGTGACCGTGCTCCGGACCGACCCAACCGTGGAACCGCTTCAGATTGCTTCAGGTCAAGGAGGGATGGCACACCGTTGGACACAAAACTCGAGTACTACCCAAAGCTCCGAGTTTGAGGTCGAGCTTCATGGCCAAAGCAGCCATGGATGAGTATCATTCATGGCTGGCCATGAGCGTCATCCATGGTGGATGGGAAAAAACGGTACCTAGAGATCAGTAGCATACCCCAACGAACGAACGAACGAACAGCACAACAGAGCAAGACGGAGGAGGACGACCCAAGGTGATGAAATCACATTAAATAAGGAAACCGAAGCCGACCCGATATGCCTACGTGTCCATTTACAAAACCCACCTGCCCATTTCCTCCTCCCAGTTCCACATCCGACCTCGCCAGCTAAGATTCTTCTAAAAAGTTTGGGTTTTTATTTTTCTTTTCATCTCTCCTCGTCCATCCATCCGTTCGGTTGTCATCCCGGAGACCTTTTGGGAGATGGATTTCATCTTCTCGAGCGAGTCTCCGTGTTCCGCGCCCCCTGTGCTGGCGGCGATGGCCATGGACGAGCGTCGGCGTGCTCGTGAGCAAGTCGGCCATGAGCTGACTCAAGCTCAAGCCATGGCAGACATAAGAGGAAAGAAAAAAGAAGTAGAGAGAGAGAGAGAGAGAGAGAGAGAGAGAGAGAGAGAGAGAGATGGACAGAAACGGAGGGGAGGAGAGAGAGTAAAGGTGAGAGAGACAGAACGTTAACGGAGAGAGTGGGGGTTCGCCCTAGTGGCCACCCTTTCAACTTGGAAGGGGGAGGTTGGGAGTTCAAATCCCCACATTCTTAGGGGGATTGGGGTGTGGACAATTTCATTTCAGGAGTGGGTTTCGACTCCCACGCCCTGCAATGAGGCAGAGTAAAAGTCTGAGAGTGTGTATTGGAGTAGGATTAGAGTAGGACTGACCAAAAAAAAAAAAAATTGACGGGTGGGCCCGAATATGCCACATGCCAATCATAGTATGGTTTAATGCATCATCCTACCTGACATATTAAACATACCTTATATTTTCTCCACTTTTTGGGTTAAGGATACTCTCTCTCTCTCTCTCTCCTGCGTCTGCTTGCACCACCACTCCCGACAATCATCGTCAATGACAATCATTGAACAACACCACCACCGATCACGACCCTAACCATGCCAGCATTGTGGCTCAATTGATAGAGACTCCCTCCCATGAAAGACAGAAAAGGCAATCACCCGCTGCAATGACAAAAGTCGATTTCTGGGACATTGTAGAATTTCCTCCACAAAGGTAATGTTTCAAATCTCGTCGTTGTTCACAAGTTCGTATAAAGAGATGCGAGGTGCAATGAAGTTGGAGCTAGAGTTCATAAAGAAGCTAAAGGCGGGCAAGTCATAAGATTTCTTTGACATCTTCGATGGTCACGATGGAGCATAACTAGTGGAGGCGTGTGTGGAGAATTTGCATCAACTGTTGACGGAGGAAGATAGATAGGGTGACAACCAACGTAGGAGATAAAGACAATGGGGTTGATGGTGGAAGTGGTCGCGGTGGAGAGGGAGGTCATGGTGGCGACAATGAACTTCGTTGATGGCCATCGAATTTTGGACCAGACAATGCATGAAGTGAGAGAGAGCAAAAATAGTTTTCTCCAAGAAAATAGGTTAGCAAGTAATGTTGAGAGCACCGCCTCTCTCCAATTTTTCTAGATTTTTCTATAACTAATATCTATAATGGGTAGTTGTAGCTTGTGGTGTTCAAAGTTTCTTTATGGAGCATTTGGTAACACTTCTGTTTTTTTGGAATAATTTTTTATTAGAAATAACTTTTTATATTATATTCTCGAACAATTTCTGAGCATTTTAAACTTGTTTGTTAACTGTCCAAAATTTCAATTCTCGGAATAGAATTGCATTTGGAACTGTGCTTAAAATTACTATTCCAAATTATTTTCTTTTAATTTTTAAATAATTTATTACTTTTTTATTTTTTCTTATTTTCTTATTTTCCTTTCTTTCTCATTTTCTTCTTTTTCTTTAAGTCGCCAGTCACCAGCCTTGGGATGACCGGCCACTAGCCAAACGAAGGCCGGCAACCTCATTAGAGCGTTGCCAGCCCTCGACGAGGCCAACCGTCATAAGCCAAGCCTTGCCGGCAGCTAGGCAAGGCTTGGCTTAGCCATGGCTGGGCGTGGCCTCGCCCAAATCTAGTGAGGCCAAGCTCACCCAGCCGCTAGCAGGGCTCGACCTCATCAGATCTGGGTGAGATTGAGCCTTGTTGGTGGCTGGAGGAGGCCTGGGTGAGGCCCTCCTGGCCACCAGCGACTGGCGACGATGGGCGGTAGACGGCAGACAACGGCGGATGGCAACAATGGCAGTGGCAACAGATGAAAAAGAAGAAAGAGGGAAGAAGAACAAAAAAAGAAGAAGAGAAAATAGATGCTTGATTCTAAAATTGTTCATGAGAACAAGAATCAACTTATTTATTTATTTATTTATTTATTTATTTATTTATTTATTCTCAATTCTAATCCAAATCTATTTTCGGGAATAAAAATTTTACCAAACACATTTCTATTTCAAATCCACTCCTGAAAACAAAAGAACATAAACAAACATTGTTTGGCAAGTTGCCAAACAGGCGTTAGTGTTAGGTAAGATGAGTGGTTGAAAATAAGTTGAAAAGTAGGTGAAGCTTGTAATTTTAGAATAGGCCAAGTTGGACTCTTCTAGTACACTAGTCTTGTGTGGGTATATAAATAGCCACCTAGGCTTAATAGGAATACACAATCATTTATGTCTCAACAATAATAAAGATATCTTTAGTAAATAAAATATCAGCAGATTGTAATGTTTAACATTGAAAGTCACCCATATTACAAAGTAATCATCCCAGATTATTAAATATCCTTGGCAGCACCTTTGGCAGTCACGAACAACAGAGCTCACTTCCATGGATTTATGGACTGCATTGCAACAAAGCCATTTAGTTAAGCCTGCATATTTCCATGAATTCTATTTTTTCCTAGCTAATTTGGCACGCTTTTTTTAGGATGTTATGAGATTAAGTAGAGTGTTGTATTTCATAAAATGGATGCATCTATTTCGTAAAAAATCAACGATTTGAAAAATATTTTTCTGAAAATATCTTTTATTTGTTTAAGAAAATAAACAAATGAAAAATTATTTTTATCATCAATGATAATATTTATGCATAAATTATTATTAATAATGAAAATACTTTTTGTTCATTAATTCTTTCAAACAATATATTCGATAGTTTTTTGAATTTTTGTTTGAATCATCGCAAAACGAACTGATGAATCCTAAGTGTCACGTTATTCTAGAAGAGGGTTCATGAGTATTTACAGCAACCTGGAGAAGGAGATGGGTCGCTCCCTCCCACACCACCTACAAACGCAAACAATCAATTATGGACCAGTGTAGATCCTACCATTCGATAAACACAATTAAAATTATTTTAATGCGAATTAATTTGTATAAATGTATATATAACCAAATTATTTAATTATATTAAATAACCTATCATATTTAAGCAATAGAAGTTTGCTATTCTTATATTTTTATTTTGCTGCATACACTTTTAAAACATTAAGGGCGTGTTTGGTAACATTTACGTTCAAAAACTGTTCCGGGGAACAAAAATAGAAAAAAAGTATTTACATTCGGGAACAATTTTTGAACAAAAAGATGCGTTTGGTAAACTTGTTCCGGGAATAAAAAATGAATAGAAATACGTTTGGTAAATTTTTGTTCTTTTTTTGTTTCTTTTAATTTTTTAATATTTTTATTTTATTTTTCATTTTTTCCTTTCTTTTTTATTTTTTCTTCTTTCGGCCGGTCACTGGCCTCCAACGACCGGCCAACGGGACCGGCAGCCTTGCCCAGCCACGGCGAGGCTCGGCCTCGCCGGGGGCCGACGATGCTCCGGCGAGGTCGCCGACCCTCGATGGCCGGTCGCCAGCTATGGCCGAGGCCGGCGACCGGCCAAAGAGAAAAGAAGAAGAAAAGAGGAAGAAAAGAGAAGAGAGAGAAGAAGAAACAAGAAACAAGAAATTGTTTCTTCAAAATTGTTTCTGGAACGAGAAACAATTTTTTTTTGTTTCTCGTTTCTGTTCTTTTTGAGTTCCGGAACAAAAAAAAAAAAAAAGAACAGAAACGCAACCAAAAGCGTTTCTGTTCTTTTTTTGTTCCTAATAAAAAAATAGAATTTCTATTTATAAAAAAAAAGAATGAAAACATGCAGGCCCTAAGTTTTCAATCCACACGCAGAATTAGATGATTGACAACGTCCTTTCAGATTTTTGTGCATTTACCGGATTCCACTTGTTCATCTCTAATTAATAATGAAACCTAATTACAAATTCAACCTCAAACTTTGAAAAGCCCATGCATATATTAAAAAAAAAAAAAAGTTAAACCGCAGATAGTATTAAGATAAAAGAAAGTAAAACATTTCTTATGGCAATCCAAGCCCATTCAAGAGCATCACCATGTCATCTAAAGGTAAATAAATAAAGAATAAGGAAAAGGATTGATAGGTATAATTGTATACCATGTTAAAATCTAATTTACGAGGAGACGAGAGACTATATATGTAGATAAGTTTATTATAGGCTCTGTAAACTAATGATGTGAAATACGCATATATGAAAAAGATTAACCGTGCAATGCGCGAGATATGTTGGACCAACATAAAAGCACAATGATAATATATATATATATATATATATATATATATATATTTATAATACATACACTAGTATAATGAATTCCAAATTGTTTAATTTCTTTTAGGTTTTATGTTAATATTATCACATCATAGATTATAGCATTATGCTAATAAAAACTAGAGATTAAAGTGTAAATGACAAAACTTTATCACTTTGTATATGAGATTTATAAAGCTAAGGTTTTAGACATTAGTGTGATTATACTTTGAAAGAAATCGTTTACAATCATAAAAAATGAGAAAAAAAAAAGTCGCAAAGTTCATGCTCATTTTCATTTGATAACGAGGGGAATTTAGGTTAGGCGAGATATCAATATTTTAAAAGATAAGAGTATATGGTGATGGTGTGCCTTTCTTCAAGGACAAAAATCGGTGAATCACGTTAATTTAGATTGGTAATTTCTAAAATGAATTAGTAAATGTAGGGCGTTGTTAACCAAGTTAAATATAAATTGGCAACTTAATAGAAAATTTGATAGACTAGAAAAAGGGAATTGGTAAGTAATTCAAATAAGAGTTTATAACC
This sequence comes from Eucalyptus victrix, assembly GCA_016097545.1. Classification (NCBI taxonomy): domain Eukaryota; kingdom Viridiplantae; phylum Streptophyta; class Magnoliopsida; order Myrtales; family Myrtaceae; genus Eucalyptus; species Eucalyptus victrix. The sequence goes on from CM027835.1 coordinate 14,761,121, forward strand.
AGAAACTAGTAGACCAACAATATCACAAAAATTGGTCAATTACTCTAATTAAGCTGGTAATTTCATATAAAAGTAACTCAAACATTTATAAGTTTCAACGGTTAATACTACTTAAAAAACCCAAATTGGTATATTTGTGACAAATTAACTCTAAACTAATTTTTTTATCACGAAAAACCTCAAATTGGTACATTTATGATAAACTTACCCTCTATTAATTTTCGTTAAATTGAATTAATATCATGAAAAATCACAAATTAGTACATCCATGACAAACAGAGCATAAAATCTCAAATTGGTATATTCATCAACCATCACGTATCATCAAACTCAGTAATTCAATGGTAAAATATAATGAAAACTAACAAAGGGTAAATTAATCACAAGTGTACCAATTTTTTATTTTTTGTGGTATTAACCTTAAAGGTTGGTAAATTAGTATAAAAAAACTATGAATTTGCAGACTCCTCGTAATCTCATAAAAGTATTGGTAAGTTACCGGTAAGTTACCTAAAAAAAGTCACGTGTCATTTGTTTGCCATCTTTGAACACTTATTGAAATTTATCAATACAATATATATATATATATATATATATATATATATATATATATATATATATATGATTTTCAAAGAAATTTTCTCTTTCTAAGATTCATTATAATATTTAAAATCCTTCCTTTCTTCCGCACCTTTCAGGCTTTCACCAATTATTCGCCGAGAGCAGCATCAAAAGTCACGATCTTAAGTTCCACATGTTTTACTTCGCGCCCTGTTTTCCTAAACAGAAAAGTTGACCAAGTTGCATTAATCTCAACATAGAATCACAGTCGACGTTTCGTTTCCATTGCTTTGTGGAAAATCACAGTCAAGCTAAATATCTTGTCTGGATTTTCTGTCAATGATGATTTTACACATTCCTAACCGTGAGCTTAAGTAGAAGAAGGAGGAAGCGGACTCACCACCACATGTCGGACTGTCACCTAATCTTCTTGCGAGCAAGTGAAGGATCGCGATCAATAGAAACCAGCAGATATTGATGAAATAGGAGGAGGGAGGAGGAGGAGGAGGAGGAGGCTTGTGACCCATTTTCTTCATTTTCGTTTTCGAATTTTGTGATCTCCTCTTCCTGAGGCATGAAGGGTTTTATATGATACGAGCCCCAGCTACACAGTCGGTGATGTTCTCCTCAAAAGTCAAATGTGTCTTGGTCAATTTTTGCATGCATTAATGGATGGAGAGAACTGGTTGGTTTTAGACTTTTAGGAAAGAATCGTTCTCAAGAAGTGGATCCCATAAAGTCTTGGCACCAACGCTTTAGATAGAGGTCGCGATGCGACAGCGGCGAGAGGCCGATGTCACTATTAGACGCAAGGTTTGAAAGTTTTTTTCTCACTCCCTTCTTCATCCTTCCTTTCTTCTTTTGGTTTGAAATTAATAGGGTACACTATTGCGGCGATAGCAGCCACTATTGACTACTATAAGTGAGAATTTTATTCGACAACTGATACCGGCCGAAGACCGTTACCACTATCCAATGATAACTATTTAAAACCATGGCTGGCACATTAATTGTAGTCAATTTGAAGATGGAAATTTTAACAAGTAGGACTATTATTTTCTTTGAAGAAAAACTAAGCAAGAAGATAAGAGTTTGTGAAGTCCCAATGTCCGCTTCCATGTAGGAAGAATTATTGTCCCGAACTCCCTTATGGAATTATACTCTTCAATCAAGTCCTTTGCGTAAGTTTTTGGAATTAAAGAGTGTTGGAATGTCCAGTCCAAATACTCATATTGATAGATGGATGAAGATTATTTTTATATATAAAAAGTATATAAATTTCATTGTTGAGCGATACAAGATATTTCAATGAAGATATTATATTATATCTACTTATGGATATTCAAATAAGAACAAATTAATTGAGAATCTTGGTATACTCAGTGATCCTTTGAAAATATCATATATCCTCAACCAAAAGGAGTACAATATGCTTTATTCATGTCCCCCTAACTAATGAAAAGTACTACCTCAAGAACAGGTTCTCTTGAACATCGTGTAGGCAGAGAATCTAGAAAATCAAGAAACATTACATAGGAATATTTGATACACTAAAGTCACCCGTATATCCCGATTGACAACTTTGGCGCTGGACCTCAACAAGCTTCCATGATTTAATGGTCTGCATTACCAAAAAAAAAAAAAAAAATCAGTTAGGGTCCGTTTGTTTAAAGAAAATTATTTCTCAAAAATTATTCTTCAACTTTCTCATATTTGGATTACAAAAAAATTTACAAAAAATTAATCGATTTACGGAAAAAATTTTCTTGGATTGAAAACGACAAGCAAATTAACCACTAAACAATTACATTTTGGCAGGAAGGTAATGGCTTTTTTAATCACTAAACATATAAAAATTAACTATTTTCCTTGAAAATAATTTCCATAACAAATATTTTTCTTTATCATATAATTTTCAGTGAAAAGAATGTACTTTTTTAAAGATTTTTCGGATACATATAATAAATTTGTCTGTCTTCTAGAACGTTTTGAAACAAAAGCAGGGGAGAAACATAAGATAGTCTATTGTTTTGAAAAGGGGCAAGAGAATGCTTACGGCATCCGGGGGAATTAGGTGGATCATTTCCGCGTGAAACACCTGCAAACATGAACAATTATTATATGAATTTGATCTTTGATTCTACGAATAATGTGATGCATAAAAACAATCAGATATATAAAATAGCAAATCTGAAACTTGTGCTGATTTTCAGGATCCGAATCTAGTGATATGATATGATCTCACAGAATTTGATGACAAATAAAATACTTTCAAACAAACTTAGTCGCCTTTTTATTTTTGGACAAATTTGATCTTGCTTAGGCGAAAAACCTTTATTGTCTTACTCCGGTCACATCTCAAGTGGAGTAAAGTGAAAGTTTTGAGGATTTTCATTACATCATGAAATATATCATCTTATTAGAGGTGCCAAAACCAAACCGGAAAATTGAAATTGATCCGAACCGGTCCGAATTTTTGTGCATTTTCGGTTTTGTTCAGGTTTTGGTTCAAATAATAAAAAATAAGCATTTTTTTTGTAATTCCAATTCAAATTGAAAATCATCCATTTTCTTAATATTACAATTTACACAATCTCTTTCATTTTCCACAAAACCTCTTTTTAATATTTCCAAGAAAAAAACCAAAAACCTAGCTAATCCGATCCTAACAGAGTTTTTATCCACTTATTAGGAAGAAAGTACATATAATATAAAATATTAGAATTGAGAGAGAGAGAGAGAGAGAGAGAGGGAGAGAGAAATGTACCATTTTGACTAATATGACCACAACCTTGAGGATTGATGGACCTTCCAGCTGACGTAAAATGAAGATGGAGGAGCAGCATCATAATAATGCAGCAAACTATGTTCATAAGCAAAGTGTTCTTTCCCATGTTCTCTCTCTCTCTCTCTCTCTCTCTCTCTCTCTCTCTCTCTCTCTCTCTGTGAATTCCTAATAAGAAAGTTTAGCTCCATCTATATTTATACAGGAATCAAATAACCTACTACGGGCAATCGTAAGTTAGTCTTCTCGGACTAAAGAAGAAGAAAATGTATGTTTGACATTGAACGAAAAAAACGTTGTTAGTGTTTATACAAATTTGTGCGTGTACTTCACTGATTGGCTCTCCAACTTATAACAGGAATTAAATGACCAACAACGCGAAGTCATACACGCCAGTCTTCTCGGGCTACAAAAGAAGGAAACATTTGTTGGACCTTGAACGAAGTTGCCATTTTCAGTTTCTGATATAGACTTGACCAAGGCACTGGACCAATTGGCTCTCAAACGTAGTAAACAATCTAAGCATTTTTGGCATATACAGAAGAAGGAGGAGAAGAAACTTCTGTTTTCTTAAGGGGGTCGGAGATGATATAAAATTTCCAGGGTACACAACCCTCGGATTTTTTTTTTATATTAAGTTAGATTTGCATGTCATCTACGGTACGTGAAAGATAAGTTTTTAGATCAAGGTCTGGAGTAGACAACCGATAGTGGTCCATTAGCTTTTCCATATTATCTCATGGCGCTTGATATAAGATAAATAAGTAAAACTTTCTCGACGTGATTTCACATACAAGCTCATTTGAAGGTGACACAGAGATTGGAAAAGGGACACATCGGAGACTCCAACAAGGGGAATCTAACAAGATGTGTTTTGGTATTCTTATAGTTAGAGTATGGTGAATAGGGCAAAGGACATGTCAAAAAATTTGTTAGTTTAACTCAAGAAAACATATAGACATACCTTCAATCTTATTAGTTGTTCAACACATCAATTGAATACTTGGTTATAATTGGTCTTACTTTCATTTAGTCACATTCCACCTATTGGCATAATTTTTAGTTTAGATATTATGATTACATACATCTAGTTTTGTACCACCTAAAGGCTTAACTTTTAGGGATATTTTACCATGATATTTGGGCTTAGTTCAAGAGTTCGGATCCTGACACTTAATAACTCATTGCTCATGGTGGGTTCACAAAAGTTGACTCACTCAAAAAAGGAGTCGTGCCCATTTCATAATAACTGAGCCAAGTCACGCACAAGTAAGGGATCATCTTACACGCACTTGATCATTTAGCCAACTTTTTGGGATAAAGGCTCTCTCTCTCTCTCTCTCTCTCTCTCTCTCTCTCTCTCTCTCTCTCTCTCTCTGAGCACCGCCGATCACGACCCTAACCATGCCAGCGTTGCGGCTCAATTGATAGGGACTCCCTCCCATGGAAGGCCAAAAAGGCAATCACCCAGCGCAATGAAGGCCAAAAGTTGATTTCTAGGACATTGTAGCATCTCCTGCACAAAGGTAATGTGCCAAATCTCGTTGTTTTTCACAACTCCGTAGAAAGAGAGATGCAAGGCACTGAAGGTGGAACTAGAAATCGTAAAAGAAGCTAAAGGCGGGCGAGGCGTAAGATTTCTTTGACATCTGCGATGGACATGATGGAGCATGAGTGGTAGATGCGTGCGGGGAGAATTTGCATCAACTGTTGGCGGGAGGCGGAGGAAGGTTTCAACCGGGAAGGGAGGAAGATGGATGGGCCGACAACCACCATAGGAGATAGACAATAGGGTCGACGGCAGGAGTTGGAGGGAGAGAGTGTAAACACACAAAGAGAGATTATATTACACAATATGCCTTGTAAAGGCTTAATGGAGTACACACACTAACTTTGCTAAGCTTAAAACTCTCTCTTAAATCTCACTCTCTCACACACACTAAACTAACGTAACCCCTATATCTAAAAGCACTTCACCGCATGGACTTCAAACTTGCAAGAGTTAAAGTTAAACTTTTCTTCTTGGCAATCAAAAAACGTGGGCTGCGTATCTCTTCTTCTTGCTGTCTTCAGTGAGAACAAAATATTGCTAATCACAAGTACACCTTCCTTCGTACTTCTTGAGATCTCCAGCAGCAAGTATAATAATATTATATTGTGCGCCCAAGACTTGTACTTTCTTCATGATTTTTCATCTCCGGCGGCTTAAAGAGACGTGGTGCTGTAGCACACGTTTCTTTGACGGTTTACAAACCGAATAACACTTGCTTACACACATATAGCCAAAAAACAATTAAAAGACAAATAAGCTAATCAAAACACAAAATCAATTTTACTATTTTCTAACAGCCTCCCTTAAAATTGATTTTGTAAAATTACGACACCAAGCATTATTTTCAATTTCTCGAACAAATCCGCCTTCAATGGTTTTGTCAAAATATCTGCAATCTGGTCTTCGGATTTACAGAAATCAAGTTCAATCTCACCTTCTTTAATCAACTCACGAATATAATGATACTTGATGTCGATATGTTTGCTCTTGCCATGAAATACGGGATTCTTGGCCAATGCAATCACTGACTTGTTATCACACATCAATTTAGTAGGACCTTTTTGTTCATGCATAAGCTCAAAAAGCATCCTTCGAAGCCACATCGCGACATCTTTGCTGAAGATCTTGCAATGTATTCTCGCTTCAGCTGTTGAGAGTGCAATAACTTGTTGTTTCTTTGATGACCAAGAAATTATTCCTGATCCAAGAAATAATGCATATCCGGAAGTGCTCTTCCGTGTTTCGATATCACCTTTGCCCAATCACTTTGTCGTATACCCCACTAAACTGAAATTGTCGATGTATGTATAAAAAATTCCATGATCACGAGTTCCACGACATACCTTAAAATTCTTTTTGCTGCTTGCAAATGTGATTGGTATGGTTTCTCCATAAACCAACTAATAATTCCCACGCCATAAGTTATATCTGGCCTAGTGGTAGTTATATCTGGCCTAGTGGTAGCCAAATATCTTAAACTGCCAACAATACTTTTGAAAGAAGTGGGATTTACCAGTTCACCGGTTCCTTCTTTCTTCAACTCCAACCGTTCTACTATAGGAGTTCAAATTGATTTGAGCGTTTCCATATTGAATCACTTCAAAATATCATTAGCATACTTCTGCTGTGAAACAAATATGCCTTCATTTGTCTGCTTCACTTCAAGGCCTAGAAAATAGGACATTAATCCCAAATCTGTCATCTCAAATTGACTTGTCATGGCCTCCCTGAATTCAGCAAACATCTTCTCACGGCTTCCTGTAAATATCAAATCATCAACATAAAGGCAAATAATTATAATATTGCCGTTAGTATTTGACTTGATATACAGTGTATGCTCATAAGGGCACTTTTGAAAGCCATGCTCCAACAGGTAAGTATCAATCCTCATGTACCAAGCTCGAGGTGCCTGTTTTAGCCCATACAACGCTTTCTTCAGTTTATAAACTTGATTTTCACGCCCTTTCTTCACATAACCTTGTGGTTGCTCCACATATACTTCCTCATCGAGAAAACCATTAAGCAATGCCGATTTCACATCCATTTGATGGATTTTCCAACGGTTCTGAACTGCAAGTGCCGAGATCATTCGAATGGTATCCATTCGAGCCCCTGGTGCAAATACTTCAAAATAATCAATACCTGGCTTTTGCTTGTAGCCTTTCACCACCAGTCTAGCTTTGTAACGGTCCACCTGACCGTTGGGTTTGCACTTCGTTTTGTACACCCACTTGACACCTATAGGCTTTTTACCAGGTGGTAAAGAAGTTAGCACCCATGTGTCATTCTTTTCAATGGAGTGGATTTCTTCATCCATTGCTTAGTTCCACTTCTCATCTGCTGTTGCATCATCATAGGATATGGGGTCACATTCGGTAAATAAACAAAAATTTACCATTGTTTCATCAGTGATTTCGTCACCGTCATTATGATAAACTCTTGTGACCACATAATCCTTGAATTTTACTGGCATCTTCTGCAGTCGTTGTGAACGACGAATCAATGGTTCTGCAGTCGTTGCTGGTGAGGAGGATGAACTACCAGGTGAAAGTGATGGATCTTCAATTGAAGATTCTTCGGTCTCCCTTACCAATGGTTCATCTTCTATAGTAATGTCTTTCTGGTCAGCCTTTTGATTCCAGTCCCAAGCTTCATCTTCAAAAAATTGGACATCCCTGCTAATAATTACCTTCTCCGTGACAGGATTATATAGCTTATAACCCTTAGTCACATTACTATATCCAATGAAAATGCACTTCTCGCTTTTATCATCCAACTTTTTTCTTCGTTCGTCCGGTATATGGGGATATGCTACGCACCCAAATACCCGTAGGAACAAAACATCTGGCTTGTTGCCGCTCCAAGCCTCTTCTGGAGTTCTTCCAAGAACACTCCTTGTTGGACACCTGTTTATCACAAATACAGCACAAGCAATGGCTTCTGCCCAAAACTTCTTCGGTAATGCTTTAGCCTTTAGCATGCTTATTGCCATTTCAAAAATTGTTCTGTTCTTTCTTTCTGCTATACCGTCTTGCTGAGGAGTATAGCTAGCGATCAATGACGTTTCACTCCATGAATTTTACAATAGTTGTCAAATTCATTGGAAGTAAACTCTCCACCTCTATCCGATCTCAATGTCTTTAAATTAAAGCCACTCTTTGTTTCTCAACATAGACTTTGAATTCTTTAAATTTGCCAAAAGCTTCGGACTTTTCTCTCAAAAAATAAGTCCATGTTTTCTAGTAAAATCATCGACAAAAATTAGCGTGTACCTTTTTGTCCAAATGATTCCACCTCAACGGGGCCACGGATATCTGTATGTACCAACTCCGAGAGGTTGCTTGGCTCTTCTAGCTCTCCCAATTGGAAAAGATTTCCGATGTTGCTTTCCAACAAGACATCCTTCACATGAGCGGTCGGAGAGTCGATCAAGGGCATGCCAGTCACCATCTTTTTCTGGACTAGTAATTTAAGTCCACAGAAATTTAGATGACCGAACCGAAGATGCCATAGCCACTTGCTATCTTTTGTCATTGCTTGGAAACTCAATAGAGTCTTCGTCTGAAGGGATAGAGGAAACATCCGGTTCTTCGTCATTTGTGTCGTCGTAATCAACTTATTGTTTGTGCCTCTAATGGTGCACACACCATTTTCAATGTCAACTTTGTGGCCTTTTTCGGATAGTTGCCCAACACTCAACAAATTCCAAAAGAGTCCCGGCACAAAGTAAACGTCTGCAATAGTAACATTAGTACCATCTTTTGAGTTGATATCAATGTTACCTTTGCCCATCACGAGAATTTTGGATTTATTCCCGAAGTTGACCTCACCACGAACTGTCTCATCTAACTTCGAAAATAGCTCCTTTTGACCACACATGTGATTGCTGCACCCAGTATCAAGGTACCAAATTTTTGTGTCCATGGTACTTGAGTCATCCATTTGGCATGCTAACACCACGCCTTCATTTGCATCGACAGCGTGCACATATTCTAGCTGCTCTTGCCCCCTGTTTGCTCGACATTCGGATTTGTAATGTCCGAATTTGTTACAGTTAAAACACTTGACTTTTGATTTGTCACGTGTTTGATATCTTTGAGTGGAATTCAGATTTCCACCTCTACCTCGGGCACCACCACGACCTCCACGACCTCGGCCACCATGATGACCTCCTCGATTTGATTGAGTGACCCGACTCTGCAGTGCTTGCTCAAAATTCGAACTGATAGACTTCTGGTTCATTCTTTGCTCATGCGAACATAATGAACCCATCAACCTCTCCAACGTCATGGTTGATATATCTTGGCCTTCTTCGATCGCCGCAACCACGTAGTCAAATCTTTCAGTCAAAGACCTCAAGATTTTTTCTACAACTCGTACATCTTGGAGCTCTTCACCATTAACCCTCAGTTGTTAACGATGGTTTGTAGACGATCAAAGTAAGCCGAGATAGATTCAGAGTCATTCATGCGCAAAGACTCAAAATCTCCTCGAAGTGTTTGGAGCCGCACTCGCCTGACACGATCATCACCTTTGTAGGATTTTTGCAATATATCCCACGCTTCTTTCGCTGTCTCAGCACTCGATATTTTTTCAAATATCGTCTCCTCCACGGCTTGAAAGATCGCATATAATGCTTTTTGATCTTTCTTTCGAGATTCCACCAACGCTTCTTTCTCCTCTTTCCTCAAAGCATTGAATTCTTCAGCATCAGCTGCTTTGGTGTAGCCGTTCTCCACCAGGTTCAACAAATCTTGAGACCTGAATAGAACTTTCATCTGGACGGACCAGTTGTTGTAATTTTTTCCGTTCAACTTCGGAAGTTGCAACTGAACAGAACTAGTGGATGCCATGGCTAGCTCTGATACCAATTGTTGGAACTAAAAGGATTTGGAGGGTGAGAGTGTAAACACACAAAGAGAGATTATATTACACAATATGCCTTGTAAAGGCTTAATGGAGTACACACACTAACTTTTGCTAAGCTTAAAACTCTCTCTTAAATCTCACTCTCTCACACACACTAAACTAACGTAACCCCTATATCTAAAAGCACTTCACCGCATGGACTTCAAACTTGCAAGAGTTAAAGTTAAACTTTTCTTCTTGGCAGTCAAAAAACGTGGGCTGCGTATCTCTTCTTCTTGCTGTCTTCAGTGAGAACAAAATATTGCTAATCACAAGTACACCTTCCTTCGTACTTCTTGAGATCTCCAGCAGCAAGTATAATAATATTATATTGTTTGCCCAAGACTTGTACTTTCTTCATGATCTTTCTTCTCCGGCGGCTTAAAGAGACGTTGTGCTGTAGCACACGTTTCTTTGACGGTTTACAAACCCAATAACACTTGCTTACACACATATAGCCAAAAAACAATTAAAAGACAAATAAGCTAATCAAAACACAAAATCAATTTTACTATTTTCTAACAGGGTGGCGGAGAGGGAGGTCATGGTGGTGGCAGCGAATTTTGTTGATGGCGGTCGGATTTTGGACCAAACAGCACGCACAACGAGACAAAGTGAGGATATATTTTTCCCGGAAAACATGTTAGCAAGTAATCCCTTCTCGTATTCCCCCTTATTCAAAAGGAATTGATAGAGATGAATCCCCTAGCTAGCAAGAGCAGAAGTAGTGCTAACTCTGCATCGATTCCCCGCATCTGAGAGCTCTATGTCCAGTTTCAAGTAGATAGAAGAAATCCCATTATTAAAGGCACGCTCTTCATGATTATTTGAATGTGGTAAAGCTTCTCGCAAATGATGCTGCTATATGTACCTTTAATCCGATATCAAAGAATATGTAGCAAAATCACTAAATCTGTGGAAATGCCAAGTGGACTTTTAATTGCCTCCTTTCATCATCTCTGGGAGTTCCTCCCCAACGTGGGTTTTGCATTTCAGATAGTATTGGGCCCATTACATGTCCTTTTACACATTGCCCGACCTTATCTGCCAACTCAACTTTTGGTCCACCATTTTCTCCTGCTTTTCTTACCTTTTGGGCTTTGTATCAGTATTTCAGGATTTGGATGATAATGCCACCTTTGGTTTCACAACAAGAAATCCGCATTCCACGAATTAGTTTTTGATTTTTCTTTTTTTTTTGTCAATTGTTTGGAATGCAAAAAAACTTGGATATTAGCGGGAATGTAATTCTTATCCGCGGCGGTGAACAATAACCAGTGGCCGACAGCGAAGTTCAAGGATTGACGGCCAATGATGGAGTTTGACAACTAGCAACAAGTTCAACCGCCAACGACTGACAGCAGAGTCCGTCGATGTTGGTGCGAAGGCCGAAAGTTGGCGAGTGGCCGTTGGTGGTGTGATTGGGTTTTCGGTAGTTTCATGGTTATAAAAATATGGAATGAAATCTCAATTTTAACTATAGTCAGAAATTCTATTTCATGTGGAATCTTAAACCGTGTTCGGATTTATCTCCAGAAATCCTGTTCCTTGAGCAATCCAATTCCGCGACTAACCAAACTGAGGCAAAAAATCGTTCATAATCAAAGAAAAATCTTCGAAGAAAAGTAATTTCTTAATCAATCTTGATGATAGAAGATGACTGTGATTGCAAAGGCTGTTGGTGTTTTCTAGCGTCCCCACCATATACTCATTGGAGCCAAGTTCATGATTACGATATGTCCCTGGGACCTTAGCTTTAAAGTAGACCAATAATTTGGAAAGTAAGATTGTCCAATCATTTCACTATATAATTACTTTTATAGTAAAGTTCCATGTGTGTGTGTGTTTTTTTATATAAGTAGCCGAGTGTTTCAATAGTTCTAATTAAGCAAGTCAAGTATAGTAATATTTCAAAATATGGAAAAAAAAAAAACTCATCAAGGTTCCTAAAGAATATTCGTTATGCCACATACATAAAGATACCTAATTTGGTAATGAAAATTTGTTAATCTGAATTTCACAAACTATGACAGTTGAGAAGCGGTGCCACTAATATTAGGGATTCTTGCTAAAACTCGTGTATGAAGTGATTTGATGAATTTACATCGAATGTTTAAATATGTGAGACTCATGCACTGTAAGATTAACTCTTGAACATGATCTCGCAGAGTCACTTAATAGAAAAAGCTGATGTTTAAACATGCAGTCACTTTTGATTAGAAGAGAAAAATTGACACAAAGTGCTGGAGTGAAGTCAGTCACGGAGCTTGTCCCAAAAAAAAAAAAAAGTCAGTCACGGAGAAAAGACCATAAAGTAGATCGCACTAACACTAGGGATTCGTGATTTGAGTTGAGGGCAATGGTTTCTTTTCAAAGAGACCTCTTTTTCCTCCTCCTTCAGGTCCAGCTAGGCTTGCCAAATCCTGCATAATCTTTGCCGACAAGGTGGCTAGTCGAGTGATTCAGGGCTTACTTCATAAATCAAGGGTTATACATTCGATTCTCTAATTTATTCTCAATTTTAGGAAATCTTAATTAATCCGCAAAAGATGAACCCGTCTCAGGGTACAATAACAGGCTCATCTAAATGGGCAGCCGGTGCTTCGTCGACACTCTAATCCGAACAAGTCCTTTTTTCTCATTTTAAAAAGGTGAGAATAATCTTTGAACCAGAAGAAAAAAAAAGAGATGAGTAATAAAAATAAAAATAAAAAACCAACAGAACTTACCCAATATAAATAATACTGCATTAAAGCCCCACAGAGAGAGAGAGAGAGAGAGAGAGAGAGGGAGAGATGGGCAATGGCAGCTTCTGTCGCCGCTCTCAACTCGCCGTGACGAACCTGGTGCTCGTGCTGCTGCTGCTGCTCGCTGTCTCCATCGCAGTCGGATCAACGAGTCAAGCTCAGCCTCTACTACGAGGCCCTCTGCCCCTACTGCGCCAACTTCATCGTCAACTCGCTGTCCAAGGTGTTCGACACCGGGCTCATCTCCATCGTCGACCTCAGGCTCGTCCCTTGGGGCAACGGCTGGATCTTGCCCGACGGCTCCCTGTCTTGCCAGGTCCGACTACTTCCCCTCCGCTTTGCTTCATCCACTCCTGCCTGCCCTCGACATTTCTCTCCGTTGTTTTCTTGCTAACGTCCTTCGATTTATCTTGAAAAGCTGCAACCTGTTCCGTTCATTACTCGATTTGGGGTCCTCACATCTACTGATGTACATTGTAATTAATAGATGCTATCCTTCCATTAATTACGTATTAAACAATATGATCAGTTGATAACGAAAGAATAAAAAAATTGACATGTAGTTTGATTAGTGGTAACTTCTCTTGATATGTTGACAAATGCGGAGTTATAAAGTATACTCGAACACACAACGAATACTAATCCTTATCAATTAGTAATTAATGGTTGTTTGAATATACAAGCTTGGTTTCATTTTATATGCTCTTTATATATGTAAGTTTCAGTTCGATACAACTATCAAATGAGTTACAAGTGCCCATGGGTCAAGAAATTGAAGTTGGTGTGGCCAAAAAAAAAAATTATTTAGGAAAAGAAGTCAATAAAAATCCTAAATTATACTCCTTGTGAGACACTTACCCTCATTTTTTTTTCCTATAACACCGAAAATATTAAATTTATAATCGTATGACACATTTATCCTTTGTCAAGGTTTTGTCTATAAGCACCATAAAAAATATAACTACATAAGTGTCTGAAGAGGAAACGGTGTTGGCATTAAAAATGACTTTATTTTGGCTGAAAAAACATCTAAAGAAACCTTGTCGGAGGGTAAATGTGTTAAATTTGGAGTTTTTTTTATATCATATGAAATTTATGATAAATGTATCTCGGTGCATAGTATGGGATTTTTGATGAAAAAGCTCAAGAAAAATATATCACTCTCTGCATAATTTAGAATTTTTTTTATGATTTTTCACTTATTGTTCAGATACTATCTATTTTGAATAATTTGTACCTACGAGGACGTGAATACTTCAAAACTTAGCAACAACGGACGGTGGCTCCATAAATTTCACTATAAAAACTTCCCTAATTTCCATAATTCAACTTTATTATAATTTTTTATACTCTTTTATGGTGACTTTTCATAAAAAAATTGACTAAAGTTGGTACGGTAGGGCGAGGGCAATAAATGGTGTCAGAGGTTCTGCCCCCAACGGTCCGCTGCACAATCCACGTGATGATTGCTTCCAATCTTTGGAGGTATTTTAAAAAGAGAAATTATTTAGTGAAATTTTAGTAATTTTGGAGTTTAAATTGTCACACTTAGCAATATAACACGCGATACTCACGTGTACCTCGTCATTTCAATAACTGTACATTTAATTTAATACATGCTAGAAGAAATGCACATGTCACACTTGTACTAGAGAATAATAAAATATACCAATTAAATTTCCCTAGCAAAAATATTTTTCCAGGAAAATAGAAAATGATTTAGTGGAGACAAGTAAAATGACATTTTTATCCCTCCATAAATACTCTTTTGATTAGCTTCAACATTCACTATAAGGGCAAATTGCGGAATGTGTTTAGTGAGAACATGGCTATTTTGGTCATTTGAAGGATATTCCACTGAATTTTGAAGTTGACTTTATATATAATATACGATAGACACTATACTTATTAATCTCTTTAAAATGTCATGACTTTCACATCAATCTTGCTAATATACCAATTTTTAAATTTTGATAATCGAACTTTTTTTCACTTGTTTCTTTTTGGTACATCATATTTCGCGTTTTTTGTTCTTTTTTTTTTTTTGTAATATTTCACAGTGTTATTTGAGCAACATTCATGAAATTTTTCATTAATTCTTACAAGAGCAATTTCTATCATAGTATGATAAAATCTATAGTTTAAAATGTAAAAAAATGGGCTATTTGACACTTCAATTTTGAATCTAGCATGTTTAATTGGATGAAGATAATATCATTTTTTTTTTCATCTGTAATCTTTTCCCTTCAATTTTTTTTTCTCCATCTGAATATTGTGCAAAATTTGCAGCATGGACCAGATGAGTGCCTACTGAATGCTATTGAAGCTTGTGCCATCACCATCTATCCAGACGTGGTGAGATGTAGAACTACATTAATATACTGGCATATGCATCCTTATTTATTAATTAGTTTGTAAATATAAATAGAATGTAGCCAACCATGCTCATAAAAGTAATATCAGCTTCTTTGAGAATTTTATCAAATAGATATATGAATCTAGAATTGTAGTCTCCAAATTGTCAAGCAGTAAGATTTGGAAATGCATAAAATTAATTTATTATCACAAAATTTCCATAAAGAACCGTATTGCATGATTTATAATAGTTTCTTGACCAATGAAATAGTTGAGTTGATATTCATAACATGATTAAGATATTATTACCCAAAATATATATTTGTAGAAAAATAATTATCATGTGAAGATGAAAAACAAAAAGTTTACATACCTATTTATCTCTCATCGGACTATTTACATATAGTATTTTGTTGTTAGATATTGTGAAACTACATATAGATTGTCGCGTCCTAAAAAATGTTAGAAATGGTGTTATTTAATGAGTAAGATTTAGTATATCCTGGCTCAATAAATTGGTGGATTCAGCGATGAATCAATGTTGCTGCTTGATCCAATGGTCCGTCGATTCAACATAAATGAATCAATGTTGTTGCTCGATCCAATGGTCCGTCGACTTTCACACTAGATTTATGGATGTGACTTAGAGTTTGAATTGAATTGAAATGTCCATGGCAACATGATGTGTATAAATGATAAGAATAGCGGAATGCACATATTAATGACACATTGACTTTCACAATCTTTGTAGAACCGGCATTTCATGTTCATCAATTGCGTGGAGCAATTGACCCTGCAGGGCAGGCACGGCGAATGGAGAAATTGCTTGGGCGCGACGGGCGTCGGCAATGCTCCGGTGGATTGTTATAATGGAGGCTTTGGAAACAAGGTGATTTTGCTTGGTTCTAATTATAATTCACGCAAAATATTCTTCATTTTTTATCCCTCCTATATCTTTGACATGGCAATCTGAAATTTAAAAAAGAAAATTTCAAAAAAAATTTGCTCTCCGTGGCAGCTTGAGCGGAGGAACGCCGACGAAACTGGTCGTCTCAACCCGCCGCACAGATTCGTCCCGTGGGTGCTTGTTAACAATCAACCACTTCAGGAGGTTAGTTAAATTGTAAATTCCGTCCTCGTCGTTGTCACGATCGTCAATTTCTCTATCGGACATAGATTATATATATGTATCTCTCTCTGTCTCAGGAGTTCCCGAATTTCATGAGCCATGTATGCAAGGCCTACAAAGGCGATCACGTACCGGCGGTGTGCAGGTCGCTTCCGGCGACCATTGATTCCTCCGGGGAGGAGATTAGGTCCGTTCCGGTTTGCTATGCAAGCCAAGCACGAAACGTCACTTCTGGGCTCCAATAACAAAGATGGTATTAAATTACCAACAACCTGAAAAAAGAAATTAAAAAGATGATGGTATTGCTGTTTATTTATCTCTCTAGGGAGTGATTATAACTAATTTCTCGTGCAATAGAAGGGTGATGCAGATACAATTGATTTTGCATCTTAAAACATATGATGCTGCTAAAGTCAGCTGTGGTTAGTGATTCTTTTTTAATATTTTGCTGTTCTTTTAAATCCACCTCTGGAGCTTGAAATGTCAAAATCATCTTATAATATAAAAGCTATTTACTACTTGTCCAAATGTAAAAATAATAAAAATTTACATCAACCACTCATGTCCTGCCACCTAAGCATAAATCAGAAAAGTAATTCTCTTTCTCCTCCTTCAAGCTGATATGGAATATTAGAGATGGCACTCGTTCGAACTCTGCAATGACGTATTTATATAGACATATATATTATGATTTGATGATTTATAACATGAACGAGGAAATGATATAAACTATTCGTGATTACGAATTTCGCAAGCACACGTATTGTTTTGAGATGAAGACTGTATTCAGTTGAGAATTACTGGATTGCTCCTGGAATTAGTCCTCTCAATTCAGATGAACACTTCTCTTCAGCATCTTCTTTTCTCATTCTCATGCCAGTTATTTGTCTTATCTACTCTCTAGCACATGATGGTCAGACTGATTCAATTAATCATTTGAGATCACAATTCAAAGACAGGACAAAGTACTGGTTTAAAAAAATGTCCAAATCATTCGATTATCCGGCCGGGCGATCTTTACAACGGAATCTGTAATTACCGAGTTAATTTAATCTTCTTTTGTCTATCAACATATTGCTGCAATTTGCTCCTATGAACATGTTTCAGAAAGAAAACTTGTCTACCATCTCTTGGGTCTATATTCCCAGGAGGAAAATCTGGCCAGTTCATGTCCTTTCCATTCCAGGAACATCTCATTCCCTTGTTCTCCAAGCTTCACCTCATAGGATGTCTTCCCTTTCAGCATTTCCTGGGCTTCCGCAACGCTCTCTCTGGCTATTCGCAGCCGGTCTAAGCCTTGCGCAACCGGGGCGTCTGTGCCATTTCTCATTTCGCCCCATCTGTGGAGCCACGAGAGAGACGAGATGAACGGCGCGACGAAGAGTGTCTCCATGGCAATTCGTGACTCTGAAAGCTGGGGAGGAAAATCGGACTGCATTGACTCTAAGATCAAATGGTATCGCCTTACCGAATTGTCGAAAAAATCCCCCAAGGTCGAGCAGTTCTTGAGCTTCTCGAATCCGTTTCCATCGCCGAAAGTTATGATCCCTGCGGTACGAGCAAACCAATCCGCACGATCGGCCAAAAATGCCTTGGCCACTCTAAAGAAATCATTCACTCTTCTAGTTGTCGTAGTCCTTCCCGTGTGGGGCAATCCGACCATGCAATTGAAGACCATCCACTCTTTGTTAGCGTCTCCTTCATTCCTCTTCCTCAGCTCATTCACTAGATTCGCAATGTTCATGCTATCAACCGTCAATTTCACGCCGAATGATCGGGCATGATCGTGAAGTCGCCTCTTTGTATCGTCAAAATTCCAGTTCAATTGAGCATCTTGACCATGACGCTCTTCGTCGCAACTCAGTGATGTAAGCTTCAACGTCTTGTTCCTCTGCGCAACGGCCTCGATCACCGGCGGCCATTGAATACCTTCTCCCATATCGAAATCCACGATATGGATTGTCCCTGCCCCATCGGGCATCGCCTCGAGTAAGGCTGAGTTTGCAGCGAAGTGAGCGAACCTTCCATAGGGAAACGCCTGGTAAAATGCGAGGAAAGCTGCCTCAAAGTTCTTGCACGACTCGCGTGTCAAGCAATGGCTCCTGTCCTCAGGAGTTTGGAACAAGTAGAAGGCAAGCCGCTCCAGCACCTCGCCCAGAGGGCTCGATTTCTCAGCGATGCGCGTCTGAGATGACCTCCATGAGCTCCTTTTGCTCGTGATTCCCGGCCTCACAATAGGCCTTGAGCAGGTGATGGAGGCTGAGCAAGTTGCCAACCTCCATTTCTTTGGCGGGTAAGGTCCAGGGCAACCATGTCGTCGCAGACGCACCCGCAGAATTAGACTCTTCCGACTTTGACAAAGTGCTCGTTGGGCTCCATGCCTCCGTCGCCGCTTTCTGCGAAGCAAAACTCCCGTCACTCATCTCCGAAGTGTTCTCAGGTTCATCACCATTCAAAAAGGCCTCCAATCCTTCGAAATCCATGGTGAAATCCTCAAGCTCACACCCGACTCCTGGCGATGCATCAAAAGCAGTATGCGTGCCAAACTGGACAATCGAATCGTCAGTAATATCGCTAATCGGCGAAGGGATCATACCATAATCACCAACATGGAAATCAAAATTGGAGCTATAGTTTCCAAGTGGGTTGATCGTCGAAGTGGTGAGATCCTGAAATGGCCAGGAAACTGGAGGAGACCCTGATTGCATCACCATCTTTCAGGAAGGTCTCACCTTGTTTTAGCTGAAGAGATGGAAATCTGGATGAAGTTGATTAGACGATGAGGATCAGGACTATTTATATTAGATCTATATGATTAAACAATTGAACAGAAAAGGACATGATATAAAATAAAACCAATCAATCATTCTCAGTCTTTTACGTATTTTTCTATTAGAGTTTGGTTCCAGCCGAATTCCTCGTTGAAATCTTCCCCTTTGCTTGGCAGCTGCTAAGAGGTTTCCAGGTTGCAGACGATGTAGTTTTCACGAATGATCAAATTGGTTTTACGTTACTATCATATTTAGTCTGTTGTTTTCAGTGTCGCTAGCATTAGGACCCGGGAAGGAATACCAGTCTTGTAAAACTGCTCTTGTCCTGAAAATTAGTGAGAAAACGAGAGCAACGACAGCTACGGTCAACACCGTTAGGGAATATTTACGGGTCGGTTAACGTGTTGTGTAAGTAAAATATATGTGGGGAATTTAACAATAAATAAACTCAAAGGTGAAAGTTCTGAACAAAAATTCGAAACTAATCTCGTCTTCGATTAGTCCTAGGCAGGTTTTGTTACCGCGACGCAAATATCACCAAGCACAAAAGGACACCATTGGGGTCCAAAGCACGGATTCGCAATTTGGTCTAGGACGCTTCTACTGTTTCATCTAAAAAGACGGGCTTTCTTTCACCGTGCTAGTAGATTTTTAAATAAAGTTTGTACGTCTTAAAACATCACTAATTAGAAGTATTATCGGTGACTTGATTTCCCTAAAACTTTGTTGCGATAACTTGCTCGTATTCTGGTGAAGTTACCAACTTTGTCCAACAGGTTGCAAATTATCGATATTTTCCTATCTTTTACTATTTTTTTTATTTTTATTACGAACACTTTATACTTACCAACTCTCATTTAAATAAATTAGTCTTTAATTAGTGACATACCAAGTTTTTTGATTAAATTGTTAATAAGTTTTGGATTACTAATTCTAATTTGAGTTAATTAATAACTTCATTTTATTTTCTTAAAATTCATCAACTTTTGTTATCTTTTACCAACTTTATTTGTTTTTCGGACAAAACGCATTAAGGTCATGAACTCGTGTAAAAATTGGCGGACCTTTGTTTGTGTGACTTACTACCGTTTTTCCAATTAGGTCACCAATTAGTTTTGATTTAAAAACTTAACATTCGATTTGCTTACATACATTTATTTGTTTTAACATAAAATCACCAACTTCACTATTGAGTTTCCTACTTTTATTTGACTTGCTTAACACTCCATTAATTTACTAACTCATTTTATAAAATTTCAACCTTAATTAGAGTGATTACTAACTTTTTTCCGATTAAATTACCAACTTGTTTTGTTGTACTAACTCTTATTAGAGTCAGTTACAAGCATTTTTTTTTCCATGAGTATGGTATACATATAAGAGTTGGGATAATTTTCCAAAAAGTCCTAAACCTATCCTAATTTAGTTATAAGCATTTCAATTTGGCCAATTTAATTCGAAGCATTTTGTCAATTTGCTAATTTAGTCCTTTAGGCCAATTCTCAATGTAAATTGACCATATGGATGATAGCTGTCTTAAGTGGCACGGTTAGCGTTGACATGAACATTTTTTGCAATTTTTTTTTTTATAAAAACTAAAATTTTCATAATTTTTATTTTTTTTATTTTCTTTTTTTTTGTTGTGCTTTTTCCCTAAAGGTCCAGCACAGATCATTGTCCAATAAGGGAGGGCCAAGGCAGCCTCGCTTTTGTGTGAGGCAAGGGCTATCGCCACCATCACTGAGGCCCCACGAACCTTTGAGGAAAAAGAATAGTAGAAAAGAAGAATAAAAAAATAATTAAAAAAACTCACAAATAATTTCACATCAGCGCCAACTCTATCACTTAGAATGATCAATGTCCACGACATCAATATCCGGCCAAAATTCGTGGGAATGACTAACTTGGCAAATTATCAAAAGATTTATGATTAAATTTGCTAAATTAAAAGGTTTAGTGTTGAATTGACCATACAATAAGTTTAAAATTTTTTAGAAAATTTTTCCTTTTAAGAGTTAGTTAAGGCAAAAATTTGTTAGTGCTTTAATATGACAAAAGTTAGTAAGTCACTGCTGTCTAGGTTAGTAAATTAATGTAAAGTTAGTAAATTCGAAGCATTAATAAGTTAGCAAATAAATATTGTAAGTTGATAGAAACATTGTAATTTACAAAACTATCGAATAATGCTTCATAAAAATCTTAATTAGTGACTTGCCACTTTCTCAAAATAGTAAGTTACACATTGTTTTATTTATCAAATTTTACCGGGATGGAAAAGAGTCAGTTTTTGGGCTCAAGACAATAGAATTCTACCCTCGTCTTTGACCACAAGTGTCATGTCTTCATCCTTCGAGCACATGCCCATCCCGGTTTGGTCAATTAAATAGTGACATCTTAGGATGTATCACCAACCTATTCATTTTTATACGCATGCGGAAACACATAATAATCCCCAAACAATAACAAGATGAGATAGAAAAGTAGGGCCACAATTCACAAACAAAACAAGCCTTTTATAAACAAACAATTTTATATACAATACCAGACTATTTACAAAAATATCGGCTTAACAAAAAGGGAACTATCCTATAACCCACTAGTCGGACACTTTTGCCAATTCTTCAATCTCCACCTTCCCAAACTCCAAGGGTTCCGATCCTTCCACACGGCCATCTAGGGATGCCAAATTGTTATCCCACAATGGGGTGAAATGACATCTCATCGAGTTCACCCCCAATGATCGGATTAGAAAGAAAATACGACCTAGAGGTTGTCTAAGCACAAACACGAGTCAAAGGACTTACCTTGGCCTTAGTCCCTTCATGCAAATCAATAAAATATGCACTTCATTGAATCACATCAACCAACCAAATCACCACATCAGATCGAATCATCGATCAATTGACTTAATCAATTCCATGTCATCAAAACCATTTTCCTAGTCATCTCAATCAATACTATCTATAAAGTTCGATCATAATCAGGACTGCTCACTCAAAACTGATAATAGATAGTATAACTCACCAAAAACTAATAATGCTCACAAGAAGCTACTAGAGATGCGTTTGGGAGAAGCTTTTGAAGGGGCTTTGGGCATCAAAAGCCCCTTGGGCCAAAATAAGAGTGTTTGGGAAAAACTTTGGAAGCCCCTTGTTAGCAAAGCTGGCATTTTGTAAGCTGAAAGCCCAAGGCAAGTGAGGACCTGCCTTGGGCTCTCAACTTTCTTGGCATGCCCACGCACTGTTCATCATTTTTTTCCCGAAATCATCCTCATGAATTTTTTGTTTTTTCGTTTTTTGCCCTTGTAGGAGCACTGTTCATCTTCTCCGGGCGTTCTACCTGACTACGAGCAGTCAGTGACTGCTAGAGGGACGCCGACATGGTTGCGACAACCTAGGCGATCATGGTCAGAGAGTCAGGTGACCTCCGCGAGTTGCGGAGCTCGCCGTGACCCTTCGTGAGTCGCGGTGACTCAACGACTATGGCGAGGGGTGGGATGCCGCGGCTCAAATTTGGGCAGCGACCTCAGATCTAAGTTGCCGCGACCCAAATCCTCGTCGATCTGGGTCGCCCGACCCCCGACGAGCCGCGGCGGCCCAGATCTAGGCCACGACAGCTCAAATTTGAGTCACTGCGACCTAAATCCTCGCCGATCTAGGTCGCGCAACCCTCAACGAGCCATCTGGTCATAGATCTTCGCCGGCGACTTTCGCCTGCCGCAACTCAACTTCCACACGGAGGTCGCCGGGGCCGCTCAAGCCATCTGGTCGTAGGTCTAGTCATGACCAGATCTAGTGCCGGAGGCTCGAGCGGCGACCAGATCTGCAACTAGATGGGTTGTGACCTTAGATCCGGTCACTTGCGACCCTCCGACGAGTGTCGCGCAACTCTCGCCAAACTGCCCACCTCTGCCAAACGGCCGGCATCGAATTGCCCACCCTCGCCGGACCAGCTGCTCCTCACCGACGATTAGTTCTTGGCCAGCCAACTCTCATTTTCTTTTCTTTTTTTTTTTTTGAATTTCCTTTTGCAGACATGATGTTTCTAAACACCATTTTACTCAAAAGTACTTCAAAATGGACTTTCAAAGTATAATTTACCAAACATAGTTTGCATTTTGAAAAACCCCTTTAACTCAAAGGTCTTTGCATTTTCCCAAAGGCTTTTCCCAAAAGCCTTCCCAAATGCACCCATCTGTCCTGATCATCAAATCATTTTACCATTTTTATCATACTCGATAAAAATAATTGTGTGTGGATACATAGTCGGCCTTAGCCAAAATATAATTTTTTGCCGATTGTAAATCCCACCAATTTTAACAATCCACAAATTCATTTTTGGTGCTGTAAATCGACGCCCAATGATTTTCCCATTTAATTATTGAAATTAAATAAATTTGGGATAAATCCCCAAAATTACAAATCACACTCAATTTGCACAAAATAATAGTCAATTAAATAAATAGATCACATCATTACAATCAGCACGAAATTCCAGTCATCCGGCTATCCCGATTTAATTTCCGGAAAATAAAAAATAATTAAATAATTACGAAAATTAATTATTAAATACTAAAAATAGCAACTTAGGCTGGAAAAGCCTAATTAAAAGCCGAGACGGGCCCAGAAAATTTCCGAACCACTCTAGATAAATACTAGAGCTTGTCTGGCCCTAATTACACCACTCTAACCACCTAACATGCAATAACGATTAATTAAATTGCTAATCTACTCTAATTATCCACCTAGTCCATACTTAGTCTAAACTAATTAATCATTAAGCTTAATTAATTTACTAAATAGGGATTAGTGAGTTAAACTCACTTGATCAATGATCCATTCGAATCAAAATGACGGGGACGCGGAGGGGCACAATAAACTCCAAAGCGGAACTACCAATCAAGGTCCAAAAAGCACTAAAGCGGGCTAAAACAAAGGCTGAGAACCCAGGGCTAACCGGTTTTGTTCTGGGCCGAGAGAAGCTAGATTGGTGGTTCGGTTGAGGTGGAGGCAAGCGGGAAGGACGGAGGGGCTGAACCGAGTCCAGCGGAGGTAGGCGGCGACTCCAGTGGTCATGGTGGCGATAGACTGTGCCTTGGTGAGCTGCTGGATGCACGAGCTAGGCTAGATGGTGGCCTAAGATGCACGGCAAGGAGGGACAATGCGCGACGGCTTTGCGGCTATGCGAGGTGAGCGACGGCGAACAATGGTGGCAGGGGGTCCGGCGGGCTTCAACGGCAAAATGGGCTGCTGGTTCAGTTTCCTAGGCTTGCTGAGAGTTTCTTTGGTCTGTACAAGGATGAGGGATCAACGGATTGGGGAAGAAGGAGGGGGGGACCAGTTGGATAAGGGGGACCACTTTGGTCTCTCTCTCATCCCTTTGTCTCTCTCAACTTGGTCTCACATGCAAGTTGTCCTCCACAGCTCATTTCCAACCCTCAACACACCATCTAGAAGCCTTGAAGTAGTCCAAAGGTTGAGTCCATGGAGGGCATACGAATTTTGGTTCAATTTCCTCAATTTGGACTTCAATCCTCCCTTGGACAAATCCGAACGATCAATTTTGGTTCAACCTTTTGCATCAAGTTTGGACTTTTTCAACCCTCAACACACCTTCTAGAAGCCTTGAAGTAGTCCAAAGGTTGGGTCCATGGACTAAATTTGGACTTCAATGCTCCCTTGGACCAATCCGATTCGGCTCGATCAATTTGGTATTTTTCCTTACCAATTGAACCTATTTGCATCCCAATTTCGCGATAAAAAACGGACCTCTACATTTTCCAGTCGAAAACGGCCTATTTTAACTTTTTCTGCCAAAACCTTGGTTTGTAGAAAAATCTTCGGAAATTAAGTCGACGTTCCTAAAATGACTCGTGATGTAATAAAAATTTTAATTTCTAAAATCGGATTCAAATTCGGGGTTAGTTTCAATCTAGCGTGATTTTAGCGTGACCTAATCTACCGGGTAACTTTCAAAAAATTTTAGTGTAAATGACATGTAGTCAATTTTCTTTGAGCCACAATGAAACTCTTCGACACATTGACAATTCTCGATTGTCGTGAAAATTTCGAGATTTCAATTATAAACACAAGGTACCAAACAGACAAAAAAATCAGTCTAGTACCGATCGATGAGAATTTTGCAATTTAGTGGAATCACCCACATTTAGCAACCCATCTTAATCAAATCGACTTATTTCTAATCTCTAAGCGATTTTTAACTATACGTAATGATATTTGCAGATGAGCATGATCGAGTAATCGATTCCTGATCAATCTTCAAGTCTATTGCATTAAAATCTTTTAATGACTTTCTCAGATAATTCCAGTTATCTCGAGAGTGATCAGCTTTGAGAACAGCACTATAGGCACGTCGATGAAAGGCTCGATTAATTTAATTGAAAGCAGAATTGAAAAATCCATGATGTCACAACAAAGTTGTTGGAAAAATTGTCCAAAAAGTCCTAAACTTATTGCAATTTTTCTAATTCAGTTCTAAACCTTTTAACTTTGTCAATTTAGTCCTAAACATTTTCACTTCTTGTCGATTTAATCCATCCAACCAATTTTGACCGGAAAATGCTAACGTGGATCTTTGCGGTGCACATGTAGGACTTCCGGTGCTAATGTGGATATTTTTAATAATATTTTAATTTTTTAATTTTTAATATTTTTTCTATTTTTCCTTTTTTTGGGCTTTCTTAGCCTTTTTTGGTAGCAAGCCATCACCTATGACTGATGGCTGGCCACCAAAAAAGGCCAAGAAAGCCAAAAAAAAAAAGAGGGAAAAAAAAAAAAAAAATTAAAAATTTTAAAAATATATTATTAAAAATTATCCACGTCAAAGCAATGACGGTCCTACATGGCACCGCCGGCATCCACATCAGCATTTTCCGGTCAAAATTGGCCGGATTGACTAAATTAGCATGAAGTGAAAAAGTTTATGACTAAATCGGCAAAATTAAAAGATTTAAAATTGAATTGGTAAAATGCAATAGATTTAAGACTTTTTGAACAATTTTCCCCAAGGTTGACCATACATTGGCCGTGGCATTTAGGGTTAACCATAAAAGAGGCTCTTCTTAGAATGTCTCATTCATGAAAAGACTTAGGATAGAGATATAAAATATGGTCGGTCATATGATTTTGGTTGATTTTTGGTAGTTTTTCATGGACAAACTATTGGAGATTTAGTATTCTAATTTTTGGAATTATAAGGCGAATTGTCCTTCTTGTATATCTGACAGAGTCAGCTGAGTTTAAGCCACTAGAAAGCCATTGAATCCCCTAGTCCAAATGATAAATTTTACTCAAATGCAATATGAAAAATATGAATCATATGAGAAATTCATATGATTAAAGAAAAATGGTATTTACTCAAAATATCACTTGAAAGTGAACTTCAATTCAATTATTGTGTTTGGTGTTTGACAAGAATGTCAATTCATTTAATTTTGATAAGGTAGTGATTATTATATAAATATTTGGAAATTATGGTACAATACAAATACCTTTGAACACAAATTCTTGCCAGTTGTCCTCAGTTGATAGTAGATTGAAAACAAACAGTAAATGCTTTCATGCCCACAATTACTTGATGACTTGAGGACTCTTTTGACTTCTTGCTTCGTTTGTAGGCCATGCACAAGAATCTTGGTATGAAATTAGATGATCCAAATCTCTACTCCAATATAAAAATGGCAAATTATGCTTGCAGATAAATATGGAATTTTTTAGGGTGGTCATTAATTGAGAAAGTTGGAAGTTGACTGGAATTTTCATCTTTTCAACAGGATATATCTGCCATTTAAGAGAAACCATGAGAAAGACCTATTCCCATAATTTTGAGGGTTGAGGACTCTTTTGGCTTCTTTCTTTGTTGGTGGGCCATGAAATGGGGGATTTGCACGCTTTTGCCTACAATATTTTATGTTTCTTCTTGGACACTAGTTCCTAACTCATACACGCAATTCGTATAATTATTATATGCATAATATATTAAATCTGCGGTTAAATATAATTTAGAGTGGTTAAATTATCAATTTAAAATTTTCAATCAATGTGGCTCGGATATTATAAAGGTCTTGAAACTCTAGATTCTTTCTTAACGCTATCCTTAGGTTAAAGCCCTCATTTGTTAAATAGAAAATGATTTATTTGAAAATCATTTTTTCAAAAATGATTGCCTCTATTGCTTAAAATAATTAGTCGATAAAAATGTTTCATTGTCGACAACAATTTATGTATAAATATTTTCATAGACAGTGATAATATTTTTTGTTTATTCGTTTGTAAGCGATACTAAAAATCATTTTTAAGAAAACATTTTCCAAATTATTTATTTTTTGTGAAATAAATGCACTCTAAAGGTATCATAGATCTATTGCGCATCCAAATGTGTCACAGTTTTGCATCTAGCCAATGGTTGGTTCGAAAGTACAAAATGCATAATGTTATTTTTGACCCTAAGGAGCTCTTTGGCACTTTTATATCGACCCTATCATCTTGTGGAGTTTTGAGAGGCCCAAGTTAGGGTAAAGGCCCCGGTTAAAGGCCCAATCTTCAATTAATCATGTTCTTGTTGAATGGGAAAATCTAGATACAAACCATCTAAAAGAACATAACATAAATGAAACTCCATCTCAGTTTATGCAATTCAAATATGTATTTATAATTGGTTTTGCACGAATTTTTTTTTACTTTATGCTAAATTTTTTTTCGAAACAACTTCTAAACCTAATTTGACAAAATAATTTCATGAAAATCCATATCTATCTTAAGATGACAATTACTATTAGTTTATTGATAGTACTAATGAGAAATTAAACGCCATAATAATGTATATAAACAACCATGTGACCATTTTCAGTCACAAAGACATGACTAATACACGATAAACGTCATTTAAGTTTCTTTCTTTCTTTTGAAAAGATGACATTAATAAATAATACCCACTAGTTGTGATTGTTTTTATTAGTCTTTAGTAAAAAAGAAAAAAAAAAGAATTCTTATTTGAGATGTAACATTCAAAAGTTTTTATGTACGGTAATGATATTTTCAGACTTGTTAGTATTGAGAATATACACCAATTTGCTTGTTACATATTAATTTTGTAGATACTTTGGTAACCTAACAATTTTTTTATTATGAAAATCTTATAATTGAATCAATTGGCAGTTTTTCCATTTGTGTTTTTCTTCCTATTCTCCCTAAATATTTAACCTCTCACATGTTTTACTCTTAAAGATATGGAACTTGGCAGTGATGAGGTCATGCATTGCCTTATGAAACTTGGCCTTAGTTCATTAATGCTTGAAATGATTATTGCTCACACTTGGCCTAATAAAATGAAGCCTTCTATCATTCACATAAATATTTCTTCTCTTGACTTATGACATCAAGCCATTTGCACCTCAGCTATTAGCATTAGGGGGGGTTGGAGCACTACCCTCTATACTTATTGTTCTAACCCTAAGAAAATTAATGCCTTTAACCATGGTTAAATCGATTCCACTCTGTTCTTCCTTGTTTTAGTTGATTTAGGTAGAGGGGAGACTTTTAAAAGAACACAAGCCCCACTTCATTAATTTTATTCATCAACTCATTTCTTCAACTTAGGTCCTCAAAACCATGAGTAAAAGCCAATGCCCCACATCCATATTATAAAAGTTTCTGTCTCAATCTTTCAAGTTGGACGATGTGACCCTAAGACAATTAATGGCTTAACCATGGTTAAATCAATTCCACTTTTTTCTTCCTTGTTTTAGTTGATTTGGATAGAGGGGGGACTTTTAAAAGAACACAAGCCCCACTTCATTAATTTTACTCGTCAACTCATTTCTTGAACTTACGTCTTCAAACTTATGAGTAAAAGCCAAGGCCCCACACCCATATTATAAAAGTTTCTGTCTCAATCTTTCGAGTTGGACAATGTGATTGAAGCCTTAAATTGCCTAATCTTTTTTAAGGTAAGTGAAAACTCTAGGGAATAAGTTAGGTGAAGCTACTTAGTATTCTTGATATGGTTGATAAATGTAAATTTTGACTAAATTTTTTGATGTAAAGTGCCATTAGGTTCCAATAATGGTATGTTGAGTTATTATGTTTCCTTGATTTATATCGATGAGTTTGTTATGCTCTTTTTTTTTTTTTATTCGGTCTTACTCTAACTCTCACTCTCAAACTCTTGTCATGTCTCCTTACTGAACATGAGAGTCAAATCCCATGCCTAAAGCTAAATCATCCCCATCCCAACTTCCTAAGAAGATGGGGATTTGAACCCCTTGCATCTCCCTTAGAATGGTTTATGCTCCTTGATTTGTATTGACAAGTTATATATTTTGAGAGTAATAAGTTAATTTCAAGAGAAATTAGTAGTATGTTGATGGAAAAATGTGAAAAGAATTAAAGAAAACTTAGTAGAATAAGTGTGGAAAAGGGTGAAGATGTTGACTAGGAGGAGTTGAGGCTGGTTTTATAAATTTTGCTTAAATTGACTTATGAACATCTAATTTGTTGATTTTTCAAAATAATGATGATGATGACGATGACGATGATGTCAGTTTTTGGAAGTTGCCAATTTTTTATTTTATTTTAAAGATGCTAAATTTTGAAGAGTTGTCAATTTCAATGGGGAAAAGTTTCCTTATTCTGAAGAAATTTCCTAAAGTTGTGAAATTTGAGAGGTTTGCTTTAAATTTGAGAGATTATGGGTGAGCATCGGTCTAAGGTTAACCTTGAACTGATCTTGAACCGCCCAACCCTACCAATCTTAGATCCGATTCCTAGGGAGATTGGGGCAGCCCTTGGTCTTGGGCTCCTTAGACCAACACTGTGCGGGTTGGTTCTCAGTCTTATAAGTTTAGGGTCGGTCCAGCCATGCCTTTGACTCAATTGCTGAATAAGGAAGAGAAGTTAATATGGATGGATAAGTGCGAGCGTAGTTTTCAAGAGCTTAAGTAGAAGCTGACTACCACACCCGTGCTAACGATTTCATCTAGTCCTGGAGGATATGAGATCTTTAGTGATGTGTCGTACTGAGGACTGGGTTGCTTTTTAATGCAACATGGCAGAGTTGTTGCATACGTGTCTCGTCAGTTGAGGCCTCATGAGTTGAATTACCCGACGCATGACCTAGAACTTGCAGCGATCATCAGAGCTTGAAGTACTTATTCTCTCAGAAGGAATTGAACATGAGACAATGTTGTTGGATGAAACTTCTCAAGGACTATGATTGCGACATCCTATATCATCTCGGAAAAGCTAAGAAGGTCGCAGACACGTTGAGTCGGAAGTCATCAATTGCATAGATGGTGATTAAGGAGTGGATTCTACTTGAAGGAGCTCGAGATTCGATTTTCAAATTTGAGGTAGGTCACCTTTCAAATCTTATGGCCACCCTCAGAATTGAACTAGAAGTGTAGATAAGGATTAAGACGTTGCTTGACTATATATAATATATCTAATATATTATTTATAATTTTTTTATATAGTGAAAACCCTAAGTCAAACAATGTCAAAAGCATTAAACAACTCCTTAATGAGGAGTTGAAGTAATTTTACACTATTCTTTAATAGCTTAGATTTTTAATGTCTTTTACGGCATCAACAGCTATACTTACAAATGCAAATGAGGAAAATGTCTCTATGAGGAGTCCTCAAGGCGTCCTCACGGCGTAAATAGCTTCACATGGTATCCTCTTCCAGTACTCATTCTCTTATGTCTTTTTTGTCATTTTAGTATTCAACTTTCCAAAATCGAAAGAAACAACTTCTCCGCTCGCCATTCAACACTCGCCTCCCTTGCTTTTGGTCACTTGCGCTACTCACTGCTCGACACTCACTCCACTCAACGCTCATCGCTTGCGCCACTTGCCTCTCTTCATTGACCTTGCTTGTCAACGAACCTATTGAGTCAGTTCAATCCTCGATCGCCTTGTCCAAGAAGTGCAAAAAATGAAACAAAAAAATTATCGGTCGATCTCGGGTTGACCTTAGAACCGAACCAAACCCATTAGGTGGGTCTGGTCTTCGATCTTAGGCTCAATAGGGTTAGTCCTCGGTCTAAAAAATTGAGGACTAACACTATGCGAGTTGGTCCTAGGATTAGGGGGTGGACCGGCCCAAACCAAACCATACTCACCCTTACCTAAGATGCTTACCTTTGTTGGACAATTTCTAAGTACCCATCTTAAGTTGATGATTATTTTGATCACTGATTCTTATATTGATTTTCTATGGATATTATCATTTCTTGCTTGAGGAAATAAATGAGGTAAATATGGTGTCGTTTATGTAAATCCGTGAGCAAACCATGGTGTGTGTATCCCAATGATGTTTTGAGTAAGATGATGTTAATTACTTAACAAGGATTTTGAACATCTTTATGTGCAATATTATTGTATGATAAAATTTGTAAAATACTATAAAGTATTCTGTCATCCTCGCCATAGTGGAGACAATGCCCTGCTGTGTAATCGTGATGCCCTGCTTTGTGATTTTAATACCTTGGGAGTGTTTAGGGTTTTTCAAGATGCCCCATGAGTTGGGATGTCTTGGAATTGAGATGCCCTGCTATGTGATCGGAATGACTTGGGAGTGTTTGAGAGAAGAAATAATAATGAATATAATACATGATCATGTGTATACATATATTCACACGTTATTTAAATAAGTGTTAGCCATGGATCACAATATGATATGCAATCTACTTGCAGTGGACTTAAATGATTTTGAATATCGTCACTAATAGTTTTCGTTGGCATAAGTTGTTTGGTGATATTGGTGCACCATGATGTTGGCATATCATAATCACAAAGGTAGATTACTCGTTTATGCATTCGTTATACCTGGTCATTTGATTTGAGTATGTCGATTATTGATACTAGATTAAGTAGTAAGATGATTTTCTACATTAGACTTAGAGATTTCATTTATTTGGCCTCAGTTCACTCCTTTATTTTTAGACATGTATCATGGATCCCCCACTGCCACCACTTTTTAGAGCTCCCAAACTAGTCAATTGTGTCTTTGAAGATGTGTTTGTACTTGGGTTTGCTATAATATATGGTTGGCTTATAGAGTGGATTCCCCATCGGAATGTTGCTTGGTATGTTAACATAGGGGGCAAGTTGGTTGGACCACTTAGAAGCTTTGATGGTTCTCTAGATTTTGGCGATGATGGTTTATCAACGAGTGAAGTTGTCAACCCTTAGTTGATGGTCCAATAGTGCATAGGCAAGCTTTTGGGAGTAAGAGTACAGTGACATAATTAGGTGACCTTGACCTTTCCTGGGAATTATGTATTTCATATTCGCTGAAATGTTATATAAAGATAATAACCACTAAAGTTTGTATAAAGAGGCATATGTATATTATTTTTAACTCGTGCAATTTTCTCGTATGGATTGATGTGAGTATTTTGTTGTGCTTCCACATATTATGAAAAAGAAAAAAAAAAAGATGTAATTTCTTAGGACGTGTGTCACATATGATGTTGTGGGGCATCACATGAGACAATTATAGACTATATGGCTAAAAAACATTAACTATTTTGGCCCATTTATATTGAAAGGTTAATTAGTTTTGGGAGAAATACCAAAAAATTTCTAAACCAATTGCAATTGTGCCTATTCAGTTCTAAACTTTTTTTTTTGCCAATTGAGTTATAAATATTTTACATTTGTGTCAATTCAGTCCATTCAACAAATTTCGAATTGAAACCACGCGTAGATGTTAGCCGTCCAAAGTGGTGCGGTTGGTATAGATGTAGACAAATTTTTATAGTATTTTAATATTTTTCAAATTTCTTATTTTATTTTTTTTTAAATTGCCTTCTTTGGTTTCTCGTTGTGGCCAGCGAGGTTCGCTTGAGCTCACTAGCCATCAAGCAAGGGCTATTTGCCTACCATCAACGAGGGTCACAACCCTCACCCATATCTTGGTGAGGCTATAGCCACCGTCACCCACAGGTGAGAACCCATCTACTTCCTCCTCTCAAATGTTCATAATCAAGCAATGCAATCGTAGAACCTCAAAATCCAATTACAATGAAAACATAGTCATAAGGATTTGGGCAAGGTGGGCTCGCCTGCGGCCATTGTGGCCTTGCCTAGTGGCCAGTGAACTTTGACACCCCTCCTTGGCCATAGTGAGAAACTAAAGAAGGAAGGAAAAAAATTTAAAAATCAATAAAAAAAATTCCAAAAAAATTTATTGACATCAACTCTAGTCATATAACGTAGGACAATCAGTGTCCACACCAGTGATTTTCAACCCAAATTAGTCGAATACACTAAATTGGCACAAATGTAAAAAGTCTAAGATTCAATTGGTCAAAAAAAAATGTTTATGATTGAATTAGT
Organism: Eucalyptus victrix; assembly: GCA_016097545.1. Taxonomy (NCBI): domain Eukaryota; kingdom Viridiplantae; phylum Streptophyta; class Magnoliopsida; order Myrtales; family Myrtaceae; genus Eucalyptus; species Eucalyptus victrix. The sequence goes on from CM027835.1 coordinate 14,794,291, forward strand.
GCAATGGCAATAGATTTATTACTTTTTTTTGGCAATTTTCCCATTAGTTCTTAGATGGATCGGTTCCCAAGTAGAAAATATAAAATTACACAATTTTATTACAGAAAAATATGTTGGTCAAATTGATGTGTTTTTTCTTCATGCTAAAATCCATGATTCTATTCTGGATGAGTATAAAAGTATTCTTTTTTTTTTCTTTTAAAAGAGTCTTTAGAATAGAAACTGAACTTGTGAAATTAAGAACAGATTTTCCCTAAAACCGAAGTTGAATCTCAGCCCACTCTTTTATTTTTAGATATGTATGATAGATCCCCCACCGCCACCACTTTTTAGAGCTCCAAAACTGGTCAATTGTGTCTTTGAAGATGTGTCTGTACTTGGATTTGTTGTAATATATGGTTGGGTTATAGAATGGATTCCCCATTGGAATGTTGCTTGGTATGTTAACATCAAGGGTAAGTTTGGTCAAACCACTTAGAGGCTTTGATGGCCCTCCAGGTTTTGATGATGATGGCTTGTCAATAGGTGAAGTCATCAACTTTTAGTTGATGGTCCAATAGTGTATAGGCAAGCTTTTGGGAGTAAGAGTACAGTGATATAGTTAGGTGACCTTGACCTTTCCTAGGAATTATTTGTTTCATTTTTGCTTAAATAGTGTGTAAAGATAATAAGCACTCAAGTTTGTATAAAGAGGCATATGCATACTATTTTTAACTTGTGCAATTTTCTTGTATGGATTGATGTGAGTATTTTGTTGTGCTTCTGCATGTTATGAAAAAAGAAAACAAAAGATGTAATTTCTTAGGACGTGTGTCACACATGACATTGCGGGGCACACATGTGACAATTATAGAACTCTATGACTAGAAAAACATTAACTATTTCGGCCCATTTATACTGTAAGGTTAATTAGTTTTGGGAGAAATACCAAAAAATTTATAAACCAATTACAATTGTGCCTATTTACTTCTAAACATTTTTTTTTGTTAATTAAGTCCTAAATCTTTTACATTTGTGTTAATTAAGTCCATCCGAAAAATTTTGATCGAAAATTGCTAATGTAAATGTCAATCATCCAAAGTGGCACAGCCGGTGTTGATGTGGACAAATTTTAATAGTATGTTAATATTTTCAATTTTTTTTAAAATTCATTCTTTGGTTTCTCGCTATGGCTAGCAAAGGTCGCTTGAGCTCGCTAGCCACTAGGGAGGGCTACTTGCCTACCATCAATGAGGGTCGCAACCCTTGCCCAGATCTTGGCAAGGCCATGGCCGCCTTCATCCATGGGTGAGAACCCATCTACTACCTCCTCTCGAATGTTCATGCTTAAGTAATGCAATCGCAAAACCTCAAAACCCCATTACAATGAAAACATAGTCATAAGGATTTAAGCAAAGTGGCCTCGCTTGTGGCCATTGTGGCCTCGCCTAGTGGCCAACAAGCTTCGACGCCCCTTGCCAACCATAGTGAGAAACAAAAGAAGGAAGGGAAAAAGTTTAAAAATTAATTAAAAAATCAAAAAAAATTGTCGGCGTCAACACTGCCCGCATAACATAGGACAGCCAGTGTCCACACCAACAATTGTCGACCAAAATTAGTCGAATTAATTGAGTTGGAACAAATGTAAAAAGTTTAAAACTCAATTAGCAAAAAAAAAAAAAATGTTTGTAACTGAATTAGCTCAATAACAATAGATTTGTGACTTTTTTGGTAATTTTCCCATTAGTTCTTAAATGGATATAAAAATTATACAATTTTATGACAAAAACATGTGTTGGTCAAATTGTTGCGTTGTTTCTTCATGCCGAAATCCATGATTCTATTCTCGATGGGTGTAAATATATATATATATATATATATATATATATATATATATATATATTTCTTTTAAAAGAGTCTTTAGAATCGAAAACCAAATGGGTGAAATTGAGAACCGGATCGATTCTCCCTAAAATCAAAGTTGACCCTGTAGGTCCGGTCCAATACGATTTGAATTCTGGATAGAGCTTGATTTAGTGCACATCCCTACTAAATTGCAAAGATTCTACTACCATTACAGGGAATTCACTTGCAAAATGTTTAAGCCATGATGCTAACGTGGTCATGTCATGCCATGGAAAAACCCGGCAATTTCCAAAACCACCCTTTACTTAAAGCTGTGGAATGGGGGTTCGAATTTATTCAAAGAGGCTTACGGAATTAAAAGTCAGCTAAAGTAGGAACTATTGTCCTTCTTTAGGACGATGTCCAATAACTGTCGTGTACCCCTATCGCTTTCGAAGTTTACGTTGAAAGACTCCGAAAGTCGCATTGACTTTTGCGTAAAGCTTGCCCATTAATGACGAGCAACATGGTGGGCTTAAGATACCTATTAAATATATGGGATAATACCTTAAAAAACTCCAAACTGGTACACTTGTGACAAATTTACCCCAAACTATTTTTTTGACCATGAAAAATCCCAAACTAGTAAACTTGTGACAAATTTACCCCGATCGATTATAAAAAACCTTAAACTCAACATTTATGACAAATTTACCCCAAACTAATTTATTCAACTGCAAAAAACCCTAAACCGATAAATTTGTGACAAATATACTCTATGCTAAATTGGATTAATACCACAAAAAAATCATAAAAATTGTAAACTGTGACAAACAGAGCGTAAAATCCTAAATTGATATATTGGTTAACATCACGTGTCATTTAACTTAATAATTTGATAATAAAATTTAACGAAAACTAACATAGGGTAAATTTGTCACAAGTGTACCAGTTTGGGATAAATTTGTCAAAAGTATACCAGTTTGGGGTTTTTGGTGGTCAAAAAAATAGTTTGGGGTAAATTTGTCACAAGTGTACTAGTTTGGGGTTTTTTAGGGTATTATCCCTAAATATATTCAATTTAAAGATTTTTTTCTTATTTCCATGTCATTTACTATATATGATATAGCAAAAAAAAAAAAAAGTATAACGACAAATTTGAAATTTATTTTAGATTGCTTAACAAGCATTATCTTGAGCACTCGCACAGTGGAGTTGCAGTAGCAGGTTCATCTCGCGGGTAATTGATGTTTCGTCGGTGTCTTAAACTAAACATTATAGCAGAGGATAAGGCATGTTTTAGTCTCGTTTGAAACCCTTTTCTATAAGACAAACACAAGGCTCATAAATTTATTATGTTAAAGTGATACAAAATCATTTTTCAACTTTACTTCTCATGACGATGGTATAAAAGCCTGTAATTATCATCCTCATTTTTTACAATGAATTTGAAGTTGCATCATCTAGACATAATGTACCAAGTCGCCATTTTATTTCCCAAACAACCTTTTACGACGTTAGCGTTGGGCTGTCTCGAGTAGTAGCGGCAAAACGCTGAGGGGTGGCTCTCAATTGTCATCGTGCCGTATTGCTATGTGTGGGAAGAGAGAAAGGGTTGGAAAAGAAGAGTGGGAAAATGGGTTTTTAAGTTGGGAAGATGCAAAACGGAAATTTTTTAAGTACGACGAAATATTTCATATGAAGAGTATAATTCAGGATAATTTTGTAAGGGCTAATAATACCAAGAATCTCCATCTCATATATCTGCACTACATTTACTTTAAATTAATTTGTGTGTTCCAAAAACTTTCAAATTGATACTTATACTATATTTACTACAAACTAAATTTTAGGTAACAAAAAATGTCAAATTACTCCATTCATTATCACATATATCCAAAACGATATGTGCACATTACATTTACCTCAAATTATGATAAACCTTGGATTTTTTAAGGTAAATGTGATGAGAATGCATTAGTTTAGAATAATATGATACGGTTGTACTTGTTTGAAATTTTTTGTAATATAAAACTTATATTTTGATTTATATAATGTCAGTATCAAGATATAAATGTAGTCTTTGAAATTTTTGTGATATTAACCGTCCCGTAATTATGTAACTTATCCGTTTAGCGCTGCTTCTGCCGCAAGTGGGAAGGGACGCGCTAATGATATTCTTCTCCCGTCAAAGCAACACAGCGAATCAATCAGTGGACGCTGACAACTCTCCTCTCATACATCATTCAGTCTGGTCAAATGGCTCGCCTTGAAAGAAAAAAAATCGAGAAAATAAAAAAGAAATATATATAGAGAAAAATAGATGTTAGGTTACCATTATTTAGATGTAAATCATACTTCCTTCTTTAAAAATAGGATGTGTATCTACTTGATATCTTATTCGTATTCTTACAATAAGGGAAACTTCCCCTGAAAGGAACTTTATTAAATTAATCCCTGCTTTTTTTCCGGATGCGAAATACATAATCAAATCAAAGAATGAATTTTTGGGAGATTAGTATTTATCATGCCCTGTTAATTGTTTTAGTTACATTATAAGAACTGTGACTTTTTGAAACTAAATATGGCATTTGTCAATTGGATTTTATTGTTTGTACAGTTCTATTATCTAATCCATTTCATGCAAGTAATCACTATTAGCGATGCTATCGAATCCTGACTTGGCATTACTAGATGCTCACTCGCAAATAGGTTGTGGCAGCGGGCAACCTCCCAGCCCCTTTATCTTCCATTATCTCCTTTTCCCTTGGTTACCCTATTCTCATGTTTGGTGCTACACCATATATATGGTGCTACCTCAGGACAATATGTTCCTTTCGCATCGTGTTAGTGACGTCACCCGAACAATTTTATCATTTTTATGGTGATGAATAATGAAAGGATTTGATTCCACAAATTTACACAGATGAAGAGTTAGAAGGCTAAATTGCACAAATAATGAAACTTGAAGGACTAAAACTTCACTTTACCTAAAAGATATCGATGTACATAAGGGAAAAATAAGTTAGTAGCTAATTTAGCATTAGGATATAAGTGTCCCCCATGTATAGGGATAAGTATACTATCAGTGCCAAAACTTGTGTATGGCGTTAACTTTTGTGTCAAAACTTTATTTTGAATCACTTAAGTGCCAAATCAGAGGAAAAATGATTATTTTAGTGCCACCGGCAAAGATTTCAGCCAAAATGATTACGTGGCTTTTATATTTAAAAAAAAAAAATCGACATGACTTTTAAACAATGTCATTTTCCATCATCCTTAAAAAAACGACGTCATTTTGCCATCCTAAGTTGATGGCCTTACAAAAATGACGCCACACAACTCATTTGGGGATTATTTATTTATTTATTTGGGGATTGAAATTAGGGTTTTTTTGTCCGATCCTTGCACAATGCCAACCTAGCTTCTCGGCCGCCATCGCTCGGCCATCGTCGCTCGGCCTCCATCATAGTTGCTCGACAAGGTGAGCGAGGAAAGGCTAAGGTTGTTCTCAGCGAGAAGTGACAAGAAGAATAGGAGGTGAGGGCAGAGGAGGAGGAGGAGGAGGAAGAAGGGGGTTTAAAGGTGGAGAGAGTGAAGATGAGGAGGAAGAGGGAAACAAAGAGAGCGGAGATGGAGATGGCAAATTGGGCTATGCTTAGGGAGCGGGTAAAATGGGTCCTTTTGAAGGGGGAAGGAGGAGGAGAGGAGGAGGAGGAGGACAAGAGCTTGAACTTGTCAATAAAGTTGGATGAACCGAAGCTGGAGTTGTGCTGGTGCTGGTGCTAGTGCACCGCTAGTGTCGTTGCTGGCTGGTGCTTCTTCGAGGAAGAAGACGACGAGAAGCACATGCCATGCCTCTCTCTCTCTCTCTCTCTCTCTCTCTCTCTCTCTCTCTCTCTCTCTCAATTTGGGGATTTAGGGTTTTGAATTAGGGGAGAGACACCAAACAGCATCGTTTTGTTATTTAAATGGTGATTGTACTCTCCAATGAGCCATATTAGCTTCAAAAATTAATAAAAAAAAGTGTCATGTAAGATTTTTGGCTAACCAAATCAGGCGTTAGCATTAAAATGATCATTTTCCAAAAGTTTTGACACTTAATGATCCAAAATAAAGTTTTGACACCAAAGTGAGCGTCGTACACAAGTTTTGACATTAATAGTGTACTTACCCCCATGCAGATTAACTTCACCTAAGTGGAATTGAATCTTTTCTTTTTATAGGTTTCCATATTATCAATGAGTATTGCCTAGACTCATTATACTAAATCAAGCAATCTATATAGCTACACCGAGTTACCTAAAACACATATTTTCATCGAATTCAATTTTCTATTTTTCGAATATATATATATATCCTAGTTTGCTTACCCTTTTCTCTTGTAATATGAAAGGGACCCGAGGAAATAACCCCGTCTTTTACAAATTGACAAGCATGCAATATCGAGAACGAAGTTTGTGGTCCATAACGAAGCACAACCATTCAACAAGATGTGAACGTTGCTCACGGTTGTACGTAATTTCTCTTAACAAAACAACAATATACTCAACGACCCGCTATTTCGCATTCAAACCTGGATATTAAAGGACGGGAAAAATTCGAATTCAAGACCTCTTGCTTCTTTTCTATCGTACATAATTATATATCACAATCTTCCGAAATATTAATGCCTTCATCTCCGAAAATTTCCAAATGCCTTTGCCCGACGTTCACGTCATACCCAAGTGGCGGTCCTTCTCACAACAGCCACGATGCCGGTAGTAGGCCGGTCGTCGATTGACGTCCTCAAACGCATCGTAATCGCAATCTTGGGTTGGGGGACAAAAAAAAAAGCATACGTTGATGAATCTCTAGAAATAGAGGAAAATTCAAACAGTTGCCCCAGCACGGCAAGTCTTCAAGCAGTCACTCTTTTTGCTCTTTAGCGATGACTAACCACCCGAACCATTTCCCCACAAAAGCACAGATTTAACGCGCTCTTCTGGTCTCGCCATCGCCGGAATATGTTGACTTTTGACCTCTTCGCCACTGTCAAGTCTCTCGAAGGGCCACCCACAAAACCTGCAGAATCTCTTCCCGGATGCTCTCGTCTTCTCCTCCTGCTCCTTCTCCTCCCAGATTATGCAGAAACTCTCTGCTTTGGGAATGGCGAAACATGGCGCTCTCTCCTTTTGCCTCCATTTTTTCTCTTGCTTCCTCGTCCTTGCCGTGTCCCAGTCTCAGCCTGATGATCAGTTCATCTTCAATGGGTTCAACGGCTCCACCGACTCCAACATTACCCTCAATAGAGCCTCCATCATCAAGTCCAGCGGAGCTCTCAAGCTCACCAACAGGTCGAGCGACGACGTCGGCCAAGTCTTCTACCCTCGGCCTTTCCGGATGTTGGCCGAGGCTTCCGGTGGCTCCACTGCCGCTGTCTCCTTCAGCACCCACTTCGTGTTTGCGATTAAGCCACCGAGCTCGGGCGACGGCGGCTACGGCCTTGCGTTCGTGGTAGCCCCCAAGACTTCCTTCCCCGGGGCCCAGGCCGACCACTACCTCGGCCTCTTCAGTTCCTCGAACGATGGGAACCCGTCGAACCACATGCTCGTGGTGGAGTTCGACACCGTGAAAGGGTACAGAGAGACCTCGGACGAGAAGGGGAACCACGTCGGGATCAACATCAACGGCATGGAGTCGAAAGGCTCCAAGCCGGCTGCCTATAACATAGATGGCAAGGACAACGACGAAGAGATAACGCTTGAGAGTGGCCTGCCCATTCAAGGCTGGATCGAGTACGACGGCCCGAAGCAATTGTTGAACGTCACTATATCTCCGATCAATGTGCCGAAACCGGCAAAACCTCTCATGTCCATGACCGTTAACCTCACTTCCATATTCAAGGACAGCATGTATGTCGGGTTCTCTGCTTCGACGGGGACCAAGAGAAGCTTTCACTACGTTCTAGGATGGAGCTTCCGAATGAACGGAACCGCGCCTCCCCTCACCCGGACTCAGCTTCCACTGCCACCTGACCAGATAGATTCATCTGATTCATCTTCCTCTTACAAGCCACAGGTGATAGTCCTCATTGCCACTTTATGCAGCATAGCGCTGTGTCTTTCGGGAATCTTGTTCTTCCATACTGTGATCAAGAAGAGGATGCAGCAGGAGAATCTAGAGGACTGGGAGTTAGATTGTCCTCACAGGTTCAGGTACAAGGACCTTGACCAGGCAACAAAAGGGTTCAAACAGAGCGAGGTGATCGGGACCGGTGGCTTCGGCGCAGTGTACCACGGCATCTTGCCGACTAACAGGTGCGAGGTCGCTGTCAAGAAGGTGTCTCGCAACTCAATACAGGGAATGAGGGAGTTTGTGGCCGAGATCGAGAGCTTAGGCCGCTTACGGCACAAGAACCTCGTGAATCTCCAAGGTTGGTGCAAGCAGAAGGACGAGCTCCTCCTCGTGTACGACTACGTGCCTTACGGGAGCCTCGACTCGCTGATTTTCAAGCGGAAGGACGGCTTTGTGTTGAACTGGGAACAGAGGTTCCGCATCATCAAGGGCGTCGCGGCCGGATTGCTGTACCTCCACGAGGAGTGGGAGCAAGTCGTGATCCATCGGGACGTGAAGTCCAGCAACGTCCTGATCGACGCAGAAATGAACGCGCGGCTCGGGGATTTCGGCCTCGCCAGGCTATACGAACACGGCAAGATGTCGCACACCACCCACTTAGTCGGAACCATAGGGTACATTGCCCCGGAATTGGCCCGCTCGGGGAAGGCTTCGACGAGCTCCGACATGTATGCTTTCGGCATTCTGCTGCTCGAAGTGGCCAGCGGCAGGCGTCCGACGGGCCAATTCTTGCTGATGGATTGGGTGATAGAATGTTACGGGACGGGTCGGATTCTCGACGCCGCGGATCCCAAGTTACGTTCCGCCTACGATGCTGAGGAGATGGAGATGGTATTGAATTTGGGCCTAGTTTGTTCCCAGTACCATGCCCAAGCTAGGCCTACCATGAGGCAGGTGATTCGGTGTCTGAACCGGGAGGAGCCGGTACCCGTCTTTGTCGATGATTCGAGCTCCGCTGGCTCTCGAAGAACCGACGACATGAGCTTCGGATTCATGGAAATAGTTTCTTCCGATACAACCGGGAAGTCTCATGCGTCGACATCATCCTACGTGTCATCGTCGGTCCGTGGCCTCTCCTCCACTTCTTTAGGTGGTTCTGGTAGATAATAGGTTGAGATTTACATGTACAGAGATTTTACAGCAATTACAGCTCTCTAATTTACATGCAAATTCGCTTTCTGGGTTTCTTCTTTCGAAATTTCAGGCTTAATGTTACTCCCAGAATTCTTTCAAAATGTTAAGCGAATATCATCTCGATCGAGAAATTTAGATAAATGCAATGTTATATTGTTCCAAATTGGATTACTTCTTGTATTATAGTATCCCATGTATCATCTAAACACTATACGCATGTCTCTCTCTATTTATTAGTTTAAACTTTTCGGATTGAATACTCTAACATGATTTGAGAATTATATTATGTCATAATATTTATATGTTTTACATATACATATAAATTTGGACCCACTTGGAGTTTCCGAGAAGTTTGGGTGACCCTATAAATAATATCATCCATAAACTTTTAAATTTATTCAATATAGTCTCTAAACTTCTCAAACAGCAAATTAGATGTTGTCCGATGATGTGGATCATTATATATGGTGACTTGACATGTCCATTTTTTTAAACATCTACTTTAAAATAGGAAATAAAGAAAATTAGGATGTCAATATATCATTCATTATGTGATGATGCGAATTATTATATTCTAATTTGAAATGGATACTTCACATAAATAATTCATGTGTAAGGTTTTCAATCGCTTCATGGACGGTGTGATTTTATGACAACAATTTATGACAGTATAATGAGTAAAACACGCAGTGGCTTGGTCAAAGCACACATATTTTTGGCTATATCTTGATGACTTCTCGTTAAGCAAAGCTATTTCGGCAGTATTCACTGTCAACATTTGCCGATTCATCAAGAGGTGTATCTGTCTAATAACCACGTTTCAAGGAATTTTCGAAAATCGGAAAAAGATATTCCTAAATTTCGTCGCAGGTAAAGAGAAGCTTCATCTCAAATTTCAAAATTAAAATTCAATCTATTTATCTAACCAATCTTGACCTTGTGGGTGCTTTTTTGCAGTACGTTTCTAGTTTAAATATCACTTATTTTGTGTTTTCTTTTGAGCTTTTCATGTGTAAATTGCAAATTGGGGGTTGAAATACTTGTTACGTATTCTTCACTTTCAGACTCGGTCAAATTATTTCAAACATAAATTAAAGCATATTATAATGTTTTAATCATTTCGTTATAAGATTGAATCTACAATCAATGTTAATTACTTTTATGGTAGAAGTAAAACATCAATAAGGCTCCGTTCGTTTCACGGAAAATAACTTCCAGTAAAATGTTTTCCAAATTTTCCAGCGTTCATTTCACGGAAAATGAATTACTTGGGAAAAACGTTTTTTATGAAAGGAAAAAAGTCTTCTAAACTAGGGAAAGATATTTTTTGCTTTTGAAAAGTGGAAAATATTTTCTTCACTTGATCTATCTTATTTTACATTTCACAAGCCCTCATTTCCTCCTCCCCCTCCTCCTTGTTCTTCTTTTTCTAATATATTTTTTTTAAATTCAAATTATATTTTTCTTTTTCTTTTTCTTTGCTTTGTTTTCCTTCTTCTTCTTTCTTGGCCGGTCGTCGGCCATGGCAACAGCCAACAACCGACCACAAGCGAGCCTCGAGCATGTCGGCAAGAGCACGAGGCTCGTCCACCTCTAGCGAGCAGCATCGGCAAGCGTGAGCGTCAAGCTTGAGGCTTATCAATCTAGCAATGCTCACACTCACCGATCTGGCAAGGCTCGAGGCTAGCAAGCTTGAAGCTCACCAATTTGGTGAGGCTTGAGGCCGAGTGAGCCTGAGCTCGCCGGAGATGGCCAAGCCTTGTGCTCGTTTGTGGTCAATCGCTAGAAGAAGAAGAGAGGAGGAGGAGGAGGAGGAGGAGGGGGAGGAGGAAATGAAGAAGAAGAAGAAGAAGAAGAAGAAGAGGAGGGAAACAAAGAAAAAAAAAGAAGAAGAAAAATAGGAAATATATGAAAAATGAAAAAAGAATTAATAATCAATTTTTAAAAAATAAAAAATAATTAAAATTGATTTTTTTAAAATAAAAATAAAAAAATTGATTTTAAAAATAAAATAAATTTAAAAAGAGTGTACGGAGGAAATTATTTTATTACTAAACAGTGGAAAATATTTTTCACTTCATTTTTGGATTTCATCCAACACCGAAAAATAATTACATTTTCCTAGAAAATGACTTCTTGGAAAATATTTTTCAAAAACGCCACATTTTCTACAAAATAAAAAAACCTAAGTTTCTTTTTCCCCCTTTTTTGTGCTTCTCTTTTGTCAATATTTAGATATGATCAAGCATAAATATGTTTAACATTTGATCATGCAATTTTTTTCCATTTGTTTTATTGATTTTCATCAAGATTGGCTAAAAATTGGATTGAATTTCAATTTTCAACTTTGAAATGTAGTCTTAGACTATTTAATAAGAAATAGGCAATTAATTGTGTGTTCCCAAATCTTCAAAAATTGAAATTTCTAATCCTTTAGATTTTGTGATTAAAAATATGAGACCCTAAATTAAACTTAACAACCTTTGCTAAATAAAGTGATGACAAGATTCAGGATAAGATGATATCTAGTTGGGTGTAATAGCACATTTGTATTTTGAAATTGAGGAGAGAGATGATAGAATTAAATGTAGTTTGATAATATATAAAAAAAAAAAAAAAATGGAGAGAGAATGGGGGGGGGGGAGATATATTAGCCATTTAACTAAAATGAGCATCTTAACCAAAATAGAGATGGAAATAATACTTTCATTCTGATATAATTCAAAGCACTTTATATTACATGTACACCCTCAAATTTCAGGAGTTTCAAAGATTCAAAAATGTCAAGAGTAGAATTTTTCTAATAGTCAATACCACAAAAATTACTAAATTGGTAAATCCATGAAAAATCGACCCTCCATTAGGCTCCATCTAATATCTCATTAATTTGTTGACGTGGAAATATATGTGGCCAAAAACCTTAGATGATTGGCATGATGTGATTCGATGTGGAAATTCAATATCAAAAGATCTTATAAATGACGTCACTTTGGAAAAACCATATATGAAGAAAATGAACTGAGACTGGGAAACCTACTAATTTTACCCCAAGAGCCCGCTCACATTTTGAAAATCAGCAAAAACCCCTAATTTTGCCTCAATGGTGCCACAAAGGTTTTGATAAATTTTGCACCAATTTGGGATCACAGATATAAATTTGTTGCAAATTTCATTTCAAATTTTCTTGCCAAAAATATTGATTTAGGGTTGCGATATAAATGTACTAGTTACGAGTTCTTGTGAAATGGAATTTAGTTTAGGGTAAATGCGACACGGGACCACCAATTTGGGATCTTTTGCAACACAAAAATGAGTTTATGGGTAAATACAACAAGATTGCACCAATTTGAATTTTTTTGTATCATTAACTCTTCTTTTACAAGGAAAGAAAGAAGAAGATTCCGGTGCATAGTGTCAAGTAGAACATGCAAACCTTCGAAGAAAGGAAAGGTTGTGAATTATATACACAATACTTTTCCCGATTTCTGATTTCCATCGAGCCACGGACGGTAATATAAGAAAAGTCGACCCAAATTGGTAAACCCGAGAAGGCACATCACACATGAGTCCACAATCTACCGCTGACCATCAATCGGGACCATCGCTTTAATTAATCAATTAAGATAAGCCTTGCAATATCTAGAGACGGGCAAATCCCAGTCAAGACCCGTCAATCACGACGGCGGTCGGCCTGTTCTGTCATAAGCGCCGCTTCGTCCCGCTCAAGCTTATTGATCAATCACGCTCGCTGGTCGCGTTCTATCGCGTGCGAACTGGAATGAAATCTCGCACCAACTGCACGCGACATGCTCGACAATTAAACGGGCCACACAACTCTCAGGAAACTTCATCTATATGAACTTTTATCCCGTGAAAACGGCTGCCCTACGCATGGATAGGACCAGGTCGACTGGCGTATCTCCCTGAAATAAACCGAGCTTGTGGAGCTTTCCCGAAACGACTGCGATTTTATCTTCAGTATTTCAAAGCCTACGTCTATTCTTTTTGTGATTTTGGAGAAGTACTGTCTAGTGCTACCAATCTCATGATATGCAACAGTATCACTCATGAGCAAAACTCGAAAATTTCTGCTCATCAAGAAGATCAAAGGACAACAGTTCACGAGACGCCACTAAGAACTTTAGAGCAGCATGCATGGATGTCGATATGTATTCATTCTTCCTGAGATTTATCTGCGAATGCTTCTTCACGGCAAGGTTGAAGTTCTTCCCACTGTCCCGCATGCATACCGCAAAGGCAGGAGGTTTCAGTAGGTATGTGGTCCTATTGACTGTGAAAAATACGCAAGACGAATGCAGATAAGACAGATGCAAGAATATAGGATCAAAACGACCTGAAAATGACTTAAAAAACTACCGATTTGGTGGCCGAATAACTGAAGAGATGTCCAAATCCCAAACGGCCTATGAACATTTCAAATGCACTTCCTAAAATCTTCCCACTCCCAGATGACTGACATCGCAAAAACAATCGGGAGCTCAGGACTAACATCCTAGACCATATGACACTGAACATTATAAAATTTTTGAATCGCCAGGAACATTTTACCGACAAGATGAAGCCCCCACTTGAGAAGAATAGAAATCAAACGTATTTGGACAACTTGCTCCTCATCACGAGACCATAACACGTCCAATCATCCCCCGGGTCCAAGTCGCTGTTTCCTTGAGCTGCTCGTCATCAGATTGCAGACACTCACCCAGGAGATCATTCAAGAATGCACGGTCTTTGAATAATAACTTTATGTTTGGCCCCAGGGCGTCAGCGAGATCACCTGTCACCGCAACTGCAGCCTTTGTGACAGACTCGTCCCTGTAATATGGATAACCAAATTGAATTTTCTGAACCGAATAACAATTCATACATGAGAAAAAGGAAAATCAATAGATAATTACCTTTGCCTGTCCTTGAAGACCAACTCAATGAATTGCATGAGATGGGACGCATATGGCAACATCACCTCAGACTTCGAATCCTTAAAGCCCTGGACTATCCCGGAATAAGCTTCAAAAATGCTACGCTTGAGCTGATAACCATATTCCATCAACTCTTCATCATCCGTGTCCATCTGGGCACAAATTTCTGCAGCTCCGTGCATCATTGGCAGTGCATAGGAGACGTATTTCTCAAAGCGATCTCCAATTGCAAGGCAACATCACCAAAGCAGGAGAAAATGGGAGGCTTAACAGACCAGTGCAGTACCTCACTACGGAGATCATTGAGAAGGAGCTCCATAATCCCATCACAAAATGGAATCACCTTCTCATCCAAGGCACGGCAAATATCACCAACTACACCCACAGTAACTGCTCAGACCTGGTATTCCTCAAAGTTCTGCAATCCCATCTCCAAATACTTGTAGAACTCCGGCATATATTTCAGAAAGTCTGCACCTGTAGCATAAGCAAGCGCACCAATAGCAAGCATAGCTTCTTCATGCACTGTAGAGCTGTGGCAGGCAAAAACTCGAAGGAATAGTAACATAATCTGATCTGCATACTGTATTATTATGGGTTTTGTTCCATCAGTGTTACTTAGTTTCTGAATAATGACTTGAAGAACACCACAGAGAGAAGCCTGCAGATCACTTTGCTTTTCTCTATCATCTAATGACACGATTTGGAGCTCAAATGTCTGTGCCAACTTATTCATGATGGCAGGAAGGAGTTGCGCTATAATTTGAGATGCTTCAGCAATATTGGCGCACCTAACTACTTCATTGATAGTTTCATATGCAGATGTCCTGAGCTTGGAGTCACCACTATCTGTGCGATCAACAGCTGCAACAAGATATGTCATGATGTCTGGAAGGTATGGTGAGAGAAGTGAAGCACTTGTTCCAGCATCTTCAAACCCCTGGGAGGTTTCCAGGAGAGAGTACTGAAAATCCTGTAACATTGGGCACATCCTGTATGCTCCCCAATAGTACTTTAACAACCCTTGGGAGGTTTCCAGGAGAGAGTACTGAAAATCCATTGGCTGGACTGCACAACAACTCAAAAACGCGTGTGAGTGTCCTGCGATTGTATCATGGACATGATTGTTCTCATCCGTCATCAGATTAAGAAGGAAATCTAAACCTGCATTGACCAAAGGAGAGAGTTTCTCAAATTTTGGCCCGTCAAGGATTGAACCAAGAGCATATGTGGCAGCTTCATGACTATGCCAATCCGGCTTCCTCATATTATCCTCCACAAAAGGCATCACAAGGGGAACAATAGGATGTCCTACAGTTCTAGAAACAATACCAAGACAAGTTCCACCGGCCATAGATATATTCCAAATGCTATCATCCTGATCCTGATCCTCTTCCTGCTTTAGCAAAGTCTCCAGCAGCATGGGAACTAAAGCAGGCAGAGCTTACTCAATGAACCGTGAATGAGGAGACCCAGAATCTGCACTTTCAGAACTCTCAAACTCTTGAAGCTCTATTTCTTCGTCGCAAATAGAGCTCCAAAACTCCACAGCTTGAAGGGCAACAAATTCCTGCCAGTTGTCCTCAGTTGATAGAAGATTGAAGACAAATAGTAAACGCTTTCATCCCCACAAATTACTTGATGACTTGAGGACTCTTTTGACTTCTTGCTTCATTTGTAGGCGATGCACAAGAATCTTGGTATATAATTAGATGATCCAAATCTTTACTCCAATATAAAAATGACAAATTATGCTGGTAGATAAAATATGGAATTTTTTAGGGCGTCATTAATTGAGAAAGTTGGAAGTTGACTGGAATTTTCATCTTTTCAACAGGATATAGCTGCCATTTAAGAGAAACCATGAGAAAGACCTATCCCCATAATTTTGAGGGTTGAGGACTCTTTTGGCTTCTTTCTTTGTTGGTAGGCCATGAAATGGGGGATTTGCACGCTTTTGCCTACAATATTTTATGTTTTTTCTTGGACACTAGTTCCTAACTTATACACACAATTTGTATAATTATTATATGCATAATATATTCAATTTAAGGGATGTTAGGTGAAGCCTCCCATCAAAGAATTAATATGATTTAGAGAGGTTAAATTATCAATTTAAAATTTTCAATCAATGTGGCTCTGGACGTTATAAAGGTCTTGAAACTCTGGATTCTTTCTTAATGCTATCCTCAGGTTAAAGCCCCCATTTGTTTAATAAAAATGAATTATTTGAAAATCATTTTTTTCTAAAAATGATTGCCTATATTGCTTAAAATAATTAGACAATAAAAAAATGTTTCATTGTCAACAACAATTTATGTATAAACATTTTCATAGACGATGATAATATTTTTCATTTATTCATTTGTAAGTGATACTAACAATCATTTTTAAGAAAATGTTTTTCAAATTATTCATTTTTGTGAAATAAATGCACTCTAAAGGTATCATATATCTATTGCACATCCAAATGTGTCACAGTTTTGCATCTAGCCAATGGTTGGTTCGAAAGTACAAAATGCATAATGTTATTTTTGACCCTGAGGAGCTCTTTGGCCCTTTTATATCAACCCTATCATCTTGTGGAGTTTTGAGAGGCCCAAGTTAGGGTAAAGGCCCCGGTTAAAGGCCCAATCTTCAAATAAATCATGTTCTTGCTGAATGAGAAAATCTAAATACAAACCATCTAAAAGAACATAACATAAATGAAACTTCATCTCAATTTATGCAATTCAAATATGTATTTATAATTGGTTTTGCACGAAATCTTTTTTACTTATATACTAATATTTTTTTCAAAACAACTTCTAAACCTTAAAATTTGACAAAATAATTTCACGAAAATCCATATCTATCTTAAGATGACAATCACTATTAGTCTATTAATAGTACTGATGAGAAATTAATCACCATAATAATGTATATAAACAACCATGTGACCATTTTTAGTCACAAAGATATGACTAATACACGATAAAAGTCATTTAAGTTTCTTTCTTTCTTTTGAAAAGATGACATTAATAAATAATACCCACTAGTTGTGATCAATTTTATTAGTCTTTAGTAAAAAAAGAGAAAGAAAAGAATTCTTTTTTGAGATGTAACATCCAAAAGCTTTTATGTACGGTAATGATATTTTCAAACTTTTCAGTATTGAGAATAGACACCCGTTTGCTTGTTACATATTAATTTTGTAGATACTTTGGTAACCTAACAAATTTTTTATTATGAAAATCTTATAATTGAATCAATTGGCAATTTTTCCATTTGTGTTTTTCTTCCTATTCTCCCTAAATATTTAACCCCACACATGTTTTATTCTTAAAGATATGGAACTTGGTAGTGATGAGGTCATGCATTGCCTTATGAAACTTGGTCTTAGTTCATTAATGCTTGGAATGACTATTGCTCACACTTGGCCTAATGAAATGAATCCTTCTATCCTTCACAGAAATATCTCTTTTCTTGACTTATGAGATCAAGCCATTGGGGGGGGGGGGGGGAGGTGACATTAATCAATTTCATTGGAGCACTACCCTCTATACTTATTGTTCTAACCCTAAGACAATTAATGCCTTAACCATGGTTAAATCAATTCCACTATGTTCTTCCTTGTTTTAGTTTATTTGGGTAAAGGGGGGACTTTTCAAAGAACACAAGCCCTACTTCATTAATTTTACTCATCAACTCATTTCTTCAATTTACGTCCTCAAAACCATGAGTAAAAGCCAAGGCCCCACATCCGTATTATAAAAGTTTCTATCTCAATCTTTCGAGTTGGACGATGTGACTGAAACCTTAAATTGCCTAATCTTTTTTAAGGTAAGTGAAAACTAGGGGTGATCGGGTCCATAGTGGGTAAGGTCTAAACCCGGACCCTGTACCTAATCCTGTTATAACCGGTTCCTCTTTTTTGGACCCTATACCCGACCCTATTTGTATTGGACCATATACCCAACCCTATTTGTATTAGACCTTATACTCGACCCACCATGTTTTTTTGATCCGGTTCCAAGGTCAACCATATTTCCACCGGAACCTATTTTGCAATCTATCGATATCCTATACAATTTCGAATTTTATATTAATATGCAAGAAAATAATGTAATCATCCTAATTTGTATTGAAACATTAAGCACTTGTAATAAATAAATACATAAACTTTTTGACTAAACAAAAAATTAAGAATCCACGAGGCTAATTATAATAAATAAAATCATAAGGCAAAGAATTAGCAATAAATATGGGTCTAAAATTAGTCTTATTCCCACAACTACTACATGAAGCTACTCATTTATGCAAGCATAACTCCTCCTACCAAAGATAAATTAGGCAAGCCAATCCATGTGATACACAAGAATTTGGGGGCGACGAACACCATTTGTCCATCAGACGGTGTGAAAGGGAGCCGATGAGGGAGGGAAGCAAGTGAGGAAGAGGAATGACAAAGGAGGAGTGTCGTGCATGTTTGAAAGAGCCAAGATGAAAAACGTCTTGTGATTGCGGGAGTAAGAATATAAATCAGAAGAAAAAAAAAAAAGAGTTTCGACCTGTACTTACAAAACCAGTCCATGAACCAATTTTCGGGTGGGTAATCACTCAGAATCTGTTCCTGGACCGGTTTAAACTAGTTCTGAATTTTGGGAACCGGTTCCCGGACCAGTTTCAATAGGAACCGATTCCTGACCCTATTTTCTAGGTGGGCCGGTCCGGGAATTAGGTATATTCAGTCCAATTGCACACCCCTAGTGAAAACTCTAAGGAATAAGTTAGGTTAAGCTACTTAGTACTCTTAATATGGTTGATAAATGTAAATATTGACTAAATTTTGTTTATGTAAAGTGCCATTAGGTTCCAATAACGGTATGTTGAGTTGTTATGTTTCTTTGATTTGTATTGATGAGTTTGTTATGCTCTTCTTGTTTTTTTTTTTTTATTCGGTCATACTCTACTCTTACTCTAACTTTCACTCTTAGACTTTTGTCATGTCTCCTTTCAGAACGCGAGAGTCAAATCCCATGACTAAAGCTAAATCGTCCCCATCCCAACTTTCTAAGAAGATGGAGATTCGAACCCCGATATCTCCCTTCCTATGTGAGATGGATGGCTATTGGGACAAACCCCAATAGTTTATGCTCCTTGATTTCTATTGACAAGTTATATATTTTGGGAGTAAATAAGTTAATTCCAAGAGAAAGTAGTAGTATGTTGATGGAAAAGTGTCAAAAGGATTAAAGAAAACTCAGTAGACTAAGTGTGGAAAAAGGTGAAGATGTCGACAAGGAGGAGTCGAGGTTGGTTTTTATAAATTTTGCTTAAATTGAATTATGAACATCTAATTTATCGATTTTTCAAAATAATAATGATGATGACGATGATGTCAGTTTTTGTAAGTTGCCAATTTTTTTAAAATGCTAAATTTTAAGAGTTGTCGATTTCAATGGGGAAAAGTTTCCTTATTCTGAGGAAATTTCCTAAAGTTGTGAAATTTGAGAGGTTTGCTTTTAATTTGAGAGATTAGGGGTGAGCATAGGTTTAGGGTTAACCTTAAACCAACCTTGAATCGGCTCAACCCTGCTGGTCTTGGTCCGTTTCTCAGGGAGACTAGGGCGGTCTTTGGTCCTAGGATCGTTGGACTAGCACTGTACGAGTTGGTCCTCGGTCCTAGAAGTTTAGAGTCAGTCCAACCCGGACCAAACGACATCAATAACATTAAATGACTCCTTAGTGAAAAATTCAAGTAATTTTACACCGTTCTTTAATAACTTAGATTTTTAATGTCTTTTACGGCATCAACAGCCATATTTACAAATGAGGAAAATGTCTCTGTGAGAAGTCCTCATGGCGTCCTCACGGCGTAAATAGCTTCTCATGGTATCCTCTTCTAGTACTCATTCTCTTATGTCTTTTTTGTCCTTTTAGTCTTCAACTTACCAAAATCGAAAGAAACAAATTTTCCGCTCGCTATTCGATACTCGACTCCCTTGCTTTTGGTCACTTGCGCTACTTACCGTTCGACGCTCACCCCGCTTGATGCTCGTTGCTCACGCCGCTTGCCTCTCTTCACTAACCTCGCTCGTTGCCAAACCTATTAGGTCAGTCCGATCCTCGATTGCCTTTTCAAGAAGTGCAAAAAATGAAACAAAAAAATTATCAGTCAATTTTGGGTTGACCCTGGAACCGAACCAAACCCATTGGGTTGGTCCAGTCCTCAGTCCCAAAAATCGAGAACCAATACTATGCGGGTTGGTCCTAGGGTTAGGGGATGGACTGGCCCAACCCAGACCATGCTCACCCCTACCTAAGATGCTTACCTTTGGTGGATAATTTCTAAACACCCATTTTAAGTTGATGATTATTTTGATCATTAATTATTATATTGATTTTCTATGGATATTATCATTTCTTGCTTGAGGAAATAAATGAGGTAAATATGGTGTTGTTTATGTAAATGATGCGTGAGCAAACCATGGTGTTGTATCCCAATGATGTTTTGAGTAAAATGATGTTAATTACTTAACAAGGGTTTTCAACATCTTTATGTGCGATATTATTGTATGATAAAATTTGTAAAATACTATGAAAGTATTATGTCATCCTCACCATAGTGGAGACGATGCACTGCTGTGTAATCATGATGCCTTGCTTTGTGATTGTAATACCTTGGGAGTGTTTGGGGCTGTCTTGGAAGTTTCAAGATGCCCCATGAGTTGTGATGTCTTGGAATTGAGATGCCCTACTATGTGATCGAAATGACTTGGGAGTGTTCGAGAGAAGAAATAATAATACATATAATACATGATCATGTGTATACATATATTCACATGTTATTTAAATTAGTGTTAGCCATGGATCACAATATGATATGCCATATGCTTGCTTGCAAAGTGGACTTGAATGATTTTAAATACCATCACTAATAGTTTTCATTAGCATAAGTCGTTTGGTGATATTGGTGCACCATGATTTAATGTAATATATATTGGTATTGGCATATCACATTAACAAAGGTAGATTACTCGTTTATGCATTCATTATACCTAGTCATTTTATTTGAGTATGTCAATTGTTGATACTAGATTAAGTTGTAAGATGATTTTCAACCTTAGACTTAGACTTAGAGATTTCATTTATTTGGCCACGGCTTACTCCTTTATGTTTAGACATGTATGATGGATCCCCCACCACCACCACTTTTTAGAGCTCCCAAACTAGTCGATTGTGTCTTTGAAGATGTGTCTATACTTGGATTTGTTGTAAGATAGGTTGGGTTATAGAGTGGATTCCCCATCGGAATGTTGCTTGGTATGTTAACATAGAGGGCAAGTTGGTCGGACCACTTAGAAGCGTTGATGGTTCTCCAGGTTCTAACTATGATGGTTTATCGACAGGTGAAGTTGTCAACCCTTAGTTGATGGTCCAATAGTGTATAGGCAGGCTTTTGGGAGTAAGAGTACAGTGACATAATTAGGTGACCTTGACCTTTCCTAGGAATTGTATTTCATACTCGCTTAAATGCTATATAAAGATAATAACCACTAAAGTTTGTATAAAGAGGCAAATGTATATTATTTTTAACTTGTGCCATTTTCTTGTATGGATTGATGTGAGTATTTTGTTCTGCTTCCGCATGTTATGAAAAAGAAAAAAGATGTAATTTCTTAGGACACATGTCATGCATGACGTTGTGGGGCATCACATGAGACAATTATAGACTCTATGGCTAAAAAAACATTAACTATTTTGGCCCATTTATGTTGAAAGGTTAATTAGTTTTGGGAGAAATACTAAAAAATTTCTAAACCAATTGCAATTGTGCCTATTCAATTTCAAACTTTTTTTCTTTTTGGCCAATTGAGTTATAAATTTTTTACATTTGTGTTGATTCAGTCCATTTGACAAATTTCGAACTGAAACTGCTATGTAGATGTTAGCAGTCCAAAGTAGTGCAACTAGCATAGATGTAGACAAATTTTAATAGTATTTTAATATTTTTCAAATTTCTTATTTAAAAAAAAAAAAAAAAAAATTGCCTTCTTTGGTTTCGTTGTGGCCAACAAGGTTTGCTTGAGCTCGCTAGCCATTAAGCGAGGACTATTCACCTACCATCAATGAGGGTCACAGCCCTCACCTATATCTTGGTGAGGCTATGGCCGCCTTCACCCACGGGTGAGAACCCATTTGTTTCCTCCTCTCAAATGTTCATAATCAAGTAATGCAATCGCAGAAAATATAAAAATTATACAGTTTTATGAAAAAACACGTGTTGGTCAAATTTTTGCGTTGTTTCTTCATGCTGAAATCCATGATTCTATTCTCGATGGGTGTAAAAGTACCTTTTTTTTTTTTAAAAGAGTCTTTAGAATCGAAAACCAAACTGGTGAAATTGAGAACCAGACTAATTCTCCCTTAAACCAAAGTTGAACCTATGGGTCCGGTCCAATACGATTTGAATTCCAGATAGAGCTTGATTTAGTGCACATTCCTACTAAATTGCCAAGATTCTACTACCATTACAGGGAATTCACTTGGAAAATGTTCAAGCCGTGATGCTAACGTGGTCATGTCAGGCTATGGAAAAACCTGATATTTCCAAAACCACCCTTTACTTTTAAAGCTGCGGAATGGGGGTTCGAATTTATTCAAAGAGACTTCCGGAATTAAAAGTCAGCTGAAGTAGGAACTATTGTACTTCTTTAGGACGATGTCCAATAACTGTCGTGTGCTCCTGTCGCTTTCGAAGTTCCCATTGAAAGTCGCATTAACTTTTGCGTATAGCTTGCTCATTAATGACGAGCAACATGGTGGGCATAAGATACCTATTAAATATACTCAATTTAAAGATTTTTTTCTATTTCCATGTCATTTACTATATATGATATAGCAAAAAAAAAACAGTATAACAACATATTTGAAATTTATTTTAGATTGCTTAACAAGTATTATCTTGAGCACTCCCACGGTGGAGTTGCAGTAGCAGGTTCATCTCGTGGGTAATTGATGTTTCATCGTTGTCTTAAACTAAATATTATAGCAAAGGATAAGGCATGTTTCAGTCTCGTTTGAAACCCTTTTCTATGAGAAAAACACAAGGCTCATGAATTTATTATGTTAAAGTGATACAAAATCATTTTTCAACTCTACTTCTCATGACGATGGTATAAAAACCTGTAATTATCATCCTCATTTTTTACAATGAATTTAAAGTTGCATCATCTAGACATGATTAACCAAGTCGCCATTTTATTTCCCAAACAACCTTTTACGACGTTAGCGTTGGGCTGTCTCGAGTAGTGGCGGCAAAACACTGCGGGGTGGCTCTCAATTGTCATCACGCCGTATTGCCATGTGTGGGAAGAGAGAAAGGGTTGGAAAAGAAGAGTGGGAAAATGGTTTTTAAGTTGGGAAGATGCAAAACGGAAATTTCGAAATATGACTAGATGTTGGGTATAATTGAGGATAATTTTTGTAAGGGCTAATAATACCAAGAATTCCCATCTCATATATCTGCGCTTCATTTACTTTAAATTAATTTTTGTGTTCCAAAAACTCTCAAATTGATACTCATACTATATTTATTACAAACTAAAATTTACGTAACAAAAAATCCCAAATTAGTACATTCATTGCCACATATACCCAAACCGACATGCTCATATTAAATTTACCTCAAATTATGATAAACCTAGAAATTTTTTAGGTAAATGTGGTGCAAATGCATTAGCTTAAAATAATATGATATGGTTGTACCTGTTTGAAATTTTTTGTAATATAAAACTTAAATTGTGATTAATATAAAGTTAGTACCGTGATATAAATATACTCATTTAAATTTGTTGTGATATTAACCCGTCCCGTAATTATATGTGACTTATCCGTTTAGGGCTGCTTCAACCGCAAGTGGGAAGGGACGCGCTAATAATATTCTTCTCCCGCAAAGCAACAAAGCGAATCAATCAGTGGACGCTGACGGCTCTCCTCTCATCATCATTCAGTCTGGTCAAATGGCTCGTCTTGAAAGAAAAAAAAATTATATATATTCGAGAAAATAAAAAAGAAATGTATAGAGAGGAAAATAGATGTTCGGTTACCATTATTTAGATGTGAATCATGCTTCCTTCTTTGAAAATAGGATGTGTACCTACTACAATAAGGGAAACTTCCCCGGAAGGAACTTTATTAAATTAATCCCTGCTTTTTTTCCAGATGCAAAATACATAATCAAATCAAAAATGAATACGGCATTTGTCGATTAAATTTTATTGTTTGTACAGTTCTATTATTTAATCCGTTTCATGCGAGTAATCACAATTAGCGATGCTATCGAACCCTGACATGGCATTACTAGATGCTCACTCGTAAATAGGGCGTGGCAGCGGGCAACCTCCCTGCCCCCTTTATCTTCCATTGTCTCTTTTTCCCTATATATATATATACATCCTAATTTGCTTACCCTTTTCTCTTGTAGTATGAAAGGGACCCAAGGAAATAACCCCATCTTTTACAAATTGACAAGCATGCAATATCGAGAACGAAGTCCGTGGTCCATAACGAAGCACAACCATTCAACAAGATGAGAATGTTGCTCATGGTGTTTGTACTTAAGTTCTCTTGACAAAACAACAATAAATTCGACGACAACTATTTCGCATTCAAACTTGGATATTAAAGGACGGAAAAAATTCGAATTCAAGACCTCTTGCTTTTTTTCTATCATACATCATTATATATCGCAATCTTCCAAAAAGATTAATGCCTTCATCTCCAAAAACTTCCAAATGCATTTGCCTGACGTTTCCGCCGTACCCAAGAGGAGGTCCTTTCCACAACAGCCACGATGCCCGTAGTAGGCCGCAACGGCCTCAATCGTCGATTGACGTACTCAAGCGCATCGCGATCGCAACCACAGGTTCGGGGACCAAAAATTAAAAAAATACATGTTGATGAGTCTCTAGAAATAGAGGAATATTCAAAAAGTTGCCCCAGCACGGCCAGTCGCCAAGCAGCCACTCCTTTTGCTCTGCGATGACTGACCACCCGAATCATCTCCCCACGAAAAGCACAGATTCAACGCGCTCTTCTGGTCTCGCCATCGCCGGAATATGTTGACTTTTGACCTCTTCCCACCTACAAAACCTGCAGACCCTCTTCCCGGATGCTCTCGTCTTCTCCTCTTGCTCCTTCTTCTCCCAGATCACGCAGAAACTCTCCGCCGCTTTGGGAATGGCGAAATATGGCGCTCTCTCCTTTTGCCTCCTTTTTTTCTCTTGCTTCCTCGTCCTTGCCGTGTCCCAGTCTCAGCCAGATGATCAGTTCATCTTCAATGGGTTCAACGGCTCCACCGACTCCAACATTACCCTCAATAAGGCCTCCATCATCAAGGCCAGCGGAGCTCTCAAGCTCACCAACCAGACGAGCGACGACATCGGCCAAGCCTTCTACCCTCGGCCTTTCCGGATGTTGGCCGAGGCTTCCGGTGGCTCCACTGCCGCTGTCTCCTTCAGCACCCACTTTGTGTTCGCCATTAGGCCTCCGAGCTCGGGCGAGGGCGGCTACGGCCTCGCGTTCGTGGTCGCCCCCAAGAAGTCCTTCCCCGGGGCCCAGGCCGACCACTACCTCGGCCTCTTCAATTCCTCGAACGATGGGAACTCGTCGAACCACATGCTCGTGGTGGAGTTCGACACCGTGAAAGGGTACAAAGAGACCTCGGACGAAAAGGGGAACCACGTCGGGGTCAATTTCAACGGCATGGAGTCGAACACCACCAAGCCGGCCGGCTATAATATAAATGGCACGTCTAGCGTCGAAGAGATAACGCTTGAGAGTGGCCAGGCCATTCAAGGCTGGATCGAGTACGACAGCCCGCAGCAAATGATGAAAGTCACTATATCTCCGATCAAGGTGCCGAAACCAGCAGAACCTCTCATGTCCGTGCCCGTTAACCTCGCTTCCATATTCCAGGATAGCATGTATGTCGGGTTCTCCGCTTCGACGGGGACCACGAGAAGCTTTCACTACGTTCTAGGATGGAGCTTCCGATTGAACGGAACCGCGCCTCCCCTCAATCTGACTCAGCTTCCGCTGCCTCCTGACCAGACAGATTCATCTGATTCATCTTCCTCTTACAAGCCGCAGATAATAGCCCTCATTGCCTCTTTATGCAGCATAGCTCTGTGTCTTTCGGGAATCTTGTTCTTCTATACTGTGATCAAGAAGAGGAGGCAGCAGGAGAATCTTGAGGACTGGGAGTTAGATTGCCCTCACAGGTTCAGGTACAAGGACCTTGACCAGGCAACAAAAGGGTTCAAACAGAGTGAGGTGATCGGGATCGGTGGCTTTGGTGCAGTATACCACGGCATCTTGCGGACTAACGGGTGCGAGGTCGCTGTCAAGAAGGTGTCTCGAAACTCGATACAGGGAATGAGGGAGTTTGTGGCCGAGATCGAGAGCTTAGGCCGCTTACGGCACAAGAACCTCGTGAATCTCCAAGGTTGGTGCAAGCAGAAGGACGAGCTCCTCCTCGTATACGACTACGTGCCTCACGGGAGCCTCGATTCGCTGATTTTCAAGCTGAAGGACGGCTTCGTGTTGAACTGGGAACAGAGGTTCCGCATCATCAAGGGCGTCGCGGCCGGATTGCTGTACCTCCACGAGGAGTGGGAGCAAGTCGTGATCCATCGGGACGTGAAGTCCAGCAACGTCCTGATCGATGCGGAAATGAATGCGCGGCTCGGGGATTTCGGCCTCGCCAGGCTATACGAACACGGCACGATGTCGCATACCACCAACCTAGTCGGAACCATAGGGTACATTGCCCCGGAATTGGCCCGCTCAGGGAAGGCTTCGACGAGCTCCGACGTGTATGCTTTCGGCATTCTGCTGCTCGAAGTGGCCAGTGGCAAGCGTCCGACGGGCCAATTCTTTCTAATGGATTGGGTGATAGAATGTTACGGGACGGGTCGGATTCTCGACGCCGCGGATCCCAAGTTACGTTCCGCCTACGATGCTGAGGAGATGGAGATGGTATTGAATTTGGGCTTAGTTTGTTCCCAGTACCATGCCCAAGCTAGGCCTACCATGAGGCAGGTGATTCGGTATCTGAACCGGGAGGAGCCGGTACCCATCTTTGTCGATGACTCGAGCTCCGCTGGCTCCCGAAGAACCAACGACATGAGCTTCGGATTCTTGGAAATAGTTTCTTCCGATACAACCGGGACGTCTCATGCGTCGACATCATCCTACGTGTCATCGTCGGTCCGTGGCCTCTCCTCCAATTCTTTAGGTGGTTCTGGTAGATAATAGGTTGAGATTTACGTGTACAGAGATGTTTCTGGATGTGGGCATTCTCGTGCAGTATAGGATAACACACAATACACAGACACAAATGCAATTAGCTTGTCAGAATTTTTTCTGGTATATAGATTTTACAGCAATTACAGTTCTCTAATTTACATGCAAATTCACTTTCTGGGTTCTTCTTTCGAAATTTCAGGCTTAATGTTAGTCCCAGAATTCATTCAAAATGTAATCATAAGCGAATATCATCTTGATCGAGAAATTTAGATAAATGCTATGTTATATTGTTCCGAATTGGATTACTTCTTATATTATAGTATCCCGTATTGTCTAAACACAGATCTATATGCCCTTTATATGCTATACACATGTGTCTCTCTATTTATTAATTTAGACTTTTCGGTTGAACACTCTAATATGATTTGAGGGTTATATTATGTCATAATATTTATATATTTCACATACACATACAAATTTGGACCCCCTAGGAGTTTCCGAGAAGTTAGGGTAGCCTGACTTCAGTCAATGAATAGGAATCATCATCTTCTTTTGGGAAAAAAACAAAGATAGTAGTCAAAAAAGAAGTTTCTATATTTCTTACACCAGAACTCCTATGATTAAGAAGAATGACATTGTATTATTTTTTGTGGAATGTTCAGTGGACTCGAAAGTCTTTTGGAAATGAGGGAATCACTTCCAAAAGTGGTCTAAACGTAGAGTTTTCAGTGCGCTACTAAACAATGAAAAGGAAGATTTTTAAAGTTGGGAATCATTTTTATTTTAAGTAAATTCAACCCTCTGTCAGATTTTCGCAATAAAATGTCAGATTTCTAGCATACAACCTTTTTTCACAAAGGGCAAATAACATAAATTACTCATAAATATTGATCCTATAAATAATATCATCCCTAAATTTTAAATTTATTCAATATAGTCTTTGAACTACTTAAACGGCAAATTAGATGTTGTCCGATGATGTAGTGAGTCAGTGTGTACATTTTTTTAATACATCTACTTTAAAATAGGTAAAAGAAAAATTAGGACGTCAATATATATTTCATTATTTGATGATGTGAATTATTATATTCTAATTTGAAATTAATACCTTAAATGAATAATTCACGTGTGGGGATTTCAATCGTTTATGGACGGTGTGATTCTATGACAGTATAATGAGTAAAACATGCAGTGGCTTGGTCATGTAGATTATTTGATGATGTGAATTATTATATTGATGACTTCTCGTTAAGGAAAGTTATTTCGGCAGTATTCACTGCCAAAATTTGCCGACTCATCAAGAGGTGTGTCTGTCTAATGACCACGTTTCAAAGAATTTTCGAAAATCGGAAAAAGAGAAGCTTGTGCGTGCAGGTAAAGAGAAGCTTCATCTCAAATTTCAAAATTTAAATTCAATCTATTTATCTAACCAATCTTGACCTTGTGCGTGCTTTTTTGCAGTACTTTTCTAGTTTAAATATCACTTATTTTGTGTTTTCTTTTATAGTTTTTCGTGTCTAAATTGCAAATTGGGGGTTGAAATACTTGTTACGTATTCTTCACTCTCAGACTCGGTCAAATTATTTCAAACATAAATTTAAGCATATTTAATGTTTTAATCCTTTTGCTATAAGATTGAATCTACAATTGATGTTAATTACTTTTATGGTAGAAGTAGAACATACTTTTATGGTAGAAGTAGAACATCAACGAGACTCCATTCATTTTATGAAAAATATTTTTTAGAAAATATTTTTTGGATTTTCCAACGTTCGTTTCACAAAAAATGAATTGTTTAGAAAAAACATTTTCCATGAAAGAGAAAAAAAGCCTTCTAAACTAGGGGAAATTGTTTTCCACTTTCAAAAAGTGGAAAACATTTTTTTCACTTGGTCTCTCTTATCTTATATTTCTCCAAATCCCCACTTTTTCCTCCCCCTCCTCCTTGTTCTTCTTTTTTTAATATATTTTTTAAAATCGAATTTTTTCTTTTTTAACATGCAAAAAGTTTTCTTTTTGTCTCTTTCTTTTCTTTGTTTTCCTTCTTCTTTTCCTAATTTAAACTAAGATATTATCTTAATCTAACATGCAATTTATCTAATATGCAATGACGTGCAAAGAATGCCTAATTCAACATGATATATGCTTTCTTGGCCGATCGTCAACCACGAAATAAATAAAATAAAGTTAATAGAAAAAGAAAATAAAATTACCTAATTTCCCTTTCTTTTCTCTTTTGTTTTTCTTTTCCTGCTTTCTTCACCCACGGCTTGCACGTGCGGCTGATCTCCGGGGAATTGACGAATCGGCTCGGCAAAGGAGGCTCCGTGACAGCCAATGATTGACCACAGGCGAGCCTTGAACTCAACGGCGAGCATGAGGCTCGCCCACCTCCGGCGAGCTCAAGCTTGCCTCTCTCCACTCGCCACATCAGCAACCGTGAGCGTCAAGCTTGAGGCTTATCAAGCTCGAGGCTCGTTGATTTGGCAATGCTCGCGTTCGCTGATCTATGGAGGCTCAAGGCTTGTGAGCTCAGAGCTTGCCAAACTAGTGAGGCTTGAAGCCAACAAGCCTGAGCTCGCCAAAGGTGGGCAAGCCTCATGCTCGGTTGTGGCAAGTTGCTGGCCATCACTAGCCAAGAAGAAGAGCGTATGGAAGAAAAGATTTTGGCCAATTGAATTATAAATCTTTTACATTTGTGTCAATTCAATCCAATCGACAAATTTCGAACTAAAACCACTGACGTAGATGTTAGCCATCCAAAGTGGTGTAGCTGGCATAGATGTAGACAAATTTTAATAGTATTTTAATATTTTTCAAATTCCTTTTTTTTTTAAATTGCCTTCTTTGGTTTCTCGTTGTAGCCGACGAGGGCTACTCACCTAACATCGACAAGGTGTCACAACCCTCGCCCATATCTTGATGAGGCTATGGCCGCCTTCACCCACAGGTGAGAACCCATCTGCTTCCTCCTCTCAAATGTAATGTTCATACTCAAGTAATGCAATCGTAGAACCTCAAAACCCAATTACAATGAAAACATAATCATAACGATTTGGGCTAGGCGAGCTTGCTTGCGGCCGTTGTGGCCTTGCCTAGTGGCCAGTGAGCTCCAACACCCCTCTCTGGCCATAGTGAGAAACTAAAGAAGGAAAGGAAAAAATTTAAAAATCAATGAAAGAATTTAAAAAAAAAAAAAAAAAAAAAAGATTGTCGATTTCAACTTTGGTCACATAATGTAGGACAAACAATGTGTCAACACCAGCGATTTTCAGTCAAAATTAGTTGAATACACTAAATTGGCGCAAATGTAAAAAGTCTAAGACTCAATTGGCAAAATATATATATATATATATATATATATATATATATATATATATATATATATTATGATTGAATTAGCATAATGGCAATAGATTTATTGCTTTTTTGGCAATCTTTCCATTAATTCTTAGATGGACCAGTTCCCAAGTAGAAAATATAAAAATTACACAATTTTATTACAAAAAATATGTTGGTCAAATTGTTGTGTTGTTTCTTCATGCTGAAATCCATGATTCTATTATGGATGAGTATAAAAGTATTTTTTTTCTTTTCTCTTAAAAGAGTTTTTAGAACCGGAAACCAAACTTGTGAAACTGAGAACCAATTTTCCCTAAAACCGCAGTTAAATCTCAGCTCACTCTTTTATTTTTAAACATTTATGATGGATCCCCCACCGCCACCACTTTTTAGAGCTCCAAAACTAGTCGATTGTGTCTTTGAAGATGTGTCTATACTTGGATTTGTTGTAATATATGGTTGGGTTATAAAGTGGATTCCACATTGGAATATCGCTTGGTATGTTAACATCGAGGTTAAGTTGGTCAAACCACTTAGAGGCTTTGATGGCTCTCTAGGTTTTGACAATGATGGCTTGTCAATAGGTGAAGTCGTCAACTTTTAGTTGATGGTCCAATAGTGTATAGGCAAGCTTTTGGGAGTAAGAGTGCAGTGATAAAGTTAGGTGACCTTGACATTTCCTAGGAATTATGTATTTCATATTTGCTTAAATGTTGTGTAAAGATAATAACCACTAAAGTTTGTATAAAGAGGCATATGTTTACTATTTTTAGCTTGTGCAATTTTCTTGTATGGATTTATGTGAGTATTTTGTTGTGCTTCCACATGTCATGGAAAAAAAAATGTAATTTCTTAGGATGTGTGTCACGCATGACGTTGCGGGGCACACATGGGACAATTATAGAACTCTATGACTAGAAAAACATTAACTATTTCAGCCCATTTATATTGTAAGGTTAATTAGTTTTGGGAGAAATACCAAAAAATTTATAAACTAATTACAATTGTGTCTATTTAGTTATAAACTTTTTTTTTTGGCCAATTGAATCCTAAATCTTTTATATCTGTGTTAATTTAGTCCATTTGACAAATTTCAATCGGAAATCGCTAATGTAGATGTTAGCCATCCAAAATGGCACGATCGTCTGATGTAGATAACTTTTAATAATTTTTTCAATTTTTCAATTTTTCAATTTTTTTATTTTTTTTTAAATTTCGTTCTTTGGTTTCTTGCTATGGCCAGCAAGGGTCGCTTGAGCTCGCTAGCTACTAGAAGAGGGCTACTAGCCTACCATCAACGAGGGTCGCGACCCTCACCCAAATCTTAGTGAGGCCATGGCCGCCTTCACCCGCAAGTGAGAACCCATCTGCTACCTCCTCTCAAATTTTCATGCTTAAGTAATGCAATCACAGAACCTCAAAACCCCATTACAATGAAAACATAGTCATAAAGATTTAAGCAAGGTGGCCTCACTTGTGGCCATTGTGGCCTCACCTAGTGGCCAACAAGCTCCAACGCCCCTCACTAGCCACCATAGTGAGAAACAAAAGAAGGAAAAGAAAAAGTTTAAAAATTAATTTAAAAAATCAAAAAAAAAAATTTCGACGTCAACACTGCCTGCATAACATAGGATGGCCGGTGTCACACCGCTTTTTGACCAAACTTAGTTGGATTGATTGAATTGGCACAAATTAAAAAAATTTAAAACTCAATTAGCAAAAAAATATATATTTATAACTAAATTAGCACAATAGCAATAGAATTGTGACTTTTTTGGTAATTTTCACATTAGATCTTAGATGGACTGGTTCCCAAGTAGAAAATATGAAAATTATACAATTTTATGAAAAAAAAAACATGTGTTGGTCAAATTGTTGCGTTGTTTCTTCATACTAAAATACATGATTCTATTCTGGATGGATGTAAAAGTATTTTTTTTCTTTTAAAAGAATCTTCAGAATCGAAAACCAAACTGATGAAATTGAGAACCGGACCAATTCTCCCTAAAATCAAAATTGAACCTATAGGTCCGGTCCAATACAATTTGAATTCCGGATAGAACTTGATTTAGTGCACATCCCTACTAATTACAAAGATTCTACTACTATTATAGGGAATTCACTTGGAAAATGTTTAAGCCATGATGCTAACGTGGTCATGTCAAATGGCTCGTCTTGAAAGAAAAAAGATATTCGAGAAAATAAAAAAGAAATATATAGAGAAAAAAATAGATATTCGGTTACCATTATTTAAATGTGAATCATACTTCCTTCCTAAAAAATAGGATGTGTACCTACTCGATATCTTATTCATATTCGTACAATAAGGGAAACTTCCCCTGAAAGGAACTTTATTAAATTAATCCCTGCTTTTTTTCCGGATGCGAAATACATAATCAAATCAAAAAATGAACTTTTGGGAGATTAGTATTTATCATGCCCTGTTAATTGTTTTAGTTACATTATAAGAACTGTGACTTTTCGAAACTAAATATGGCACTTGTCGATAGGATTTTATTATTTGTACAGTTCTATTATCTAATCCGTTTCATGCGAGTAATCGCTATTAGCGATGCTATCGAACCCCGACTTGGCATTTGTTGACACCTAAATTTTTGCCCAAAAGTATTTCGTTTCGCATATAGATTATCTAGGTGTTTAATATAGTATTTTAAATGGAAGATGTTTTTACTTTAAAAAAAATTGAAAATAAAAAAAAGATTAAAGAAAAAGAAAACAAAAAAAAGTTGGGGTCAATGATCTAAATGTGGCTAGCCAAGCCTAGGAGGTCATATTGGAATTCAAATGGCAAGTTGGGGCCAAAATGCAATTTCCAAAAGTTGAGGGACCAATTCGCAAATTTTGCAAAATTTGCGCCCAAGCCCCAAATCATCATCTTGGTCCCCAATTAAGTTGAAATTGAATTTGAGCCAACTCGAATCAATCAAATTGAGCCAAAAAGACTAAATTTGCCTTGAATTAGGTATTTTCGGATAAGAAAATGACTAAGTTTGAGGGACTTTCTTGCAAAATTGGGTGGGCACAATTGCAAAATCTGGTTGAGATCTTAAACTACTATACATTTACTTGCTAATTGATAAAAAAACCGCAGCCAAATTGATGGATTAAAGCACTCAAACTAGTTACCAAAACCCAGCCCACAATTAGGTCTTAATTCGGAGCTTCTAAGTAGGCATATTGGTGGCCCCACCATATCTCACTCAGCCGTCCATTTAGCTCGATATTTACACGTGATGGAATACCATATATAGTAGTGCAAGTGGACGGAAATTGGCCAGGGATAAGCCGCTGACAGCACGGGAAAGTCGCAGCAAAGTCCGCACACTCAACAGCTGCAGAAGTTAAAAAATTGGCTAAGTCAGAAGAGTAGGTGAAGTAGCCCTGTTGACAGGCTTGGTAAGTGGACAAAAGGCTGACCAAAAATCCCTTAATTCGGGGGATAAGATCACTGAAGCAAGGTCTTTCAAGGCATGAGAGAGAGGAGACGAGAGGGAGAGGAGAGAGCTCGGAATCGTCCCCCAAAGAGGCCCTCAGAAGCAACTCCAGGAAAGCAAACCCAGAAATTCCAGATCAACCTCCAGAGAGAAAAGGGAAATTTTCGCAAACTTGCAGCCAAAATTAGCCAAAACCTTAAACTAGAGAGTGAAACTTCACTCAAATATCTTTCCATCCATAGGTCGCACGTCCAAAATGGAGATCGGGAAGGCCTCCTAAAGCCCCCCGAAACAGTGCCCTCCTGGCGGGCCAAAGAAAGCCTGAAAATTTTTGTAAGTGTTGAACCCGGTTGGTCACGAGTGAGAGAAAGCAAGTGTTTTTGAGAAGTTTGAGAGACAAATGAGGAAAACCATGAGTTTAAACCCAAACTATAATACATATAGTTTGGATTGGTGTCAAGTTTTTCAACAAAAGAGGTCCTAAAGCTTGATTTTGGAGGTCAATGAAAACCTTCGTCATCAGTTCTTTATTTGCAGATCTTGTTTTCCAGTTGAAGAAGCCAACTTCCACAGGCCCCTGAGGATAATTTGTCGGTTTCATCGGCCAATAACCACTTGAAAAGGAAACTAGGAAGCAAGGTAAGCATCTTATATGTATTTATTTTCGAGTTTAAGCATGTTTTGGTCATGAAAATCAAGAGGAAAACCAGCCCAGAAAACTGATTTCTGAGGCTGAAATTTTTCTAAAGTGTTTGAAATCTCTTCAAGAGTCTTGCATGTGTGCTTCTTGGAGAGGTCGTTTTAATGTTTTTCGGTGAGTCATTCTCTATGATGTTTGTTGCATTTGAAAGCCCATGTTACCTACTTTCACGTGGATTAAGTAGCATTTCCCTTAGATCTCGTATGTGATGAGTGTTGGGGCTTGAATATGGGCATGTAACCTGTTTGCTTGACTTGGGTTCAAACAAAGATTTGCAAAATCAGCTCAAACCCCTGCATTTGAGGACGATTTTAGTTTGGTTCTAGTGTGTTTTTAGCTATGATTTCTATCTAATCTTGTTCTTTGCATGTGGTAGTATAATCTTGATACTTTAGTTCCACATGAGATTGCTTATGAGTGGAGATTGAAGGCTGCAAACATGGCTCGAGGAGGCTATTGGGGCTAGTTTAATGCACACCAAGTGTTCGACAAAATGCTCAAACTAAGCTCCGATCTTGAAACGGTCGATTTGAGCTTGATTATTGTGATATTCATGTGCTGTGTTACTCCATGTTAGCATAGATCGGCTTAAAGAATTTATTATTTTTTTAAAAAAATAATTAAAAAAAAGGAGAAAAAATATGAAATTTTCAAAAATATCAAAAAATGTTAGATAGCATCAAATTATGATAGAAATGACATATATGAAATTTTCCTAATTTTAAAAGGTCATTTTCCTAATTTAATGCTATTTTTGGTATTTTATAACCATTTTTGTAAATAATCCATTTTGCGTAGATTAAAACTATTTAAAGTAATTTCATGCACATAGAGCAATTTCATGCATATTTGAATTCTCATTTTGCTCATGGGGGTCCTGTCCCGGGGTGTGATAACAAGGCCATGTAATATTATTTACCCGACTTGTATCGGGTTTACCTTTTCCGCGTTTATTTTCAAGTCATTTCAATTTCTTGGATGTTTACTTACGCACCGCTTTTCATTAATTTGAGTGTAAATTTCTCTTCTAAATTATGTTAGGATTAGTCTAGACATTAAAAAAAACTACAAAAACATTTGCATGGACACTTAGTGGTTTCATAAAGATTGTAATTGGTAATCAAGAATGTGTGGCCATTTAGATAAATAACTTTCTAAGTTAGTGGTACCATAAGGGCGCTAATAGAAACATTAGCGTAAACAAGTCCCCGTTCCTAGAAATCTCTGATTGCGTAGGAATCGAGACACCACTCCCGTGTCTCGATTGGTTTCTAGCCGATCCCAATGGGCTAGTGGCGACTCCTAGAATTACATAAATTGTTAAGAACTAAAATTCAAAATCCAATTTCGCGCGAGGTATGGGCTTGGGAGAGCTCGCGCCTAATTTAGGGCCATTGGTCCGCCTCTTTAGGCAAATACCCCTAAACCTTCTTCCTTTTCCCCGGACGGAAAAAAAGAGGTTGTGACAGCATTATTAGATGCTCACTCGCAAATAGGGTGTGGCAGCAGGCAGCCTCCCAGCCCCCTTTTATCTTCCATCATCTCTTTTTCCCTTCGTTAATCCTCGTGTTGGGTGCTACACCATTTATATGGTGCTACCTCGGGACAATATGTTCCTTTCGCATCGTGCTAGTGACGTCACCCCCAACAATTTCATCATTTTTATGGTGATGAATAATGAAATGATTTACCACCGGCCGTGGTGGCTCTGCTGAATAAGCTCTTGCCTTTGAAGGAAAAGGTCAGGTGTTCGAAGCCCCTACAACACAAGTTACAGGGAGGCTGGCAGACCATTAGGTGTATTACGCGTGGCGCCTTGGTGATAGGTCCTAGGCTAGCGTCACCTGGGGGTTTATGTGGCGGTTGTCGGCCAAAACGATTCCTCCGGCACCTAAAAAAAAAATAATAATAAAATAATGAAAGGATTTGATTCCACAAATTTACACAAATGAAGAGTTAGAAGACTAAATTGCACAAATAATAAAACTTGAAGGACTAAAACTTCACTTTACCTAAAAGATATCGATGTACATAAGGGGCAAAGAAGTTAGTAGCTAATTTAGCATTAGGATATAAGTGCCCCCCATATAGATTAACTTCACCTAAGTGGAATTGAATCTTTTCTTTTTATAGGTTTCCATATTATCAACGAGTATTGCCCAGACTCATTATACTAAATCAAGCAATCTATATAGCTACACCGAGTTACC
This sequence comes from Eucalyptus victrix, assembly GCA_016097545.1. NCBI lineage: Eukaryota > Viridiplantae > Streptophyta > Magnoliopsida > Myrtales > Myrtaceae > Eucalyptus > Eucalyptus victrix. The sequence goes on from CM027835.1 coordinate 14,831,303, forward strand.
TTAAAACACAGATTTTCATCGAATTCAATTTTCTATTTTTCAAATCCCCTTCTTTATATATCCTAATTTGCTTACCCTTTTCTCCTGTAGTATGATAGGGACCCGAGGAAATAAATTGACAAGCATGCAATATCGAGAACGAAGTTTGTGGTCCATAACGAAGCACAACCATTCAACAAGATGAGACCTTGTTTGTACGTAATTTCTCTTAACAAAACAACAATAAACTCAACGACCCGCTACTTCACATTCACACCTGGATATTAAAGGATGGGAAAAATTCGAATTCAAGACCTCTTGCTTCTTTTCTATCATACATAATTATATATTGCAATTTTCCCGAAAGATTAATGCCTTCATCTCCGAAAATTTCCAGATGCATTTGCCTGACGTTTCCGTCGTACCCAGGAGGAGGTCCTTCTCGATTGACGTACTCAAACGCATCGCAATCGCAATCTTGGGTTCGGGGACCAAAAAAATAAAAATAAAAAAGCACAAGTCGATGAATCTCTAGAAATAAAGGAAAATTCAAACAGTTGCCCCAGCACGGCAAGTCACCAAGCAGTCACTTCTTTCGCTCTTTAGCGATGAGTCGATGACTCGATGACTATAACCACCCGAAGCATCTCCCCAGAAAAGCTCAGATTCAACGCGCTCTTCTGGTCTCGCCATCGCCGGAATATGTTGACTTTTGACCTCTTCGCCGCTGTCAAATCTCTCGAAGGGCCACCTAACAAAGCCTAAAGAATCTCTTCCCGGATGCTCTCGCCTTCTCCTCCCAGATTATGCAGAAACTCTCTGCTTTGGGAATGGCGAAACATGGCGCTCTCTCCTTTTGCCTCCTTTTTTTCTCTTGCTTCCTCGTCCTTGCCGTGTCCCAGTCTCAGCCTGATGATCAGTTCATCTTCAATGGGTTCAACGGCTCCACCGACTCCAACATTACCCTCCATAAGGCCTCCATCATCAAGTCCAACGGAGCTCTCAAGCTCACCAACCAGACAAGCGACTACATCGGCCAAGCCTTCTACGCTCGGCCTTTCCGGATGTTGGCCGAGGCTTCCGGTGGCCCCGCTGCCGCTGTCTCCTTCAGCACCCACTTCGTGTTCCAGATTAAGCCGCCGAAGTCTGGCGAAGGCGGCTACGGCCTCGCGTTCGTGGTCGCCCCCAAGACGTCCTTCCCCGGGGCCCAGGCCGACCACTACCTCGGCCTCTTCGATTCCTCGAACGATGGGAACCCGTCGAACCACATGCTCGTGGTGGAGTTCGACACCGTGAAAGGGTACAAAGAGACCTTGGACGAAAAGGGGAACCACGTCGGGGTCAATTTCAACGGCATGGAGTCGAACACCACCAAGCCGGCCGGCTATAATATAAATGGCACGTCTAGCGTCGAAGAGATAACGCTTGAGAGTGGCCTGCCCATTCAAGGCTGGATCGAGTACGACGGCCCGCAGCAATTGATGAAAGTCACTATATCTCCAATCAATGTGCAGAAACCGGAGAAACCTCTCTTGTCCATGACCGTTAACCTCACTTCCATATTCAAGGACAGCATGTATGTCGGGTTCTCTGCTTCGACGGGGACCAAGAGAAGCTTTCACTACGTTCTAGGATGGAGCTTCCGAATGAACGGAACCGCGCCTCCCCTCAACCTGACTCAGCTTCCGCTGCCACCTGACCAGACAGATTCATCTGATTCGTCTTCCTCTTACAAGCCACAGGTGATAGCCCTCATTGCCACTTTATGCAGCTTAGCTCTGTGTCTTTGGGGAATCTTGTTCTTCTATACTGTGATCAAGAAGAGGATGCGGCAGGAGAATCTAGAGGACTGGGAGTTAGATTGTCCTCACAGGTTCAGGTACAAGGACCTTGACCAGGCAACAAAAGGGTTCAAACAGAGCGAGGTGATCGGGACCGGTGGCTTCGGCGCAGTGTACCACGGCATCTTGCCGACTAACAGATGCGAGGTCGCTGTCAAGAAGGTGTCTCGCAACTCAATACAGGGAATGAGGGAGTTTGTGGCCGAGATCGAGAGCTTAGGCCGCTTACGGCACAAGAACCTCGTGAATCTCCAAGGTTAGTGCAAGCAGAAGGACGAGCTCCTCCTCGTGTACGACTACGTGCCTTATGGGAGCCTCGACTCGCTGATTTTCAAGCGGAAGGACGGCTTTGTGTTGAACTGGGAACAGAGGTTCCGCATCATCAAGGGCGTCGCGGCCGGATTGCTGTACCTCCACGAGGAGTGGGAGCAAGTCGTGATCCATCGGGACGTGAAGTCCAGCAACGTCCTGATCGACGCAGAAATGAACGCGCGGCTCGGGGATTTTGGCCTCGCCAGGCTATACGAACACGGCACGATGTCGCACACCACCCACTTAGTCGGAACCATAGGGTACATTGCCCCGGAATTGGCCCGCTCGGGGAAGGCTTCGACGAGCTCCGACATGTATGCTTTCGGCATTCTGCTGCTCGAAGTGGCCAGTGGCAGGCGTCCGACGGGCCAATTCTTGCTGATGGATTGGGTGATAGAATGTTACAGGACGCATCGGATTCTTGACGCCGCGGATCCCAAGTTAAGTTCAGCCTACGATGCTGAGGAGATGGAGATGGTATTGAATTTGGGCTTAGTTTGTTCCCAGTACCATGCCCAAGCTAGGCCTACCATGAGGCAGGTGATTCGGTATCTGAACCGGGAGGAGCCGGTACCCATCTTTGTCGATGACTCGAGCTCCGCTGGCTCCCGAAGAACCAACGACATGAGCTTCGGATTCTTGGAAATAGTTTCTTCCGATACAACCGGGACGTCTCATGCGTCGACATCATCCTACGTGTCATCGTCGGTCCGTGGCCTCTCCTCCACTTCTTGAGGTGGTTCTGGTAGATAATAGGTTGAGATTTACGTGTACAGAGATGTTTCTGGATGTGGGCATTCTCGAGCAGTATAGGATAACACACAATACACAGACACAAATGTAATTAGCTTGTCAGAATTTTTTCTGGTATATAGATTTTACAGCAATTACAGTTCTCTAATTTACATGCAAATTCGCTTTCTGGGTTCTTCTTTCGAAATTTCAGTCTTAATGTTAGTCCCAGAATTCATTTAAAATGTAATCATAAGTGAATATCATCTTGATCGAGAAATTTAGATAAATGCTATGTTACATTGTTCCGAATTGGATTACTTCTTATATTATAGTACCCCATATTGTCTAAACACAGATCTATATGCTCTTTATATACTATATGCATGTCTCTCTTTATTTATTAGTTTAAACTTTTCAGATTGAACACTCTAATATGATTTGAGAGTTATATTATGTCATAATATTTATATATTTTACATATACTTATAAATTTGGACCCCCTTGGAGTTTCCGAGAAGTTAGGGTTTCCTGATTTCAGTCAACGAATAGGAATCATCATCTTCTTTTGGGAAAAAAAACAAAGATAATAAAGTTCCTATATTTCTTATACCAGAACTCCTATGATTACGAAGAATGACATTGTATTATTTTTCGTGGAATGTTCAGTGGACTCGAAAGTCTTTTGGAAATGAGGGAATCACTTCCAAAAGTGGTCTAAACGAAGAGTTTCAGTGCCCTACTTGTTGGGGTTTCATGAATCATGTATAAGAAAAATCAAACAGAATAAACACAGCAGAAACAAAGATATATTTTACACATGATTCTCCTTAGGCGTTGTTCGTGCGTTTTAATCAAAAATCTAAACATAAAAGGGAGTTGAACGAAATACCTCTCGAAGCGCGCTTTGAAACAAGTTGGTTCGGATGTTCTACAGTACGAGTCCCACAAGCGTCGGACCTCTAGTTCAGACACACCAACAACGAACGTCGAACGGAAGAGAGAGCTTTCGGATATCCACCACTTCGATCGTGCTAGCAATCACGTGGAAAGAATCCGTCGTATTCTTGGTGTATAATAGTCACGGCCCGAACGAGAGAATTGTTTCTCTTCCTCGTGTCTCAAAGACAAAAGAAAACGCACACACTTGCTTTCTATTTTCAGCAAAGCATTTTCTCTCTAAAAACACAAAATGCACACCCACCTTTTCCCTGTTTTTCCAACCCCCTTAAGTGTTGCAAAAACAACTCTTTTAAACTAAAAATATAAACCGATCAGCAACGTTTATCGATCGATGGACGATCAAGAACCGTTGATCGTCCCCACTCATGCACGAACAATCGTGCATGAGCGGTTGCTCATGCGACTGTGCATGATGGTCAAGAATCGCTGACCGTTCATGCACGAATTAAGTGGATGATGGTCAAATGGTTGATTACTTGACCATCCAAGTAGCTTTATATAATTTATTAAAAAATATTAATTAATTAATTAAATGAACACATAATTAATTAATTAATTCCTTTAGTGCATATATCTAACAATCTCCCACTTGCACTAAAGCTAACTTGTTTAGTATGTTAACATATATCCACTTTGGGCATGCGTGTGCATCATATGCAAGTAGGCTCGTGACTATAATACAAATTAAATTAAATCTCATTTAATTTAATTTCAAATCGACTCAATTCGATTGCAGTAATTGCAAACATATTTGCAAAATATTTCTCTCTTGTTCCACGTCATCCTAGTTGTTTATGGTGTGTGACATCCCTAGGTTCATCACTAAGCTGGTAGTAAGACTTGTACTAACACATTAATACTTCCAAAAGAATTAATTGTCCCAATTAATCTTTTAGGTCCTACAAGCCACGATTGACATCTAGCAATATGTCATGGCTACCCAGATAGTGTGAATGCTTTAAGAACATAATGACCCTGTCGGCTTTGGCTACAGCAATTCAATCCCTACGTCTTACTATGTCCCGATCAAACAAAGACCATGGAATATTTGTCAAGTCATTAATTCGATCATATGCACAAATCTAATTGACATGCATTTTATTCGAGACATAAACAATTTATTCTCGTTACAACCCCGGCCGAGGATTTCAATGCAGTGTCACAATTAGATCGCATAGGACATCATTATCATACCTTGCATATAACAAGGAGACAGATTCCATATTGCGCATTACGTGTAACTTCGTATATGAACAAACTATGACCATCAAGTATAAAGACGGATCGACGACTCGGCATTATGTGCACCCGTGAACCATAGTTGTTCAATACACAAGTTAACACTGTGCCTCAGGTCTAAGGATTATTTACACAAGACCAAAGCATGAACAATTAGACATTGACCACGCTAATTGTTCCATATGCGTCACGTTCAGTGAATTTGTTTAATACAAACACCTGTGTTCTAACTCAGGCATCATAATACCCAATGGCATGTGACTCATCATTCCCTTAAATATCCAATACTTAATGGCGAAGTTAAGAACACACCGGTCTCAACAAGATTATTAATATCCACTTAATAATCCATCGACCGGGAACAATTTAAAGATTTAGTCTAACTATGAACCCGTCGCATATATTCTTGATGTCTCAAGAATAGGTCTAGTTGCAACTGATCTTATGGAATTATTCATCAATATAAAATAATTGGACAAATGAATGAATACGTCATTGCCATTAATTAAATAATAATAATGAAAGTACAATTGAAATCTCGATATGTAACTATTACATAGCAACTTTAGGGCATACATCCAACAATTTCCCAGTTGCACTAAAACCAACTTGTCTGGTACCTCAAACCCATTTTGTCAATATGTCTTTCAAAAGAAGACTGAGGTAAGGCCTTAGTGAAGGGATCTCCACGTTTTCGCTGAGGCAATTTTCTGCAAGGTGATATCACCTCTCCCAACAATTTCTCTGATGAGATGGAAGCGTCTCTCAATATGCTTGGACTTTTGGTGAGACCTTGGTTCCTTAGCTTGAGCTATCGCCCCATTGTTGTCACAAAACAATGTGATCGGTTGCTCAATTGAAGGAACGACTCCAAGTTCAGAAATAAACTTCTTCATCCAAGCGGCTTCCTTTGTTTGCTTGTATGCTACATACTCGCCTCAATGGTAGAATCGGCAGTTATGCTTTGTTTGGAACTTTTCCAACTAACTACACCACCATTGAATGTAAAGACAAACCCAGACGTAGACTTATAATCATTAGGATCCGATTGAAAATCGGAATCGGTATAAGCTACAACTTTAAATTCTCCTTCTCCATATATCAAGAATAAATCTTTAGTCCTACGCAAGTACTTAAGAATATTCTTGATTGCTATCCAAAGTGCTCTTCTCCTGGATCGATCGATATCTCGCTAGTAATACTTACAATGCGCAATATCAGGTCTAGTACATAGCATAGCATACATTATGCTTCCAATAGCGGATGCATATGGTATCTTTGCCATCCGCTCTCTTTCTTCGGAGTGTTGGGACACATCTCCTTAGAAAGACGGATCCCTTGCCTAAAAGGCAATAATCCTCTCTTGGAACATTGCATGTTAAACCGTGTTAACACTTTGTCTATGTACGTAGATTGTGAGAGGCCAATCAATCGTCTTGATCTATCTCTATAGATCTTGATACCTAAAATGTAGGTTGCCTCTCCTAAATCTTTCATGGAGAATTTCTGTGACAAAAATAGTTTTATCGATGATATCATTGGTACATCATTTCCAATCAAAAGTATATCATCGACATACAAAACCAGAAATGCAATTGCACTCCCACCGATCTTCTTATATACACAAGGTTCATCCGGATTTTTGATGAAGCCAAACGATTTGACTACCTCATCAAAACGGATGTTCCAACTTCGGAGGCTTGTTTGAGTCCATAAATGGATCTCTTAAGCTTACACACCTTATGTTTTTCACTATTGGATTCAAAACCCCGTGGCTGTTCCATATAGATGTCCTCATCGAGAAATCCATTTAGAAAAGCCGTTTTGACATCCATCTGGAATATCTCATAATCAAGGTGTGCGCTATAGCCAACATAATCCGAATGGATTTTAGCATGGCCACGAGTGAGAAAGTTTCGTCATAATCAATTCCTTCTTTTGACGATATCCTTTCGCCACCAGCCGTGCTTTGTAAATTCCAATTTGACCTTCAACATTCATCTTCCTCTTGAAGATCCATTTACAGCCAATTGGTACAATACCATCGGCCGGTCAAGGTCCATACCTCATTGGAATACATTGAGTCCATTTCGGATTTCATGGCTTCTAGCCATTTACCGAATCGATGTCCAACATCGCCTCCTCATAGGTTTTAGGATCACCGGGTTGATCACTATCATTCACAATGAATAATGGTTCAATATGATCAACCGAGTGTCTATAACGAGCAGGTGGACGAGACGTTCTCACACTTCTCCTAAGAGGTTGTGTATCAAAAGCTCCCACTGAATCAGAGGTTGGTATCTGAACTCGGTTATTTGGTACTTCATTATTTTCTTCTTGTAAGACTATTTTCCGCCCAGCACCACTTTCTTAGATGAATTGATTCTCCAAGAAAGAAGCGTGCTTGCATACCAAAATTCTTTGGTCTGAATGAAAATAGAAATAATATCCAAGAGTTTCCTTTGGATATCCAATGAAGCGACCTTGTTCAGATCTTGCCTCCAATTTTTCCACTTTCAGCTTTTTTACAAAAGCTGGACAACCCCAAATCTTAATATGATTAAGACTAGGTTTCCTACTATGCCATATCTCATAGGGCGTAGTTGGAACAGATTTGGACGGCACTCTATTCGATATATACAGCTGTCTCAAGGGCATATCCCCAAAGGGATATTGGCAAATCGGTGTAACTCATCATAGATCGTACCATATCTAATAAAGTACGATTTCTTCGTTCAGATACACCATTATGTTCTGGAGTTCTAGGAGGTGTCCATTGTGATAAAATGTCATTCTCTTTAAGAAAGTCCAGGAATTCAGTACTAAGGTATTCACCTCCTCGATCCGATCGAAGAGCCTTAATACATTTTCCGTTTGTTTCTCAACTTCAGCCTTGAATTCCTTGAACTTTTCAAAGGATTCAGATTTATACTTCATGAGGTATAAATAACCATACCGTGACGATCATCGATGAAGGTAATGAAGTAATTATAACCACCTCTAGCAGATTCATTAATTGGTCCACATACATCTGTATGTATTAATTCTAATATGTCGGCTCGCGCACTTTGTCCCACAAAAGGCGCTTTGGTCATTTTTCCTAGAAGACATGCCTCACAAGTCGAGTATGACTCAACATTTGAAGGATCAATGTATCCATCATTACTCAACTTGTTAATTAAATGTTCTCCAATATGACCTAATCGGAGATGCCAAACATACTTTTTATTTGGACCGTCTCTAGGGCGTTTATTAGTTATGGCATTTATATCAATTCTATTTTGCTTATTGACATTGGTAATCGCATTACCGACATTGTAATGGTATAAAGATTGTTGGTTAATAAGCTAGAACCAACACATATTCTATTATGATAAATAGAACATACATCATCGCAAAAAAGAAAATTCATAATTCTCTTTACCCAAACGAGGTATAGAGATGATGTTCCTAACAGCATTCTTATAATGCAAACAGTTCTTTAAAACCAATACATGTCTAGAAGGCAAACATAAACGAAAAGTCCCTATAGCTAATGCAGCAACTCTTGCTCCATTGGCAAACGTCGAGACAATCTCATTTCGCCCTAGCATCCTCGCTTTATTTCCAGATTCGCAAAGACATACAAATATGTGAAGTTGCAGCAGAATCTAGAACCCATGAGCTGGATTCAGCACTAACCATAAGATTAGTTTCAATAAGCATAGACACCATACCTTCATAAGGTCGGTTCTTGGGCTTGACCTTCAATTTCGCGAGGTACCTCTTACAGTTCCTCCTCCAGTGCCCTTTGACACCACAGTAATGACATTTCCCTTTATCAATCATGGGCTTTGGTTGCACAACAGGTTTGGCAGGCCTCTTCCATTTATTCTTCTTTAAAACAGTCTTACCCTTTGAAGAAGAAGCCTTAGCCATAGCCACTACATTTGGCCTCGTGTTATGCATTTCCTTCTCATAAACTACCAGCATGCTATGTAACTCCGCAAGAGTTTTATCCATCTTATGCATGTGGAAGTTTTGGACAAAACCGAGAAGGAATCGGGTAAAGATTGGAGGATCAAATCCACGCTAACTCATTGTCCATAACGAGATTCAGCCTAGCCAATTCTTCAATGTGCCGATCATTTTCAAAGCATGATCATTAACAGATGATCCTTCAGCCATCCTCATACGGTACAATGCTTTAGATATCTCATATCTAGAGGTTCGACCATTCTCATCAAAGTATTCCTTTAAGTGTAAAATGATCGACCCGGATCTTCCATAGATTCATACTTCTTACGTAATTCATTATTCATAGAAGCAAGCATATATGACCTAACTTTTAAGTCATCGTCACGCCACTTATCATAAGTGACACGCTCCTCTTGGGTCCCACCCTCGGAAAGGAGGTTGGCATCTTTTCATCAAGCACATACCCAATTTTTTCTGAATTGAGAACAATTCTCAAATTCCTCACCCGATCAGTGAAATTGGGTCCATCAAACAATTCTTGTCAAGTATAGAAGCGAGTGGGTTTGTGGTCACCATTTTCGTAGAGTAATAATATATCTGCTGCAGAAATAAATTGTTAGCCGTTGTATCTTTCAAAATAACTATTTCATTTTGGCCTTTAAATAAAATAGATGCTCCCACTAAATTTATTTTCGAATCCCATACTCCTTAAGATAGGAAGCGGTAATCTTTGTTGGGTAAAGATTACTAGTGGGGATTGAGTCCCACCAGTCCAAAGTCCACCTCACCTAACAGTTATTGGTGTCCTATGAACTTAGTGAGTGAACCAGCTTGTTCAACGCATCATATGCGAGTCCCAATCATAACTTCGCCTCTAGACCATGAAAGCCTCACCTAACAGCTTATTGGCATCATGATCATAGTTAAGTCTAGCCCATCGTCTCATGCAAGTATTGAAAACACAAATGATTCCCTCACTTGACAGTTATTAGAAATCATTTGGCTCCAACCCCACAAAGATCATATGCATAATGGAGTGGTCCAATATTATAAATGGTAATTAACCCCTATGTATCCATAACCGGTTAATTAACCACTATAATATTGGATCAAACCACGACGATGGAAGGCCACGAGTCCGAAACCCGTTTCGACTTAATGTTCTTTGTAAGAAGATTTGGGTCGTTATTAACGGTCTCACTTTGCACATTAACCGGTTTAACATGCACGATAACAAAAACATAATAAATAAATAGATATCACATAATATCTATCCTATGTGGTGATCATGGAATTATGGTTCAATGGGTCTCGAGCCAAAGAGACCCATTTAGCCATTTTAATGTTTTAATTATATGGACTCGCTCTTCACTTTTTCTTCAATCTTTGAACTCTTCAAAGACCGGGCCCAAAGAGCTCACCGGTTTAATGGCTCCTCCAATGGCTCCTCCTCTCTTATAGTATTTACATCAACAATTGAAATACTAAACTATACTAAAAATTACATATCAAGAAAAATTAAAGTAAAATAAAAGGAAGGACGCAGCCTCCATTTAATAATTACATCCCCAAAAAGAATACTGTAATCATCATACATTCATCCATACAACAATCACAACAATTAGGGATTTTTCCATGATCACCACCCTTCCTTTCGAGCCATAAATTCAAAATTTAAAGCTCTGGAAGGCATGCATAAAATTCTGCATATCATTTGCAAAATATAAACACGAAGTACAACAAGTTATGGATTTTTGATTCAAAATTGATTTAGTTCTAATTTTTGCTTAGTTGATTAAATTTATCACATAAATTAATCAACTTCTATAAGCCACATAAAAGGTAAGAGAACCGATTCTCTTAACAAAATAAATTGGCAATTAGAATGCAAAAATATATTTGAACTACAAATCAATTAAAAGCACGAAAACGCCTAAGGTTGGCTCTGATACCACTGTTGGGGTTTCATGAATCATGTATAAGAAAAATCAAACAGAATAAACGCAGCGAAAACAAAGATATATTTTACACATGATTCTCCTTAGGCGTTGTTCGTGCGTTTTCATAAAAAATCTAAACATAAAAGGGAGTTGAACGAAATACCTCTCGAGCGCGCTTTGAAACAAGTTGGTTCGGATGTTCTACAAGACGAGTCCCACAAGCGTCGGACCTCTAGTTCGAGACACACCAAAAACGAACGTCGAACGGAAGAGAGCTTTCGGATATCCACCACTTCGATCGTGCTAGCAATCACGTGGAAAGAATCCGTCGTATTCTTGGTGTATAATAGTCACGGCCCAAACGAGAGAATTGTTTCTCTTCCTCGTGTCTCAAAGACAAAAGAAAACGTACACACTTGCTTTCTATTTTCAGCAAAGCATTTTCTCTCTAAAAACACAAAATGCACACCCACCTTTTCTCTGTTTTTCCAACCCCCTTAAGTGTTGCAAAAACAACTCTTTTAAACTAAAAAATATAAACCGATCAGCAACGGTTACTGATCGATTGACGATCAGCAACCGTTGCTGATCGTCCCCACTCATGCACGAACAATCGTGCATGAGCGGTTGCTCACACACGAGTTCGTGCATGAGCGGTTGCTCATGCACGACTTCGTGCATGATGGTCAGCAACTGCTGACCGTTCATGCACGAATTCGTGGATGATGGTCAGCGGTTGCTGACCATCCAAGTAGCTTTATATAATTTATTAAAAAATATTAATTAATTAATTAAATGAACACATAATTAATTAATTAATTAATTCCTTTAGTGCATATATCTAACACTACTAAACAAGGAAAAGGAAGATTTTTAAAGTTGGGAATCATTTTTATTTTAAGTAAATTCAACCCTGTCAGATTTTTGCGATAAAATGTCAGATATCTAGCATACAACCTTTTTTCACAAAGGGCAAATAACATAAATTATTCACAAATATTGATCCTATAAATAATATCGTCCCTAAATTTTAAATTTATTCAATTTAGTCTTTGAACTATTCAAATGGCAAATTAGATTTTGTCTTAATCAACATGTCTATTGTTTAATACATCTACTTTAAAATAGGAAAAAGGAAAATTAGAACGTCAATATACTTTTCATTATTTGATAATGTGAATTATTATATTCTAATTTGAAATGAATAACATACATGAATAATTCACGTGTGAGGTTTTCAATCGTTTCATGGACGGTGTGATTTTATGACAGTATAATGAGTAAAACACGCAGTGGCTTGGTCAAAGCACGCAGATTTTTGGCTACATCTTGATGACTTCTCGTTAAGGAAAGTTATTTCGGCAGTATTCACTGTCAACATTTGCCGACTCATCAAGAGGTGTGTCTGTCTAATGACCACGTTTCAAAGAATTTTCAAAAATCGGAAAAAAAAAAATTATTCGTAAATTTCGTCGCAGGTAAAGAGAAGCTGTTCATCTCAAATTTGAAAATTAAAATTCAATCTATTTATCTAACCAATGTTGACCTTGTGCGTGCTTTTTTAGCAGTACGTTTCTAGTCTATATATCACTTATTTTGTGTTTTCTTTTGAGCTTTTCATGTCTAAATTGCAAATTGGGGGTTGAAATACTTGTTGCGTATTCTTCACTCTCAGACTCGGTCAAATTATTTCAAACATAAATTTAAGCATATTATACTGTTTTAATCCTTTCGCTATAAGATTGAATCTACAATCAATGTTAATTACTTTTATGGTAGAAGTAGAACATCAATGAGACTTCATTCGTTTCACAAAAAATAAGTTTTAGGAAAATATCTTTTAGATTTTCCGGCATTCATTTCACAGAAAATGAATTGTTTGAAAAAAACGTTTTCCATGAAAGAAAAAAAAAAAAAGGTCTTCTAAACTAGGGGAAATTATTTTTCACTTTAAAAAGTGGAAAACATTTTCTTCACTTGGTCCCTCTTATCTTATATTTCTATAAGTCCTCACTTCCTCCTCCCCCTCCTCCTTGTTCTTCTTTTTCAATATATTTTTTAAATTCGAATTTTTTCTTTTCTTTTCTTTTTTTTTTCTTTCTTTTCTTTGTTTTCCCTCTTCTTCTTTCTTGGCTAGTCGTTGTCCACAGCAACAGCCAATGATCGACCATAGACAAGCCTCGAGCTCACCGGCGAGCATGAGGCTCACCCACCTTTAGCGAGCTCAGGCTCGCCCATCACCACTCGCCAAATCGACAACCGTGAGCGTCAAGCTCAAGACTTGTTGATCTAGCAATGCTTGCACTCGCCGATCTAGGGAGGCTCAAGGCTTGCGAGCTCAGAGCTTGCCGATTTGGTGAGGCTTGAAGCCAACAAGCCTAAGGTCACCGAAGGTGGGCAAGCCTCATACTCGGTTGTGGCTAGTCGCTAGCCATTTCCATGGCTAGTTACTGGCCAAGAAGAAGAGGGAAACAACGAAAAGAAAAAATAATGAAAAAATAACTTAAGAATAGATTTTTTAATTAAAATAATTGAAAATTGATTTTTAAAAAATAAAAAAATAATTAAATTTTGATTTAAAAATAAAATAAATGAAAAAAGACTATACGAAGGAAAAGATTGTCCTTACCAAACAGCGGAAAATATTTTCTTCTTCATTTTCAGGTTTCACCCAAATACTGCAAAATAATTATATTTTCCTAGAAAATGGCTTTTTGTGAAAAAAATTCAAAAACGCCATATTTTTTGCAAAATATATAGGGCTTAAGTTTCTTTTTTTTTTTTTTTTTCCCCTTTTTTCTGCTTCTCTTTTGTCAATATTTAGATATGATCAAGCATAAATATATTTAACATTTGATCATGCTTCTAACAAACTAATTTTTTCCATTTTTTTTTATCGATTTTCATAAAGATTGACTAAATAATTGGATTGAATTTCAATTTTCAACTTTGAAATGTAGTCTCAGACTATTTAATAAGAAATAGGCAATTAATTGTGTGTTCCTAAATCTTCATAAATAGAAATTTCTAATCCTTTAGATTTTGTGATTAAAAATATGAGATCCTAAATTAAATTTAACAACCTTCTCTGAATAAAGTGATGATAAGATTTAGGATAAGATGAATATCTAGTTGGGTGTAATAGCGCATTTGTATTTTGAAATTGAGGAGGAAGATGATAGAATTAATTGCGGTTTGATAAAAAAAAAAAAATGGAGAGAGGGGGGGATATTCCAGCCATTTAACTAAAAACAATGAGTATCTTAACCAAAACAGAGATGAAAATAATACTTTGCATCCTGATATAATTCAAAGCACTTTATATTGCATGTACACCCTGAAATTTCTGGAGTTTCAAAGATTCAAAAATGCCAAGAGTAGGATTTTTCTAATAGTAATACCACAAAAATTACTAAATTGGTAAATCCACGAAAAATCGACCCTCCATTAGGCTCCATCTAATATCTCGTTAATCTGTTGACATGGACATACATGTGGCAAACAACCTTAGATGATTGGCATGACAACGACATCAAAATTCAATATCAAAAGATCATATAAATGACACCGCTTTGGAGAAAGCATAAATGAAGAAAATGAATGGAGATTGGGAAACCTACTAATTTTACCCCAAAAGCTCGCTTATGTTTTGAAAATCTACAAAAATCCCTAATTTTGCCTTCATGGTGCCACAAAGGTTTTGATAAATTTGTTGCGGATATATCATTTCAAAATTTTCTTGCCACAAATATTGATTTAGGGTAAATGCGATATAAATGCACTAGTTAAGAGTTCTTGTGAAACAGAATTTAGTCTTAGGGTAAATTTGACACGGGACCACCAATTAGGGATCTTTTGCGACATGAAAATGAGTTTATGGGTTACACCAAGATTGCACCAATTTTATCTTATTTTTTTGCATTATTAACTCTTCTTTTAAAAGGAAAAAAAAAAAAAGAAGAAGATTCCGGCGCATAGTGTCAAGTAGAACGTGCAAACTTTCGAAGAAAGGAAAGGTTGTGAATTATAGACACAATACTTTTCCCGATTTCTGATTTCCATTGAGCCACGGACGGTAATATAAGAAAAGTCGACCCAAATTGGTAAACCTGAGAAGGCACATCACACGAGTCCACAATCTACCACCGACCATCAATCGGGACCATCGCTTTAATTAATTAATCAATTAAGAGAAGCCTTCCAATATCTAGAGACGGGCAAATCCCAGTCAAGACCCGTCAATCACGACGGCGGTCGGCCTGTTCTGTCATAGGCGCCGCTTCGCCCCGCTCAAGCTTACTGATCAATCACGCTCGCTGGTCGCGTTCTATCGCGGGCGAACTGGAATGAAATCTCGCACCAACTGCACTCCACATGCTCGACAATTAAGCAGGCCACACAACTCTCAGGAAACTTCATCTATATGAAACTTTTATCCCGTGAAAACGGCTGCCCTACGCATGGATAGGACCAGGTCGACTGGCGTATCTCCCTGAAATAAACCGAGCTTGTGAAGCTTTCCCGAAATGACTGCGATTTTATCTTCAGTATTTCAAAGCCTACGTCTATTCTTTTTGTGATTTTGGAGAAGTACTGTCTAGTACCACCAATCTCGTGATATGCAACAGTATCACTTCTCAGCAAAACTCAAATTTCTGCTCATCAAGCAGATCAAACGACAACAGTTCACGAGACGCCACTAAGAACTTCAGAGCAGCATGCATGGATGTCAATATGTATTCATTCTTCCCGCTGTCCCACATGCATACCGCAAAGGCAGGAGGTTTCAGTAGGTATGTGGCCCTATCAACTGTGCGAAAATACGTAAGACAAAAGCAGATAAGACAGATGCAAGAATATAGGATCAAAACGACCTGAAAATGACTCAAAAAACCACCGATTTGGTGGCCGAATAACTGAAGAGATGTCCAAATCCCAAACGGCCTATGAACATTACAAATGCACTCCCTAAAATCTTCCCACTCCCAGATGACTGAGATCGCAAAAACAATCGGGAGCTCAGGACTAACATCCTAGCCATAAGACACTGAACATTATAAAATTTCTGAATCGCCAGGAACATTTTACCGACAAGACGAAGCTGCCACTTAAGAAGAATAGAAATCAAACATATTTGGACAACTGGCTCCTCATCACGAGACCATAACACGTCCAATCATCCCCTGGGTCCAAGTCGCTGTTTCCTTGAGCTGCTCATCATCAGATTGCAGACACTCACCCAAGAGATCATTCAAGAATGCACGGTCTTTGAATAATAACTTTATGTTTGGCCCCAGGGCGTCAGCGAGATCACCTGTCACCGCAACTGCAGCCTTTGTGACAGTCTCGTCCCTGTAATATGGATAACCAAATTGAATTTTCTGAACTGAATAACAATTCATACATTGAGCAAAAGGAAAATCAATAGATAATTACCTTTGCCTGTCCTTGAAGACCAACTCAATGAATTGCATGAGATGAGACGCGTATGGCAACATCACCTCAGACTTCGAATCCTTAAAGCCCTGGAGTATTCCGGAATAAGCTTCAAAAATGCTACGCTTGAGCTGATAACCATATTCCATCAACTCTTCATCATCCGTGTCCATCTGGGCACAAATTTCTGCAGCTCCTTGCATCATTGGCAGTGCATATGAGACGTATTTCTCAAAGCGATCTCCAATTGCAAGAGCAACATCACCAAAGCAGGAGAAAATGGGAGGCTTAACAGACCGGTGCAGTACCTCACTACGGAGATCATTGAGAAGGAGCTCCATAATTCCATCACAAAATGGAAGCACCTTGTCATCCAAGGCACGGCAAATATCACCAACTACACCCACAGTAACCGCACAGACCTGGTATTCCTCAAAGTTCTGCAATCCCATCTCCAAATACTTGTAGAACTCCGGCATATATTTCAGAAAGTCTGCACCTGTAGCATAAGCAAGCGCACCAATAGCAAGCATAGCTTCTTCATGCACTGTAGAGCTGTGGCAGGCAAAAACTCGAAGGAATAGTAACATAATCTGATCTGCATACTGTAGTATTATGGGTTTTGTTTCATCGGTGTTACTTAGTTTCTGAATAATGACTTGAAGAACACCGCAGAGAGAAGCCTGCAGATCACTTTGCTTTTCTCTATCATCTAATGACACGATTTGGAGCTCAAATGTCTGTGCCAACTTATTCATGATGGCAGGAAGGAGCTGCGCTATAATTTGAGATGCTTCAGCAATATTGGCACACCTAACTACCTCATTGATAGTTTCATATGCAGATGTCCTGAGCTTGGAGTCACCACTATCCGTGCGATCAGCAGCTGCAACAAGACATGTCATGATGTCTGGAAGATATGGTGAGAGAAGTGAAGCACTTGTTCCGGCATCTTCAAACCCCTGGGCAAGGTAATAAATTGCCCCACAAACCTTCTCTGCAACATTGGGCACATCCTGTACGCTCTCCAATAATACTTTAACAACCCTTGGGAGGTTTCCAGGAGAGAGTACTGAAAATCCATTGGCTGGACTATGCAACAACTCAAAAATGCGTGTGAGTGTCCATGCAGTTGTATCGCGGACATGATTGTTCTCATCCTTCATCAGATTAAGAAGGAAATCTAAACCTGCATTAACCAAAGGAGAGAGTTTCTCAAATGTTGGCCCGTCAAGGATTGAACCAAGAGCATATGTGGCAGCTTCACGACTATGCCAATCCGGCTTCCTTATATTATCCTCCACAAAAGGCATCACAAGGGGAACAATAGGATCTCCTACAGTTCTAGAAACAAGACCAAGACAAGTTCCACCGGCCATAGATATATTCCAAGTGCTATCATCCTGATCCTGATCCTCTTCCTGCTTTAGCAAAGTCTCCAGCAGCATGGGAACTAAAGCAGGCAGAGCTTTCTCAATGAACCGTGAATGAGGAGACCCAGAATCTGCACTTTCAGAACTCTCAAACTCTTGAAGCTCTATTTCTTCATCACAAATAGAGCTCCAAAACTCCACAGCTTGAAGGGCAACTTCTTCAACATCGCCTTTCACTGCATTTGATGTGAGCTCAAATAAAGTCTGCATATAAGGTTCAAGCACCTCATAGTACGTTGAGGCAATAGAGACAAGACATTCAAAAGCTGCCTTCCTAATATCCATCTCCTTGGACAGAGCAGTTTCACATACCACCTTCATTATGTAGTTCCGTTCCATTTCATTTTCAAAGTTAGAGTGAGCAAAGCCTAAAGCATTACACAACGCCCGTGTTGCAGCAAGGCGAACTTCAGGACTGTGCTCAGCAAGGCTCATGCCTTGAACAACAGCAGTGAGAACAGTGTTTACTTCATCTTGCACCAGATCTTGATCAGATATCTCTTCACATACAAATCCAAGAGTCTCTAAAGTTGCCTGCTTAAGTGAAGAAGGCTGATCACGCTGAGTCATGTTGTTAAGCAATGTTGCAATTAACTCTGGCCACTGCTTTTGAGGTATCTCAATCGAAGCAATTTTAGCAATTACTTGAGCAGAAGTATGCCATGCCTCTTGTGCAGATGAAGCGAGGGTCCTTAAAAGCAATTCTTTTATCTGAGACTTCATTGCAATCTCAATCCCTATCCATTGCTGGACAAGAATGTTTTTCCTAGAAGCATCTTTGGCATCCAAAGAGTTCTTAAGAATGATACCAGCCAACCGACGGGATTCAGTAGGCTTCTCATTATTTGACAGCTCAAATGACAATGATAGAAGAAAAACAGGCAAGTTCTGCTCTTGGAACTGCTTAAGACTGGTCTCTGCCTCAGTTCTAACTCTTGCATCGGCTGATTGAGCGGATAACAAAATCTGAGTGATTTCCATGGCCATAACTTCCAAACCTAGAAATCCACAAATATTGAAGGCACAAAGCTATGTCAGATCTCACCAGAAACTAAATAGTGGAGTGACAATTCAGAAGATGCGTGTAAATTGAATTTGCTATAGGTTCAAATAGACATGCATATCTTTTCAACTAAACTTTACAACGTTCACATTTTACAAAAATCACAGTCAAATGTCACTAACATGGTAAGAATGGTCTTCAACAGAGCACGGCAAACAATTTAAAATAAAGAGCAAAAGCAAGAATAGATTAACATTGGAACAACCTCCAATTACCGCAAATCCAATAGTTACCAAAAATACAACAAAATTAACTGGGGACAAAGAAAATAAAGATGAAACCTTCCCACCGTGATAAAAAGTTACCCCCGAACACCCCATTAAGGAAAATCGCGTATGTGCTCACATATTTCCTTTTCTCTATTTTTCAGATGGAGATTCAATGTTATGCACATTTCCTACAGAGAAACTTAAGTCATCTATAACTAGCCAATTGAATTGAGTCTGCAATGAAAAACGGAGAAATGATGAGGGAAGAGAGGTTATCTGTTTAACTGAGCCAAAGCAGGGGGCATACATAATTTTCCCAGAAAGAACAATACAAACGCCACACGAAACACAAACACTTCAGCAGTTAAAACAGACTAGTCCAAAGAACAGGTCGCAAATCAACACACTTCGGTGACAATCTGAACTTCGAGACCACAAAAGACCGAAATATCAGGCTCTCAAACAGTTCCGGCCACTATCATTTCCCACAAATCTCACTCTCATCCATCATCAGACTCTCTCTCTCTCTCTCTCTCTCTCTCTCTCTCTCTCTCTCTCTCTCTCTCTCTCTCTCCCCTCATGTTTGTAGACGTACCATAACCAGATAAAGAAACACAGAACAGACCATTCAGAAACAAACTCAACCTCGAGAAATCCAGTCAAAACACCCTCGCCATACAAAACCTACTTAATGCGCCACCGAAACCCCAAGCCAAACGACTCCGCCAAGCTCAACGGAGCTCCGGCCGAAGCCCTAAACCAACCAAGCGATCCCTCCTCCGCCCCCCCCCTCCCCCTAAACCAACTTCTTCCGCCGAGAAACGCTAAAACCCTAAATCTCGCCCCAGAAAAACCCCAAACCATCACCGTACGCGCCCCAAACAGCAGGATCGCCCGAACAAAACCGCAGATCGAAGCGAAGAGAAATCTCGTACCTCGCGCTCAAAAAAAAAAAATGAAACCCCCGCGCGCCCCGACGAAATCGCACGACCTCGAAGCCGCCGCCGCGAGCTAGGGCTCCTCCTCCCCGCCGCCTCGAGCTCCCTGAGAAACCTCGCCGGCCGCCGCGCCCGCCGCGATCGATCCCGGAGCAAGGGCTTCACCGAGAGAGAGAGAGAGAGAGAGAGAGAGAGAGAGAGGGAGGGAGGGAGGGAGAATCGGCGGAGGCGTGTGGATTTGAAGGCGTGCGAAAAAATAAATTTATACAGAAATGAGAATTTAAGAAAAAACCTTTTTTTTTTTTTGGCGAAAATTTTTCGAATGGCTGCGAGAAGCGGGAGGGGCCGTGCGAAGGCCCCCCCCTGCGGGCAGGCGGGCAGGCGCGGGCACCAAACCCTAAAGGGCAATTTCAAATCTTCCCCCCCACGCGCGCGCTCCGCCGTCCCACGTGCGAGGAGGGCCTCAAAGTGCGGAGGAGGCCTTTTGGAGAACGGGCCCTTCTTTTCTTGGGGGGTCATTGCGGAAAAGCCCATGTAATTACAAGTTATTGCTTTTCAGCCCAAGGCCCTTTCTAAGTAGTCGTAGGGTGCGTTTGGTTCGGCATTTGGAATGCCCATTGGAAAAATGCAAAGCAGTTTAGCCTAAAGGCTTTGGAGGAATGCAAAGATTGTTTGGTAAATTCTGCTTTGAAAAGCAATTTTGATATAAATGCTATTTGGTAAAAAAAACACATTTAGAAAGCCCATTTGGTGATTAATCTAAATACTTTTATTTTTATTTGTTTAAAATTAAGAAAATAATGTTTGTAACCTTTTTAATTTATATTTGATAACAATTTTAAAGATGTTGTGTAAACAATTTTATTAAAATTAAAATTCCTTTTTTTTTACTAAAAGACATCAAATAGAAAAAATTAATGTGCTCTCTTTCTCAATTAAAATAAAAATACTTTAATTACAATAAAAACATGATAACATATGCTTTGAGGAAAGAGTTCATCATCCTTAAAAATTACAAATATCCTTAATTATTTTATAAATGCATAGCTATTTGATCACGTAAACGTGTCATATCAGATACCACATCATCATTTGAAACATTACCCTCCCCATTTACATTATCAGGATCAATTATATATAAATTGAGATCCAAATCTACTCTAGCAAAATGTGTATCATTCAGGGCATTTCTTCGTATATAATTGTGCAAAGTCATCGTTGCTATCACAATTTTCACTTGCTTTGTATATGGATAACTTGGCATGCCCTTTAAAATTTTCCACTTCTTCTTCAATATGCCAAAAGCTCGCTTAATTTCTGATCGTAGTGAAGAGTGAGCATGATTGAACACTTCTTTATAACCTGTCAGTTGAGGACCTTGTTGAAACTCAGGTAAATGATATCTAACTTCTTTATATGTCCCCAAATAACCTATGGGATTTGGATATCCAGCATTGACCAAATAATATTTACCTACACAAAAAAAAAAATTGTAAATTTAATCAATATATAACACATACGTATATTAATGCATAAAAACTATTAATTAACTAACCTTTTGGAGGATGAGGAAATTGTAAATCATGTCTCCTGATGGCTTCATAAAAAATACGAGTGTCATGAGCTGTTTCCTCCCAACCGGCCAACACGTAAGTAAATTCCATGTTATAATTACACACGGCCATCACATTTTGCGTCGGTGTTCCTTTTCGACCAATAAAACGAAACTGCTCACTCGTAGGTACCACCGCTGGAATATGAGTACCATCTATAGTTCCAATACAATCCTAAAACAAGAAGAAGAATATTATTTGATTTATATTTAATTCATATTTTCTATTGTATAATCATAACTTATCTTAAATTGTGGAAAAAATCTTGTATTATTCCTGATCTTCTTTGGAACTTCCTTGAATTGTCGATCGGATGGTTGGATCAAATCTGCTCCCATTTCACATACTTTATCCAAAACTAAGCTAAATAGCCTGGATATGGTTTCCCCATAATGCTGAAAGCGCTCTTGTGCTAACCTATTACCTATATTATGTCCTAAAATATGAAGAAATAATCCTAACATTTCTGTAATATCAATATTTCTAGTTCCTTTCAAACCATATCGTGTCACTAAATCATTCATTAAATTCTTAAACACAATCCTATTCATTCTAAACATTCGATAAAACCTTTCTAGATTAGCATCTATATCTATCAACTCTCTCAACCATGCATTTCCTGTATATGATGAGATCATGCACGGTATTTTTTTACCATATATTGCCTGATAAACACTAACACGGCAAGTATGTGCAGCTACACAAAGTTGTCAATATTCTTCTTCCTCCTTTTCATGGTTTTCCTTTTAGAAGAGTCATCCATAACTGATCAAAGTAACAAAATAGAATTAGAATAAGATATATAATGAAATATTTAAATCATTCATCAACAGAAAAACACTTATCATATATATGTATGCAAACTCCATTCGATAAAAAAACACCAATTAAAAACAAGTCTGATAATGTAGCATAAATATGTCTTATCAACTAATACAAATAAGTAGTGCAAATATATATTACATTACAATAATATTACATGTGAAAAATATAAATAGCAAATATCCTAGTGAGCCCTACGTTGTGCGAACTTATACTTGAGCCACGTGACTTTTTCTTGATCATCATCTAAGTTCATAAAGATTTGCTTATTATCTTTCCTTTTTGAAAGATAATCTAGTGCAAAAAAATATAACTTTTGATTTTGCTTTATCTCAGGTATAGCTTTCAACGTCTCCATGAGTTCCTTGTAAGGATCAACCTCTTTGGCATAACTTCTACTTTCAATAGTTGAACAAATCCTCTCCATTTACGATGCTAGCTTATCAGCCGTACTTTTCTTTTGTTTCTTTCCTTGAGATTGTCTCACCGAACTCTGCGACGTTCTTTTATCACTTCGATGTTGGTCACTGCTCTTTCCACCCACATCGTCTTCTATATTATCATCAGTAAATCCTGCTCCTGTTGAACCACCAATGTCAAATTGTGTGGCGACAACATCCTCATCAATATGTAAGCCTTGTGCAGGATTCCATGTGATGCTTCCAATGGCAACAGTATCTCCAAACATTCTATCCAATAAAATTTGAAGATCCGGATGTATGCCTTTCATCCTAAAAGGTCTAACCTTATGATTTTCCTGTTGTAATAAACATTTTCATGAGTTTTATAGTAAAAAAATGAACTTAAAAAATTTAATAAAAGAATGGAAAAACTTGAATTTTCCTCTCCCACGATTCATCACTTACATCAATGGTATTCTTTTTTGGATCATATCCTAATCCAGTTTCCTTAAGAACCAATGTCCTCCATCTTTTCCAATCTTCCTTCAGATTATCCCACTTACTCTTCATTTGACATTTATAATACATTTTGCCCCTAAGGTCCTCAAACTTCTTAATTATAACCGTCCATCCATCCCTTTTGTTGTTTGCAAGACGATTGCCATTGTCAATTTGTTCAACGCATAACTTACAAAATGTTTCAACATCTTCAGGGCTCCAAAATGCCTTTTCCTTTGATGAACTTGCCATCTACTAATAAATGCAATATAAACGAATGCAGATGAGACATGTGGTGTGGACTTCATACTTAGTTCACCATTTAAGATAGCTTTCAATCACCAAACAAAGTAAGTAAAACCGACACCAAACATCAAGGAACATGAATACACAGCATAGATATGTTTTTTTGAAACCCCACAAGGAAAAGATAGAATTGGGACTAACTTTTTTGGCTCTAGAAGAAGAGATTGCAGTTCAGAATCCTGGATGAGCTTATCTCCACCTCTTGAGCAGTGTACCTGTTTTTTTGAAAAGTAAGCAATTGAGTTCAAATTACAAGTATTTGGGCTAGCAATAACTACATAAAAGTAATAAAGATGATAAGGGTCCATGGGAAGAAGAATATAAATATCCAAAAAAAGAAAAGCAATAAAGGTGATAAGGAAGATCGAAGAGCATCAAATTCAATTGTGAAAACGGCATCATTAACTTCTAGGAAATCAAACAATTATAAGATACTAACACAACCAATGGGGATCAAATTGCAGAAATGCACAAAGCATGCACAGCAAATGACTAAGAACCAAAAGCAGAATTAAGTTATATAGGTAAGAAAACAAAAGGCAGTATTTAGTCGATTACAAACCTCCCAAGAGCAAGCAGATTGCCAAAAGTGAATGTGATACCAAATTTGATTGGATGGAAGAAAACAAGCATAGACTCGCCAAGGCAAAAAATGATATTAGAACTAATAAGACATAGAAATACACACCACGAAACGAAGTAAGACCTATTTTTTTTATTCTCATGAACATCACATGTTTTAAATATCCAATCGGAAAACATATATACTTGGTGCCCAAGTGCTTGGTCCAAGTCATGGATAGAAAAATCTCTCTTTGTTCTTTTTCCTTGAGAATCCCTAACAATGTACAAAAATCCTGAGTAGTACAATTCCAAGATATAATAACTTCTTTTTCTCTGGTTTCTCCTTTTCCCTGTACTCACTATTTCTTCCATATGGCATTGAAAGTTTGGACCTTTTAAATGACCCAATTAGTCCCACCAGGTCATAGCAGTCCCCAAAAGCCACCAAAACTTATACATCACCAACGTAGGAGCCCAAGAGGTTAGCTTGAGGGAATTGCCATAGTTGAAACTTGCCTATGACCAGGCTTCCAGATGCACGGCCTCAACCGACTCTTTTAACCCCTTGGAGATTTTCACATCAGCAAAAATATCTCAGTAAGAGGCACCAAGTGGAACAACCAATCAGGGACGTAGGCTCTTTAGTCCTATATAATGATCCTCTAGGTAATTAAAGAATTCCCTAGCCTCAAATTCGTGAGCTCTCATGCAAAAGAATGTTCATTTGCCTTAAATCCTTCCCCCACCACATCCCTCTCCCCATCCTCACCATCCATATACGCTAACTTGGTTCGGCCATTTCAACGAACACATGGTAAGCAGCAAATCAGCAATTCCAGTGACCGTGAACGTCACGACAGACGGCAAAAGACAAAAAAAGGCAAACCCGAAGCACAGCATCTCCAGTCCCCAGCCATTGGAGCCTGGACAAAAAAATGCACTCAACGACAGGGGAGGAGAGAAAAACCACGAGAAATGAAGGAGAAACCATACGGACCGTGAGAAAAGCTAGATTTCTTCGGTGATTTGCGATACCAGGAGCTCTTTGCCGACCGCAGTCCAAGGCCTCCCTCCTTTCTCACAGGGAACACCGGGCTTTGGGAACAAGGGGGACAGAGGAGAGACGAACTGCAGAGGATGAGCAAAGAAAAGCGCAGTCAAGCGAAGACCTAGTCGAGCAAAAAACCATGAGAAATGAAGGAGAAACCATACGGACCGTGAGAAACGCCGGATTTCTTCGGCAATTTGCGATACCAGGAGCTCTCTACCGGCCGCAGTCCAAGTCCTACCTCCTTTCTCACCGGGAACACCGGGCTTCGGGAACGGGGGGGAAAGAGGAGAGACGAACTGCAGAGGACGAGCAAAGAAAAGCGCAGTAGCCGAGCGAGAAGAGATAAGATTAGGGTTTTTTCGCAAGGAGAGAGCAGCGACGGGTCAGAGCAATGGAAGAGAGGAGTGCGGATGAGATTAGTAGGGTTTTTTTGTTTTTAAAATGGGCAATGGTGGGTTTTCAAGAAAGTTTTGGGGGTAGAATAGGAAAGTTAATATTTTCATTAAATGGAAGCCTCCAGCATTCCCAAGGGTAAACTTCCACTTGAAAGCCCCTTGGGAATGGTTGCCAAACACCCCTCTTTAGGGTGAAAGGGCTTTGGGGCTTGGATGGGCTTTCTAAATGCCCATCCAAACGCACCCGTAGTTGTCGCTCAGCAATCCAAGTTGGAAAACCTTGATTTCAACATTGGGAAAGAGATTGGCCCTCGTTTGGTTTGGCTTAAAAAAAAAGTATTTGGAGAAATACAAAGGTCTTTAGTTTAAAGGAGTTTTGTGATATGTAAACATTGTTTGGTAAATTGAAATTGAAAATTGCATTAGGTTACAGCTTCAGAGGAAATGTTGTTTAGGATGCGTTTAGGAGTAACTTTCGAAGACGTTTTGGCCATCAAAAACCCCTTGGGCCAAAATAATGGTGTTTGGGAGGATACTTTCAAAGTCTCTTAATGGGAAAGCAAATATTTGCAAGGCTTCCCAACATTTGAGGCTGCCTTGGGATTTTCAGCATTCTCGGCATGCTGGGGCTGATTAATGAAAAATGTTATTTTGCCTTTGTTGCGCTTATAAATTTATTAAATTTCAACTTTGACCCTTTTAAAAACCCTAGAATTTCGTCACCGCTCGCCTCTCCGTCTTCTCTCTAACGTTGCACCTCTGAAGATTTGCTCCTCTTTGAACTTCCTCTTTCTCTCTGATGTTGCGCCTCTGAAGATTTGCTCTCCTCTTTGAACCTCCTCTTTCTCTCTGATGTTGCGCCTCTGAAGATTTGCTCTCCTCTTTGAACCTCCTCTTTCTCTCTAACGTTGCACCTCTGAAGATTTGCTCCTCTTCGAACCTCCTCTTTCTCTCACTTCTTGGGGACTAGGACGGAATAGAGAGAGGTCCGAGTGCGAGAGAGAGCATGGTAGAGAGAGTGAGACTCGAGAGCGAGAAGTTCTCTAGAGGATTGGCCTCGCCCGGACCCTCTCCAACGACCTTTGGCCGACGCCCTTGAGCACACGATCTTTCGCTCCCCAAATCTCCGTGTCGCTAGTGAGTTTCTTTACTTGGTTTGAACCTCCCTTGCCCAAGGATCCCGACTCAAAGACACCAAGGCGGCAGACCATAGCCCGATTTGTCACGAGCTGGCCCCTTGCCGCTGTCTCCGAGTTAGGTAGGGTACTCTACAATTAGACGTTCGATTAAAGCTTAAAGTGTTGGCCTGAATTTGATTCTCTTTTTGTAATTGAATAGTATCTTTGGAACAAGACTAGTTATAGAAGCATCTTACTACATACTAAGATCAAAACTATTTTTTCTTTGGCTGAAATTGATGAGTAGTTTAGACAGGTCACTTCAAGCATTATACTTTTATGGTTGATCTTTCTCATCTTCCGACATGAAGCAACCATGTCAATTGTCACCATGTTTTCCCTTTCATTTTGTGGTTTGTTGTTAGTCAATTGGAAGTGGTCCTAATGCCCTAGAGATGGACTTCACTATAAAATGTTCTTATTATGTTCAAGAGTTTCAAGAATTTACCAACAATACAAATATATGGTCACTATCATTGAAAAGAAGCTCAACCAATCTGGTTTATCCATCATTGTGGCAAATCTCGGGTGGTAG
Organism: Eucalyptus victrix; assembly: GCA_016097545.1. Lineage (NCBI taxonomy): Eukaryota > Viridiplantae > Streptophyta > Magnoliopsida > Myrtales > Myrtaceae > Eucalyptus > Eucalyptus victrix. Next base: position 14,858,711 of record CM027835.1, read on the forward strand.
CACTTCCTTAGCTTCTTTTGCAATGCCTGGAAACACTTTACCAATAATTTCATGGATTTTTATTAGCTCCATTGCCAGTGAAAAAACTGAGTATTATGTTTATCGTTCGATGATTGGCATATGGACGAATTTAGTTACATCATCATCTTAAAGTACACATGACTATCATCCAGAGGTGAATATTTAAAAACTTTCTTACACCGGCGGTGGAATCCTGACTTATTATTGGATGATTGGCATATATAGAACGTATTTTAAATTATAATTTTTGTTATCATGACTTATTGTATATTGCAAAAATTTCAAGCCAAATATAAAATTCTACATGAACATTAGGGTTTTCAGCAATTTTGATTTGCAAGCGTTGTTGGAGAGTTAAGATAGTTTAATCTGCAATTGGAATTTTGATTGACATTTACTTTGATTTAAAAACACATATCAAAGACCCCTTCCATCTTTCCTATAAATAGATGAGGAGGGAGTGACCTAGTGTCCAATGAGGTCGCTTTTGATTTGCTCTGGCATGATCCAAAGGCGGTGTTGGTGAAGACTTGATTTTTTTTTTCCTTTTGTGGTCTAATTTTATGTTGGTGTCGATTGGATGAATCCAAAACTTAACACGACAGTGAACAAACTCAATTAAGTAAGGAAAGAAAAGCTGAGAACCACTCATCTGTGAAATTTTGTGTTTGTAAATTGTTGTTTGCTTTTCCAAGGAATGAAGATACTCTAGATGGAAACGAGGACAGCAAATGATGCTTGAAATATGTTATTGTTCCGAACCTTAATCTGTTTCTTGTTCATTGTGGGAAGTATTTATGTGTGATTTTGTGATATTCATTGTTTTGATCCAAGCAAAGCCGAGACTCGATCTCCTTAAGCACATACACATGCTGGTTTTAAGCTGTCTCGTGATGATTTCTTTTGAGTCCAAACTTGAGTTCGGGTTCTAAAAGCGGTCGATATTTTCCTCTCACTCCACGCTATTTTGCTGAAATGTTTAAATTGATGTCATGAGCATCTTTCTCTTATTTTGGCTAGCATACCAGTAAATCCAAGCATGCCATGTTCTGTTCTATATAGTGTTCGTTTGGCGAACCGGTGGGTTGAAGTTTTAGTATGATTCGTGGCTACCCTAAATGTTTTTGCCGGCCCTCTTTTTTGTCATGTATCAGTCTATACCAGTTTGTCTATTGAATTCCTTAAAATGCCATTGTTAAATAAATAGTATTTGGTAATTTACTATATTTAAGTGCCCTACTTCTACATAAAATTCGGGTGGTTCCCATTCTCACATTGCTGAATTTTTCACTTGTTTCGATGTTTATTATTCTAAATTAAATCATTTTTTAGCTCAAAATCCAGGTGCTCAACTCTCTTTTTGCTCACAACCGAAGTGCTTGCCTCTCTATCCGCTCAAAAGATGTCGATTGTCTCACTTCGAACCCAAGTTCTTTCACTTCTATTTTTTATGTCTCTGTTCTTTTTTTCCCACTCACATATCCAACTTGGTGTGCTATTTCATGGGTTCATATGAATTGCATTTTAATTTATTGGTAGTGTCCCTTGCTTTGTGTTCATAGTTAACATCATCTCTTTTCATTTTTCAAATATGTTTGTATTCATTTTATTGAAAGATGGCAAGTTCATCAAAGGAAAAAACATATTGGAGCCCTGAAGATATAGAAACTTTTTATCGATTGTGCATTGAACAAATTGAAAAAGGTAATCGTCCTGCAAGCAACAAAAATGATGGATGGACATATATAATTAACAAGTTTGATGAGCTAAGGGGAAAAAAGTATGATAAAAATAAAATGAAGAATAAGTGGGATAATTTAAAGGAAGAATGGAAAAAATTGAAGTAATTGGTTCAAAAGGAAACGGGACTAGAATGGGATCCAAGAAAGAAAACCATTGATGCGAGTGACGAATGGTGGGAGAGAAAAAAATTCAGATGTTTATCTAATCTTTTGTTACTTTTTGTTTTGTAAGGTCATCTTTTATAATATAACTCATAAAAATATTTTGTTATAACAGGCCAATCCTAAGCTTAAAGTTTTTCGAACAAAAGGCATACATCCGGATATTGAAGTTTTGTTTAATCAAATGTTCCGGGGTTGTTGACACCTAAATTTTGATGATTTAATTTATTTATTTATTACATAGGAAATTATAGGTTAATTTTATTAATTGCATAGTATATAGATTTAGATTGCATTTATTTTGTTATTTGCATATTTTGGACCGGTGGCGAATGTGTTCAAATTAGTTGGACTAAGCCCACGAAGCGAGCTGGTTGGCCCAAGCCCATGTTTTTTTAATTATCTCGTGAAGAATTAAAAATTTTGAAATTTTTCCGGATATGAATCTTTTGGATAGGGCAGATGGGTAAAAATTGCGATTTGGCTTTGAAAGATTTGGATTTATAAAAATCTCATCTTAATCTTGAATCCTTATCAGTATGGGATGAATTTTGTGAAAAAATATTGCGGGATTTGGATTTCGAGAAAATATTTATCAATAGCGATCGGTTGGTAAAAATGTATCGCGGATATAAATTTGAAGGGGAAATCGAAAGCTTATCTCTTATCCCCTTATAAAAGCAACCCGGTACGAGAACCGTGGGGGAGCTTCTTTTGAAAAAAAAATCAGAAAGAGAAAGAGAGAGAATAGGCTTTTTGCTAGGTTTTCTTCAGATCAAGGAAGAGGAAAAAAGCAAAAAAAAAGTAAAAAAAGTGAGAAGTAAAAGGAAGAGACAGAGGAGAAGTGGAAAAGAAAAACAAAGGGGGTGATTTGACCCCCACTGTTCATCTTCTCTCCAAGTTTGCTGCCCCCGCGTTGCTTCTCCCTCCGCTCGTCCCCGAAGCCCCGCATCAACGATCAGAGCAGACCACCACCATCAGCGACGATGCAGCTTCGAACCACTGCTTCGCCGGCCACGAGCACCGCCGTTTGACTCCTCGCCGCGACGCCGCTGCTGCCTCGGTTCTGTCCGCGCCTCTTCCGACGCTGTGATCGATCCCTGCACGTTGTTCCGACGCCTATAGATCCGCTCCGAACCTCTTGCAACCCGAAGCTCGCGACGCCTCTTCAGTTTCGTCCTCTGCTGCTCCCGGCGACCCAACACTCCGCAGCTCGCGAACTATCCCCTCACTGCGACCCACCGTTGTCCGAGCACCAGGCCTGCTCCGCCGCGACACCCACGGCTCGACGCCGATCCGGGCCACCCTCCTCTCCGAGTGACGCCAACTGCTGCCGTGCCCCTACCGCCGGGTTGCTAACACCGCCGGTCCACCCTCGTACGCCCCAGAGCCACGAAGGCCGAACCCCGCCGCGCTGCGCACCGCCCGCACCGCGTCGGCTCCGAAGCTTTCCCTCGGACGACCGTTGTTGCCGGCCTCGAGACCTTCCTCGCGACGCTGCTGCCCCTTACCGGAATCGGTGACCAGCCGCACGGACGGAAAGCTTGAAAGGGAAAAAGAGAAAAAAAAAGAAAAAGAAATCAACTAGGTAGTTCTTTTTTTATTTACTTTATTTTATTTTCTTAATGTTATTCTCACTTATCTACTTTTTTTAGTAGGATTATTCTTAAATATATGATTGATGTCCCAACATGAAAGTGCCCCTAAAGTGAAGGATTGATAGTCCGATTTTCGCGCCCGAAATCCGACTCGCAATCCCTTATAAAAATCGACAATCCAATCTCAAGCCCGAGATTTGATTCGCGATTTAAAATAAAAATTGGTCAACCCGATCTCATGCGCGAGATATGGTTCGCCAATTTTTGGATATCAATATTATCTTGCTTGATTTGATATCATGTGTTTGGATTTAATTTTATGTTTAAGAGAAAAATCATTGTGCAATCTAATTTCAAATTTTTAATGAGAAAAAAAAAAAAAAAAAAAAAAAAAAAAGAAAATCCGAATAAGGATTAGGTTTGTTTTTGTTATCTTGCATGTTAGGATTGCGATCTTATTATGAATTTTTTTAAAAAAATAAAAAAATCCAAAGGAATAAAAAAGTGCATTCATTTAGGTTGTTAGTTTTTTTTATTTATTTGAATTGCATGTTTAATAAAGTCTTAGTTTTAATTTCGACTTTCTTAAAGAAAAACACAAAAAAAATCATTGTGCATATTAGATTAGAATTGCACATTTCATTTTAAATTTAGATCATTTTTAGATAAATTGCATTTTAAATTTAGATAATGTCTTAGTTTAAATTAGCATTTAATATGACTTAATCCCTAGTTTAAATTAGATTGAATCTTAATCTAGCTAGATTATTTCAAATTTCATAAAATTTGTCTTAGGATAAATTAGTTGCAATTTTTAGGATAGATTGCATTTTAAAAATAAAAAATGTCATTTGCTTGTCATATAGATTTAGGTTCATAAAATGCACGTCATTTTAGTAATTATTGTTAAGTTCATTTTTAATTAGAAATTGTCCGTCATTAGATTAGGTCATTTAATAAATGTCTCGTGACATATAGCTCGCATATTAAATTGTATGTTACATGTCATTTTAGTTGAAATAATTTTGCACGTCATTGCATATTAGGATAGAAATTGCAATTAAGTTAATTTAGATAATTTCTTAATTTACTATAGGTTTAGGTATTTTATTAAATAGATTGCATTTTAGGATTATCTAGATTGAGATAATATTTTAGTTTAAATTAGGATGTGACTCAACCTAATTCCTAATATAAATTAAATAGGATCTTAATCTAATTAGGTAATTTTCACATTTCACCTAATTTCGAATTTCATGAAAAATACAAAAAATGCCATAGGTTGATTTGGTTTTATTATTTAGGATAAAAAATGCATTCTTTTAGGAAAAAGAAAAATTGTCATATGCACGTCATTAGGGTTCGATTAATTGAGATGCATGTCATTTAGTATTTTTGCTAGGCCCATTTAATTAGAAATTACATGTCAATAGAATTAGGTCATTCAATTAACATTGCATTACATATTGCATGACTTTCATTAATTAAATGAAAACAAAACAAAAATTGCGTGTTAATTAGAAACCATATCTAGGGTTGTTGATGTGGATTTTAATTTAACATTGCAGATGCTTTCGTTGCTTTGAGGTAAGTTTTCTTTTTTGCAATTCATTTCTTGTTTATCTGAGTGTTAAATTGGTGGTTTGCGCACCTGCATGAACACCTCACATGTTTGGGAAATAGATTTAAAATCAATCCAAATTGCTTGCCAAACATTTTTTCAAAAATAAAAAGAAAGGTACCGAAAGGGCGTTAGAGAAATCTAACGTAACCAAGTCCCCGTACCCTTAGTCTCTGGTTCGTAGGAGTAAAGTAAATCTCCCGTTACTTTACTAGGGTTTCTAATCGACTCACCAAAAATAGATTAGTGGCGACTCCAAGTTAAAATTCAATTGCATGTTAACAATTCAAACCTAAGTCGCGAATTGGTATGGGCTTGGGAGAGCCCGAGTTAAGTCTAGACTTGACAATCCATTAGCCAAACCCTAGGTGGTTCACTTCCCGAAAAATTTGGTCGCGACAAGGGTAAAGTTGTTATTGGAAGTGTTACTTGGAATCCTACACAAAGTTTATGCAATAATGAGAACGTTGAGACCACACAAGCTGATATTAATGATTGTGTAGGATCTATTGATGATACTTTAGAGGGTGATGTAGGTGAAGCAAATGTCCAACCAAGTTAAAGTAAGAGCTATAAAAGAACGGTAGAAAGTTCAATGAAGCAAGCTCGAGGAAAGAGAGGAAAAAAATTGACCGGACCTGATAAGTTAGCATCATAAATCAACAGACTTTGTTCAGCTGTTGAAATTAGGAGCAATGCAACATCGGTTGCAAGAGAGTTTGATCCTTATAAAGAAATTGTGCAAACATTGAAAGCCATACTTGAGATTAAGCAAGACAGAAAGTTGTTCTTTTTTACACGCTCTCATTTTTCTAAAAAGAAATGCAATAAACAGATTTTTATGAACTTGGATAAAGATGAATAAAAAGTTGAGTGGCTAAAGTATAAGTTGGAAGAATATAATAGTCGCCACTAGGATGCTAGTTACTTTTTTGAGCTCTTTCATATTAATCTATATTATAACGTGAGATTTATTTTCGGTTGCTAATTTGCACTACTTGTGAACTATTTTTCTGATTATGTTCTAATGCGAGACATGTGTTTTCAGTTTATGTTATTTCGATTTGGTGGAATTTGCATATATATTATGGAAAATAATTGTTCCATTGATGAATGATTATTCATCACTTTTCTTATTGTCTTATTACTTTAAACAGATATAGACGATTCTCTTGAAAGAGAAATCCATGAAAACAAGGACGAGGAATTCAATCAACTTGTGGAAATTGCTCAAGTCGCAATTGCTTATCAAGCAATATACAATCATAAAAAACCTTGTAGGACATCATTATATACATGATATGCATGGTTAAAAGAGTTGATGGGCAAAGATGATAATCCGATAAGGTGTTATCAAATGTTTAGAATTGATAAGATTGTATTTAATAATTTAATGCATGGTTTAGTAACACGCTATGGTCTTGAAGGAACTAGGAATATTGATGTTAGAGAAATACTTAGAATATTTCTTCATATTTTAGGATATGGTATAGGTAACAGGTTAACACGAGAGCATTTTCAATGCTCTGGGGAAACTATAAACAGGTACTTTAGCTTAGTATTAGACAAAGTATATGAAATGGGAAAAGATTTGATTCAACCAACTGATTGACAATTTAAGGATGTTCCGGAAAAGATTAAAAAATAGTCGAAGATTTTATCAATATTTTAAGGTATGTTTTGATTATTCAATAGAAAGAAAGAACTAAATGCAAATTTTGATTATATAATAATATTTGCGTTTTTGTTTTAGGATTGTATTGGAACTATTGATGGCACTCATATCCCAGTGGTGATACATGTACAAGATCATATTCATTTTATTGGTCGAAAAGGTACAACGACTCAAAATGCCTTAGCGGTGTGTAATTTTAATATGGAATTCACTTATGTTTGGGCTGATTGAGAGGGCCAAGCCCATGATACTAGTATTTTCTATGAAGTTTTAGGGAGACGTAATATGCAATTTCATCATCCTCCTCCAAGTTTGTTAATTAATGGTTTTTGTACATTAATATATATAACTATGGTATATGTTGATCAAATTTATATTATATTTATGTAAGTAAATATTATTTAGTAGATGCTAGATATCCAAATACGACGGGTTATTTAGGACCATACAAAGAAGTTATATATCATTTGCCAAAATTTCAACAAGGTCCCATCCCTATAGGCTATCGAGAGGTATTTAATCGTGCTCATTCCTCGCTATGATCGGAAATTGAGCGAGCTTTTGATGTGTTGAAGAAGAAGTGGAAGATCCTAAAACATATGCCAAGTTTCCCCTTTGAAAAGCAAGTAAAAATTGTCATAGCAGCAATGTCTTTGCATAATTATATACGACAAAACACCACCAATGATAGACATTTTGCAAGAGCAGATTTGGATCTCAATTATGGATATTCAGTTGACCTTCATAATACAAATGAGGGGGCCAGTACTTCAAATGACAATTTATTTCCTAACATGACACAATTACGTGATCAAATAGCAATGAGTTTAAAGGATGTTTGTAATTTTCAATGAAAACCTATTTCTTTCTTTGATGCATATGTAATCATATTTATTATAATGAAATTACAATTTCTTTTTATTAATATATTTCTTTTATATACACATCTCAGTGCAAAAAAAAAAAAAAGTCATTGAATTTGTTAATATATCTCTTTTATATATACCTCTTCATGCAATATGTATATATATATATATATATATATATATATATATATATCATTTATTTTAGTTTTTAATTTTAATTTGGTTTTCAATTTAAAAATTAAAAATTAAAAACTTAAATTGGTCATGCTAAAGGACTTCCCCAAATATGTGTTTATCAAACAGCATTTCCCCAAAGTTGTTTCTTAAGGCGCTTTTCAATTATAGTTGACCAAACAGTTTTTGCATTTCAGCAAAGGTCTTTGCATTTCCTTAAAAGTTTTTCCCAAAAGCTTTTCCCAAACGCACCCTTAGTAGACATATATTTAAAAAGTCTTTTTGTGTGCCAATTTAAGTGTTTGAACTTTAAATTTTTTAAATTGAAAAAGAAAAAAAAAAAAAACAAAATAATGATCACACATGTCTTGAGGAAAGAAATACATTGTTCTTATATATGATACACAAGATACATCATCAAGTCTAAATTGTACAAATCTTTGCTATGAACTTTATTTCACTATAATCCTCAAATAAAAACGTTATTCATCCTTAATTACCTTTTATCACTTTTATGTGGTTGACAACTCAAGTAGCTTATCAACAAAGGGTCTAATTGATGGAAACAAAGTTGGGAAAAGGTCTAAGTTCATGAAAGAAATCATTTTTCTAAGTGGCTGGAATTGATAAATTCCATGAGTTTGAAATGAACCGTAAGGTAAACACATACTTGCATAGGCCTTCCTACATAGGGCAATGAATACACAACACATGAGGCCCTCCACACTTATATATCAAAGTTAGAGGATTCTATATTGAGGCTTTCATACAACAAACAAGATAATGTTACAAACATATATGACCATAGATGCTATTCTAGCACCCGGCAACATTTTGCATCCGTGGAAGCCACTTCCAAGTCCCCAATGAGGAACAATTTCCTGTCGAGAATACCTCGGCATCGACAAAATGCCTCCTTATGCATCAATTCTTCCCCATTTTGATGTCTTGTCAAGAATACCTCAGAATTCACTTGGTGAATGATCAGTCCTAGAAATTCACCCCCTTCTATGATTATCGTTAGTCCCCATAATCATGAACGAAGTCGAGTATCCAATGCCACCATATTAGGTTATGTGGCCCCAACATCCTTTGATGACCTTGCCATCTTTTAGTAATATGAACATAAATCAATTTGAGAGGCACAAAACAAAATGAGATGAAACCAGCAAACTAATCAAAACAGAACAACAACCCTAAATTAACTTGATAGAGCATGAATCGACAAACTAAAACTAATTGCTACATAAACGTGAAAGTTCAAATGATAACAAGAACCACCATAGACATTGAAGCCTAAAGTTCAAACTCATATCCAAATTCACCTTAACATCCTCCCCACTACTTCCACAGCATCCGAAAGTGCAGTGAAGTGACAGAACATAATGGAACGTCATCTTGCTAGAGCCCAAAATTCAAAAGCATAAGAGTAAGGAAGCAATAACTCCACTACAAGCATTATAGAATGACCTAAAAACCGATCGAAATCATCCAACAAACCTCATTACCTTTTTCAAGATCATCATTTCCCCAGAGTTGATTGTTGCCGAGATCAAGCCTAGCAAGACACAAAAATAGAGAATCATAGAATCTAGAGTAAGAAAAAACAACTATGGCAACTTTGGAACTCTCATAGCAGTCACATAGGGTTATCCAGAAATGGAAGTGAAGCCAAATCAAGATGAACTAGTAAAACACAAATCAAAGTCACATCGTAAAACCTTCATGCTCAACACAAAGTTACCCAAAAATTGTAAAAATCAGTATACCTTTAGGGAAGATAGGTAAGCAACAAAGTGGCGAGTGGCATCAAGAGTGGGCATGGGGGAAGAGAGAGGAGTGGCGTCCAGAGCAAAGAGCGAAGTGAGATGTACGTTGAGAGCATAGAAGCAAGAATGAAAGAAAGAGGAGAAGCAAAACAGATAGGAGCAAATCTTTAGGGTTTGTTTTAATAGGGTTAAAAATGGAAGTGTACTTAAAAATGAGGGTAAAATGGGAAGTTTGAAATATTTATTAAACCAAGGCTTAGTGTTCCGAAAATGCAACTTCTCAAGGCACCTCCAACTCTGCATTTTGCTAAAGTCCTTTGGAGAGTCTTAGAGATACAATTGTAATTCCCCAGAGTGAGTCAAAAAAAGTAGCAAAATGCCATTTACATTTGGCTAAGGAATTTTAGAGCCCCAAAATCCCTTCCAAATGTTGAAACAAACAAGGCCAACATAATGATTTAGTGCCTTCTCTAACCCGCAAAATGAACAACCCAACCCACCTATTTGCATATGAGGACCTTTGGCAAGAGAGATGGTGCAACTGTGGCGGAGAGAGGGAAGGGAAGCAGAAGTGCTGCAGTTGCAGCTATTCTCTCCCTCTATTAGCAGTGGCAAAGTGAAGGGAAGAGCTCCTTAATGCAATGAAAGAGGTGGTAGTGGGAGAGTGGGATGCGGAGAATGCTTGAGTTGAGAGAGTGACGAGAAGGGTGAGGCGTTAGAGAGTGGAGTGTGAGATAAGATCGAGTGAGGAGGAGAAAGAGAGCATAAAAAGTCACAGACTTCCCCGGAGACGTTCCGGGGCAGGTTCAGGGGCATGATAAGGCTCTGCCGGGTGACTTGCAAGTGGCTTGAGTCTAGGTAGAGCCTAAACCCATCAAGATGCATATTCAATTGGGCCTTACTACCCTAAGCCCATTAAAACTTACTTTTAAAATATATATATATGTGTGTGTGTGTGTGTGTGTGTGTGTGTTATTATACTAGTCATTTTAACTATCCAGTTCTTTAAATATGGGCTAAAAAGTGGGTCTATAAACCATTTTGTCAACTTTAGATGTTAGTAAGGCTTGCTCATAAATTGACTTCAACAAACATATGCGATAAATCACATTGAATCAACTTATTGTAAGATAGATGACTCAACAAATTGAATAATGAGCCTTACATGCTAGGGTTGCTTTTTGTATGACGTTCACCATAAGTTGAATTCGATCTTGAACTGCACAATCGACATTAGCGAAAAATCCAAACCCTCCGTGGCTATTGCAGTTCAAAAGACGGTATATATACATGCTATCATCTCTCAAATTTTCTACCAAAAATCAATGATAGATGTGACTCGGGCGTATATGACAAGAACCAAGAGTAACCCCCTATGCGACTACGTCGCGACCGCCTTTCTTACATTGTTAACACCTCGTAAGGCATGACAAGCTTATCAGATCAAATCGAGGTGATGCGGACACGAGAACACGCGATCGTGCCTTCATTTTTGCTGCTCCTTAGCTCGCTCCCATGCCTTGGTGTATAGCTCGAACGTCTCAACGTGGTCAGGGTCGAGACACAGGGCCGCCTCGCAATCCCTTAAGGCGGCACTGGCGTTGCCCATGGAGTCGTGGAATGCTGCTCGGAGATGGAGTAGCTGCAGATCGGGTATGAAGTTAATTGCCTTCGTGAGCTCTTGTACCGCTTCGCCTTCTTTATGGTCATCCATCAAAACTGCATCAATTTCAGCACAATTTCCAAGTCAAGAAAAACTCGATCGACGGCTGCAATCGTAGTTTGTAGAGAGATAATCACTGTAAGAATGTTTGATAATATGACTTACTTGCTGCTCTGTATCTGTATGGATACGTCCGGACTGGGTCCAGCTGCGTCGCCATGGTGAGATCGCTCCTTGCCATGTCGCGGTCGCAGTACTCAGAGCGCTTCTCAAAGGCCGATGCGTTGTTCTTGGCCTTCTCTATCAGCCTCGTCATCTCATCGTACGCGGATTTGCGCTGATTCTTGAGGTGGTACACCCGTGCGAGGCCCTGGTGAGCTCGCGTGTGCTTGATGTTGAGAGCATTCATGTAACAGTTAGCCGCGAGATCCAACTTGTCACAGTCGACATAAATACTTCCGAGATTATTTAGCGCCTGCAAAGTAATGAAGGAAAGTTGAGTGTCGGATTCGTTAGGGTTTTCGAAGTATAGTCGAGTCGAAAGTTTGAATACGGTCGTTTCGATAATTTTCTTGAAACTTACCTGCCCTTTTCGGAGACCATCTGAAGGGCATTTCAAAGCATCCTCGAGGAGTTGAATGACGTAAGTTGAGGACTCGGAATCCAGGCTCGAATCGGCTAAGATGTACGCCTTGAGGAAGAACGCTTCGAACGATCTCTGGATCGAAATGGACTCCTCAGCCTTGGCGAGCGCCTCTTCGCGGTGGCCGGTGTCGTACAGTATCCAGCCTTCGTAGACAAGCCTCTCGTGGTCGAAGTTGGAGTAGTTCCGAGCCAGTCGCAGGCTTTGCATCGCCGCCTTCTGACAGTTTAATCTGCAAATTTTCCGAGCATCGATTGATGAGTTTCGAGAAGATAGAAGAGCACATCAAATGAGCTTCACTTGTGATAAATTAATACGCAAAATTTCATTCTGCAACTCCTACATGTATTGACAGCTTCAAGTCAAAGAAGCTCGGAATTTTATCGAATCGATACACACTCACCGTAGGAGGAGGAGAGATTGGCGAAATCGTAAAAGGCTCTTGCCGGGGTCGTTCTCTAGCATGTGATGTACGACGGCCAAGGAGCCGATGTCATCCACTGACGACCACCGGTCGTACAATTGCATCCAACAATCAGCTTGGCTCCACTTCTGGACGTGAGGTTTAAGTATCTCCACCAGCTGGTTCCCGTGCATTTTCCCATTGAACACCATGTAGTCCGGATTCAGCGTCAGGAGCGCCCGCACGTCCCGCAGCGCGGAATCGTAGTCCTCTAGGGCGAGCAAGAACCAAGCCCTCAGCTCTAGGCAGTCGGGCGAGATCATGAAGCCCATTATCTTGTTGATCTCCGAGATCGCTGCCCCGATTTTGTCCTCCTCCAACAGCATGACAGCTCGGTACTTGTACGGAAACACGAGCGTCGGGTCTAGCTCGGTTGCGGCATTCAAGTCCATCATCTTCTCATTCCCGGCGCAATACAAGGATCTCTCTTGGTACATCCATCCGGTCGGTCCATGCTCAGAAATGAGCGAGCTCATCAATTTGTACGCCGAGTACATGTGTCCCCGTTTGTACTTGGCCCTCGCCATGCCGACTAATGAGTAGAGGTTCCCCGCCTCTACGGCGGCCTCGAACCAATGCTGTGCGTCTTTGTATTCTTTCCTTTCTAACATCACGACTCCGAGCTGGTGCAGTGCGACCTGCTTCTGCCAGGAATCGGTGCAACACTCTACCAATCTTTCCAGAAGCATTACCGTTGTATTCGATTTCATGTCTGCCTCCATTGCAATTTGGCTTAGGAAGTAGTATAATGTAAACGACGCGTGCCCGGCGGTAGCCATCTTTTCCCTTGCCTCCGAGCTACAGAACAATCTCATGACGTTCGGATTGTGCATCGAGCTCGGTAGGTCTCTCAAGAACACCTGCAAGCATGCCGCGACTAAGAAATAAGCCGTCTCGTTCCAATCCGTAATCGATGAATAGCATGGCATCTTCAACGCTGTGCACCAGCGAAGCTAAATGAGCGTCGCAGGAAGCCTTCATTTCCTCACAACAGAACCTGTTCGCAAACGAGAGGAGCTCCAGAACGATGTGCGGGTCGAAAGAATTCAATCTTTTGGTCCTGCTAAATATCTCAGCGGCTCTAATTCCTTTCAGCGAGAATCCGTTTTGGGTGAAGTTTATCTTCTCTCGATGCGACTCCCTGAAATCGCCGTATAACATCGTTCTGAACGGTACCGAAAGGGATGCTATCTTAGACCGAAAACACCTCACCTCATCGTCCCCGACAAAAAATGACATATCACCGTCTTCCTCCGAAGTTGAACATTCCTCGTCTTTCATGGATAGATCGTCGTCGTCGTCGTCCTCTCTAGGACCCCGAGGACAGATGCAATGGTCATAAACTGATTCAGGATCATAGCCCGGTGCCAAATTGGCCTTGGGGCACTCGATGTTTCTCCCACAACAATCCATGGAGGATGTCCCGATGAGTTCGTCTTCCCTCCTCTCGAATCTCAACCACGCACCGAGAACGACTTTGGTATGAACATCGACAGCGTGTTGCCTGGCGGATTGAAGGCTTCGCCGGACTAGCTTCGGATCCGACAATCCCCGAAAGATCAAACCTTGTTCTATATATGCATCGGATTTTTCAAACTGCTGCGAGTTTTCGATCTTCCGGTACATACGAGCCAGGGCCTCGACGAAGTCGACAGATTTGAGGCACCGTTCGATCTGGGGCTCGAGAAGATCGGTCATAGGCAGGCCATAAGGGAGCAAAGTCTCGATCAATAGGCTCGGAGTCTCGTTCGGGGCTTGGTAGTTGCGACTCGATCTCGCCCGGATCGAATTCATCCGGATATGGTCATGGAGATGTTGGAAAAGTTTCTCTCCGTAACCACTGCCTCTGCCGCCGCCGCCCATGTCCGAGGCCGGACCGGACGGATTGACCGCACACACTTGGGCGCTTTTGCATCCGTCTATGGCTTTCAAGCTGCGCATTGTGGTGATTATGTTATTCTGCATCTTGGCATGCCGGATAACGAAATCAAATTGAACCTAAATCACGAGATTTCGGTGTCGGTTTAGAACCAATTCGTCGAAAGAATCACGAGGAAAAGAGAATTCGGAAATCGGAGAGATGAATGCAATTACCCTCCATGGCCTGCAAGAACCACCTATTCAACAGATGGAGATTAACCTGAAAGTGGGAGGAAAGGAAAGAGATTAGGAAGTTACGAGACGATGGTGATGCAGGCTAAACGATTCTAAATTGGTGTGTTTTCTTTTCTTTTCTTTTTTGATTTTCTTACCCTTCTCAAGATTAATTAGACAGCTAAAATAATTTAAATAAATAAATAAGAAGATGAGGAAATTGGAGGAGCTGGAATGAGGTTTGAGAGAAGAATGTGGCGAGTGTCTTACGTTGTAAGCCAACCAAAAGTTGAGAACAAGGGGGCTGTTTCAACGGTCGCTCACTTTGCCTATTTTGTCTTTGGATTAAATAGTTGTCTTTTCTAAAATAAATTATAGCTTAATAAAATAGTGTAAGTAGATAAACCTATTAAGACTCTCTCTCTCTCTCTCTCTCTCACCAATGCTCATTTTTATGTTTGTCGTAAATTATATGCGGTCCGATCCAGTTTGACTTGACCGGCCCGGTACCCCTTTTTTTTATTTTTTTACCTAGATCCTTATTCGAGTAGCTTGAATAATGAAGATTTTGAATTCTTGTTGGCCAAGCTATAAGCCATTTTGTTGCTACATGGTGGAGTTAATAATCGGAAATTACACTTGACGAGTATAATCAATATATAATTAGAATTATATTGGAGTTAAAAAAGAGGAGCTTGCAATATTAAGACATGCAAGTAATAAATTCTTTTCCTGTTTGGATTAGTTGATGAAATAAGGAATTTGATAACTAATGATATTCTATTATGGTACTTCTTGTTCTCTCAGTCTATCCATCTTTTTTCCCTCATTTTTTAGCTTCACCAAGGTTGATGGCCACAAGACAAGGATGAAGTTTATTTCACTCCCTTTTTTTTTTAATTAGTGGAAAAGAGCTACTTGTGCCGGTGACTTTATGGTCGTCATTGTAAGAGTTTCATATCCGCAATGAAATGTTTGAATTGAATTATAACTACTACTCACTTTGAGCGAGCCAACTTATTACCGTCACCCCGCCATGGCACTAGTGGGAGTAGAGCTGGAACTTATCCTATGTCGTGGCCTGACCACCGACACTTATGCACGAGCCAAACTTGTCCTTGTTGGTCCTTGTTCTTTTACGCTTAGGCGAAACAGGCTATATTAGGTTATGGGTCGTTGTATATCCCAAACGAGACAGGTTGTACTGGGCTTAGCCCCTCTATTTTTTTTTGGTGGGGCAACAAAGATAATTCAACTATGAAATAGACTTGTCATTGCCTGATATTGCAGATCTACTTACTCATAGGAATTGCGAAATTTTACCAAGTTTTGATCATTTATTTTCATGGTGCGTCGCCCAAACTAACCTTCATTGATGGAAGATCCTTTTGTTCAGAAAAGCACGAGTGAGAAAGATTCAATCAGCTTGGGGTCAAACAAATCTTGACCTCTTTCAAAATAACCACTCCAAAATGATCCACCATGGTGGATGGGTCTTGCCACGGCGAGGTGTGGCAAGGCTCTCGATGCAAACGAGTCCCAACCTAATCATCTGCAAAGAGAGTTGGGGAGCTCTCAACACAGTAGAAGGCCGATGACCCTCTATTTGAGCTTAAGCGCACATGGTCTCAATCGACTCTTTACTACTATTGGGAATCTCTTTTGCAGTCCATCGTGCATCCCATTTATGTATATTTTTTTTAACCTTTCAAATGGGGACTCAACTATTATGTCAAATTACCAATGTATACCTAAGTGGTAATGATTGGCGCCTAGCAAGTAGCGACCTTATATATAGGGCAGAAAGTACAGTAAAAACCACAATAGCACATCCATCGTGATCAAATTAACCTTTGTTCCAGACTCAGTCCCCCCGTGCCCCCTTATACGAGACCGCCATAGCAAAGCACTCCTTCTGTTGTCCTCCTGCCCTTAAGGAGAAGGACAAGAAAATGCGGTGAGGCGATCGTACCGAAGTTCGACTCCAACAATCAACTCCTCCAAATTTTGAATAAAAGAAAAAGGCTCCGGCAAATTACGCATCCAAAGTAGAGGACCACAGATGAGATTCGCCACTGACGCTTTGGACAAGAGGAGAAACCCCTGCCTCCATGGACGCAAAGTGCGATGACACTCTTAGATTATGTGAAGTCCGCGCGATCAATAGTTATGATTAATTAAGTTTATGTAAAGTCGGCACTCACATGAGATTTTGCCCAAAATAACTGCCATTGAATCACTAAACTGTTCCTGTTTCGTGTCTCTTGTCAGGAGGAAGAAGATTGATTCGTAAGATTCATCAGCAATTATGAAATCATAATGGCAAAATTCATCAAAAACAAACTCCCCAACTTTTTGTTTTTAAAGCTATAGGGAACAAAAAGTACGATTTAGATAAGCAAATCCAGCCTAAATCTCGACCGTATGATGTGCAACCGAGTGAGCATCAGAAACAGAAAAAGGAACTTGGGACTCCTGAAGCTGAACGTACAATCAAATAGGTTTCAAATAGTTTAGTGATCAACAATCTTTCTTAAAAATCCAGAACATAAGAAGTACCACAAAAGAAAAGAGGCAAAAGAACTGCACCTACTAAAGTTTTCCATAGTCCCAAGATTATATCTATAAAATAAAACCAAAATCCAACACTAAATCACACATACCCAAATCATATGTAACGCCATAAAATCAGATCACTGTCAACTGAATATGAAATCTTATCAGATCACTGTCAACTGAATATGAAATCTTTCTATACTAATTAATTAAACTGTTTGATGGGCGTTCATATTGTGCAGATTCTCCCCAGACCTGGCAGAATAACCCTTGAGCTGGTTCGCCTCCGGAAACTGAAGCGGGGGTTGAAGCTCCGGATATCCGGCGGGCTTGTCGTCGCCGTGGGCGTTGCCGCGGATGTGGCGGTGCTTCATACACGTCAAGACCACGAGGAAAATGAAGAGAGATGCGAACAGCAGCACCACGACCAGCATCATCGCCTTCCCCTTGGCGGCGAAGTCCCGGTCCTCCGACAGCGGGAGCTCTTCCTTCCGGGGACTGCGGTCGGGGGCCGTGAAGTTCACCGCGAAGGAGCTGCACCCGGCCATGCTGGCTGGCTTGGTGGAGGTGTCGGCACTTCAAGCGCGTCGCGGGGGAGGCTCTTGGGCGGGCTACGGAGGTCGCATACAGGGGAGGTGTTTTTGGTCGCGGGCTGCGGAGGGAGGTAGCAAGCTGACAACTTTGGTGGGCGAGGGGCGGAAATTGTGCGTTCACGTTCGGGCGGTGGGTCGCTGTGAGGCCTTTGTAGGCGATGGACTGGAGAGAGGATGTGAAGTAATGAGGAAGAAGACAAACAGGATGTCTGTCGTGAGCGTGGGCCTCCTGCGTCCGATATCTCTCTTCATAAAGCTTCCAAATTGCAGAATTACTGAAGGTAACAAGCACGACTAGAACCATCTCAAGGGATTTGCTTATCATCGGCATGTCATATAGGGATGCAATCGGCGATGATGGACGCAGAAATCTAACTCGGGATGCGAGATAAAAATTGAGATGGTGTCTCCCATCATCAGATCCATCTCTAAGCCCCGGAGGCTCTTGATGGTTTGGGGGACTCGAACTATTGATTATTGGAAGTCATTAGTTTCAGAATCCTGAAGCCCAGGCACGTTTCCAGTAATTCGGCGAGGTACCGTGTTCTCTAATTGTTTCTGAAAACTTAAGCTCTCGATACAATGCCTTAGCCAAATCTTGGGTTGTGAACATAGCACGCGTTTTGAAAGCTTTACAACCCAAAATTGTTCTTCCCTTTAAACATCTTCTGCTGCAAACAATTACAAGGAAGCAAAAACAAAATCCAGACGATGATCACCCAAGCAAAGGTCTTAATTCTTCTCAAGAAAATCCTAGCCAAATGTGACAATTATTGTAAACATAAAGTGAATCTTGCAATTGAAATCTAACACGGGACAAAGAATTTATAGGAGAAATTAATGGGAAATGATAAAGAACATTTGAGAGTTATGTGATTCCGAATGAATATCATTACCTACTTTACGAGGAAAGTCAACTACAAAGAATGCACTATAATAAGATAATTTCACAGAGTTACAATCAATCGTCCAATCTCTCATGTATCTCCCAAAGCTCCAATACACAAATTCACACCAGCTCTTGTGTTTCTCTCACCGAGATTCGCTAGAGAATATACGAGCTCGCAAGGTCCACATGACTGCCGGGCACCCACCAGATACCTAGTAACGAAACTGATCATCAAGGCAAGAGGCCTAACACGCAGACAAATTTGGCATGGGCGTTCGAGCTTAGGGACGAGTAGCTCTAGTCCCTAGCTTCGTCGGACTGCCAGCCTGGGCATTTGGCTTGGGCACCCGTTCCCTCTTTTCTCGCACCTCGAGCATCTCCAAACTTATCTCGTACCTATTTCAATTCTCTAGGGTCCAATGTAAACTCTGGTTCATCAAGAACTTGAGGTGCAAATTCAACACGATTAACCTTTAGAGGTTCACCCAATTCACCATGGGTTGAGTCTCCATACAGTAATTTGGCCAAGTTAGGGGTCTCATTCTACTAAATTAAATCATTCATATGTTAAGAAACAGTGAGACACGTCGGATTTCAAAATAAAATATACATTCTATTCTGTGCATCACATCATGTATAGTGCGTCCAAGGAGATAGAGGTGTCTTATTTTGTTTCCATCAGCTGGGAGAAAAAGCCTCCCTCAGATCGTCTAGCCAAGATGAATATCTTGGAAGCCTTATCCTTTTCAAGCCACAGACTTCGTTTAGCTTCATGTTTGGACCAATGTGGAACGAATATTCCTTCTCTTACAATTCATAGCATGGCAAATTTAGATGTGCAGTTTATGGAATTCAACAAGAAATGCCTTGTCAAATACACTCATGTCCCAAACATTTCAATAGCTAATTTCACTGTTTACATAACAAACAACAAATTATTTTATTAGCGTGTTTTATATAGTCCCTTCTATTTTGTGATTGGGGCATTTTAAGTCAACTTTTGTACTCCAGATAATTTCACGTGTTCCGCGCAGTGAAAGGTGGCTATAACCGTAAAGCATTAGAGGGTTGTCAGTGGATTTCCAGTTTAGGCTTTGAAGGTCAAACGTTCAAATGTTCCACCGACCGTATCCAAATTAACTCAAGTCAAAGTCACATTCATATGCCAAAAGGTTGTAACTTAACCAGTTAATAGAGCTTACAAGATGTTTCACGGGCGTTTAGATAGTTGGTTCTCAACCCCTATAAGCTTAATTACCAAAGAAAAGAATTCTAAAGAAATTATGTACGATGATGTGGGGTTGAGCATAGTAGAAATATGAGAAAAGTGCAAAGAAATTCCTAAACCATATGTACGAAATGTTATCAAGTCCTAAGCATTTTAATTATTTCAATTAAGTCCTAAACTTTTGTCAAAAAACTGCAATCAAGTCCAATCAATGAACAACATGTCACTCGAGAAAGTGCTTACAAGGGATCCTTAAATTGTACTTTGCAACATTTTTTTGAGAACTAATTGCATTCTACTATATAAGTTCTAGACTAAATTGAACCAATTAAAAGATTTAAAATTCAATTACACTTTCTGGTATAGGTTTGAGACTCGATCAAATTAACTTAAAGGTTCGGGGATCAATTGCATTCCGTACATAAAGTTTACAATATGCAGTGTAATTTTACATTAAGATCAATTCACGCCATCTTTAAAAACACTAAAAAAGGCGTGTCAATAGAGACCCGGCAATGACCGCTTCTTGTCATGTGTTAGACGATGATTAGTGTTTCAGCTCATTAACACGCACTTTCGTAAATACATAATACATACATACATACATACATACATACATATATATAAATATGTGTGTGTGTGTGTATGTATGTATGTATGTATGTATGAAGAGTTGCGTGTGAGAAGGAGTGGCGTGAGATTTGAGCGGTCTTAGATTCTCATTTCATGGATCAAACTGTGATGGCTCTGGCAGTGTTTTGTTCTTCTGTTTTATTTGTCAACCTCTTTCTTATCTTCCATTTTCTCTTAACTTTTGTGAAAAGAGAATTTTCTTTTTACTTTACTCTATGCTGCTCTAAGTAAAGACAAATTTACCGCTTGCTTCTGTTTTACTCAATGCATCAGATATTCCAGGGATTTCTTTCACAAATTCAGGTGGATCGACCTTATCCGGGCAAGATTCCACACGATAAAGCGCCTAGGGAAGTGTGCTCTTTTGGCAGCAACTTCTTCAATGATGCTACTTGTATTTGGTGGCCCTTTGGGACCATTCAAAGAGATCTCTAAAGATCACTCTCTCTCAACTTGAGCAAGTCCTTAAAACGTTTATAGAAGAAATAGATAGGAGAATCGTCTTGAGGTGAAGGATTCCATACTGTCTTTATATTCCCTCTTTATCGGGAAAATAAAGATAAACATGAAATTATGAAATCTCATGGTAGTAAAGATAGACACCACGTCATGATAACGATTTTGGTTACTACTAAATAGGCAGATATAGTAACTTCCCACATTTAAAACGAGTGAGGATGGGTTAAATGCCCTCGAACATGTTCCCAAGCAAGATGTAAAGCCCTTCTTAGGCTAAATAGAAGAACTTTTCCTTTGGGAGATTAGTATTATTCCTAATTTTGGGCTTTTTAAACATCATTAAGGTCTGTTTATTTGAAGAAAAATTATTTCTTAAAATTTATTTTTAACTTATCGATGTTTTGAAAACGTAAAAAATTAATCCATTTACAAAAAATTACAAATTTAGATTGGAGAAAAATGACTTCTTTTATGATAAGAAGGAAATCACTTTTTTTAAACTACAAAACAAATGAGAACTAACTTCTTTTCTTGAAAATAAGTTCCATGAAAAGCATTTTTCTTTAACATAAAGTTTTTAGTAAAGCAAATGCATCCTAAGTATTATTTGATAAATTTCCTAAATTGTTGACGTGTCTTGGTATATCAGCGACCGACACTCTAGGATCACTTCAAGAGAAAATATCTCTAGAATGAACTTGCATGGCCCATCAATCCCCAACTGAATAGGCAAACAAATTAATTTACCAATCGAAATCTGGTCCGGAAAATGAACTAGAAAAGAGCATTAACTTGAGAAAGTCATCATTCGAGATTGCTCCCGTGCTGAAAAGTGAAAGCTCGATTGGTTGTGATTTCACCCCCATCGATAAATAGAGTGATTTCAAGTGCTCTATGGCTGCGTTTGGCAACCACTTTGCCAAGGACCTTTAGGGGTCTAAAGGCCTTTAGGCCAAAAATTGGGTGTTTGGGAACCAGCTTTCGAAGTCCCTTGTGGGAAAGCAAATACTTGGGAAGGCTGAAAGCCCAAAGGCAGCCTTGAGGCCGCCTTGGGCTTTCAACATTCTCGGCATGCTGGGGGTCACTTGTTCACTTTTTTTTTTTTTCCAAATTTGTCCTCACGAATTTTTAGTTTTTCCAAAGGCGTGCCCTCGTATGAGCACCGTTCATCTTCTCCGGACGCCGGAGTCGCGCGCCGCCCGCCGGAGGTCGCAGTCGGAGGTCGCAGGTCCTCGCGGCGACCCAAATCTGGGTCGCCGGAGGTCGCGCGACCTCTCGTGCGACCAGGATCTAGTCGCGCGACCTCCGGCGACGCGCAGAGGTCGCGCGACCCGGACACCTCCCGCGACCCGGATCCGGGAGTCGCCGGAGGTCGCGACGGCGTCGCGCGACCTCGCGGCCGGATCCGGGTCGCCGGAGGTCGCGACGGGCCAAGCGACCTCGCCCGGCCCAGATCTGGGTCGCCGGAGGTCGACGGAGTCGCCACGCCCGGCCGTCGATGCACCGCCTTTGCCCTTCTTGGTTTTCATTTTTTTATTTTTCTTTTAATAATTTTTTTTTTCACAAAAGTCCTTTGTCCCCCAAACACCATTTTGCTCAAAGGTACTTCACAAAGGGCTTTTAAATTACAATTTACCAAACACAGATTTGCATTTTGAAAAACACATTTAACTCAAAGGTCTTTGCATTTTCCTAAAGACTTTCCCCAAAAGTCTTCCCAAACGCACCCTATGTCTCCTAGAAAAGGGATAAATAATGAATAAGAACACCATAAAAATTATAAATTTGTAATTATTTGAGTGTAATAATTATTTTTTTTAATCACTTGAATATCACATCGATAAAGGATTGTTCACTTGAATTTGTCTTGACAATTCATCCTATGTGGCTTTTAATATTAAATTATGACTCCAACATGACTTTTTAAATAATTTAAAGTCTAACGTGGATATTATTCGTTTGATGTGGCGAAAAAAGGCCAAAACGACATCGTTTTGGTTCTTTTGTTCCCCCAAATTCATTTGTTAATGGATCCTTGAATGATCAATTGGAAAGGTGGTCACGGACAACCATGGTAGAAGTTGCTTGAACTTTACTCATACCAGCCTTCTCTCCACTCCACAGCAAAGCGTATAAGTCTAGCTCTAGCTTCATGCCTCGTCCCTCACTCTCGCAAACGAAAGAAATTTGCTTGCTGTCTGCATTTAAATTAGCCATCATCACCACTGAAACATCGAAGATACAGAGAATCCCTTGGTATGTAGAGATCGCTGTCATGCTCCGCTCTGCGGCCGTAGAAGATGGCAATTCAAGCCGATGTCGGAAAGAGAGGGCTCATCTAATTGAAAAGCATAAGGTAGGGCAAGAAGTTGTTCACGCCTTCTCAAACTGGGGTTAGGTTTTGTATGCTTTGATTTTGCCCCAGTTAATAAAGTGGGGGCAAATAGATGTGAAACATAATGACCCACATCGGCGGATTTATAATAATTTAATTTTATGTTAGATTACCTAAACATACAAATTAGCAATGATACTAAAGAGAATAATTTTTTACCAACATAATACTCAAGTGATCGAAAAATAAATTATGGCACTTAGGTTACTGTCATATGAAAATTATGATACTTATAATATCATTATTTCAATGACTTTTGTCGATGTAATCTAAGTGAGGCTTCCTATACATAGGCATATATTCCTGCGAACTCAAGGTCCATGCGGATGCTCTATAATCTAGGCCAAATATTCTTAACCGAGAGGATTAGCTATTATTGGTTCATTTTCACTTTGTCCTTCCTCATATGGTCTATTCCTAACCTCCATGGGGCAGGCGTAGTTCTCTAGATCTCCTACAATCATTGTACATTGGTCAATCTAGGGTATGCATGACAAAATTTCCCAAAAATTGATTTCTCAATTTCTATTTGAAATTGAGAAGTTAAAAATTTTAAACTTTTATGATTTTTTTCTTTAAATCTATTTATGAAGTAAAAATCTGTTCCAAAAATAAAATAAAAAAATTAAATTATATTACCAAATGGATTTCTATTCCAAACCTATTCCGAAAAATAGAGAAATAGATAAGTAAAAATTTTATTATGCGTGCTCTCTAAAGGTCATTGGCGATGTTCCCTTCTCCTAAAGAAAGGCTCAAAGTGCCTAGGTTTTTCTAGGCTGTATCCAGATCAAGGGTATTCGTCGTTGTCTTCCTCAAAGATAAGAGTGTTACCTAGTTCAATCATAGTCTTTCCACTCTGTGATGACACCTGTTCTGGCACCAGAGCTTTGTCCCAATGCATCGAGTGTAATTTCTTAAAAGTAGATTATTCCCTTAGGAGTGGGGTCCGTCCTGATGGGATCTTGTCCATTGACATGGCCCTTATTCCCACGTGTGCAGTATTCGTATTTGCTTCCAATAGCCCCACCGACGAAGTCCTTTACCTTAGCCCTGTTTTCGAAGGCATTGATGAGTCTTTCAATATCAGTTCTAAATGCCACCTATTTTATTCGATAGAGGGAAGGCCTCGACTTGTTCATTTAATTCTTTTATGGCTTTTTCCTAAATTTCTAAGATGATCCGAGCAAATTGATCAAATGGATCTTCTTGGACATTCTCAGCAAAAAACTGAGATTTGTTGGTCTCCCATCCTCAGGACCATCTCTAGCCTCGGAGGCTCTTGATGGGTTAAGACTCAACTCTTGATTATTGGAGTCATTAGCTTCACGATCCTGAAGCCTAGAAATCCTCCTAGTAATTCAGTGAGACATAGTTTTATCCCATTGTGGTCGTTAAAAATGTGTTATGTTTATTTTTGTCAAGTTGTGTATATTGGAAATTCAATGGTTTTAATGTTAAGAGCCCGAGGATGATTGATGGCCAATTATAGTATCAATTATGACTTCAAATCAAAAGAGAATGGATTCTAATATGCCCCGAAGCCTCAATTGACTTTGTATAATTCCAAGTAAATAAGGAAATTATAAGAAACTTTATTGAATTAGAACAGAAGATTTACATTCTTGGATGCCACATGCCATATCTGCATGATGACTAAGATTAAACATAAGAGCTTCTTCAAGGAAATTAATGAAGTGCTAGGGATGAAAAAGGCTTGCAAGACACGGTTGGAAATCGTTTATAATTGAAGTACTGGAATTAGGAAGCCCGATCTAATGTGAAATTGAAATTCAAACTAAAGAAAAATCTTATTCGAGTGATCTTCTTCAAAATTTGGTGACCCTTGCGAATTCTGATGACTTGATTGATGCTTTGTGAGTGTACACTCCAAATTTAACGTGCGCCGATAGATATGCTCTTTTATTCCCACCGTATCTTTATGAGCCAAGTGCTTCTTGACTTACATCTTACCTGGGGATGATTTGTACTTGCTCCCGATCCTTTAGCTACAACAATCCTTTGGTTGATGGATCCTTCATGACTTAGTCTTCAACTTCCATCACATTTCAAGCCAATCGATTATCGTCACATGTTATGAACTTCACTTAGATGATACTCATGATTGGTGAGCTCGTCAGAGTTCCATCGATGAGTTTTTCTGAGCTAATCATATTCCTATGAGCTTTATGATTGATGGACTCATTAGCCATTTAATCAAATGGTTCCTTATGGTTAAGTGTACTTGTTATAAACTGGTCTAGGCCATTATATTCTTTACGTTTGCACCCAGATTTTGGACCCAGTGACCGTACACATGAGAATGGAAGCATTGATGATCCTGGGGAAAAAATAACAGTGGACCCTATGATCAGTCAAGTCACGAGGTTGTAACATCATACACTGCATAATGGAATCCTATTATGGGACCCAGATAATCGATTGCTAAGATTGGAATTTATGTGCATTGGAACGAAGGCCGGTCTAGAGGAAGCGACAGACGATCTTGGAATCTACCCTACGATGAACTTTCTTTTGGGCTCGAGATGGTGAAGATATTTGAGCATTGTACAAGGTACAAATGCTTCTGGCAGCAAATAGGAAAAGACGAATGAATACAATAAGGCAAGCAGAAGTCCCTAAAGTAATTCAGTAATCCACCCTCTCATGCTCGGGTGCTCGGAGGAGGGAAAGTTAGGTTTTCTTTTTTGTCGCTTGGTGTCTGGGGAGAGCTCGGACGGTCCGAACCGTCCCGAGGAACCGCTCCTCCTTGCATTCAACTAGAGTTCGATGGTGATGGTTGAAGAGAGACAGGACATTCCAAGTTTTCATCGGAAGGAGCTCGAGGGTAATGGAGGGTCCTACGTGGTTAAAACCCGGCTGTCGTCGACCGGCTGGAGATTTCAAACATCATCACTTATTCGAGTTTAAAAGGGAAGAAAAAAGTGGTTGGCTTGGCCACTCTAGTACAAAGTTAGAAAAGTTAGAACAAGCCAAATACAGGGGTGACACATGAAATTTGATGGGAATAGCGCTGATCTCGATATTATATTAAAAATTCCAATTCAAAATCTGAACATGTTAAATGGAATGAGATCATTTGTATATAAAAAGCATATAAGACTTGTTAAGAAGAGATATGGAATAATATTTCAATATAAAAACGAGATATCAGAAGTCTAATTTCTTATTATAGGGAAAATTTTGAAAGGAAGCAAGCTCCTTCAACGTGCCTCGTCAAACCAGATTCCACTCGATAACCAATAGTTACGAGTCGATCTAATAATAAAGCTATTCCATCCTTCATCATTTGTCCATTCTGAGATTTTTATTTTTGCCCCGAGTCACTAGGATGCCCGGGTAATTAAAGATGGTAGGTACATGATGTTAGGGAAATTCCTCAGTAGGCTTCGGTCCATCCTACCCCTAGACCCTAGGGGTGCCTTGTCCTATGCTAGAGACGTTTCCCAAAAACCATGTTCGTGGCTCCCTATAAAGAGAGGAAAGGAGCAGCTGTACTGTCGCGGCCAAGTTGTTCCCTCGAGCGCGGCATCCAACGACTGCTGAAGCACCAGTGTACAGGTGCGTGTCGTGCATGTCAGTTCTTAAATCATGTGGTTTCTATGCGAAATTCGTATGGTCCGATCAGTGAAATGTATCCGCTGCGAATGCTCCCTCATGTCAGCACTATCTCTTTCTCTCTCTCTCTCTCTCTCTCTCTCTCTGCACCACAAGATGGGATAGCTTCATCCCTCGATTCAGATTTTCGTAATTAAATCGAGTCAAAAATGGTGTTGAGATACGTGTGGATCATATTTGAAAAGTTTGATAATGATGAATTGATGTGACATGGTACGGGGCAGTTATCCTACTTGGTTTACAATTCATCTGTATATATTTTTTAGTAAATATAAATCCAATGATGTTGATTAGCTCAAACTTAAACTCCATTTTGACAATCTTCTCAAATGAAGATATTTGGTTTATGTCGTGCTCCCAACAAATAATATGAAAGTCAATGAATTTCATCAATGCGGTTTCTCAGCGGCCCAGGTGCCGTGGTGTAGCAACCATGCTCTGACAAAGCCCTTAATGGTTCAATCTGGAAAAAGAGACTAGAGATGAAAGTGCGTGTACATGAATTAAGAGCAAATATACCTAACATCAAAGATATGCCGGTCCATTTGGATATGTTGATTTAGCAATGAAGATATGTTGATCCAACTGAATATGTTGATTGGCTCGGATTTAAACTCCCTCACGACTATCCCACCAACTGAAAGTATTGGACTTATGCTATGGTCCCAACAAATAGCATTCCACACATTGAGAACGAAAGATCAACGATTAATTACCTCCTCACAATTTAGCTCAAAATGTTCATGCCAACTTGAATTTCCAAAGGCAAATAACATCCTAAGTGCTGCAACTTGGCACATGAGAACACATAAGTGCCAAAACTTCCAAAAAAATACATTTAATTGTCACTTTAATTATAAAAAAAAAAAAGGACACTTATGTGCCAACTTCAACGAGGTTTGCTAGAAATCCGACGTAGTCAAGATGCAAAATGACATTGTTTTGGCGTGGTTTGCTAAAACGACATCATCCAACGTCATCTCGCATAATCTACATGGACGGTATGATGTCATTCATCCTGTTTATGTGAATAATTTTTTAAAAAAGAAAATGCCACGTCATTTAAAATTCTCACCGAAAAAAGTCATATAAGCTATTTGATCGGAAATTCTTATTGTTGGCACTTAAATGAATCTTTTGAAAGTTTTGGCACTTATATATCTCATCATGCCAAGTTGTGGCATTTAGGATATTCTTCTACGGAACTTCAGACATGATATCGAATACTATTCCAAACCCGAAATCGAAAGTACCTCTTCAGAGAACTCAACTACACCTCTCACCTTTCGTTTTCCCTTTTTTTTTCCCCTCTGAGGGGTCTCTTTATGCCTTGGTTCCATCACAATCCATTGCCGGTGCGAATTCGCTACCGTTCTCCTTCCCGACAACTCGCGAAAAAGTATTCCGAATTCTCATCCGAAAAAGCAATTGTAACTTTCGGCTAGTCAAGATGCTAGTGCCTTTCATCCATGTGGCCAATGTTGGGCATTGCGTCAACGTAGAATTGGGCAAATTTTCGTGGTGTCCGTTTGATTGAACGCGGCCTATGTCACCCAATAATTCATTGGAGTACATATCTATTTCCAATATTTCCAAATGATGTGCTTCGGCCATCCTCCAACGAATTTTCGCCGAGCCTGCTTGGCGCCATATCGGCGATTTGTTTCGGCGAAAAAGAGAGGAATAGTTACCTCCAAAATGGATGATATATCTTCAGGTACAAGATCGTGAGAATTGAACATGGAACAAGGTCCGATCATGACAACCTAGCCCATCTCTGATGTAAATCCTATTCAATCTCCCAAAACAGCAGCTAGGAATTGTGCTCAATTACTCGATCGGTTCTATAAAGGCTCGTTTGGTAACGATTTTATTTTCGAGAGTAAATTTTGATCAAAAATGATTTTTTTTTATTATGTTCACGGGAATAAATTCTAAGTATTTTAAATCGTTTGATAACTGTCCAAAATATCTAATTCTGAAATAAAATTGCATTTGGTATCGCGCTAATTGATTCTCGTTTCAAATTAATTTCTTTTAATTTTTAAATAATTTTTATAGTTTTTTCCTTTTCTTTTTTTTTCTTTTTTCTTATATTCTTCTTTTCTTCAGTCGATCCACGGACCGCGACCGACCGCATGAGGGCTAGTGACCTCACCGAAGCATTGCCAGTCCTCAGCGAGGTTGGCCCTCATCTGCCGAGTCTCGCTGGTGGCCAAGCTGGTCTCGTTGGGGCTGGGTGAGACCTGCCTGGCCATCGGCGAGGCTAGGCGAGCCTCGTCGGGGCTAGGTGAGGCCCGCCTGGCTACCGGTGGCGTTGGGCATCGCGAGGCTTGCCCAGCCCGGTGAGGATTGGCCTAACCAGATCTGATGAGGCCGAGCCTCGCTAGTGGTTAGGCTTGCCTTCGGCAGCTCGCCGGACTAATTGCTGGCGACCGGTGGTGACGGACGGTGGTGACGGTGGTGGATGGTGGCGGACAACAACCGTGCGCGATTGAAGAAGAAGAAAAGAGAAGAAAATAGTTGATTTTGATTATTTTTTCCTGGAACAAGAATCACATTTTTTTTTTATTGATTTGACTCCAAATCTATTCCCAGGAACAAAATTTTTTACCAAACGCGATTCTGGACCCAAAATAATTTTGGGAACAAAAAATCAGAATTTAGCCCTATGTAGATGGTTACCAAATAAGGCCTAAGTTTTCCTTAGAGAGATTCTGTTTGTGGGCCTGCGGTCGTTGGTTTCTCCACGATCTTTCTCGACTTGCCCTTCCATTGATCAAAAACTGAGCCTTGCATTCCATTCGAGTTCGAGTAAGGAAGGACGAGTCGTTGATGCCTATTTGGTTAGCATTAATGTCCAGTGCTCGAAATTGATATTCCCCCTTCCATTGGGCTAAATTAGGAGTGGTTACACGATCAGTCGTGATGCTTGTCTTGCGACCTGCATGTGCGAGATGCCTATTTACAGATGCTAATCCGCAGAAGATTTTTCTTTTTTCTGCTGCAAGATGATGAGTCATGCTGAGTCTATCCACCGTAATGTTTAGCGGAACACTTTCGAACTCATGCCAAGTAACAAACCAAAGTGAGATTCTACTCTTAAAATCAACGAGAATTTCACCATTTAGATTCTAGCCATGGCTACCGCAGATAACAGATATTCCCAGACAAGTTGCACGTAAAAGGTCGAATATCTGCAATATAATTGAAGCCATTCGGGATGCTAGATGACCTCGGAACTCACGCATGGGGAACCTTTCAGGAGTGGCCAGCGAAACGCTTCAAGAACTCGCGAACCGGCTCCGACAGTACGAGCTGCCGCTAGGACTAGAAATCGACCACAAAGAAGAGCAGTGTGGCGATCTATTTACAAAATCCAAAGATGGGGCAAATGATCAATCCCAGTGTGCTCGAGATGGCACTTGTTGCTGTCCCATGGAGCCGAGGAGGAAGAGACGAGCTGCCGTCTTGGTGTGCCTCTTTGAAGGCCAGGAGGAGAGCTTCGAGTCATTCTTACTAAAAGATCGATGAAACTGTCCTCTTATCCTGGTATAATGAAATCTGCGCCTCGTACAGATCGTTTCATAATCATTTGCTTATGCGCTAATATAATTCTGTCATTCGACGGGTTATCTGTTGAAATTTGATATAAACGAAGATATCTTTGTGTCGATGTCACGTACCCTTTGAAGATATTTGCTAGTTTTGTTTTGGATTCGAATTATGAATATAGAGAATGGACAAAGTATCCAGTTGACCCCTCAATGATATGGCCATGCTAGAATTTCATGTTCCAATCAATGATCTCTACATTTCTTAAGTAAAAAATCCCTAAAGCAGCATATCAATTGATCACTTAAGTTATTATGAATCTATTCTTTGTAAGGTGAAAACAGATATTAACATCGTCAACTTGCTTATTTCTGAGAATACGTCAGTTTCATCCTCTGCAAGAACAAGATTAATCGCCTTGATTAGCAGTACCTCTAGAGTTCAGTTCTGACAGTATATGATTCTGTGTCACGAGAAACAGGAGATGTTGCATTGCCGGGTGGAAAGATGGAAGAACATGATAAGGACGATGCTGCAACCGCATTAAGAGAAGCCACAGAAGAGATTGGCTTGGACCCGGAAATGGTTCAAGTCGTTGCGAATTTGGAACCCTTCTTTTCTCAGGTGTACTACGATAATTTATTCCCTTGCTGTCTGCAGTATCTGTGCTCAATTATTCACTTGTGTCCTCACCGTTGCACTTAAACCAGCATCCCTTCGAGGTCATTCCCGTCATCGGCCTACTCGCCAAGATAGAAGATTTCACGCCCTCGCTGAATGCGGATGAAGTGGATCTGGTTTTCGACGTCCCGTTGGAAATGTTTCTGAAGGTTTCTTCCTCTACGCATTATTCTTCCCCTCTTTATGTACTATCTAATCACGACATATGAACCTTATCAATATTCAGTAACCAGTCTGTACGATTAAGATGGCCATGAGATAATTTCCACGTTATGTCTTGAGCAACACAGGAGGAGAATCACAGATGTGAGGAGAGAGAATGGCTAGGATGGAAGTACATTCTTCATGTTTTCAATTTCCAACCGCAGCAAGAGACTCTCCGCATATGCGGATTGACAGCGAGAATTCTGATCCGGGTGGCGTCAATCGTTTTCCAGCGACCTCCTTCGTTCGACCTGCACACTCCCGACTTCCGACAATTGCAGCAAGTACTCGAAGATATCAGACGGAAAACTTGAAGTTTGGCACTACGGCAAGCTAAGCACTGGGGCCGTGGTCCTTACATCTATTGAGGTAAACACAAAGATAACGACGACGACCAGGTGCAGATCATGGTACCCTTATTTGCACCGCATAATACCATTTTCTCGGTTGCAGATTCAAGTAACGAATTTGCAGGATTATCATAGCGAACATAAATGATCATTGTAATCCGTTTACTCTCTCGGATCATCTGATGTTCTCAATCATAACTCGCTGTGTCGAATCGAGTAGTATTAAGGTATGATTAATGCTTAGTGAGAGAGGTTGAGGGGGATAACTGGTTTGTTTCAGATTCTCTATTCACCAAAACACACAGATGTACAAGAACAGTAAGAGTATCATTTAAGGTTTGATTACAGCAACTTTCCTGAGAAGCCCGGAATTCTAGCACTGTCGATACGTTTATATACACTCCATCTGTCCTCGAAGAGCACGTCTGCACATTGCACGATCAAGCGAGAACAAGCGATCAGCTCACAGATTAATGGTTACGCCTCTAGCGCCATTTATATAGGGCGAACGCGCCATCATCTCCTCTCCATGAGACGTTGGGTTGTTCCAGCCGTGTCTCGTGGGGTCGTACTTCTCTCCGTCGCCCCAAAGCGCGTAAGCCTCCTCCCCGTGGACGGCGTCGTCACCTATGATGAGCTGCTCGTCGGGCATTCTCAACGGCATGACCAGCCTAATGCCGAGACAAATGACTGTTGTAGATAATATGTTCCACCCGATCACGAACAAGGCTGCGACGACCTGCTTCAAGAACTGGACCCTGCCCGAGCCGCCATAGAATGCGCCCCTTGTGTTCGGGATCGGCAATACAAGATTGCAGAGATGCGGCTCGGCCAAAAGCCCGGTGAGAAGCCCTCCCAGCAATCCAGCAACGGCGTGCGTGTGGAACACGCCTAGCGTGTCGTCGACCTGATCACGAGTCACCGCAAAACATGAGTCGGATTATGGTTCTTGTTCTACCATCTATGGCTTGTTTTGGATCAAGAAGCTTTATTTTGACCAGACAAGTGTTGAGAAAAAGCTTTATCTTGTGTGCAAGGGGTGTTGTGTAGAGTGTAGGGGCAGAATGGTAGGGGGTCTTGTGCAGAGCGTGTTGGGTGTGGCGTGAAAAGAGAGTGTATAAAGTGTGCAATGTGTAGTGGTGTGGAGTGCGTGCGTGAGTTGTAGAGAGGCGAGTGGTGTGTGTAGGGGTCTTTAGTAGGGATGTCAAAAATCAAATCAAAAATCAAATCGAAACCGAAAAATTCATTTTTTTCAATTCGATTCTCATTAAAAATCGAAATTTTTGTTATCAATTCGGTTTTTATCGATTAACTGAACTTAACCAAATCAACAAATTAATAATAGCTTATTTCTTGAAAATAAGAAATATATACAATAGAAAAAAAAAACAAATGCAAAAAGTTAAAAACCAAAAATCGAAAAACCGAACCGAACCAAAATTTCGATTCGATTCGTATTCATTTGGGTCTCATTCGATTCAATTCAAAAGTTTTTCTTAACATTCGGTTCGATTTTTCAAAAAAATCGAATCGAATCGAACCGTTTAACACCTTTAGTCTTGATAGTGTTGCGTATGAGTGTGAAAGGAATTGTGTAGAGTTGTCCAAATATTGTATGTGGTGTAAGAAAATATTGTAATAGTGAAAGTCATATTTCTTAAATTATATTTGTATCACGCAAGTTCTCATAACTTTTACATCTTCCTATATTGCTATTTGTTTGTTAACAAGGAAACTATGATCAGACCTTATTGTATCTGACTCCCGACAAATGGCAATAATCATATGCCTTAAATAAATTAATATTCAATTTATTTGATTCAAATCTTGATCCCTCAACCAACTTTCAAGGGAAAAATTACCAAAAAAAAAAAAAAAAAAAGTCATAAATTTATGGCACTTGAACTCATTATGTCTTAAACCTTTTAAATTTAGTCAATTTTTAGTAATAAATGTCATGACAATTTGCAAATTTCACATTAAACTTTTCAATTATGTCAATTTAGTTATAAACTATTCAATAATTTGACAATTTAATCATTCAAGCCAATATTGAACAAAAATAGTTAATATAGCGATCTAATTAGCGCTAATTATCCTATATAAAATTAGCAACACTAGCACAGATAACTTTTGCATTTTTTAAAATTTAAAATTTTCTTAGTTCTTTAATTATTTTTTCTTTTCCAACCTTAGGTTAGCTAACCCTTGCCTAGTATGGGCGAGGGCATCATGGCCCTCACAAGCCCCAAGTGAGGGCCTAGGTCAATGGCCAAGAGGGCATAGAGGCCCTAACCTGTGGCCAACGATCTCATCGTCTCAAGGTTGGAAGAAAAAAGAAAAGAACAAAGAAAAAAAATTAAAAATTCAGAAAAATTAAATATAAAAAAATGTAAAAATCATCCTAGTTAGCATTGATTATACCACATAAGACGATCGATGTTAATTAAACTGTCACATCAACTGTTTTTAGTCAAAAATGACCAAAATGATTAAACTGGCAAAACTTCAAAATATTTAAAATTAAATTGGCACAATTTAAAGGTTTAAGACTTGATTAATAAATTATCAAAATGTTTAGGATTAAATTAATCAAAATAAAAAGATCAAGATTAAATTGATATAAATATGATAAAGTTTAAAACGTTTTTGATCATTTTTCAACTTTCAAGAGATTACTATTATTAAGAGCGGACCGTTCAAAAATTAGGAATGTAATGGGAACGCATACAGCAACTTGGACATTGCCAAGCCTCCATCAATAATTGAGCAGGACGAGGGAAAAAGCACGGTTGACAAAATTGAACACAAGCGTCACTTTCATCTTCTCTCCCACCCAAAATCACAAATATCAAATTCCCTCTTCACGTGTTAACGCAATGCTACTTTATACCCTCTACCTTATAAAAACCTTACTTTCCAATGTGAGATAATTCTCCTGAACGAAATGACCAAAATGCCATTTCTCATCAACTTGACTAACTCAACATAAATGCTAACCTCCATTTCCAACAATCCACCCCACCCATGCCTCATGGCCGGCCATCATCAAATCGCCGCCACCACCGCTGTTGTAGGCAATCTCATCCTACTCTCATCGCCGGCGCCCATCTCTTTCTCTTTTAAGCGTGTCGTCCTTCTCTTTCATCCATGGCCTAGAAGAGGTCGGCGGCCTTGACTTAAGGAGGCGGGGACGGCAACAGCGCTAGATATGACGCAGGATAAAGGATGGGCCACAGCACAGGAAGCGCGGATGGCGGCCAGCAGTGACGGCGGTGGATGGAAGTGGCTGAAGTCGGTCGGCGTGGCTGGGAACTTAGGGTTTGCATTGGAAGTTTGGGGATCTTGAAAGGAGAGCAGGGGTAATTTGGGAAGTGGCGATTATGCAAATAAATCTAAGTTGCTAACTCATGGGACGGGATGCAATTTGGTATCACAAGATGCAAAATGATAATTATCGAGGTCAAAAGTGAATTGAATTTTTTGGTATTTTTCTCATTATTAACCTATAGACTTACGCAATTATATACGCTTGATATGTATTTGACCGTGACAAATCACTTTTGTAAATAAGCAAGAATAAAAATTATTTATATTTACCTTTTGAAAAAGACTGGATTTCTTGTGGAGAATCATCATGGAGACCCATGGAATGCTGCCAGAAAGTATCCCCATCACTATAGCCGCCCACGAGGGCACAACACCTAGAAAATTATTGCCATTCTTAGTCAACTCCAAATCATAATCGTGCCTCCCATTTAATTAATTTCCGAAAAAAATTTATAATCTAATCCCAAAAAAAATTATTTTGAGAAAATAAATTAACGAAATATCTTTGCTACCTGCTCCAGGCGTGATGCAAGCCAGGCCCGTCACCATCCCTTGGACGGCCCCGATCACCGACGGCTTCCCGAAGAACACCACGTCGAGCGAGGTCCAGATCAGGAGGCTCGTGGCGGCGCATATGTTGGTGTTGAGGACGGCGACGGGGGCGGTGATGTTCGCGGCGTACGGCGCCCCGCCGTTGAACCCGGACCAGCCCATCCACAGCAGGCCGGCCCCGGCCATCATGAGCAGGACGTTGTTCGGCGAGAACCGCTCCCGGTCGCTCTTCAGCCTCGGCCCGACCTGAAACACCGTCACCGGCAGTTCAAATCATTACAAATCGAATTAGAGCATCGAATCGAATCCAAGATTTTTCAACGTTTGATTTTTATATTGTTCTGAGCTCGAGGTGCCATCGATTTCCACATGATGGTCCCGGAATGGAAAGCTTGGGCGGGCGCGACGACGTGCATGGACATATGTTCAGAGACACGAGGTTTCATGACAGATCGAGGCCTCGATTTTTTTAAATTAATCGAACATAAACTAAACTTTTCATGAATTTCATGATAATAGAGTAAGGTTTGTCAAATGATAAATGCATAGCGATTAGCGATAGATAATTTCTCCCATCTAAATTTACTTGGCCCTTTTCAATTCGGTACTTACCCAGTAAGCGGCGGTGAACCCGGAGATGCCGGACGAGAGGTGGATGACGTAGCCGCCGGAGTAGTCGATGGCGCCCCATTGGTAGAGAAAACCGCCGCCCCACAGGCTGAACGCGCCGACGGTGTAGGAGCAGATCAGCCAGAGCGGGACGAAGGCCATCCACGCCTTGATGTTCATGCGGCCGAGGACCGAGCCGGCGAGCAAGACCATGGTGATCGCCGCGAACTGGAAGTGGAAGTAGACGAGCGTGGCCATGGGGTAGAACGGCTCGACGGCGCCCCTCTCCGGCGAGCCGTTGTCCCCGTCGTGCGCGGCGGTGGCGGGCAACTTGGCCCGGCCGATGAGGTACGCCTGGCTGAGGGCGGGGGCGCCCTCGCCCCACATGGGGACGAGGCGGTCCCCGAAGGCCAGGCGGTAGCCGACGAGGACCCAGATGATGAGGACGGCGGCGAAGGCGTAGAGGGCCATGAAGGCCGAGTTCACGGCCCACTTCTTCTTGACGATGCTGGCGTAGAGGATCACGAGGCCCGGCATGCTCTGGATCCCGACCAGGGTCGACGCCGTCATCTGCCACGCGTTGTCGCCCTTGTTGAGCCAGTCGGGCACCCCCGGGAGGTGGGACACGTAGGCCTGCGGGACGGCCATGGCTGGGCGGCGCCGAGCTTCGACTTGCCGGAAATTGGAAACGAAAGGATCGGAGAGGGGAGAATGTTCAGAGAAAACGGTCTAGCCGGTGCTCTCTAATTCCGCTTTATAGGTGGTGAATATCGATGCATTTTGGATTAGAATAAGACGCACGATGCTGGTCCAAAGCTCGGTCTTTCAAAGCGCATCGAAGGTTCTCCGTACGAATGAAGGACGGATGGGAAGTGTGAAACGGTGCCAGATTTGTCAACGAAGGCGAGTTTTATTAGAGGCGACGAAGACCCGAGTCGGCCAGGATTTACAGCTGCCTCAACCGAGTATCGGATCCAACCCAACCGACCAGTTTTGGGCGATTCTAGGGGACGTCAATTTGGAACCCATGATTTTCAATCCGATCCCCGGCTCTAGGGTAAGGAGATCCATTAATATTTTTTTTATTTTGTTTATTTTTTAAATAAGTAAAGTGTAAACATAAACCCTAAAATTCTCTCACATCTTGTTTATTTCATGATAAAGCAAATCTTTTTTTCTTTCGTATTGCTATTTTGATTCATCCAACTTGCTCCTTTTATCTCTTATTTCTTTATTTATTTTATTTTCCTGTAAAGACTCCCTAATTTAACCTCTTTGGCTTACTTGCACCTTCCTTAAATTCCTAAATCCGATGTTTATGGAAAAGGAATCCGCCGACTCCTCCTTTTTTCATGAGTGTCCCTACAATCAATCTTATGTTTATGGAAAAGGAATCCACCGACTCCTCCTTTTTTCATGTGTATCCCTACAATCACGGTCCCATCATCTCTCGGTCTTCTTCGCAAATTTTGGACGAAATCCCAATTTGGAATTACAATCTAGATTGACAATTCAATTAATCCAAAACTTTCGGCGACTAAGAAATGTGAATTTTTCCAATTCGATTCACAATTCCTGAGTGGAATCGGAACGAGAAGAACGTGAAGTTATGGAGAAAGGAGGGAGAGAGAGATACGCGGTGAAGTGACACGATGAGCCCATCAAGAACAGAAAGACTTTGACGCGCATGACGAGAGGGGATTGGAACTCTGGGGAGGCCGCGAACATGCCACGGTCAAATTCTAAGTTGGGGAATTCGGGCGTGATCGTGAACCTTTTCGGGGGAGGAGATGCTTCGGGACTTTTCATACGGAATGGGACGAAGAGGCAGGGCGATTCTCGAGGAGGGATAACGACGTCGCTTTGCGATCCCTCGAAGCAACATCAAAGAAGTTTCTCTCCCTCGAGTCCATCAAGAAACAATATCTCTCTCTCTCTCTCTCTCTCTCTCTCTCTCTCTCTCTCTCTCTCTCTCGGGCGCATTTATTGACCTATAATTCTTGGAAACGCTAGGCCATGACCGTCGTATGGAGCGTCTAATTGCACAAAAACAGCGTCGTCGATGAAGGGAACGACTTGAATTCCACCCGGATTTTTCGCCCACCATTTTTTTCTGGATATATCTCGGTTTATTTGGTTGTGGAGGAGAAGCAGCCGAGCTCATTCCCTTCGCTTCCTGGGCCCAAAGCAGTGCAGTCTTTCCTGGCCAAATCAAGGATTTGGGGCTTCTTGCTACGCAACAACACAATAGAAATCCCGTGAGACGTTACCAAATACCGAATAAGATATTTTATTGTCCTCCCAAGACTCTAGACGTAGCCTAAATGAAATTTGATACCAACAAGTCATCGATAACACTAAATCATCTCGGATACCTAACAAAATTGCCTGATGCCTTCCTAGAGATAACCTGATATAACAACAATTTTGCCAAGATTGGCGCATGATTTTCGTTAGGAAATATGACGGGGGAATATAAGCAGAAAGATATCATCTATACACCATCTGCATATTCGCCAAGCAAAACGTGCATCGACGGAAATAATGAGATCCCGCTCTCGAGGTAACGAAAGCATCGAATTCAATTGACCAAGTGCAAAACCATATAGGAATCTCGCCTTGTCGCATTGAATTTCGCAACGAAAAATCAACGGTCGTCCATTCGCACGCGAATTTCTCAAATCCTTTTTGTGTTTTTTTTCCGGGAAGTTTCCCGTAGCAGTACCTCGATTCATCAATGCCCAATTTCCGTAAATTTTGTCCTGGCAAGTCATTGGGATGACTCGTCAAGACATGGAAAGACGTACTGATTATATTTAAAAAATATATTTTCGCTTTACTTATTTCTTTTTTCCTTTTCTCTTTTTGAACTCTAAACTAGTAAAGTCACCTATGACATTATATTTAAAAAACATATTTTCGCTTTACTTATTTCTTTTTTTCTTTTCTCTTTTTAACTCTAAACTAGTAAAGTCACGTATGATAGACAAGGATTGTTGGGCCCTCACCAAAAACTCAAAGCCCTCTCTTGAATGTGGCGAGGGCATCGTGATCCTTGCTAGGTTCTAAGCAAGAGCCCAACAGCCTCACCCATAGCTAGTGAGGACTCAGTTAACTTGCTTGGGGCTGGCAAGGGCAATTGCAATGCCCTTGCCTACCAAAGGGTGCGAGTCGCGATCCTCATCTAGATCTGAGCAAAGGCCAATGCCTTTACTTGTGTCCTCACCTAGATGAGCAAAGGCCAATGCCTATGGCTTGTGACTAGTGAGGACGCTATGATCCTTGACCCTGGCTTGTGACCAGTGAGGACGCTATGATCCTTGACCCTAGCTTGTGGCCGATGAGGGTTATAAGAGCAAAAAAAAAATAAAAATAAAATCACAAAAATTAATAAAATATAAAAAAAGTATGAAAATATTATTAAAAATTATCCATATCAATGTTAACTAACACTCATGTGAATAATTTTCAGCTAAAATTGATCTATTGATTCAATAATCAACTAAAAAATTTA
Organism: Eucalyptus victrix; assembly: GCA_016097545.1. Classification (NCBI taxonomy): domain Eukaryota; kingdom Viridiplantae; phylum Streptophyta; class Magnoliopsida; order Myrtales; family Myrtaceae; genus Eucalyptus; species Eucalyptus victrix. Next base: position 14,898,389 of record CM027835.1, read on the forward strand.
GGACTCTATTGTTAAAATTAAAAGATTTAAAAATAAATTGATAAAAGAAATTAAATAAAATTTAAGCTTTTTTTGGGATAGTTGCCCTTTTGGAAAGTTATAAGCTTTGCTAGTGTCCCTTTCCCCAACCTAATATAAAGGGGGCTCGTTCCCAGAATATTCTATCTTGTGGGCATTAAATTATGTAGGTCCGAAGGAGAGCAGACCCGAAAGGGAGACTTGCCCTACTTGGGAAGCAAGCTTGACAAATCCCCCGAAGCCTTCCACACTTTTCGCCTCTCTCTCTATCTCTCTCTCTCTCTTCGTCTCCATATTCATTTATAGACTTTAGTGATCAGGCAAAACTGCATTTATTTCACAATAAAAGTATAGTCACCGTTCACAAAAATATTTAGACATAATTGTTAACTAATTATTTCAAATCATTTTCGGAGCCTAAATTCCGTACCTACTGCGGTGGAAGGGAAGAAAATTGAACAAAGGGAAGTGGGATCTCTCTCACTTTGCCTATATCCATCATGGGCTTTATCCATGGGCCAGTTTCGTGCTCGTATCATCTGGCAACCCCCGCGACTTCCCGAGTCGAAACCAAAAAGAGCCACGAGGTAAGAAAAGATCGAACACGTCGTCGGCATAGAAAGTACCCTCGATCACCTCTGATCAGTGACAAATTACACTATGGAAACACCTTCACATCGCTTTTTCGACATCGGATCAGCTTAAATTATTCAAAATCTTGCTGCGAGTTTACATGACAAGAACCTATCTCCACATTCGACCTCAGAACGTAGCGATCAGCTCGGCCTCTCCAACAACATGCCCTTCGATCGCCTCCAGCAGCTTCTCTTTGGTCACCTGAAAAAGAAAACTCGGGACATAAACATGCATTCACGCGCGATTCCATCGCTTCGAGATACCGAGCTCCGTTTGAACATGTATCGTATCGTGCCATACGCACCTTGTGGCCTAAGTTCAGCTTCTCGTCCAGGGCGTAGAGCTTGAACTCGAAGCGGTGCCCGTGGGACGGGAGCTTCGGCCCGCGCCAGCCCGGCACCTTGTGGTCGTTGTGCCCCTCTTGGATCTCGGCGTAGTCCCCGCCATGCTCGTGCCCTTTGCCCGAGAAGCCCTCGGGGAAGCCCTTCAGCTGGGGCGGGATGTTCGCCACCACCCAGCACGTCCACGGCACGATGGGGCTGCTAGGGTCGGGCGCGTCGATGTCCTGCACCACGAGGGCGAGGCTCTGCGTCCCCTCCGGCACGTTGTACCTAATCCAACGCGTTCAAGATCGAATGACGTAAGAATGATCTGCAGATTTGACTGAATGAACGCATCTGCTTGAATTCCCGGCTCTTGCCGGGTAACGTTTTTACCACTCGAGCGGTGGAGACACACTCTTGAGAGCGCCCTGGCCGTTGTCGGTGTACTTCCTCGGCAGCTTCCCCTCGCGGTCGATCGGCGGAGACACCAGCCTGAACTCGTCGCTCGCCATCGGATGTCAACCTTCGATGGCCCTTATGCTGTCGCTTGAATCTGACGAGTGTTTGATGGAGATTCGATTTGGAAATTGGCGATGGTGATGACGACGACAATAGGGCGATCTGGGTTATATAGGGGAGACATGTTTGGCCGAAAAGACGGCGAAGAAGCTACGTGCAGCGTTGAGAAGGTGCGAGCAGCCGGACGGAAACGACGCGTGGCCTGCCATTCGGAGGGCTCTAGAGGGAGTAAGAACGTTTCCAAACCAAAAATTTACTCGGGTACAGATGAGAAGAAAACAGAAAGGTCAGTCCGATCTGATATGCCTAAATCTGGAATATCAACTTATTGCAAGAGTGTAAAAAAGATGGTTAGAATATTTAAATAATAAATCACGTTTTTATCTAACAGTTTAAATTTTTAGAATAGTTGACAGTGATCCTACAAAATCTCGCATAGTATCAGAGATAGAAGGCCCTGAGTTCGAATCTTCCAGGCTCCTATTTGCCTAGATTAGAACACCCTGATCGAGGGGTTGTAGAGCTTATAAGGTACCATCGAGGGTGCCATTTAGTCATTCTTGGTATTTCTTTCTTATTATTCTTTGAAATAGCATGTTGCTTTTTGTGGGTTAATGTTGCTCATTTTTGTTCTTGATTGAATTGCACGTGGGCGGTCTACATACTGTGATTTGCCAACGCGTGGATTTCTCCAGATTTGAAAGAAAAATGCAGTTATTCTTATTGGCAGCTATTGTAAGTGTAATTGCTAGAGTAATGTTCTCATTTTAATTCCACAACATGGAATGTCTCGAGATTTTGTCACACACACAAATGGCCGACCAGCGGCCCAAACATATGACAGGCTTACAGCACTGTGGTATTGAAAAGTCCAAGTCCACCAAAGATCACATGATCGACCAAACAAAAGTTGCATGAGTACTACAGATTTCGGTATTGGGCTGATTGAGCCCGGTGCTGCTTTGTCCGGTGAATGGAGTGTAGCACTTGATGGTTGCAAATGATAGCGGAAAACTCAGCCGTCGGCGCAAGCATTGAGATAAAGCGTCGAGGCAATGAAGACTCGTTGAGTTGACAGTTGGTTGGCAATTTGCTCGACACTACAATAGGGTGAGAAAGAAAAGAGATTTTAAGTTGAACATTCAATTTTTGTTGAAAATTTCGGTTTGGCTTGGTTAACCAAATTGAGATAATCCAAATCAGAAAAAAGAACAGATATTATTCTATTATCCAAACCAAAAACCGAACCAAACTAAATCGAAAATGCACGAAATTTGAGTTTGGTTTTAGTTTGGTTTGAAAGACAACGTTCTAAATGAGAAAGCCCGGCCAGTCCAACTTTAGCCCGAGCACAACCCAACCATGTAATCGCCGAGCCAATACAATGCAATTGGCCCAGCGATCACCTGCAAACTACCCATCTTGTCTTCAAACTGACTGATGAGAAGGTGGAGGAGATTATCAGATTGGCAGCGTAGAACATGGAAGCGATGGACGGCAACGGTAGAGGCTTAAGAGACAAAGTTATGTTTATTTGTCTATAAGATAAAACCAAAGTTCGATGAATGCTAGAGCTTCTTCTGGTTTTGGGCTGATTGAGCGGGTGGTGCAAATGATACCGGAAAGCTCAATCGCCATGTGAGCATCGAGGTCAATTGCCGATGCTATGGAGGTCGACTCTATGAAGTCTAGCAAGGTGATCAACCGGCAGGCCGCTCAATTGGCGATACGGGGACACGGTACCTAGAGATGATCCTCAGCGGTAATTCGTGACATTGGCAACGACTTACATCAATCTTCATTTATCAAAATACTTCCTCACTCGCGAGGGAAGTACTCACTGGTCCTCAGCAATAGTTCATAAAAGTTTCTGAAGGGTGGTTAAACCAAATTGAGAGATAGAGATAAAAATAAAGATGCGGAAAGAAAACAGAGAATATAGTAGATGCAAGAATTGCACATTTGGTTTTTGAATTGCCTATTACAATCAGTGATGACTACTGTATATATACACTAAGAAATAATCTCTAGGCAACTACTAGTGCAAGATACCACTTGAATCAATCAAGGATTGCTTATTTTCATTGTGGTTTTATTCTGGTGCAAGCTGGAGATAACGTTATCAATCTCGGATTACTTATCACATGGATATTTTGATTGTGCTTTAATTCTGATACGAGCTAGAGATAACGTCTTATTCTAGTGTGAGCTAAAACAACTAGCAATGAATTGAGTCTATAGATGGAAAGATATGTGAGCACAAAGGACAAGAGAATGAAAAGACTTGAACATTTACTAAACCAAAACAAAACTGCTTACTCACTCTCTAATATTCGAAAAGGACATATAGCAACTTGCTCTATGAAGTTAAAGTGGAAGGAACAAAACTTTCTCATTTAATTTGCAAGTGGTCCCATCTTCTTGCTCGCTTTCACTCACTGCCAGAGATCCAAAAAGGACAATTGCATACTCACTCTCCTGAGTCTAGTGAGCTCGGGCGACACGCTTACCTGAGAAATCCCGACCAGCGCAACTTTGGCCCAAGCGCAGCCCAAACATCTGAGTCGATTTTGATGTGGTAAACAGGCTTGGACGATGAGTGATAAGCTCGATCTTCAGGCTTGTCTCAAGCCTAATCTTTACTTCTAAACTACAAATCTCGAAGGAGATTACCAGACTGGTAGCATGGAACATGGAAGCAATGGACGATAGCGGCAGAGGACGTGGAAAAGGCAGTGAACTAGGCGCCTTGGCTCTCTCTCTCTCTCGTGCATAGACAGGAGTAGACAGAATTGTGCTTGCACATTGATTCACAGCAGTAAAATGCTATTTTTCTTCATGAAATGAATCGACGAGTAGCTGTTCATGCAGCCACGAATAATTTCAGTTTTCATATTCCACAATAAACCTTCCATTTCTATTAATTCAGTAAATTCCAAAACAAGTTAGGATGATTAAAATATAATTTTTAGATGAAAAAGTTCAAAGAATCAATTAACTATAATTATAGTGAATTTCGATTTAGAATATATTAAAATAATTGTGAATTAACAAAGTAATATGAATTTATATTGAATGATTTTAAGTACTCGGTTGTCGATTAGTTTAGTTAAATAAAATATAAGTTCTTGAAGTATTATCCATGACTAGAATTTTATCACAGTGGAATTATACAAAGACATAAATAGAAATGATAATACCTATACAGCCGAGTTTACTGATGTCGGTTAATTAATTTATTAGATAGTTTTATTATCATTTAGGTCACATAAAAAATCAAAACACTAATAAACTAATTATTCATAGGTATCCCTTTCGATCGGTTTAAATCAATTGTATTAAAGCTTCATTAAGCAGCACTTTTCTATAGTGCTCAACCTGAGCAGAAAAAAAAAAAAAAAAACAGGTTGCTCATGAAAAATAAAATAATTTCTAATATCATATGCATAATTTATTTGTACCATTAATTTAGTAGACCAAACTATAAGTTAAGTCCCTCAAATTATTAAATGGCATAGATATTTCCAATGTACACTACAATGCTTCCAGCACATGTACCCTTGTCCCCCACCTAAAGGAGACATCATTTTCGCATTTGGTCCAATATGCTTAGTGCATGTAATCGCTAGGTCATGTCGGTCTTATATGGGATGCGAAACTAATCACACGTGACAAATCCGCGCTATCTAAATGCACTTTGGTATTTAAGACATAGACAAGCTAGTTCCAGATAATCGATCAATTGTAGGAAAATGATAGAAATGGTCTCTAAACTTTAACTTTATGTGTAATTTGAATATGATTGCTGAACTTTTAATATATGTTAAATTTAGCACATGAACTATATGATTTATTCTTGAATTTAAATTAATGGAAAAATAACTTTAAAATTTTTCAAATAGTAGCTACACATGGCGAGAAAGGCGGAGAGTGCGGATAAAAGCTAGTTCCCCAGCGCGAGCTACTGGCTGGCCTCCAGCTGATCTTCATCGACGGGCTGCGAAAGCTTTTGACAGTCCCTGTCATGACAGTCTCCACTGAACATCCGACTCAGAAGCAATCCTGAGGGAAGTTTGTGGACCACCCTTTGGACTAGACACGTATATTCATCCCTTCCTTCGCTCGACGCTAGGCTCTTTGCCGAGTCACCAACCCCAAGGAGCAGTAGATCCAAAGACCGGACGAACGTCTGCAGGAAAATCGGTTGCGACTTGCAGACGTTTTCGTGACGTTTCCGCCCTCTCAAAACCCTGCAAATATCTCAGTGTCTCACTGAAAAAGAGCCGCAGCGAGTAATCATCAATGCTGGGGTTTCGCCTTTAAAGGATGGACTTGCGGAACAGCCCGTTGCTTCCACACTAATGGCGAAACAAACGAAAGTGAGAAAGAACCGGATAGTTGCTGATACCTCTGTTATGAGCTCGTGGCGCATAGATATTGTGATTTTCGCGCGATTTTATGTCCCTTTGGTTTTTTTTTTTTTTTTGTGAATAAAGTGATGGAAATAAACGATTAGCATGCAATGACATCTTTTTGAGCATTTTTATAAGATTTCCGTGTCTGAGATTGGAATATCTCATTGACATCATAGCTACTAGCTAGTTTATGGATTCAGTTTTCGAATTTTTGAGACTAATAAATTTGTTATCATAACTTAGGACATTAGAAATTAGAAAGTATAACATTTTTAACCTTTTCAAAATGCAAAAGAAATGTTGTTTTTTATCTGTCAATATTCAAAAAATTATTTCTTTTTCGAAAATTACAAAAAATTTCATATGCGACTTTACGTGTTTAAATATCAATACAATGAAAATTTCATATATTTTCAGGTTGGAAAAAAGAAAATCAAAGTGTGAAGCTGCGAGATTTAAATTAATAAAAAGTAAAAAAATTAAAAGAAAATTAAAGTTTATCCATATAATATGTACTGCAACGATTAGGTCGAGGAGTGGAGGCTGCTAACGTTTTTGAGAAGACAGGCAAATCAGGTTATTTCATTACAGCAGCAGCCAGCAAGTAGATATAATCAATGATTTTACCAACTCCTCTTCATTACACGTGAATTCTGAAGGTACAGTGTGATATTCTTTTATTTATTATTTAGGAGAAAAATTCAGAACCCGTATGGCGGTCCTCGCCCAAAAGGATGGTGAATTGATTTGATGGTGGCCATTTTAATTTAGTTTATCTAATATTACCGTAAACATGATTAAATGGGAAAAATTAGGTATTAAATTTTATGTACGAAAAGTAATCTATAATTGTTCCATTAATTGGTTCAAACCAAATCATGTACCGTACAATCTAGTCCTTTCGGTAAACAATTGGTATAATTCAAAAGTTGCATAATTTGTGAGATTCACTTAATTTTATTAGAAGAAGGTTTAGAATTTAATTGAACAAATCAAATTGAAACTTGATTGAACTGGTCAAAAGATGTAGAGTCAATTTCATTTTTGTACATAAAATTCAGGATTCACTGATTGATTTTCCTCTTTAAAATATGCCGTTTAATCGCGTCCAGTATCTAGATTGATTCCCATTTGATTCTTGGGAATAGATCAAAAGATTGTGAATCTCAGCACCAGCCAACAACTCTCTTTTTTCCCTTTTTGTCAAAATGACTTGAAAAGAAGTGCTTGGATGTGACCTTGACTCCTTTTCCTTTTCTTCTCGGAGAGATGACACCAAAATCAAGTTTTTGGAAATAAAGGGTTTGATTTTCCACCTAAGTTTTCAAAAGAAAAATGATTGCTTAACGTGATATTAGGGAGAAGATTGAGAACTTTAATTCGATCTTGATATTCCCTCGTCTCGATGTTCTTTCCTAATTCTCTATTTTCAATTTCATCATCAATGATTTAGGTGTTTATGGGTCTACTTTAATTCCTTAAGATCGTGCATCTTTTGCAATCAAGTCCTCGAATTTTAATTTGCTTAATCAATCACTCTCCGCTCCAAAACTAGTTAATTGGCTCCAACGTGCTCCAAGAGCCAATGACATCTAGCCTGGAAAGCTTTGATACACTATTCCTATTCAGAATTCTTATTTCTCATAATTCAATTTGTCATCATCCTTTCCAAAGTTTTAAGTCCCGTACATTAACTAAATCGCTCGGGATGCCTACATATATCCCCACGATCAAACTTTTGCAGACATGTCATCAATTAATTGTATCAGATTTCTAGACTCCAATAGAAAAGCCAGGTAACTTCAAGAATTTGATAAGAGAAATAAAAAAGAATTAATTAATATTACAAAAAAATCCTAAATTGATATATTTATAATAAATTTATCTCAAAATAATTTTTTAACCACAAAAAACCTAAAACTAATGCATTCGTAATAAATTTACCATAAATTAATTTTTTAACTACAAAAACTTCAAATTTATATATTTGTAATAAATTTACACAAAACTAATACTTCAAATTTGTACATTTATCACTAAGGAACACCCATACACAAATTGATAAAGATCTTTAAAAAGAAAAGGTTAACTTGATTTGTATCTTGGAAAGTCTTTTTGATATATTTATTATTGGAGAAGCCGGTGATCAAATCAACTCATTTACTGCTTTCTTTTCTTTTTATTAGTCTCACTTGTTGTAAGTTAGTATCACTAAAAATTACAAACTAACATGAGAGTAAAACTTCAAACTAATACACCCATCAATTGTGACATGTCATCAATTTTAGTAATTTAATAATAAAATTTAATGAAAACTAACAAAATGTAAAACTCTAAATTAATATATTAGTCAACTATTACATATTATCAAAATCTAATTGTGAAATATAATTAATGATAAATTTATCATAAGTATATTAATTTAGATTTTTTTTATTGTCAAAATTTTAGTTTTAGAAAAATTTATTATATGTGTACGTATTTGAGATTTTTTTGTGATATTAATTTAAAAAAAAATCAAAAAATTGAATTTGGAAGAGCATAGGCTTTGAAGATCAAAAGTGGAATTTCGTCCGAGCTTATATGATTATGGGCTCCACGCACGAGGACCGACATGTGCGCAAGAGAAAGTTATTACCAAAATATAAAATGAGTTCGAATTTTAAGAGGAATCGTGACCATTATGACGAGGAGGTAATGATGAGAAAGAGAGAGGCAAAGGAAGGAAAGAAAAGAAAAGGAAAAGGAAAAGAGCGGAAATCGTCCGGAAAAGCCAGGCAAGGAGATCACCTTTGCTTTGGATTTGGGAACGTCGGGAAACGAGGCTTGGCAATCCTCTTCGATATCCGGGGATACGACGACCCACCGGACCCCCCCACCACCACAGCAACAGCAGCGGTCCGCTTGACCCGTCCTCCCGCTTCCCTTGTCGACTCCTTATGGTGAACGATGGGTCATGGGTAGGGGGTCCCCCACGTGGCCATCCGTTTCCCTTTCTTCCTTCTCTTTATTACGAACTAAACCTTTTCCGTGCTCAAAAAAGAAAAAAATACCCAATTAATTTTCATTTGATTGTACGAATGTAAATTCTATTTTAAATATTTCAATTTTATCACTTTAGTTGTAAATTTTATTCATGATAAACTATAGGACTTTGATTATGTTTTTTGAAATATTAAGTACTTAATTGTTCTATTTTAACCAATTTCAAGACTACTTATGCATTTATCACTTATTATTAGTGTGTCAACAAAGGCCATTCTCTTCCCTCAAGGTGAGATCAATGGGTTTGATGAGGGATGTCATTATGGTGAGAATCGGAGATTCACTCTGGACATTGATCATGAGCGGGAGGTCTTAAGGCCTTGTCATGGTGTCTACTTGAACTCAAAGGTGGAGCTCATTGATCAATGACATGCATTGGAACACAACCTTTACCTCCCTTAATTTATGGTACCAATTTCTTGTCATTCTGCATATCTAGTACTCCATGCTACCATAACATGGTAGGTCGATAATAAACACATCACACTATTATAGATGAGAAGAAAGTATTCAATGTGACAAATATAACACATGATAATGATCTATAATCGATCATCTTTGGCTCCACCTCAATGTGCATTCCTCACTTTTAATTGGTCGATTATACCACACATCACATGTCACAAACACGTGTTGCATGCCTCACACAAAACAACTTCTTCTTTAATGAGATTACAAGTTCGAGATTTGCCATGAGCGAATCTATGATCATCTTGACCTTAGGCATTTGTTACATTGTAAAAAGACACCCAAACTTTCGGCATACTTATCGAGCTGACATGATTAGTTCTTGTACCTTCAAAAGGATTACAAGAAGCCCTTTTGTCTGAAAAGAGCATCTACTAATCATTCACAGCCCCTACATCATTTGATTGATAGAACGAGCCATTGAATCATCCACCTTTTGTTGCAGTCTTAGCACAATTCATGGCTTCAAAAAATTCAAAATTTGAGGCAACTGTTCTAAACTATATGTTGGCAACTCGCCAATCTTGTTATTTAGAAGCTATTACTACTTGAATTTATGCACGATTTAAGTTGCCTCATTCATTTTCTGCACCAAATATTTAGCTACAATGTCTCCCCTGAAGGCACTTCCCCTCTAAATTGCGGTTGCCTTTAAAAAATCTCTCTTTTATAATTATTGGAAATGCACAGTTCTTTGATCTTCTCTAGGGTGGTCCTAAAGAATTTGTAGGTACGGAGTCACTTATCACTTGAGCAATCCCATTAAAGTCATTAGAGAGGTACCTTATCGGGTGTTGCTCCCAAAAAAATGTACAATTCTGTACATACAACTAGAATCACTTATCTTAGTGGATCTTCAAACTCGTCTAATTCAGGCCATTCAGTAACTTGGTTAACTTTGTCTAATTTCTTCGACAAAATCGAAATTTTTTTCAAAGGCACGTGGTGTTGTACTGATAAAACATAAAAGCAAAGACAAAAGAATTGTAAAAAAAGAAGAAGATGGATCGTCGATTTTAGAGAGAGACCATGCCTCGCCCCCTCCTTTGCCGTGGAGCTCTGGCGGGGCAGCTCGTGTCTCTCTCCTCTTGATTATGAAAAATATTTAAAAATGTCACGTCAATATATTTCCTTGCTTGGACCACAAAGATTTTATAAATTGACTGTATTTGTCTACTAATTTTAAAACTTGAAGCACGCTTCCCTATTTATAAAAATAATGTGACAAATGAATATCATCATGTTCAAATATCCTATAAAAATATCACTATGTAAACAGTCCGTTTTGTTGCCTCTTGCAGCAGCCTATCTATTTATGTCCTACCCCCCTCAAAACTCATCAAAAACCCACCACCAATTCTCAAGGTCCAAGCCACCATCCTCAGCGATCAGCACATACATGTTCATGGAACATCACTGCCTCGAGAACAACCCCAACCCCGATCCATCCGCAAATGCACCTCCTTCTTCATCATCCCTGGACAAGCTCGGCGACAGGAAGAGATCGCCGTCGGCCCGGAACGTCAAGACCCGAGGCGGAAGATCGGGGCCGCTCAGGCTCTCGACCGACCCGCAGAGCGTGGCCGCCCGGCGGCGGCGCCACCGCATCAGCGACCGGTTCAAGATCCTGCAGAGCCTCGTCCCCGGCGGGTCCAAGATGGACACGGTGTCGATGCTCGAGGAGGCCATCCACTACGTCAAGTTCCTGAAGGCTCAGATTTGGCTCCACCACGCCGTGTTCGAGGGCCGAGCCGGTTGGTCCGACCTCGTCCCGGCCTGCTCGGCCGCCCCTCCCCCGGCGGCTCACCAGTGGGCCCAGATGGCTCAGAGCCAGCAGCCTGACAGCGCCTCTTCGAGCTTCGTGGACGTCGATCATCATGCGACGCCGCCGCCGTCGAACTTGGCGGATCTCTGGTGGTTTCAAGCCGGCGAAGAGACCGTGTCGTGCGATGAACCGGGCATGAGGCAGTCTTTGGCCTAGTGTAATGTCCGTCTCCATTGGCTCGCGTGACTATCATATGTATATCGCATTGTGTGGGTAGTCTTCTTCTCTTTTTTGGAATTTCTTTTACGATTTTGAGGAGATGGGTGTGACCAAAAGTGGAAAAAAAGAAGTTTTGAGGGGGCTTGTGATAATTAATTTGAGGATTCGTGATGTCAATTTTGTATTAGTATGGGGATGAAATCGGTAAAGAGGGGTGCAGATCCGGGGCAATGGCAGAATTAGTGGAAAGTTACTACCCAGATGAACCTATGCGATGAGCCGTTGGTGGTAAGCTTTTAACACTCTTTGATACGATCTTTCTAAGACGGTATTGTGGCCGTTAGATTTTTAGTTCGTTCGATAACGTAGTCTAAGAATATTTTGTAAATATTTAATTTAGTTCTACACTTTCACGATCATACTGTTGCTCAAATTTTGAAATGTTTTTTCAGTTCAATCTTTTCTCTAAATAAAAAAAAAATGCCGCCTTCCCGAAAGACCGATTGGGCCCAAAAAAAAGAAAAAAAAGAAAACGCGAGGAAGTTATTTTTTCGTTTTTTTGAACAAAGAAAAAACGTGAGGAAGTTTACAAAGAAGAAAAATCGAAGTACGTGTTCGTCCGCACATGATATTGGTCAAAGTATATTGGTCTGTGGTCGTTTGACTTTTTTGTCCATTGGGAGAGGTTGTCAAATCCTGCGTGTTTCTTCCCGTACGCTTGTCCAATCAAATTTAAATGATTTGAATTCATATAATTATATATATATATATATATATATATATATGTCTACATTAATCGGTAATGAAATTGAAAATAAAAAATGATATATATGCCTCTAAAAACAAGTATATCTCTGGTGGGCAAACTATCATGCAAAATTCAACCTAAAAACAAAAAAAATATCATGCAAAAATTGCCAAACAAATAATCTAATCTTTGGCAAAGTAAGACAAGATGATTTAATGAAAAAACAATGCTTAAAAAAAAGGTCATGATGGGTTAGACAATCCACATTTCAGCTCATTTAGCATTCTAGGATTGAAATAAGTCTACACACTTAACTCAAGGAAAAGTCAAATTGAGATCAAGCTCTTTTCTCTCCTATTTTCGCTGATCTTTTACCTATAGTAGCTTGATTTCACGTTTGGAATTGCCAGGAGTAATTTTCAATTTCGTAGCAAGTTGAAGCATTCGTGACAAGCATTCATTCTCTTGTTCCTAATGCTAGTGAACCAAAAAGTTACAATCGACTCTCTTCTTTATCTAATGCTAGAACCCTCAGCCAATGTCTTGTATGACTAGAAAAGAAGATAGAAAAATTGGATGATTTCTTCTTTATATGTATCATTATCCATATGCTGGTTTGTAAAGGTTAAGGAGATGTGCTTTAAAGTGTAATTTGTAATGAGTCTGTACGTTAACTTTTAAAATATCTAATGGTTATGAAAATATATAAACTTTTTTCAAGTTCTGTATTAATATATAATATGGGTTGAGTATAGATTCAAAATAAATGGTTAAAATTGTATCATGTAAAAATGAGTTAATATGAAATAAATAAATCAATTTGACTCGGACTTATTTTTCGAATCATTTATAAATCTACTCACAATTTGTCCACGTAGATAGGCTTGAGACAAAACCATGAGTGATTATGAACCGAGCATTACGTGACTCGTTGAGTCGAAAGTTCAAATATACGAGAAAGAAAAGTTGACAAAGCTACAGGCACGAGAAAAACAAGGAGGAAAAGAACAGTCGGAGGTTGCCGATCACATGCGGAAGAATCTGAGAAGTCCCCTCTGAAATTTGCACGAGATGAAAGGCCGGTCATGCATGTGAAGGTGGAGCAACCAAAAGCCTGGGTAAGCCCTCACCTCACTATATTTTAGCTGCTTCTCTAAAGAACAGGGTGGGCTATGCAATTGTAAATCAAGTTCGGCGTGCGATTGTTATTGATAGCGAAAGCGTGAATTGCCATCCAATGGGTAAGCATTTTTGTACAGTTGTTTGAGAAATGTGATGGATCTCCACCTGTTCGACAAAATGCCTAAGAGAAAGATTCTCTGTCGACATACCCCGCATTGGATTGCTAGCAAATGCGGCACGCGGGAGGTTGATGGTCCCTGCTTTTATAAAATCCCGTGTTCTGTCTTCAACAGCATTGAAAATGGTATGTGTTATATACAGTATGCAAAAAACAGTAAGGCAAGCAAAAAAAGCTCAGAGTAGAGACCAAGAAAGTGCCTATGAAGAAGACGAGGACGAGTAGGAGGAAGAAGAAGAAGACATAGGTGGCGAGTCATAGCATGTGCACTTTGGATCAGGTATGACTTTCTTCACACTGAGGTCTAGGTTGGTGGTACTCTTCTTCTTCATCAAATTTATAGCCAGTGTAACCACCTAAGATAGCTGTGGTGCTGGTTTTGAAAGCTTCGTCTCCCTCAAAGTTCTCATCATGATGCCTTGTGTATGCAGGTCCCATCTTCGGAAGAACCACTTCGAGGAGCTTATCCACTTGATCATCATTCCATTCTTGGCCTGTCTTCCAAAAGGTAAGAGGTGCAACAACTGCCGTAGCGCCTGCCCCGAACCCCAAACTGACAAGAATGAACTGAAAATTAATGCTTCCCAACCATCAGAACCATTCGTCCCATGCTTAGAGCTGCTGGTATTTATGCAATTTGTTCCAGCAGTGGCATACACAATTCACTGTTGTTATTTGGGCATCTCAGCTGCTGTCCACACAATTTGCTATTGCCTTCAAAGGAACTTGCTGAAAAAGCGAGAAATTGTTTGGCTTGCTGGGATGCTTCCCACTAGCTTATTGAATGAGAGGTTCAGGATGGAGAGAAAATTCAGGTCTGAAAGCTGTGTGGGAATGTCCCATTGAGATGGTTCCGTGAAAGGTCCAAGGACTCAAGGTGTTGCAAGTGTCCTAGGGATGGAGGAATTAGCCCAGAGAATGCATTCCTTGGTAAGTTGAGGAGATAAAGCGCTTTGAGATCCCCCAGAGTATCAGTATTGGACCTTCTAAATTGTTGCATGAGAAGTCAATTGAAGTGAAAGAGTCAAGATCTTCACCAGCTCCACTTGCTGACCTTTGATGGTGATGCTTACTGTGTCCTGATAATAGAGTCCACTCAAGCGAAGAAATGGATATTGGATATGACTGATGTCTACGTTAACCTTCATAGCCTCCCAAGTTGCGAGGCATTGAGCAGGTAGAATGCCGCTGAAATTGTTGGAAGATATGTCTACAATTTGAAGCATCTTCCAGGTGCCATTAATCCCTGGACATCCAACCCCTCCATGGAATTTGTTGAATCGTAAAACAAGGGACACGTATGCTCTTCAATTTACATGGAAACACATCATCAATCTGGTTGTTTCTGACATCTAAAACATCCAGAGTTGTGCAATTTGCCAATGCCTTTGGGAACTTTGACTTTGGGAACTTCCCTGGTAATAAATTACTGCTGGGATCCAAAGTCTTCAAACCACATGTTTCGGGGAAAATGAAAATGCTACCATCCAAGGAATTGTTTTGCAGACTTAATACCTTGAGAGACTTTATCACTAAGCAATCGGGACTATTTCCACTCAAATTATTGTGAGATAGGTCGAGCACCTGCAAATTGATTTTGGGATAAAGCCCTTGAAAATGTTATGGGACAGGAAGAACATTGCAATAGAAAGGTTTGTACCAACAGCAGGTGGAATGACTAAAGTGAAGTTGTTGCTCGAGAAGTCCATTACGTGGCAAATGGGGGCAGCGGTAACGTTTGTCCACGGTACCTGTTCTTATGGAGGTCAAGAACTAACAGAGAAGTAAGATTAGGTAATGGTGTTTCAATATCGTCTAGGAAATTAGACGAAAGATGGAGATACACAAGATATCGAAGCTCTCGCATCCATTTCGGTATCTTGCCCAAAATTTGATTGCCAGAGAGGTCTAGAAATATCCATCTGTGTTGCCCACCAGGAATTCAGGTAAAGTCCTCAAGTTGCAAGAAGCCAACTCAGTAGTTATGGCAGTAGTGGAGAAACGATTGTAGGAAAGATTCAAATACAAAATATTTCTCAATTGCTTAACCCAATTTTGTTATAGTCTCAGCACAGTTCATGACTTTAAAATGTTCAAAATTTTCGAGGCAACTCGCAGGCTTGTTACTTAGGATCTGTATGATAATATTTCCATTTTTTGTTTTTTTTATTCTTTTGTTCTTTGAAATAGAAAAAGAATAGGAATCTATTTGGTAAAATCAATTAATTTTTTTATTCTCCAAAATAGAAAAATGGCCAAGGAATAGATTTGGAATAGAAATAGAAAATAGAAAAGAATAACTTTTTGTTTCTAGGAATAATTTCTAAAAATAAGTCTTTTCTTTCATTTATTTTTTTTTTTTTCTTTTTTTCTTCTTCCTCATCTAATCGGCTGGTGGAAACTCACTACCTACCGCTGGTCACCACTGCTGGCAATTAGAGGAGGAGGAAAAAGAAAAAAGAAAAATCTAAAAAAATTATTAAAAATTAAAAAAATTCTACAACAAAAAAATTTTGTTGGTTATATCAAATGCATTCCTATTTTTTTTTCCTATTTTCAAAATAAGAATTTTGTGTAGTTACCAAACATATTATTTTACTTAGAAATTATTTTAGCAAATAGAAATATAAAAAAATATTTCTGAAAAGAAATTATTTTCAAAATAGAAATGTTACTAAACATATCCTTAAAAGCTATTAATACACATTGTGCATTTTGGCCCTACCTGCTCGTACTTGCCCAAAGAATTTCCGCATGATTCAAGTTGCCCCGTGCATTTTCTGCGCCAAAGATTTAGCCATGATGTCTCTCATGGTGACATCTCCCCCTTCAAATTGCGCTATCCTCCAAAATCTCTCACTTTCATAATTATTGAAAATGCATTGTCCTCATATATCCTTTAGAGTGGCCCCGGAGAATTCGAAGGTATGGAATCACTTATCACTTGAGAAATCCTGTTAAAAATACTAGAGATGTGCCTTCTTGGGTGTTATTATGTGTAGCTAGAATATATTAGTGGATCCTCAAACTCGCCTTAGGTCATTAAGTAATTTAATTAACTCCGTCTAATTTCGCCAACAGAATTATGGGCATGTCATTTTTGAAATTTTTTTTGAAGGCACATGGTGCTGTACTGATAAAACATAAAAGCAAAGACAAAAGAATCGGAAAAATAGAAGATGAATCATCGATTTTAGAGAGAGACCACACCAAAGGCCCCTTCTTTGCCGTGGAGCTGTGGTGGGCGGCCCGTGTCTCTCTCCTCTACAACCATAGCAATGTCCCCCCTCCCCCTTCCCTTCGGCGATTTTTTTTTTTAATATTTCAAAATTTGTCTTTTTTTATAATAGCGTCTATTTATCACCATATCAGCTCTACTTGATCATGAAAAATATTTTAAAAAGTCACGTTAGTACAATCTCTCATTCGAGTTACAAGATTTTATGATTTGATTCTATCTTGTCTACTAATTTTTAAACTTTGAGCATCCTTATCTATTTATAAAAAATGATGTGACAAATAAATTTAAATATCCTAAAAAAATCACTTTGATCATCACTCATCAAAGACCCGCCTCCAATTCTCAAGGTCCAATACATGTTCACGGAACATCACCGCCTTCAAACAACCCCGAACTTGCGGTAGCCATGAATACCGCAATTCCATCTTCCTTTCTTCTTCAATTCCGATTCCCACATTCCACACCTTAACCCGGTCAATCTCTTTCCTCCCCGCAAATTTTCGTTTTTTTCATCTGCATGTCGCCATTTTCCTCTTTTAAGACCTTGATCTTCTTAGTCCCCACTCCTTGCGATGACGAACATCTCGAGCTCGGGGCCGATT
Source organism: Eucalyptus victrix (assembly GCA_016097545.1). Taxonomy (NCBI): domain Eukaryota; kingdom Viridiplantae; phylum Streptophyta; class Magnoliopsida; order Myrtales; family Myrtaceae; genus Eucalyptus; species Eucalyptus victrix. The sequence goes on from CM027835.1 coordinate 14,915,688, forward strand.
ATGTTCAGGAAGAGAAATTGAAGAATGGCATGTTGAACGTCAAGTCCCAAGGTGGAAGATCGGAGTCAGGTTAACGTTAATCGGTAAAGTCCCTTCCAATCCTTCCTTTAATTTCCAAGCTTTTCAATCAGTCTTGAAGAGGGCATGGAGGTTGGAGCAAGTTGATATCCTGCAAAGAGAAACCGGAATTTATTTAGCAAAATTCCGGTCTCAATCCGAAAAACAGAGAATCCTAGAAACAGGACCTTGGCAATTCTCGGGACATCTTATTAATTTTAAACCTTGGGTAGCTAACACCCTCTTCACTATTATGATTTCTCTACTTGTGCGTTCTGGGTCAAGGTGATCGGTCTGCCCTTAGAATGTTGTACAGATGACATGATTCGCAAGGCAGTACGTACGGTAGGTGATGTTCTGCAAGTAAAATCTGATTTTGTAACTGGTTCCACTTTGAGAGCAGGCCGAGCAAGAGTAGAGCTGGTTTTATCTGAACCGTTGAAGGTAGGTAAACTAATTAAATTCAAAAATCAAACTATTTGGCTGGATTTCAGGTATGAACGGTTACCTCATTACTGTTACTCCTGTGGCCGATTGGGCCATTACACTGACTCCTGTCCGTTAGTACCTTTTGAGGAGAATATGATGGCTGACTCTGGGAAAACACCTTATGGCCCCTAGTTAAAAGCAGAAGTACATCAATATAGCCCTTACTGGAAATTCTATTATGAACAATCAGCTATGGAGGCGGAGTGGGAGGAAACCATACCTGAAACGCCTCCCACCAATGCTCAACCTATCCCTCTTCTACCACCACCTACCCCCAAAGTAACCGCTTATCCACAGTAGGCTATTTCCATCATATCAAAGGGTTGTAATGATATACCAGGCTCTGCTCCTTTGACTCGCCACAATATCAATACTACTCTAATTCCTGTTGAAGAGAAGCTAAAAGGAGTGCAAATGCAGACCTCGGTTCCTCAAGCAAAGAAAGGAAAAAGTGTTTGTCATAATATTAAAATAGGCCCTGCTAAAAAACCACGACGCTATACTCCATATGACATACCTGGAGGACATCAGGTAGCTTATGATGATTCTCTCTTGTTGGATACGCCGATTGTAGAGGAGGGTGAAGATGGTTTGTGGGCGACGGTGGTTGGCCCTAAACAGCCACCTGTTCAAAGATGAAAATTCTCAGTTGGAACTGTCAGGGTTTGGGCAATCCCCTGACAGTCCAAGCTTTAAAAGCCCTAGTGGCTAAAGAAAAGCCCGACCTGTTATTTTTGATGGAAACGAAGAATGGCGACGAAGTTTTATTTCACCTGAAATGTACCTTGCGTTTTTTGCACATTCAAGTGTTCAGCCCTGTTGGCTTTGCAGGTGGCTTAGCCCTTTTTTGGAATGGTGGCTTAAGGTTGACAGATATTACCTCCAATCCTCATCTTTTTGACTTTATCTGCCAGGATAACTCGGAGGGCATAACCATGCGGATTACTTGTCTTCATGCACTTGCAGCTTTTCACGAGCGTCGGTATCTTTGGCAAACTTTGCGGCAGTTTAGCAGTTATAATGTTTTACCTTGGGTTTGCCTCGGTGATTTTAATGAAATTCTAAACCGTTGGGAGAAAATGGGATCTAGGCCTGCTGACTCTTACCGTCTGTCTTCATTTCGAGATGTTCTCAATGATTGTTGCTTGTTGGATCTCCCTACTCAGGGCTACGCTTTCACATGGTCCAATAACCGAGATGGGAATGCTTTAGTGAAGGAGCGTCTTGATAGGGCTTTATGTACTACTGAATGGCGCGTCACTTTCCTGAATGCTCAATTGTTTGCTCTTCCTGCAGTAGGATCAGATCACAGTCCACTTGTATTAGACACTATACCCCGTGCGGTTAGACGACAAAGACATTTTACCTTTGAAGCTTTCTGGAATCAGGATCCTAATTGTCGCTCAGTCATTCAAACCTCTTGGCACTCTGTTTCGAGACAGGACTCTCCTCTCTCAGCTAAGCTTTACACAGTTGCTGCTGCTTTATCCATTTAGAGTCGTAAGAAATTCTCCCATAACCGACAACAGGCAATTGAATTAGAGCATCAGTTAGAAATTATGACAAATCAACATCCTACTTCATCGAATCAATCACAGCAACAAATTTTAAAAGAGGAACTTCACAAAGTATGGCAGAGGGAAGAGCAATTTTGGGCAATGCGTTCTTGGATAAATTGGTTAAATTGGGGAGATTGCAATACTAGATTCTTTCATATCACTACACTTCAAAGACGGGATGTATTAATGTATTGCGGATGAACATCGGCAATGGGTTCGATCAGGGAATGGCAGAATTACCAATTATTTTTCACAACTCTATACCAGATCAGCCTATATGAGCCGTTGGTGGTTTTATAGTAGTGTCCACGTGGTACTCTTAATGCGAAATGAATGCAATGCTTCTAGTAGAGGTAACACTTGAAGAAGTTAAAGAGGCTACATTTCAATTAGGTGCTTCAAAAGCCCCAGGTCCGGATGGTTTGAATGGACTATTTTATCAATCTCATTGGGATGTTCTTAAAATGGATATTTTTCGGGCAGTTCAGCAATTTTTTAATTCTGGATCATTACCTTTAGCTTTAAATAGAACTTCTATTACTTTGATTCCCAAAACCCCAAACCCAGAAAGCTTGGATCAGTATTGTCCCATTAGCTTGTGCAACTATGCTTAAAAGATTTTTTCTAAAGTGCTTGCTAATAGGTTAAAACCTCTGCTGCCTACTTTAATTTCTGAGGAACAAAGTGGTTTCGTTGCCGGAAGACATATTCAAGACAATGATCTAATAGTCCAGGAAGTCATTCATCAGCTTAAGACCAGAAGAAGGAAGCGTCATTTTCAAGCCGTTCTTAAATTAGATATGTGATTATTGAATGGGATTTTCTTCAATTATTTACTTTTATTTTTCATTCTCACTGGTCCAGTTAATTATGAATATCTTAACAACAACTTTGTGCGTCAAAATAAATGGTGAGTATTTATAGACTTTTCATCCCACAAGAGGGCTTCTATGATCCTTTATCCCCTTACTTATTTATTCTCATTGCCAATCTATTATCCTTTCTAATCCAAAATGCTATGGATATGGGCTTACTCAAAGGCATTAAGTTGAATCAATGGTGTCCTACTTTATCACATTTATTTTTTGCTGATGAAGATGTGTTCTTTCTTGATGGTACCTTGATGGAGTGCCGGAATCTATCTAATATATTAAACCAATATTGTCTGGCCACTGGACAAACTATCAATCGAAACAAATCTGGAATTTTCTTCAGTCCATCTTGTCCTATTTCTCTCTAGGAAAATTTGGCTCGTGAATTAAGGGTACCTGTTTTGCAACGATGTGGTAAGTATTTAGGGATACCTACTAATTGGGGATGCTCTAAAAGGGATATGTTTTCTTGGCTTCTGAGTAGAGTTCAGTCGAAATTGGAGGGGTGGAAGGAGAAACTCATATCTAAGGGAGGGAAAGAAGTTTTGCTTAAGACTGTGATTCAATCTATTCCTCAATATGCCATGTCTGTTTTTAAGATTCCTATTTCATTATGCAAAGTTATAGAACAGCGTATGGCTAAATTCTGGTGGAACAATGACACAAGTGAGTATGGAATTCATTGACAGTGTTGGAAGAGGCTACAGAACAGAAAGGAAGTAGGGGGTTTAGGCTTTAGAGATTTGATCAGTTTCAATCAAGCCATGCTTGGCAAGCAAGCATGGCACCTTCTTCAACAACCTTTATCTTTATGGGGAAAGTTTTTTTAGAGGTTTATATTTTCATTCCTCCACTTTTTTTAAAGTTGTCAAGGGCTCTTGCCCATCTTGGGGCTGGCAAAGTCTCTTGAGCGGGAGGGAAGCCATTATAACCAACGTTCGTTGGTAAGTTGGGAATGGAAAATGCATTAACATTAGAGAAGATAGATGGCTACCTATGGGCATTCTAGGTGGACCAAAGGCCCAAGAAGAACCCCTACTAGTAGCTGATCTTATTGATCAATCTACCAGCTCATGGAAGATAGATTTACTGCATAAATTTTTCAACTTGCCGATCATTCAACAAATCACAGACATTCAGATCAGACCTCCTTTCACCAGAGATGCACTCATATGGACAGCTACTAATCACGGCACATTTACGGTCAAATCAGCATATCATGCAATCACGGAGACTATATCAGGTATTCCAACAATTGGTGCTTCTACATCGTATCAAATTCCTACTTGGTTTTGGCGCAACCTCTGGAAGATGCCTGCAGCTCCCAAGATCCGCAGATTTCTCTAGTCCATTTGCAGTAACTTTTTAGCGACGAGAGACAACCTGCATCGACGACATATTATTGACAGCTCTTGTTGCTCACTGTGTAAAAAACAAGTCCTAGAAACTTTAGAACATCTTTTCTTACTTTGTTCGTGGACTCACAGGTCTCACTCCCAGATCGGTATCCCCATCAATCCCAACAATATCCAGCGTCTGGACTCATGGATTGTGTCCACTGTAGGGAATAGCAATCGATTACCTCGACTGGCAATTATCTCTAATGTACTGTGGCAGATCTGGCGAGCTCGGAATGGTTTCCTTTTCAGAAGAACTTTTCCAGATCCGATCCAGGTTGCAGAGGTAGCACTGACTCATACCCAGGTCGATCGGTTGTCTATGCCCTCCTGCACACGAAAGGCTCTCTCGGTCAAAAATACGGCACATCTCTAGCGTCCCCTAGATCCAGGGGTTCTGAAGATTAATATTGATGGATCTTATCAACAGGGTAGCAATGAAGGGAAAATAGTTTGTATTTGCAGGGATCAGTAGGGCAGACTTACTGATGGTTTCTCCACAGGCGTAGTTGCGTCCTCCACTATGCAAGTTGAGATCCAAGCCCTTTCTTTGACGCTTCGGCATCTTCTTGATCAGGGGCTCCAAAATGCAAAGCTCCTGGTGGAATCTGATAATCTCACTCTGGTGGAAACATTGAATCGTCGGACTCAGCCGCCATGAACGGATCGCGCTCTCTTCTTTGAGGTAGCCATCCTGTTAACCCTTTTCTCTAATCTCTCGCTAGGTTTCTGTCGAAGGGAGGCAAATGCTGCCTTCCTGAAGGACCGATTGGGCCCCAAAAAAGAGAAGAAAAAAAAGAAAAACGTGAGGAAGTTTTTTTTTTGAGCAAAAACGTGAGGAAGTTTACAGAGAAGAAAAATCGTAGTACGTGTTCGTTCACACATGATATTGGTCAAATTTTATTGGCCTGTCGCCGTTTGACTTTTTTGTCAATTGGGAAAGGTTGACAAAATCATGAGTATTTCTTCCCGTACACCTGTCCTATCGAATTTAAATGATTTGATTCATTAACTGGTAATGAAATTGAAAATAAAAAATGATATATATGCCTCTAAAAACAAGTGTATCCCTACTGGGCAAACTATCATTGCAAGAGTCGACCTAAAAACATATATATATCATGCAAAAATTGCCAAACAAATAATCTAATCTTTGGCAAAGTATCCTTGGCAAAGTAAGACAAAATGAATTAATGAAAAAACAATGCATTAAAAAAAAAAGGTCATGATAGGTTGCTTAGACAATCCGCATTTCAGCTCATTTAGCATTCTAGGATTGAAACAAGTCTACATACTCAACTCAAAGAAAAGTCAAATTAAGATTGTGCTATTCTATCTCCTCCCATTTTTGCTGATCTTTTGCCTACAGTGGCTTGATTTCACGTTTGGAATCGCTGGAGTAATTTTCAGTTTTGTAGCAAGTTGAAGCACTTGTGACAAGCATTCATGCTCTTCTCTCTCATATTGCTCCTAATGCTAGTGAACCGAAAAGTTGCAATTGACTTTCTTCGTTATCCAATGCTAGAACCCTTGGCCTATGTCTCATATGACTAGAAAAGAATATAGAAAAATCAGATGATTCTTCCTTATATGTATTGTTATCCATATGCTGGTTTGTAGAGGTTAAGGAGATGCACTTTAATGTATAATTTGTAAGGAGCCATGTATGTGTAACTTTTAAAACTTCCAATGGTCATGAGAATATATGAGCTTTTTCAAGTTATATGTTAATATGGAATATGTGTTGAGTTCGGGTCCAAATAAATGGTTAAAATTGTATCATGCAAAAATGAGTTAATATGAAATAAATAGATCAATTTGGTTCAGACTTATTTTTCGAATCATTTATAAATCTACTCACAATTAGTCCACGTGGATTGGTTTAAGACAAAACCATGAGTGAATATGAACCAACCAATTTACGTGCCTCGTTAAGTCGAAAGTTCAAATATTACGAAAAAGAAAAGTTGACCGATGTTTACTCCGAAAGCTACAGACACGAGGATAACAGTGGAAGAAACGAACGGTCGAAGGTTGCTGATCACATGCGGAAGAATCTGAGAAGTTCTCTCTGAAATTTGCACAAGATGAGAGGCCAGTCATGCATGATTTGGGGAAGGTGGAGCAACCAAAAACCTGGGTAAGCCCTCACCTCACCATATCTTAGCTGCTTCTCTAAAGAACAGACACTGGGCTATGCAATTGCAAATCAAGTTCGGGGTGCAGTTGTTATTGATAGCGAAAGCATGAATTGCCATCCAATGGGTAGAAAATTTATACAGTTGTTTTGAGAAGTACATTGGGTCTCCACTTGTTCGACAAAATGCCTGAAAGAAGATTCTCTATCAACCTACCCCGCATCGGATTGCCAGCAAATGTGCCACGCGGGAGGTTGATGATCCCTGCTGTTCATTAATGTATGTACTGAGAAAATCCCATGTTCTGTCCTCAACACCATTGACAATGGTATTTGTGTTATATACAGTATGCAAAGAACAGTAAGGCAAGCAAAGAAAGCTCAGAGTAGAGACCAAGAAAGTGCCTATGAAGAAGACGAGGATGAATAGGAGGAAGAAGAAGACATAGGTGGCGAGTCATAGCATGTGCACTTCGGGTCATGTATGACTTTCTTCACACTGAGGTCTAGCTTGGTACAGAACACACAATACCGTCCCCAAGATTCTTCCTCGTCCTCTTCTTCTTCTTCATCAAATTCATTGCTACCGTAGCCGCCTAAGATAGCTGTGCTGCTGGTTTTGAAATCTTCGTCTCCTTCAAAGTTGTCATCATGATGCCTTGTGTACGTAAATCCCATCTTAGGAAGAACCACCTCGAGGAGCTTATCCACAAGATCATCATACCATTCTTGGCCTGTCTTCCAAAAGGTAAGAGGTGCAACAACCATGCAGCACCCGCTCCAAATCCCAAACCGACAAGAATGAACTGAAAATTAATACTTCCCCAAACATTAGAATCATTCTTCCCATGCTTAGTGTTGTCGGTATCTGAGCGATTTGTTCCCTTGCCATCAGGGTCTGAGCATTTTGTGGGCAGCGGTGTTCCACACAATCTGCTATTGCCTTTGAAGGAATCTTCTGAAAAGGTGGAAAATTGTTTGACTGATGGGATGCTACCTTCAAGCTTATTGCATGAGAGGTTCAAGAAGGAAAGAAAAGTAAGATCTGAAAGCTGTGAGGGAATCACCCCATTGAGGTCGTTCCATGAAAGGTCCAAGGACTCAAGCTGTTGCAATTTTCCTAGGGATGAAGGAATTGGCCCTGAGAACGCATTTTTTGATAAGTTGAGGAGATGAAGCGCTTTAAGATCCCCCAGAGTATCAGGTATTGGACCATCTAGATTGTTGCATGAGAAGTCGATTGAAGTGAAAATAGTCAAGATCTTCACCAGCTCCACTTGCAGACCTTTGATGGTAACGCTTACTGTGTCCTGATAATAAAGTCCAGAAAATGGAAGGAATGGATATTGGATATGATTGATGTCTACGTTAAACTTCATAGCTTCCCAAGTTGCGAGGCATTTAGCAGGCAGAGTGCCACTGAAATTGTTGGAAGATATGTCTACAATTTGAAGCATCTTCCAAGTGCCGTGAGGCTTTGGACATCCAACCTTTCCATGGAACTTGTTGAATCGTAAAACAAGGACACGTATACTTACAATGCTCTTCAGTTGACATGGAAACACATCATCAATCTGGTTGTTTCCAATGTCTAAAACCTCCAGATTTGTGCAATTTGCCAATGACTTTGGGAGCTCCCCCCGTAATAGATTATAGCTCAGATCCAAAGTCTTCAAACCACATGTTTCAGTGATATTGAAAATGCTCCCATCCAAGGCATTATTTCTCAGGTTTAACACCTTGAGAGACTCCATCACTAAGCAATCGGGAATATTTCCTGTCAAATTATTATGAGATAGGTCAAGTACCTCAAGATATTCAGCTTTGCAAATTGATTTTGGGATAGACCCTTGGAACTTGTTATTAGACAGGGAGAGGAATATTGCTCCAGAAAGACTCATACCAATAGCAGGTGGAATGACTAAAGTGAAGTTGTTACTTGAGAAGTCCATGTATATGGCAGATGGCGGCAGAGGCAACATTTGTCCACGGAGGCTGTTCTTATGGAGGTCAATAACAGACAGACTAGAAGTAAGATTAAGTGACAGTGTTTCAATATCATCTAGTAAATTAGACGAAAGATTAAGATACTGAAGATTTTGAAGCCCCCATATCCATTTTGGTATCTGGCCCTGAATATGATTGTTAGAGAGATCTAGAAATACCAATCTGGGTTGCTCAGCCAGGAAATCAGGTAAAGTCCTCAACTGGCAAGAAGCCAACTTTAAAGTTCTAAGTTCAGGGAATGGAGACGCATGGGAAGCAGTATTTGTGGCATTAATGGAAAAACGATTGTAGGAAAGGTCCAAATAAGAAAGATTTTTCAGCTGGCAAACCAAATTAATATGGAATGAGCCACTGAAATTATTGGAAGAAAGTGAGAGGTACTTGAGCCCTTGGAGTTTCCATATAAACATCGGTAGTTCTCCTCCTATATTGTTGTTGCTCAAATCAACTGTATCCAGCATGTGCAATGTAGCGTTAAAAGATCCCATCAGTTGACCAGAAAATTGGTTGTTGGAAAGTTGAAGCTTCTGAATCGATGGAAGTGCAAACAGAGACGAAGGAATATTTCCTTCAAGTGAATTGTATCCCAGGTCGATATTAAGAAGAGTCAACAGGGATTCCCACTGTGTTGAATTAATCGGACCAGTTAGCTTATTGTGGGACAAAGTGATTTGTGTCAGATTCTTGGATTTGCTGAATGATGGAATTAAACCAGTAAAATTATTCAATGACAAGTCTAAAAAAGTCAGTCGCAAAAGATTGGTGAAAGAGCTTGGGATATTTCCACCCAAGCTGCAATTCACCAATGCTATTGTTGACAGATTTCTGAGATTACCGATTGAATATGGGAGCCTCCCGGAAATATTTGTGAAACTAAGAACCAGTGTATGAAGAGAACCATTTTCCGGAAATTCTGGCAAAGAAACCTGAAGAAGCTGGTTGACTGATAGGTCAAGGGTCTGAAGTGTTTGTACCTGGAAGATTTTTTGAGGGAATACTCCCTGCAGGCCACAAGAACTGAGATGCAGAGTTGTTAAATTGCCAAAGAAGGCAAAGAACTCCGGGACAGTGGTAGACAGATTATTGTTGCCCAGTTTAATCACTGACAGAGAACGAAGTTTCACAAGGGAAGAGCAAGACTCAATGGGAGCTGATAAATAACAATTCGTCATGCTCAACACTTGAAGCTTCGGCAGCGAAGAAGACAACGCATTGCACAATTCATTGCCCGTGGTTGAAACGTTCACTCCATCAAGGTACAACTCTCTCAGCTCGATAAGATTCCTAACAAGCATCTTTAGATTCGGATTCTTGAGTTTCAGTGAAGTGAGCCCAGGAAAATAAAGCATGGATACATCAAGAGTAACCAACCTTGTCAAACGTGATATTGCAATGGGAACCTGTCCTGTGAAGCCTGCATTTGAAAGATTCAGGTAAACCAAATTGGTAAGATTACCGAACCCAGATGGGATCTCCAAAAACTGGAAGCGGTTGAAGGCCAAATTCAGCCTCTGAAGATCCTTGAGTCTGAAAAGACTCGATGAGTCGTTAAGTCCACCAGCGATGCTCTCATTGCTTAGATCAAGACCCGTAACTCGGCCACCTTCGCAGGTCACGCCATCCCAAGAATCATTGCTCTGTGGCCATCTGACCAATTTCGAGGACAAAGAAGCAGTGAAGTCGAGGCTATCCTTCAATTGCAGCAGCAGCGATTTCTGATTGCCGAGACACTGCCCCGAAACCAAGATCCTGCCTATGCTGAAGGGTTTGGTTTGCACGAGTATGAAGACCAGCCATAGGAGGAGCCAAATCCTCATTTGTTTCGAGCAGATCAGGAGACACTACTCCTGCAATTGAGAGAACCAGCTGCTCTGAGTTCAAGAATTCGAAAGCCCACGAACATGACGACCTTCGAGAGAGGGATCTGCTGCGAAACGGGCAGCTGAAGAACAGAGAGTTGCAGGTAGGTGGAAGAGGAGGAGGAGAACAGGGGGCGGTTCAGAGTGGGGACACGAGGAACAGTCAAAGTAAGCGCCTGCCGTAGGGGACGAATTTGTCAAATGCATACGTTGGTTGGAGGACGGATGATGCCGCCTTTCTTTATGGACTCAAGTGTAGGGAATAGGTGCAAAAGCGCGTTTTTTTTTGCGTTTGTCGGCTTTTCTTTTTCCCTTAGCCGATTTCTTTGGTTGCCAGAGATCCGTTTCAATTCCAGACGCTGGCCAAACCCGGAAAAATCAAACCTCGATCGGGTGGGGGATAATGACCAGCTTTGGGAATTGGAATGTGTGAGCTATATAGTCAATGACGAAAATCTGGATGGGTTAATAAAGTGCCCAAATTCAAGGGGGTGGTTGAAGGGTGGAAAGACAGAGATATTGCACTTCTAAAAGCTGCGAGGTTTTATAATTGGTCCATGCTTGTCACAACCCGCCGGAGCCAAGATTGAATTGGAGATGGATTCGGTTCTCACGTGAATGGGCCCATTTTGTTTTTACTAGATTGGAGATTAATTTGGTGATGGATGAAAATGTCGATGAAAAAATCACCTGCTCTCTGCCAAAATGGAGTACATTCGTTAAAGCTTGACAACTGTTTGAAAGCAGAAATTTTTTCTATTGATGACGTTTTGTCTTTCTTGTGCCTGGGTCTACTTTAGTGTTCTCATCATTTTAGTAACCTTGGACTAGTGTGATTAAGAAATTCAAGTGGACGACATTTCAATTGTATTGTGGGTCCGTAATGGGAATGTAACTGCTGGATTGACGACTTCCATGGCAGATCTGAGGTAATAAACCGTTGTGCTGATTTTCTTTCTTTTTCACCACTAGGTACCGTCATCTTGTAGAAAGTCACGATCGTGTGCTAGATTGCCTTCTTTGAACGAATGGCCAATTGATTGACCAAGACCGTTTTCCAAGCGTTCTTTGGCATATTTGTCGGCAAGTGCTTAAAAGAGAAGTGTAAACGATTGTAATCGAGTCGAAACAGTGTAATGTTTGAATGGGGCTAGACTAAAACATTCAAGAATGGATACTCGATCCGAAGCCCATCTCGACGATGCTCGATTTTTCTGGGACCGGCTTTGACTTGTGAGATGTTTTTACAAGCTGAATATGACTCGGTTGATTCGACCTGATTACCAGAAATGAGTTTTTGTTGAAGCTTGATCCAGTCGTGAGCTCAAAGTCGATTGTCATAAAGTTTGAACCAATGAGGCTCGACCTTGATTCAGTGTCGGCCTTCAACTCGTAAATGATTTAGTCGTGCTTGAGCAGCTTGAATCTTTGGTACTTGAAGAAGCAACTAAAACCTGATTTGGAAGAAGCATGCGTGAAAATGCTGGTAAAAAGCGTAATCATTTCAATCACGACTGCTTCTCCCAAAGGTCAAGCCCGAGATGAGTTCTTCTCATCTTCCGACCATCACCCGTCACCGCTGATGGAGGCTGCCGCAAATAATTCGTCCGCCCCTTCTCGCCCGTCTTGCTCTTCCACATTTTGTTTTCTACATTTTACTTTCCTTATCTTCTAGAATAAAATCAGTTTCTTTTGATTTTCATAATTGACTTTTACCTTTTTCTAATAATGAAAATTTATCGTCTTAGCATGCCGCCTTAACATACCAAAAATTATTTAAGAAGGACCCGGTTAAGAATGGATAGAGTTAGAGGAGTCGATTCGAAAAGATCCGGTTGCACAAGAACATAAATTAAGGGACTTAAAGTGAACTTAATCTTTCTAAATAATTTTCCTACTAGCAAGGGAGCACTGGTATGCTTAAATTTGTCAACTGCAGTAAAAAGGAGAATAGGAAAATATGTTCGTAGAGTTCTAGCATTATAATATAATCTTTATATATTGAAAACAAATAAGCGTCAATTTTCATTGTAAATTTTTGTCATCGTACTTTGTAACATAACCTTTTTGAAAAATAAGGGTGTTTCTAGTCTTTTTTTTTTCTTTTCTCTATACCTAGGTCCTTTACTCCTCTCTCACCTTTCTTTAAACAAAGATTTTTTTTTTTTTTTTTTTTTAATTTTTGGCTGGTCATTTTAATCTTTTTAATATTTAGTAATCTCTAGATGAACAGCTCTCACATACCATTGGCCTACTTCATAAGTTCGGATAAGTGTATTAAAAATCGTGAAACTTGAGAAAAAGTGTAATCAAATCATAAATTTGATTGTCCACATAGTCTTTTGTACCAATATATGAATTCTAAAGTTCTTGTTTATTAAGTGTCCATGCAATGTTTTTATTTTATTATTATAGTATGATGTAACCAAACCATTGAACTAGAACAAGTAAATCATGACTCAAATGTAACATAAAAGTATCACTACAAATTCAGCAAGAATAATAATAAAAGAACGAGTAAAAGATTGAATGCGATAAAGTAAACCAATACGAGTCGGTAAAAAAAAAACATTTTTATTAGATTGGAGATTAATTTAGGGGAAAATCCTAAATAGGAACCCAAAGTGTATACTTTTTCTTAAAAGATGACATAAAATGCAGTCTGTCTCAGATAAGGACCCAAATTGGTCATTTAGTCTCAAAAAAAGACTTCACTTGCCGGCCGGTGAATAGATGCATCTCCAATGCATATTCTGGTAACCTGATCAGGGGTATTTTTGTCCAAAAAAATTATTTTTTTATTTTCGGTTTGTTCTCTTCTTTTTCTTTTTTTTTTTTTTTTGGGGGGTTCGTCTATGGTTGCAATGTTCATCATCTTCTTCTTCCCCTCTTCGTCTTCTCCTTACCTAGACCAAGAAGATTGGACTTGGGAAGGGCTGGCGAGGGCTGGACGCCCATCGCCGGTAGTGGGCGAGGGCCACCGAGCCCTCACCAAATCTAGTGAGGGTGGCCTCGGCCGCGGTCCAGTGCAAACCCGTATAGTGTCATCCCGCCATTGTTCTGCTCCAACTACGCCACTGCACATACAGTACATCGAATGAGAGATGGTATCAAAGTGAGGTTTGAGCTTCAATGATGGATTTCATGTGTATGGATATGTGTGGATATGGACTGACCTAGTGCTTGTTGGATTTGGAATGAGCTAGAATCCGAGAAGGTGGAGATTGGGATGAGGAGATCGGATTTAGTGTCATTGTGCGAGTCGTCATGTTCCACGGTTTCGGGTTTCGGGCGGTTCGAACCAGAAGCAGAAGCAAAAGTCACTACCATGTGCCATCTAGTGGCCAAAGAGGCAATCCCTTGAGCTCTGTGGGTGATTCTTGCAGCCCCCAACAAGCACAAGAACAGACCACTCAGCTCAACAACCGAACATAGTTGCAACAAATGCATCAGGAAAATCAAACGAAGATGACAAACATATTCCGAGGAACGTAATTGAATTCGTTAAATTCACTCACTACAAGATCTCTGGAATCAAAGAAATTCTTCTCGGTCTTTGATGCCAGGACGATTAGCAGTGTTGCAAACTGGCTCACTGTCATTGTGAGGAGGCAACTGATGATGAAGAAAAGGTACCGGTGGCTAGTTGCGGATAGCTGCTTTGAGCTCTCTTCTCTGTCTTGAGCTCGCCCAAACCGAGCGTGCTGAGCGCAAATTTCCAGGCTTTTGGACCAAAAGAGGTGCTCAAGAAGGTGGGCACTTCGTTTTCCTTCCCCTTTGCTTTGTGTCATTACTGTCTCAAGTGGACAGTTCAGGGTTCTGCACGTTTTGGATATAATGGTGTGTATGCTCAGTCGGTGTTTGTTGGTATTCCTAAGTGAAGGCAGCAAATGGGTGCCTTTCGAAATGCATAATTGCAGCGTGTTGTTTCATGGGGGAAATCAAAGGAGACGTGCCCTAAAGAAGACGATGAGCAGGACAACCAAAAATGAAAAAAAAAAAAAAAAAGTTGGACGAAAATACCCTAATTAGGCCATTGGAAAAGGCATCGGAGATGTAACTATTTACTAGCGGGTTACTGAGGTCTTTCTTTGAGACTAAATAACAATTTTGGGTCTTTATTTGAGATAGATTTCACTTTAGGTTATCTTTTGAGAAAAGGAGGGTACTCTAATCCCTATCTGAGATTTTTCCTTAATTTAGTGATGGATGAAAATGTCGTTGAAAAAATCACCAACTCTTTGCCAAAATGGAGTACATTCGTTAAAGTTTGACAATTGATTGAAAGCGGAAATTTTTCTATCGATGACGGTTGGTCTTTCTTTGTGCCTGGGTCTACTTTAGTGTTCTCATTATTTTAGCAACCTTGGACTAGTGTGATTAAGAAATTCAAGTGGAAGATATTTTAATTGTATTGTGGGTCCATAATGGGAATGCAACTGCTGTATTGACTTCCATGGCACATCTGTGGTAATTAACTGTTGTGCCGATTTTCTTTCTTTTTCACCGCTACGTACTGTCATCTTGGAGAAAGTCATGACCATGTGCTAGATTGCCTTCTTTGAACGAATGTCCAACTGATGACAAAGACCGTTTTCCAAGTGTTGTTTGGAATATTTGTCGACAAGTGCTTAAAAGAGAAGTGTGATAGATTGTAATCGAGTCAGACGGAAACTAAGTTCCCACTCACAACCCATGTAACAAGCTACGCCAAGTAAGACGTGTAGAACAATTAGCTGAGTCGTAGAGTCGTGGAAACACCTCTTTCTTCCCTATTTTGGACCTTAGCTCCATGGGACAATACGCTACTGCTGAAATACGGAAGAATTGAAATCTTAGATCAAAATACTATGTATGGATGGTATGAATTACCTAAAAAAGAATTTTTGAACCGCAAATAACCAGAGCTATTACTCATCACATCAAAAAAATTCCATTAATGATATAGTGTAATGTTTGAATGGGGCTAGACTCGAAAATTCAAGAATGGATACTCGATCCGAACCCGATCTCGACAATGCTCAATTTTTCCGGACCGGGTTCAACGTGAAATGTTTTTACAAGCTGAAATTGACTTGGTTGATTCGACTTGATTACCAAAAATGAGTTTTTGTTGAAGCTTGATCTAGTCGTGAGCTCAAAGTTGATTGTCGTAAAGTTTGAACCAAATGAGGCTCGACCTTGACTCAGTGTCGGCCTTCAACTCGTAAATGATTTAGTCGTGCTTGAGCAGCTTGAATCTTTGGTACTTGAAGAAGCAACTAAAACCTGATTTGGAAGAAGCATGCGTGGAAATGCTGGTAAAGCGCGTAATCATTTCAATCACGACTTCTTCTCCCAAAAGGTCAAGCCTGAGGTGAGTTCTTCTCATCTTCAGACCATCACCCATCATCGCTAGTGGAGGCTGCCCCAAATAATTCGTCCGCCCCTTTCTAGCGTGTCTTGCTCTTCCACATTTTGTTTTCTACATTTTACTTTCCTTATTTTCTAGAATAAAATCAGTTTCTTTTGATTTTCATTATTGACTTTTACCTTTTTCTAATAATGAAAATTTATCGTCTTAACATGCCGCCTTAACATACCAAAAACTATTTAAGAAGGACATTGTTGAGAATGGACAGAGTTAGAGGAGTTGATTTGAAAAGATCCGGTTGCACAAGAACTTAATCTTTCTAAATAATTTTCCTACTAGCAAGGGAGCACCGGTATGCTTAAATTTGTCAACTGCAGTAAAAAGGAGAATAGGAAAATATGTTCGTAGAGTTCCAGCGTTATAATATAATCTTTATATATTGAAAACAAATAAATGTCAATTTTTTTTGTAAATTTTTGTCATCGTACTTTGTAACATAACCTTTTTGAAAAATAAGGGTCTTTCTAGTCTTTTTTTCTCCTATACCTAAGTCCTATACTCCTCTCTCGCTTTTCTTTAAACAAAGATTTCGTGTTTTTTTTTTCCATATTTTCGGCTGATCATTTTAATCTTTTTAATATTTTGTAATCTCTAGATGAACAACTCTCACATACCATAGGCCTACTCCATAAGTTCAACAGTTTTTGGATAAGTGCATTAAAAGTTGTGAAACTTGAAAAAAAAAAAGTGTAATCAAATCATAAATTTGATTGTGCATACAGTCTTTTGTACCAAATTATGAATTCTAAAGTTCTCATTTATTAAGTATCAAGGCAATGTTTATATTTTTATTATGACAGTATGACGTAACCAAAACATTGAACTAGAAAAAGTAAGTCATGACACAAATGTAACATAAAAATATCACTACAAATTCGGCAAGAATAATAATAACAGAATGAGCAAAAGATTGAATGTGATAAAGTAAACCAATACGAGTCGGTAAAAAAGAAGAACATACCGTTGTTATTAAGCTATAGGATAACAATCCTGTGAGCTAACTTCAAATTGAATCCAATTTTTCTAATAGTGTAAAATATTTAAATATAAATTATGCTAAATACAGCACTAAAACTAAACAACCTAATCAAGGTCTTGGTTTCTAACTATCTTTCAATTTTTTTTTCTATTTCTTTCGAATTTATTATTCTATAGATAAATGTTTCTTCTTTTCTATTTTCAACATGTACCCAATTAAAGTATGCACGATCAATTTTTTCAACTTTTTTTTAAAATTTTTAAATTTTTTTTTTTTTTTTTTTTTTTTAATTTTCACTCGGACCGGATCCCTTAGGCCCGAATAGGGCCGCACGGTGGTCTCATAATTGGGCCCTCATATTGAGCCCTCTTTTCAATTAGAAAATAAGCCTATCTTTCTGAAAATGAGATTCAACCCAAACCCATTAAGCTAAGTCAAGCCCAAAATTAGCCAAGCCCCCAACTCATTCAAGACTGTCACAAACCCAAATTCGAATATGGAAACTCCCAAGCCCGGTCTCTAATGAAATCACCCTATAGCCCATACCCAATTCCTATTATTCCATATTTCCCTCTCTTTATTATTGTTTTGATTAACATCACGAAAAATGCCAAATCAATTTACATGAAAAATTACCATAAACTATCTTTTTAACCACAAAAAACCCTACTTTGCTACAATCATGACGAATTTATCCTTTGTAAGTTCCCGTGAAATTTTACTGTCAAATTGTCGAGTTAAATTACACGTGGTAGTTGATGTGCGTGCTAGTTTGAAGTTTTACCATTAGTTTGTTACATGTGTATTGGTTTATAATTTTTTGTGATATTAATTCAATTTAACATAAACTAACGAGAGAGTAAATATGTCACAATCAATTGGTTTTGGGTTTTCTAGAGTAAAAAAAAAGCTTTTGGTAAATTGTCACATGTGTATCAATTTGGAGTTTTTGATAGTCAAAAAATTAATTTAGGATAAATTGTTATAGATATATTAATTTAAGATTTTTCGTGATATTAACTTTTCTTGTTTTCTTTTATTCATTGATATTTGTCCCTGTAGCCCTTTTCCTCTTCAAGACAACCAAACTTTGAGCTACACATACACAAATTTACACATCAATAACTGACATTCTTAGCAAACAACTGCAATTGGTCACCATCTATATTCCACTGTGACCCATACATACAGGAAACTGTCTGTGGAAGACTAACAAGGTAGAGGCCTCGATCATGAATATCACCATAAATGAAGGTTGAGAACAAAAACTCATATCACATGCTCATCATCGCCATTGAAAAGAAGTATAATGATTCTGAAATGTATTTGGCCATCGTGAAAACATTAGAACTCATGCTTAAATGACTTGAAAATCAACTAATATTACTTAATCTATGTCATCATACTTTTGGATTCAGAAAATGACAAAACTAATCCGCATTGAAACCTCATAGACATTTCGGTGAACAAATTGCAGTCAATGGAACAGATTTTTGCGATTTCAAACTCATATTTGTGTCCATACGTAAATGAAATTAACATGTGAAGTTTAGAATCAAATACATGACTCTAACATGACCGATCCTAATTGAAGCAAAACAAGCTTTGCATTCACTTCACCTTGGTCAGAATCATAGCATGATGGAAATCGGAGATTATCTTGTCAATGAAGTCAAGGTAAGTCATAGTAGGCAGTCCAATTTATTGGGAGCTCTCACGATCGTTGTCAGCCAAAATGAAGACCGTTGGAAGAGCTTCAAGTGAGTCTTGGCCACTTCAATCTTCACGGTCGCGAAATATAGTTGAACAGGAACAGGGGCTTCTCCGGAGGCAGCGCTCGGGCAATGGCTACTTTGCCTTGGGCCTGGTGATGAGCTAGGAATGAGAAAGAAGTCTCTGAAAATCGATTCCTTGAGGAAAATTTTTGGTGAAGTCTCCCTCAAACTCAATCCATGCGGAGCGCGATTCTCTACCGTGCGGACGACGATCGGCAACAAGGTTGCAGCGGTTGAAGGTGAAGACTAGTGGCCACGGAGAAGGAAGCAATTGAAGGTGATGACCAAGACCGTTTTCCAAGTGTTGTTAGGAATATCTGTCGGCAAGTGCTTAAAAGAGAAGTGTAATTGATTGTAACCGAGTCAATATAGTGTAATGTTTGAATGGGGTTAGACTTGTAAATTCAAGAATCGATACTCGATCCGAACCCGATCTCGACGATGCTCAATTTTTCCGGACCGGGTTCGACTTGTGAAATGTTTTTACAAGCTGAAATTGACTCGGTTGATTCGACCTGATTACTAGAAATGAGTTTTTGTTGAAGCTTGATCCAGGCGTGAGCTCTAAGTCGATTGACATGAAGTTCGAACCAATGAGGCTCAACCTTGACTCAGTGTCGCCCTTCAACTCGTAAATGATTTAGTCGTGCTTGAGCAGCTTGAATCTTTGGTACTTGAAGAAGCATGCGTGAAAATGCTGGTAAAGCGCGTAATCATTTCAGTCACGACTTCTTCTCCCAAGAGGTCAAGCCTGAGATGAGTTCTCCTCATCTTCGGACCATCACCCATCATCGCTGGTGGAGGCTGCCGCAAATAATTCGTCCGCCCCTTCTCGCGTGTCTTGCTCTTCCACTTTTTGTTTTCTACATTTTACTTTCCTTATTTTCTAGAATAAAATCAGTTTCTTTTGATTTTTATTATTGACTTTTACCTTTTTCTAATAGAAA
Source organism: Eucalyptus victrix (assembly GCA_016097545.1). NCBI lineage: Eukaryota > Viridiplantae > Streptophyta > Magnoliopsida > Myrtales > Myrtaceae > Eucalyptus > Eucalyptus victrix. Next base: position 14,935,179 of record CM027835.1, read on the forward strand.
AAAGTTACGAAAAACCCTGAACTTTGCCCATATGACACATTTACCCCAAACTTTTTTTTGTGACACAAAAAATTCTTAACTTTTGTTATGTAACACATTTATCCCAAAACTATAGGGCATTTTGGTCTTTTCATTTTTTTAAAATTATTTTTTCTTCTCTCTTCCCTTTGCCGGCGTCTGGTGAGGGTTGCCCTTGCTGGTGTCGGGCTAGGGCAGCCCTCGACTGCGTCAGGCAAGGGTGTCCTTGCCCTTGCTCGTCGTCGGCGAGGGTGTCCCCGTCCTCGCCAGATTTGGCGAGGGTTGTCCTCACCTGACGCCTTGAGGGCCGCCCTTGCCTGCGTCGGGCGAGGGTGTCCCTACCCTCGCCTGACGTTGGCTTCCCTTCACCGGCTCCGTCGTGGCCGGTAGAGGGAAGAAGAAGAAAAAAAAAAAAAAAAAAAAAAAAAAGGAAAAAGTAGAATAAAAAGACAAAAATGCCATTGATGGGGTAAATTTGTCAAAGTTTGAAAAGTTGAGGTTTTTCACGTTACAAAAAAAAGTTTGGGGTAAATGTGTCACTTTAGACAAAGTTCAGGGTTTTTCGTGACTTTTTCTCTTTTCTAATAATGAAAATTTTTCATCTTAGCCTGCTACCTCAACATACTAAAAATTATTTAAGAAGGACCTAGTTGAGAATGGGTAGAGTTAGAGGAGTCGGTTCGAGAAGATCCGGTTGCACAAGAACATAAATTAGGGGACTTAAAGTGAACTTATTCTTTCTAAATAATTTTTCTACTAGCAAGGGAGCATCGGTATGCTTAAATTTATCAACTGCAGTAAAAAGGAGAATAGGAAAATTCGTTCGTAGAGTTCCAGAATTATAATATAATCTTTATATATTGAAAACAAATAAATGTCAATTTTCGTTGTAAATTTCTGTCATAGTACTTTGTAACATAACCTCTTTGAAAAATAAGGGTGTTTTCTAGTCTTTTTCTCCCCCTATACCTAAGTCCTTTACTCCTCTCTCACCTTTCTTTAAACAAGATTTAGTTTTTTTCCCATATTTTTGGCTGGTCATTTCAATCTTTTTAATATTTTGTAATTTTTAGATGAACAACGCTCACATACCATAGGCCTACTCCATAAGTTCAATAGTTTTTGGATAAGTGCACTAAAAGTTGTGAAACTTAAAAAAAAGTGTAATCAAATCATAAATTTGATTGTGCACAGTCTTTTGTACCAAATTATGAATTCCAAAGTTCTCATTTATTAAGTATCCAGGCAATGTTTTTATTTTTATTATGATAGTATGATGTAACCAAAAAATTGAACTAGAAAAAGTAAGTCATGACACAAATGTAACTTAAAAATATCACTACAAATTCGGCAAGAATAATAATAAAAGAACTAGTAAAAGATTGAATGTGATAAAGTAAACCAATACGAGTCGGTTAAAAAAAAAAACATTGTTATTAAGCTGTAGGATAACAATCCCGTGAGCTAACTTCAAATCGAATCCGATTTTTTTTAATAGTGTAAACTATTTAAATATAAATTATGCTAAATATAGCACTAGAACTAAACGACTTAATCAAGGTCTCGGTTTCTTTTGAAATAATTGTTTTTGTAGGTAAATGTTTCTTCTTTTCTATTTTCATCATGCACCCAGTTAAAGTATGCACGATCAGTTTTTTCAACTTTTTTTTTTCTATTTTTTAATTTTCACTCGGACCGGACCCCTTAGGCCCGAGTAGGACCGCACGGTGGTCTTACAATTGGGCCCTCATATTGAGCCCTCTTTTCAATTAGAAAATACGCCTATCTTTCTGAAAATGAGATTCCACCCAACCCAAACCCATCTAAGCTAAGTCAAGCCCAAAATTAACCAAGCCCCCATCTCATTTAAGATTGTCACAAACCCAAATTCGAATATGAAACTCCAAAGCCCGACCTCTAATGAAATCACCCTATGGCCCATACCCCATTCCTATTATTCCACATTTTTCTCTCTATTCTTGTTTGGGTCAATACCACAACAAATTTATCATTTATTAGTTTCTATTAAATTTTACCGTCAAATTATTGAGTGAAATCACACATGGCAGTTGATGGGTATACCATTTTGAGGTTTTACCATTCGTTTGTTATATATGTATTAATTTTTAATTTTTTGTGGTATTATTCAATATTAACATAAATTAGTGAGAGAGTAAATCTGTCAAAAATGAATTGGTTTTGGGTTTTTATAAAAAAAATAATTTTTGGTAAATTATCACATGTATCAATTTGGAATTTTTTGTGTTCAAAAAATTAATTGAGGGAAATTTTATCATAAGTGTAATAATTTGGGATTTTTCTTAACATTAACTTTTCTTGTTCTCTTTTATTCATTGATATTTGTCCCTCTTGCCCTTTTCCTCTTCAAGACAACCAAACTTCGAGCTACACATAGAAAAACTTACCTATCAATAGCTGGCATTCTTAGCAAACGACTACAATCGGTCACCATCTTCGACCACCACGATAACCATTATAATCCATCTGTCGCGATCTAACATTGAGTGAACCACCTAGAGTGGGCTCTCCCAAGTCTTCAAGTTTTTTAGAACAAATGAATTTTTTATCATGCAATCTAATCCCAAAAAAAAAAAAATGTAATCTTAATTTAGGGAACTATCCTATCTAATAATGCACATGCGCAATTTGATCTTTTGAGTGTTTTCAAAAGAAGCAATATTACTAAATATATGCATTATATCCAATCCACTTAAGATATTCATTGAAAATTCAAATAAAATATTAAAATAATTGAAAAAATAATCCTTTCATGGATAAAATTAACAATTATTGTAACCCTAAACATCACAAATCAAATCAATAATTATAATGATTTTAAAGCCAAAACATCATTGATGTGCCAAAAAAAAAAAAATTAAAAAGTGATCCAAAATCTTACGATCAAATTAGTAATTATAGAGTTTTAAACCAATAATATCGTATTGGATAATGCCTAAAGTCTCAATGAAATCACTATTAGCATCAAATATTCCAATTTAAGCAATAATATCGAGATGAAATTTGGTTCAAGAAAATTACCTTGTTTGGATTATTTGTTTCCAAAATGGGACCAGCGCCAAGGATTCGCGATCGGGGCTTGGCGTGATGGCACAAGGACGACTCGCTGTGGTGACCGCTTCGACTAAGGAACGGTTCTGGACTGTAGCTGCGATGTCGCCGACTGCAAGATGCGAATAGCAGCCGTTGCTAGCTATTTGCACGCTTGTTGGACTTGCGTCACAAAAGCGAGAGATGCTGGCCTCGTGGGGATTGATTCGCTTGGACTTCACTGATCAACGTGAATGGCCTGCAAAGAGAAAGAAAGCGATCTTTCTATTCCTTTTTTTTTTAATTGCTCTTTCTGTGCCCCTCTCTCTTCGCTGGTGGGACTCCGGCAGAACGGTAATTCGCCAGCACTGCAGGAGGCTTAGTGAAATAGCTCATTGACGTGGCGGGAGCTGGATGGTGAAGGCGACTCCAGGATAAGCAAATGGTAACCCTTTGCAAACAGTGACACATTTACCCCACTAAGGGCATTTTCGTCTTATTCTTTCTATTTTTTTTCTTTTATTTCTTTTATTTTTTATTTTTTTTCTTCTTCTCTCCGTCGCCCCCCCGCGGAGGGAAGCCGGCGCCGGCGAGGGCCTCCCTGGCGAGGGTCGCCCTCGCCTGGGCCGACGCCGGCGAGGGGTGCCCTCGCCCGACTCAGGCAAGGGCGGCCCTCGTCGGCGTTGGGCGAGGGCCTCCCCGGCGAGGGTCGCCCTCGCCTGGGTCGACGCCGGCGAGGGGTGCCCTCGCTCGACCACGGAGCCCTCATCGGCGTCGGGCGAGGGCCGCCCTCGCCCGAAGCTAGCGAGGGCCTACCTGGCGAGGGTCGCCCTCGCCTAGGCCGACGACGACGAGGGCCGCCCTCGCCTGTGAGGGTGGCCCTCGTCGGCATCGGGCGAGGGCCTCCCCGGCGAGGGTCGCCCTCGCCTGGGCTGACACCAGCGAAGGGTGCCCTCGCTCGACGCAGGCCCTCATCGGCGTCGGGCGAGGGCCTCCCTCGCCAGATTTGGCAAGGGCGGCCCTCGCCCGAAGCCGGCCAGGGCACCCCTCGCCAGCGTCCCGCGAGGGCCGCCCTCTCCCCGTTGGCGTCGGGCGAGGGCCTCCCTCGCGAGACCCTTGCCAAATCGAGGAGGCCCTCGCCGGCGTCGGCAAAGGTGCCCTCGCCGACGCCGGCGAGGGCCTCCTCGCCCGGATCTTCGGCCTCCCTCCACCGGGAGCCGGCGGAGGAAAAAGAACAAAAAGAAAAAAGAAAAAAAAATTTAAAAGTAAAAAGACAAAAATATCCCTATGATTTAGGGTAAATATGTCACAAAAATGAAAATTCATGATTTTTTGTCGAAATGAAAGTTCGGGGTAAATGTGTCACGGTTAAAACTTCAGGGTTTTTCATGTCACAAAAAATTTGGGGTAAATTTGTCACTTTTAGTAAAATTTAGGGTTTTTTGTGGTTTTTTTTCCTTTTTTTTTTAAGAGTTAAAAATTAATCCCTAATTTTTTTATGCAGTAAATGAATAATCGGGATGTCAAAATATAGGTGTCAACACCACTGATCCATACATGGACTCAAGCCTCGATCTCAAATGTCACCATAAATGAAGGTTGAGAACAATAACTCGTATTACATACTTATCACCGATCGCCATTGAAAAGAAGTATAAGGATTCGGAAATGTATTTGACCATTGTAAAAACATTAGAACTCACGCTTAAATGACTTCAAAATCAATTAATATCGCCTTATCTACGTCAGCTTACTTTCAGATATAGAAAATGACAAAACTAATCTGCCTTGACACCTCATAGACATTTCAGCGAACAAATTGCAGTTAATGGAGCAGATTTTTGCGATTTCAAACTCTTATTTGTGACCATACGCAAATGAAATTAACATGTGAAATTAAGAATCAAATACATGACTCTAACATGACCAATCCTAATTGAAGCAAAACAAGCTCTACATTTACTTTACCTTGGACAGAATCATAGCATGATGGAGAATCGGAGATTATCTTGTCGATGAAGCCAAGGTAAGTCATAATAGGCAATCCGATTTAACTATTAGGAGCTCTCATGATCGTCGCCGGCTAAAATGAAGACTGGTGGAAGAGCTTCAAGCGAGTTTTGGCCACTTCAATCTTCACGGTCGCGAAACAGAGTTGAACAGGGGTGTCTCCGGAGGCAGCGGTCGGGCGATGGCTATGTCGCCTTGGGCTTGGTGATGAGCTAGAAATGAGAAAGAATTCTCTAAAAAATCGACTTCCTTAGGGAAATTTTCGGCGAAATCTCCCTCAAACTCAATCAGTGCGGAGCGCAATTCTCTCTGCCATGCGAATGATGATCGGCAACAAGGTTGCAGCGGTGGAAGGTGAAGACTAGCGGCCACGGAAATGGAAGCAATTAAAGTCAAATGGGCCTCTTTTAAATCCAAAATGGGCTCCTACTAGAAATCGAGGACTGAAGTTTTCGGGTCAAGTGAGCCCGCGAGTTGATCGAAGTCTTATGGGTCAAATTCACGAGCAAACGGGTTTGGGTTTGAGTTGATGGGTTTGGATCAAGATATCGGGCTAAAGAAGAAAATGGCCGAATGGGCTTCAAACGTGATCTCTCTCTCTCTCAAATATTATTTTTATTATTTATCATTTTTTATTTTTCCAATTTTCTAATCCTATTTATGGATTATGATTTTGTAAACAAAAAATTCCAGTGTCAACAATACTTGAGTGTCATAATTTTTTTTTCCAATCATTTGAATGTTATGTAGTTGGTTCTTCTATATGTCAATTGTATATTATTTTTTGGTTAGAAAAAGCATTTTAGACATTTTCTTAATAAAATCAATAATTTCAGATTTGATTTTTTTTTCATTTACAAAATTTTTCGACAACTGTAATGTGACTATGCTAATCGTAGTGCCCATGGTGGTTGAGCAATGGCATTCAAGGTATGAGTTATTTGGGTGTACTAATTTTAGTACTTTCTCATTTGCTAGTATTTATCATGTTTAATTTGTTTTACTAAATTGGTTAGTTCTTTTTTCAATATGCTATTTTCTATATTTGAGGGGGACAACGGCTAAAAATTGAAGCCTAGATTGGATCGTATATGGGTATGCTTTGGATTAAGACAGGTATGAGTCACCAAAATTAATTCATCCAAACTCAATATGACCCATCTATTTAACAGGTCTAATTTCGGCTATTGCTACCTTTCATTCTCTTTATCGTCATGAAGGCCCTCTTTGCTACTTACACCTATTATCATCCCAAGAATTAACCAACAAGTCAATTTCAAAAACATCTTTAGAGAAATCTAACTAAACAATGAAATATGTGGCAATTTCATTTCTTGCTATTGCTTCACTACTATTCTCAATTTGTTCTAGATCGCTTAAAAATTACAATCTTCATAGTAGTTAAATCATGTGGGATCACATGAAACTAGTATGTGACACAAACATATGATGAAGAGCATCATATAATGTTAGAAAATCAACATTTTCAAAGAACTTACTAAATGTTAACATGGCCATTCGAATTTAGCAGATTGTTTTTCATATACAACATGATTGTTGGCTTGAAACCAGCAACAATCACTAATTGGACCATTAAGCAAGTCCATCGGATGCAATTTCACGCACCAAGCACACGAGCAGAGCAGGAATGTGAAAACTAAAATTTTCAAAAACAAAAATTCCGTCTACAACATTTGGTCAAGTTGATGGGTACGCAATTATAGATTTTTTTTTTTGGGTCAAACGTGTTGACACCTAAATTTTACTATTTTACTTAAAACTTAATAGCATTAAGGGTTAGGAATTAGTATTAAAAAAATAAATAAAAAATTAATTAATTAATTTTTAAAAAAAAAACAAACAAACCCGTCCGTTGGGTCGGAGCCGGCCTTGGCCCGGCCCACCCCCTTCCTTTCCTTTTTTCCCCCTCGCGCACGGGCCAGCTCTTTCGGCCCAGCTTCTCTTTCCCCTGTCGGCCCGGCCCGCACCTCGTTCTCCTCCCCCTGGTCTTCACCCAGCCTGCAGAAAACAGAAGAGAGCAGCGGCGGATCAGCAGCAGAGAGCAGAGCGAGCAGCGATGGAGGAGCAGGGAAATCGGGATGGCAGCGTGATCCGTGGGTCGGGAATGCCTGGCCGGAATCTGGCATGGCCGTGGTCTTCGCGCAAGGTCCTGCAAAAAAAAAAAAGAGAGCAAAAAAGGAAAGAAACGGGAAGAAAAAGGGAGGAGGCAAAGACCAGCAGGAGGGGGGACGGGGGAGGAAAGAGAAACATAGAGGGAAACATAGAGAGAAACATAGGGAGAAACCGAGGAGAAAGGAGGGGGAATAGGCCGGAGAAGGAGCCGAGGCGCCCCGGAGCTTCCAGCTACCGCCGGTGAGCTGCTGGCCGCCGCCGAAGTCCCCGGAACCCAGCATCAATAAAAAGAGCGAGGACAGGGGAGAAGACGGGCACCAGACCAGAGAGGAGTGAACTAGAGGGAGGAGGGAAGCTCGAGGGAGCAGCGAGCCATTGCCATAGGCCTGTACGCCCGCCATCGTTCGGCGCAACTCTTCCCCGGAAAAGGTAGGTCCCCTGGAACCCGTTGTCCCGTTTCTGGAAAACGCCGGGCCGGAGATCGCGGCCGATCAGCTCGCGCAAGCTCCGGCCCTCGCCACTTCTGCACTTTGCTCCCGCGTTCCTCATACATCATGTTCGAAGACCCCTAAGGCATGTTCGAGGCGCGGTTGAGCCGGAAACCTTGAATTTGGTAGTACCCAGTAGCTGTTCGACGAAATGCCTATTTGAAAACGCCGAACCCAACTCTCGACCGGAGCTTGGCTTTTGGTTTCTCTGCGTTGCTCGGGATTATGCTATTGTTGCGCACCGTTCCCGTCGTTTTCCTAGCCTGTTGGTAGGTTCCTTCGCGCTTGTTGGGGAGATAAGGCGCGCGCATCTCGCCGGAATTTACCCGGCGACTCTAAGAGCGCCGGTCAACCGGCGGCCGACGGCGCTCGGTGTTGGTCGGACAGAACCATCGACGCCAGGCGGTGGCATGGTGACTTCTTTAGGGCGGTCAGTGCTCGCGCCATAGTCAACGTCGGTCCGGCGGAGGAGTTGCGGGAGCTTCGGTGTGCTGCGGTTGCCGGAGAAGAAGATCGAAGGAGACGACCTGAAAAAGGGCAAAAGAAAAAAAAGAGAGAAAACACGAAAGGGCTGAAAATAGAAAATGAGAAGTGGGCTTCGCTTCGGGCTGTTTCTTGCTTCGTGGGCTGAATAGGTTGGGCCGAAAATAGAAATTGGAAAATGGACCTTCAGATGGGTTGAAGTAAAAAAAATCAAAGATGGGCTTTGGGCCGAGAATTATCCACATTTCTTTTAAAAATTATTTTGGGCCTGGTTTGTTTTTAAAAGAGAGGAGGGGAACCTCTTGGGCTGGGCCCACGATTCGGGCCCACCCGTCCCCAACCGGATCGAACCTGATCCGCGCTGACCGGGCCGAAGCCGGGTCGGGTTGGACCAGACCGGACCCGGTTCACCAAAAAATATTAATTATTTTATTTTATTTTATTTTTTTTTTCAAAAGAATGTAAAGAATATAAAGAATATAATTTTTTTTTAAATTCGAAAATTAAAAAATGATGGGGTTTGGTTAGGAATTGCCATATTTTGTATTCTTAGTGTAATTAGGCATTTATTTGCTCATGTATTGATTATATCACGTGTTTAATTTGTATATATAATTATGTTTAATTGCACGTGTTTAATTTTATTGAAATTAGAATCTTGATAGCTATGATTGTTATTTTCATGATTGTGCACATGTTTGATTACCTCACATGTTAGTGGATAAGTATGAAATCAATCAAAATTGCTTAACAAAAATTATTTCTTTTAAGATGAACAAGATTAGGTACCGAAATGGCACTAATTAATCAATTAGTTTAATCAGGTCCATGACTCTAGATTCTTTGGTTGTGTAAGAAGTATGGCATCCTCTTGTGCCTTACTTGGTTTCTAGTTGACCTTAATAGGCTAGTGACAACTCCTTTTTGCAAAATTCTTAAAATACCCAATGTCACGCAAGTATGGGCTTGGAAGAACCCGCGCCTAGCCTTAAACTCGTCCTTTAGGCAATACTCCTAAACCTATTCCCTCCCCCGAGGGTAGGTCGTGACAAAACAAAATTTCCATTCATTACCAAAATAATGCATGAAAGGATTCATGGGAATCTTTGAGGTCACCATAACAAGGATGAATCTTTGAGGTCACCATAACAAGGCAAGCCCGTAGATGTCCAAAACAAATCAAAAACCATAATTCAAGGTACATCTTCTACCATAGGCGGCAGAAATAATCATACGCTTGAAGAATGTTCATTTTATCCAAAATCGAAGAATGTTCCAGATTGAGTCGCTTTCCCACAATAGACAGAACAAATCTAGAAATTCTTAATTAAATCATTGAATTTACTCCAATCGAGCTTGACCACGAAGTTTGCGAATAGTTTCCGGTTGACTTGACTATAGAATGCCAAATTATCGAGATGTGGTGACTAATCATTCACTCTATTCGTCATTAGCATGGAAAAGAATTTCATAGACCGTGCTAGTGCATTAACTCGCATCAATCAATATTATAGGAAATAGTCTAATCAATCGTGAATTTATTATGCGTATGACAATTAAGTCTTAATCATTCAAGTTTTGTCAATTTAATTCTAAATCTTTGCATGAAATCCCAATGCAATCCTTTTTTGAAAATTGCTAACTTGGCAAATGTTTTGTAGAATCATTGGTAATGACTGGAGCGCCGCGTCAATGATTGCAGGTGAAAATTGGCCTGAAAGAATACATTAGAATTTCGCACGAAGTTTTAGGATTAAATTAACAAAATTGAAAAGTTTAGAAATTGATTGACATCTGTACAATAGATTTAGGATAATTTGTTGATTTTTGGTACAACAATGATAATTTCTTGATTTTTGGTACAACAATTTTCTTTCTTTGTACCCACTAAGTAGTGTCATCTTGTACAAAGTCAGGTGTGTGCAAGATTCTCTTTGAAGAATGAACAAGAATGACCAAGACTGATTTCTACTCGAGTGTTTGGAATATTTTTCAGAAGGTATTTACAAGGAGAGGTGTAATCGAGTCTAGTCGAGTTGATATGGTCTAATGTTTGAACCAAACTTGAATTCAAAATGCAAGACTGGACACTATATTTAAATTCAGTCTCAACGAAGCTCAACTTACTTGGATGGAGTGTGGCTAATTTAATTATTTTATAAGTTTGAAATGACTTGATTTGATTCGACTTGTTCGTTATAAATGAGCATCGTGGGAGCTTAATTCAGGTGTGAGCTCAAATTCGACTTTCTTAAAATCCGAACTGATGAGGACGATTTTGTCAAATGTATACGTTCGTCGGAGGACTGATGATGCTACTTTCTTTGTGGACTCGTGTAGGGAATAGGAGCAAAAGCGCGTCTTGTGTTTGTCGGCTTTTCTATATTCGTTTGCCGGTCTCTTGGTGCCGGATTTGTCTTAGTTTCAGACGCTGGCCAAATCAGTAAAAATCAAACTTCGACTGGGCGGGGATATGACTAGCTCTGGGAATTGGAATGTAAGCTAGTCAATGACAAAATTAGAGATAGTTAATAAGTGCCCAAATTCAAGGGGGTGGTATCTGGTTATGGGTTAGAAAGATGGAGATATTGCTCTTTAAGAAGCGATCAGGTTTTATGTTTGGTCTATACTCGACTCGTCACAACCCACCCGAGCCAAGATTGAATATGAGATGGATTCGATTTTCACGTGAATGGACTCGTTTTATATTAGATTGGAGATGAATTCTATGGATGGATGAAAAGGTCGCTGAAAATATCGATCTCTGCCAAAATAAAGTGCATTTTGATCACTTGTTAAAGCTTGATAATTGATTGAAATTGAAAATTTTTCTGTTGATGATGTTTATTCTCTTCTTATGGATACTGGGGTCTACTTAGGTGTTCTTGTCATTTTAGTAATCTTGACTAGTGTGACATGATTGTTGTTAAGAAATTCAAGTGAATGGTTTTTTAATTGTATCGTGCGTCTGTAATGGGGATGTAACTGCTGGGCTGACTTCCAAGGTAGATGTAAGGTAATTAACCATCATTCGAATTTTCTTTCTTTTTCCCCATTAAGTAGCGTCATCTTGCAGGAAGTCACGACCATGCACTAGATTGCCCTCTTTAAATGAATGTTTAATGATGAAAAAGACTGATTTCCAAGTGGTGTTTGGAATATTTGTCAGCAAGTACTCAAAAGAGAGATGTAATTGAGTCTAGTCAAATTGATAAAGTCTAATGTTTTAATGGGACTAGACTCGAAAATTCCAGACTGGATACTCAATTTACACTTGATCTAGATTATGCTAAATTTTTCCAAATGTTCGACATGTGAAATCTTTTTACAAGCTGAAAATGTCGATTTATCTTACTTGATTATCATAAATGAGTTCTTGCCGAAGCTCAATTCAGTCCCGAGCTCAAAGTTGACCGTTGTAAAATCTGAATTGACGAGGCTCGAACTTGACTCAGTCTTGCGCTTCAACACGTAAATAATTTAGGCGTGCTTGAGTAGCTTGACTCGTTGGTACGTGAAGAAGCAACTAAAACCTGATTTTGAAGAAGCATGTGAGAAAATGCTGGTAAAGCGCATAATTGTTTCAACCATCACCACTATCGCCACGCAGTCCTCCGCCCATTCTCGCCTCTCTTGCTCTCATACCCTTCTCTTATGCATTTCACTTTCCTTGCTTTCTAGAAAAAAATTAGTTTCTTTCAATTTCGACATTATTGGCTTTTACCTTTTCTTAATTATGCCAAAAGAAGAAGAAAAATCATCTTAGCATACCGCAACGATATACTAAGAGTTATTCAAGAAGGACCTGATCGAGAATGGGATAGATTCCAAAAGATCGAATTGCACAAGATCATAGATTGGGGGACTGAAAGTGTAATTTTTTAAAATTATTTTTCTACTAGCAAGGGAACACCTGTTTGCTGGGGCACGCAAAAATTCAACTATAGTAAAAGTGCTTAAATAATTGATAATGAGAATAGAAAAATATATTGGTAGAGTTCCCACATTATAATATAATCTTTATGTATTGAAAACAAATAAGTTTTACATTATGGAAATCCCAAATTTTGGATAAGGATCAAGATGAAGCCTTTTATGAACTTGCTTAGGTCCATTTACTCAGATTAGTATAAAGGAATATAAAAAAAGGGGGAAAAACCGAAAAGATTTAAAACTAAAAGAAAAAAGGAAATAGTGAACCGTAAGCGCATGGAACTGATCCATCGTGCACACTTGAAAAGTACCATTACCCCCCTCCATTGGGCTATTACCATACTTTCTATTCCATTATGCATTTTTACTATATAATTATAACATAAATGTGTGTTAGTTGACTGAAGGAGCAATCGATGTATGACGCATGGCAAATCCTAATAGTAATCCCGAGTTTTCTTAGTATTGCACGTAGATATTTTCAAAGGCTTTCTTCCTCCTTTTTTTTTTGGGTTTTCATTGTGAGATTTGGTATGCTAAAAGAGGTTTCAAAGAGATTTTTTAGGCTTTACTTTTTTCTTATTGAATGTGCAGTCAAGTGCCGAGTATCAGAGTGAGAACTTTTCGTGCAATGAGAGGTCGAGCAGCGACTCTGGTCTGGAGAGTAGTTGGACACCATAATTTGTGGATTTCTTGATGAATAGCCAAGAAGAAAACGACTCTTCTACGGGTCATGATGATAGTTCTTCAGTAGTCTCCGACGCTACTACATCGGTCGTGAAGAAGTCCATTGAGATCAATCAGGCTGGAAGCTGTAAGAGATTGAGCTTTAAGAAAAGGAAAAAAGGACCGATTGATGATGCTCTAGAGGATACAGCCAGTTCTCCTGTCAATAGTCCTAAGGTAGATGATCCTTATGAACTAAATTTCATTTTTGTCGCTTGTCGAACTTCGGTCACATGGTCATGATGGAAGGGATACCTTTTCACTGGTGTATCGGTTTTATGATACAATTGTCTAGGTTTGTGGCCTGCAAAAGACAATGGATTCCTACGCAAGACAGGAAGAAGATGAGTTAGCTAAAGTAAGTCACGCCACTTTTTCCATTGTTATGCTTTCCTAGTTTCTTGATATCTCTTTGGCCTGAGGTAGTTGCGTCTGATCACTAGAACTCTTGCTTACCAATCGGGAGAAAAAGTAGATTTGCATCTATCGTAGAAATCAAAATATGACAGAACTATATGGCCATTTTCCTCGGAGTTTTGGAATGAAAAATTTGCAATGAAGAAGATTCTTCAGTGAAGATTGTTTTAAACTAAGACAATGCTTGAATAGGTAAAGTATAAACCTAAAGCCAAAATGCTATTTGAAACTAGTTGAAGACTCCTTAGTTCGGATTTGAAAATTTTACTTTGCAACATTATTTATCCGCCATATTAGAAAACTAGGTAATATTGAGGACTAAGTGTATTACAAGTCCTTTATCCGCCATATTAGAAAACTAGGTAATATTGAGGACTAAGTGTATTACAAGTCCTAAATCTTATAGCAAAAGTATAACCAAGTGTTTGAACTATAAAATAGGTCAATCTCAACCTAATTAATGGAAGTACTTCGTAACACTTTTTTTTGCATAAATTTTAGGATCCAATTATACTTTTTTTTTTTATATTTTTATGATTTAATTGTATTAATTTTACAAGTTTTAGAACTTCTAGTGCACTTATGCCAAAAAAGAAAATAGTAAACTTATCTAGTAGGCCCATGGTATGTGTGAGTTGTTCACCAAGCAATTAGAAAATGTTAAAAAGATTAAAATGACCAGCCAAAAATAGGAAAAAAAACGAAATTTTTGAGTGCAGAAAGTTGAGAAAGGAGCAAAGGACTGATATATAGGAAGAAAAGACTACAGACACCCTTATTTTTCTAAAAAGTCGTGTTACAAAATATGACGTCCGAATATATAACGAAAATTGGCACTTAACAATCTTCACTGAAGAATTTCAGTAGAAAGAACAAAAATACTCCTTTTCAAGTTTAATAACTAAATCCCAGTGGAAATCTTCATGAACATGAGTGTCTGAACAACACTTCATCCCAAAGCCGATAGTAAGCAAACCTCCATGATCAAATAAACATTAACGGACCACAAACTACCCAAAAGCCAATAACGAATCCAAGCGTTAAGCCTACGTAAAACCACTTCTTCTCACTATCATCATTGTCGCCATCATCACCAGCTTCTTTTGTCCTGTTCGTTGTAATTGAGCAACTTTTGTTGAGCTGAAGCCCACATAGTGCAAGATTTCCTTCGAAAGAACTTTCGGAAAACGTGAGAAACTATCTGCTAGTTGGATGCTTCCCACAAGTTGATCGTTTGAGAGGTTTAGGAACAAAAGGAAATGAAGATTTGCAAGCTGAGTTGGTTTGGTTCTATTGAGGTAGTTTTGTGATAGGTCCAATGACTTGAGCTGATGTAGATTCCCCAAAACAGGAGGAATTGAACCCAAGATGGAATCATGTGATAGATTGTGTGACGTCTTGAAATTCGAGCCATTTTGAGGGATGAATGAATGTTAATTTCGTCAATGCATTGTTGGTTGATCTCACTTGGAATTGATAGCTCCTGAGATACTGACCTTGAGGGGAAAGGCTAATGAGGACAGAACTCGTGCAACTAAATAACTTAACCTGAGAAAACGACTTCACCATGAGACTTGCGTGAGGACGATCTTGTAGATAGGTAGCTGATTTTAGGGACGACTAGAAGTCGATTCGCGGACAGAACATAATGGGACTAAGGTGATTCCGTTTACTGTTATTGAGCCCGCGAACGACCCTATGTCGATTCTCGATAATTGTGTACTTTGGAATAAGAATCTATCCTCTGCAATCTCATGTAGTCAAGTATGTCCATGTGTCGAGATTTCATGAATGTAATTTGGCATAAGTCAGTTACGCATGAATCCTTGAAGCCGCTTGTCAGTCTGAGTTGTACCAAAATGGCATACGGGCGAAATTGTCATGGCATGAGAATCCAAGATTGGACTTTGAATTTTCGAGAACGTACAAGATGGACTTTTGAAAGATGCTACTTTGACAATCGACAGTGTTGGTTAAATTGAGTGTTTGGAAAAGGGACTTACGGACCGAAGAAACAAGCCTATGAGGACATGGGCCGGGCAAGGCCAGTGTGGGCCTTAGGCCAAAGGTGGGACAGCCACCATGGTAGGCTCGAAGCAAGCAAGCGAGCCCTTTAGAGACAACCAACCATTTTACCCTTTCGAGCCCATTATCTAACCTTGAGCCATTTCAAGCCCAACCAATTCCTAAGCCTGTTCTTATTCATTTCCAAGCCTATTTCTTAGGCCCACCCTTCATTTTCAGCCTAAGGGCAGATTAGGAAATGTGCAAGGTGGAAATGACCATTTTGTCCCTAGTTGTTGTGAGGAAAGTCAAAAAGTCGAGAGAGAAGATGACGTCACTTGCATGGGGACTTGAATTATGCATTGAATGGCCTTAATGAGGCCTTGACACCAGCTCTCCCATCACTCTCTCTTCTCTCCTTCAACCCCAATTCCACCGCACCTCTCTCTCCCCTGTTTCCCTTCCTTCCTTCTTTTTCTCCTTCTGACCTTTCTCCCAAAAGCTGAGTTGTTTGTTGTCTTCTCGTGCAAATCATAGCCTATGCCACCCACCATTATGCTTAGGAAATCCAGACCGTACGGATCATGGCAGCCGCTCGCCGGTTGGAGCGGCCAGCTGACTTGTCGGTCGGCTAGAAGCCACTGCCGACCATCCCGCCTAGACTGCATTGTTTCGCCTTTTCTGCTTTTTTCCTTCTGTTTCGACCTTACCTCCACCCAACCCAGCCACCAGCAAGTCCCCCTTGACCCCCAGGTGCTGCTAGTCACCGGCCAGCCGCTCGCCGGAGCTTCGGCCAGTCGCCCAGCTCATTTTCCGCTTTTGTAGTCCAATTTTCTAGAGTTTCAGTGAGAGGCGGAGGTTGTTACTACGGTTTCAGCCTTGGGACCACCTTGGATTGTCGTGGTTGAGGTCCTCGTGCGTCGCCTTCATTGCCACCGTTGCGTCCATGTCTCCGGCCCACTTAACGGGTGAGTTTAGCCCCTAATCATTCGTTTAGTGACTAAACTTACTTAGGATTAGTTTAGTTAGGGCTAATTCTAGTTTAAGGGGTTTAATTAAGTTCTATTATCCCTAAGATAGGTGGTTAGATAGATGGGTAAGATTAGTTTAGGCTAATCTTGCTTTTTGTTAATTAATTATGGTTTGTGTTTAATTAAGCATGTTTTGCGTTAATTAATTGATTGTTTATTTTACTTAAGGTTTTGCTTAATTTCTGAGTTTAATTTATTAATTATTGAATTCAGAAATTACACCGTTCATATTGCATTGTTCACGAGATACTGTTTACGTGCACTGTTCATCTAGAAGCGAAAAATTGCATTGTTTCATGTGGGTTGATCTTATGAGGTGAATGGGATGCGTCATTGCATGGATATCCACTTGAATCGTATGGTTTCCACAAAAATGGGAAAATGGTTTGTTCGAGGGACACCAAAATGGACCACTTTTATGAGAAAATGATTTGAGGTTGTATACGCAAGCATGTGTGCATTGGCTAATGCTCAAAGATAAAAAGTGGATTATGGTGGTATACTTGCATGATCACTAAGTTGAACTTGCCACCGCGACAGGAGTTTGGAGGGTGATAGTTGAAATACCTGTCCCCCGATAGGAGTTCGGGGGGTGATAGTTGATTTACTCGCCACCTCGGTAGGAGTCCGGGGGGTGATAGTCCGATTTATTGGAGACACTGATAGAGGTTCGGTTGTAGCCCTCAGAGGCAATAATAATCAGAACACGTGTGGATGCAAGAGTGTATGAGAAACATGGCATCATTAGTTCCGATTATGTATAAGCTAATTGAGATAGCTAGTATAAGCACCTAGAGGGGGGTGAATAGGTGAAAAAAATAATTTCTCGAGATAAAAGAGCAATACTAAGTAGACAATAGGAAGGAAGTTCTCTTTTAGTTAACAAAACGAATTATGCTCAAAGTAAAGCAGAGAGTAGGGAAGAGAAAATGAACACAGAAATTATAGTGGTTCGGCTTATTCCAAGCCTACGTCCACTCTTCCGCACTAACAGCCCACCGGCTGGATTTCACTATGAACAAAAGATATGTTATAGCAAGGATCTCCCTTGATTCCACAGTGTAGATGCTCTACCACACTTCCTCAAGGTTTCTCGAAATATAGACTCTCTTTTGCGTATAAGGTTTCGCTCAGTAAATGAATTGACTAAGAACAAAGAGCTTCAGACTTTGGAATGCTTCTATTGCGCACCCTCTTGAACAACTGGAACGTCTTCCTTATATACTCCTTTATGCCATCATACCCGTTGGCACTTATCAAAGGAATTCTTCTAACCTTCCCGTTGGACAGAATCAATTAGGAAGATCATTCGAGCTATTTAAGGAACATGTCGATAGCCCATCAATCCTGCTCGCCCATACAATCAGGATCTTGGTTTCCATAAATAGAACCTTCCAAGAATACTTCGCCAATCATTGGATCCTTAATCTCTAAATCAATCATGATCAAATAAAAGATTCCGTTATGTCATATCTAGCCAAGAGATCTTTTCCAGTCGATAAGGTCAAATCCTTAATAAAACACCCAGTTCTGATAGCCTTTTTTCGATGGATTAGAAACTGTCAATGAAAATAGACTTTGAGTCTTGAGTTTGGCAGTTCGGAGATCTTCAAACATTAAATAGCAGAGTCTGCAAATCTTCAGACTAGACTGATGGAAACATTTTGTCAGCTTCAAAATATTCTAGGAAGATTTCTCCAATAATCTCCCCATTTTTTATGGTGACAAAACTTTTCCGCAGATTTGGATAATTTTGACTTGTAAAACATTACTCAAGCAAATATGGATATCTTATAAAGATAAATGGCTTAATGATAACACTAGAATCTGCAACCACATAAAATAGGTTAGTTTTGCATGTGAGTAAAGTCATTCATAAGATATCAATAGTACTTAATATAAGCAAGGTTAAACCCAAATCCCAAATTTAGTCCACATCCAGACACAAAAGTCAAGTCAAACATCAAAACAAACATTAAAATAAATCAAAAGTTCAAGTTCAAAGTTTCAAATCTCGCATCTCTCCCCCTTTTTGTCATCATAAAAAAGGTTGAGATGAAAAGAGAATGGAATCAGGAATGCTTGGGAACACGAACAAGCTGGAAATCTCCCATTGACTGAACAATGCCTTCCAACTTTTTCAACTCTTCCTTCAGTTGAGCCACCTCTTCACCCTTAGCATTTGCTTGAATCTGAAGAGCAAGGGCTTGGATTTGATCATTCAAAGAAACTGAAGTAGCTTGACCTGCAGTCTGTAAATTCTGAACTTTGCATCCCAGAGCATATATCTGACCTCGCATTTCGAAGAGAACATCAAGAATTCTGCGAAAATCTATTGAATTATCAGTCTGCGTACTGGCTTCTGTACGATCAGATGGAGTAAAGGCAGACGATGGCAAATTAGCATAGTCACGCAGATTGGGTGATGAAACATCATGTCCTTCCTTAGGAAATTGCGAGGCATAGATGTCCTCTGGATCTGTTGGAGAGCGACTGACTCCTTCACTGGTAGCAGGATATGAGGACATTCCTCTTTTCTCACGATCTCCCCCTGTTTCTATGCCTTCAGGTGGAGAAGAGTGTTCCTCATGCTCTCTTTCCTCTTGATCTCCTCTTTCCTCTTCTTCTTCTTCAAATCTTTCCTCCTTTGCATCTCTTTCTTTAGCTTCTCTCTCCTATACTTCTTTCTCCTCTGCTTCTTTCTCTTCAGCTTCCAAATCTTCTCTTTCTTCAGTCCTTTGTTCTGAAACTTTCTCTTGTCGTTCCGTTGATTCTGGAAGAGAACGACTCAGGTTCTTCAATGCCATTGCAGAAATGGTGATGTCTTCCTCCTCTTCTTCATCCTCAACGATGAGAGCTCTTCTTTTCTTGGATGGAGCAACCATGGGCTCTTGCCCTTTTCTTTTTGATGCCGAAGAGACTTGATGAGGTTTGACAGGGGTTTTCTCCTTGAATTTCTCCAACACTTTGTTGAGTTCCTTCAGACGCATTTTAGACACCATTTTCAATCCCACCACCATTTGATCACAAGATTGAACACAGAGAATTCATGGAGGCTGAACATTCAAATGTCTGAATAACTTTGTCACAAGAGCTGGATAAGGAAGTTGACCCTTGTCCTTCACCACTGCTCTATAAATGTGGAACATAATAGTGTGAGGAAGAGAAAACTTTTTCCCAGCATTGATGGCATACATCAGCTTTGCCTCTGAATTTGAAACATCAGTCTTTGAAGTAGATTTTGGTCTAGGCAATTAATCACAATCTTGTGAAGCAGAATGTTGAATGCACTCATCCTCGAGTAGGAAACCTTTCCCTTTGTCCTTCTATCCTTAACAAGTTCCAACGTAGCACGAGCAATAGAGACATTAAAAGGTTGATATCTCACTCTCTCAACCCCAATCACATCAGCCAACATATCTACATCCACCACATAGTCCTGATCTCGGACACTAAAAGAGAATCTATTCGCATCCAAGAAACTAAGATTCGAATAGAAATATACAGTGAGTTCAGCATAGGCTTCTGTAGAGTCAGAACAGAACTATTCAAGTTGAAGAAGACTGAATTTTTCCCTTAAATTAACGTTCACAGCATCAAGAAAATCAAAATCCACACTTCTAGGGTTTATTACCCCACGCTTCAACAACTTAGAGTATAGATGCTTTTGTTCCTCCGATCAAAACAAGTCTGTCCTTTTGCCCCGAATTTTCACCGCAACATCCATTCTCGGTTGAAACTGACTGTATAACTTGTCATCATCATTCCCATCTATCTGATTCAGCCCTCCAACACGAGGATTGATTGGAATATTTGCCATTACTTCTTCTACCGACCCAGCAGGGGCAATTCCCAACCGTTCCATTGTGCGTAAAAAGAAGGTTTCATTTTTGTACCCTTTGTCTTTCAGAAATTCATCAATGTAGTTCAAAGGAGTTCCACCCATTTTCAAAGCGCGATAAAGCTTGTAGGTAAAAGAGGGCTTAAAGGTTCTTACAGGTTTTGCATCTTCGATTATTTCATCCTCTTCTCGTCGAGCAACATTTTGTTGTCTAGATGGAGAAGATTGACGCTGCTGAGAATGTTGTGGGCTCTACTGCTGACTAGGAGACTCTTCTTCCTCGGTGAGATCAAAGTGCGTAGGCCCCTCACGCATTTGTTGCGGTCCCCTGTTCGCAATCCTCGAAGACTTCCTTTGAGACGACATCTTTCACAGTCTTTGAAAGTTTCCAAGCTTGACTTTCCCAAGAAAGACGACAACTTTTCGAAGATTAAATAAGAGAAGAAGATAGAAGTGGAAGATCGATGCTTTTTAGGGTTTTTGGAGTTAAACGAAGAGGAACCGACTGTATATAGGTCGATCGAAAAGAGACATACAAAACGTCATAATGGAAAGTAAAAAGATGCCCTTTTTAAAAATAACTGCATTTTTCAAAAAATTAGATAATTGCCATTTGAAAGTTAACTCCTTTTTCAAAAAAGAAAGATTGCACCAATCACGGAAATTGAAAGTAGCAAAAATCAATTACGTATAGATGATCGTACCTTTTCGAGATTTAATATGAGAGAGAATAACTTACAGCTAAGAAAAAAAACTTGATTGACTGAGTCTGGGAGTCTCTAAACTTTAACTTCTTCAATCCTCAAGATGTTGAGTTTGGAACGGATGATTTCAAATTGATTTTTCTCCAAAGGCTTTGTAAATATATCCGCCGGTTGGTTCTTTGAATCAACAAACCGAATCAAAATTTCTCCATTTTGAACATGATCTCTAATGAAGTGATGTTGAATCTCTGTATGCTTCGCTCTTGAGTGAAGAATTGGATTTTTGGCGAGATTGATTGCGCTGGTGTTGTCACAGTTAATGTCCGTGCATGATTCTTCAATTCCAAAGTCTCTTAGCTGTTGTTTTATCCACATAATTTGTGAACAACAACTTCCAAGAGCTACATACTCTGCTTCTGCTGTAGAAAGAGCTACTGTATTTTGCTTTCTTGAAAACCAAGACACTGTCCTGCTTCCAAGTAGTTGACATGTACCCGAGGTGCTCTTTCTATCAACTCTGCAATCGACTAGATCTGCGTCTGAGTATCCAAGAAGAGTAAAGTCTCCCTTTTTAGGATACCAAAGACCAAGGCTTGAAGATGATGCAATGTATTTGATAATACGTTTTGCAGCACTTAGATGAGATTCTTTCGTGTTTGCTTGAAATCTAGCACAAATACAAAATGTCAGGTCTAGAAGCAGTAAGATAAAGAAGTGAACCAATGATACTCATGTATAGCTTCTGGTCAACTTTCTTTCCTCCTTCATCTTTGTCTATCTTCAAAGAACTTGACATTGGTATATCAGTCTTTTTGCAATTTTCCAATCCAAACTTTTTGACAAGATCATTAGCATATTTTTCTTGATGAATAAAAGTTCATTCTTTCAATTGTTTCACTTGAAGTCCAAGAAAGAAGGTTAGTTCACCCATCATGCTCATTTCAAATTCATCCTGCATAGACTTAGAAAATTTCTTGCATAGACTTTCATTGGAGGATCCAAAAATAATATCATCAACATATATTTGAACAAGCAGAAAACTTTTGTTTTCTCTTTTGATAAACAGAGTAGTATCTACATTACCTTTGACAAAGCCGTTTTGAATTAAAAACTTATTCAGCTTGTCGTACCAAAAGCTCGAGGTCTCGTTTTAAACCATATAAGGCATTTTTTAGTCTGAATACTGAGTCTGGTTTCTTTGGGTCTTCAAACCCAGGTGGTTGTTCCACATAGACTTCCTCATGGATAAATCCATTCAGGAAAGCACTTTTGACGTCCATTTGGAATAATCTGAAATTTTTATAACAAGCAAAAGCAAGTAATAATCTAGTTGCTTCTAACCTTGCTACTGGTGTATAAGTCTCATCATAGTCTATCCCTTCTTCTTGCGTATATCCCTTGGCCACGAGTTTTGCTTTGTTTTTTACGACCTTTCCTTTCTCGTCCATCTTGTTCCTGAAAACCCATTTAGCTCCAATAATAGATTTACCTTTCGGTTTAGGAGTCAACTCCCAGACATCATTTATAATGAATTGCCTGAGTTCTTCTTGCATGGCTTCAATCTAGCTTTCATCAGATAAAGCTTCTTTTATGCTTTTGGGTTCTATTTCAGAAATAAGAGCCATAACACTAGACTCTTCGCGCCTTTTGGATCTTGTGCGAATTCCTTCATTAATGTCGTCAATAATGAGATCTTTAGGATGACTGGACTTATGCTTTTAGTTACTGGTTGATTTGTCAGGTTGATGATCACTTCCTTCATTTGAATCTTCAATAATCACTTGTTGCTGGTCTTTCAAAGCCTGAGCTGCTTCTTGAGACTTATACTTTGTAGAGTCTGGAGCAGGTTCAGATTCTTCAAGATGAGTCTAAATAGATTCATTTTGCATAGAATCTTGGAATTTAACATTCATTGATTCCTCCACAGATTGAGTCTTCTTGTTGTAGACTCTGTAGGCTTTGCTTGAGGTAGAATATCCAAGGAAGATGCCTTCGTTTGATTTTTTTTTCAAACTTGCCAACTCGATCATTTGCTTTTTCAATATAAAGTATTTACATCCAAACACATGAAAATATGAAACAATAAGCTTCTTTTCTTTGAATAACTCATACGGTTTTTTTTTCTAGAATAGGCCTTATAAAAACTCTATTAATAATATAACATGCTGTAGAAACTGTTTCAGCCCAAAATCGTGAAGAGATGTTACTTTCAATTAAAAGAGTTCTAGCCAAGTCTTGAAGCGACCTATTCTTTCTTTCCACAACTCCGTTTTTCTTTGAAGTATATGGAGAGGAGAACACATGCTGAAAACCAGATTCATCACAAAATTTTGTAAAATCTTGATTTTCAAATTCACCTCCATGGTCTGTTCTTATACTTGAGATAACATACCCTTTTTCATTTTGAACTTTTTTAGCAAACTTTTCAAAGTAAGAGAAGGTTTCAGACTTACTTACCAGGAAATATACCCAAGTAAACCGTGAGTAGTCATCCACAATTACAAGGTAATATTTCTTACCTCTAATGCTTTGAGTTTTACTTTCCTAATACGCATGGTGTACATAGATCAGACTTTTGGTATGATAGATTGGGTAGACCACGAACTAGCTTCTTTGCTGAAATTTTGGCTATTTGCTTCATATTGATGTGCCCAAGCTTTATGTGCCATAAGTTCGCTTCATCTTGAATTGAGATTAGACATTGCGATTCATCTAGTTTCACGTCCAAGAGGTAGATATTTCCATGTCTTCGACCCATGAATGACTAAGTAGAATCTTTACTGGTTCCTGAACATATTCCCTCTTGAAAATTGATTTTGAAACCGGTATTGCACAGCTGACTAATACTGAGTAGATTGTAGTTGAGTCCTTCTACTAAGGAAACATTGCTGATTGTGAGGTTTCCAATCTTTATAGTTCCGAATCCCACAATTCTTCCTTTGCTGTTTCCTCCAAATGAGACTTTTCCATCGTTTACTTGAACGAGCTTTGTGAAGCAATTTGAATCTCCTGTCATATGTCTTAAGCATCCATTATCCATATACCATTTTACATTTTTCTTGATAATGACCTACATTTAAAAAAGAGACTCATACTTTCTTTGGTACCTATATTTTCTTGGGTCCATTGGTGTTAGTATGATATGCGGTTTTTGCATATACTTTCTTAACAGGTTTCCAAACCATAGGACATTCTTTTTCAAAATGATCTGCACTATTGCACTTTGAACATCTGAGAGTATTGCGACCTACTGATTTTACAAAGATCTTTTTAAAATGATTTTTGTAAGCATTTCTTGTGGGTCTCTACTTAATTCTTTCCTTCACTTTAGGAAAATCAATTAAAGGAATGGTTTTCATAGTCATTTCCAAACCAAATTTATTAAAATAAGGTCTTTGTGCTTGAAAGAATTTTCTCAAGTTTCTCGAGATCCTATTGAAAATCTTTTTGAAATATTTGATATGTCATTTTTTAAAAATACATTTTCTTTTAAAAGATTATCTTCACTTTCTTTAAGAGTAGAAACATTCATGTCTAAACATTTCACATTTTCTTTCAAAACATTTTCCTGTTGTTTCAAAGTGCGAGTTTTCCTTTTTAAGTTCAGAAATCTTTTTAAGAGAAGTCTTAAGACTAAAACACAACTCATCAATGTATTTAGAAACTTTAATAGGGATTTTAAAGTTACTTACCTCAAATTCATTGTCTGAATCTGAGTCTGTCTCGGAGTTTGAATCTGAATTCGATTGTGCCATCAGATCACTTTCTTCACATTCTGTATCACTCCAGGTTTCTGCTTTAAGAGCCTTTCGATACTTTTAAGCTTTTCCTTTCTTCTTCCTCAGAAGAGGACAGTTGGGTCTGATGTGTCCCTTTTTCTTACATTCGAAGCAGACTACATCTTTATTTGATTCATCATCCTCAATAGACTTAGTCTGTTGCTTTTGAAAACTCTATTTCTTTGGATTGAATCTTCTTCCTTTTCTGTTCAGCTTTCTGAATCTTCTTATCATGAGAGCAAGCTCCTCATCATCCATATCGTCTTCAGAATCTGTAGCATCAGAATTATCATTGGATTTTAATGCAATGAATTTCTTACCTTTAGGATCTTCGTCTTCATTGATTCGCTCCACTTCATAAGATTGAAGAGTTCCAACCAACTCATCAACAGATAGTGGCATAATTCTTTGTGTCTCCCTTATTGAGGTCTTATATGATTTCAATCTTTGGAGAGTCCACGCAGTAGCTTGTTTACTTTCATGGGATCAGAAATTGGTTGACCTTGATTTTCAAGACCATTCACGATTTCTATAAAACGACTAAACATGTCAATTATAGATTCTCTTGATTTCATTTTGAAGGCTTTGTATTGATCGAGGAGAAGTTGATTCTTGTTTCTTTTACTCGATCGGTTCCTTCATAGGTAATATGTAATCTATCCCAAACTTCTTTCGCTGTAACACAAGAAGATATTCTGTTATATTCAGTAGGTGACAAAGCACAATA
Source organism: Eucalyptus victrix (assembly GCA_016097545.1). NCBI lineage: Eukaryota > Viridiplantae > Streptophyta > Magnoliopsida > Myrtales > Myrtaceae > Eucalyptus > Eucalyptus victrix. The sequence goes on from CM027835.1 coordinate 14,960,542, forward strand.
TAAAGAATAAATTGCTTTTGCATCAAGAGCTTGTCTCTTGGTTATCTCTTCCTGAGTCATTTCATTGGACTCAACAGCTTCTTTTCCTCTCTCTGAGACATGTGCAGCTTTAGGAATGATTCCTTTTTCTACAATGTCCCATTCCAGAGGATCCTTTGATCTTAGGAATGCCTTCATCTTGTTTTTCCATAAGTTGTAATCATTTCTATCAAAGTAAGGCGGTCTGGTATTGCTTTGCCCTTCTACCAGCCTTGGAGCTAACATACTAGTCATGGATCTTTAACTCTGAAGTAAAACACTTCAAACAAAGTGAGTACATAGGCTCTGATACCAATTGAGATAGCTAGTATAAGCACTTAGAGGGGGGTGAATAGGTGAAAAAAATAATTTCTCGAGATAAGAGAGCAATACTAAGTAGACAATAGGAAGGAAGTTCTTTTTTAGTTAACAAAACGAATTATGATCAAAGTAAAGCAGAGAGTAGGGAAGAGAAAATGAACACAGAAATTATAGTGGTTCGGCTTATTCCAAGCCTACGTCCACTATTCCGCACTGACAGCCCACCGACTGGATTTCACTATGAACAAAAAAGATGTTACAATAAGGATCTCCCTTGATTCCACAGTGTAGATGCTCTACCACACTTCCTCAAGGTTTCTCGAAATATAGACTCTCTTTTGTGTACAAGATTTCGCTCAGTAAATGAATTGACTAAGAACAAAGAGCTTCAGACTTTGGAATTCTTCTATCGCGCACCCTCTCGAACAACTGGAACGTCTTCCTTATATACTCCTTTATGCCATCATACCCGTTGGCACTTACCAAAGGAATTCTTCCAACCTTCCCGTTGGATAGAATCAATTAGGAAGATCATTCGAGCTATTTAAGGAACATGTCAATAGCCCATCAATCCTGCTCGCCCATACAATTAGGATCTCGGATTCCGTAAGTAGAATCTTCCAAGAATACTTCGCCAATCATCAGATCCTTAATCTCTGAATCAATCATGATCAAATAAAGGATTCCGTTATGTCATATCCAGCCAAGAGATATTCTCCAGTCGATAAGGTCAAATCATTAATAAAACACCCAGTTCCGGATAGCCTTTCTTTGACGGATTAGAAACTGTCAATGAGAATAGACTTTGAGTCTTGAGTCTGGCAGTCTGGAGATCTTCAGACTTTAAATAGCAGAGTCTGTAAATCTTCAGACTAGACTGATGGAAACGTTTTGTCAGCTTCAAAATATTCTAGGAAGATTTCTCCAACACTAATCACATTGTTTATGGCAAACACGCATGAATCGATAACGTGTAGAGTGTGGCAATGGCTAGGTGAGATCATTTGTGATGCGACTCGTATGTGTTTGATGCATTGTATCATTTAACGGCCATGTGCATTATGTGTATTGTGCTGAGATATAATGTGCATAGTGTAGCATACTGGGTAAGGTTGCATGCAAACTAACTATTTAATTGTTGGTTGACCTTGGCTGTTGTTATTTGTTGGTTGTTGGTTGTTTATGGGGTGGTTCTGGAGAGATACCTTAAGTTGAGTTGGTGTACTAACTGGAGTTTAGGGGGAGAAGTCGCTGAGATTTTATCTCATTGGTTATTGTATAACCACTTTCAGGTCCTTAGTATAGCGAACCTAGTGGTGCGATTCGGGATCCCTAAGGACTGGGAGACCGTCGTGACATGCCACCGCTTCACCAGTGATTGACCCGAACGCCTCTGACTATGACCTGACAAAGCTTGAGTCCAATGGGTCCGAGTAATAGGGGTACCGAAGTCGAGGGTTCATTTTGTGTAGTTGGATTAGCTTAGCCTAGTTTCTTTTTGGTCTAGCTTAGAGGATGGATCTACCCCTATGGTGGGCTTGTAAATTGGAATGGATCTGCCCCTCTGGTGGGCTTGTAAATTGGAAACGATTCTCCGTTGGTTAATTTAATGAAAAATGTGTATATACGAGTGGTTGCTATTGTTCTTGCTGTTCATTCCTCTATCCTAATTTGATTGCTTGATTGTCTGTTTGATTGGGGGATGGTTCGTTTTCCGCATGCGCATAATGAAAGATTAAAATGAATGGTCGTCAACAAGTCCTGGGACGTTGCTTTCTATCAATCAAGGGAAGGGATTGTTTCGTACTCGGGGTTCGAGGCGTGACAAATTGAAAAAAAGAAGTGCATGGAGATTCCCAAGTGTGTCTGGTATTGGACCGTCCAATCTATTGCCCAGGAAGTCAATCAACGTGAAAATACTCATTAATGTTTTGAAGCTGACAGAACTTATCTACGTTCTTTTCTGAAGAATGCTAAACTTCTATGTCAAAGTCTATCTTACAACAGAAGTCTGCCCACTCTAGCAAATTCCAGACTAAATGCAAGTGAAGAATAAAGACTTAACAAGACTCAGGATTTTATTTCTTTCTTCAAAGGTTTGGTTCGTACAAGATATATATATATATATATATATATATATATATATATATATATATATATTATGGTCTTCTCGTTGGAAATGTCACCTACGAGATTGGTTATCTTTATTGGAATCAATTTAGATACATCAAATCATTTCATAAGGCAAGTTATTTTGGAAAGAATTTACTTATGGAAACCAAGATCCTGACTGTATGGGCGAACATGATTAATGAGTTTTCATCACAATCTTCAAATGGCTTGAGATCTCATTGATTGATTCTATCCAACGGGTTGATTGGAAGAATTCCTTTGGAAAGTGCCAATGGTCGAGAAGACATAAAAGAGTATTTAAGGAGGCCTCTCTAGTTGTTCGATATAGTGTGTGAAAGAAGAATTCCAAAGTCTAAAGTTTTCTATTTACTTGTTATTCCTTACATTGTGCTCAAATTTGTACTCAAAAGAGAGTGAGACTTATACTGTGACTTCGTGAGAGTAGTAGAGACTCTTCACTGAGAAATCGAGGTCGCAAGATTGTAAATTCTCTTTTGATTCATAGTGGAATCCAGTTAGATATACTTCTACGTTTTAAAATAGCTGTTAAGTCTGATTCCTTCTGCAAAGTCTGTAGTCAACTAGACTCAAGTTAAAAGTAAAGTTTCTCATTGCATTTCGCAAAATCTGTTTTCACACCTATTCACTCCCCTCTAGATATTCTTACTAGCCCTTTCAATTAGTATAAGAGCTCGTGTGCTTACTTATTGAAGTGTTTTTACTTCTTAGCTAAAGATCCTTTATGACTAGTATTTTGGCTCCAGGTTTGGTTGAAGGTCGGAGCAACACTAGACCCCCTTATTCGATGGAAATGAGTATAATGTGTGGAAGAACAAGATGAAGGCATTTATCAGATTCAGATATCCTCTGGAGTGGGATGTTGTTGAAAAAGGGATCAACCCTAAAGCAACATCAGCTTCTGACAGAAGGAAAGAAGTTATTAATGTTGACGAAACAATACAAGTCGAAATTACCAAGAGACAGGGTCTTGATGCAAAAATAATCTATTCTTTATACTGTGCCTTATATCCCGCTGAGTATAACTGAATTTTTTATTATGAAATAGCAAAAGAAGTTTGTGACAGATTACATGTTACCTATGAAGGGACTGACTGTGTGAAGGAAACTAAAATAAACATTATGCTTGGATAGTATGAAGCCTAGAGAATCTACTGATATGTTTAGTCGCTTTACAGAGATTGTAAATGACCTAGCTTATCAAGGTGAGCCAATTTCTGGATCCATGAAAGTCAACAGACTGCTGTGTGGGCTTTCAAAAGACCAAAATCATGTGAAGACTTCAATTAGAGAAACTCAGAGGATCATGCCTCTATTAGTTTCAGTCATATGAAGTGGAACAGATAAATGATGAAGAAGATCCTAAAGGTAAGAAGTCAATTGCATTAAAGCCTAACATTAATTCTAATGATACAAATTCATATGATGATATGGACGATGAGGAGCTAGTGCTTATGATTAAAAAATTCAGAAAGCTGAATAGAAATGGAAGAACATTCAATTGGAAGAAGCAGAACATGCAAAATTTTCAGAAGAAATCGACGGAGGACAATGAAACCAACAAGGTTGTTATATGCTTTGAATGTAAGAAAAATGGGCATATCAAACCAAACTGTCATCTGTTGAAGAAGAAGAAAGGAAAATCTGAGAAGTACAAAAAGACTCTCAAGCTGAAACTTGGAGTGACACCGAGTGTGAGGAAAGTGAAGAAGAATATGCCAACATATGTCTGATGGCTTACTCAAAATTAGACTCGAATCGAAATAGACACTAATTCAAACTCGATAAAGAAATTGAGGTTAGTAACTTAGAAATTCCTATTAAAGTCCTTAAGTATATAAATTAACTTTGCTTTAGTCTTAAATCCTCTCTTAAAAGGATTTCCTAACTAAAAAGGAGAATTCTAAGCTTAGGTAACAGGAAGTTTCTTGGAAAGAAAAAGTTTGAATACAAATTTTGATAATTTGAAAGAAAATTCCGACTCTTTTTCAAAGGAAAATGCTATTTTGAAAAGAGATATTTCAAATATTACAAAAAGATTTTCAAAAGGATCCGAAAAGCTAGAGAAAATCCTTTCAGCCCAAATACCCTATTTTAACAAATTTGGTTTGGATATGATTTTAGAAATTGTTCCATTAATTGATTTTCCCAAAGTAAAAGAGAGAATTAAACAAAGACCTACAAAGGGATTTTATAAGAAATCACTTTCAAAAGGTTTTTGTAAAACCTGTTGGCTGAAGTGCACTAAGATGTTTGAAGTGTAATAGCCCAGAACATTTCAAGAAAGAATGTCCCAAGGTTTGGAGACCAGTAAAGAAGGATTAGGCAAAGACCATCTTTAATACTAACTCTTCTCGACCTAAGAAAATCTGGGTACCAAAGAAAGTTTGAGTTTTTCTTTTGATCATATGTCACTATTAAAAAAAAGATCAAATGGTATTTGGTTAGTGCCTGATTTAGGCATATGACAGGAGACTCAAGCTGTTTCATAAAGCTTGTTAGACTGAATGGAAGAAAAGTTTCTTTTGGAGGAAATAGCAAAGGAAAAATTGTAGGATGTGGAACTGTGAAGATTGGAAGCCTGACTATCAACAATGTTTTCATGGTGGAAGGATTAAACTACAATTTACTGAGCATGAGTCAGCTTTGTGATACTGGTTTCAAAGTAAACTTCTAAGAAGGCATTTGTTTTAGAACGAGTCAAGACTTTTCTCAATCTTTTACTAGGCGAAGGCATGACAACATATACCTTCTGGATGTAAACCCAGAAAGTTCTCAGTGCCTTATTTATATTAAAGATGAAGTAACTCTCTGGCATCGGAAGCTTGGTCATGTTAATATGAAGTAAATTGCTAAAGTTTCTTCTAAGAAGCTGGTTCGAGGACTTTATAATCTAGCTTATCAAAAGTCTGAATTATGCACTCCCTGCATCTTGGGAAAACAGGTCGAAGTTCCTTTAAACCCGTAAATCAAGTTTCTACTAGTCAAGTTTTGCAACTACTCCACATGGACCTTTTTGGATTAATCATAACTCAAAGTAATAGTGGAAAGAAATATTGCCTAGTAATCATTGATGATTACTCTCGTTTCACTTGGGTCTACTTTTTGGCAAGTAAGTCTGAAACATTTTCTTATTTCTTGAAGTTTGCCGAGAAGGTTTAGAATGAAAAAGGTTATGCTATTTCTAGCATACGAACTGACCATGGAGGTGAGTTTGAAAATCAGGACTTTGCGAAGTTCTGTGATGAATCTGGTTTTCAGCATGTTTTCTCTTCTCCATATACTCCAGAACAAAATGGGGTTGTGGAAAGGAAAAACAGATCTCTACAAGAAATGGCTAGAACTTTTTTGATAGAAAGCAAAATTTCCTCTCGATTTTGGGTAGAAGCAGTTTCTACTACTGGTTATATTATCAACAGAGTATTCTTGAGACCTATTCTAGAGAAAACTCCTTATAAAGTATATAAAGGAAAGAAGTCGAATGTTTCCTACTTTCATGTCTTCGACTTTAAATGTCTTATACTCGAAGAATGCGAATGAACGATATGGAAAGTTTGAAGAAAAATCAGACGAAGGAATTTTCCTTGGTTATTCAACATTAAGCAAAGCTTACGAGGTCTTTAACAAGAAGACTCAATTCATGGAAGAATCTATGAATGTCAAGTTTCAAGATTATGGGCAGATTCAACTGCAATGATTCAACTTGAAGAGTCTGAACCAGTTCTAGACTTAACAAAATCTGTCTTCCCCAGCAAAGCTCAGACTTTTGGAGTATAGCATCAAGCAGAACTAGAAGATTCAAACGGAACTGAGGATCAACAGACTCTCAGACCAAATAGCAAGTAGAAGCACAAGTCAAGTCATTCCAAAGAACTCATCATTGGCAGCATTGATGAATGAGTTCGCACCAGATCTAAAGCAAGAGAAGATTCCAGTGCTCTAGCACTTGTTTATGAGATTAAACCAAAAGGAATAGATGAAGCCTTGTCTGGTGAAAGCTAGATAGAAGCTATGCAGGAAGAACTCAGAAAATTTAGTATCAACGATGTATGGGAGCTGATTCCAAAACCCAAAGGCAAATATGTTATTGGAATGAAGTGGGTTTTCAGAAACAAGATGGATGAGAAAGGAAAAGTTGTCAGAAATAAAGCAGGACTCGTGGCGAAATGGTACACATAGGAAGAAGGGATAGACTATAACGAGACTTACGCACTAGTAGCAAGGTTTAAAACAATTAGATTATTACTTGCTTTTGCTTGTTTCCAAAATTTTAGGTTATTCCATATGGATGTCAAAAGTGCATTCCTCAATGGATTCATTCAAGAAGAAGTCTATGTGGAACAACCACAAGGATTTGAAGATCCAAGAAAACCAGACTCAGTCTACAGACTGAAAAAAAAACCTTATATGGACTGAAGCAGGCACCTCGAGCTTGGTATGAAATGTTGAGTAAGTTTTTAACTCATAATGGTTTTGAAAAGGGAAAGGTTGATACTACATTGTTTATAAAGAGAGAAGGAAAATATTATGCTAGTACAAATTTATGTAGATGATATTATCTTTGGTTCTCCTAACGAAAATCTCTGCAAGAAATTTTCAAGATCTATGCAGGATGAATTCAAGATGAGCATGATGAGTGAATTAACCTTCTTTTTGGGATTGCAAGTAAGACAATCAAAGGAAGGTATATTCATTCACTAGGAGAAATATGCCAAAGATCTCATCAAGAAATTTGGATTGGAGAATTGCAAAAGGACAAAAACTCTTATGTCAAGTTCATCAAAACTGGACAATGATGAAGGAGGAAAGAAAGTAGACCAGAAACTATACAGAAGCATGATCGGCTCTCTTCTTTATCTCATTGTCTCAAGACCTGATATCTTATTCAGTGTGTGCATCTGTGCAAGATTTCAGTCTGATCCAAGGGAATCTCATCTAAGTGCTGTAAAACGCATCATTAAATATGTTGCAACTTTTCTAAAGCTGAGTCTATGGTATCCAAAAGAATCGACAGGAAGAGCACATCTGGCACTTGTCAACTGTTGGGACAAATGTTGATGTCTTGGTTCTCAAAAAAGCAAAGTACAGTGGCTTTATCAACAACAAAAGCATAATATGTTACTTTTGGAAGTTGTTATTCTCAAATCCTATGGATAAGACAATAACTAGGAGACTTTGGAATAGAAGAATCCTGTATAGAGATTAGATGCAACAACACAAGTGCTATTAATCTCACCAGAAATCCCATTCTTCATTCAAGGGCGAAGCATATAGAGATTTGACATCATTTTATAAGAAATCATGTCCAGAATCGCGAGATTCTAGTTCAATTCATTGAGTCAAAGAATCAATTGGTAGATATCTTCACGAAGCCTTTGGAGAAAAGTTTATTTGAGTCTATTCGTAGCAAGCTAAATATTATCTCTCCTATCGATTAAAGTTTGATGTTGGTTAGACTCGGAAGCTCTTGTAGTTGAGAATCTCTCGAATCCAAATATTTTAATTTTTGGAATGAAATGGTATGATTAACTGAATTGTCACTTGCCTATTTTATTTTTAGAAGTTACTATTTCATTAGTAATTTTTGGATTTTGAATTTCAGCAGTTGCCTTTTAGAAATTTGTTTTAAAAAGGCATTTTTCCTTATGACGCTTCGTATACCCCCTTTCGTTGTGACGTTTCATTTTCTTTAAATACTTTATGGTATTTCTTTCGAGCGCATCTATCAATTCTCTCTCTCTCTCTCTCTCTCTCTCTCATTTTTACTCTCAAAACTCCTATGCAAATTTCGATCTTTTCTTCACTCGAACATGTCTTCGAAATCCTCCAAGTCTGCATCCACGTCACACCAACGAAAGTCCTCTCGAATTGCTAGTCAAGGTCCTCGGTGCATGCCAGAAGGACCAACGCATTTCAATCTAACTGGTGTAGACTCTCCACAGAACTCTCCACAGAATCCTTCGCACCAACCTTTGGAAGAGGAAGTTGAACAAGACGCGGTTCCTCTCCGAACTTTGACACCCCAGGTTCTTTATAAGCATTATGGTTATCTGAAACAGGGTGGTACTCCAATGTCCTTTATCGCTGATTTTCTAAAAAGCCATGGACATGGGAACAAAACTATTTTCTTAAGAACTATGGAAAGGATAGGAGTGGCACCAAAGGATTCAGCAGAAAAAGCTTTTTTGCATTTTCCTTATGATCCTAGATTTAGTTCCGAGAATCAACCTGAAAGTAAGGATGATGATGAGCAGATGTTTTTGAATTTTCAACCCAGGATGAGTGTGGCTGTTGATGTGCTTGGTGAAAGAACGAAGCTGTCACCCGTCTCTCAGTGTACGATTAAATTGCGACATTCTAGGACGTGTCGCCGACTCATTCATTTTAATGCTCATGTGGAAGCGTATAAATAAATCCCCATATAACATAAGAATGGAATAGAAAAACAGGGCCACAAATTTATAAACCACAACACACTTTTATACATAGCTAACTAGTTTATTTACAGTACTAGTCTATAGGCAAAACTCTACACAAGCTTGGTTCTCAAAACAAAGCTGTCCTAAGATCAGCTATTCATACTCATTCGCCGACTCTTCGGTCTCCATGGGCTTTGGGCACGATAGGTTCTCCACAACACTATCAAGAGGGTCAGCAGCATCCTCATCTAGAGTGGTATCAACAACCACAGCGGGAATCTCAAAACCCCTAAGGGGACCCATCTTGAATCCATTGGGTTTGTAGTGAAACCATGCTCTGAATCGATGAGGTACCCTATAAGGTAGGTCATCTTCGACCCAGATTGTGGTTTCTATCAACTCATAGACCTAGTGGCTTCCGAGATCGGGGTAACTAATAACCCATTTGGTAACCCTCATGGGCTAGCCAAAACATTCAGGAGGAGCAATCATCTACGGACCTAAAAAAGTTGAGCCCACGACGGGGTGAAATAATATCTCAGCAAGTTCACCCCCTAAACTCTGACAAGAAAAGAAATACACCTAGAGGCAGCTATACATACAAGTCAGAAGACGTACCTTGCCTTAGTTCCCTCCCGCACGTCAGCACAATTTATAAATCTCAACCAATCAATCATTTAGTACCAACGATCATTCAATCCAACGATCATTTGATCCAATTAATACCATTTACCAATTCAATACTATCTATCCAATACCGTCAACACAGACCATGCTCACACAAGCTAAAATGGATAGATAGTAGCTCACACAAGCTGATATAAATAAATAGTAGCTTGCACAAGCTGATATATGGATCGTTACTCTCACAAGCTGATAAACGATCAATGCTCACACAAGTTGATAAGGTATGCTGCTCTTATAAGCTGACATATCCAGCTTTTATAGACTGATATAGTATACTGCTCTCACAAGCTGATCTATCATAATGCTCACACAAGCTGAACCATGATGAATCAATCCCGGCCAAGGATCTTGTGCTTTGCACACCAATTCCTCAATTAAACAACGAACTTGGCCTAATTTTATTGTGTTAAAATATATCCAATAAAAATAATCGTGTGTGGGTACACGGTCGGCCTGAGCCAAAAATGTAATATCTTTCTTTTAAAAAATCCCAATATTTATATAGTGTCTAAAAAGATTTTCGGCGTTAAAAACTAACACTCAGTATTTTTTGATTAAGTACCAAAATTACTCAATTTTGGGATAAATATCCAAAATTACAATCATCACTTGTTTTGCACAAAATAGTACTCAATTAAATAACCTAATCACACCATTGCAATCAGCACAAAATTCTAGTCATCGGTTATCGCAGTCTAATTTTCGAAAAAATACCAAAATTAATTAAATAAATGCAATTAATTACCAAAAATAGAAAGTTAGGCTGGAAACACCTAATTAAATACCAAAACGGGCCCAAAAAATTTCCAAACCAATCTAGATAAATAATACAGCTTATCTAGTATCTAATTATGCTACTCTAACCGCATAATATGCATAAACGAATAATTAAATTGTTAATTCGTTCTAACTAACCACTTAAACCAAGCTTAACCTAAAATAATAAACCCTTAAGAATTATTAACTCCCTAAACAGAGTTTAGCGAGTAAACTCATCGGTTTTGTGATCCAATGAGTCCACGATGACGGTAACATGAAGACGGGCAACAAACTACCGTGTAGCGACACCAAACGGGGCCGGGACGAGCCTTAAAATGTGCCTTGAAGCCCATGGATCCTTGCTACGCTTCGGCTCTGGTTGCTAGGTTGAGAGGGCTGAATCGAAGTTGAAATGACCAAGGCAGGCTGGCAGAGGCTGCTGCGGCCCTGCAGGTGGTGGCGATGCTTGACGGCAACTGGACAATGATGGGGACAGCTTAGGCGGCTGGACGGAGGCTCGATGGTGGCCTAGGGATCGCAAGGCATGGCGAGACGGCGTGGCAAGGGTGCAGGCTGGTGGAGCAACACGCGACTATAGGCGGACGTGCAACGGCTAGGAGAGGGAGTTGCTGGCTGCTCTGCAATTTTTGGAGCTCAAAGTGGTCTTTACTGGGGAAAGCAGCTCTGCTCAAGAAGAAAGGGGATAGCAGCAACTTGGAGGGTCCGTCTTGGTTTCCATTCTATCCTCTTGTCTCTTGGCAAGGTCCCACCAACCCTTGGCTGTCATCGATGGCTCTTTGGCAACCCACAATCTTCCCAAGCAAGCCAATAAAGCAGTCCAAAGGTGGCACACCATGGGGGCTACGAATTTTGGTCACATTTCCCCCAAATCCACTTGAAATTTTCTCCAATTGAACTTAAATCGGTCCCTATAAATTCCACCAAGGTGCTCGACCAAATTGATACTTTTTCTTGCCAGTAGAACCAACTTGCATCCCAAAAATGCGATAAAAAATAGTCCCTTGAATTTCCTGGTAAAAAACGGCCATACTTTGAATTTCCGCCAAAAATCTTAGTTTGCAGAAAAAAATCTTCGCAGGATGAGTCGACGTTCCTAAAATGACTCATAACATGACATAACTTTCAATTTCTAAAATCGGGTTCAAATTCGCAGTTAATTTCAATCTAGCGCGATTTTAGCGTGACCTAATCTATCATGTAGCTTTTAGAAATTTTTAGCGCATTTGACCCGTGGTTGATTATTTTCAAGTTACAATGTACATCTTCGATACATTGGCGACTCTCAGTTGTTGTGAAAATCTCAAGGTCTCAAATACGGACATATGGTACAAAAATGACAGAAAAATCGGTTTTAATGTCGATCGATAGAAATTTTGCAATTAGGTGGAATCACTCACACACTAATCACATACCTTTGTTGAATCAACCTATCTCTAGTCTCTAATCAATTTTGACAGTGTCTTAATGACTCTTGTAAATTTGCACGGTCGAGTAGCCGATTCCTAGTCGAATTCTCAAGTCTATTGCATTAAATTCCCTTAACAACTTCACCTGATAGACTAGGTATCCTGTGAGTGATCAATTCAGGGAAAAGAACTATAGGCACGTTGATGAAAAGCCCAACTTATTCAATCGAAGATAGAACTTGAATTTCAGGATGTCATAGAAGTTGTTTCATTCTAAGGAGCATAAAATGGTTTTTGCCTAGATGTTGAACAAAGGGGTGATAAACCCTCGAACAGTTGATTTCGATTTCTTGGATTCGAACAAGATTGACTTAAGGGCAAAGTTGGTTGCTCTTCAACTTGAAAAATTTTGTGTAGAAACGGTTGTTGCTTATCCAAAATTGACTGCTTACTTCTACTCAAATCTATCTTTTCTTGACTAGAATTGCATTCAGTTTACTGTTTGTGATAAAGCATTTGTTGTAAATGTTGACATTTTGGCCGACATTCTAGAAGTGGAAAGATGTGGTTTTCAATCAATCAACATCTCCATTGGTCAAGCCACTAGATTCTTGGTAAAAGACAAATTACCAATTGGAGGTATTGCTTACTCTTGATTGCTAGCCCCAACATTTTGCTGCACAAAATTGTTATCAACTGCATCAGACCCAAGGTAGCCTCCAAAACTGATGTCTCCAAATTTGAGGCACAAATCATGTAGGTAATATGCAATGAGATGCGTTTCTCTCTTCCTCATACTATCATGCTGCACATGTATAGGATAGTGATGAAAGATAAAGGCCAATTGCCTACTTTGCCTTGGTTACAAAGCTGTTCTGCCATTTTCAGATCCAGTTTCCTACTTCACTTTTTTCCCTAACTGTTGCTCCTATGGAAATAGGAATCAAGATGATATTGAAAATGAGGCTGAAGGATTTGACGAAGGCCATTGAGCTTTTGAAGAAGGAATCCTCAAGCAAAACCAAGGAAGATCCTGCTGTTGCAAGAAAGCGCAAAGGCAAGGAAGTGGTGTACAAAACTGCAAAGAAAATGAGATCACTTATCCTGCAAGATGAAGATGATGAAGATGATCTGACCATTTCTGCCATTGCACTAAGGAATCTTCAAGGTGGTTTTGAAAAATCAAAGGAAAGAGAAGGAAGAGATAGAGAAGTAGAAGCAGAGCAAGAAGGAGAAGCAGAAGCAGAAGAAGCAGGAGCTGAAGATGAAGAAGAAGAAGAAGAGAAGGGTGAGGATGACTATGATGGAGACACTATTGCAATAACATTATCGGAGGACTCTGAAGCAACCAGGGATGACCCTGCAAGAGTACGAACTGAGAAAGAACATCACTTTCATTTTGGAATCGAAAAGGCACAAGAAGAAGTAGTTTCTTCTCCACCTATAGGCATAAAAACAGGGGGAGCTGATGAGAAAACATGGCTTCTCCCCATATTGCGAGTGATGGCATCAGCAGATCTCCTGCAGACCCCGAGGATGTTTTGCATCAAAGTTTTTTGGAGCTGAGGTGGAAGTATCTACTCCAAGTCAGGGTGCAAGACAAACTGCCCTTAATCAAGTTGATGTTCCCTCATCTCTTAATTCTCCACGAATTCAATTCACCGAGGCCAGTGCTCAAACTGAACCTAATATAGACTATCCAAGGATAGTAGAGCTCCTTTAGGAGATTAAAGCTCATTAATACGCTATGGAGGTTGGGATTCAGAAGCTTCATACTGTCTTGAGATCTACTTCAGATTTTCTCACTGGCAAGGTACAGTCTCTAGACACTCAAGTCAGACTTTGAATCAGCAAGTTTCACAGACTGTTGCCAAGGTCGAAGATGTTTATCAATAGTGCTAGAAGCTTGAGGTGACAGTGCAGTCCATGAGGGATTTCCAACTAGTTCGAGTACCTAGACAACCCTAATTCCTTTTATCCTTTTAATTCTTTTTGAACTTTCTCTTTCTTTTTGCTGTTGACAAAAAGAGGGAGAATGAGTGTAGATTTGAACTGTTTGTAGATTTGATCTTTTAGATTTTTTTGAACTTGTTTGAACTTTTATTTTGCAGTAACTTCGTGTGGTTGTGACTATGGATTGATGATGGATTTGGACAAAATCTTTGTCAAGATTAATGTGTTTCTATGGTTGCAAAATCGATGTTGTCAAGATCTATATCAACTTGTTTTTATAAGTTATCATGTACTACTAAAGAATTGTTTTGTAGGATATAAGTTTTTAAAATCTATAGGAAAGTTTTTTCACCATAAAAAAATGGGGAGATCGTTAGAGAAAACTCTTTTATGTTTTGAAGTTGACAAAACTTATGTATGTTCTATTTTGAAGAATGCTAGACTTTTGTGTCAAAGTTTATCTTACAATAGAAGTCTGCCCACTCTGGCAAATTCCAGACTGAACGCAAGTAAAAAGTAAAGACTTAAGCATACTCAGGTTTATCTTTCTTTCTTCAAAGGTTCAGTTTGTATAGGATATATATATGGTCTTCTGGTTGGAAATGTCACCTACGAGATTGGTTCTCTTTATTGGAATCAATTTAGATACATCAAATCATTTTGGAAAGCAAGTTATTTTGGAAAGAATCTACTTATGGAAATCAAGATCCTGATTATATGAGCAAACATGATTGACGAGCTTTCATCACAATTTTCAAACGGTTCGAGATCTCCTTAATTAATTCTGTCCAACGAGTTGATTGGAAGAATTCCTTTCGAAAGTATCAATGGTCAAGAAGGCATGAATGAGTATTTAAGGTGGCCTCTCCAGTTGTTCGATAGAGTGCGTGAAAGAAGAATTCCAAAATCTGAAGTTTTCCATTTATTTGTTATTCCTTACATTGTGCTCAAATTTGTACTCAAAAGAGAGTGAGACTTATACTGTACTTCGTGAAAGCAGTAGAGATTCTTCACTGAGAAGTCGAGATCGCAAGATTGTAAATTCTCTTTTGATTCATAATGGAATTTAGCTAAAAGGCTGTTAGCGTGGGGGAGTGGATGCAGGCTTAATCTAAGCCGAACTACTATAAACCTTGTATTCATTTCCTCTTCCTGAACTCCTTTTACATTATTTGGTGTGATATACTTCTGCGTTTTAAAATAGCTGCAAAGTTTGATTCCCTTTGCAAAGTCTGTAGTTAACTAGACTTAGGTTAAAAGTAAAGTTTTTCATTACATTTCGCAAGATCTGTTTTCACACATATTCACTCCCCTCTAGGTGTTCTTACTAACCCTTTCAGTGACCTTTGAATGTTACAATCACTCTATCTTGATAAAGGGACCCTCTCCTAGGATTAAAATAAAGGTAATTAAAGTTTGTGTTAGCCTTCATAGCTTCCTAAGATGCAAGGAGACTCGTAGTTATTGTGCCGTTGAAATTGTTTGAAGACAAGTCAATGTTTTGAAGCTTCTGCCAGATATAGGGACCATATGGACATTCAATTTCCCCATGCAATTTGTTAGATTGTAAAACAAGGATGCGGAGACTCGACATAGCCTTGAAATGGAATGGAAACGTCCCGTCTATTTGATTGTCCCTGATGTTGACAACCTCCAACATTGTGCAATTTGCCAACAATAACGAAATCTGTCCCCACATCAAATTCTCACTAATATCCAATGCTTTCAGACTGCATGTTGGTAGGATGTTACATGGAATATCACCACTCAACTGGTTATTTCTTAGATTCAATACCTTGAGGGATGCCATCATTAAACAATCAGGAATAGTTCCACTCAAATGGTTATGTGACAAGTCAAGCACTTCAAGATTAGCTTTGCAAATTGACTGCGGAATGGACCCATGAATATTCTTCTTCGAAAGGGAGAAGAGCAACGGGAGTGATAATAGGGAGTCGCCAATGTTATCTAGAATAACATAAGTGACGTTGTTTCTTGAAAAATTTAAGCAGTCAACCTGTAACAGCATGGGTAGTAGATTTCCTCGGAGCATGTTTGAATGGAGGTCGACGACACGAGCAAAAGTAAGATTAAGATTGTGCGGTGGTGTTTTGGAATCTTCAAAGAAATTACAGGAAAGATTGAGAACTTGAAGTTGTTCCACTGTCCCTATCCATCTCGGTATTTCTCCTCGAATATTATTGTGGGACAGGTCGTGGGATTCCAAATTGGACTAGTTAGCCAAAAACTGAGGCACGGTCCACAACTGGCAAGAAGCCAACTTTAATGAAAAGAATTTAGGGAAAGAGGATGCAGCAACAGCAACAGGCACCATAGCGTTAATGGACAAGCCACTGTACGATAGATCAAGATAAGTTAAATTTCCTAATCCCTAAAGCGCATCAATATTCATTGAGCCACTAAAATTATTGTAAGAAAGTGAGAGGTACCGAAGTTGTTGCAGTTTGAATATGGATGCTAGTATTGACCCTTGCAACAGGCTGCTTTCCAATTTAAGCATGCCCAGTTGATTCGAAGAGAC
The DNA here is from genome assembly GCA_016097545.1 of Eucalyptus victrix. Classification (NCBI taxonomy): domain Eukaryota; kingdom Viridiplantae; phylum Streptophyta; class Magnoliopsida; order Myrtales; family Myrtaceae; genus Eucalyptus; species Eucalyptus victrix. Next base: position 14,976,819 of record CM027835.1, read on the forward strand.
ATTTGAATGTATGATAAGCTGACCATTAAATCTATTGCATGAAAGGGATATCATCTTAAGTCGGGGAAGTGTAAACAGAGCTAGGGGAATGTCACCTTCCAATGAATTGCCTTGCAGCTTCAAAAATTCAAGATTCATAAGGTCTTCCCAGCTAATGGAGGTGATACGACCCCTTAAAGCATTATGAGATATTTATTTCAGAAAGATTTTTGGATGCACCAAATGGTGGAACTGAACCAGTAAGACTATTATAAGCCAAGTTCAAATAAGTCAGCTTCGATAGGTTCTTCATCGAGCTCGGGATCGACCCACTCAAACTGCAACGCTGTAGGTCTAACCATGACAATTTCCTTAGATTACCTATTGAATCGGGTATCCTTCCTGAGATATTGGTTTCATACATGACTAGAGTCTCAAGAGAACTATCCTCTAGAAAATCGGGCAAAGAACCATGTAGGAATTCGTTGAATGATAGGATAAGAGTCTAAAGTGTTTGTACTTGGCGGACTTTTTGAGGAAATTCTCCTTGCAAGCCACAATCATATAGGTTTAGTGTTTTCAAGCTAGAGAAATTTGCTAAGAAACTAGGAATTGTGGTGGACAAGTTGTTGCCTTCGAGTTGAATGACCGACGGATTAGCATGACTCATAAGAGAAGCGTCAATAGGACCAGATAGAGAACGGTAAGACATGCTCAGCACCTCAAGTTTTGGAGCTGAAGAAGACAACGTGTCGCACCACTCACTTCCCTTAGCAAACACATTGACCCTATCAAGGTACAACTCCCTTAACTCCCCTAAATCCCCAATCAGCGACCTCAAATTGGGCTTCTCAAGTTTTAGTGAAGCCCAACTAAGATCAAGAGTACGTAGCTTCGTCAAGCCCGATAACTCTGCAGGAATCTACCTGGCAAATCTGACTAAGGACAAGTTGAGATGTTCCAAGCGACTGAGATTTGCGAGGCCCAACGGAATTGCTATGGAGTTGAAATTGTTGAAAGCCAAGTTCAAGCTTCGAAGGAACACAAGCCTGGAGAGACTTGACGAACCATTGATTCCGCCAGAGATTGACTCGTTGCTCAAATCGAGACCCACAACGAGGCCATCCTCGCACGTCACACCACTCCATGAATCGGCACTTCGGTCCCACTGCACTAGCTTGGAAGACTCGAAGGCGTTGAAGATGGGGTTATTTCTTAGCTTGAGCAAGAGCGATCTCTGGTCGATGCCAAGACACTAGGCTGAAGTTGAAGCCCTAGCTTCGTCGGAGAAGATGGAGATCGTGGATATAGCAAGAAGAAGCCATGAAACGATCGAGCCGTTCATTGGAAGAGGTGTAAGAAGGTGTGGGAAGAGGGAGCAGGGAAGAGGGAATCAACCGAAAAGAAGAGGACACTTGGGAGTGGAGGAGTTGCCCTACTTTAAGTGCATTCTAGGGTCAATTTTGGGATATCAATAGTTGCCAAATTTGACTTCTAACACTTTCAAAAATTCCTAGTAAAAATCGGCGACATTGCGCAACAAAGTGATATTCTTTTTATCCTAATTTTCCAATTGAAACAAAAGACCATATTTATGTTTTCTAGGAAAAAAAGGAAAAATAAAAGAAATTTGCCTAAGATATTGAAATTAGAACATGACATCCCTTGAAAATGCTTTTGGCTCACCTTATTTAAGATCATAAAACCAATGACATCATGTGATCAATGTTGTCTTTGTATGTGAACAATAACCATGTAGAGATTAGTTAAAAGCAAACTTTATAGATTTTATATCCGACTATTTTATTAAATATGTAGATTCAAGAAAATAAATAATATGATTTATTTATATTTGAGTTTTATTTGTAAAAGTTTATAAGATTGTGAAAGAAGCAAATATATATAAACTCTAAAATCATGTCAACGTTAGGATTTCACCTTTCATATACGACATAATAATTGACTGTATGCACATGAAAAACATTGAACTTATTCCAGTCAAGCCTCAGACCAAATTACACGCAATAAACTTTAGTTGACCTAACTACAGAATGCAAAATTATCGTTGTGGTGGTGGTCCATCCCCCCGTACAACATGATAATTGACTATATTGGGTCAAGTAAACACATGAAAAACATTGAACTTACTCAAGTCAAGCGTCAGACCAAAGTGCACGCAATAGCTTTTAGTTGACTTGATTGATTAGATAATGTAAAATTATCGTTGGCGTGGTGGTCCACAAGCCCCGCCCACCCCCCCCCCCCCCCGGGGGGAGTTCGCAAATTTTTAAAATCCCATTTTTGAATAAAACATAATTTTGTCTCTGATAGATGCGAAATATTAGTGGTAAATATGAAATATCGATGATAACAAACCTAATAGCAAATTATCACTTGTTTTTTTCATTCTACAAGCGACTAAGTAAATGTTTGTAAGTGACCAACAAAATTAAAGCTTTATCATTCACGAATTCAGCAGTAAATTGCCACTTATTTCTACAAGTAGGTGCATGACTTTTTGTAGATTGTCAATTGAAATAACATTTCTACCATCCACAAAACCCAATATTAGTTACCACTTATTTTTTAAATTTTAGATTTTACTAGTAGACGCGTAAGTAACTATTTGTATGTTACCAATTATCTATATATATATATATATATATATATATATATATATATATATATATATATATATATTGCAATAAAGCACGTAACTGTTTGTAAGTTATTAATGAAATAATATTTTCCCATTCACAAGCTCAATAGTAAATATATATCGTAAGTGGTAAGCTATTAGAACATTGACAATCGAAAGTGCCCAACATAGTTGCACAATCAAGTTAATTTATTTAATCAATAGGTAGCAAGTCGGACGATTAACTACCGTTATTTAAAATTTACGGATGGTGTTACAGGCCTACTATTGAATGAAAACTATTCTGTGTGGGTCAAACGGAATGCTGGACACTTCTTTGTGATCCTTAGACGACTCATCATGACCCAAAAATGAGTATAGGTTTCCGTGGCATTTTCTTCGGGCAAAGTATAACCTAAGTGCCAAAATTTGGCACGAAGAGACAGTTAAGTGCTAAAAGTTAGGAAAATGCACTTAAGTGCTACTTTTTTTGAAAAGTGAGACACTTAAGTGCCATATCCGACGAATCCGACTAGAAATCCGACCGAATGCTTTGACTCAACAAAAAGAGGCAAAAACAACGTTTTTTTTAGGGCATTCGAATGTTAAAATAAAAGTTAATTTAATTAACATTTTAAAATAAATAATAATTATTTTAATTTATTTAAAAATTAAAAAATTAAAAAAAACAAAAAAACAAAAACAAAAAAAGAGGGGGAGAGGAGCGGTTGAGGGTTGAGCCCTTGTTGCCGTTGCCTCCCCGTCGTTGCCAAGAAGGACCGGTGACGGTAGGGGGATTGTTCGCCGGGGTCACCGGCCCCTGGCCAAGGCTTGGCGACCTGGGCTGACGACCTCAGCCGACCCTCCCCCTCCGTCGCCAACCCTTCTCGATAGCGGCGGGGAGGCAGCGAGGATTGCGACCCTAGCCCGAGATCTGGGTGAGGGTTCGTAGCTCTTGCCCAGATCCAATGAGGGCTCGTGGGCCCTCGCCACTGGTCGACCAAGGGTCGGCGACCCTGGCCGACGCTCCCCCTCCTTCGCCGCCCCTTCCCGGTGGCGGCGGCGGCCAGGGCTCAACTCTCAGCCGTCTCCCTCTCCACTTTTATTTTTATTTTATTTTTAAATATTTTAAATAAATTTAGTTTTAAATTAAATTTAATTAATTTTTATATTAATTTTTTATCATGTCGAGATAAACGCGTCATTTTTGCATTTTCTAGCCACATTAGCGTGTAAAAGGACGCCGTTTTTGCACTTACCTTGTCCGAAAATCACAATGTTATCATTTTGGCTGGATTAGCACTTAAGTAATCCATTTTGCTCCGATTTTGGCACTTAAGTGTCACTTTCCTTTTGGCACTTAAGTATCCATTTGTGCCAAGTTTTGGCACTCTAGGTATCCAGCACTCCATTTTCTTCGGTCCCACTGTACAAGGCATTTTATGGGGATAAGTACAATATCAGTATCATAAGTTGTGTACGGCGCTCACTTTGTTGTCAACGGTTTGTCGGATCACTTAAGTGCCAAAAAGTTTGAAAAACACTCACTTTGGTGTCAACTCCAATTTGGTTGGCCGAAAATCCGATATGACACTTTTTTTATTTATTAATTTTGGAAGTTGATGTGGCTTGCCGGAGAGTACAGTCATTATTTAAACAACAAAACGACACCATTTGGTATGTCTTCCCCAATTCAAAACCCTAAATCTCTAGCCAGTCGCCGTCCTCGACAGCCCCTGCGCTCGGCGACCGTGGCTTCGACCTCAACCCCAACCTTGACGACGGCCACTCGGCGGCCAAGTCGAAGGCCGTGATCTGGCCGGTGCTCGGGGAGGCTGTCAACGAGTGTGCCGCCCCCGATCTCTCCCTCTCCATCTTTGATCTCCCCGACGAGTGCTTGGCCTACGTCTTCCAGTACCTAGGCTCTGGTGACCCAGGCCGATGCTCCCTCGTGTGTCGTCACTAGCTTGTGATCGAAGGCCAGAGCCGCCAGAGGCTCGCCCTCCACACCCACTTGGAGCAGCTGGACGCGGTCTCGGCTCAAAGAATTTGAGGACATTGAAGCTGGTGAAATGTTACCGAGATTGGGACATGGTGCTACTATGACGAAGGCCGAGCAACAGCGACTCGAGTGACGGAGGCTGAGCGACGGCGACCGAGCGACGGAGGCCGAGCAACGGCGGGTGAGTGACAAAGGCTGAGTGACTTTGGCCGAGCGACGGCGGCCAAGCGACGAAGGTTGAGTGATGGCGGCTGGCGTTGGGCAAGGATCGAACAAAAAAACCATAATTTCAATCCCAAAAAAAAAAAAAAAAAACAAATGAGTTGTGCAACGTCATTTTCTCGAGGCCATCCACTTAGGACGGCAAAATGATGTTGTTTTCTTAAAGAGGACGGAAAACGATGTTGTTTAAAGGCTTTGTCGATTTTTTTTTTTAAAAGCCACATAATCATTTTGGCTGGAATCTCTTGCCAGTGGTACCAAAGTGATCGTTTTTCCTCTGATTTTGCACTTAAGTGATCCAACGGAAACTTTTGGTACCAAAGTGAGCGCCGTACACAACTCATGGCACTAATAGTATACTTCTCCCGCATTTTATGTGATAGCTACTTTGCAATCTTCTCTTGTTTAATTATTTCCAGGCTACAAAGAGGATCAACTTTTGGACAATTTTGGTTGTGAAACAAGATACGGAACACTGTTCCATGCTGTTGAATTTTGTGTAAGAGTTGGTGATTGTAAAACCTTGATGGTAGCAAAAATTGACCGGCGACTTGCTCGGTCCATACGTTAGTAACGTTCAATCAGCTTTTTTATTTTTATTTTTATTTTTATTTTTATTTATTTTAAGTACCGGCTTTATTTGATTCTTTGAAGTTAATGATTATTCTACAATTTACCATCATTTATTTTCTTAAGCTACAAGCCTGTTAAAGTTACAAATTTTCAAAACAAAACTACCAACCTTAATTTGAGTAGCTTAGGAACATTTATCTTAAATAATCAAATATAGGTTAGTAATTGAGTTAAATAGAGTTAATAATTTCATAAAAAAGGCTATAATTTTAAATTCCACCGATAAATTATGGTTAATAGTTTTTTTTTTGGTCACTCTATTCTATTCCTATTCTACACTCACTTGCGTACTTGTGCCCCGTCTCTTGCCGGGCGTGGGAGTCGCAACCTACTCTCGAAACTGACGCGTCCCTACCCCCATCCCCTCCTGAGAAGGTGGGGATTTGAACCCCTCACCTCCCCCTTCCATGATGGAAGGGTAGCCACTGGGGCGAACCCCCAGTGGTTAATTATGGTTAATAGTTGGTAAGGGTTTGTTTGGTAATTGACTAATTCTTTGCTATTTCTTTTCTTTTGTTTTCTTGAACAAAAAAAAGAATATAAATCAGTTTAATAACGTCAGCTAATTTTTTTACTCTCGGGAACAAATCAATGGCCAAGGAATAGATTTGGAATAGAATCAAAAAGTTGAAAAAAGTTTTTTTTTTCGGAAACAATTCTAGAAACAAGCCATTTTCTTTTTCTTTTCTTCTTCTTCCTCCTCTAGCCGGTTGTTGGAGCTTGGTGACAGTCGGCGACTAGCTAGAGACATGGTCCGACAACCTTGTTGGCCCTTGGTGAGATCGCGCTTTGCTTGACTATGGTAAGGCTCCCCCAAGGCCAATGAGGTTGCCGACTCTCTTCTCTGGCTAGTTTTTGGCCATCACTAAGCGACGGCGACGGCAAGAGGAGGAAGAAGAAGAGAAGAAAAAAAAAAGAGGAAAATCTCAAAAAATTATTAAAATATTAAAAGAAATTCTACGTCACAAATTCTTTTGAGAATTTTACCAAACACATTTTTATTCTTTTTTTTTTATTCTAAGAATATAAATTTTATGTAGTTACCGAACATGTTTGAATACCTAGAAATTCATCCAAGGAACATAATTAGAAAAAATTATTTATGACTAGAAATTTTTTCTGATAACAAAATAGTTACAAAATGCAACCTAATTTTAAAAAGAGTTGATAATTTCTCTTGCATTAAACTGAAAGGAAGAAAAAAAGAAAAAGAAAAAGTAAAAAAGCACTAGTAAAACGATGGAAAATGGGCGTTATCTTTACTTAGAGGTATAAAGAGCAGTATAAAGGAAGATAAAAAGAGGGGAAAATCCGAAAAGATATAAAATTAAAAAAAAAGGAAGACAAATCGAGCTGTAAGCACATTTACTTGATCCGTTGTGCATGCTAGAAAAGTACTATGGCCCCCACCTCCAGTGGGCTATTACCGTACTTTCATTCCTTGATGCAACTTTTTACTATATATAATAGAAATGCTTATCTAACTCATGTCATGCACGCTGGAAAAGTACCATGGCCCCCCACCTCCACTGGCCTATTACCATACTTTTATTTCTTTATGCAACTTTTTACTATATATAATAGAAATGCGTGTTAGTTGGCTGAAAGAGCAATCAATGCATTATGAATGGAAAATCCTCATAGTCGCTCCAGCTCTTCTCTTCTGGTATTGCACATCGATATATATTTAAAGGATTTCTTCCTTCTTTTTTTTTTTTTTTATTGTGAGTTTTGCTATGCTAAGAGTGATTTGATAGAGGTTTTTAGACTTCTGATTTTTTTTTTTTTTTTGGATTGTGCAATCAAGTGTTGGGTTAGTTTCCAATAAGACTCGAAACCAAAACCATAAGAAGAGGATCAAGCACTCTCACCATCTAAGATGACACCTTATTGTTAGGTTTTTACCGTAGTTAAACTGTCAAAATCCTACATCAACCGAAAGCGATCCTATTGAGTAATTCATAAATACAAATCGCCCTTAAATGAGCACCCCATTGCTCAAGCTAATGAAAAGATCTATTTTCTCTTATTCAAAAGAAAAATAAGCACCGCGTTGTATGTTTACTTACACGTTGTATGTTTACTTACACACTTCTCAAGGGCTTTTCCTTCTTGAAATGAGTTAGATTATTGCATACGTTATCCACAAAAACATAAGGCATAGGCTCAATTTCTTTTCGCTAGACTAAATTACCCTAGTCTCTATCTAGACTTGCGAATTGTGTGAATTGTTGGATTCAAGTCAACTAACGCATTTGTTCCTGCACAGAGGAAAAGTCAAAGTAAAACAACAAAGAAATATTTTTAAAGGAAATTGGCATATGTCTCTCTTGGTGCTACGACAAGAGAACATTAGAGAAGATTATGGATTTGTTGGGATTTTGTGAAAACATGCATAGGTGGAAATAAATCAAAATTATAGGGAAAGCAAAAACCGATACATGTATATCCAAAGTATTGTTCATGCAATTTAATCCTTATTCGTGGAAATGAATGAATAAAATAAAAGGAGGGCTAATCAAATTATCCTCGTAGCATGCCCAAAGTAATTTGGTCTAGACATTCCTTGGAGCGTGCTCAAGGTAATTTGGTCCAGATGTTCTTCAGTTCTAACCCACAAATGTCGGACCTCTAATTCGGATACACCACTAATCACATGTCGAACAGTAGAAAGAATTTAAGAGAGTTCACCACTTCAATTGTGCTAGCAATTTTGTGTGAAAACATTTTTGATTTGATTACTTTAATATCATCAAACTCCAAATTATTTAAATTAATCTGGCCATTAATTCTAAAACCGTTTCAGAGCATTAATTAGGTTATTAACTCTAACACTATTTCAAGGCATTAATTATGTTGTTGACTCTGAAACCATTTCAAACATTAATCTGGCCCTTGACTCAGAAACTGTTTCAAAGCATTAATCTGCCCTTTTAATTCTAAAATCATTTAGAGGACTCATCTTAGGCATAACTAGTGCTGTTTTGTGCGCACGTTACTATGTGTGTGCATCATATGCATGCATGACCATGACCCAAAACAATTAATTAAATCCCATTAATTTAACTTCAGCTTAACTTGTAATTTCAAATACATTTGCAATAACATTTCTCCTTTCAAATGTCATTTTAAATTAGTTATGGTGTGTGACCTCTCTAAGTTCATCACTAAGTTAGCAATATAATTTGTACTACACATTAGCACTCTCAAGAGAATTGATTGTCTTGATCAATCTCCAGTTCCTACAAGCCATAAGTGACATCTAGCAATATGTCATTGCTACCTAGATAGTGTGAATATCTTAAGAGCATAATGAACCCGTCATCTTTGGCTACCATACAATTCAATCCTTCCTTCTTACTATATTCCAATCAAACAAAGATCATAGAAATTACTTGTCAAGCCACCTATTCGACCATATGCAAAGACCTAATTGATAGATTTTTTTAATGAGGCATGAACTATTCATTTTTGGTTATAATCCCGGATGAGGATTTCAATACAATGTCATGATTAAATAATATAGGACATAATTACTGTACCTTTTATATAATAAGAAGACAAATTCCATATTGCTTACATGTGTGCCTTTGTATGTAAATAAACTCTGGCTATCAAGTATAAAGAGGTTCAACGAAGCATCACTATATGCATTTGTGAACCGTAGCTATCCAAAACACAAGTCAATACCGTGCCTTAGGTCTAAAGATTATTCGCACAAAAATTAGAGCGTAAATGATTAGACATTGAACCGCCTTGAGGAGCTTATCCACAAGATCGTCATACCATTCTTGGCCTGTCTTCCAAAAGGTAAGAGGTGCAACAACCACTGCAGCACCTGCCACGAAACCCAAACCGACAAGAATGAACAGAAAATTAATGCTTTCCCCATGCTTAGTGGTGTTGATATTTGAGCAATTTATTCCCAGCTGTACTCCACACAATCCGCTATTGCCTTCGAAGGAACTTGCTGAAAAGGTGAGAAATTGCTTGATCTCTGGGATGCTTCCCACAAGTTTATTGTATGAGAGGTTCAGGAAGGAAAGAAAAGTAAGATCTGAAAGCTGTGGGGGAATTGTCCCATTGAGGTTGTTCCGTGAAAGGTCCAAGGACTCAAGCTGTGGCAAGTTTGCTAGGGATGAAGGAATTGGCCCTGATAATGCATTCCTCGATAAGTTGAGGAGATAAAGCGCTTTGAGATCCCCTAGAGTATCAGGTACTTGACCTTCAAAATTGTTGCATGAGAAGTCGATTGAAGTGAAAACAGTCAAGATCTTCACCAGCTCCACTTGCAGACCTTTGAGGGTGACGCTTAATGTGTCCTGATAATAGAGTCCACTCAAGCGAAGAAATGGATATTGGATATGATTAATGTCTACATTAAACTTCATAGCCTCCCAAGTTGTGAGGCCTTTAGTAGGCAGAGCGCCACTGAAATTGTTGGAAGATATGTCTACAATTTGAAGCATCTTCCAAGTGCCATGAGGCTTTGGACATCCAACCTTTCCATGGAACTTGTTGAATCGTAAAACAAGGACACGAATACTTGCAATGCTCTTCAGTTGACATGGAAACACATCATCAATCTGGTTGTTTCCAATGTCTAAAACCTCCAGATTTGTGCAATTTGCCAATGACTTTGGGAGCTCCCCTTGTAATAGATTATAGCTCAGATCCAAAGTCTTCAAACCACATGTTTCGGTGATATTGAAAATGCTCCCATCCAGGGCATTATTTCTCAGGTTTAACACCTTGAGAGACTCCATCACTAAGCAATCAGGAATATTTCCTGTCAAATTATTATGAGATAGGTCAAGTACCTCAAGATATTCAGCTTTGCAAATTGATTTTGGGATAGACCCTTGGAACTTGTTATTAGACAGGGAGAGGAATATTGCTCCAGAAAGACTCATACCAATAGCAGGTGGAATGACTAAAGTGAAGTTGTTACTTGAGAAGTCCATGTATACGGCAGATGGCGGCAGAGGCAACATTTGTCCACGGAGGCTGTTCTTATGGAGGTCAAGAACAGACAGACTAGAAGTAAGATTAAGTGACAGTGTTTCAATATTGTCTAGTAAATTAGACGAAAGATTAAGATACTGAAGATTTTGAAGCTTCCATATCCATTTTGGTAGCTTGCCCTGAATTTGATTGTTAGAGAGGTCTAGATAAACCAATTTGGGTTGCTCAGCCAGGAAATCAGGAAAACTCCTCAACTGGCAAGAAGCCAACTTTAAAGTTGTAAGTTCAGGGAATGAAGACGCCTGGGAAGTAGTATTTGTGGCGTCAATGGAAAAATGATTGTAGGAAAGATCCAAATAAGAAAGATTTCTCAGCTGGCGAACCAAATCAATATGGAATGAGCCACTGAAATTATTGGAAGAAAGTGAGAGGTACTTGAGGCCTTGGAGTTCCCATATTAACACTGGTAGTTCTCCTCCTATATTGTTGTTGCTCAAATCAAGTGTATCCAGTTTGTGCAGTGTAGCATTAGAAAATTCATTCACTTGACCAGAAAATTGGTTGTTAGAAAGTTGAAGCTTCTGAATCAATGGAAGTCTGAACAGAGATGAAGAAATATTTCCTTTCAGTAAATTGAATCGCAGGTCAAGAATGAGAAGATTCGAGAAATATTCCCATTGGGTTGAATCAATCTGACCAGTCAGATTGTTGTGGGACAAAATGATTTGTGTCAGACTCTTGGACTTGCTGAGTGATGGAACTGAACCAGTAAAATTGTTGAATGAGATGTCCAAATAAGCCAGTTGTGAAAGATTGGTGAAAGAGCTTGGGATAATTCCGTCAAAGTGGCAATTCACCAATTCTACTCTTGACAGATTTCTGAGATTACCAATTGATTCTGGGAGCCTCCCGGAAATATTTGTGAAACTAAGAACCAGTGTCTGAAGAGAACCATTCTCCGGAAATTCGGGCAAAGAACCCTGAAGGAGTCCGTTGAATGATAGGTCAAGGGTCTGAAGTGTTTGTACCTGGAAGATTTTATGAGGGATAACTCCCTGCAGACCACAAGAACTGAGATGCAGAGTAGTTAAATTGGAGAAGTGGGCAAAGAACTCCGGGACGGTGGTAGACAGATTATTGCCGTCCAGTTTAATCAATGACAGAGAACGAAGATTCACAAGGGAATGGCAAGACTCAATGGGACCTGATAAATAACAATTCGTCATGCTCAACACTTGAAGTTTCGGCAATGAAGAAGACAAGGCTTTGCACAGTTCATTGCCGGTAGCAGACATGTTCACTCCGTCAAGGTACAGCTCTCTCAGCTCTCTAAGATTCCCAACAAGCATCTTTAGATTCGGATTCTCGAGTTTCAGTGAAGTGAACCCAGGAAGGGATACATCAAGAATAACCAACCTTGTCAAACGTGATATTCCAATTGGAACCTGTCCTGTGAAGCCCGCATTTGAAAGATTCAGGTAAACCAAATTGGTAAGATTACCGAACCCAGATGGGATCTCCAAAAACTGGAAGCGGTTGAAGGCCAAATTCAGCCTCTGAAGATACTTGAGTCTGAAAAGACTCGATGAGTCGTTAAGTCCACCAGCGATACTCTCGTTGCTCAGATCAAGACCCGTAACTTGGCCACCTTCGCAGGTCACGCCATCCCAAGAATCATTGCTCTGATTCCATCCGACCAATTTGGAGGACAAAGAAGCAGTGAAGTCGAGGCTATTCTTCAATTCAAGCAGCAGCGATTTCTGATCGCCCGCGAGACACTGCCCCGAAACCAAAATCCTGCCTATGCTGAAGGGGTTGATTTGCGCGAGTATTAAGACCAGCCATAGGAGGAGCCAAATCCTCATTTGTTTCAAGCAGATTAGGAAACACTATTTTACAGAGTTTGTGTGTGAACACATACAAGGAGTTGTGTTCTTAATGGAAGGCAGATGAACATGAACTTCCTTGTATGAGATTCCTATGAAGCTGTGTTTGGTCTAATTCTTTTTACATACTATCATTAATTTTTTAGTCCCTACTTGTCACTATCTAAAGTTGACTTGACTTGCGATTGCAAATTCACCAAGTCACTTGGTTGAGCCAATGGTGGCCTTCAGTGGTTGTCGACTGTTGATGAAGGAAAGCCAAGAAAGAAAAACGAGAGCAACTCTTTCCCTTGCATATCATTCCCCGCTTTCTACGGTACAAGTTCCCTTCTAGACAACAGGTATTCATTTCGCTCCCATCAAAGTCTATCATTCTTGGAGATTTTCTGATTAATGGTCACTATTGGGAAAGTAAGACACTCAAAGATGGAGCTCTCAAGACTCCTTTTCATGTTATATTTAGACTGATCTTCGAAAGTTGAGGAAAATGGAGACATTAGTCGGAGCACATCACCAATAAAACATGGTGATTCGTGTTTCTTTCTTCTTTTTTTTTTTTGGTGACCCAAGGACCCTGTACAGCCGGCAAGTAAACCCTAGGGTGACGCCAAGGAAACCACCACCCTGATGCCACAGGTAAGTCCACAAATGACGAAGCTGGCATTCGAACTTGTCCCCGTCGTGAGGAGGACAAAGCCCGAACCAATGCTGCCACCACATGGGGTGGTGTGATTCATGTTTCTTGGTCTTTACTTTTTTCATTAATTTCTATATATCAGATTTTTTTTTCCTTTCAAACTATGTCCTTATTGTGCCTATGGAATGAACAATTAAGGGTGGAACAGTTTTCTCTAATTTTCCTGTCTTATGATTCAGAGCTGAACTCCTGAGGTACATTTCCGCCTTACAAATATCTAAGCAATGTTGGGTTTTTGAGCAGCACTACACTGCTACGGTTTGTGTTCCAAGCATGTCTCCTCTAAAGTTGATCCTCATGAGATGTCTCATGGGTATTGACCAGGAGGCTTCGAGATTCGTCAATGATCTCCCTATGGATGTCAGGTTCGATATTGGCTCAAGCTCCTAGACCGAGTAAATCGGGGAATTGGCCAAATACCACTGGAACAACTGGCCTGTGAGATGGACAGGGATTAAGCCCAAGCACTTTGGCAGCCCTTGGTGCTTCGTTACGGCTATTGCTGCTTTCGTTCTCTTCGTTTTTAGCATCTTTAAGGCCTTCTTCACCCTTATGCATATTATCATCCCAAGAACTGACCAACCTCAGGAACTCAATTTCAGAAACATATTTAGAAAAATCGTATCAAACCAATGAAATATGTGACATGCCTGGCTTCATTTCTTAATATCGCTTCGGCTGCTACTTATAATTGGTTTTATATTGCTTAAAACTTGCATCTTCATTGCAGCTAGTTCATGGGCTACCACATGGAACTAATCCTTGACAGACAGAGCACCATATTGACGCTAGAATTTAACATTTTCAGAAAACTAACAAATGTTATTGCAGCCAATCGAAATTAGCATACCATATTCTTCATCCAACATGATTGTGGACTTGCGAGAAGCAGTAATCACTAATCAGACCAATGATGAAGTGAACTAGTCAACCAAGTCCAATTTCAAGCACATGAACAGAGCAAGAATTTGTAGACCTTTCAGGATTGAAATTTTCATACCCAAAATTTCCACGCAGCTTCTTAGAGCTGGGAAGATTGCACCTTCGGTCTTGTTTGGTGGGCAAACGCGTGAAGAATCTTTATTTTTATCCGAACATGAAGAATGTTTATGATCGGAGGACTTTCTGACAATAGAGAATTATGGAAAGAAAATACAATTCAACTTACTCCAATAAAGCATGATGACCAAAGTACACGCGTGAGCTTTCAATGGACTTGACTAGAGAAGCCACATTTTCGTTTTAGCGGAGCTCCCCCATTCAATGTTCTATAAAATTACGGAAAAAAAAAAAATTCTTGTGGAAGGTAATTAGATAACATTGACGAAAAATTCGAAATACTGATAATGACATGTAAAAAGTGATCAACAGCTAGTTAATTCGATTAGCAATTTGAAACTAGTGATGAAATAACAACTTTACCATTGACAAACTCAATGATATATTACCACTTGTTTTTAGATTTTACAAATGGACTCGTAAGTAAATGTTACCAATGAAGTAACAATTTTATTATCCACAAATATGGTAATAGACTAACACTTATTTTTATATTTTACAAGCGAATGCATAATTGTTTGTAAGTTACCAATGAAATAACAATCTTACTATCTACAAACCCAATAATAGAAAACCATTTACCATGTTGTGATTAAGTTTTGAGTAGTAAATATATAACTAGAACATTTACAGTTATAAGTCACTGATATTGTGGGCAAAATATCGTTGAATCATTAACTTCTTAGTCCCTAAGTGCCGCTATCTTAAGCTGACCTAACTTATGAATGCAAATTCATCGTTCCTTGCTTTCTACAGTACAAGTTCCCTTCTAGAGAGCAGATATTCATATCTCCCATTTTATATCTCCAAGGTTTATTGTAATCAGGACCCCAATTTTCTGTTTAATGTTCACTATTGGGAAAATAAGGAACTCAAAGATGGAGCTCACGGACTCGGTTTTCCTGTTACATTTGAACTGATCTTTGCAAATTAAGTAAAATGAAGACATCAATCCGAGGAGATCACCAGTAAAACAAAGGTGATCCGCATTTCTTGGTCATTACGTTTGCATTCTAACACGTCAGATTTTTCTCCTTTCAAACTAAGGTCAAGCCCTTATTGTGCCTATCAAATTTATGATTGATTGTCCAACAGTTTCTCTAACTATCCTGTTTCATGATTCAGAGCTAATCTCCTGTACGTTTCGACCTTTGAAAATATGTAAGCGATATGTTGGGATTTCGAGCAGCGGTGCACTGTCACTGTTACCATTCTGAGCTCGTCTCCACTGACGCGATCCTCATGAGGTTGCGAGATTCTTCAATGATCTCCCTAAAAATGTTAGGTTCGACATTGTCTCCACTGTTACCATTCAGAGCTAATCTCCCTAAGGATGATAGGATTTCACATTTCATATACAGCATGATAGTTGACTATATTGGGTCAAGCAAGCGCGTGAAAAACATTGAACTTACTCCGATCAAGCCTCAAACCAAAGTACACGCAATAGCATTTAGTTGATTTGACTAGAGAATGCAAAATTATCATTGCCTCCCCCCCCCCCTCCCAAAAAGAAAAAAGCGCAAAGTACACGCGGTAGCATTTAGTTGACTTGATTAGATAATGCCAAATTATCGTTGCGGGGTTAGGTCCCTAGGGGATGTCCAAATTCCCATTTTTGAATAAAACATAATTGTAGTAGGTAAGAAATGTTGGTAATAAATTTGAAATGTCGATGATAACAAACTCAATCGTAGATTATCGCTCATTTTTCTTTTTGTAAGTGACAATGTAAATGTTTGTAAGTTACCAATAAAATTAAAGTTTTATCATTCACGAACTTAGCAGTAAATTGCCACTTATTTTAGTTTCTACAAGTAGACGTACGACTTTTTGTAGATTGTCAATTGAAATAACATTTCTACCTTCCACACAACCCAATAGCAATTACCACTTAGTTTGTAGATTTTACCAGTAGACACGTAAGTAACTGTTTGTATGTTACCAATTAGATAATAATTTTATCGTCCACACATCAAATTGTGAAATTAGCACCTTCTTTTTTATATATATTTTACAAGAAGGCGCATAACTATTTGTAAGTTATCAATGAAATAACTATTTTACCATCCACAAGCTAAACAGTAAATATGTAGCGGAGGTGGTAAGTTATTAGAACATTGACAATCATAAGTTTGCACAAACAAGTCTATTTACTTAATCAATAGGTAGTAAGTTGGACGATGAACCACCATTATATAAAATTTATGGATGGTGATACAGGTTTATTATTGAATGGAAACTATTATGTATGGACCGAACAGAATATTAGACATTTTGTCATGATTTTTAGATGATTCATCACGACCAAGAATAAAGTACATGGTTTCCATGGCATTTTCTTCGGTCCCACTGTACAGGGCATTTATTTAATAACCACTTTGCAATCTTCTCTTGTTTAATATTTTCTGGGCTACAAATAGGATCATGTTTTGGACAATTTCGGCCGTGAAACACAATATGGAACGGTATTCCATACAGTCGAATTTTTGTAAGAGTTTGCCATTGTAAGACCCCGATGGTAGCAAAAATTGACCGATGACTTGCTTGGTCTGTACGTTAGTAACGTAAAATCACTTCATCTTCTTCTTTTTAAAGTACCAGCTTTATCTGATTTCTTGAAGTTAATTATAATTCTATAATTTACCAACATTTATTTTCTTAGGCCACTAGCATGTTAGGCTCTGTTTGGTAGCATTTCAATTTTTCACTTTTTCTGTTCTTTTGTTCATTGGAATAGAAAAAGAATAGAAATTCGTTTAGTAAAGTTAGTTAATTTTTTCTATTTCCTAAAATAGAAAAGTGGTTAGAAAATAGATTTGAAATAGAAATAATAAGTTAAAAAAAAAATTACTTCTTATTCTTGGGAACAGTTTTTGGAATAAGTCATTTTCTTTCTTTTCTTTTCTTTTTTTCCTTTTCTTCTTCCTCCTCTACTAACCGGTCGCCGTCACCTGCCACTAGTCGCCGGCAGCCACTGCTGATCCTTGGTCTTTGGTTGCTGTTTTTGGTCGCTCGCCGATTGTCAATCACCGATCACCGTGCCACCACCGAAGAAGAGAGAAAAAAATGAAAAATCTCAAAAAAAAATTAAAAGAAATTTTATGTCACAAAAAAATTTGTAGATCGTACCAAACATATTATTATTTCTTTTATATTATGGGAATAGATATTTTATACAATTACCAAATGCGATATTTTACTCAGAAACTGCTATTGGAAATGGAAATAGAAAAAGACTATTCTTGAAAAAAAAATTATTCCCAAAAAAACAGAAATGTTACTAAACTTACCCTTAAAGTTACAAATTTTCAAAACAAAACTACCAACCTTAATTTGAGTCACATAGCAACATTTTTTTTTTGCCGATTTACCAACCATTTCGATAGTTCATGAAATTTTGTTAAGTCAAATACAAACATGATAAACTTACCTCATAAGAGTTTATTATTCTTCTATAAGAGTTTAGTTGCGTGTAGATTGTAGGTTACTGAGACAGTTGTTGATTACTAAATAATCAAATAAAGGTTGGTAATTGAGTTAAACAAAGTGAATAATTTCACAAAAAAGTTTATATAAGTTTAAATTCCACTGATAAATTATTTCAATTGCTAGAATAGTTGGTAATTTTGAAAAGAGTTGATAATTTATCTTATATTAAACTAAAAGGAAGAAAAAGTAAAAAAAGGCATAAGTAAAACGCTGGAAAATGGGCATTATCTTTACTTAGAGGTATAAAGGATAGTATAAAGGTAAATAAAAAGAGTAAAAATCTGGAAAGGTTTAAAATTAAAAGAAAGAAAATAGAAAGCGAACTGTAGGCGCAGGGAATTGATCCATCTTGCACATTGCACGCCGGACAAGTACCATGGCCCACCTCTACCGGTCCAAAGGATTATTACCGTACTTTCTCTCCCTTGTGCGACCTTCACCATACATAATGGAAACGCGCGTTAGTTGGTCAAAGGAGCATCGACGTTTCACCCATGACAAATTCTAATACTGACCCCGGGTTATCTCTTTTAGTATTGCATAATGATATATTTGAAGATTTTCTTCCTTCTTTTTTGTTTCGTAGTGAGTTTTGCTATGTTAAGAGTGGTTTGATACAGTTTTTTAAGCTTTATTATTATTATTTTTTTGATTGAGTAGTCAAGTGCCCAGTTAACTTCCAATAAGACTAAAACACCAAGAACATAAGGAGAGGAGCAAACTCTCTTCCTATCTAAAACAACACCCAATTATTAGATTTTTAATGTAATTAAATTGTCAAAATCTTACATTAACCGGAAGGGATCCTATTGAGTGATACATAAATAAAAATCAACCCTCAATGAGCACCACATTGCTCTAGCCAATGGAAAGCTCTATCTTCTCTTTGGTGCAAGATTTTGACAATGTAACATGAAAGCTAGTTATCCTAATATTCACAATTGTTCATTAAGTTGACATCTCTTTTTTAGAGAACCTTAATAAAACAGTAAAACTGAATGGAAATCCAACTTGATTGTGGCACGCTAAACTAAACTACCCCATGGTGCTCTACTCCTAAATGTTCGACTGGAGCGCTTGCGGCTGCCTAGACACTTGACAATGACTTTGCTCGTTGATGATGCTCGCAATTGAAAGAAAAAACACGCCTATGGTATATAGGTGTTGCAAATTGGAGCATTGATGGCAGTGTAGAAAGCTCTATTTTGTGTTTTTTTCTCGTTCACAATTGAAAAGGACAACAAAAATAAATTAGAAAAAAAAATAAAAAACAAACTAAGAGTAAAACCAACAAACCAACAGTAGTTTGATTTTGATGAAGTAGCTGAACCAATGACCACGATCAAGAGAGATGCACAAACGAGTGAAGCTAGAGAAAAAGGAAGCTCGACTTTTGGTAGCCATCACTAGCTCAATGATGTTTCCGACATGACTAATGAGGCCTTAGAGAAATGACAACTTCCTCTAGCGACAGGGGAGAGACCATCGATTCACAAGATAGAGCTGTTCTCAGAGACAACGTGACCATATTTGTGACTATAACAAGCAAATGCCTGTGGGTACTCTTGAAGACGATGAATCAAAAATTAAAATACTAAAATGTTATATCTTTAATTAATAATTTATCTTTAGAATGTGTTACAATCAAGTGGTATATATACCTGAACAATAAATATAGGAAAGGAAGCAATCTAATGTAACAAGCAAATTAGTTATCTTAATCTAACAAGGAAATTGAGATAATCAAATGTCAAACCAAGATCCCTAATATCTAATAATATCTCTAATAAAATTCTTTTAAAAGGAAATTCTCTAATATTCATAAATATAAAGCTCATAAAAATGAGGACATGTGCGGGAGGCATCCAGGAAATTTTGTGCGAGATGGACAATTTCAAGAACAGAGAAATGCAGCAGGGCGAAGAGGAAAACAGGGGATGCTTCGGCTTGGAAACAAGGAGCAGTCAAAGTAAACTTTTGCTGGTGGGGACGATTCTGTCTAGCGTTAACGTAGGTTGCGGGACTGACGATTTTACCTACTCTGTGGACTCATGCGTCTTGGGAATAGGAGCAGAAACGCGTTTGTGTCCGTTGGCATTTCTTTATTTGTTTGTGAAATTTTTGGTGTCAATTTACGTTACGCCGGCTAGACCAAGAAAAATTAAACTGCAATGGAGAGGATATGACCAGCTTAGGGAATTGGTATATACGCTTTGGTTAGTGATGAAAATATAGATAGTTAAATGGTGCCCAAATCCAAAGGGTGGTTTAGTATTACGATGATCGAGATATTGCACTTCTAGAAGCATAAGATTTTATGTTTGGTCCATTCTTGTTGCAGCCACTAGAGCCAAGATTGAATCAGATATCGATTTGGTTTTCATGTGAATGGTCCATTTTTTGGATTGGAGATATTCAACGAACAAAAGGTTGCTGAAAATTTCTGAAGTTCTCTAATAAAAGAAAGTACTTTTTGTTCACTTGTTTAAGTTTCATAACTAATTGAAAACGAAATTTTTTTCTATTGATTGACAATTGTTCTTTTGTTAATGTGTGCTTCTGTCTACATAAGTGTTCCAATTATTTTAGTAATTTTGACTAGTGGGCAAATGATTCTTATTAGCATACTCAATTTAATTATATCATAATTGTATTGTGTGTTTGCATTGGGAACATGTCTGCTAAGGTTGACTTCCATAGTATATGTAAAGTAATATTTCATGTCCAAATTTTCTTTGCTTTGCCACACTAAATAATGTCATCTTGCAGAAAGTCACACAATATGCAAGATTCTCTTTGAATGAATGTCCAACGATAACCAAAACTAATTTCTAAATGGGGTCAGGAATATTTTATAGCGGGTACATAAAAGAGGTCTAATCGATCAAATTGATATTAATATTTGAACTAGACTAGACATATATATATATATATTATACTTGACTCAAACTCAATCTTGCAGAAGCTCAACTTTTTGGATTGAGTTTGACTTGTGAATTTAAAAAAAAAAAAAAACTTGAAATGACTTGGTTGGATTTGACTTGGGTTATTATAAATGAGTTTTTGTGGGATCTTGATTCAAGCTTGAGCTCAAATTCGAATTTCATAAAATTTGAATTGATGAGGCTTGGACTTGACTCAATCTTGCATTTGAATTTGTAAATAATTTAGGCAATTTGAAGTAGCTTGATTGGTTTGCACGTGAAGAAGCAATTAAAACCTGATTTCAAAGAAGCATGTGAGAAAATGATAGGAAAGCACAAAATCGTCTCAATCATGAGTGTCATGTATTTCAATCTAGTTAATTTTTTCTTCGAATTGGGTTAATTATATTTTTAATCTTCTATTTCTTAATATTTGTGCGATTGCGTCCTCAAGAAGGCAAGCCATTACCACTTCGGTGGATAGTTGGAGTCCACCACGACCGCTTCTCCGAAAGTCAAGCCTGTGATGAGTTCTTCAAATTTTCTAACCATCACCAATCATCGCTGGGGGTGGCTGCAGCCACGATGTCCTCCACCCTTTCTCGCATCTCTCACTTTCCCACCTTTGTCTTCTACATTTTACTTTCTTATTTTTCCTAAAATAAAACTAGTTTCTTTTGACTTATTTCACTTCGAAAATTACTGAGAAAAATCGCAACACTGCACAATAAAATTACTAAAAATGTTAGGTTCCATATAGGCTCCAGCTACATGACCGAGTAATTTAGGCGAGTGGCCATATACCACTGGAACAATTGGTACATGAAATGGAGGGAATCGGACGCGAGTACTTTGGCAACCCTTGGTCTAGCTACTACTACTTACGTTCTCTTTGTTCTTACTGTCATTAAAGCCTTCCTTGTTGCTTACATATTTTATCATTCCAAGAATTAACCAACCTCAACAACTCAATTTCAAAAACATAATTAGAAAAATCTTCTTAGACCAATAAATTTGTAACATGCTTGGTTTCATTTTTTGATATCACTTCGGCTGCTACTCGTAATTGGCTAGATTGCTTAAAACTTGCATTTCCTTTGCCGTGATGCCACATGGAACTAGTCCATGACAGACGAAGAGCATCATATAAACGCTGGGATTTGATATTTTTAGAAAACTTACAAAATATTATTGCAGCCAATCGAAATTAGCGGATCATATTTTTCATACAACATGACCGTTGACTTGAAAGCAATAGTAATCACTAGTCAAACCAACGATGCAGTGAACCAATAAAACCAGGTCCAACCTTAAGCCCATGAAATGGGCTGGAATTTGAAAACCTTTCGGGATTGAAATTTTTAAACCGAAAATTTCCATGAACCTTCTAAGAGTAAGAGCTGGGAAGATAACACCTTTGGTCCAATTTGGTGGGCACATGTGTGAAGAATATTTATTTTGTCTAAAGTTGAAGAACTTTTCTGATTGAAAGACTTTCCGACAATAGACAATAATAGAGAGGAAAAAAAATTGAACTTATTTCAATAAAGCATGACGACCAACTACGTGCAATAGCTTTCAGTTGACTTGACTAGAGAATGCAAAATTGTCGTTTAAGTGAGGTCCCTGATTCAGTGATTTATAAAATTCTGTTCATGAATAGAACAAGCACATGTGTAAAGAATTTTTATTTTATATAAATGTAAAGAATGTTTATAATTGATGGACTTTCCGATAGTAGGCAATTATGGAAAGGAAAAACAGTTAAACTTACTCCAATAAAACATAATAACCAAACTTCATGCAATAGCTAGAGAATGCTAAATTGTCGTTTAAGTGAGCTCCCTGATTCAACAATTTATAAAATGCAATCAACCAGGTCCAACTTCAATCTCGTGAACTGAGCAAAAGTTTGAAAACCTTTCGGAATTGGAATTTTCAAACCGAAAGTTTCCATGCACCTTCTTAGAAGAAGCTGGGAAGGCCTTTGGTCCAATTTGGCGGCCAGTACACGGCGGGTACACACCTTCTTAGAAAATTATGGAGAGGAAAAACATTGAACTTACTAACTACAATCAAGCATAACAACTAGTTGTTTTCAATTGACTCGACTAAGAATGCAAATTGTCCTTTCAGAACAGCTCCTCAATCCTGTGATTTATAAAATTCTATTGACGAATAAAACAGAAATTTTTCTATGGACTGTAATTATGTAATGTTGATAATAAATTCGAAATACTGATGGTAAGTAAAAAGCTATCAATGTTGTAAAATATTTTGTTGCAAATATTTTATAGAGAGAATAAAGAGATTGAGAAGAGAAAGCAGATAAACACTAAAGATAGTAGAGAAAGCTAGAGGAAAAATTTTATTTCCAATATATCATGGTATGTCTATGACAAAAACTAAACTCTTATTTATAATAAAATAAGGATATACTTATCATTAATATCAATGTATCAAATAATACATGTATTGGATAGGGAGATGAACATTCATTGTATTGGAAAATGTACTTATAATGTATGATACAATTGTATCATAATAAGTACATTAGATAATATGAATATCATGAATATTCATTCATGTATTTCATAACACCCCCCTTAAATATTCATTATATTCATGATATTATGAATGTGCATTGAATAACACTGCCTCATTAAAAACCTTAAGCTGGAAAAATCCAATGGGATAAAAATCGGACAAAAGGGAAAAAGAGTGCAGAGCACAAATTTTATGATCTCTCTTGGCAGAAGTACAGCCTAAGTATCAAAACTTGGCACAGAGGGACACTTAAGTGCCAAAACTTTGAAAAGATACACTAAAGTGCCAAAATCGAAGTAAAATGGATCACTTAAGTGCCACTCCGGCCAAAATCTGACCAAATTGCTGACATGGTAATTTTCCGACGAGATGAGTGCAAAACGGCATCGTTTACACGTTGACGTAGCGAGAAAATGCAAAAATGGCGTCATTTTGTCTTTGATGTGTAAATAATTAATATAAAATTAATTAAATTAAATTAAAACTTAAATTTATTTAAAATATTCTAAAAAATTAACAAACTTAAAATTAAAAAAAAAAGGGTAGGGGGCTGAAGGGAGGCGGATGAGGGTTGGGCCCTTGCCGCCGTCACCACCTCCCCGCCATCGTCGAGAAGGGCCGGTGACGGAGGGGGGAGGCTCAGCCAAGATGGCCACCCCTTGGTCGACTGGCAATGAGGGCCTGCGAATCCTCTCCCACGTGGGGAAGGGCCAACGACAGTGGGGGAAGCATTAGCCAGGGTCGTTGGGCCCTAGCTAGGGGCCGAAGACACTGGCCGACTGGCGGTGAGGGCCCGCGAGCCCTCGCCGGCCCCTGGCCGCTAGCTGATCAGCCCCTGGCCAGGGCCCGACAACCCTGGCTGATGCTCTCCCCATCGTCGACAGCCCTTCCCGGTGACGGTGGGGAGGCGGCGAGGGCTCGCGAGCCCTCGCCTTGATTTGGGGCAAGGGTCGTGGCCCTCACCATCGGTCGGCCAAGGACCGGCCACCCCAGTCGACCCTCCCTCCTTTGTTGCCGGCCCTTCCCGACAAGGATTAGGAGCGGCGGCGGCGAGGGCTCAACCCTCGCCGCCTACCTTCGACGCCCCTTTTTTATTTTTAATTTTTAATTTTTAATTTTTTATAATATTTTAAATGAATTTAGTTTTAAATTTAATTAAATTAATTTTTATATTAATTATTTACACATACGAGACAAAAACGACGCCATTTTTGCATTTTCTCGCCACATTAGTGTGCAAAACGATGCCGTTTTGCACTCACCTCGCCAAAAAATTACTACGTTAGTAATTTGGCCGGATTTTAGCCGGAGCGGCACTTAAGTAATCCATTATACTCCGATTTTAGCACTTAAGTGTACATTTTTAAATTTTTGGCACTTAAGTGTCTCTCCATGCCAAGTTTTGGCACTCTAGGTGTCCGTACCTCGATCTCTCCCTTTTATGGATATATTAATTGCCTCATTAAAAACTTTAAGCGAAAAAACCCTATAGGAAAAAACCGGACAAAAAGGAAAAATAGTGCAATGCATAGTTCATAATATCCCATTCTCAATTGAGCCATATAGCCACTACTGAGGCTAATCAATCTTGCATCTTGTGAACTCGCTACATAACGATGTCATATACTAATTTCTCAAAAGTTGATGTTGACAATGATTTGGTAAAAAGATCTGCAAGATTATTTATGGATCGAATCTATTTAACATCAATTTGTCGACTTTCTTGGAGTTCATGAGTATAGAAAAAGTTCTGCGAAATATGCTTGGATCCTCCCTTAACTTGTATAACACAAGCAGCATTATCTTCATAAATTATAGTGGGAGAATTTTTAATTGATATTAAACAACAAGAATTATGAATATTTCTTATAATAGATCTCAACCAAACACACTATCTTCCAACTTCATATAAAGTAATAATCTCGGAGTGGTTAAAGGATGTAACTACTAGCGATTGCTTCGTAGAACGCCAAGAAAAAGCAATGCCGTTATAACAAAATATATACTCGGTTTGAGAGTGAGCCTTATGTGGATCAGATTTATATGCAGTATCAACAAATCCAATTAAACCAGAGTTAGTCGAATCCTTGGAATAATATAATCCCAAATCTATGGTTCCTTGGAGATAACGGAAAAAATGTTTAACTCCATTCTAGTGTCTCCGAGTTGGCTTGGAACTAAAACGTGCCAATAAATTTACTGCAAAAACGATATTTGGTCTCGTACATTGTGCCAAGTACACAAAGGCCTAATTGCATTAAGGTATGGTACTTGAGGACTAAGCAATCTTTCAACATATGATGATTGATGGACGATTATTCCATTTGTTTTATGCTCAAGCTCTAGACCAAGACAAAGTTTGGTTTTATCCAAATCTTTAACTTCAAACTCCCTTGTCAAATACTCAACAGATTTAGCTAATTCTTCTGGAGTTCCAATTAAATTTATATCGTCGACATAAACTGCTACACTAGCAAATCCGGTTTTTGATTTCTTAATAAACACGCATGGGTAAATAAGATCATTCTTATACCTTTCCTTAATTAGGTACTCACTTAGGGGTTGATATTACATGTGACCGAATTGCTTTAATCCGTACAAGGATCTTTGCAATTTTATTGAGAATAAATTGCAGGAAGTGCATGCTTTAGGCATTTTGAATCCCTCAAGAATTTTCATATAAATATCATAGTCTAATGAGCCATATAAATATGTCGTCACAACGTTTATAAGATGCATTTTCAATCTTTTAGAGATTACTAGGCTAATGAGAAAATGAAATGTAATCATATCTACCACATGTGAATATGTCTCATTATAATCAATCCCAAGTATCTGAGAAAATCCTTGGGTAACGAGCCAGGCTTTATACCTGACAACCTTGTTTTTTTCATTTCGTTTCCTAACAAATAATCATTTATATCCAACGGGCTTTACATTATTGGGGATACGAGTTATGGGTCCCAAAACCTCTCGTATAGCTAAGGAAGCTAATTTAGCCTTAATTGCTTCCTCCTACTTAGGTCAATGTTGCCTTTAACGGCATTAAAAAATAGATTGTGGCTCACAATCATCATCCATAATTTTATGAGCAATTGATAATACAAAAGCATCATCAATGATGATTTCATTTCGGTCACAAATTCATTACAATATGTAATGGAATGCTCAGTATTCCCGGGGTTGATGTTTATTTCATGGGTTTGCGCTCTTTAGGAGCAAGCAAAATGCCAGGCTCTTCTGGAGCAGATTCCTGATTCGTTCCCCTTCGTTTTCGAGGAGCAGTATCTTTTGATCTTATCGGTCTACTACACTTCAAGTGCGGAGGATTTTAATCCATTTTAGCCTGTTCTTTGGAAACAACTGTCCTAATCAGATCATTTATAGCTGGAATATGAGACTTTGTTACCTTAATAGCCTCATTAAATGCGTTGGGAAGTCTATTAGCCGTAGCCTAAAAATGGATTATGCTCTGCACCTCGTTTTTACATTCAAGAGTCATTGGCTCTAATTAAGATAAATTTTTCTCATCTAGGAGAAAACCTTAACTGGTTTTTTTTTTTTTTTTACAGTCATGGAAGTTGTAGGTATCCCAATTGATGGAAACCTAGTCTCATCGAAATGACAATCTGCAAATTTGGCAGTAAAAAGATCATCGGTAGTTGGTTTTAAGAATGTAATGATAGATGATGAATTAAATCCAACATAAATACCTAAACAACGTTGGGGACCCATTTTCATTTTTTTTGGTGGTGCTACAGGCACCTATACTATACAATTAAAGGTGCGTAAATGTGAAATATCTAAATCATCACCAAGAACCATTTGAAGGGGAGATTGTAAAAAACTAGCAGTGGGGTGTAATCTATTAGGGCTGCCGCATGCAAAACTACATGACCCCATGCTATATCGTTCAGATTCGTTCTCAATAATAGAGTGTAAACAATTATTTGGATATGTTTAATCAATGATTCTGCCAATCCATTTTGAGTATGAATATATGTAACCGGGTGCTCAACCTCAATTCCGAGTGAAACACAATACGTATAAAAAATCTTTGATGTAAATTCACCAGCATTATCCATCATTATGCTCTTAATTGGATAATCAGGGAATTGTGCCCAAAGCTTTATAATCTGCGCAAGTAAATGTGCAAACGTGATATTGCGCGTAGATAATAGTCAAACATGAGACCATCTACAAGACGCATCCACTAGTACCATAAAATATCGAAATGGTCAACTTGGTGATTGTATTAGTCCACAAATATTACACTAAATTCTTTGCAAGAATAAAGGGGATTCAAGATTAACCTTTATTATAGAAGGTTTGATAATGATTTTTCCTTGTGAACAAGTCTCACAATTATAATCTTTGGACAACAATACATTTGTATCCTTTAAAGGGTGCCATTTTGCATTTTGAATTATTCTACACATCATTGAAGCGCCAAGGTGACTAAGGCGATCATGCCACAGTCCAAACTGATCAGGATTTATCAATCTCCAGGATGTGGTGGCGTAGGTTTCAACAGCCTTAATCATGACACAATATAAACTCATAGAAGAATTTTCTAGTTTCTCATGGATGGTCTTCAGGCCCATTTTATAAGAGGAAATGCCAATATATTCCTTATCTTGCTCATAAATAGTCTCAATATGGTACCCATTACAGCACATATCTTTAAAACTGAGCAGATTCCTTTTTTATCTAATGCTTAGAAATGCATTCTCAATATGCAGGATGGTGCCATTTGGTAAAACAATTGTGGCATTCTCAAAACCATCAATAATCGGAACAGGACTTGATATTGTATGAATTTGTGCCCTACACAATGTCATACTCGACAAAAAGTATCTACTACGAAATATAATATGTGATGTTGCACTATCAAGCAAACAAACACCTTCATTTTTCTCGGTATTTTCCATTTGCATTTATATTGACAACTTCAGGTATCAAGTATCATAAAATTTGTATATTAGTTATAGAGTCAAATAAAATTTCAAAATAAATATTATATAAGGTTCATAAGCATTTCATAACCATATTAGAGAACAATAAAAAAAACAACTAAAAAAGAAATTATTAGAATAATAGAATTCGAAGTTCAAATTATCATCCACCAATCGATGCTTCATTAAAGTGTTCAAGGTCTTCAAAGAAATCGATACATCTAAGAATGCACTTGCTACTTCAGGAGCAAGATGAGATATTGTTAACCTCAATAGTGGTTATGGCAATAAGATTAATTTCAATGGTAAGAGATTCACCACACTTGCCCGTTTTATTTAAAGATGCCTAGTATAGGTCAACAAAGTGTTTTGGCGCACGACAAGTGTGTGACCAGTGCCCAATTATGCCACAGCGATGATAAATAACTTTATTAATCACCTTCTTTGGTTTTTTTTTTTTTGGCCATGATTCGAGCCAAAGTTAGATTTTCTAGGGCGGTTAAATTTCTTGCCATCCCTTTTAGGATTTTGTTCTTGCTTGTGTTTATAGCTCTTAAAATGGCCAGTATTTTTCTCAAAGTTAACATATACTTCAGGCTATGCTTTTGAGCCAGCAAGTCTAAGATCATGATTTTTTAGGAGCAATTATTAGTTTGCTTGGCAGTAAAGAGCACAGAAATTTATTCAAAGTATGTGGCAAACTGACTCTATCGGTATTACTATTGCAATACAATATTCAAAGCATAGAAGGTGGAGAAAGTTTTCTCTAACAATTCTTCATCAACGAGTTTGATATCGCATAGCTCAAGCCGAGAAATAATATCAAATAAAGCGGAGTTATAGTCAAATACTGATTTAAAATCTTGCAATCTGAGATTTTCCCAGTCATATTGTGTTTGAGGGAGGATAACAGTCTTGGTATAATCATACCTATCCTTCAACCTCCTTCACAAGATTTGAGGTCTCGAACGGATAAATATTGAGTCTACAGGCTCTCATACAAATGACGGCGAATAAAAATCAACACATTTGTTTTATCTTTTGCATTTGAGGTTCCATCCTCTGTAATTTCATTAGCGAGACCTTGCCCTTGAATGTGCATTTCCATGCCAAGGCATTAGAATAGGTAATTCTTTCCATTCACTTCCAAGATGTGGAATTTGGGTTTTTCAGTATTTGTCATAATCCTTGCAAAAATAAATCCTTAAATTAATTAAAAAGGATTTCCAAATATCCATTGCTATTTCAGGAGTAGAGGATACTTTCAGATTTGAAATTTGGCTTCGGGATAATTGATAAGAAGAATATGAAGTATAAGTTGATTAATAAAAAGAACACCTATCTTGCAAAAATTACTTATTCAGTTAGTAGATCTTCGTACGATAACGTATTGTAAAATATTGCATTGCAAATATATAATAAAGAGAATAAAGAGATTGATAAGAGAAAGCGAGTAAACACCAAAGATAGTAGAGAAAGCCAGAGGAGAGAATTTTATTTCCAACATATCATGGTATATCTATGACAAAAACTAAGCTCCTATTTATAAGAAAACAATGATATACTTATCATTAATATCAATGTATTGAATGATACATGTATTGGATAGGGAGATGAAAATTCATTATATAAGAAAATGTACTTATAATATATGATATAAATGTATCATAATAAGTACAGTAGATAAGATGAATATTATGAATATTTATTCATGTATTTCATAACAATCCACAATTTATTGATTAGCTCATTTGTAATTAGCAATGGAATGACAATTTTACCATCGATAGACTTAATATTATATTTCCACTTTCTTTTTTAGATTTAACAAATGGGCCAATAAGTATATGTTGCCAATTAAACAACAATTTTACAATCCACAAACTCAATATTAGAAAACCATTTACCGTGATGAGATTTAGTTTAAGTGGTAAATATATAACTAGAACACTGACAATTATAATTCACTAATATTGTTACAAAATCATCAATATACACAGTTATTTGAAATTTCAGGAATGGTATTACAAATTTACTATTGAAAGGAAAATCATTCTATTTGGGCTAGACATAAGGTTAAACACTTGTTTCTGATTATAAATGACTCATCATCGTCAGGAAACAAGGAAACAGCCGCCCTTCCCTTGTCTCGATTTAGCAAGTATCCTCTTGGAGAGGTAGTCGCAAGCTCAAAAAGCAAATGAATGATTTTAAAGTTGCATTTGTTCCCCAGAAAACACAAAATTTAGAATATATTTTTTTGAGAAATAATATTTTGTGTTGCTTACAAAAATAAATGAATTAAATTGCTATCAATCATAAAAACATTTTCTGTTGATTAACTTTTCTAACTGATATAACCAATAATTTTTCAAAAAAACAAATACATTTCACATCTTGAATTTATCTTAAAACAAATACATCTTGAATTTCAAAGAATATTACAGGCTCCGACGCCATTTTCCTTGTGTGCTACTTTACAGGGCATTGTTTGTGATAGTCACGTTGCAATTTTCTCTTGTTTTCTGGGCTACAAAGAGGAAAAAGTTTTTGGACACCATCGCAACGCTCATGAACGCAGTTGAAAACTTGGCTCAAAACGCTTTTAATCGTCACCGACAAGCCCATCCCCCTCGTTGCTCGCGGGCGTGAGAACTCCTGTGGCACGAGCCTGAAGCTCAGGGTGGCTGCGCAGCCCTCTAGGATAGAGCTCACATCCATTGAAGCTCTGCCTGAACAGCTCGTGGGCATCCATGGCTGCGGCCACAGGACCCAATCTAGTCCATTAGTTGGGTTCGTCCGACCTCGATCTGGACCAGATTCCCCGCAGTAAGCATCGCTGGGCTCATAATTGGGGTTTAGGTGACGCTCACGAACGACTCTTCAAGAGACGATCTTAGGCAATGATCCAAGGAAGATGATTCTATAATTCAAACCATTTTCAATATTTTCATTGGCACTTAACAGTTTTTTCGTCCCTGTTTACTTTCCAACATATTTTGGCCAAAAACACTTTAGTTTTTAATTTGATTTTTTTTATTAATTTTAAGAACAAATTAAAGTGCCAGCATCATCCGCTATGGAAAAAGATAATTATGGTCACTTTCATCCCTCAAGTAACTCCGTCATATTTTTGGAACATTTGGTGAGGTCATTTTTATCCCCTGGAAATGTGTACATTATCTTTTTTGGGATTTAGACTGACATCTAAATTAGAAGTAAGAAATTTTATGTGCTTAAGAGATTATTTTTATAAACAATTATTACCTTTCTTTTAAAAGTTACCAGACGGGAGAGTACAAATCCGACTTCCAAGCCTTCAACAATCTTGGGAAGGAAAATATCGGCCAGGACTTTTTAATTGTTCAACAATAGAAATTGATTGAGTGAACAATGATAGATTAGTATGAGACCAATGGTTCAGTTGAATTTTACTATTATATTACATGATTTACAGCTGACAATAGCCCATCACAAGCATCTTTTGCTAAGGATTATTAACTCGCTCTCTTATCTCCATACACAAAACAATAGCAAGCTCTATCGACTAACTACAAACAGGTGACAGGAGGATGATGAGTGAATTTGTCACCTTTGCTCAACCTATAAAGCCAAAAACCACAGCTCCTATACATAACCCTCAGCTGCTACCGAGCGCTGCCGAGAGACTCCAGCCACTAATCCAAAAGGAAATCTAGCTCGTTGGGTAGAGTAACTCTTTTTCGCAGTAGGGACTCGATTGTCGGACATTTCCTCTTTCTTCCACCTCTGGGCCTGGATTGAAATTGCTCATCTAACTCCTCAAAATCACCCTGAACCCAAGGAGCCAAATTGCTAGGAATGAGAATCATCCAACTCTCATGTAGTAAAAATCCGAAATTCAACAGCAGTAAAATTGAACTTCAATATTTGAGAGAACGAGTGAATGGGGCTCACTAGAGTGTAAACATGGCAACCAGTTTTCTCATGATGTTCTCTCACGTGCTTATACGCAAACTTCTTGCGACAATCTTATGGCTGCATACAAATGGCCTCACCTCAAGATGAACAGTTTTCACATGCTGACATAAATTTGATTTCTGTTAACAAGAAAATAATCAGCTAATGTACACTCAGTAGGCACACAATAAATGAGCTCATGCTTCAAAGTTCCAAAAGATTATAATCCACAACCAGCCAGAATCTACTTAGTAGGTGACTGCATCTTACTGTTGAAAAAATGCGTTGACAACCCTCAAAATCACATCTGAATGCTTCTGAATCAGCCGAATTTTTCTTCTCATGCATGCAGAGATGCCGTTGGATATTCTTCCTCAACTGCTTAGTCCCACACATGTCGCAATTGACTAATTGGTGAGCCGACCGCATGTGCTCCTTCAGATAATCAACATTGCTGAAGTATTTCATGCACTCACAACAAAAAGCCTCCACGGTCTCTAGGTTGACTGCAGCAGTTGAAATAACATTATTATAGAATAGCATGTTAAACAGTTCATAGATATCATTCGGCTTCACCAGGACACCTTCATAATTAAGTGATTCACCATGAGAATCCTCATGCTTTTGCAACTTCGATGCAAACTTGAAAACCTTTCCACACCCAACCTCCTATTTATGCAAATGACTTATCGCAACCATCGACAGGATAGCTGAAAATCTTGCCTTTATGCTGAAGAAAGTGACGAGCCAAATGGTCTTGTCTCCTATAGCTGGCAGAGCAATCCTCTATAGAACACTTGAAAGGCCTTTGCACATGAATTTAGCATATTGACACATAGATACAAAGCATACCAAATCTCTAGACATCAATAGCGAAAAAAAAAAAAAAAAAAAAAAAAAAAAACCGATGCTTCAAACCTCAAGATAGAACATGCGTGACCGAGGCTGACTTGATGGATCTTCTCAGGTGGTCCCCCAACCCGATACGAGTCCAATCAAGATACAAGATTGCAGCCTCTTGCATTTTGGAGT
Organism: Eucalyptus victrix; assembly: GCA_016097545.1. Lineage (NCBI taxonomy): Eukaryota > Viridiplantae > Streptophyta > Magnoliopsida > Myrtales > Myrtaceae > Eucalyptus > Eucalyptus victrix. Next base: position 15,009,789 of record CM027835.1, read on the forward strand.
TCTTTTTGGTGGGATCCAATGCTTCATGCGATTATCATATCATAATCGGATGAGCCAACATACTTTATCCTACGAGGTCTTAATTTCAGTATAGGCAAACTCGCCATAGACAAATGGAAAAGAACAAAACAGCTTCAATTTTCAACCACAATTAGAACTTTTTTTATCTTAGAAATCTATCTTTGAAACCAGAGCACACAAAAAGATTGATGCTTTCTCATGGGTGCTTCCATGTGATGATGCTTCAGAAATTCATGGCATCACTATTCCACAGCCTAGAAATCATGTACATCCCCAACGATAATATCCAAATTGCCGTTTCTGACACCTTATTATAAGTTACAAATGTGAAAATTTTAAGAGCAAAGACCGAGCAGTGTACATCAAAACTGTCTGTTCAACAAGACCAGTGCGACTGTAATCTGAACCCTCCACTTTACAAACTACCTCACCATAGACCACCTCCATGACAGGTGTAATCTAATCAAAACTTGACTAAAATTTTTAAAGAACTTGCATTATCAATAACAAAACAGAGAGCTCCACATACCTCGAGCGAATGGCCCTGCATATGCTGCCTCAAATACGCAGGTTTCTTGAACGTGGCACCGCTTTCTTCGCAGGTATTATTAGCTTTCGCTCCCTCCTTCACCTCAACCCCCTGAGCCATTGCCGCTTCCACCTCATCCTGATAAAGACCGAACCAACACGAAAACCAATTCCCGTCAATTCCCACCGCGGCGGACATTCAAACGCGAGCAAATTCCGCAAACGCAAAACCAGCAATTGCCGATCGAGCTAGTCAAATCGTAGCATCAGAACTCGCGGCCCGAAACGAACCGCGCTGCTTACGAAGCATCGGAAGGCGACGAAGCGAGGAGAACGCAGATCCCGCAGCAATAAAGTAGTAACGCCACCAAATCGCAGAGACGCTTGGATCGGTGTTGTTCTGGGCCTAGCTTGACTGGGTTCAAAGCTATGATCAGTTTGGGCCCAAATTAGGCCCGGCCCCATAAGCTTTCCATCGAACGAGATTAGATCTGCGAACAGGAAGCTGCTTACTTTGCGATTGATGCGTACATTACTAGATACGAGCATGAAGATGTATAGAGAGTTACCGTGAGGTTTCGTCTCGCGATGGACATGGAGGTTGACGACGGTTCGGAAGCATGAGGTAAAGAGAAGCTCTAGCAGATGTGCATATAGTAAGTATTTATCTAAGATTTTTCTTTATATAGGCACAAAAGCACATTCTCATCTCGGCATGAATTAAAGGTCTTGATTGCATGTCAGATGTGCATGAAGTACAACTTGAAGTGTTGAGGAGAAGAAGTGCTTGCATGAAGATTCTCAATTAGTTTTTCGTCTTAAAAATCACTTGGGATGCTGCAACCTTCTTATTCGGGCCTATTAACTTGGTGCAAATGTCTTGACATTTAATGCAGGCACTTACACCCCAAGACGCACACGCACCTAAACACCTACAGAAAATGGCAGTGCACCTTATGTTGAGTTCCTTATTATCCCAAATTTTACAATACAAGCTCCTCTATCATATGCTCTAAGTACAAAATTGAAGGAGCGCAATGGTGATAATAACACCTTTTTTGTACTTCGCTGAAGGTATGTTGGCTTTTGTTGGGTTAGTATAGAAAAACATTATGCTACTTGTTGGTGTCATGATCGTCTGCTTCAATATTGCTATAATCTCCTTTGGCTGCAAACACCATTTTGATAGAAAACCTTTTGATGATGATGTCGCCAATGCTTATTTCAAAATGTCAATGCAAGTCAGAAGGGTATTGTTGCCTCTGGCTTTTGTTATTGAGCAACCAAACTTGCCTCCATCCTCCATTGCGATTAGCAATTGCGGATGTTGGAGAAAGACCTGATGAAACCACAAAAGGGAAATTTACACGCTTCCTCTTGCAGGCACCCACAATTAGACGGCTTCACCTACATGTTATCACCCAAGATTTTGTTGAAACCAAAATGACTTGGAGGGAGAGAGTACGCACACAAAGAGAGATTATATTACACAATATGCCTTGCAAAGGCTTAAGAGAGTACACACACTATTTTTGCTAAGCTTTTAAGACTCTCTCTAAAAATTTCACTCTCTCACACACTAAAATAAACTTACGTAACCTAGAGCTATAAGCACTTCACCGCCTGGACTTCACACATGCAAGAGTTAAAGTTGAACTTTTCTTCTTGGCAGTCAAAAATTGTGGGCTGCGAATCTCTTCTTCTTGCTGTCTTCAGTGAGAACAAAATATTGCTAACCACAAGTACACCTTCCTTCGTACTTCTTGAGATCTCCAGCAGCAACTATAATATTTTATTGTGTGCCCAAGACTTGTACTTTCTTCATGATTTTTCTTCTGCGGCGGCTTAGAGAGATGTGGTGCTGTAGCACACGTTTCTTTGACGGTTTACAAACCGACTAATTCTTACTTTCACACACATAGCCAAAAAACAATTAAAAGACAAAGACAAATAAGCTAATCAAAACACAAAATCAATTTTACTATTTATAACAGCCTCCCTTAAAATTGATTTTGTAAGACTACGACACCAAGCATTGTCTTCAATTTCTCGAACAAATCCGCCTTCAATGGTTTTGTCAAAATATCTGCAATCTGGTCTTCGGATTTACAGAAATCAAGTTCAATCTCACCTTCTTTAATCAGCTCACGAATATAATGATACTTGATGTCGATATGTTTGCTCCTGCCATGAAATACGGGATTCTTGGCCAATGCAATCGCTGACTTGTGTCACGACCTCTTTTTTCCATCCGGGGAAAAAGAAGAAGGTTTAGGGGTATTTGCCTAAAGAGAAGGACCAACGGCCCTAAATTAGGCGTGGGCTCTCCCAAGCCCATACCTCGCGCGACATTGGATTTTGAATTTTAATTCTTAACAACTTATGTACTTCTAGGAGTCGCCACTAGCCTATTAGGGTCGGCTAGAAACCAACCGAGACACGGGAGTGTTGCCTCGATTACTACACAACCAGAGATTTCTAGGAACGGGGACTTGTTTACGCTAATGTTTCTATTAGCGCCCTTGCGGTACCACTAACTTGGAAGGTTATTTATCTAAATGGTCACACAATCTTGATTACCAATTATAATCTTTATGAAACCACTAAGTGTCCATGCAAATGTTTTTGTAGGTTTTTTTTTTTTTTTTATGTCTAGACTAATTCTAACCTAATTTAGAAGAGAAATTTACACTCAAATTAATGAAAAAAAAAACGATGCGGTAAGTATACATCCACGAAATTAAAATGACTTGAAAATAAATACGGAAAAGGAAAACCCGATACAAGTCGGGCAAATAATATTACATGGCCTTGTTATCACGTGTCACACCCCGATTCACAAGAAGAAGGGGGCATAACACGGCCGTCCTTTTTCCAAAGGACGCAGCCTCAACGTAACCAAAATTTCAACCCGATATCAACATATATACATCCACATATATATATTTGACAAAAAGGGCACTTGGTTACAATACCAGAGTATATCTATAATCCACAAACATCAAAACATAAACCTTCTACACTATGCATAAGCCATACCCAAAATTTTCACCAAAAAGTCCTCCCCGAACGAACGCTCACGCCTATTCGTGACTCGCTGAAGAACCTGAAAAACAATTAGATGAGAGGAGGGAGCTACAACGGCTCAGTGAGTAACACATTTCTTCTAAGCGGATCGAGAAATCACTATGCACATTTTAAAACACAAATATAACTCCCTTTATCATAATACCAAATCATAATTCAAATATCGAAAGCACCAATGGTCGAGTCCATTAGTCAATCTCGTAAAACATGTATCAATGGTCTATTCCATTGATTAATCTCATCAACTCACATCGATGGTCCATTCCATCGGCCAAACTCAAATCACATGTCAATGGTCCACTCAATTGACCAATCCATGCTCAAATGTCTAACCATGGTCACGCGTAACGCCCGTGACAAAACGACCAAGATTCCCCCCTTGGCAAGGTCTCCACATATTATTAGCCGGTGGCTCGGCCCACAAGGATATCCTAGAATAGTATGCGCATACCCACACCCCTCGGGTCCATAGAGACATTGAGCACCAACCACTAATCACAACATCCAAGTAATTCCAACATCGAAAGAGAATCATACCACAACTCCAAATTTGATATATATAAATATCAAAACATTTTCTACGACATTTCAAGATTCTTTCACAAATATTTTCACAAATCCCTTTTTCACACAACCATTCAAATCAACTTCAAAATATAATTCCTTTCGAACAACAAAAATGTCGAGTAATAGCTCGATCTGTTTTATGCAACAAAACATGCTTTTTATCAACTCATAGAGCATTTAATCCACCATGTTTCTCAAAACATGAGTTTAAAATACAAAGAAGAAATAGTATCACTCATCTGGAAAAGCCAAAAATCAACTACGTCGCTCACACGAACCGACGCATTCGGATTCCTAACAATTAACGGGAAAATATTAAAAAGCCGAGTAAAAATGATATTCTTATAACGACTCGCCTATACTAGGCCTATTAGTCGATAAACGACACCTACGCGCCCCAAAAGTTCACAATTTAGCATAAACCCATCATTTTCAGCTAGGCGCGGCCCATGCGCCAACTTCGTCACGCCATAACTTTCTCCACAAAATTCCGTTTCGAGCCGTCTTATAGTCTTTAGAAAGCTCTCTTAATGTACAACAACAACCCCAACTTGGCCGCTCCAAAACAGTACCGGAAATAACAAAAAAAAGAGACTCGAAGCCACTGTTCGCTACAGTACCAGATTGCGCCTCCAACTTCAAAAATCCGTTCCGAACAAACCGCAAGCTCAAATTACGATCCGAAAGATGCTATAGCTTCAAAACATTCCAAAGTACCATTTCTAAAAAAATTTACAGCTTAACGACTCAAAAATTGGGCTTCGCCACACAAATACCCATGAAATCCGAATTTCGAGCCCTAATTGCGGCAATTGATTTAAGCAAGTGATTAAAGGCTTCAATTTCTTACCAGCCTTGCAAAACACACTTGAGTCGGCTTGATGAGACGTCCGGGTCACGAGCGCGCCAAAATTTTCCCCTTTTTCCCTTTTTCCTTTCTCTTCTTTCTCTCTTCTCCCCTGTTTTGCGTCTTCCCCTGTTTCTGCCCGTGCTCTTCTCTTTCTCTCCCTCTTTCTCTCTTTTTTAAAGCCCAGCCGAAGATTCTACGATTCTCTTCAGCCTCCCTTCTTTGACTTTTCAACTCTTTCTTTTCCTTTTATTTTATTAAAGAACCCATATATTACATCACGCCCCGGGACAGGACCCCCGTGAGCAAAATGGGAATTTAAATACGCATAATATTACTCTAAATGCATGAAATTACTCTAGATAATTTTAATCTATGCAAAATGGATTATTTACAAAAATTGTTATAAAATACCAAAATAGCATTAAATTAAGAAAATGACATTTTAAAATTAGGAAAATTCCATATATGCCATTTCTATCCTAATTTGATGTTATCCAACATTTTTGATATTTTTTTTTTGAAATTTTCAGATTTTTCTCTTTTTTTTTTTTTTTTTTTTTAAAAAATATTAATAATGATTCCTTAAACCGATCTATGCTAACATGGAGTAACACATCACGTGAATATCACCACGATTAAGCTCAAATCGACCGCTTCGAGATTGGAGCTTGGTTTCAACATTTTATTGAATACTTGGCTTGCATAAATCACCCAAAAACGGCTTCTTCGGTCATGTTCGTGGCCTTCAATCTCGACTCATAAGCAATCTCATGTGAATGTAAAGTATCAAGGATATACTACTACATGCAAAGAACGTGTTTGACTAGAAATTATAGCCTAGAACATGCAAAAACCGAATTGAAAACGGCCTCCAACATGCGGGTTGGGGCTGTTTTGCAAAACTGGTGATGAACCCAAGTCAAACAGCCATGCCAAATGCTCAGATTGAAGCTCCGACAACCATCACATGCCATATTTATATGAAAAATTACTCCATCTAGATAAAAATAGGTAACACTTACTTTCAAATGCAACAAACATCACTGAAAACGATCAACCGAGCGCATCAAAATGAACTCTCCAAGAAGCATTCGTGCATGATCTATGCTGGCCAACCATGTCTCAATGTGGTTTTTGGATCATGTTCTAGATGGTTTCATGGTTCACAAGGAAATTTAAAGACTAAACCGGGTTGTTCTATGCATCATTTATACTCCCATGTAACATTCATCAAAGTCACAACGACGAAAAAAAGCATGCAAAGGGGAGTAACAAGTCAAGCATGTAGGGGCATTGAAGAGGTATTAAACACTTAGAAAAAAATTAGCTTCAGAAATCAGTTCTTCGGACTAGTTTCCTTCTCGATTTTCATGATCAAAACATGTTCAAACTTGAACAAAAGTACATTTATGATGCTTACCTTGCTTCCTAGTTTCTTTTTCAAGTGACTCTTGGCCAAGAAAACCACGAAATTGTCCTCTGGAAGCAAGTGGAAGTTGGTTCCTTCAAGCTGAAAGTGAGATCTGCAGAAGAAAAAGTGACAACGAAGCTTTTCGTTGACTTCCAAAATTAGACTTCCAAACCTTCCTTGTTAGCCAAGTTCAAATCAACCCAAACTATATGTATTATAGTTTGGCTTGTAAGTCATGGCCTTCCTCATTTGTCTCTCAAGTTTCTCAAAAGCACTCGCTCTTCCTCACTCGTGACCAAGCAGGCTCAACACTTAGAAAAATTTTCGGACTTTCTGGGCCAGCTAGGAGGGTACTGTTTCGGGGGGCTTTAGGAGGCCTTCCCGATCTCCATTTGGGGCATGCGACCTATGGTTGGAAAGATATTTGAATTCTCTTTCACTCTCTAGTTGAAGGTTTTGGCTAATTTTGGCTGCATGTGTGTGAAAATCTCACTTTTCTCTCTCTAGGTCGGTCTGGAATTTCTGGGTTTTTTTCTTTTCTGGAGTTGCTTCTGAAGGCCTCTTTGGGGGACGATTCCGAGCTCTCTCCTCTCTCTCTCGTCTCTTTTGTTTCATGCCTTCAAAGACCTTGCTTCAATGATCTTATCCCATGAATTGAGGGATTTTTGGTCAGCTTTTTGGCCCCCTACCAAGCCTGCCAACTGAGCTAGTCCACCCACTCTTCAGACTTAGCCAATTTTTTAAGTTCTGCAGCTGTTGAGTGTGCGAACTTTGCTGCGAATTTCCGGTGTTGTCAGAAGCTTATCCCTGGCCAATTCTCGTCCACTTGCACTACTAAATACGGTCTTCCATCACGTGCAAAGATCGGGCTGTTTGGGCAGCTGAGGAGGATATGGTGGGGCCACCAAATTGCTTACTTAGCAACTCCGGATTAAGACCAACTCGTGGACTGAGTTTTGGCTGCTGATTTGAGTGCTTTAATCCACTAATTTGGCTGCGTTTTTTGATCAATTAGAAAGCTCATGTATAGTAGTTTAAGATCTTGACCATTTTTCGCAATTATCTCCATCCAATTTTGCAAGAAAGTCCCTCAAAGTTGGCCATTTTCTTGCCCGAAAATGCCAAATTCAATGCAATTAGGTCCTTTTTGGCTCAATTTGATTGATTCTACTTGGCCCAAATTCAATTTTGACTTAATTGATGACCAAGATGATGATTTAAGGGCTCGGGCACAAATTTTGCAAAATTTACGAATTGGTCCCTCGACTTTTGGAAATTGCATTTTTGCCCCAATTTGCCATTTTAATTCCAATCTGACCTCCTGAGCTTGGCTAGTCACATTTAGATCATTGGCCACAACTTTTTTCTTTTTCTTTTTTTTAAACTTTTTTTTTTTTTTAATCTTTTTTTTTTAAATTAATTAATCTATATGCAACAATTTGGGCAAAAATTAGGTGTCAACAGCTGCCCCTCTTTGGAAGAGAGCTCAAAGAGGTTTCTTTCAAAGATAAGGTGACGCCTAATTCTTTTCTTTTTTTTTTTAATAGTGAAATGAAAATGCAAATGAGCTTAATGTAAAGAGCATGGTTTAGGGCTATCTATGAATAATTTGAAAAGTGTGGTTTAAGGATATACCCACGAACCTTGTGGTTTAAGGCAGACCCACTAACCGTGTGGTTTAATGCAGTCCACTAACCGTGTGATTTAAGGCAAATTCACTAACCTTGTGGTTTAAGGTAGTCCCACTAACCATGTGGTTTTAAGGCAATCCCACTAACCGTGTGATTTAAGGCAAATTCACTAACTTTGTGGTTTAAGGTAGTCCCACTAACCATGTGGTTTTAAGGCAATCCCACTAACCTTGTGGTTTAAGGCAGTCCACTAACCGTGTGATTTAAGGCAAATTCACTAACCTTGTGGTTTAAGGTAGTCCCACTAACCATGTGGTTTTAAGGCAATCCCACTAATCTTGTGGTTTAAGGTAGTCCCACTAACCTTGTGGTTTAAGGCAGTCCACTAACCGTGTGAATTGTATGGTTTGCGGATGACTAAGAATCTCTTGAAAATGCATGGTTTAAGGCTGACCCATGAACCCTTTGAAATTGCATGGTTTTAAAGGTAACCAAAAACTCTTTGAAATTGCAAGGTTTAAGGATAACCAAGAACCCTTTGAAAATGCATGGTTTAAGGTAAACCCATGAACCCTTTGAAATTGCAAGGTTTAAGGATAACCAAGAACCCTTTGAAAATTGCATGGTTTAAGGCTAACCCATGAACCGTGTGAAATTGCAAGGTTTAAGGATAATCAAGAACCTTTTGAAAATGCATGATTTAAGGCTAACCCATGAACCCTTTGAAATTGTAAGGTTTAAGGATAACCAAGAACCTTTTGAAAATTGCATGGTTTAAGGATAACCTATGAACCGTGTGAAATTGCAAGGTTTAATGATAACCAAGAACCCTTTGAAAATGCATGGTTTAAGGCTAATCCATGAACCCTTTGAAATTGTGTGGTTTCACTGGAGGAACCTATCATTCGAGAATATTTTGAAATGGACACTGCACATCAAATAGAATTCATTATAACAAGTATTCTAGTAGCGAAAGCATACTAGATAAGATCAATTTCAGCACATGTCATCAAAAACAATATCAAAAGTGTGTCAGTAATGCGAAAGCAATGATTGCATAAACAAATCAAGCTAATTCCAACTACTTGACAAACTCGCAAAATTGTCATCATGCTCGGATGATATCATTAATCGTCAAATTCTCTTGGGAGAAAAGTCCTTGTTGAAATGACCTTGACTTATGAGAAAGGTTTGTTAAGTATGCCAAGCAAGGACCCCTAGTCAGAAAGGACTTCTCGCATATTCTCAAGAAAATGGCTATTTGATCCCATCTACTCATATGGGAAATAAACTGATCACTCAATCTCACTCTTCCAGTGTGCAAGGCTTTGAATCATTCGCAATAAGTACACATTGACCAATCTAAAAGGTCTTTTAGGAGGACCGTAGTGCAGGTTTGGTCATGGTTTTAGCAATGGATAGACATCATTGGCTATGAAATGAATTAATCACCGATCACATCTTCGCCGGGTTTACAAGTCAAGAAACCTTAAGATGAGAAAAGACAACCTTGCTCTCACTTCTTCGAGCGGCATCTTCTTTAGAAAATCCCAATTTCCACTCGAATTATCCCAATCTGAAGAGACTTCGGGAATAGGTTGTAATGTTGGTTCGATGAAAGGCTCAAAAGGCTCAACACTTTTTCAAAGAATAATTTGAGAGTTGGTGATTATCATGGTATCATTACCATATCATATGTCCATCTTTTTTTTTTCTTTTAAAGCGCTAGGCTTTTAAAATTCAAATTGTCTCGAAAGTCCTTTGGCTAATCATCTTAACATAATGACTTTTGCATTTGCAATGATTTTCTTTTCAATGCAAGCATTTCTTTTCCTTGGGCATTGGCCTTGCTTTTACCTGGCACACTACTTTTTTATGCCCTTCAATTTTCATTTGACTTTTACTCTTTTGGACTTTTTGAGCTCTTAAGACCTTCGAGATGCTTTTCATATTTTCATGTAAACACCAATTGCATTGGTAAATAATATGCCCTGCCCCCAATGTGGGGAGATAATCACCACTCGGGTTTTAGAAATGAACGATTAGGCTCAACTTGGTTTAAGCAAAGGGTATCGGTGTTTGGGTAGAGAAAAGAATGCTCTTCTTCACCTTGGGATGCTTCGAGCTTCCATAAGAACTCACCTGAAGTTACCACAAAATGATTTATGCAAGTGAGCGTAAGGAAGCCTTTCTCATCTTTCCTCTCCAAATAATGTCAACCCAGACCTCCATAATTGCCCCATCGTGGGGTGGTTCTTGACAGGGGTATTTTGTAGAAAATTCTTCACATTAAAAGGCTCAAATGGGCTAACTATTGTTATCTGTAGTGCGTATGATAGAAGAAAGAAATGCCTCTTATCATCTTGATCTATGTACCGCTTGCGAATGAGTTCACTGACCTTAAACGACACGGGTTTTCTTTCTCGCTTGAATCCCATAGTGCTTAAAGGACATGTCTGGAAATGGGTTGCCTTTCTTCATCCTAAGTGTTTCTCGCTTGGCATAAGTAATATCACCTTTCATTTTTGTTGAGATCATCTGGGTGGATTAATCTCCATAGAGAATTTTGATTCGAAATGACTGATCCGCCGAGTGGATGGACAGATTAAAGGTAAAGAAGATTTTCGCGAATTTTGTGGAAAACTTGTTTCCTCAATTTCCATTTTTTGTGCTTGTTTCTAGAAAAACATTAAGTGTTCTCTCTCTCTCTTTTTCTTTTTTTTTTTCTTTTTTAAATGGAAATTCTCCATTTGTTTTCCATTTGATTTTGAGAAGAAGAGTACTTACCTGTGCCTTAGTAGTCGGGTGACCCCTTGATCAGTTTCACCATTTGGCAGCAAACAGCGGCATGAACCTATTGTTTTAAGGCTTGAAGAGATTCTCAGGTCTTTGGTCTCATTAGTTCGAGCGCTTTCCTCCTTTTGCAAAAGTAAAAGATGCAAAAAAAATTTTATTTATTATTTTTTTACATTTTATGGCAAACTCATTGCCGCTTCCAGGGATCGAACCCTGGCCGTTCCCCGACCACTTCATTCCCCATACCACCGGGCCGAAGCGGTAGTGTCCATGAGGCACTTCCTTTTTTATTTAATTGAACCGCCTTTAGAATAACACATCTTTTAAACCAAGTTAGGTGAATTGGACATGTGTTACCTCCACATATTTGCTTGGTCGATATGTATTCCGCTTAAATCAATTTCTTGGCTTTATTCTTCGGATACTGACGTTCCCTTCTCCTGAGTTTGTATTCGACAACTTCTGGGAATGTCTCGAATGTGGACCATTGCCTTTTGTTTTGTCATTTTAATTTTCTTCATTTTACAATCTTTCCACCAAAGCCACTAGATACACATAACACGAATACATATGCATGTATAGAATGTATGCATGAAATGCATGATGCAAGTGCTAAGTGACTCGGGTTGTACAAGAAATGGCTATACAGCCTTGATTTCATTCATGGGAAGTATTTCTTGACCGCATCGGCGTTTACATGTGCTTTGGCGGTTCGCGGCCGTCCATTTCCACCAGAATTAAACCCCCACCGGGTAGTATTTTCTTAATGACATAAGGGCCTTCCTAATTTGGAGTGAATTTTCTGCGTGGGTCCGGTATGATAGGCAATACCTTCCTCAACACAAGTTCATCCACTTGGAAATGTCTCGGTCGAACTTTGCGATTAAAGGACTTTGCAACTCGCTTCTGGTAGCATTGACCATGGCATAGTGCACTACGTCTCTTCTCATTAATCATATTCAACTGTTCGTATCTCTACTGCATCCACTCAACTTCCGAGAGTTTAATCTGTGAGAGAATCCTCAACGAAGGAATTTCCACCTCTACCGGTAAGACTGCCTCCATACCATATACAAGTGAGTAAGGCGTTGCCCCCGTCGAAGTACGTATTGAAGTTCGATATGCCAACAACGCATATGGCAATCGTTCATGCCAATCACGATAATTGTCTGCCGTCTTAGATAGGATCTTATTTATGTTTTTGTTAGCTACCTCCACTGCTCCATTCATTTGCGGGCGATAAGGTGACGAGTTCAAATGGCGAATTTGGAATTCATGAAGCAACCCGTCCACAATCTTGTTATTCAGATTCGAGCCGTTATCAGTAACAATGGCTTCTGGTACACCATAACGGGCAATGATGTCACGCCGAATAAATTTGGCTACATTTTTCGCGGTGACGTTGACATATGAACTCGCTTCACTCCATTTTGTGAAATAATCAATAGCTACCAAAATGAAGCGATGTCCATTAGAAGCTTTGGGGTTAATTGGCCCGATTATATCTATTCCCCACATGGAAAATGGCCACGGCCGAGACATCAAGTGCAGTTCGTTAGGTGGGGCATTGATGTTGTCTCCATAAATCGACAACGATGACAATAGCGAACATGTTTGATACAATCGGTTTCCATGCTTAACCGAAATATCCGAGCCTCATGATCTTCTTTGCTAAAAGGTGGCCATTCATGTGTGGTCCGCACTCTCCCTCGTGTATTTCTTTCATTAGCTGGTTGGCTTCTCTAGCATCGACACATTTCAACGGATCGAATCAAATGATCTTTTGTAGAGCACACCGCGTAAACAAAGAATTTTGACGCTAGCTTCTTGATATATTTCTTGTCGGCTACCTCACATCCTTGAGGAAATTCTCCCAATTGGAGGTAATTCAAGATGTCGTGGTACCATGGCTCTCCGTCTAGCTCGCCTTCAACCGACATACGATAAGCCGGGTGCTTGAGAATCTCGATCTTTAATGGCTCAATATCCAATCCCTCCATCACATGCAACATTGATGACAATGTGGCCAATGCGTCAAAAATTGATTTCGAGACCTTGGCAAATATTCAAAGGATATTTCCTCGAATTCCTTCGTTAATTTTTCAAGGAATTCATGATATGGGATGAGCTTATGATCGCGTGTCCGACAACGACCCTCTGTTTGCGTTAATAATAAGTGCGGAATCGCCATATACCTGTAAATTCTTGACATCATGTCAATGGCTAATTGCAAGCCGATGATGCACGCTTCGTATTACGAGATATTATTAGTGCAAGGGAATGTCAATTTTGCAGCTACGGGATAATGTTGGCCAAATGGAGAGATCAAAAACCGCCCCCAGTCCCCAGAGCCCGGATAAATTTACGGCCCCGTCGAAGTACATGGTCCATTTTTCATTTGCTACTACCAAAATACGTTCGTCCGGGAAGTCCGTGTCAAAAAATTCTGCTTCTCTAGGATTTTCAGCCAACATATCGGCTATGGCTCTCCCTTTGACTGATTTCTGTGCTATGCTTTGTATATCAAATTCAGAAATTAGGACTTGCCATTTAGCCATCTTCCCAACTAAAGCTGGCTTCTCTAGCAAATACTTGATTGGGTCATTCTCTGTCACGAGCAAAATCTGATGGTGAAGAGTGTATTGGCGTAGCCGGTGCAATACCCAAATCAATGCTACACATGTTTTTTCCACTTCTCGAGTAATTCATCTCGAAAAAGTGAATTTCTTCTTTGAGATAATATATCGCGCATTCTTTTTGATCACTTGGCCTCTTCTCGGGCAAGCATGGCCCCTAGTGACTCCTTATGGATGGTTAAGTAGAGGACCAAAGTGGTATTCTTGGAATCGGTGGTACCAAAGACCGGTGGCTGAAGAAGGTATTGCTTTATCTCTTCAAAGGCTTTACGGCATTCGGCGTCCCATTCAATCTTAGTATTCTTCCTCAGAGTTTGAAGAATGGTTTGGCTGTCTCGACAATTGAGAAATGAATCTTGCGATATAGTTCAATCTACCCAGGAGACTTCGAACTTCTTTGGACAGAGAGGGAGCTTTGAGGTCGCAAATGGCTTTAACTTTCGACGGATCGATTTCAATGCCTCGCTCACGACCATAAAACCTAATAGCTTCCTGACTTTGCTCCAAATATGCATTTGGCAGGATTAAGTTTTAGCTTAAATTTCCTGAGCCGGTCAAATAACTTCTTTAAAACCCTAATATGGTCTTCTCCATGCTTTGATTTAGCAATCATATCATCGACATATACCTCTATTTCCTCATGCATCATGTCATGGAATAAGGTGACCATTGCTCTTTGATATGTGGCTCCCGCATTCTTTAGGCCAAACGGCATCACCCTGTAACAAAAGGTCCCCCATGGTGTAATGAAGGATGTTTTACTCTTATCCTCCTCTTTCATCTTAATCTGGTTGTATCCAGAGAACCCATCCATGAAGGAAAATAGTTCAAATCCCGCGGTGCTATCAACCAAAACATCAATGTGCGGTAGCGGGAAATCATCCTTTGGGCTTGCTCGGTTTAAATCCCGATAGTCTATGCAAACTCTCACTCGTCCATCCTTCTTCATGACCGGAACGATATTAGCAATCCAATCAGCATAATGGGATACTTCGATGAACTCCACTTTTAATAGCTTCATAACTTCTTCCTCAATCTTCTTAGAAAGCTCAGGCTTCGTTCTTCGAAGCTTTTGCTTTTTTGGTGGCATAGTTGGGTTAGTTGGTAGAGTGTGCTCCACGATTTCTGGGTCTAGTCCTGGCATATCCGCGTAGGACCATGCGAATATATCTTGATATTCCTTTAAGAACTCAACCATTCTTTTTGCCTCGATCTCTGAAAGGCCCACCCCAATCTTGGTTTCCTTAACATTTTCTGTGTCACCAAGATTTACAATAACTGTTTGTTCGGCTGTCAAGGGTTTAGATTCTTCATGACGAATCCAATCTCTTTCGATGTCTTTACGGATATCATTATCCTCGTCGATTCAAAGAGACTTTCATCGTGCAATTCCGAGTCACGTATATATGCATCATGATTATGCCGAATGACATGCCCGAGATGCAAATGAGGGGGTCGATAAAATCACTTAATGAATGCCATGCATGATGCACATTCAAAAATTCTTTTTGAATAACAATTTGAAAAAATATGAATTAGGAAATTGTCCTCATATCCTCGACATCTTTTCCCAAAACTTTGAAAACTAGGAGTCATGAGGAAGTCCAAGTCTCAAAGCGTCATCATAGGACCGGGTGGAATACTTCCTCACGCCCTTAATAAAACATGGATGCATTTGTATTAACATGATAAGGCCGTTTTACAAGGTTCGGATCTTGGACCACGGCTCACACCAATACCTTGATTACAAACGAAACTAACAAAAGTAGCTAAACAACTCTTCCCATGTAAGGGAATACATAAAGGAAATGACATAAAACATACATAAAGGAAATGACATAAAACTAAACAGGGATAGGTAAGTAGCATCCCTACTCCGAAAGCTGGAAGAAGCCCACGAAGGCTCCGCCGTCATCATCAAAGGTGACATACACATAGTCGGTACCAAATAGGTCTGCTATGTCTAAGATTGCTCCCTCCTCTTCTTGTAGTAGCTCAGGTGATTTGGTAAAGGTCTTCTCCAATGGTGGATAAAGATCCTTTAGTGATGGAAGAAGTAAGCCTTGCTGATTTTGTGTTGCATTAGTGCAACTTCCATATTCAATTCGTCCCATATAACCTCCATACACATCTCGGCCCCAACGGTTACTTTGGCCCATGTGTCCCCCATGCATACTTCGGCCTCCACGATTGCCTCGGCCCATACGGCCTCCATGGTAACCTCGGCCTCTACCTCTGCCATATACGCCTTGACCATCAAGCTCTTCATATTTCACCCGACTCTCCGTGATATTTTTGGTAGCCTAAACCTACTCTTTTATGATTCTTGGGGGCTTCAATGGGCTTAGTAATACCTTGGGCATACACTCCCAATCCCAATCCGGAGTGTGACCGTACTTCAATAGCACTCTACTTGACATGATAGACGGGCCGGACATTTCAGGACTCTTAAGAGCGGTCCCAATGGGTACATGGACCATTGAGACTAGCTCGAAGGTATGGTAGCTAGATTCCTCCTTCTCCTCAGGCTCCACATACGGGATGGCTGTGTCTTGAAAGATCTTAAAATCAGTTTCTGCACGAACGGTTACAATTTTCCCCTCCGAAATGAACTTAACCATCTGATGTAGAGAGGAAGGTATAGCTTCAGCGGCATGAATCCATGGTCGACCCAATAAGAAATTAAAAGCGCTGGGGATATCCAACACTTGGAATTTTGTCGGGGAATGAGGTAGGGCCGATCAAAAGGTTGAGCTCAACTTCCCCGATTGTCTCTTTCTTTACACCATCAAAAGCTCGGACGGTATACTTGGATGGTTTAATTTGCTCTTTACCAACCCCGAGATGACGAAGGGTGGCTAATGGACAAATATTCAGAGCAGACCCATTATCAATTAAGACTCGAGCTACTATCATATCACAACACTTGGCTGATATGAGTAAGGCCTTGTTATGATCGTGTCCCTCCTCCGGAAGATCTTCGTCTGAGAACGAGATTTGGTCCTTCAAGAGAATGGACCCAATGAACTCCTCCAGTTGCTTGTCCCCAATGGTCTCTGGTACATGTATCTCATTTAGAACCTTCAATAGTGCATTTTTGTGTTTCTCGGAGGTCTTGAACAACTCCAAGAGTGAAATCAAGGCGGGCATCTTCCTTAGCTGCTCTACTACATCAAACTCACTAGATTTGATCATCGCTAAAAATTGCTTCGCTTCCTCATCGCTGACGGCTTTCTTTTCCATAGCTTCGCGGGTGCATAACACGACACTGATCGGGTAACAAGATCGACTTCATTTGTCCCATAATCCCATGGGACCGCCTTAGGATCGAAACTAGTGACGGGGCTTTTGGGATCTCATCTCGGATCGCATGGTGGCAACTCAATTACCATCCGCTTGGATTCAGCCTCTCCTAGCTCTAAGTTCGCGAACTCCTCAGCCGCCAAATCAATAACCACGTGTTTAAACTCGCCCTCATTAGAGTCCCATTGCTCTTCTTCAATAGATAAATCGATGATTACTGGTGTCATCATGGCGACGGTTTCTTCCTTGAGCTCGGTTAAGTCGTCCATGCCTCCCCACCCATCAGGGACGGTTTCTTTAGGATCCATGAAAAAGCTTGGAGGAGGTGAGTATTTGACGAGATAGTCATATTTTCCACTTGGTTGGCCTAGTGTATCTACCACTTCGCCCTTTTCTAATGCCATCTTCAAAAATGCACGATCTCCGCGAACTCTTTTAGCTTTGAGCTCGGATTCAGCATCTAAGGCCTCTCCTTCATTTATGATTAACGGTTCGGTTTCCTTTGTTACATCGACATCATTCGGTATTTTGACAGTGCTTACCTCCTTGACTGGCATCTCCACAACCATCCCAAATTCACAACAAGAATTCTTGGGAGAGAAATCAATTACAGCTGTCATCGTCTCATTTGCTTGGCCTCTTCCTCCATTGCGGATTATGCCCATGTTGATCATCCTGGTGACACACTCTAGTTTCTTCTCGCTTGGAACAACTTCATCGCTCTTTTGTAATAGCCGCTTAAAATCAAATCTTCATACGGTTTGTGGACGTCAATCCTGGCCATTTGCACGTTCATTTCCTCTCCTTCAGCAATCATATTGACATCCCCGACATGAACGGGTAAAGGGTTTTGCTTGACGTTGGGCTGCATCTCCTTAAATGATAAGATATCTTTGTCCAATAAGCTCTGGACCTTGTTCTGGAGTATTCGGCAATTATCCACATCATGGCCTTTCTCACCCATATGGTATTCGCAAGACTTTGTAAGGTCAAACCCTAGGAATTTAGGAGGGTTGTCACGAGGAATCTCTTTAGCTACCAACCCTTTTTGCAGCAACATGGGTAACAGTTTGGACAAGGGCCTAGGCAAAGGTGTGAATTGCCTCGGCGTCCACTTCCTGGGCTCGTAATTCTGGTACCTCCCTCGTGATGCAGAAGGATTTTGAGGATTCGAAAATTGTTTTGATTCGGTGGGCCTTGCACGTAAGCTACTTCTACTTCTTTCTCCTTCTTATTGGTAAATTTCCTGCTTGTGCCTTCGGTTATCCGACCTTCATGCATGGCTTCTTCAATTCTCTCTCCAATGGCAACCAAACGGGTAAAGTTTCCACAGTCAGAGCTAATCATTTTGTTGTAAAAGTCTGGAGGAAGGGTATTAAGGAAAAGCTCCACCATTTCAGCGTCGTCCAGTGGTGGTCTAACCTGAGCAGCTAAGGCGCGCCACCTTTGCGCGAATGACCTGAAGGACTCATTTCTCCTTTTCTCCGTGCGCATTAACACTTTGCGTGTCGGGGCAATCTCGGTATTGTATTTATATTGTAGCACAAATGCCTCCGCCAATTCTTCCCATTTTTCCATCTTTTCTGGTTCCAACAGGATGTACCATTGCAAGGCCGGGCCGGATAGACTCTCCTGAAAAGTTTGAATCAATAATGGGGTGTTATGCGCATAGCGCCCCATCCTATTCAAATAGTACTTCAGATGGACTTTTGGATCGCCGGTACCATCATACTTAGCGAAATCGGGAACTTTAAACTTCTCGGGAAAGTCCATTTTGGCGTATCGAGACAGATCCTCAATCATGTTAGTTTCATATCCCTGTATGGCTTTAAGCTTCTCCTCAAGCTTAGCAAATCTTTTGTTGTTCTCCTCCTCCATTCGAGCGAGATGGCTTCCGAGATGGGATCTTGTTCCACCACTACGGGTGTTTGATGGGGAATCTCTTCAGCAACGTTCTCCCTAACGTTGGCATTGCTAGCCTCGGGGAGTAGGCACGAGCGTGTCTCTATTGGGGGCTACAGCCACTAGACTAGCTCGAATCTCGTTCGCAAATTGGGCAAATTGGGTTGCCAAGTCGGTGATTCTATTATCCAAGGCGTTAAAACGGGCGTTTTGTTCTTCTGTATTCATCCTTGCAGCTACAGAACGGGTCCTGACGGGCGATCGTCTTAAAGCCGTGTTGTTGGTACCTTGTTAAATAAAACAAAAGAACAAACAAATCAGCATACAGAAGATGAGAAAGAGAATAAAATACAATAAAAACTTAAAACCCTTCAATTTTATATTTTCTTATAACAAAATAGAAATAAGAAACCCCTTGCATAAGCCGAATCTCACATAAGTGGCTTCTTATCAATATTTTGTCATAGGAAGTTATACAATTAAAGGGGTAACACATGATGATTGATCAAAATGCCCATCTCATATTCCATTAGAATCAAAGTAATTATAAGGGAGGGAAAAACATCACTAATTACACCAAAAATTGTGAAAGAAGATCCCTATACACCCACTAAAGTAGAGGAACTCTTAAACATTGCTACTAATATTTCAAATAAGGAAAACCTTATACAACTTTTCTAAAAACACAACTCTAATGGAATATGACTAATCCTTTAGTTTTCCCCTCAAAGCAACTTGCGGATGCGTTTGTTTGTTTCGGTCAAACGCTCCACCTTAGCTAAGGCTTCATCCCTTTCCCTTATAATCCGCCCCATTTGGATATCCTTTGGAGTTGGCTTCATAGGAAACTTTGGAATGACGACGGCAACTTCGGGTTCAATACGGCGATCAATATATCCTCTTGATGCATGGTGCTCCCTCATTTCTCCTTCCAACTCGGTGACCCACTCAATATCCCTCGGTGGGCAATGATGAAGGATGTTAATGATGTTTTCCACTTCTTTTTTCATGTCTTCGATTTGGTTCCCCTTGACAACTTTATCGCGAAAGTCAAAACGAAACAACCCCGACTTTAAAGGAGGAGGGATTTCTTGAAGTACTCGATATTGACGAACTACTCTTAAAGGGTAATAAGATGTAGATCCTGTCAAACCTAAGAGTGGAATCGGGTCATCGTGACTACTCATAAGTCGTGCTTTAGGGAAGCGAATCCAAGGGGCTTGCCACAAGATTTGGTTTGGGGTGATATTTTCAAAAGTTCTACCCATTTACGGAATGTCCAAGCATGGAGGAATTTTTCTATATCCTTAAGTTTGGTGAGAGGGTTTGTATCTTTATCGATGTTGATAATAGCCAAATTTCCTCCAAATACTTTTAAGTGAGAGAGAATCCAAACTTGAAGGATGCCTATAGGTGCTCTAAGGATTGAACCCTTGTCCTCTTTGAAACGATTGAGAGAGAGGAACATTTCAGCAAGAAGCATGTGTGTAAATCCCCTAAGGTGAAGGACTCTATAAACAACATGAGCAAGGCTAGGATCCATTGCCTTTTGGGTGAACGGGAAAAGAACGAATCCGAAGAATGCTAGAAGGAAAATTTTAGCATTTTGAGGACTAGGGCTTGGGAGAAAACTACGGAATCTTTGTTCGATGAAAGATAAAGGGAGGCCTTTTGAATTCCTATTAAGAAGTTCTTTAATTTCAAGAGGAGGAACTCCTAGGAATTGACTCAACAGTGGGATAGGATCTACTCCTAAAGGAGGGTCAACAAGACCGAATGCAGGGACATTGCCAACAATGATTTCTAACTCCTCTAAAGTTGGGGTTAATTCATGATGACCAAACACGAATGTTGAAGTCTTGGGGTTCCAAAAATGAGCCATGGCCTTCACTAATGGCACGTGGGACTCTCGATATAAGAGAAAAATAAGATATCCAAGTTTCTTCTCTACAAAAGTCTTCTTGTCCACATCAAGTGCATCCCACATGTCTAACAATGCCTTCTTTGGGATAGGGATGATACGAAGCTCAGGGAAACCCATGGTATCTAAACCTAAATAGGCATTTTGATCAATCACCATATGTCACAAAATAAGCTAAACTTAATGATAAAACATTATATGCACAAAAAACATTATTTACATCAAGGAATAAAATACTAGTACCTTTGATAGAGAGAGAAAAAAAAATGTGGCAACCACAAAGACACATCGCATGTCGACTCGTGAGGCTCACTAAAAGGTATGATTCTAAAGGCTAAAGGCTCCCATTTCAATTAGATCAAAAGAGTTTTCCCCACTCCGCACTTACGTCGGACAGTTCTCTTTATCATTAATCAAAATGAGCGGGACCAAAAGTGGATAACCATGGGTCATTCCCCGCACGGGTTCCATCTTTTGGCACCTCCTATGGGCTTCCTAGTGCGATCGGGGTTTTAGATCGCGGGTTGTGTGTGTAAATGTGTAGTGCTAAGGTAAATATAAAGGCACACACAACAATTGATATCCAAACAACACTTCAATTTCATCCATATATACATACATTCCTACACCTCCCTACAAAAGAAATGGGTTAACACACACTCCACCCCTTATTACTCCAAACCTACAAAAACATTTAACACATTGTTAGCGGGCTAACCTTGTTTTCCACGCGACTTTGACACGCGCTATCAAATGAAGACCATGTTAGTGAACAACCAACCAAGTTATTACGGCCTAAGTCCTCTAAGGTTTGCAACCAAGTCCCCGTAGTCGCCAAGTGTCACGACCTCTTTTTTCCATCCGGGGAAAAAGAAGAAGGTTTAGGGGTATTTGCCTAAAGAGACGGACCAACGGCCCTAAATTAGGCGTGGGCTCTCCCAAGCCCATACCTCGCGCGACATTGGATTTTGAATTTTAATTCTTAACAACTTATGTACTTCTAGGAGTCGCCACTAGCCTATTAGGGTCGGCTAGAAACCAACCGAGACACGGGAGTGTTGCCTCGATTACTACACAACCAGAGATTTCTAGGAACGGGGACTTGTTTACGCTAATGTTTCTATTAGCGCCCTTGCGGTACCACTAACTTGGAAGGTTATTTATCTAAATGGTCACACAATCTTGATTACCAATTATAATCTTTATGAAACCACTAAGTGTCCATGCAAATGTTTTTGTAGGTTTTTTTTTTTTTTAGACTAATTCTAACCTAATTTAGAAGAGAAATTTCCACTCAAATTAATGAAAAAAAAAAACGATGCGGTAAGTATACATCCACGAAATTAAAATGACTTGAAAATAAATACGGAAAAGGAAAACCCGATACAAGTCGGGCAAATAATATTACATGGCCTTGTTATCACGCCCGGGACAGGACCCCCGTGAGCAAAATGGGAATTTAAATACGCATAATATTACTCTAAATGCATGAAATTACTCTAGATAATTTTAATCTATGCAAAATGGATTATTTACAAAAATTGTTATAAAATACCAAAATAGCATTAAATTAAGAAAATGACATTTTAAAATTAGGAAAATTCCATATATGCCATTTCTATCCTAATTTGATGTTATCCAACATTTTTGATATTTTTTTTTTGAAATTTTCAGATTTTTCTCTTTTTTTTTTTTTTTTTTTTTTTAAAAATATTAATAATGATTCCTTAAACCGATCTATGCTAACATGGAGTAACACATCACGTGAATATCACCACGATTAAGCTCAAATCGACCGCTTCGAGATTGGAGCTTGGTTTCAACATTTTATTGAATACTTGGCTTGCATAAATCACCCAAAAACGGCTTCTTCGGGTCATGTTCGTGGCCTTCAATCTCGACTCATAAGCAATCTCATGTGAATGTAAAGTATCAAGGATATACTACTACATGCAAAGAACGTGTTTGACTAGAAATTATAGCCTAGAACATGCAAAAACCGAATTGAAAACGGCCTCCAACATGCGGGTTGGGGCTGTTTTGCAAAACTGGTGATGAACCCAAGTCAAACAGCCATGCCAAATGCTCAGATTGAAGCTCCGACAACCATCACATGCCATATTTATATGAAAAATTACTCCATCTAGATAAAAATAGGTAACACTTACTTTCAAATGCAACAAACATCACTGAAAACGATCAACCGAGCGCATCAAAATGAACTCTCCAAGAAGCATTCGTGCATGATCTATGCTGGCCAACCATGTCTCAATGTGGTTTTTGGATCATGTTCTAGATGGTTTCATGGTTCACAAGGAAATTTAAAGACTAAACCGGGTTGTTCTATGCATCATTTATACTCCCATGTAACATTCATCAAAGTCACAACGACGAAAAAAAGCATGCAAAGGGGAGTAACAAGTCAAGCATGTAGGGGCATTGAAGAGGTATTAAACACTTAGAAAAAAATTAGCTTCAGAAATCAGTTCTTCGGACTAGTTTCCTTCTCGATTTTCATGATCAAAACATGTTCAAACTTGAACAAAAGTACATTTATGATGCTTACCTTGCTTCCTAGTTTCTTTTTCAAGTGACTCTTGGCCAAGAAAACCACGAAATTGTCCTCTGGAAGCAAGTGGAAGTTGGTTCCTTCAAGCTGAAAGTGAGATCTGCAGAAGAAAAAGTGACAACGAAGCTTTTCGTTGACTTCCAAAATTAGACTTCCAAACCTTCCTTGTTAGCCAAGTTCAAATCAACCCAAACTATATGTATTATAGTTTGGCTTGTAAGTCATGGCCTTCCTCATTTGTCTCTCAAGTTTCTCAAAAGCACTCGCTCTTCCTCACTCGTGACCAAGCAGGCTCAACACTTAGAAAAATTTTCGGACTTTCTGGGCCAGCTAGGAGGGTACTGTTTCGGGGGCTTTAGGAGGCCTTCCCGATCTCCATTTGGGGCATGCGACCTATGGTTGGAAAGATATTTGAATTCTCTTTCACTCTCTAGTTGAAGGTTTTGGCTAATTTTGGCTGCATGTGTGTGAAAATCTCACTTTTCTCTCTCTAGGTCGGTCTGGAATTTCTGGGTTTTTTCTTTTCTGGAGTTGCTTCTGAAGGCCTCTTTGGGGGACGATTCCGAGCTCTCTCCTCTCTCTCTCGTCTCTTTTGTTTCATGCCTTCAAAGACCTTGCTTCAATGATCTTATCCCATGAATTGAGGGATTTTTGGTCAGCTTTTTGGCCCCCTACCAAGCCTGCCAACTGAGCTAGTCCACCCACTCTTCAGACTTGGCCAATTTTTTAAGTTCTGCAGCTGTTGAGTGTGCGAACTTTGCTGCGAATTTCCGGTGTTGTCAGAAGCTTATCCCTGGCCAATTCTCGTCCACTTGCACTACTAAATACGGTCTTCCATCACGTGCAAAGATCGGGCTGTTTGGGCAGCTGAGGAGGATATGGTGGGGCCACCAAATTGCTTACTCAGCAACTCCGGATTAAGACCAACTCGTGGACTGAGTTTTGGCTGCTGATTTGAGTGCTTTAATCCACTAATTTGGCTGCGTTTTTTGATCAATTAGAAAGCTCATGTATAGTAGTTTAAGATCTTGACCATTTTTCGCAATTATCTCCATCCAATTTTGCAAGAAAGTCCCTCAAAGTTGGCCATTTTCTTGCCCGAAAATGCCAAATTCAATGCAATTAAGTCCTTTTTGGCTCAATTTGATTGATTCTACTTGGCCCAAATTCAATTTCGACTTAATTGATGACCAAGATGATGATTTAAGGGCTCGGGCACAAATTTTGCAAAATTTACGAATTGGTCCCTCGACTTTTGGAAATTGCATTTTTGCCCCAATTTGCCATTTTAATTCCAATCTGACCTCCTGAGCTTGGCTAGTCACATTTAGATCATTGGCCACAACTTTTTTTCTTTTTCTTTTTTTTAAACTTTTTTTCTTTTTTAATCTTTTTTTTTTAAATTAATTAATCTATATGCAACAATTTGGGCAAAAATTAGGTGTCAACAACTTGTTATCACACATCAATTTAGTAGGACCTTTTTGTTCATGCATAAGCTCAAAAAGCATCCTTGAAGCCACATCGCGACATCTTTTGCTAAAGATCTTTAATGTATTCCCTCTCCGGCTGTTGAGAGTGCAATAACTTGTTGTTTCTTTGATGACCAAGAAATTATTCCTGATCCAAGAAAGAACGCATATCCAGAAGTGCTCTTTCGTGTTTCAGTATCACCTGCCCAATCACTGTCTATATACCCCACTAAACTGAAGTTGTCAGTGTAAGAATATAAAATTCCATGATCACGAGTTCCACTGACATATCTTAAAATTCTTTTTGCTGCTTGCAAATGTGATTGGTATGGTTTCTCCATAAACCGACTAATAATTCCCACACCATAAGTTATATTTGGCCTAGTGGTAGCCAAATATCTTAAAACTACCAACAATACTTTTGAAATAAGTGGGATTTACCAATTCACCGGTTCCTTCTTTCTTCAACTCCAACCGTTCTGCTACAGGAGTTCGAATTGATTTGAGCGTTTCCATATTGAATCGCTTCAAAATATCATTAGCATACTTCTCTTGTGAAACAAATATGCCTTCATTTGTCCGCTTCACTTCAAGGCCCGAGAAAATAGGACATTAATCCCAAATCATCATCTCAAATTGACTTGTCATGGCCTCCCTGAATTCAACAAACATCTTCTCCGACTTCTGTAAAAAGCAAATCATCAACATAAAGGCAAACAATTATAATATTGCCGTTAGTATTTGACTTGATATACGATTGTATGCTCATAAGGGCACTTTTGAAAGCCATGCTCCAACAGGTAAGTATCAATCCTTGTGTACCAAGCTCGAGGTGCCTGTTTTAGCCCATACAACGCTTTCTTCAGTTTATAAACTTGATTTTCACGCCCTTTCTTCACATAACCTTGTGGTTGCTCCACATATACTTCCTCATTGAGAAAACCATTAAGGAATGCCGATTTCACATCCATTTGATGGATTTTCCAACGATTCTGAGCTGCAAGTGCCAAGATCATTCGAATGGTATCCATTCGAGCCACTGGTGCAAATACTTCAAAATAATCAATACTTGGCTTTTGCTTGTAGCCTTTCACCACCAGTCTAGCTTTGTAACGGTCCGCCTGACCGTTGGGTTTGCACTTCGTTTTGTACACCCACTTGACAACTATAGGCTTCTTACCAGGTGGTAAAGAAGTTAGCACCCACGTGTCATTCTTTTCAATGGAGTGGATTTCTTCATCCATTGCTTGGTTCCACTTCTCATCTGCTGCTGCATCATCATAGGATATGGTGTCACATTCGGTAAATAAACAAAAGTTTACCATTGTTTCATCAGTGATTTCGTCACCGTCATTATGATCAACTCTTGTGACCACATAATCCTTGAATTTTACTGGCGTCTTTTGCAGTCGTTGTGAACGACGAATCAATGGTTCTGCAGTCGTTGCTGGTGAGGAGGATGAACTACTAGGTGAAAGTGATGGATCTTCAATTGAAGATTCTTCGATCTCCCTTACCAATGGTTCATCTTCCATAGGAATGTCTTTAAATGTCGAGTCTTTTGATTCCAGTCCCAGGCTTCATCTTCAAAAAATTGGACATCCCTGCTAATAACTACCTTCTCCGTGACAGGATTATATAGCTTATAACCCTTAGTCACATTATTATATCCAATGAAAATGCACTTCTCACTTTTATCATCCAACTTTTTTCTTCATTCGTCTGGTATATGGGGATATACTACGCACCCAAATACCCTTAGGAACGAAACATTTGGCTTGTTACCGCTCCAAGCCTCTTCTGGAGTTCTTCCAAGAACACTCTTTGTTGGACACCTGTTCAACACAAATACAGCACAAGCAACAGCTTCTGCCCAAAACTTCTTCGGTAATGCTTTAGCCTTCAGCATACTTCTTGCCATTTCAAAAATTGTTCTATTCTTTCTTTCTGCTATACCGTTTTGCTGAGGAGTATAGCTAGTAGTCAACTGACGTTTCACTCCATGAATTTTACAGTAATTGTCAAATTCATTGGAAGTAAACTCTCCACCTCTATCCGATCTCAATGTCTTTAAATTAAAGCCACTCTGTTTCTCAACATAGACTTTGAATTCTTTAAATTTGCCGAAAGCTTCGGATTTTTCTCTCAAAAAATAAGCCCATGTTTTTCTAGTAAAATCATCGACAAAAATTAGCGTGTACCTTTTTTGTCCAAATGATTCCACCTCAACAGGGCCACAGATATCTATATGTACCAACTCCAGAGGTTGCTTGGCTCTTCTAGCTCTCCCAATTGGAAAAGACTTCCGATGTTGCTTTCCAACAAGACATCCTTCACATGAGCGGTCTGGAGCGTCGATGAAGGGCATGCTAGTCACCATCTTTTTCTGGACTAGTAATTTAAGTCCATGAAAATTTAGATGACCGAACCGAAGATGCCATAGCCACTTGCTATCTTTTGTCGTTGCTTGGAAACTCAATAGAGTCTTCGTCGAAGGGATAGAGGAAACATCCGGTTCTTCGTCATTTGTGTCGTCGTAATCAACTTATTGTTTGCGCCTCTAATGGTGCACACACCATTTTCAATGTTAACTTTGTGGCCCTTTGTGGATAGTTGCCCAACACTCAGCAAATTCCAAAAGAGTCCCGGCACAAAGTAAACGTCTGCAATAGTAACATTAGTACCATCTTTTGAGTTGATATCAATGTTACCTTTGCCCATCACGAGAATTTTGGATTTATTCCCGAAGTTGACTTCACCACGAACCATCTCATCTAACTTCGAAAATAGCTCCTTTTGACCACACATGTGATTGCTGTACCCAGTATCAAGGTACCAAATTTTTGTGTCCATGGTACTTGAGTCATCCATTTGGCATGCTAACACCACGCCTTCATTTGCATCGACAACGTGCACATATTCTGGCTGCTCTTGCCCCCTGTTTGCTCGACATTCGGATTTGTAATGTCCGAATTTGTTACTGATTAAAACACTTGACTTTTGATTTGTCACGTGTTTGATATCTTTTAGTGGAATTCAGATTTCCACCTCTACCTCGGGCACCACCACGACCTCCACGACCTCGGCCACCATGATGACCTCCTCAATTTGATTGAGTGACCCGACTCTACAAAGTGCTTGCTCGAATTCGAATCGATAGACTTCGGTTCATTCTTTGCTCATGCGAACATAATGAACCCATCAACCTCTCCAACGTCATGGTTGATATATCTTGGCCTTCTTCGATCGCCGCAACCACGTAGTCAATCTTATAGTCAAAGACCTCAAGATTTTTTCTACGACTCGCACATCTTGGAGCTCTTCACCATTAATCCTCAGTTGGTTAACGATGGTTTGTACACGATCAAAGTAAGCTGAGATAGATTCTGAGTCATTCATGCATAAAGACTCAAAATCTCCTCGAAGTGTTTGGAGCCGCACCCGCCTGACACGATCATCACATTTGTAGGATTTTTGCAATATATCCCACGCTTCTTTCGCTGTCTCAGCACTCGATATTTTTTCAAATATCGTCTCCTCCACGGCTTGAAAGATCGCATATAATGCTTTCTGATCTTTCTTTCGAGATTCCACCAACGCTTCTTTCTCCTCCTTCCTCAAAGCATTGAATTCTTCAGTATCAGCTACTTCGGTGTAGCCGTTCTCCACCAAGTTCCACAAATCTTGGGACTTGAATAGAACCTTTATCTGAACGGACCAGTTGTTGTAATTTTTTCCGTTCAACTTCGGAAGTTGCATCTGAACAGAACTAGTGGATGCCATGGCTAGCTCTGATACCAATTGTTGAAACCAAAATGACTTGGAGGGAGAGAGTACACACACAAAGAGAGATTATATTACACAATATGCCTTGCAAAGGCTTAAGAGAGTACACACACTATTTTTGCTAAGCTTTTAAGACTCTCTCTAAAAATCTCACTCTCTCACACCCTAAAATAAACTTACGTAACCTAGAGCTATAAGCACTTCACCGCCTGGACTTCACACATGCAAGAGTTAAAGTTGAACTTTTCTTCTTGGCAGTCAAAAATTGTGGGCTGCGAATCTCTTCTTCTTGCTGTCTTCAGTGAGAACAAAATATTGCTAACCACAAGTACACCTTCCTTCGTACTTCTTGAGATCTCCAGCAGCAACTATAATATTTTATTGTGTGCCCAAGACTTGTACTTTCTTCATGATTTTTCTTCTGCGGCGGCTTAGAGAGATGTGGTGCTGTAGCACACGTTTCTTTGACGGTTTACAAACCGACTAATTCTTACTTTCACACACATAGCCAAAAAACAATTAAAAGACAAAGACAAATAAGCTCATCAAAACACAAAATCAATTTTACTATTTCTAACAGATTTTAATTCAGTTCATCTCATTTGACACTGTCACAAACCCAAATTCGAATGTGGAAACACCCAAGCCCGGTCTCTACCAAAATTACTCTAAACCCATAGTAAGCTTATAATGATTCCTTATTCCCTTTTTTCTCTCTCTTTATTCTGGTTTTTTTTTTTTTATTTACTGATATTTGTCCCTCTCGCCATTTTCTTCTTCAAAGATCGAGGACACCGGATTATACTTAAGTACGACATGAGTTTCAAAGCCACGATTCGTGATCAAGACACCCAGACTCCAAGCTGCACATATACAGACTTAGCCATCAAGTGCTTGTATTCTTAACCAAAGGACCGCAATTGGTGACAATCTCCGGCCACCGCCATTAACCGTTATAATCCACCGTGACTCATACAATGACTCGCAAGGAAACGAGTGTGGAAGACTAACAAGGTAGAAGCCTCGGTCAAGAACATCACTAGAAATAAAGGTTGAGAACAATAACTTGAGATCACATACTCATCGCCCACTACCATGGAAATTACCGGCGAGCGTAGCACAGAACAGAGAATTATAGTGATTCAGAAATGTATTCAGCCATTGTGAAAACATTATAACTCATGCTTAAATGACTTGAAAATCAATTAATATCACTTAATCTATGTCAGCATACTTTCGGATTCAGAATTTGAAGAAACTTATTATCCGCATTGAAACCACACAAACATTTCGTCGAGCACATTGCAGTCCATCCATTAAGGAGCAGATTTAATCTTCATGGCCGCGAAACAAAGTGGAACAGGGGCTTCTGCAGAGGCGGCAGTCCGACGATGGCTACGTCGCCTTGGGCTTGGTGATGAGCTAGAAACGAGAAAGAGTCTTTGGAAATCGAATCCCTGGGGGAATTTTCTGGTGAAATCTCTCCCTCAAAAGCGCTCTCCGGAATGTTTGGAACTCAATCCGTGCGGAGCGCAACTCTCTCTACCGCGCGAGCGACGATCGGCAACGAGGTTGCAACGGTTGAAGGTGAAGACCAGCGGCGATGGAGAAGGAAGTAATTGAAGTCAAAATGGGCCTTGTTTAAATCCAAAATAGGCTCCTATTGGAAATCGAGGACTGAATTTTTATGGGTCGAGTGAGCCCACGCGTTGATAGAAATCTTATGGGTCAAATTCACGACCAAACGGGTTTGGGTCTGGATCAAGCTATCGGGCCAAGTTTTAATTCAGTGGCCGAATGGGCTTCAAATGTTATGTTTCTCTTCTTCTTCTCTCATTCTTTTTATTATTTATTATTTGTATTTTCCAATTTTCCGATTTATATATCCAATACATGCATATACGATTTTGTGGACAAAAAATTGTGATGTCAACATCACTTGAGTGTCATAAATTATTTTCAAATCACTTAAGTGTTATATAACTTTTAATCGATTAATTAAGTTCTATAACGTCTTTTTTTCCAATCATTTGAGTGTTATATACCTTTTCAATCGATCACTGAGGTGTTGTAATTTTTTGAAAAGTTTCATCACAAGTGCTTTACCACATTAGGTCTTTAGCACTTATATAAATATTTTAAAAAATTGATGGCACTAAGTGATCAATTGAAAATTATGGTAGTTAAATGAATTTTTTTTTTTTTTTAAGTTATGATACTCAAGTTATTGAAAAAAATAAAAAAAGAAGAAGATATGACTCTCAAATGAGTGCCGTACGAAAATTATGACACTTATGTTGTCCTTATCCAATAGTAAATCACTATCTTTGTTGCAAAATAAAGTCAATATACATGACCAATGGGTAGGAGGTTGCACAATATATTTAAGAATCGGTGTGCAAGCAATCTATTGTTGGAAAGTGCACTCGATGATGATTATTTTGGTGCCTGAAACTTAGTCATTTGAGTTCGTATGGACCTCAAAACAAGCAAGAGAAGTTGCCAAATCTGCCATGTTTGATTAGAGAATTCACGAACTGTTCGTGTAGAGGAGTCCAATCCCAGCGCACCACATCCAACATACCAAGAGTTATTTAAGAAGGACTTCATTAAGAATTGGGTAGAGTTAGAGGAGTTGATTCCAAAAAAAAATAAAAATTGAAGGATCCAATTGCACAAGCAACAGAAGTGTAAATACTCTAGATGCAGATCAATAAATAGAACATCTTTTCAAAAGTGACGGAGAATTATGAAGAGAAGAACAAAGGAAAATACTTCATTTTGAGTTTAATAACTGAACCTTAGCTGAAATCTTCATGGACGTTAGTGGCTGAACAGCACCTTATCCCAGAAACGATAATAAGCAAACCTCCAAGATTTGATCCATGCTAACGGACCACAAAATATCCAGAAGCCAACCACAAATCCAAGTGACATGCCCATGTAAAACCACTTCTCGCTATCATCACTGTCACCATGGTCATCTGTGTCGCTTTGAGTTGGAACACAACCTGCTTCTTCCACCCCGTTTGTGGCAATTGACTGAGTTTTCTCGAGCGGATTCTTGCACGATTGGTTTCCTCCGAAAGGACTTGAGCAATTTGTTCCCAGCTGGAATCCACACAATCTGGCATTGCCTTCGAAGGAACTCGCTGAAAAGGTGAGAAATTGTTTGTCTGCCGGGATGCTTCCTTCTAGCTTATTGTATGAGAGGTTCAGGAAGGAAAGAAAAGTAAGATCTGAAAGCCATGGGGGAATCGTCCCATTGAGATCGTTCCATGAAAGGTCCAAGGACTCAAGCTGTTGCAAGTGTCCTAAGGATGAAGGAAGTGGCCCTGAGAATGCGTTGCTTGATAAGTTGAGGAAATGAAGCCCTTTGAGAGCCCCCACAGTATTAGGTATTGGTCCTTCGAAATTGTTGCGCGAGAAGTCGATTGAAGTGAAAATAATCAAGATCTTCACCAGCTCCACTTCCAGACCTTTGACGGTGACGGTTATTGTGTCTTGATATTGGAGTCCATATAGGAGTCCAGTAGAGTGAAGGAATGGATATTGGATACGATTGATGTCTACATTAGCCTTCATAGCCTCCCAAGTTGTGAGGTATTGAGGAGGCAGAGTACCACTGAAATTGTTGGAAGATATGTCTACAATTTGAAGCATCTGCCAAGTGTTGGGACTATGCTGACATCCAATTTCTCCGTGCAATTTATTGGATCGTAAAACAAGGACACGGAGACTTGATATAGCTTGAAAATGGCATGGAAATGTCCCTTCTATTTGATTATCCCCGATGTTCACGATCTCCAACCTCGTGCAATTTGCCAACGACAACGGAATCTGTCCCTGCAACAAATTCTCGCTGATATCGAATGTCCTTAGATTGCATGTCACCGGGATGTTTTGCGGAATATTGCCACTCAACTGGTTATTTCGCAGATTCAATACATTGGGGGACACCATCATTAAACAATCAGGAATAGTTCCTTTCAAATGGTTATGCGATAAGTCAAGCACTCCAAGATAATCAACTTTGCAAATTGACTTTGGGATGGACCCATGGAAGTTGTTCTTTGAAAGAGAGAAGAAAGACGTGTTTGATGATAGGTGGTCACCGATGTTATCCGGGATAACAGAAGTGATGTTGTTACTTGATAAATCCAAGTACTGAGCAAAAGTAACATTGTGTATAGCTATTTCCAACTCTTCAAAGAAATTAGCAGAAAGATTCAGAAGTCGAAGTTGTTCCAGTGTCCAGATCCATCTCGGTATCTCCCCTTGCAGATGATTATGGGAGAGGTCGAGGTCGACCAATTTGGACTGGTTAGCCAAAAACTGAGGCAATATCCACAACTGGCAGGAAGCCAATGATAACGAAACAAATTCAGGGAAAGAGGATGCAGCAACAGAAGCAGGCGCCATAGCGTAAATGGACATGCCATTGTATGATAGATCAAGATTAGTTAAATTTCCTGATCCCTGAAGCGTGTCGATATTCATCAAGCCACTGAAATTATTGTAAGAAAGGAAGAGGTAGCTAAGCCCTTGCAATTTGAATATGGATGCTGGTATTGACCCTTGTAACTGGTTGTGGCTCAAAGAAAGTATGCTCAGTTGATCCGAAGAGGCATTCGGATGTATGATAAGCCGACCATTAAATCTATTGTATGAAAGGAATATCCTCTCAAGTCGGGGAAGTGTAAACAGAGCTGGGGGAATGTCACCTTCCAATGAATTGTTTTGCAGGTACAGCAATTCAAGATTTAGAAGGTCTTCCCACCCAACGGAGTTGATACGACCCCTTAAAGTGTTACCACATAAATATATTTGGGTCAGATTTCTGGATGCACCAAGTGGCGGAACTGAACCGGTAAGACTAT
The DNA here is from genome assembly GCA_016097545.1 of Eucalyptus victrix. Classification (NCBI taxonomy): domain Eukaryota; kingdom Viridiplantae; phylum Streptophyta; class Magnoliopsida; order Myrtales; family Myrtaceae; genus Eucalyptus; species Eucalyptus victrix. The sequence goes on from CM027835.1 coordinate 15,043,149, forward strand.
TAAAAGACAAGTCCAAATTAGTAAGCTCTGATAAGTTCTTCATCGAGCTCGGGATCAACCCACTCAAATTGCAATTACTCAGGTCCAACCACGACAATTTTCTTAGATTATCGATTGAATCGGGTATCCTCCCTGAGATATTGGTACCATGCATGACCAGAGTCTCAAGAGAACTATCCTCCAGAAAATCGGGCAAAGATACCTGAAGGAGTTCATTGCCTGATAGGTCAAGGTTCTGAAGTGTTTGTACTTGGAGAACTTTTTGAGGAAATTCTCCTTGTAGGCCACAATCACATAAGCTCAGTGTTTTCAAGTTGGAGAAATTTGCTAAGAAACTAGGAACTGTGGTGGACAAGTTATTGTAATCGAGTTGAATGACCGACAGATTAGCAAGACTCATAAGAGAAGCACCAATAGGACCAGACAAAGAACAGTAAGACATGCTTAGCATCTCAAGCTTTGGAACTGAAGAAGACAACGCGTCGCACCACTCACTTCCCTCAGCAGACACATTGACCCCATTAAGGTACAACTCCCTCAACTCCCCCAAATCCTCAATCAGCGACCTCAAATTGGGCTTCTCAAGTTTCAACGAAGTCGAACTGAGATCAAGAGTACGTAGCTTCGTCAAGCGCGATAGCTTTGCAGGAATCTGCCCCGCAAATCCTGCATAGGACAAGTTGAGATTTTCCAAGCGGTTGAGATTCGCGAGGCCTGATGAAATTGTTGTGTAGTTGAAGTCGTTGAAAGCCAAGTTCAAGCTCCGAAGGAACACAAGCTTGAAGAGACTTGATGAACCGTCGATTCCGCCAGAGATCGACTCGACGCTCAAATCGAGTCCCACAACAAGACCATCCTCGCACGTCACACCACTCCATGAATCGGCACTTCGGTCCCACTGTACTAATTTCGAAGACTTGGAGACATTGAAGATGAGGTTGTTTCTCAGCTCGAGCAAGAGCGATCTCTGGTCGATGCCAAGACACTGGGCTGAAGCTAAAGCCCTAGCTTCGTTGGAGAAGATGGAGATCGTGGATATAGCAAGAAGAAGCCATGAAAAGATCGAGCCGTTCATTGGAAGAGGTGTAAGAGGGGCGTGGGAAGAGGGAGCAGGGAAGAGGGAATCAACCGAAAAGAAGAGGATACTTTGGAGTGGAGGAGTCGTCCTACTTTAAGTGCATTCCAGGGTCAATTTTGGGATATCATTAGGTGCCAAATTTGACTTATAACACTTTCAAACATTCCTAGTAAAAATCGGCGACATTGCCAACAAAGTGACATTCTTTTTTATCCTAATTTTCCAATTGAAACAAAAGACCATATTCATGTTTTCTAGGAAAAAAGGATAAATAAAAGAAATTTGCCTAAGATATTGAAATTAGAAATTGACATCCCTTGAAAATACTTTTGGCTCACCTTATTTAAGATCATAAAACCAATGACATCATGTGATCATTGTTGTCTTTGTACGGGAACATTAACCATGCAGAGATCGGTTAAAAACAAACAACATAGATATTATATCCAACTATTTTATTAAATATGTAGATTCAAGGAGATAAATAAAATAATTTACTTATATTTGAGTTTTATTTGTAAAATTTTATAAGACCGTGGAAGAAGCCAAAAAAGAAGAAGTCTAGAATCATTTCAACTTTATGATTTCACCTTTCATATACAATTTCATAAAAAAAAAATGTTAAGCTTAAATTTCACTGATAAATTATGGTAATTACGGGAATAGTTGGAAGATGATTTCTCTTATATTAAACTGAAAGGAAGAAAAAGGAAGAAAACAGAAAAAAAAGGCAAAAGTAAGACGATAAAAAATGGGCGTTATCTTTACTTCGAGTGGTATAAAGAGTAGTACAAAGGAAAATAAAAAGAGGACAAATCCACAAAGGTTTTAAATTAAAAGAAAGAAAAGAAAAAGCGAACTAGTGTAGATGCAGGGGATTGATCCATCGTGCACGTCGGACGATTACCATGGCCCACCTGTACCCAGCCAACGGATAATTTCCATACTTCACTCCGTTCATGCAACTTTTACTATATTTAATAGAAATACGTGTTGGTTGGCTATAGGAGCAGTCGACGCATGGCAATCCTGATAGTCGCTTTGGAGTTTTTCTTTTGGTATTGTATACTGATACATTTGAAGTTTTTCTTCCTTCATTTTTTGCTTCGTAGTGAGTTATCCTATGCTAAGAGTGGCTTGATAGAAATTTTTTAGGCTTTTAATTTTTTCTTTTTGGATTGAGCAGAGTTAGCTTCCAATAAGACTCAAAATCAAGACCATAAAGAGAGGAGCAAACTCTCTTGCAATCTAAAACAACACCCGATTGTTAGATTTTAAATGTAATTAAATTGTCCAAATCTTATCTTAATTGAAAGAGATCTCATCGAGTAATTCATAAATAAAAATCAACCCTCCAATGAGCACCGCATTGCTCTGGCTAATGAACAGCTCTGTCTTCTCTTTTGTTCCAAGATTTTGACAAGATAACAAGAAAACTAGATACTAACACGGGCTGATGAAACCGTGGATATCGTGGATATCGCAAGAAAAAGCCATGAGATGATGAAACCGTTCATTGGAAAAGGTCGAGGAAGAGCGCAGGAAGAGGGCAGGGGGAAGAGGGAGAAATGAAACAAAGTCGACACTTATGGAGTCGTCGTCCGAAGTCAGTGCCAGCAGGAGCCGATTCTCGGCATGTGATTAGTCACTAAATTTGACTCACTTCACTTTCGAAATTACTAGCGAAGTCCCGCAATTCTTTGCAACAAAACTGTACTATTTATTTAATTTAATTTTTCAATCGAAACAAAACACCATATTTTTATCTTCTGAGAAAAATGGAAAAATAAACAAGTCTGCCAAAAATGTGGAGATTAGAACTCGACATCTCCTTTGAAAATGCTTTTGGTTCATCTTATTTTACATCATAACGCAAAATGACATATTACGAATCAATTTTTTCTTTGTGCATACACTAAAAATGTAGAAATTGGTTAAATGTAAATAGATACTAACGCGGGCTGTATTCAAGACCAACTCGTTCAACTAAGAAGATCCACGCGCATTCAATATCGACGATATTCTCATCGATAAACCTAATATTGATAAGCTTCATTCACAAATGAAGAGTCTCATCATTGACTTTATCATAAAAACTTTATCATTTCCCATGCATTGAAGCTTGCATTCAGATACTTTGGGATGGCTACGGGCATTGAAAATGTTAGCTATGACGATTTTCTGGAGCAAGCACATAATTGAAATTTCTGCTCGATTTTATGACTGAGTTTCCGCGTGCGTAAGGCGCTCTTCTGATCATATTGTTTGAGGAACCGACTTTGAGCTACATCATATACCTAGCTTTCCACGGTAACATCAGAATGTGTCCATCATATCCTTATTTTTATTAAATAAGTAGATTGAAGAAAAGAAATAAAATAATTTATTAACTTTCGAATGCAACTTCATCGTAGTTTGTGAGTGAACACATAGGAAGAGGAGCTGTGTTCTTATTGGAAGGCAGGTGAACATGAGCTTCCTTGGATGGAATTTCAATGGGGCTGTGTTTCGTCTCGTTCAAATCACAACCTATCATAAATTTTTTGGTCCCTATGCGCGACTATCTTGAGTTGACTTGACCTGTGAATGCAGATTCATCAACTTGCTTATTGAGCCGGTGGTGGGTTTCAATGGTTCGTGACCGTCGATGCAAATTCTTGAATGACCTCGCTAAGGATGTCGCGTTCGATATTGGCTCCAGTTACTTGACCGAGTAATACGGGCAAGTGGCCAGATACTACCGGAATAAGTGGCGCATGAGATGGACTGATCAAGTAGGACTTTGGCAGCCGTTGCTTTCACTGTTTGTCTTTACCGACATTAACGCCTTTGCTTGCCTTGACTAGAGATTGCAAAATTGTCCTTTCAGTGATGCTCCCCGTTGAGCGGATTTCTAAAAATCTGTATACAGTAAAAACGGAATTTCTTCTGTGCGCGTCAAATACATAATGCCTATATCGAAATTCAACACAACCACGTAAACCTTTTGTAGTCATTCGATGTTCATGTCTTTGGTAAGCTTCAATCAAGGGTAATTCATACTAAAAAATATGTGCAAGAAAGAAAGTGATATCATCTAACAAGAAATTTCTTTATCTTTATCTATCAAGGAAACTATAATATCTCTATAATCTAATAATATCTCTCACAATATTTTTTAATAATTCCTTGAATATCAATAAATATACCTAGAACAAAGCCCATAAACATGATGATCCGTGACTGAGGGATCTGGAAAATTTCGTGCGAAATGGGCAATTCAAGAACAGAGAATTGCGGGTAGGAGGAGAAAAACGGGATGGTTCAGATTGGAAACAGAGAGTGGTCAAAGTAAACTCCCGGGGAAGACGATTTTGTCCGAATATCAATAAGTTAGGGCGGGACTGACGAGTGGGGACGATTTTGTCCGAATATCAGTAAGTTATGGCGGGACTGACAATGCAACTTTCTTTGTGGACTCATGCGTAGCGAATATGATCAAACTTCAATGCGATGGGATATGACCAGCTTTGGGAATTGGAATCTAAGCTAGTCAATGATGAAAATAGAGATGGTTAACTAGCGGCCAAATCCAAAGCGTGGTTTGAGGTTACGATGATTGAGATTTGCGCGTCAAGAAGGGTCAGTTGCTATGTTTGGTCCATAATCATTGCAGCCACTGGTGCCGAAGATTGAATCAGAAATATATTTGGTTTTCATGTGAATGGGCCCTTTTTTATTGTATTGAAGATGAGTTGAGTGGATGGATAAAATGTTGCTGAAAGTATCATATGATCTCTATTATAATTGTTGAGTATGTCTTAAATTCTTTATGTGCTTGGGCCAAGCATTTACGAGCACTTTAAATTTTTGAGTATGTCTTAAATTCTTTATGTGCTTGGGCCAAGCATTTACGAGCAGTATAAATATTATTTTTCTTAAGTTATTAAGTAAAAAAGTTGAGACAGAAAGAGTCAATTTTTAAGTGACTGTTTTTAATCCTTAAATTTTTATAGTGAATTTTGCTTCTCTTCTTCTCATGATTTTTCTCAAAAGGGTTTTCCATGTAAATCTGTGTGTTCTTTATTTTTCTTAGTTCTAATTTCCTTGTAGTTTCCGCATCAATTATAACAAAAATGAAATACCTTTTAATCAATTATATTGTACTTGTATTGTGGGTCTATGAAGGGAATGTAATTGCTGGGCTAATTCCGTGGTAGATCTAAAGTAATTTACCATGTCGCAATTTTCTTTTGTTGTCCCCACTAACTAGTGTCATCTTGCACAGAGTCGCGACGGTGTGTGAAATTGTCCCTTTTGAGTGATGACCAAGATTGATTCGACTTGACTTTCATAAATCAGTTTTTATCAAAGCTTGAACTCAAATTTGGCTTCCATAAAATCGGAACTGATGAGGCTTGAACTTGACTTGATGTCGCACTTAAACTTGTGAATAATTTAGGCAAGCACGAGTAGCATGAATTGTTTGCACGTGAAGAAGCAATTAAAAACTTATTTTAAAGAGGGGTTGAGAAAATGCTGGTAAAGCGCATAATTGTTTCAATCTTGAGCCTTGTGGGTCTCATTCTAGTTAAATCCATTTCTAAGAGGATGGCAATGAATATTAGCTTCCTTCAATGGGGCCGTGTTTGGTCTCATTCACATCACATCCCGTCGTAAATTTTTTGGTCCCTACGCGCGACTATCTTTAGTTGACTTGACTTGTGAATGCAAATTCATCAAATCACTTTTTGATCCAGTGATGGGTTTAAGTGGTTCTTGACTGTGGGTGCAAATTCTCGAATGATCTCTGCTAAGGATGTCATGTTCGACATTGGCTTGAGTTACCTGACCGAGTAATTCCGGTGAGCGGCCAGATACTACCGGAATAAATGGTGCGTGAGATGGACAGGGATCAAGTGCGGGGACTTTGGTAGCCCTTGTTCCTTCTATAGGCAACTGCTGCTTTCACTGTCTGTCCTTACCCACGTTAACGCGTTTGTTTGCCTTGACTGGAGAATACACAATTGTTGTTTCAGTGGTGCTCCCAATGGGCTGATTTCTAAAATTCTGTGCACGATGAAAATGGAATTTCTTCTATGCGCGTCAAATATATAATGATTGTACCGAAATTCAACAGAACCACATATCTTTTGTAATCGTTCTTTGTTGATTTCTCCGATAAGCTTCAATCAAGGGTAATTCATACTGGAACAATATGTGCATGAAAGAAAGTGATCTGATCTAACAAGAAAATAATTATCTTTATCTATCAGGGAAGCTGGTTTTATTAGAAACTAACAAATTATCAAATAATATCTCTTAAAATCTAATGATATCTCCAACAATATTTTTTTTTGTAATCTCTCAAATATATATATATATATAGACACACACACACACGCACACACATACTTAGAACAAAGCCCACAAACATGATGATCCGTGAGTTAGTGATCTGGAAAAGTTTGTGCGAAGTGGGCAATTCAAGAACAGAGAATTGCGGGTAGGAGGAGAAAAACAGGGGATGGTTGAGATTGGAAACAGAGAGTAGTCAAAGTAGACTCCTGCTGGGGAACATTGTGTCTGATGTCTATATTATCGTGGGACTGACGATGCGATAAGGCCAGCTTTGGGAATTGGAATCTAAGCTAGTCAATGATGAAAATAGAGATGGTTAAATATCGCCCAAATCCAAATTGTGGTTTGGTGTAACAATGATTGAGATTTACGCGTCAAGAAGGGTAACTTGTTATGTTTGGTCCATAATCCTCGCAGCCCCTAAAGCCAAGATTGAATCGAGATAAATTCGATTTTCATGTGAATGGGCCCGTTTTTTGTTGGATCATAGATAAGATCAATGGATGGACAAAATGTTCCTGAAAATAGACAGAAAAATACCATAAGTGCTAAATATTATCTACGACGCTCACTTTAGTATTAAAAGTTTTCGTTGGATCACTTAGACCCTGTTTGTTTAAAATCGTTTCTGTTCTCCGAAACAAAAATTTATGTTCTTTGTTCCGGGGAAAAAAAAAAGAACAGAAATGTTTTTGGTAAAACTTTTGTTCCCAAGAACAAAAAATCTATTTTTTTGTTCTCGGGAAATGAAACAAGAAGTAGAAAAAAGTAACTTCTTGTTTCCGGGAACAATTTCAAGAAACAATTTTTCTCTCTCATTTTTTTCTTCTCATTCTTTTCTTCTTCTTCTTCTTCTTCTTCTTCTTCTTCTTCTTCTTTTCTTTTTCTTCTTCTTCCTTTTGCTGGTCACCGATCTTGGCCATGGCTGGTGCCGGCGATCGGCCAGACGAGGGCCGACGGCCTCCCCGGAGTGTCGACAGCCCCCAAAGACGCTGAGCCATAGTGAGGTGGAGCTCACCCAGCCCAGAGGAGGCTCGGCCTCGCCAACTAACGTGAGGCTCGGCCTTGCCAAGCCAAGGCGAAGTCGACCTCATGTTGCCTGGGCGAGGTCGAGCCTCACGGTGGCCTGGCGAGCATCCGGCGAGCTCGTCGGAGCTTGCCCAGCTGGTTGCCAGCCACCGCCGTGTGACCAACCACAAAAAGAAAGAAGGGAAAAAAATAAAGAAAGAAGAAAAAAAGGAAAAATATCTTTACAAAAAAAAGGAAAAATATAATAAAATTATTAAAAAATTAAAAGAAACAATAAAATTATACAAGTTTACCAAACGTATTTCTATTCTCGGAATATAAATTTTTTGCAATTATTAAGCACGTTCTTATACCAAGAAATTGTTCTCGGGAATAAAAGCAAAAAAAAACTATTTATATTCAAAAAATATTTCTCAGAATAAAAACGTTACCAAATGTGCCCTTAAGTGCCAAATCGGAATAAAGACCGATCATTCACCGAAAATAATACGTGTCTTTTATAATTAAAAATTTTATATGACAAGTCATATTATTTAAAATTTCCAGTCAATGTGTCATTTTCATATGGCATGCTTGGCATTGAAGTGATTACATTTTAACAACGATTGATACTAAAGTGATTATTTTAAATAAAATAGAGTCTCAACGAATTAATCATTTGGAGATCCTTTATGATTTGTTTTCCCTGTAGATAAAATTGTTATCTTTTATCTTTATTTTTTACCATAATTATAGATGGTGATATTTCTCTATATATTGCACAATATATCAATGAGAAGTTATGCTTCATCGACTCAATTTCTAAGTTTCTTTGTGGTATTAGAGCTGGAAGTCCTAAGTTTGAATCTTTCCAAATCCCATTTAACTACTTAATTAAATTTCCACGCTTAGTACTAGACAAAATACTAGACTAAATGTGAGGGAGAGTTTAAAATAATTTAATATTAACCTACGCTTTTGTTTAATTTACCACACATTCGTCTAATAGATTAAGCTTTTAGTACAGTTGGTAGTGATCCTACCAAATCTTCACATATTGAAGTAGCAATTAAAAGGGAAAAAATCAGAATATTTGCAGCGCAAAATCTTCTACAAATCAGTATGAATATAATAAATCAAATAGAGTATAACGGGCTGATCTTTTGGAGATCTTTTGTGATTTGTTTTTCTTTTAGATAAAATCATTATCTTTTATCTTTATCTTTCACCATAATTATAAATGATGATATCTCTCTATATATTGTGCAACATATCAATGAAAAGTTACGCTTCATCCACTCAATTTCTGAGTTTCTTTAGCCAGAACCCAACTTCAAAGTGTAAAGAATTGGAAAGGAGTGCAAAGAAGAAGTGGAAGTAGTAGCATTAATCAACAAACCATAGTAAGAAAGAATGAGATGGGTGAGGTTTATGAGGTGCTGAATCACATCAATATGCAACGACCCACTGAAATTGATAAAACAAAGTGAGAGGCAGTTAAAGCCCTCGAAGTTCACAAATAAATGCCAGGATGGAACCCGCTAAATGGTGCTGCTCAAATCAAGCAATTGATAGCAAGAGACAATAAAGACACACTCAACTGACTGTAAAACTGATTGACGGAAATGTGCATTGTCTTAATCAAAGGAAGTTTAATAAAAGACGGCCAAATAGTTCCCTCCAATGAGTTGTACAGCAAATCTTGTTTTACAAGGTTCCGAAGTTCTTCACATCGTGGTGACTTCTTGGACAAAATGAAGGAACTGAACCAGTTTGATCGTTTAAAGTCCAACTAAGTCAATTACAAAATGTTCTCCATTGAGGTCTAGATCCATCTGCTCACACTGCAATTGAACAATTCTAATCTCGACAAGATTCTGAGATTGCTGATTGAATCTGGAAGCCTTCCTGAAATATTCATGTAACTCTGGACCAGAGTCTCCAGAGGACTTTGCTCTGGAAAGTCATCTATGAAGGCTGAAAATCACAAATCACTTGACCACAAATCTCCATTTTATCCAACTTTCTAATAATTTATAGATTCTAACTGATCTTGGAAAATTTAAGTATGAAAGGCATCGGTCGGATGAGATCGCGTGTAAACCTAATTGATCCATGTTTTTTGGTCTTTATTTTTGCATTCTTTCAAATATATCATGCTCCTTTTCCTTTCAATATAAATGGAGTGATTATACTGGTGGAACACATTCTTTGATTATCCTGTCACATAATTCAAATCTAAACTCCTCAGGTACATGTTGACTGACGAAATATTTAACAGCAATGTTAGGATTTCAAGCAGTGCTGCTGCCACTGTTCCAAGCACATCAGTCAAGTGATCCTCATGAGATGATGCCCTAGTAAGCATGCCTAGGGATCAACATTTTCATCTCAGTGCATAGTAATTCTAGGAACTGTGCAGGAGGTTGCGAGAGTCTTTGATGACCTAGCTAAGGATGTCAAGTTCCATAGTGGCGCATGCTACTTGTTGGAGTTTTCCAGGCAGGTGACCCGATACCACCAGAGCAAATGGCATGTGAGATGGACGGGGATCAAGTGTGCGAACTTCAGCAGCATGTGGTCCTTCCTCTCGCCCACCGCTACTTTCATTCTCTTAGTTATTGTCTCAACAACCAACCTCAGCAACTCAGTTTCAGAAGCATACTTAAAGAAATCTAATCAAACCTATAAAATTTATGAACTATTGGTTTCATTTCTGGATAATGCTCTGGCTCATGTGCTGACATATGAACTAGTCCATGACCCAATTTAAGGCACGGCGAAGAGCATTATATTAACTGCAGGAATTAATAATTCTAGAGAAGTTAATACTGCTGATTATAAAATTAACAGACTATATTTCATAAAAAATGTGATTGTTGACTTGAAAGCAGCAGAACCACTTATCAGACCATTGATTAAATGAACGATTCACCCAAGTTCTGATTGCATGCACCAAGCTTGTGAATTCCACGTACCTTGACAGGGCTGGAAGACGGCACCCTTGGTCCAGTTTGGCACGGTACATATTTCAAGAAATTTTAATTTCTCTTTATTTAAGGACTTTCCTACCAATAGGCATATAGGTCTTGAATTTCTTAAATCCAATCATCTTCTACTAGATGCACGTCCTCAGTTCTATGTTGACGGTTATAATGGACAATCATGGAGAGGAAAAACTATGAACTTACTCCAATCAAGCATAACGACCAAAGTTCAGCGGACATGATAACATTGCAAAATTATGAATTGTAAAAGTTATCCCAAAACTGATGATACACACGCCTCCATGACCGGATATATATTAGGGTACGTCATAGACATTTCGTCGAACAGATAGTGGCTGATCGATTAAGGAGCACATTTTTGAGATTTCAAAGCCGCGTTTGTGACCATACGCAAACGGAATTAACAGAATCGAATAAAAGACTCTAACATGACCAATCCTAATCGAAGCAAAACGAGGTTTACATTCACTTCACCTTCACCAGAATCATGGCTTGATGGAGAATTGGAAATTACCCAGTCAATGAATCGCAGTAGCCAGTCACAATCAACTATTGGGATCTTTCATGATCGTCGTCAGCCAAAATGGAGACCAGTGGAAGAGCTTCAAACGAGTTTTGGCCCCCGAAACAGAGTTGAACAGGGCTAGTCGCCTTGGGCGTGGTGATGAGCCAGAAATGAGAAAGAAGTCTCCGGAAATGGATTCCCTGAGGTGAAATATTCGGTGAAATCTCTCTCAAAAGTGCTCTCCTGAATGTTTTGAAATCAATTCGTGCGGGGCGCGTCCCTCTCTAGTCTCTACCGTGCGAGCGACGATGGCAATGAGGTTGCAGCGGTCGAAGGTGATGACCAGCGGCGATGGAGAAGGAAGAAATTTAAGTCAAATGGGCCTTGTTTAAATCCAAAATGGGCTCCGACTGGAATCGAGGATTGAGGTTTTATGGGTCGAGTAAGCCCACACATTGATTGAGGACTCATGGGTCAAATTCATGAGCAAACGGGTTCAGGTTTATCCTGTATATACATATAGGATTTTGTCCACAAAAATTCCAGTGTCAACATCACTTGAGTATCTTGACCAAAAAAAAAAAACATCACTTGAGTATCATAATTTATTTTTCCGATCATTTGAGCATCATATAATTTTATTTTATTTGGTAACCCAAGATCTGCAGGGCCCGACTCGCTTACATTCGCCAACCCACGACCTATAGAGTGCGTGGTGCACCTTGGACCAAGCGTCAATACCTAGGGAGAAGCTAGCACAGGACCCCATCATCATGGCTCCCCACTTAAGATGTGTTAGTAGCTGCGAGTTTCAACCCTAGGACCTCTATGATGAAGTACCCAAAGCAGAACCAACTCAATTACCCACCGGTAATGTTACTTGCAAATTTCCGACACTTAGGTGAACATTTTTAAAAACTGTGGCACTTGAATGATCAATTAAAAGTCGCATCATTCATGTAAACATGATTTTAAAGTTATGGTACTTAAGTGGTTGAAAAAAATTATTCTTACAAGTGAGTCATACAGTTTTGACAACTAGGAAAGTTACAAAGAGGAATAGCTTGATGCAAAAAGAGTTCCATAAATGCAACATTTATATGTCATCGTTTTTTAAAGTATGGTATGTTAAACAGTGCCACCATGAGATTTTTTTGTCTAGAACATTTAGATTATCCACAAGCACGTCATGAAAGCATGTGAGGGAGGTGAAAGAGTTTGTGTTTTTGAGCACTAGAATCCAAAGTTGAGGTGGTTGTTCATAGAGAGAATACTAGGAAGTTGTTGCCCTTTTGGGAGGAGAGAGATGGCGAGTACATGAACGTGTTGACCAACCGTTGCTTGAATAAGCGGTTAGATGAGGCTCTGACAATGTTTTTGCAGATCAAAGAGGCTTGGATTAGACTCTCACTTCGCCTTCTTTTTTTCTTTTTTCTTTTTGTGGTTCGCCAGCTATAATCCTAGTGAGCCCACCTGGAGAAACCCTATAAACCCATGAACCTCCCATTCGGAGGAGAGGTATTGGAACTCCTCACCTCCTCATTTCCATGTGAAAATAGTGGCTACGGGAGCAAACTCAGTGGTTTCTTTGATTGCTTTTGATAACTTTGGTACTTCAATATCATCCAGATCTGGTCTCGATAGAGTTGGTGTAAAGGTGGTGAACAATGTGGGGATCAAGAGGTTTAGTTTGATTTGGTTAAGAGAAAGGGTAAGATGGGTATATCCACTAAAGGGGTCTCTCAATCTTGAAAGAAGTTATAACAAGAAACACTAGTTCGACTAGCAATTGGAAGGTAACATCTTCAAGTTTAGATGATGAGACATCCGATGCACCTAGCACCAAAAATCGACATTAGTTGTGTGCCCTCTATTTGTGGTTTCCACTTGGATCATGTAGCTAAGTGAGCATATTATACCTAGAAAGATAAAAGTACATAGGTATCATGAAGGCAGGACAAGAGATATCAAGAAGCTTAGAAAATATGACAATGTACTCTTACCACAAGATCATGGGGTCATTGCATTGTAAGAGATAGCAAGATGATTTTAAGTAGGAGATAAGAAAGAGTTAAATGGCAATGAAAGGGGATTTCAAATATTGACCAAATAGCATTTCCGTGAGTCGAACACAAAGAGGGTCCTCCCGTCACTTTGATTCCTAAGATGATTGGAATTTGACTAAGTACCTATGGGAATGACAATGGCTCTTAGAAAGCTTGTCGTCATTGTGGTTTGTAAAATTTCACATTTTTGTTGATTTGTAGAGAAACTGTTATGTCCACACTTGTATTTTGTTAAAGAACCTCTTTATAGATTGGGGAATTGAAGCACAAGCCATTTTCACAAACAAAATCACATAACCTCTCACCCTTCCATTTATCAAATAGAATGCATTGTATAAATCATTTCGCAACCAATATGAACAACTTTTAGCAATTCCCTTCACAAAACATTCAATTAGAACATTCACAAACGACCCTTTCAAACTATTTCAAATAAAGCTTTCCAATGCCTTTTCAACTGAATAAAAATGTAATAAAAGTTTAATCTCATTTTATGCAAGGAACATGCTCTCAATAGCTCATACCATATTAAAACTCCGCAAATTTTAAAGACATGAGTTTGTAAATTCAAAGAAGAATCAGTATCACTTACTTATGAAAAACTGAAAACCGACTTATGGTGATTACTCTAGCTAACACACTGATATTAAATTATTTGAAAAACGATATAAAAAAAACCAAGTAGTACACTATTTAATGAACAAATTGACTAATTACACTTATTCTACTGTAACACGACACTAACGAACTAATGAATAAACTTGTTTAAGCAAACTTCCATATGTTTTCCTTATGCGTATTATCCTTTACGCATAATTTACATGTGAAACTTCTGAATTTCAATCCAAACAAAACATACTTCAAAATCGATTTTCATCAAAAATCATCGCTCCACAACACCTTAGGCTACCATTTCTACAAAAATTGCGGCTCAAAAACTCCTAAATCAAATCTTGTGGTGCAAAATCTACGCTCCAAATTTGTGCCGCAACTTCCAAAATTACTCTAATTACAAGAATAATAGGCTTGAATACTTGTCCCACATTGCAATTCACAATTGATTTGGCTTGTCAAGGTATCTCAAATGTGAACGCGGAAAATTTGTTCTCTTTTCCCCTTTTTCTTTCTTCACCGGCAAGCTGCCTTCTTCATTACTGTCGATGGGGCTCTTCTTGCGCCATCTACGAAGAAGGAAATAAATGGGCTAATGGGCTGGGCTTTAAGAGACTTGGGTTGGCTGAGCCCATTATTACAATAACACACCACATTTTAGTATAAAGAATTGTTGCATAAAGGGTGAACAGTTTGAGTATATTTCTAGCATCTTGCCTTTCATAATGGAGAAGCTAAAGCCTCAACGTCGTGATTTCAAAAATTGGACTTTGGAAATATTTCCCATTAAGGACTCAAACCCATGCGTTGAATATTAGGTTGGTCAATTTCATTCAAAGCACACTAACGCAAATTTTGATCTTTGCGCATTAAAGATTGTTTTTACATGGTATATAAAACCCAGAAAAGTGATTGTTAGAATTTGATCTAAAATTGCTTAAGAATACAATTGTCCTTTTGGTCCACCAATAGTGAGAGAATATCCTCGAGTAACAAAACAAAACTACAATTAGATATATTAAACTCCGAATTTCTGTTTTCAAGATACTTTATTCCTTCACAATATTCTGAATCATTAGTATATAAGCTGCTTTTAGATTTTAACAAGTTGTGACAAGTGACAACATAGGCAAGTTACAGCAGAGGAAATGCTCAAGATTCATGCCAGGGAAAATACATTGTGAAAACCCAACCGTAATTATTTCTATGTAAAGTTCCGAGAGGTATTGAGTGCTTGCAATTATATGAGTTATGACAATATGCAATGATCATAAACACATAAAATTTTCAGATTCGTACTCAGGAAGCATATCAGGTAGTATGCATACCCCGGTTTATGAATTTCCCTAACCAAATTTCGACCCTTGAGTTTGTCATATCAATCTCACTCCACTTAATAAGTTGAGGGATAGTCATCATTAGATTAAATGGTTATAAATTGTCCAGCTTTGACCTCAGTATGAAGAACAGAAAAGAAGAAGAACATCATAGATATGCTCACTGCTTCAACAAGTTGATGGGGGAAAAAGTGTGCCTTTAAAGATTCAACAGGTAATATACATGGTGACAAAAATGCTAAATGGTGCCATTAGGAACAAAAAGTCAAGGCATTGATGTTCCGAGACAGCAAAAGTGAGAAAGTAAGATGGAAGCAACGGAGAAAGATATGAAAAAACTGGTAATGTTATCAAAGTAAACCTCGCACATAACATTCTTCATGGCTTTGGAGAATTGCAACATTGGAAACCTATTTTTGGGATAAACTATGGTCCCGAACAACGCCATTTGTCCTTACAATTTAAAATTAGCGAAAGAGATTTCAAAAATTAATAGGTAAACTCAATGCGCTCATTAATAATCTTAATTCTCCATATCGGGGAGAAGGAAGCACACATTCCTATCTATATTTTAAGTCTGAAATGATTTCAATGGTATGACTGAAAGAATTAAAAAAAAAAAACGTCAGAAATTTTGGTGGTAGATTATTTCCCTTTGATAGAGCTGTTAAACAATTGGATCGGGTCGGGTTTGGGTCGAGTCATAAATGGTCAAACCCAAATTAATCCATTAACCAATTTATGACCTATTTATGCCTAATGTAAATTTTTCGACCCATACCCAACCCGACCCATACCCGACTCATTTAACTAAACTTAATAAAGTTGATTTCTTTTATATATATAATGGTATTGCTAAAAATAGTTTTATACAACATAAATTTAATGGACAATTTTTATAATTTTTAAAATATTTTTTTGAGCTAAGTTTAAAATATTTATTTAAAAAAATCAAATTTTAATTATTTTTTATTTTTTAAAAATTAAAATATTATTTTTCAAATATAAATTTAATTTTCTTTTTTCTTTTTTGTTCTTCTTCTTCTTTGGTTGGCCGCTGGCCACGGTGACGGCCAGGCGCCGGTGAGTTCGCGTCTCGCTCGGCGTCGGCCTTCGCTAGATCCGACAAGCTTGAGCTCGCCGACGCCGGCGAGCTCGAGGCTCGCTGGCCGATCGCTGGCCATTGCCGTGCCAGTGACTGGAGGAAAAATAAAGAAAAAAAGAAAAAAAAAAAAAGAAAAAAGAAAAAGAAAATAAAATTAATATAAAAATAATTATAATTTCGGTTTTTATAAAATAATATTTTTATAAAGTTAAAGAGAGAAGAGAGAGATTGTGAGGTTTTGGGGTAAAATGGATTCTAAATCCAACCCATTTTAGATCCACTTAAGACCCACTTAAGACCCATCTATTAAAATCTTTAATTGTTAAACCCATTTAACTACTTTTTGTTAAAAAGTAAGCAACCCATTTATGACACATTTATGATTTAAATGGGTCATATATGGGTCTAAGACCCATTTTGCCACCTCTACCCCTTGACTATGTGTTGTTTTCCCAATAACAGCAAATATTTGGTTCTTTGTTAATGACAACCATTTAGAGCCATTGATTTCTTTCTCGTAAGATATAAGCGATGCCATTTGAAATACATTTCCTTGACTTGGTTAACATATTCCCTTTATACTAGTCCCTGCTTTCCCTTCTTGTATGGTTTCGGCTCGGTTGCATTTCTGATCGAATGTAATCTCGAGGAAAAGTTAAAAGAATATTTTAACAAAGCCATGTAGATCCAGCTCCAATTGAAGTTGACCTCTCAAGCTCGAGAAGTCAAAGCTCAATTGCGCTTGAGTTTGGTATGTTGACTGTTTAGTTTGGAGATGAAGCGGGGTTTTGCAGACCACAAATTTGTATACGACATCTGTGTACGTGTATTTTGGTTCATATCGGTAAGGATCTACCCAGGGAGTTTGTTCACACTAGGGAGCTTAATGATGTCATCGAGTGAACACAAAAAGTATTTGTTAGAAGAGCAAGATCCCATACACTGCATTAGCCTTCTAATTAATACTCCACCAACTTTTAATTGTGTGTGCATTCCAAAAGGTCAGATAACAAGCTTCCCGTTGATATAAAAGTCGAGTCAACCAAAAATAAAATGAAATTGTCCTAATCAATAAAGGTTTGGCCAAATTTGGATAAAAATGAATAACGCATATGAAATCTCATATGTTAAAAAAAAAAAAAAATTGGGCGCTTACCCACCTGCGGTTGAGGAGGATTTATCTATAAAGAAAAGACAGAACAAAAATATCTAACAAAATACAGTACCGATCTATAAATACGAACCGCAAATCAGCCTTACTCAAAGAAATGAGAGGGGTATGATGAGTTGCACTAAAGTAGTGCAAAGCGCTAAATCGGTAGCTAAGAGAAACCACCACGGCGGTCGAACTCCTGACAGCATTGCCAAAAGATTGTGATTTCCAGCTTAATCTCGTGCTATGACTGACCCCGTTTGCTCTCTCTGTTATAAGTGTTTTTCAGCTTACGCCCGATACACACATTTACTTTTTCCATTTTTCATTTTCCCTAACTTTTTCTTTTAAAAATTAACACAATTACCATTTCCCTCATCAACGATAAACATTTCCCCACTTCAGCCTCATTTCTCAACCTTCACAATCTCAGACCAAAGTCATTTCACCAGAGGCAGTGCTGCCTGCGGCAAACTCTCCCAAGTGAATGGACTCAAGGAACATAATAAGTCCATTGGCTCCATCTTCCTCTATTTGCTGTAACTTTAGGATCACCGACTTCTATTGCAACAAATGCCAAGGCGACCGGAAAGCTCGTACGCCAAAACTGACAGTGGAGCTGGAGCTGCAGCAACGAATGCAGAAGCTTGATTTGTAGTAGTGAATGTTGAGTAGCTGCACAACTAGTGGCATGGTGCAGCTGTCGCGGCCTCCTCCACCTCTAGCTCCTCCTGCGGAGGTGAATTGTCTCGCTTCATTTTTTCTGTATCTTTTTATATATATGTGTGTGTGTGTCTATGTCGAAGCTGCAACTACGACTCTCATTGCCACCACAGCTGCCTCCATTCCAGCTCCCTCTCGGGTGGTGGACAAGTGATGGTCTTGATTCATGTTTTCTATGTTTTTACGGTAAAATTTGAAGGAAACAAACAAAGATAAATATGTTACGAATGTACTAGTTTGAGATTTTTAGTTAATCTAATATTAATTTGAGATAAATTTGTCATAGGTATCTCGGTTTAGGGTTTTTGGTGATCCAAAAATGAGTTTAAGGTAAATTTGTCACAAGTACATCAGTATAAAATTCTGTATAGTATTAACAATATATATATATATATATATAATATAGTTTGGCTGTGTAGGAGGTTGGCTAAGCTTGCAGCAGAAATAAAGGATAGTGCATGAACTTGTATGGGATTTCAATGGAGCTGTGTTTGGTCTAATTCATATCACATCTTGTCATTAATTTCAGTGGTTCTTGGCTGTGGATGCAAATTCTTCAATGATCTCACCTTTGATGTTTACTCTACTTATTTGATCAAGTGGTTGGGGCAAATGACCAAATATCACCATAACAAATGGCGTGTGAGATGAACGGCGGTGACAACGCCCTTGATCCTTCATTATGATTGCTGTTTTTCACTCAATTAAGACCACCTTCGCTACAAATTTGACTTGATTGGAGAAAGCAAAAGTGCCGTTTTAGTGGTGCTCCCCGATGGGCCGATTTTAAGACCAAAATGGAATTTGTTCCATCCGCAGTAAACACCTAATATGGATAGTAAACTAAATTTGGAGGGTCGCACTTTTCCACGCCTATTTTCATTTATCCGCGCCCTATGATAGTGTTGACCCTATTGACCCTTTTGTGACTTTTTTTTTTTTTGGTATTTTTTTTATCCCACTTTTCTCTTCCTTATTCTTCATTCTCTCCGTATTGCTTCTCCTCCTCCACGTCAGCCACTCCTCCAAAGTAGGAGGAGATGACATGATCCGGCTGATGAATGTCACTGCTGTGAATGATGCCTTCTCCATATATTGATGCTAATAAAGTTGGTGAGAGTAATAACCCCTATATAAGTTATGCAAAGGCCTAAATCTTCTAATCAAGGCTAGAATGATAAAGATAATCAAATTATTATTGGTCAAAATATCCAGATTGGTAACAAAAATTTGACAAATCTAATTGGCCAACAAGTCAATCAACAACCAAACGTTGAAAATATAATGCTAGTGGTTCCATTTATACTACTCAATGTGAAATTCTTGTTGGGCCTAGTATGTCAAATAACACAAATAATCTGGCAAGACCAGCATTACTACTTAGGGGCAAGATGGCCAATCAAATCCACACAAAAACCCTACATAGTTTGCTAAAGAAGTTCGACAACAATTAGGCTTACAAATGAGTGCTATTGTACATGTTTATAAGAAACCATGCACGAAAGGGTCGATAAGAGGTTTCCATTTGGAAAATTTTTATAATATTTTGAAGATGACAAAATAATCAAAGATTACTAATATGTGTATGGATTGAATAGACCATGTGAAAGAAGTACAAACCATTGTCCTAATAGGATATCTAGAGTTTATAAGTTATCTATTGCCGACACCTGAATTTTTGTCCAACAAATCATACATGCAATTATTGATAAAAGGAAAAAAGTCAACAAATATGAATGAAAAAAAGAAATGAAGTGAACGAAATAAATAAACAGATTTATAAAGGGATAATACCCTAAAAACCCCAAACTGGTACACTTGTGACAAATTTACCCTAAACTATTTTTTTGACCACAAAAAACCCCTAATTGGTATACTTTTGACAAATTTATCCCAAACTGGTACACTTGTGACAAATTTACCCTATGTTAGTTTCCGTTAAATTTTATTCTCAAATTATTAAGTTAAATGACACGTGACGGTTAACCGGTATATCAATTTAGGATTTTACGTTCCGTTTGTCACGTTTACAATTTTTATGATTTTTTTGTGGTATTAATTCAATTTAGCATATGGTATATTTGTCACAAATTTACCATTTTAGGGTTTTTTGCAGTCGAATAAATTAGTTTAGGGTAAATTTGTCATAAATGTACCGGTTTAGGGTTTTTTATAATCAGTCGGGGTAAATTTGTCACAAGTTTACCAGTTTGGGGTTTTTTATGGTCAAAAAAATAGTTTGGGGTAAATTTGTCACAAGTGTACCAGTTTAGGGTTTTTCAAGGTATTAGCCCATTTATAAAAATAGAAGGGGCCTCTCGCGCTCTCTCTCTCTCTCTCTCTCTCTAAGCCTAAGGTACACTCCCTGGGCACGAGGAACACACAGAGACTGAGAAAATCTCTCTTTCTTCAGCGCTCTGAATCAAATCCAGTGCCTTAGCCCGCGGTGACTACTCTCCGCAGGGTGCTCCGATCCTTCTCGAATTCGTTACATCTGGCTTCTTCATCTATCTCAGACCGGAGCCAGTCGCAGATGAACTCCGCTGGATGGATTTTATCACTGCGGAGCATCGCCATTAGAGATTCTCTGCGTTTGATTTCTATCATCTTCGTCCTCCGATGGAGGAAAACGGCGGTGACTGAAGCTTGATCCAAATTGAACTCTTCACTTCGAGCTCCTAATCATTAAATCGAGCCCAAAAGGATTAAAAGCTGGTTTCCGATTTCGATTCCATCAATACCACTGATTTCTCTGTATCTTTCTTGGATCACCAATGCTCGTCTCAGTCCTCTACAGTCACTGAAGAACCTACCTCTGGACGGAGTAAAAAATAAAATCCTCGTTTGGCTCAGGAGCTCCGAGGCGTCTACCTCTCTACGTTTCCAGCATCGCAGTCACGAGAAGAAGCGCTCTGTTTGCCCTGGCCTTTTAGTCAAAATCGTTGGAGCACTCAGATTCAGGTTCCTTCCTTCATCACCGGCGTCAAAACTCATTGGTGACATCTCCAGGACCTCTTCCATCTTTTCTAATCATCAGTCCGCGCTTAGTTATTATTCTTCTTCAAGGTCGTGAGTTCGTGCAAAAGCTAATCGTGTCTGAGTTGATCTCTATAATTGTGAATGTCGTGCATTGCTTTGGTGTTAGTCTGGTCTTGAATACATGCTCTCTGTCGTTTCGTTTTGTTCCTCGATCAGACGCTCACCGCCTGTTTGCTAATTTGCCTGAATCAATCACGTGATGTATAGTTGATGTCAAACAGAAACCGAGCTTCAACTGAGAACTAAAGGTCTGGATTAGATGAAGATCATCTCTAATTTAGTATCTATTTGCAACTTGAGACTGTTTTGATGATGCTGAGATGGTTTGGTTATGGATTCCTGTTTTGTAATCACAACTGGATGCATATTGCCTGTTTGATGATACGTCTGAACCGGAGTAGTCTGGATTTGTTCTTGTTGTCGACTGATACAGGAACATATTGATATGATAAGCAGATAGCGATCTTATAATGCAATTACCATGACGTTATTTGCTGGCCAAGATGCATTACACATGATTTCAGGACAATATCGGTCTTCATTACTTTGTGTTAAGTTTTGATTGTTCGTTTGTTCTTGTATAGATTGATACCTTGCCTCTTGCCTGTCATTTAAGATAATTTTGTTCAGAATTGCTTTCTGTGAGTTCAATCAGTGTACGTTCTGGAATCAATGAAGACTGAAAAGCATGGACAATATAAAACAGAGAATAGATGCGTTCGATGTTGAAGTGCTCATACAGGCGTAATTCAAAAACTGATCAGTGAAAATCAGCCCAAACAAATCAACCTAAATGTCATAGTAAAAAAAGCCTCCTGAATCTCTCTCGACAATGTAGAGTTTTTATCTACCTCTGGGTAGTGAAATTTCACCGAAACCCTATCCCCAATTCCACCAACACCCTCCTTCCATTTCTCGATTCCCCCTCTCAACCTTGGTCGTCGTCAATTACCTTTCACCCTCAGCTTTTCCGATCGGCCATCTCCGTCATCTTTGAATTTCGGTTGCGGGACCAAAAATCAGGCGGAATACCTTCTACGACTAGATCACTCTTTGCATGTTTCCTTGCCTCTATGAGTGAAGATAATGAAACTATACTGAAGAATCAGAAATGCAGAATCTTTTGTACTGAGGAATCGAAGATACAGAAACAAGAAGATGTATTTGTGAAGTTCAAGATTGATCAAAAGAAACTCTATATTCTTCTTGTTTCAATCACAATGTACTTCAGAACTTGTACATCAATGAGCAGAGAGAAATCTTCATCTCGACTCCATACTTTCCTATCTTTCATCTATATGTTGCTATACTCGTTTTTCGAGAATACGAAAGCAATAGAAGACTAAAAAAAAACTCACACAAAACTATACACATTTTCCTATTTAAGAAGATGAAGACTAACTGAAAAAACTCATTTCTGTTTTTGACTTTCTAATTGAATAACAACTTCGCATGTCTTCATAGGCTAGCAATCCGCAATCCGTGTTTATCTTCTTTCATAAATTCTCCATCGTTGATGACAGTCTTCATTACTCTTCATCTTAGTCGTTCATTTATAGTTTCTTCTTTCGACTGGTATCAGCCATTTCTTCTCTTTTTGCTTGTATCAACTTCACTTGCTTTTCGCTTTTGTCAGCTTCAGCAGTCTCAACAGCATCATCTGCTCTATGTCGATATATCTTAACATTCCCCCTCAAATTGGGAGTGGGTGGAGAACCAAGTCCCAATTTGGTGCGTAGTTGACAATGTGAAAAATGTGAGAGAGACTTGGTGAAAATATCAGCAATTTGCGAATTTCTTGGGACATATTGTACATAAAGTGATCCTGAGGAGACTTTTTCTCGAACAAAGTGGAAGTCCACCTCGATATGTTTTGTTCAAGCATGTAATATAGGATTGGCAGTGAGAGCAATAGCTGATTTATTATCACAGAACTAATGTGTAGGATGGGTGAGAGCACATCCTATGTCTCGTAAGACAAAACTGATCTAGGTGAGTTTAGTAGAGGTGGAAGCAAGTGCACGATACTTAGCTTCTGTAGAAGATCTACTTACTGTGGTCTGCTTCTTGGCTGCCCAAGAAATAAGGTTGGAACCAATATAAGTACAAAAAACTGTAGTTGATCTTCGTGTTTCAATACACCCTGCCTAGTCCGCATTTGAAAAACCATACAGATGTGAAGAGCTTTGAGAATGAATGAATAGGCCAAGACTGATAGTGCCTTTGATGTATTGCAGAATCCTTTTAAGGCTAGAAAAATCTGCAATAATTGGTGTCTGTAATTTCTGACACAGTAAATTGGTAGCATAGGTTATGTCAGGGCGTGTCAAAGTGAGATATTGAAGAGCACCTACCAGACTGCGATACTCAGTAGGATTGGACAAAGGAACAGAGTCTTGTTGCATGATAATTCGCCTTAGTGACAGAGGAGTAGAAATTGGTTTACATTTAGATATGTGAGCTCGAGTGAGAAGATCACTGGCATATTTGGTCTGACACAGAAATAAATGATCCGAATTTTGTTTGACTTCGATGCCAAGAAAATAATGTAGAGGGCCAAGATCTTTCATGTGAAATTTGAGACTGAGAGAGTGAATAAGAACAGAGAGTAATTGAAAGGAACTCCCAGTTAAAACAATGTCATCAACATACACTAGTAGAAGTATGGTATCTTGCCTATGATGATATATGAATAAAGATGGATCTGTAGAGCTGCAAAAGAATCCATACTCGAGTAAAAAATCACTGAACTTATCAAACCATGCTCGAGGAGCTTGTCGAAGACCATATAGTGATTTTCTAAGTAAACACACATGATAAGGTCTCTGTGGGTCTTGAAAACTAGGAGGTTGCTCCATGTAGACTGTTTCATTAAGTGTGCCATGTAAAAATACATTTTTAACATCAAGTTGACGAATAGGCCATTGTCTCATCTTTGCTATAGATAGAACTATTCTGATTGTGGCATGCTTGATTACTGGACTGAAAGTCTCTGTGAAGTCAATGCCTTCTTCTTGATGAAAGCCTTTAGCAACTAAGCGAGCTTTCAATCTATCAAGGCTACCATCAAAGGCAAGTTTTGTTTTAAAGACCCACTTGCAGCCAATTACATTCATGTGTTCAGTTCGAGGAATTAAGTCCCAGGTTTTATTTTGATATAATGCATCCATTTCTTCTATTATTGCTTTATGCCAACCTTCATGTGCCAATGTTGATTTAATTGATTTTGGTTCAGAAGGTACCTTATAGACAGCAAGGCATGCATACCTGGGATTCGGTTTGATAATTCCAGACTTTGATCGAGTCTGCATTGGATGACTAGAAGTTGTTTCCAGCATTGAGTGACTGGAAATGATCCCTTGTGATACATGAGGGATAACTTGGTCAAATCCAATGCTTGTATTATTGAGTATTGCTATACCAGCAGCATACATGTCTTGATGTTGTACAGGTGAAGATACTTCATTGTGTGTTACTGTTGTAGAAATGACATGTTCTTGTGTTATTGCTGGCTGTAATGACTGATCAGTATAAGGTATAGTATTGTCTTTATCGAGCTGTAGATGGGCTTCACATGTAGAAGAACCAGTATAAGGTATAGTAGAAGTTGTTTCTTTGCTTACTGACTCTGTTAATTGTACTTCTTCTGCCCATAACTGGTATAATGTTGTAAGTGGTGCATACTTTGTTGAGCACAACTTAGTGAACGAGAAAAACTTCTCATCAGACTTCAAATGTCTACTGATATATATTCGACCTGTTCAAGGCACAAGACATCTGTAGCCTTTATGATGTTCACTATAGCCAATGAACAGACAGGTGAGAGATCTTGGATCAAACTTGTGCTGAGCATAGGGTCGTAAACATGGATAACAGGCACAACCAAATACCCTGAGGTGATCATAAGTTGGTTCTTGATGATACAGCTTTCTATGAGGTGATTGCATTTGCAACTTTGGTGTTGGAAGTAGGCTGTAATAAAAGCATCAACCCAATATTTCAGTGGAGCTTTGCCATGATATAACATGGCAAGACCTAATTCAACAATATGTCAATGCTTCCTCTCAGAGATGCCATTCTGTGCAGGTGTATAAAGGCAAGAAAGATTCTGTTTTATACCACAGTCTTGCAAATGAGCTTGAAATCTGTGGCTAAGAAATTCCCCTCCACCATCACACCGAAAGACCTTGATTTTCGACTCAAATTGGTTCTCTACTTGCTTTTGAAACATAACAAAGATCTTATAAAAGTCTGACTTCAATTTTAATGGATATATCCAACTATATCGAGAAAAATCATCCACAAACTGAACATAGTACTTGAAATTCTGAAATGAAGTCACAGGTAATGGACCCCATATATCACAATGGATTTTCTGTAGGGGCATAGTTGTTACAAATTCAGATAATGGAAATGGTAAAGCTGCATTCTTAGCAACTTGACAACTGCTACATACATTCAGCATTCTACTGTTACACTGAATGAGTTTTTGATTCTGCAGATACTTCAAGGTATTTAGATTGGTGTGTGCTAATCTTTGATGCCATGTGTCCTCTTCTACTGCTTTGTGTCTTTGAGCTAGAAAGACTTGTGTTGTTTGTGAATTCACTTGATATAGCCCTTTAGTTTTCCTTCCGAGTAGCACGGTTGTGTTGGTCCAGTTGTCCTTTATATATACACCAAATTTATCAAAAACAAATGAGCATGGATAATCATCTGTTAACTTGGATACTGACAGAAGATTTTTTTTAATATCAGGGACAATTAGAACATCATTCAGAGGCAATAGACTTTCTCCAGTATGCAGCAATGTATTACCAGTACATGTAATCGATAAGTGTGATCCATCACTAATCATGACAGTGTCATATCCAGTATATTCAGAAGGGTTTTGAAGTATATCAGGATTAGTTGTGATATGTGTAGTTGCACCAGTATTTGGATACCACTCGTTGCCTTTGGCATCCTCAAGATGTATAGCTGCTAAAGCTGTTGGTATCTCCTCAGCTTGATATGAGTTATCAAATATATACAAGCAGTGTAAAGCATCATGGCCTGATTTCTTGCAGATTTGACACTCTAATTTTATGCTGTTAATTGGCTTCTCATCCTGCATATTCTTAGCAAGAGTTAGATTAGAAGGATAAGATTTCACTTCTTGATATCTCTGTGATGGACCAGCATAGGGACGAAATCCAGAGGTGAAAACAGAGTCAGAGGAATTGTGATAAGGTTTGGTTCTCCGATTCTCTTGCATATAGATGATATTGCTGGATCTGTAACCTGAATTGTCTCCAGGATATCTGAATCCACGACCCCTTTTATAAAGAAAACGTCTCCTTCCATAGCTACGGCCTCCTCTGTAATTACCTCTTTGATCTACAAAACTTGAATTTTGAGGAATGTACTCTCCATCAGTAGTTTCTTTAAACTGTGCTTGAGAGTATCTTTGGCCAAAGTAAGCCATATTGTGGTTAAATTGAGTCCTGGAATAATTCTGCATTCTTGACTTGAACCTTTCTAATTGTGCAATTACCTCATCATACTCAGGTTGAGGTTTTAGACAGTATATTGTTGTTCGAAAACTTTCATATTCAGCTCCTAACCCTTCAAACACACCAAACAGCTTGGTTATGTCATCCACAGGTTTCCCGATAGCATTTAAATGATCACATATGTACTTGTATTCCCTAAGATAAATTGAAAGAGCTCGATCATGTTCTTGGCAGGCTTGGAGTTTCCCCCTCAATTCGAACTCTCTTGCTGTTGATTTTTGTGTGAATCAATTCAAAAGTGTCTGCCACACTTCATAAGTTGTTTCTAAACCAATTATTAAGCTCAGTATATTCTCAGAGACAGCTCCACTTATCCATGAGGATACTAGCTGGTCTGTTTTAGTCCAGTCAATATAGTCTGGATTTATGGCTTCAGCTTCACCTCTTTCAACTATATTTTGCAACATTCGAGGAGGTGGTGTAATATCACCATTAACAAAGCCAAAGAGTTCTTGACTTTTTAGAAACCTATGGATCTGAGCTTGCCACAAAAGGAAATTGTCTTTGGCAATGTGACAAAGTTAGAGATATTCACATGTATAGGGAAGGGATACTTTGATGCTCTTACTGCCATTGCTGTACTCTTTCAACTATGGAAAAGAAGATAGCAATGGTGTTTATGAAAAGCTAACACAGTTACCGTAATACTGCAATCTGATATAGCTTCAGCTTCTTCTTTCTCGATCTAAAGAGTAGCTATTGAATGGATCCTTCTAGCTGATATGATCACTGGCTTTGATATCAAGTGAAGATAATGAAACTATACTGAAGAATCAGAAATGCAGAAACTTTTGTACTGAGGAATCGAAGATATAGAAGCAAGAAGATGTATTTGTGAAGTTCAAGATTGATCAAAAGAAACTCTGTATTCTTCTTGTTTCAATCACAATGTACTTTAGAATTTGTGCATCAATGAGTAGAGAGAAATCTTCATCTCGACACCACTTTCCTATCTTTCATCTGTATGTTGCTGTACTCGTTTTCTGAGAATACGAAAGCAATAGAAGACTCAAAAAACTCACATGAAACTATACACATTTTCATATTTAAGAAGATGAAGACTAACTGAAAAAACTAATTTCTGTTTTTGACTTTCTAACTGAATAACAACTTCGCATGTCTTCATAGGCTAGCAATCCGCAATCCGTGTTTATCTTCTTTCATAAATTCTCCATCGTTGATGACAGTCTTCATTACTCTTCATCTTAGTCGTTCATTTACAACTTCTTCTTTCGACTGGTATCAACCACTTCTTCTCTTTTTGCTTGTATCAGCTTCACTTGCTTTTTTCTTTTGTCAGCTTCAACAATCTCAACAGCATCATCTGTTCTATGTCGATATATCTTAAATACCGTGTATCTGTTAATCTGTGAGTTTCTTTTGTCTTCAGACAATTCTGCGGTGCAATTGGATGGTTCCTGTTTACATTCTGGTTTTCCCTCGTTTTCTGTTGTGTGTTGCTGCTTTTCGCATTGGAATGGCTTTTAGTGAGCCAGATGAATCTGTGCATTTAGCTGCTCTTTGTTCCAGATTGGGTTGCCTTAATACTGAACAACAAATTGAAGTCTGGGACAACGATCCTTCCCCTAAAAAATTAGAAGAATGTCGATTAACATTAGTAGGCAAAATCCTTTCCAACCAGTCAATGAACTTCCAAGCTTTCCAAAGTACTTTGAAGAAGGCTTGGTAAACTAAACAAGTCAATATATCCTAGAGAGAAACATGCATATATGTGGCAAAATTTAACTCACATAATGACAAACAAAGGGTCCTCGAAGGAGGTTTTCAGGCCACCTCGTCATTCTTAAGTCGTGGCAACCCAATACCCCCTTACATTGTTATGATTTTTCAACCTGTGCTTTCTGGGTACAGATTTTTGGTCTGCCATTAGAATGGGCTATAGAAAAAATGATTACAAACGTTGTACATGACATGGGACGGGTAGTACAAGTTAGAATTGACATTAAAGAAGGGGCTACATTATGGGCTAGTTGAGCTAGAGTTGAGCTAAACCTGTAAGCACCTTTAAGAATAGGGAAATTGATCTGTCTAGATGGAAAAATTCTATGGCTTGATTTTCGCTATGTGCGTCTATTCCATTTTTGTTACTCTTGTGGCAAATTGGGACATTATGCTATGTATTGTAAAAGTATTCTAAATGATGACGCTAAATTAGAAGGACGGGATAAAATGACCTATGGCCAATGGTTTAGGGCTGAAGTAAAAAAATACAGTCCTTACCGGTGCACCTTTTACTCACCACAAGAAAAAACATAGCAGACTGAAGATAGCAAACCTGAAATGCCTCCATCACAAATTCAGAATATCCCCCTTCTGCCCCCTCCAAGACACACTATAGCAGACACTTTTACCACTCCCGTCACTATGGCAGCTCTCCAAGTAATGCTCCTTGATCAGCGACATGCTAAGGAGGCAATTATGCAAGAGACATCCCTCCACACTGCGCTCATTCCTGCAGCAGCTAAAATGAAGGGTATTCAGACTCCATCTACAGATATTCAACTAAATAATAAGCTGAGATGTTCCAGATTGACACCGAAAGTGGGTGTCACCAAAAAAACAGAAAAGACACACTCCGTATGACACTACATTTTTAATACTAGAGAACCTGGACAACTCCAATCTCACGGAGACACTTGTGTTTGTAGCAGGTGAAGTTGAAAATTGGGCTTCAGTGGCTAGCCCTCAACAGTCACTAACTCATAAATGAAGATGATATGTCGGAACTGTCAGGGATTGGGCAACTTCTTGACAGTTCAAGCTCTTAAGGCCATGACGGCCAAGGAAAAGCCTACTATAGGTTTTTTATTTTATTTTATTTATAGAAGCAAAGAATATTGAGGTGAAGCTTTGAAGTATTCAGTGTTGCCTTCACTTCAATAACTCTCATATAATCAACCTTGCAGGTCTGGCGGGAGGTATGGTGGTATTTTGGAACAATTAGGTAAGCTTAAATGCGATTCGCTCAATGCGGGATTATTTTGATATGCTCTACACAGATTTCCAAGGGCAAAAGAACGCTTCAAGTGCCATAACTTTGCACGAAGGGACACTTAAGTGCCATAATTTTGCACGAAGGAATACTTAAGTGCCATAACTCACGAAAGGTACACTTAAGTGCCATATTTTAAGAAAAGTGGGACACCTAAGTGCCATCTCTGGCGAAATTAGCTAGAATTCATACGTGGCATTAAAAAATTAATATTTCTCGCCGATGTGTCTCGCCGGAGAGCTGAGTCAGCTCAAATTCACCCCAAACGACGTTGTTTTGGGTGTTGGCCCAAAATAAAGACCTTAAATTGGTGAAAACGCCGTCGTCTCCCTTTTGCCCTAAATTTAAAACCCTAAATCAGGCAAAATGCCATTGAAGCGCTGGAGCCATAATCCCGCACCTTAATTCGATTTGCCCCAAATTCTACCATCGAATATTGGAAATGGAGAGCAGGACTTTCAGCAGCAACTCAAATATCTCTCGCGAAAGTGAAGGAGAAGGCGAGCGTTTTTGTTTTTGTGGGTTACCAAGTCGAAGAAGAACATCGTGGACTCGAATGAATCCCGGGAGAAGATTCTATGGATGTGCCCGATACAGAGAAGGCTTGAAGTGCAAATACTTCAAATGGGTTGATGCGAAATTCTCTCATCGAGCGACAGAGGTGATATTGGACCTACTTGATGGATGTCATAAACCTCCATTTACGCTTGTGGACGACTTGGGCGATGTTGACTCAATGTAAGCTCAAAGTCAAGCATCTTCTATTAGCCATTTGAAGAATGAAGTTTCAAAAATGAAAATTGACGGAAGTGTTACCAAGCGTTTATTGTGTTGCTTTTTTTTGTCTATCCTACTTTATGATGAGATGTAAAGTATTGGAAGATGAGAAGAAGTTTCTCTGATTGCCATAATTGTAAATATGTGGAGAAATGTACTTGTTTTGAATGAATGGATGAATGATTTCGACATATACTGTTTGTACAATGTTTTTGCTTATTCTCAAATATAAATAGGTGATTATGGAATGTATATTAGGTCGATGTGTTGTAGTGACTATTTTACTTGAATTGAATGTAAACCAACAGCAAATGTGTAAACCAGCATCAAATATATAAACCAACAGCTTCTCTGTTTTGCTGTAAACCACCATAAACATAGAATAGATACAAGTGATTACTCGAGTGCTATAAGTTGTATCGAGTGATCACTTAAGTGCCAGTTGTGATATAAAAAAAGTTATTTAAGTGTCAAGTTATTATTAAAATGATCACTTAAGTGCCACTTCTTATTAAAAGTGAACACTTAAGTGCTAAGTTTTTTAGAATGTGATCAGTTAAGTATCATTTTTTTTGTACACATTGGCTACTACCAACGACCACCAACGCCCACCACTGGCCACCATCGACCTCCAACCATCATCACCACCAGCCACACCAAGTATCTCAGGTATCCACTTAAGCCACCACTAGCCACCACTATGCTGGTGGTATATTGATGCATAAGTTGCTAGTGTAAGGTGTCTTACACCAGCTTGCACCAGCACTACCTGGTGCAAGCTGTGTATATTGCACACTAACATCTTGCACTAGGTGCAGCAAAAACCTCCAACCCAACCCAACCCACCATCATCAGGCTTCACCAGCCGCCACCATTAGCTACACGAGTACCCTAGTCACCACCATATATCCACCACCAGAAGCAGCAATAAGTAAAAGTAAAAACAAAATAATAAAAAAATGAAAAAAGCA
Source organism: Eucalyptus victrix (assembly GCA_016097545.1). Classification (NCBI taxonomy): domain Eukaryota; kingdom Viridiplantae; phylum Streptophyta; class Magnoliopsida; order Myrtales; family Myrtaceae; genus Eucalyptus; species Eucalyptus victrix. The sequence continues at coordinate 15,074,439 of CM027835.1, forward strand.
TGCCAAAAATGACAAGCAACAACTGTTCCATTGATTTTAAAATGAAGTCTCACAAACTCAACTAACTCAATGACAAACTATTAAAACAAAACAAAACAAACAAACATCCATAGATGTTTACAACTGACTTCTCTGCCCCACAAACCATATCACATCTCATTTCATCAATCAATATGCACAATACCTCCTGTTTGTGCTCGTTTCGATGGATCTCGCGTTTGATTCATAATCTTTGCACTTTTTATAACTGGACGTGAGACATCTTCTTTAACTATCTTGGGATGCGTTGATTCTGATAGAGCTGCAATTGTCCTAGGCTAAACTAATTCAGAAGGAGCTACAATTGTTGTAGGCAGAACTGATTCAGATGGACCTGCAACTGGGTTCTTACTCTTCTCTGGGTTCTTCTTACTCTTCTTTCTTGTTGGCGTAGGCAATGTCTTCTTCTTTATTGGCCCAGCCATTGATTCTTGAGTTGGGCCTTGAGAGATAAGAAACTCTAAACTTCTCCCAGGTTTAAAAAAAAAAAAGTCAATTATCAACAAAAGTTTGCACTTTAAATTAAATTAAATGCAGCCTATAAAACGTACATTAAGAATAACTGTTCCAGAACGCTCATCTGTAGAAAGGCCATAACTATATTGTTTTAACCTCTTCCCAAAAGCCCCTCTTATTCGAAGGGGAGTGTCACTTTCAAGTACTTGTGATTGGTTGCCTCTTTTTCTCGCATGTAATTTCTTGGGCTCTTGTGGCAGTTCAACTACAGCAAGAGCTTCTTCGTCCAATTCTTCAGCTAGGCATCTTGTAAATGGCCTTTTTGTAGGTGGCTCTTCATTTGACTTTCTTCTGGTTGCTTTTCTAATTAGGCCTTCAGCTTCAGTGACCCCTTCAGTTGGCTTTGGTGGTGGCCCTTGTGATGACCCTTGTAGTGGCCTTTGTGATGACCTTAGTGATGGATCTTGTGGTGGCCCTTAGCTGGGCCCTATATTGGTAGCTGAGCTCTAGCTTGCCTTCTTCGAACCTGAGAAAATGGCAAATGACATCATAAATATAATATCATGCCATATTAGAATGCAAATAAAAAGTAAACTCAAATCATTGAACTTACCGGGTATTTTTTTCCCTGTTGCTGCTAAGAACAGTCAACTTAACTGGCCCTCTTGCTTCAGCCAATCCTGCAGCTGGCTGTCTTCTACCTTCCCTTCTTTGAACAGGCCCTTCAGTTTCAGGTATAGCAAGGGCTTTGGCCAATTCTTCACGTGTCACGATGATCTAACAAAGACAAAAGCATTACATACATGTCATTTATTTCTATATACATATTCGTAACAAACCATAAAGCAACATAAACATAACTGTCATGACTTACTGGGTTTATTATCATCGATTGAAGAACAGTTGACTCACTTCGCCTTTCTGTTTCTCCTTCTCCAACTATCCCTTCACTAGGCCCTTCGGCTGGCCTCAATTGTTCCTGCTGCTTCTTTAATTTACAACTCTTAATATTGTGCTCTACTATGTGGCAAAAAGAGCTTTTTATCGGTACACCTATCCTATTCATCATTTGGTGATATGACTCCTCTCCCTCTGTCATTTTTTGTTTTCTCTTTGGTCTTTCCATTCCCTTCTTTAGTGGCAAAGGTTGAGGTGCTTCGTGATCTATTGGCTCCCAGAACTTACTACTTTTAATTGGCTGCAACATGAATTGATACGAAGTAAGATATTTTGGTTTCTTGTACCAATCATTAAGGTAGTCTTCTGTGTTGTGGCCCTTCAGTTGAATTGCACATATGGCATGTGCACAAGGAATTCCACTTAGTTTCCATGCTCTACACGAACACTTCATCGTACCTAAATGGACAATATACTTATCGGAACCCTTCATTATTTGATATCCTTCATTCCCATTCCAAACGGGATAACAATATCTACTTGCAGCCAAGTTGTCATCCAATTTCTTAGCAATCCTAGGGCCATATTCCTTAGTCCACTTTGCAATGTCATCTCTTTGTTTGTGCAACCGAGTCATGACCAAAACCCGTATGTCTTCAAGCATCGAGATAAATGGGTTGCATCTGGTATCTATTATTCTCCCATTGAATGCTTCGCAGATGTTGTTATCAATGTTATCGCACTTGAATTCCTTGCTGAAGAACGCCCTACACCAATGCTTCGGGTCTGTTTGGAACAGTGCATCATAATGATCCTTTGTCAATTGAAGCATCTCTTCTTTGGCTATCCTAAAATCAGTCATATTCGTGCTTTTTGCTAGCTGCCAAAATTGCGACTGCAACTTATCTCATTTATAGGTCTTTGCCCAATTTGTGTATACGTGCCACGCAGACATTCGATGTTCAACATAAGGCAACAACTCAGTTATTGCTGGAACCAGTCCCTACAATAATTCAAAATATAAAAAATGTAAGCAAATGACATATTGATTTCAAAAAGCAAACAAGTGACCAAAGGTTTTAAAAAGTAAACATTACCTTTTGTTGGTCGATCATGAACGCCCATCCTGCCCCATTTGTTATCTCCAAATCAGTCATCAATTTTTTGAGGATCTAGGACCAATTGTCCTTGTTCTCTACCTTCATAACAGCCCAAGCCAGGGGAAACATTTGGTTGTTTGCATCTCTTCTGATTGCAGCCAGTAATTCTCCCTTGCACAAGCCTTTCAAAAAACATCCGTTCAATCCTATAATCCGTCTACAACCAGATAAAAATCCCTGTTTGCATGCAGCAAAACAAACATAGAATTTATCGAACTTCATCCCAACATTAGGAAGTGGTCTCTCCACGACCTCTATATAGACCCTACTCCCAGGATTTTGCAGCCTACACTCCCAAGCACAGTCCCACAACTGTCCATATTCACTATTGTACTGACCAATGAGCATCTTCATCACCTTTTGCTTCAATCTTTTACATTGATTCCTGGATATATTGATGCCTACCTGCTCCTTCACTAGCATCTTGAACTAAGTAGTATTCATTTGAGGCATCAACTTAATCAATTCAAAGAAGTGCTTCAACAACCATGCACTTGTTACCATTTTATTCTCAAAATTGATGGAACAAGTATGTTCATCTTGGTAGGCTCTAATCTAGAAATATCCACTTCTCCTAACAAATGTGCCATAGATCTTCCATACACAATTTTGTTATGAACACCTAGCTCTTACAAAGGTCTTAGTGTTTCTAATGAAGTCAATGTTCCTTTGTGCAGCAATGGAGTTCTTCAGTATAACTTCTCTAAATTGCTTCGCATCATGAAATTTCATGCCTACCGACAAAGTAGGAGAGGCAACAGATAGATCATAAGAAGGAAACGTACTTTGGTTTTTCCTTCTATGCACAGGTCCTTCATCTTCTTCAAGCTCATCCTAGGAAGTAGCATTCTCGACGCTTTCTTCATAGTCAGTCTCCTCGCCAGCAGCACCAGCATCTGTAGGGCCTTCGAGTCTATTTGGAACTTCATCGGCTACTTGCCAAGCTAAACTTAATTGTCAAAAAAATCCTTTCGTTGTATTCTTGACTGTAGAAGCTCGACATCGTCGTCATTACTTATAAAATTTTCAGCAGACAACCCTCCATCATCATCATCAGTTGATTCGGCTACTTCCCAATCTAATCCAGAGATTGTGACATCACCTATGTAATCATCACTTTGGTGAACTGCATCTACGCTTCTCTCACGTCCATCATATCTATCATGCCCTCCTTTGACCCTAACCTCAGTACTACCTTGAATACCATCTCCTTCTTGTCATACTTCGGTGCTCTCTCCATCATCATCTTCATCCTCACTTTCACTATTGTACTCAATAAATATTTTTACCTTTTCACCATGAAGATAATGGTATAGAACATCCCTAAAACCATTATTATCTTTTAAGCATCTCAAACCATCTCTTAAGTTTTTCCCAGGAATACAATACAGCAGCTTATGAACTTTACAAGACAAATAAGTCTTTATATCCCTAAGAAATCCTATATAAGATGCCTTCTTTATATCTACAAAGGTGGTGCCCTCATTTCCACCCTCATACTCCCACTCATCCTCCCCAATCACAAATTCCCCATCGTAGCAAACTATGACAACGACATAATTCTTGTCATGAGCCATTAAAGCCCCAAGAACAAGAAAAAGAATCATTAGTTTTTGGGACCACTAGACAATTGCACATGGTAGTCCCCCCAGTCTCATGAACTTTAGTAAATATAGGTCTCCACACTGACAATATACCCCTACATGATAGCTAAAAAAGAGGTTGGCACTTTAATTATTTGCCTTCCATTCCCTTAAAATATTAACAAAAAACAGAGGTCCCCATAACAAGCACAGGTCCCCACAACAATCACAGCCCAAGCAATTTTGTCTACTGCACTAAACTTTCGATGTGAGAGAATGTACATCAACTTAAGCAAATCAAAGCATACTCGACATCAACTTAATCAAATATTAGCCGCCGACTCCTACAAATTCCTTTAGAAGTTTAAACTAAAATTAGAACAACTAAACTTGGAAGCATTTTATGTCGCTAAAGTTAAAGAAAAACAAAGAGAAAATGAAGCACAGACAGATCACTCCAAAGTCTTAGACTATCTTAACCCATAACAAATTTGGACAAGCAGGCAATACCTTTCTCAAAGAAGACTGACACAAGCTGTAGAGCCAATTCCAGGAAATAGCTTCACCAAAACATGCTTTAATACCCTTTCAAGTTTTTATTCTTCTTGCTTAAAATTTTTTCTTAGTTTGTAACTTTACCAATAAAATTCTAGCTATAATTGTTATGTTCTCATTCAGGATTTTGGATTGATAAACATACCCTATACAGCTTCACAAGCAGGGTGGTTCAAGGACATACCCTATACAGCCTCACAAGCAGGGTGGTTCAGGGACTTAATTTCTTCTCGGAGATGCATTAGTCACCTACTTTATTAGAATGCTCTTAAGGAGATGCATAGCCAATGACTCAACAATCAAAGCATACTCTGACATTGGCTTGAAAGAAAAATTCGCGAAAATAATGAGAAATCTGGTCTTTGTGTGTGATGTTAGCAAGTTTCAATTGAAGTGTATCAACACAAATTCAATCGAAACTGTAATAAAATAATCGAGCCCGAATAAAATAATCGAGTGAGCTCTAATTAAATAATTGAGCCCTAATTTCATCACAGGGAAGGGGGAGAAGGGGCCGAACCTGGGCGAGCGACGATGGTGAGCAGTGATGACGACCAATGATGGTGAGCGGTGAGCGGTGACGGCAACCAACAACGGCGACTGACAACGGCGATCGATGACCAGCTTTGGACGTGAATGGCGATGGAGAGAAGGGCCTGAGATCTATTGTGAACGCGAACGGGAAGGAACGGCGTTTAGGTCAGTGCACTCAATGTGGATAGACGACGTCGTTTTTTTTCATCCACGTCGGCTTTTTTTTTAAAAAAAAAAATTTCCATATCAATAAAAGAGGTCGCTGGAAATCGTCGGAAAATGCCACGTATGCAATTTGGCCGGATTTTTGCCGGATTGGTACTCAAGTGATCCATTTTGCTCCGTTTTGGCACTTAAGTGTACCTTTCGTAAGTTATGGCACTTAAGTGTTCCTTTGTGCAAAGTTGTGGCACTCTGGGGGTCCGCACGTCAATTTCCAAGATGATCGGACTATGCGTCTAACTTGTATTCATGCTCCTTTTGTGTACCACAATAGACAAATTCTATGGGATGAACAGCTATGATAACACATTACCTTGGGTATGTGTGGGGGATTTCAATGAAATACTCTACCCCTGGGAAAAGATAGGAAAGAGACAAACAGATTCCTGTCGAATGTTATCCTTTCAAGTTGTCCTCAATGATTGTTCCCTTATGGAATTACCAAGCAAGGGCTGTAAGTTTACCTAGATGAACAACCGCGAGGGAGATGAGTTGGTGAAGGAACGTCTGGATCGGTGATGTGTACGATGGACTAGCAATTATTATTCCCTGCAGCTAAGGTCTTTGCATTGCTTGCTATTGGGTCTGACCACAGCCCATTAATTATCAACTCTTCAGCAACTTATAAAGCACAAAGGAAATCTTTTAATTTTGAAGTTTTCTGGAATGAATATGAAGAATGCCGATAAATTATATCTGTAGCATGGAACTTAGTGAGGGTTCAAGGATCTGGACTAATTTCAAAGTTAAAGCACGTTTCTAAAGCCCTGACTAAGTGGAGCCGATTAAAATTCTCCAGAGGTGATCTTAAAGTAACTTCTCTACAGCAACATCTTCTACAAATCATAAACCAGCAGCATGCTCACTATAATAGAGAGGAAGTAACCAAGATCAGAGGGAAAATAAGGCAGACTTGGCAGCAGGAAGAGTAATACTAGGCTATGCGGTCGAGAATTCAATGGTTAAGGTGGGGCGATAAGACCACAAAATTCTTTCATGCAACCACTCTTCAAAGATGACAAAGAAATAGAATTAGCATGCTTCAAGATGATCGCTAACAATGGATTCGAGATCCTGATACTTTACAAGTTATGGCACACAATTTCTTTTTAGGTTTATATACAACGGTGGGTCATCAAGATTATAGTCCCATAATTCAACAATGCCCATAGGTGGTTGCCATCAAAATGAACGACCAATTGCTGGAAGTGGTTACTTTAGAGGAGATTCACCGGGCTACCTTTCAACTTGGATCTACTAAGGCACCAAGCCCTGATGGTTTCAATGGAATATTTTATCAAACACATTGGGAGGTTATAAAAGACGATCTTGTTCTTCTAGTTCAATTTTTTTTCAAACAGGATGGATGCCATCCAATCTGAACCGCACTATTATAGCTTTGATTCCCAAGACTCCTCATCTAGAGAGAATGGAGCAATATAGACCAATCAGTCTCTGTAACTTTGCATATAAAGTCATTTCGAAGGTAATTGCCAATCGCCTAAAACCTTGGTTACCTAAGCTGATTTCTATGGAACAAACTGCCTTTGTCAGTGGATGACAGATCCAAAACAATATCTTAATCTTTCAAAAAGTTCTTCATCAATTTAAAACCCAAAAGCGGACCAGGAAATTCAATGCAATTCTCAAGACCGACATGCAAAAGGCATATGACAGAGTTGAATGGGATTTCCTTAGGGATTATTTTCTAAAAATGGGCTTCCATCCATTGTAGGTACAATGGGTAATGCAATGCATTACCACCACTTCTTATAGCATTAGGTTTAATGGAGAGCAACTTCCTTTTATCTACCCAACTCGTGGCCTAAGACAATGTGACCTTCTATCTCCATATATATTTATTCATTTAGCGAATGTTCTGTCAACTTTGATCAGCCAAGCAGTCAATATGGGACATATAAAAGGTATAAGATTGAATAGATGGTGTCCTACCCTTTCCCATATGTTTTTTTGCTAATGATGCAATCTTTTTCCTTGATGGCAGCATTCGGGAATGTCAAAACCTTGCTAACATTTTAAATCAGTATTGTGTGGCCATGGGGTAGGCTTTGAATCACAACAAATCCAAACTTATTTTCAGTAGGCATTGTCCTATCACACTATAGGAAAATATGTCTACAGAGTTACGAATACCCGTGCTTCAAAGGTATGGAAATTATCTAGGGAATCCCATCTAACTGGGGTCGCTCCAAAAAGGACATGTTTTCTTGGATTCTAGCGTGAGTTCATTCCAAACTAGAAGGATGGAAAGAAATGTTCATTTCAAAGGGAGGTAAAGAAATTCTTATCAAGTCTGTGATTAAGGCGATTCCACATTATGCTATGTCGGTCTTCACGCTACCTTTGTCTCTTTGTAAAACTATAGAAAAGAGTATCACAAGATTTTGGTGGAAAAATGATTTGAATAGAGCAGGAATACATTAAAAGAAATGAGATATCATCAAGGGCAGTAAGGATAAAGGCGGGCTCAGAGTTTGTGATCTTATTGAATTTAATAGAGCCATGCTTGGAAAGTAACTATGGCGTTTACTACAACATCCTCAAGCTTTATGGAGTCAGCTACTCAAGGGTCTGTATTATCATTCTACAGAATATAAGTTAGCGAACAAAGGAACTCGACCGTCCTAGGTTTGGCAAAGCATTCTTACGGATAGAGATGCTATTCTCCCACATCTTAGATGGTCCATTAGCAATGGGAGTAAAATCAAAATCCGAGAGGACCCATGGCTACCAAGAGGAATTCTTGGTGGACCCGTGATAAGAGAGGAACCACAGCTAGTGGCCGATCTCATAGATCCAATCCACAACAACTAGAACACATCTCTGCTCCATTGTTTTCTGGACGAGCAGACTATTCAAGAGATTCTAACCATCCTAGTTAGACCTCACTATACAAAAGATAAATTAATCTGGCTAGCAACAAAGGATGGTCGACACACAGTGAAGAGCAATTATCATATTTTAACAACAATCTCCAGCAACAACAACAATCACATGGCATCATCCTCTTATCAGACTCCTAGAATACTATGGAGAAAAATCTGGTCAATGCAAACGACTCCCAAAATAAGGACTTTTCTCTGGTCGATCTGTCAAAATGCAGTAGCTTCCAGAGAAAATTTGTTTCGTTGACAAATCATAACCGATCCCTACCGTCAGCTATGTCACCAGCAAACCCTAGAAACTTTAGAGCATCTATTCCTACTCTGTTCATGGACTCGACTAATATGGGCTCATCCACAGATCAACATCGACATACAGTCTCACCAAATCCATCGAATAGACGCATAGTTAGCAACAAAAATTGTATCGACAAACAACTCACCTTCTTTGGAAGTAATAGCCAACGTTTGTTGGCAGATCTGGAAAATGCGGAATGGCTTCATATTCCGCAATCAATGGATAGATCCATCCCTTGCAGTAGAGGTTGCTTTGGCAAAGAGTCGACTTTACCAGATCTCTTCTCCTTCCTCTTCGAGACAAGCTATTGCAAACTAGATCCCTGCCCACCTTTGGCGACCACCCAATTCGGGCACCTTAAAATGTAATATTGATGCATCCTATTAACCAAGGAGTACAGAAGGAGCGATGGCTTCAATATCCATAGATCATCAAGGAAGACTCACCGATATCTATACCAGTAGATTTCCAGTCGCATCAGCTCTAGTTGCGGAGTTCTAGGCCTTCTCTTTCACAATCCAGCATTTGCTACGGCAAGGTCTGCATCAGGCACGGCTCGTGATTGAAATCGACTGTAGTACCGTTGTCGACGCCGTCACAGGTGGGAGATCACCACCATGGGAACTCCGTTCCTTCCTCATGGAAGCTATCGATTTGATCTCCATTTTCCCTAATTTGACAGTGCAGTTGTGTCAAAGAGAAGCCAATGCAGTATCGGACTGGGCCGCTAAGGCCCAGCGAGTAGAAACTTTGGCCCAAAATTGGAATATCTTCCCACCCTACCTTTTGATGGATCTTGTGTATGCTGATGCTCAAGATGTAATATTCTGATTTTATGAATATAATGTTTCCTTTTGACCAAAAAAAAAATGTCATAGTAATATGGTTTCAATCATGTCAATTCCACCGTTTCTAATTTTGGGGATTTAGGCCGCTACCGGTCCGAAGATTGCCTTTATGGGCTGCACAAACTGGACTAAGACCAAATCAAACTCTCCATTTATTTATTTATTTATTTTTGTTTATATATATTTTTCCTTGTTTTTGAATAAAGATTGCCTAAAGTATTGACTAAAAATTAAGTATCAACCGTCCTTCCATCCTCTTAACATGGCGAGTTTCCTTTTTCTAGCGGTAGTTGGTCACTCTCAAGTCTCATCTTGGAGATTTGGTTGCCAACTTGCCGTCCCATAAGCCTATGACCACTATGAGACCGTGCACTCTAGATGGATGTGCGTATGAGAAATAGAAAATAATGTGTGTGTAAATCTTTCCACGTTAGTTTGGCCCAAAAATGCAAATAAACATTTTTTTAAACGGCATTTAATTCGCATGAGAAAATATGGTCACTAGAATGGCTCAAAATTGGATAGACATTTTTTTTGAAAGTACAAAGACCATATAATGAACAAAAGAAAGTAAAGGAAATATTTTAAATTTCAAGTGAGAGCACAAAATTTTGATTGTACTTTACTCCAAACTTACTGTATAGGCCATTTTTTATGATAGCTACTTTGCAATTTTCTCGCGCCAGATTTTTATGGGCTACAAAGAGAATAAGCTTTTCGGACCTAAGTAGATTCTTAAAAGACTCAAGGAGGAACAAGCGGGAAAAAAATATGGAGTCTAGATAAGACTTTTTCTACCCCTTTCGTCTTTTTAATTGAGACCCCGCTTTGTCCTCCGTATTCTTTCTCTATCGGAAAAATAAAGATAGACTTGAAATTAAGGGCTCTCACGATGGAGAAGGTAGACTCCACGTCAAGGTGAGCTTGCTTGCCCTGACTACTGCCAGGTAGGCTGGTGTAGTAGTCACCCGCACTTGAGGTGAGTGAGGATGGATGAAAGGCCTACTACAGAGCTTGCACCCCTCACAGTGCTGCTAACAATAGCATAATGGATGCCATTATGTGCTGTTGAATTCGGGAAAGAGTCGGTGTTGGCTGGGTCCACCTTCATGTGGGGCCCAGCTAACATAAAACACAAGAAAAGAAAAACAAAAGAGAAGAAAGGTCAAAAGGCAAGTAAAAAGAAAGACAAGTGGTTGGTCAAATTAGGGTGAGCCAAAGGAGAGAGAAAAACAGAGGGAGAAGGGCCCTGTCTCACCGAGAGCAAGCAAAGAAGAAAAGAAAGAGGGCTGAATCTTTCGGGTCCCATTTGATGGCCAAATATTGACAGAATCAGTTCACATTTGAGTATGTTGTTCATATAAGATCGAGGGTTATGAGTTGATGGTACCACCTTCGGATTCTCTGATTGCGATTAGGGTTTTGTAGCCCTGTCCACATTTGTAATGAGAAAATGAGCTTGTATTATGGATATTAAGCCTCTAGTGTGTGACTAGAAAGACTACTTCGTTTATCCTACTGTTCTTAGTGATTAGTGAAAGTTTTTGGGTGGTTCGTAATTTTTCCCGCGTTGGGTTTCCACATTAAATCGTTGGTGTTATTGTTGGCTTTATTTCTTTATCAATTTAGTGTTATATTGCATTCCAAGGTTATAGTGGCTGGTCACTTTTGGGCTAAGTTGATTTTGGTTGATTTAGTTTTGGGGGAGAAATTGATTTTGGATTGTGTTTAGCTTGTAGTGAATTGTTATCCCGGGTTCCCCTAATAGTTGGCAAATGAAAAATTCCATCGGTAGCAAAAGTTGGCAGAGTACTTGCTTGTTTGTCACAGTTGGTAATTTACATTCACGAGATAATTTCTTAAAAAATCAGTTGAAAATGGTTATATGATTATGTCGAATTCTAATTTTACGCTAGATGCAGGGATACCTTTTATTCCGATTGGTAAGCGAGAGTTTCATTGATCGATATACAGAACCTGTCTATATAATTGTTGAAAAATAATAATGAAGAGAGGAAATAACAAAAATAATCTTTTTCATGTTTAATAACTGAATCTAAGTGGAAATCTTCATGGACGTCCGTGTCTGAACAGCACTTTATCCCAAAATCGATAATAAGCAAATCTCCATGATTTGATATATATATTAACGGACCACAAAATACCCAAAAGCCAGCAACGAATCCAAGCGGTATGCCCATGTAAAATGACTTCTCGCTATCATCATTGTTGCCATCACCACCGGCTTCTTCCATCTCATAGCAAATTTTGTTGAGTGAAAGCCCGCAGAGTCCAAGGTTTCCCTCAAAGGAACTTTCGGAAAACGTGAGAAAGTGTCCGCTGTCCGGGATGCTTCCCACAAGTTGATTATTCGAGAGGTTCAGGAACGAAAGGAAATCAAGATTCGCAAGTTGAGCTGGTATGGTTCCATTAAGGTAGTTCCATGACAAGTCCAATGACTCTAGCTGATCTAGATTCCCTAAAACAGCAGGAATTAAACCTGAGATGGCATTATATGATAAGTTGAGGAAATAAAGTGCTTTGAAATATGTCTGGTATTGGACCCTCCAATCTATTGTCCGCAAAGTCAATTGACGTGAAAACAGTCAGAATCTTGACGAGTTCAAGCTGCCGGGCCTTTCAACGTTACCTTCATTGTATCTTGATAGTTGAGTGGAACTATATAATCGACCTCGCTGTCATGGGGGAGTTGATACTGCAGGTAATTGAAGTCTACATTGGCCTTCATAGCATCCCAAGATGCGAGGAGATTTGAAGGCAGTGTGCCGTTGAAATCGTTTGAAGACAAGTCAATGATTTGAAGCATTTGCCACATGTTGGAACTTTGTGGACATTCAATTTCCCCACGCAATTTGTTAGATCGTAACACAAGGACGCGGAGACTAGATATAGCCTTGAAATGGCATGGAAATGTCCCTTGTATCTGATTGTCCCCAATGTTCACAACCTCCAACGTCATGCAATTTGCCAATGACATCGGAATCCACCCCTGCAATAAATTCTCGCTGAAATCCAAAGTCTTCAAACCACATGTTGCTGGAATGCTTTGGGGAATATCACCATTCAATTGGTTATTCCGCAGATTCAATACCTTGAGGAACTCCATTATTAAACACTCAGGTATAGTTCCATTCAAATGGTTAAATGATAAGTTGAGCACTTCAAGATTCTCAGCTTTGCAAATTGACTTCGGGATGGACCCATGAAAAGTGTTTTGCGAAAGGGAGAAGAACATTGTGTCTAATAGGTAGTCACCGATGTCATCCGGAATAACAAAATTAATTTTGTTACCCGAGAAATCCAAGTAGACACCATATGGCGGTAAGGGCAGCATATTTCCCCGGAGCATGTTCGAATGGAGGTCAACAACAGCCAGAGCAGAGGTGAGATTTGGCATAGGTGTTTCCAAATCATCAATGAAGTTAGAGGAAACATTTAGATATATAAGATCTTCGAGTGTCCATATCCATCTCGGTATATGCCCTTTAATATAATTGTGGGAGAGGTCGAGGAAGGCCAATTTGGACTGGTTGGCCAAAAACTGAGGTAATGTGCTCAATTGGCAGGAAGCCAATTTAAAAGTTTTAAATTCAGGGAATGAAGACGCCTGGGAAGCAGTATTTGTGGCATAAATGGAAAAACTATTGTAAGAAAGATCCAGATAAGAAAGATTTCTCAGCTGCTGAGCCAAATTAATATGGAACGAGTCACTGAAATTATTGGAAGAAAGTGAGAGGTACTTGAGCCCTCGGAATTCCCATACAGACTTTGGTAGTTCTCCTCCTAAATTGTTGTTGCTCAAATCAAGCATATCCAGTTTGTGTGGTGTAGCATTAGAAAATTCATTCACTTGACCAGAAAATTGGTTGTTGGAAAGTTGAAGCTTCTGAATCAATGGAAGTGCGAACAGAGATGAAGGAATATTTCCTTTCAGTAAATTGAATCGCAGATCGAGAATAAGAAGACTCAAGAGATATTTCCATTCGGTCAAATTAATCGGACCAGTTAGACTATTGTGGGACAAAGTGATTTGTGTCAGATTCTTGGACTTGCTGAGTGATGGAATTGAACCAGTAAAATTGTTTAATGAGAAGTCCAGATAAGCCAGTTGTGAAAGATTGGTGAAAGAGCTTGGGATATTTCCATCGAAGCTGCAATTCACCAACTCTATTTGTGACAGATTTCTGAGATTACCAATTGATTCTGGGAGCCTCCCGGAAATATTCGTGAAACTAAGAACCAGTCTCTGAAGAGAACCATTCTCTGGAAATCGAGGCAAAGAACCCTGAAGGAGTTCGTTGAATGATAGGTCAATGGTCTGAAGTGTTTGTACCTGGAGGATTTTTTGAGGAAATTCTCCCTGCAGGCCACAATTATCGAGATCCAGAGTAGTTAAATTGTAGAAGTGGGCAAAGAACTCTGGGATAGTGGTTGACAGATTATTGCCGCCCAGTTTAATCACTGACAGAGAACCAAGATTCACGAGGGAAGAGCAAGACTCAATGGGACCTGACAAATAACAATTCTTCATGCTCAACACTTGAAGTTTTGGCAGTGAAGAAGACAAGGCTTTGCACAATTCATTGCTTGTAGCAGATATGTTCACTTCATCAAGGTACAACTCCCTCAGCTCTCTAAGATTCCCAACAAGCATCTTTAGATTCGGATTCTCAAGAATCAGCGAAGTGGGCCCGGGGAAATAAATCAGGGATGCAGATACATCAAGAATAACCAACCTCGTCAAACGTGATATTCCAATTGGAACCTGTCCAGTGAAGCCCGCATGTGAAAGATTCAGGTACACCAAATTGGTGAGATTACTGAACTCAGATGGGATCTCCAGAGACTGGAAGCGGTTGAAGGCCAAATTCAGCCTCCGGAGATACTTGAGTCTGAAAAGACTCGATGAATTGTTAAGTCCACCAGCAATACTCTCGTTGCTCAGATCAAGACCCGTAACTTGGCCCCCTTAGCAGGTCACGCCATCCCAAGAATCATTGCTTTGATTCCATCTGACCAATTTCGAGGACAAAGAAGCATTGAAGTTGAGGCTAATCTTCAATTCCAGCAGCAGCGATTTCTGATCGCCGGCGAGACACTGCCCCGAAACCAAAATCCTGCCTATGCTGAAGGGGTTGGTTTGCGGGAGGATTAAGACGAGCCATAGGAGGAGCCAAATCCTCATTTGTTTCGAGCAGATCAGGAGACTCTCCTGCAATTGAGAGAACCAGATGCTCTGAGTTCAAGAATTCGAAAGCCCATGAACATGACGACCTTCGAGAGAGGGATCTGCTGCGAAACGGGCAGCTCAAGAACACAGTTGCAGGTAGGAGGAGGAGGAGGAGGAGGAGGAGGAGAACAGGGGACGGTTCAGAGTGGGTACACGAGGAACAGTCAAAGTAAGCGCCTGCCGGAGGGGACGACTTTGTCAAATGTATACGTTGGTTGGAGGACTGATGATGCCACTTTCAAAAATTCCTAGTAAAAATCAGCGACATTGCGCAACAATTGACATTCTTTTTTATCCTAATTTTCCAATCAAAACAAAAGACCATATTTATGTTTTCTAGGAAAAAAGGAAAAATAAAAGAAATTTGCCTAAGATATTGAAATTAGAACTTGACATCCCTTGAAAATGCTTTTGGCTCACCTTATTTAAGGTCATAAAACCAATGGCATCATGTGGTCAATGTTGTCTTTGCATGCGAACATTAATAATGCAGAGATAGGTTAAAAGCAAACAATATAGATATTATATCTAACTATTTTATTAAATATATTCAAGAAGATAAATAATATGATTTACTTATATTTGAGTTTTATTTGTAAAATTTTATAAGATTGTGAAAGAAGCAATATATATATTAACTCTAGAATCATGTCAATTTTAGGATTTCACCTTTCATACACAACATGATAGTTGACTGTATTGGGGTCAAGCAGCACTTGAAAAACATTGAACTTACTCTGATTAAGCCTCAAACCAAAGTACACGCAATAGCCACCCCCCCCCCCAACAAAAAAAAGCCACACGCAGTAGCATTTTATCTTGACTAGAGAATGCAAAATTATTGTTGCGGTGTTGGGTCTCTCAGGGGACTTCCAAGTTCCCATTTTTGAATAAAATGTAACTGCAGTAGGTACGAAATGTTGGCAATAAATTTGAAATGTCGATGATAACAAACTCAATAGTAGATTATCACTTGTTTTTTCTTTCTGCAAGTGACTATGTAAATGTTTGTAAGTTACCAATAAAATTAAAGTTTTATCATTCACGAACTTAGCAGTAAATTGCCACTTATTTTAGTTTCTACAAATAGACGCATGACTTTTTGTAGATTGTCAATTGAAATAACATTTCTATCTTCCACACAACCCAATAGCAATTACCACTTATTTTTTAGATTTTACTAGTAGACACGTAAGTAACTGCTTGTATGTTACCAATTAGATAATAATTTTATCGTCCACAAATCAAATTGTGAAATTAGCACTTTTTTTTTTTTTTTACAAGAAGGCGCATAACTATTTGTAAATTGTCAATGAAATAACTATTTTACCATCCACAAGCTCAATAGTAAATATGTAGCGTAGGTGGTAAGTTATTAGGACATTGACAATCATAAGTTTGCACAAACAAGTCAATTTACTTAATCAATAGGTAGCAAGTTGGACGATGAACCACCATTATATAAAATTTATGGATGGTGCTACAGGTTTATTATTGAATGGAAACTATTATGTATGGGCCGAACAGAATATTATACATTTCGTCATGATTTTTAGACGATTCATCACGACCAAGAATAGAGTACATGGTTTCCGTGGCATTTTCTTCGGTCCTACTGTATAGGGCAATTTATTTGATAGCCACTTTGCAATCTTCTCTTGTTTAATATTTTCTGGGCTACAAATAGGATCATGTTTTGGACAATTTCGGCCGTCAAACACAATATGGAACGGTATTCCATAATGTCGAAATTTTGTAAGAGTTTGCCATTGTAAAACCCCGATGGTAGCAAAAATGGACCGATGACTTGCTTGGTCTGTACGTTAGTAACGTACAATCACTTATTCTTCTTCTTTAAAGTACCAGCTTTATTTGATTCCTTGAAGTTAATTATAATTCTATAATTTACCAAAATTTATTTTCTTAAGCCACTAGCATGTTAGTCTCTTTTGGTAATGTTTCAATTTTTTAATTTTTCTGTTCTTTCATTCCTTGGAATAGAATAAGAATAGAAATTCGTTTAATAAAGTTAGTTTTTTTTTTTGGTGAAAAGGTAAGTACGTTTAATAAAGTTAGTTAATTTTTTCTATTTCCTAAAATAGAAAAGTGGTTAGAAAATAGATTTGAAACAGAACAATAAGTTAAAAAAAAATTACTTCTTGTTCTTGAGAACAATTTTTGGAATAAGCCATTTTCTTTCTTTTCTTTTTTTTATTTTCCATTTTCTTCTTCCTTCTCTACTAACCGGTCGCTGTCACCTGCCACTAGTTGCTAGCAGCCGCCGCTGATCGTTGGTCTTTGGTCGCCAGTTGTTGGTCGCCAGTCGCTAGTTGTCGATCACCAGTCACCAATGCCACCACTAGAAGAAGAGAGGAAAAAATGAAAAATCTCAAAAAAAAATTAAAAGAAATTTTATGTCATAAAAAAATTTGTAGATCGTACCAAACACATTATTATTCTTTTTCTATTCTGGGAATGGAAATTTTATACAGATTACCAAATGCATTCTTTTACTCAGAAACTACTCTTGGAAATGGAAATAGAAAAAGACTATTCTTGAAAAAAAATTATTCCCAGAAACAGAAATGTTATTAAACGTACCCTTAAAGTTACAAATTTTCAAAACAAAACTACCAACCTTAATTTGAGTCGCTTAGCAACAATTTTTTTTTTTTCCGATTTACCAACCATTACGATAGTTCATGAAATTTTGTTAAGTCAAATACAAACATGATAAACTTACCTCATAAGAGTTTATTATTCTTCTATAAGAGTTTAGTCGCGTGTAGATTGTAGGTTACTGAGACAGTTGTTGATTACTAAATAATCAAATAAATGTCGGTAATTAGTTAAATAAAGTTAATAATTTCAGAAAAAAAAAGGTTTATAAGTTTAAATTCCACTGATAAATTATTGTAATTACCAGAATAGTTGGTAATTTTGAAAAGAGTTGATAATTTCTCTTATATTAAACTAAAAGGAAGAAAAAGGAAAAAAAGACAAAAATAAAACGCTGGAAAATGGCCCTTATCTTCACTTAGAGGTATAAAGGATAGTATAAAGGAAAATAAAAAGAGGGGAAAATCTGGAAAGGTTTAAAATTAAAAGAAAGAAAATAAAAAGCGAACTGTAGGCGCAGGGAATTGATCTATCTGGAACATTGTACGCCGGACAAGTACCATGGCCCACCTCTACCGGTCCAAAGGATTATAACCGTACTTTCTCTCCCTTGTCCGACCTTCACCATACATAATGGAAACGCGTGTTGGTTGGTTAAAGGAGCATCGACGTTTCACCCATTACAAATTCTAATACTTTTCTCTTTTTGTATTGCATATTGATATAGTTGAAGGATTTCTTCCTTCTTTTTTGTTTAGTAGTGAGTTTTGCTATGTTAAGAGTGGTTTGATACAATTTTTTAAGCTTTTATTATTTATTATTTTTATTTTTTTGGATTGAGTTAGTCAAGTGCCCAATTAGCTTCCAATAAGACTAGAAACCAAGAGCACAAGGAGAGGAGCAAACTCTCTTCCTATCTAAAACAAAACCAGATTGTTAGATTTTTAATGTAATTAAATTGTCAAAATCTTACATCAACCAGAAGGGATCCTATTGAGTGATACACAAATAAAAATTAACCCTCCAATGAGCACCACATTGCTCTAGCTAATAAAAAAGATCTATCTTCTCTTTCGGTGCAAGATTTGGACAATGTAACATGAAAACTAGTTATCCTAATATTGACAAGTGCTAAAGAAACATCATTAAGTTGACATCTCTTTTTTAGACAACCTTAATTAAACTGAATGGAAATCCAACTTGATTGTGGCACGCTAAACTAAACCACCCAATGGTGCTCTACTCCTAAATGTTCGACTCGAGCGCTCACGGCTGCCTAGACATTTGACAATGACTTTGCTCGTCGATGATGCTCGCAATTGAAAGAAAACTTAACATGTCTATGGTATAGAGGTGTTGCAAATTGGAGCATTAATGGCACCGTAAAAAACTCTATTTTGTGTTTTTTTCTCATTCACAATTGAAAAGGACAACAAAAATAAATTAGAAAAAATAAAATACAAAAGAAACTAAGACCAAAACCAACAAACCAACAGTAGTTTGATTTTGACGAAGTAGCAGAACCAATGACCACGATCAAGAGAGATGCACAAACAAGTGAAGCTAGAGAAAAGGAAGCTCGACTTTCGGTAGCCTTCACTAGCTCAATGATGTTTTCGATATGACTAATGATTCCTTAGCAGCCAATCGAAATTAGCGGACCATATTTTTCATACAACATGACAGTTGACTTGAAAGCGATAGTAATCACTAGTCAAACCAATGATGCAGTGAACCAATCAAACTAGGTCCAACCTTAAGCCCATGAAATGGGCTGGAATTTGAAAACCTTTCGGGATTGAAATTTTCAAACCCAAAATTTCCGTGCACCTTCTAAAGAGTAAGAGCTGGGAAGATAACACCTTTGGTCCAATTTGGTGGGCACGTGTGTGAAGAATCTTTATTTTGTCTGAAGTTGAAGAACTTTTCTGATTGAAGGACTTTCCGACAATAGACAATAACAGAGAGGAAAAACAATTGAACTTATTCCAATAAAGCATGACGACCAACTATGTGCAATAGCTTTCAGTTGACTTGACTAGAGAATGCAAAATTGTCGTTTAAGTGAGGTCCCCGATTCGGCAATTTATAAAATTCCGTTCCTGAATAGAACAAGCACATGCGTAAAGAATTTTTATTTTATCCAAACGTAAAGAATGTTTCAAATTGATAGACTTTCCGACAGTAGACAATTATGGAAAGAAAAGACAATTGAACTTACTCCAATAAAACATAATGACCAAACTTCACGCAATAGCTAGAGAATGCTAAATTGTTGTTTAAGTGAGCTCCCTGGTTCAGCAATTTATAAAATGCAGTCAACTAGGTCCAACTTCAAGCTTGTGAATTGAGCAAGAATTTGAAAACCTTTTGGAATTGGAATTTTCAAACCGAAAATTTCCATGCACCTTCTTAGAAAAAGCTGGGAAGGCCTTTGGTCCAGTTTGGCGGCTAGTACACTGCAGTGCACACCTTCTTAGAAAATTATGGAGAGGAAAAACATTGAACTTACTAACTACAATCAAGCATAACGACTAGTTGTTTTCAATCGACTCGACTAGGAATGCAAAATTGTCCTTTTAGCACAGCTCCTCAATTCGGTGATTTATAAAATTCTGTTGACGAATAAAATAGAAATTTTTCCGTGGACTGTAATTATGTAATGTTGATAATAAATTCAAAATACTGATGGTAAGTAAAAAGCTATCAATAGTTTATTGATTAGCTCATTTGTAATTAGCGATGGAATGACAATTTTACCATCGATAGACTCAATATTATATTTCCACTTTCTTTTTTTGATTTTACAAATGGACGCGTAAGTATATGTTGCCAATGAAATAACAATTTTATCGTCCACAAATCTAATAGTTGATTGACACTAACTTTTATATTTTACAAGTGGGTGCATAATTGTTAAGTCACCAATTAAATAACAATTTTACAATCCACAAACTCAATATTAGAAAACCATTTACCGTGATGAGATTTAGTTTAAGTGGTAAATATATAACTAGAACATTGACAATTATAATGCACTAATATACAGAATCATCAATATACACTGTTATTTGAAATTTCATGAATGGTATTACAAATTTAATATTGAAAGGAAAATTATTCTATTTGGGCTAGACGTAAGGTTAAACACTTGTTTGTGATTATAAAATGACTCATCATCGTCGAGAAACAAGAAAACAGCCGCCCTTCCCTTGTCTTGATGTAGCAAATATCCTCTTGGAGGGGTAGTCGCAAGCTCGAAAAGCAAATGAATGATTTTAAAGTTGCATTTGTTCCATAGAAAACACAAAATTTAGAATACATTTTTTCGAGAAATAATCTTTTGTGTTGCTTACAAAAATAAATAAACAAAATATATTTCCATCACAAACGAAAATAGTTAGGCATAGCTTGCTATCGATCATAAAAACATTTTCTGTTGATTAACTTTTCTAATTGATATAACCAATAATTTTTCAAAAAAATACATTTCACATCTTGAATTTATCTTAAAACAAATGCATCTTGAATTTCAAACAATATTACAGGCTCCGACGCCATTTTCCTTTTGTGCTACTTTACAGGGCATTGTTTGTGATAGTTACGTTGCAATTTTCTCTTGTTTTCTGGGCTACAAAGAGGAAAAAGTTTTTGGACACCATCGCAACGCTCATGAGCGCAGTTGAAAACTTGGCTGAAACTGCTTTTAATCGTCACCGACAAGCCCATCCCCCTCGTTGCACACACACACTCTCTCTCAGTCGAGGTATTGCTCGCGGCCGTGAGAACTCCCGTGGCACGAGCCTGAAGTTCAGGGTGCCTGCGCAGCCCTCTGGGATAGAGCTCACATCCATTGAAGCTCTGCCCGAACAGCTCATGGGCATCCATGGCTGCAGCCATAGGACCCAATCTGGTCCACTGGTTGGGGTCGTCCAACCTCGATCTGGACCAGATTCCAGGCAGTAACCATCGCTGGGCTCATACTTGGGGCTTTGGGTGACACTCACGAATGACTCTTCAAGAGACGATCTTAGGCAATGATATGAGGAAGATGATTCTATAATTCAACCATTTTCAATATTTTCATTGGCACTTAACAGTTTTTTCATCCCTTAAAACTTCGGTTTACTTTCCAACATATTTTGGCCAAAAACATTTTAGTTTTTAATTTGTTATTTTTTTTATCAATTTTAAGAACAAATTAAAGCGCGAGCATCATCCGCTATGAAAAAGATAATGATGATCACTTTCCCTTGTCCCATCACAGTAACATTTGGTGAGGTCGTCAGTAACTTTTTTTTGGGACATTTGGTGAGGTCATTTTTATCCCCTGGAAATACGTACATTATCTTTCTTGGGATTTAGCCTGACATTTAAATTAGAAGTAAGAAATTTTATGTGCTTAAGTGAAATTATTTTTATAAACAATTATTACTTTTCATTTAAAGTTACCAGACGGGAGAGTACAAATCTGACTTCCAAGCCTTCAACAATCTCGGGAAGGAAAATATCGGCCAAGACTTTTTAACTGTTCAACAATAGAAATTGATCAAGTGAACAGTGACAGATTAGTATGAGACCAATGGTTCAGTTGAATTTTACTATTATATTGCATGATTTACAGCTGACAATAGCCCATCACAAGCATCTTTTGCTAAGGATTATTAACTCGCTCTCTTATCTCCATACACAAAACAATAGCAAGCTCTATCTACTAACTACAAACAGGTGACAGGAGGATGATGAGTGAATTTGTCACCTTTGCTCAGCCTATAAAGCCAAAAACCACAGCTCCTATACATAACCCTCAGTTGCTGCCAAGTGCTGCCGAGAGACTCTGGCCACTAATCCAAAAGGAAATCTAGCTCGTTGGGTAGAGTAACTCTTTTTCGCAGTAGGGACTCGATCGTCGGGCATTTCCTCTTTCTTCCACCTTTGGACCTAGATTGAAATTGCTCATCTAACTCCTCAAAATCACCCTGAACCCAAGAAGCCAAATTGCTAGGAATGAGAATCATCCAACTCTCATGTGGTAAAAAGCTGGATTTCAACAGCAGTAAAATTGAACTTCAATATTTGAGAGAACAAGAGAATGGGGCTCACTGAAGTGTAAACATGGCAACCAGTTTTCTCATGATGGTCTCTCACGTGCTTATATGCAAACTTCTTGCCACAATCCTTATGGTCACAAACAAATGGCCTCACCCCAAGATGAACAGCCTTCACATGCTAACCTAAATTTGATTTCTGTCAACAAGAAAATAATCAGCTAATGTACACTTAGCAGGCTCACGATATATGAGCTCATGCTTCAAAGTTCCAGAAGATTATAAATCCATAACCAGCCAGAATCTACTTAGTAGGTGACTGCATCTTACTGTTGAAAAAATGCGGAGACAACCCTCAACTTCACATCTGAATGCTTCTGAATCAGCCGAATTTTTCTTCTCATGTGTGAGGAGATGCCGTTGGATATTCTTCCTCGATTGCTTAGTCCCACATATGTCGCGATTGACTAATTGATGAGCCGACTGCATGTGGTCCTTCAGATAATCAACATTGCTGAAGTATTTCATGCACTCACAACAGAAAGCCTCCACAGTCTCTAGTTTGACTGCAGCAGTTGAAATCACATTATTATCAACTAGCATGTTAAACAGTTCATAGATATCATTCGGCTTCACCAAGACACCTTCATAATTAAGTGACTCACCATGAGAATCCTCATGCTTTTGCAACTTCGATGCAAACTTGAAAACCTTTCCACACCCAACCTCCAGACAAACATGCTGCTTCAGACTCTTACATTCACTAGACATTGATGGTTCCTCATCATTGTGAATTTCATTCAAGTGCCTCTTCATGTTCCCTTGATATGCAAATGACTTATCGCAACCATCAACAGGACAGCTGAAAATCTTGCCTTTATGCTTAAGAAAGTGACAAGCCAAATGGTCTTTTCTCCTATAGCTGGCAGAGCAATCCTCTATAGAACACTTGAAAGGCGTCTGCAAATGAATTTAGCATATTGACAAATAGATACAAAGCATACCAAATCTCTAGACATCAACAGGAAAAGAAAAAAAAAGGAGAATGATGCTTCAAACCCAAAGATACAACATGCGTGACCGAGGCTGACTTGATGGATCTTCTCAGGTGGTCCCCCAACCTGATACTAGTCCAATCAAGATACAAGATTGCAGCCTCTTGCATTTTGGAGTTCTTTTCAACAGGATCCAATGCTTCATGCCATTATCATATCATAATCAGATGAGCCAACATACTTTATCCTGCAAGGTCTTGATTTCAGTATAGGCAAACTCGCAGTAGACAAATGGAAAGGAACAATATCAAAACTTTTTTTATCATAAAATATCTCCCTATGAGACTAGAACACACTAAAAGATTGATGCTTTTTCAATGGTGCTTCCATTTCATGATGCTCCACAAGATTACAGCACTATATTTATGGGTAATCACCATTCGACGGCCCAGAAAATCATGTACATCCCCAACGATAATATCCAAATTGCTGTTTCTGACGACTCATTAGAAGTTACAAATGTGAAAATTTTGATAGCAAAGACCACAACCGAGCATTGTGCATCAAAACCAATCTGCTCAACAAGACCGGTGCGACCGTGATCAGAACCTTTCCACTTTACAAACTGTACCTCACAGTCGACCACCTCCATGACAGGTGTAATCTAATCGAAACTTGACTAAAATTTTCAAAGAACTTGCTTTCATGTTGCAGCATCAATAACAAAACGAGAACTCAACATACCTCGAGCGAATGGCCCTGCATATGCTGCCTCAAGTACGCGGGTTTCTTAAAAGTGGCGCCGCATTCTTCGCTGGTATTATTAGCCTTCGCTCCCTCCTTCCCCTCGACCCCTTGAACCATTGCCGCTTCCACCTCATCCTAATAAAGACCGAAGCAACACGAAAACCACTTCACATCGGTCCCCATCGCGGCGTACATTCGAACCCGAGCATATTCCACAAACGCAAAACCATCAATTGCCGATCGAACTAATCAAATCGTAGCGCCAGAACTCGCGGCCCAAAACGAACCGAGCTGCATGGGAACCATCGGAAGGCAATGAAGGGAAGAGAACTCAACTCGTGGCGCGACTGGATGTGAGAAGTGACGAGGGACTTCCTGGACCTGCAGATCCCGCAGTGCTCGCGGTAGTAAAGCCACCAACTGGAAGAGACGCTTGGATCGGTGTTGTTCTGGGCCTAACTTGACTGGGTTCAAAGCTATGATCAGTTTGGGCCCAAATTAGGCCCGGCCCGGTAAGCTTTCCATCCAACGAAATTAGATCTGCGAACAGGTAGCTGCTTACTTCGCGATTGTTGCGTACATTATTAGATACGAGCATGAAGATGTATAGAGAGTTACCGCGAGGTTTCGTCGCAGAGATTGCAGAGGTAGATTTTCACGATGGACTTGGAGGTTGACGACAGTTTGGAAGCACGAGGTAACAAGAAGTTCTGGCACGAGGTACATTATTTTTGTTTTCTTTCATTCACTGATATTTGTCCTTCTTGACCTTTTCCTCTTGCAGATCAAGAAGCACCAGATCATACTCAAACACTACATGAGTTTCAAAGCTACGATTTGGGCTCAAGACACCCAGACTCCAGGCTGCACATAGACAAACTTAGCCATCGATCGTTTGTATTCTTACACAAACAACTGAGATTGGTCACAATCTCCAGCCTCCGCCTTTAACCGTTATAATCCACCATGACTCGTACATGGACTCGCAAGGAAACCAAGCGTGAGAGACTAACACGGTAGAAGCCTCGGTCAATAATGTCATCAGAGCTGAAGGTCGAGAACAATAACTCCAGATCATATACTCATCGCCCACTACCATGGAAATCACCGGCAACGTAGCACAGAACGAAGAATTATAATGGTTAAGAAATGTATTCGGCCATTGTGAAAACATCAGAACTCATGCTTAAATGACTTGAAAATCAATTAATATCACTTAATCTATGTCAGCATACTTTCGGATTCTGAAAAGGACGAAACTAATATGCATTGAAACCTAATAAACATTTTGTCGAACAGATTGCAGTCAACTGATTGAGGAGCAGATTTTTGCGATTTCAAACTCGTATTTGTGACCTTACGCAAACGAATTTAACATGTGAAGTTCAAAATCAAATACATGATCTCTAATCCAAGAAAAATCGAAACAACATTCGCTTCACCTTCGCCAGAATCACAGCATTATAGAGAATCGGAGATTACCTTATCAATGGAGCCAAGCTAAGTCGCTGTCGGCAGTCCGATCAGCTAAGGGAGCTCTCATGATCGTCGTCGTCGGTTAAAATGAAGACCGGTAGATGAGATTTAAGCGAGTTTCGGCCAATTCAATCTTTGCGGCCACGAAACAGAATTGAACAAGGGGCTTCCCGGGAGGCGGCCGTCCGGCGATGGCGACGTCGCCTGGGGCGGTGATGAGCTAGAAATGAGAAAGAAGTCTCTGAAAATCGATTCCTGAGGGAAATCCGAAATGGGCTCCGATTTGGAAATCGAGGAGCGAAAGTTTATGGGTCAAGCGAGCCCACACGTTGATTGAAGTCTTATGGGTCACATTCATGAGCAAATGGGTATGGGCTTGAGTTGATGGGTTTGGATCAAGCTATTGGGCCAAATTTAAATTCAATGGTCGAATGGGCTTCAAAATGATCTTTCTCTTCCTCTGTCTTTTCTTATTCTTTCTATTATTATATATTTTCTTATTTTTCAGATTTATTTATCCTATATGTATATGTGCATATACGATTTTGTCGACGAAAAAAAGATTCCATGTTAGTAGCACTTGAGAGCTATAACTTTTTTTTGATTATTTGAATGTCATATAAATTTTTAATCAATTACTTGAGTGTTAAAATATTTTAAAAACAATCAATATAAGTGTCATGCCACATTAGATTTTTTGCACTTGGATATACATTTGGAAATTTATGGTACTAAAGTGGATGAAAAAAATTTGACACTCAAGTGAGCATTGTACAATGATATTTGTGGTGTGTATATCCCCAATCTAATAGTAGATTAGCTCTTGTTTTAATAATTCACAAGTGGACACATAACTATATGAAAGTTACAAATGAAATATCAATTCTACCATACCCAATAGTAGATTACCACAACTCATACCATGATTTAGTTTTATGTAGTAATTATAGAACATAATCGGTTAGTTATTAGACCATTAATTCACAAGTGGACACATAACTATATGAAAGTTACAAATGAAATATCAATTCACCATACTTAATAGTAGATTACCACCAATTTACCATGATTTTTTTAATAGAACATGATTTTAGTGTCATTAATTGTACTTTTTTCTCACTTTGAGTATCATGAATTTTGAGTTTCATAGATAAAATATATTCCTTACAAAGTATCATGCCATGTTAGATTTCCAATGCTTAGGTGGACGTTCTAAAAAAATTTATGACACTCAAGTGATTAATAAAAAGTTATAGCACTAAAGTAACCGTTACACAAAAATTATGATACTTATATTGTAATTATCCCAAAGTAAATCACTAACATTGTTGCAAAATCAAGTCAATATGCATTAGCAGTAGGTAGGAGTTGCGCAATGTATTGATGAATGAGCGCAATATTTTTGGAATCAGCGTGCGACCAATATATTGTTGGAAAGTACGATCAAAGATGATTGTTTTAGTGCCTAAAAACTTAACTCTTTGGATCAAAGAATTCACGAATTGTTCATGTAGAGTCCAATAGTGATGTCCAATCCTCCAATCCCAATGTCCACACTCACGGTTGTGGTGTTCTCGATGTCAATGTTCATTGAAAGTACGCTTTTTAATCCCTTACATTTAAGAGTTGCTGAATTGATTTTACATTAGAAAAACAGATGGGATAAGCGGACTCTCCATCAACTATTTGATGAGCAGATTATGAATGACATCCTATCAGTACCCTTAAATGCTCAAACTCTACAGGACAATTTGGTATGGACTATTACAAAATGATGGATTTTTACCGTGAAGAGTGCATATAATTGGATGTGAGCACAAAGGAAAAATCACTCAATATCACAAGCATTATCATCATTCCAGCTACTCCGCAACTTATGGAACCAAATTTGGCAATTAAAGAACCCCCGAAAAAAAAAAAGTCAGAATTGTCCTGTGGGGCATTTACCAAAACACCCTGCCACTAACGACAACTTGCTTAGGTGAAGAATATTACTTCACTTGGGGTAGGGGTGTAAACGGAGAATCGTACTGTGGGGCATTTACCAAAACGCCCTGTCACTAACGACAACTTGCTTAGGTGAAGAATATTACCTGACTTGGGGTGCCCATCCTATCACCATGAAGTTGAGATAATGGAGCACCTCCTTCTACGTTGCCCTTAGACTACTTCCGTTTAGACAAACCTTGTCATCCAAATCCATATTTTGAGTTATAGTGTCTCACAAATAGAAGGTTGGTTGTGTAATCTTCTCAAACAACAAAACCACTCACCTCCCTTTGACACAATCGCAGCTACTTTGCTGGTGTATCTGGAAGGCGAGAAACAACTTTGTATTCTGGCTTCAAACAAATCCAAAAGCCTCAGTTGACTCAACCCTCAATAAAATCAGCAACTTCAGAAAATGGAAACCCCAAGAAACAATTTCCAACTCGATGAACAGGACTTATCTCATGCTTGGCTCCCACTAAGGCAGAATACTCTGAAGATGAACACTGATGCTTCTTACATGATGGGGTCTCTAACGGAAACAGTTCCATGCTTGATCTGAGACGATTTGGGGGTTATTTGTGATGGCTCTGCTAGATCTGTCCAGCTTCATCCCCTGTTCAACTAGAAGCCCTATCTCTTTTCGAGGGACTGAAGCACGCGCAAGAGAGAAAAAGTGAGGCCTTGAGTTTGAGTTAGATTGTTTGAAAATAGTCAACGCCATCAAGTACTCAAATAAGAATTTATGGGAAGCCACTGCACTTATCTTGGAAGCTCGCGACTTATTGGGCCAACTTCCTAACACTACCATAGCCTATGTGGGGAGAAGTGCTAACCAAGCTGCAGTTTGGGTGGCTAAAGACCAGAGACAGAATGCCCTTCCCTCAAATTGGGCTGTCAATCCACCTCAAGACCTTCGGAATTTACATTATTTTGATGCCCCTTCGATGGGTTCTTTTGTTTTCAGTACTCCTTAATTCAATAAAATTTGCTTTTCCGATCCAAAAAAAAAAAAAAAAAAAAAAATTCCCTTACACCTAGGAATTGAATTTCCATCTAGTCTCCAGCGCATATTCATCTATTCGTGTCCATGATCCAATTGCATGTCTATGGCCAAGTATTGATCATGATTTACGTTCAGGTATTGTTGATTCCATGTTTGTCTCTAAATTTCTCATGTTAATAGGATTGAGAGATTGCCATGTTTCGATTCCCCCATGCAACTTAATCAAAGAAAGGTCACATCTTTAATTCTTA
Organism: Eucalyptus victrix; assembly: GCA_016097545.1. Lineage (NCBI taxonomy): Eukaryota > Viridiplantae > Streptophyta > Magnoliopsida > Myrtales > Myrtaceae > Eucalyptus > Eucalyptus victrix. Next base: position 15,103,316 of record CM027835.1, read on the forward strand.
GATTAATCTCTTTTTGCGTGGATTTGCCCTTGATAGAATCATATGGATGATCTTTTTGCATGTTAACATTGAATCGGATCGGATTGACGATTCCTTTGCATGTTGTTCATGGCTAGTCCCTTTGGTGCTCTTGATCATGCGCCCTCCTCGTTTGATCGCATGGGTTTAATGTTGTCTCGCATTGATGGCCCTTACTTTAATTCCTTGCATCTAGGTTAGGGTTTGTCTCGCTTGGAAGAATTTTTATAATCTGTTTTGCTATGATTCATGGAAAATAACCTAAAGCTTCGATCTTTGATCAATGCTTCTCACGTAAAAAAAGATACAAATTTTTCAGGGGAAGATCAAACATTTACTGCTTTTTATTCATGCATATAGGATACAGTTTGCTAGTTCATGTAGATTAGTGAGAAAAAATCATTATAATTGCAACTTTTATGATAATGTGGCATTGGAGCACTAATGGCACTCTATAGAAAACACATTTTTTTTTTTTTTTCGAATTGAAATGTACATAAACAAGAACAAGAGAATACTTAGACCAAAACTAACAAACAATCGATGATAAAGTTTGATTTTTATGGAAAAGCAAAACCAATTATCTCAATCGAGAAGGATGCACGATGGAGTGAAGCTAGAGAAAACAGAGGTTTACATGGAAAATAAATATTAAGCACACGAACACAAGACGATTTTTTACATGGAAAACCTCCTTGATGTGAGGAGATAAAAAATCACGAGACCGGAGTCCACCTGAAATTCTTCACTATCAACAAAATTGAGTAAACAATGTTCTTCTCTAGCAAATACTAGAGGTACATAGCAGCAAACACCTCAAGAACATAATTCTTAGCAATACATATAAACTTCATAAGAGATCAAGGATAAATCTGACCAAAAACGCAGGTTTTGATCAATCCACGAAAAACTTGATGTAGGGAGCTTGAAATGAAAATCAAACTATTCAGATTCAAGAAAATTGTGCCACGAACATGCTAACAAAATTTCAGCTCAATCAGATCACGAATCGACCTCCAATACCAGCTTGATATAAATTAGATATTACCTCAAACCCCAGATTTTTTGCTTTCTCTTTTTCTCTTGTTACTATTTCCTTTTGTGGCTATCACTTTATATAGATAGTGATAAACCTTATTTTTCCATATAACTTATCATATGGGCTCAAGCCCTTTTTAGGCTTGCAACTCATTGAATTTCCTCCACATAGGAGTAAACCCAGCTAACAAATCTCTCCCTCACGACAATGTGGAGGGATTTACCATCCCTGCTATCAATTGGCAATGTTCAAGCTTCTCTCTTGGTAAAATCTTCGTCATCATATCAAAGCCATTATGATCCATATGAATTTTCTCAAATGCCAATAACTTTTCATCTAGAACATCCCTTATCCAATGATATCTAACATCAATATGTTTCGATCTAGAATGAAAAGATGAATTCTTACTAAGATGAATTGCGCTTTGATTATCATAAAATAGCACATACCTCTTTTGCTTGAACTCAAGTTATTCTAAGAACTTCTTCATCCATAACATCTCTTTACTAGTTTTAATCGCTACAATAAATTTAGCTTCGGTTGTAGAAAGTGCAACACACTTCTACAATCTTGACTTCCATGACACAGCTCCACCCACAAAGGAAATCAAATAACCATAAGTAGATTTATGAGTATCAATATCTCCTATCAAGTTGGAATCTATGTATCCAATTAACTTAAGTTTCTCAATCCTGAAATTGAGTTTCAAATTTGAAGTTCCCGAAGATACCTCATAATCCACTCCACTAAATTCTAGTGCTCTCTGCCTGGATTTAACAAATAGCGACTAATAATGCCAACTGCGTGTGCCAAGTCTGGGCGTGTACATACCATCACATACATTAATCTTCCTGCAGTTGAAGCATGTGGAACACTTTCCATATCTTTCTTCTCTTTATTAGTCGTAGGACTTTACTTCATATTTAACTTAAAGTTGATAGCAAGAGGACTACTAACCACTTTAGTCTTGTCCATGTAAATTTTCTGAAGGATCTTCTCAATATGTTTCTCTTGCGACAAAAACAACTTCTTAGCATCTCTGTCTCGGGTAATTTTAATACCAAGAATCTACTTCACTGAGCCCAAGTCTTTCATGGCAAAAGACTTGCTCAATTGTTTCTTCAATAACTCAATTCTTGAAGCATTCCTATCTACAATCAGCATATCATCAACATAAAGCAAGAGAATCATAAAGTCGTCATCAGAAAATTTTTGGACAAACAAATAGTTATCCGAGAAAGTCTTCTTATAGCCATGTTCTATCATAAATGATGCAAACCTTTTGTACCACTGCCTTGGTGCTTGTTTTAGGCCATAAAGACTTTTCTTCAATTTGCACACATAATCCTCTTTTCCTTTCACTTTGAAGCCCTCAAGTTGTTCTATCTATATCTCTTCCTCCAAGTCACCATGTAGGAAGGCTGTTTTAACATCAATTTGCTCAATTTCCAAATCTAGGCTAGCTGTTAAGCCTAGTACCACATGATAGAAGATATTTTCACTACCGGAAAAAATATACCATCAAAATCAATATCCTTTCTCTAACTGAATCCCTTAACAACTAATCTAGCTTTGTATCGTGGTTGTGAAGTATGTTCATCTTGCTTCAACCTATACACCCACCTGTTCTTCAAAGCTCTTTTACCTTTATGTAACTTCACCAACTCAAAAGTATGATTATCATAAAGTGATTGCATCTCATCTCGCATAATATATCAAACCAATTACTTTTGTACTCATCTTCTATTGCTTCTGTATAGCACTCTGGTTTATCTGCATCAGTCAATAATACATACTCATCTTCAAAATACCTGGTGGAAGGTCGTCGGTCTCTAATGGATCTTCGGACTAGAACATCTAGTGAAACATCTAATTGAGCCTCTAGTTCATTATCTATTTCAACATGTTCAGGAATATGTGCGTTATTTGAAACATTGACTTCCTGCTACTCTTCAGCAACCTGTGTAGGAATATTTGTAAGAGGAACTTGATCCAAATCAACCAAATTATCACTAACATATAGTGCTGAAATCATCTTCGATTTCTCAATATCCTTTATTATTTGATCTTCCATAAACACAACGTCTCTGCTTCTTACAATTTTCTTTTCAACTAGATCATAAAATTTGTAACCAAGCATATCCTGTCCATAATCAATAAATATGCACTGTTGTGTTTTCACATCAAGTTTAGACCTCTCATTTTTGGGAATATGCACAAATGATTTGCATCCAAAGATACACAAATAATCATAAGAAACATCTTTGCCTGTCCAAACTCTATTAGGAATATCAAACTCTAAGGAACGCATGGAGTAAGATTTAATACATGCACAACTGTTGTGACATCCAGAATTTTCGGTATTAATTTCAATTGAATTAATCAGTCATTTCTATGCAATTGGAGCCGGGATTAAAATGGAATACAAAATTGAGATGCGAGATGAGCTATTGGATGAGGAGAATATTCAATTGAAGCATTGAATAAATTAATGAGGGTTCAATTTGATTTAATTCAAGACAATTGGAAAGAAAACCTAAAGAAAATTCGTATGCCACCTCTACCCCCACACTTTGGCCTACCTAAATGCTTCTAGAAGGGGCAAATTTGTCTTGGAATTGTGAGTGGAGGGCAGCTCATGGTGGGCCACCTGCGGATGACATAAGAAAGAGAGAGTGTGAGAGGGAAAGGAGAAATTGATTTTCTCTTCCTCTCTTCTCTCCTCCGTCGACGGATCTCCCCCATCTTCTTCTTCCTTTTCTTCAAAACCTCCATGGAAGCCGAAGACCAGCAGAGAAGGAGCTGCTATCGCCGCCTCTCACCGCCGTCGTCGCCCACCGAAGCCGAAACCGCCGCTACTCCGCGGTCGACCGCACCTCGCCGTGCGCCCTCCGCCCCTTACCCTGCTGTTCGGCCATCTCTTTTCTTCTTCGGTGTGCCTTGAAGACTTCGAATCCCAGCAGATCTGGGACGGACGCCGGAGCAGCAGCCGACGTCGCCGGGAGCCGCCGCACACCGCCTCGCCGCCGTTCGTCTCCCTCTAGCCCGCTCGATCGCCGTTCGCCTCACCCAGCCGAGCTACCGCCCCTGTTCAGCCCTGTTTTGCCTCTGCTCGGTCCCGTTCAGCCACCTACAGCCGCCGCCCGATCTCCTCCGGCCACCGTCCGGCCTCACCGAAGTCCCCTCGCCCTCCACCGGCCTTGTCCGGCTCTAATCGGCCCCGGAACGGCCCCAACCAGCAGCGTACAGAGGTGCAGAAAAATGGGTATTGCAGTGACGTTTGGCCCGTTTTGGGCCGTTTCCCGGCCCCGAACCCGAGCCGTGCTTTGGGGACAATCGTTCCTCGCGTCGCCGCCGTCGGATTGATCCGATTTGCGCGCGATTTGGTGAGTAATCTCACTAATCCTGGATTAGTTGGCTAATTATGCTTTAGGTTGGTTTAGTTTTAATTAATTATGTTTAGGTTGTTAGATTAGAATTAATTAGCAATTATTAGTCAATTGTGATGTGATTTAAATAAATTGATTGCGCAATTAGCAAGTAGACGTGGTCTACTATTTATTGAAGGCATCTCGGGAATTTTCGGACCCCTAATCGGGCTTCAATTTGGCGATTCGGGCCTAAGTGAGATTTTTGGGCATTTAAATATTAATTTTCGGAATTAAATAAATAATTATTTATTTTCCGAAAATTCAAGGGAGATGGTTCGGAATCGGAAAATTATGCTGATGACCGTGGTGAAGTCCGTTTATTTAATCGGGCTTTATTTTGAGCTAAATTGAATTTTTAATATTAATTATTTAATTTTTGAAATTAATTAATTATTTATTTATTTTCCGAAAATTCAACTTGGATGGCCAATGACCGGAATATTATGCTGACAACTGTGGTGAAGTCTGTTTATTTAATCGGGCTTTAATTTGAGTTAAATTGAATTTTTATTATTTATTTAATTATTTTTCGAAATTAAGATTGAGATGGTTGATGACCGGAATTTCGTGCTTGATTGTCGTATGCGCAGTCTGTTTATTTATTTGAGCTCTACGTTGTATGAAATTAAATAAATTGTGATATTTTAGGGATTTACCCTAGATTGATCTGGAATTGATTGAGATTGAATGATTGATTGGTAGATGGCCGAGTATGGATAGTCAGCATTTGTACTTGCCTTGTTGAGCTGTAAGTGGAGAGAGTGATGAGAACTAACTGAGAATTCTATTGGCTGAGACCGATCGAAGCACGAAGTATAGACAGCGTGGTTCGGTGATAAAGTACATCAACGGCGAAACGGCGCCTTAAAGAACGCACGCAGATCGTCTATGACTTATGGTAGGCGTGGTTCGGTGATTAAGAATATCATCACTGTGCGAAAACGGCGCCTTAAAGAACGCACGTAGACTACCAATGAATCATGACAGCGTGGTTCGGTGATGAAAGACATCATCGTGCGAAAACGGCGCCTTAAAGAACGCACGTAGACCGTCGTGATTTGTGATCTCGTGACGGCGTGGTTCGGTGATGAGGAATATCATCAGGCGAAAACGGCGCCTTAAAGAACGCACGTAGACCGTCTGATACTTATGTCACCTTGGCGAAAATGACGCCCGAGAGCATTGATGGAGCTCTGTGACTAAGTGTACTATTGGAGATTATGTGGGATGGAGTGAATGACCTAGAAATGATTCGACTGACTTGTAATCGATTAGGTCGATTGATCGATGATTCGATCTGAGTGTGATTCAATGTGATTGATCATTGCTTTGATTTGATGTTGTGAATTGATTGATTGAATGGAAATGACCGTGAGTGGTCTTGTTGGCGTGTAATCGATTAAGTCGATTAGACCGATGCTTCAATCGGTGATATGATTGCTTGAGTGCCTATTGTGAATTGTACGACTTGCGGTGGGATCGATGCTAAGGTACGTCTTCGCCCTATGCGTGTATAGGCAGCCTTTAGTATAATGGTTTACTAATTTGGCTTAGTGGGGTAGAACTCGCCGAGACGTAGTCTCATCCCGCTTTGGACAACTGTACTTAAAAGCCTCACCCTAAAAGGATTTAGGTAGCTTTGACTGTGAAAGTAAGCATCTTATCCTTTCAATTAGTGTTTTGTTCATTCTCTCAACTAAGCTATTTAACTAAGATGTCTTGGGAGGTGTCTTTTGATATCAAATACCTTGTTGTCAGCAATATTCATCAAAAGGTCCAATATACTTTCCCAAGTTATCAATTCTTATGCATTTCAATTTCTTTCCAGTTTGTCTTTCAATTGAAGCCTAAAATTGCTTAAAAGTATATAATACTTGATCTTTAGTTTTCAAGGTATGAATCCAAATTTTCCTTGAAAAATCATCTATGAAGGTAACAAAATAAAGAGAGCCACCAAGTGATTTTGTTTTTATAGGACCACAAACATCAAAATGCACTAATTCCGGTATAGTTAACTTTCTTGAAGAAGGGGAGCTTTTAAATGTAACTCTGTTATGTTTTCCCACTAAACAGTGAGCACACTTCTTTAGCGCTGAACTTTTCAATCCTAAAAAGAGCTTCTTGTTGGCCAATATTGACAAACCATTATCACTAATGTGACTAAGCCTCATATGCCATAATTCAGCTGCATCTTCACTGTCTATTGCATTAATTTTATTTGTTGATAACTTTGCCTGCATAATGTACAACAAAGAATATTTTTCACCTTTAACTACAACAAGAGAACCTTTGGTGAGCTTCCATTGACCATTACTGAAGGCGCTGTAATATCCCTCATCATCCAACTTGCTTGTAAAAATCAAATTCAAGCGGATATCAGGTATATGTTTAACATTATTTAACTGGTTTCTAGGCACACATCACCGACGCCTACAACTTGAGCTAGTCCATCGTTTCTCATCTTCACAGATCCAAAGTCACCTGATCTGTATGATATAAAAAATCTCTACGAGACGTAGCATGAATGGATGCACCACTTTCAATTACCCAAATGGTCTCATAAAATACAAAATTCACCACATCACCATAAAAAATAGTAAAAAAGTCTTCTTTAAGTGCAGCAACATAGTTGTCATCATTGTCATTATCACTTTTCTTCTCTTTACCTTTCTCCTTTTGTTTCTCCCTTTTTAACTAGCTATAAAACCTCTAATATATCTCTTCTGATGACAATAATGACACTCAATATTAGCAAATTTATTATACTTACCTCTGCTTTTATCTTGACTTTTATTTCTATTTCTTGGACCTCGAGACTCACTTTTTCCCATTTTCTTAACAACAAGGCATTAAAATGTGAAGATGACGATCATTGTGTCTTCTTTCTCATCTCTTCATTCAAAATACTACTCTTAGTCAAATCCATGGTAATCATACCATTTATGGCAGAATTAGACAAAGATGTTCAAAACGTCTCCCATGAGTCTGGCAAAGTACCAAGCAATCATAGTGCTTGTATCTCATCATCAAACTTGATTCTCATCGCAGCCAACTGATTTATAGTTCATTGAAAAGAATTTAAATGATCAGTCAAATGAGTATCATCTTGATATCTCAGAGCCATCATCTGTTTTATAAAAAATAACTTATTATTCCCAGTCTTTTGAGCATATAACTATTAAAGCTTATCCCATAAACTATGTGCATGTGTTTCCTTAATAATATGGTTCAAAACATTATCATCCACCCACTGCCTAATATAACCATACACTTGACGATGAAATATAGACCATTTAGTATCAGTTTTATTCTCTGATTTCTTCTCAGCAAATACATGCAAATAAAAATCTTTCACATTTAAAAGATCTTCCATCTCTCATTTCTAAATATGATAATTCGAAACATTCAGTGTAACCATTTTACTCGTATTTGTTTCCATTGTTTAACACAAGACAGAAAAATCAAGCAATAACCTGATGCTCTAATACCACTCTCATGAGAGAATAGTAATAATTCGAACAATATCAAATCAACGCAACGGAATAAAATAATCTCCCCTCTTGTGTAAACCTAATGGGAATCAATATAGTAAAGTAAAATAAATACCAAGTATGCAAACACAAAACGATTTTTTATGTGGAAAACCTCCTCAATGTGAGGAGATCAAAAACCACGGAACCGGAGTCCACTCGAAATTCTTCACTATCAACAAAATTGGATGAACAATGTTCTTCTCTAGCAAATACTAGAGGTACATAACAGTAAACACCTCAAGAACATAATTCTTGCCAATACACATAAACTTCACAAATGATCAAAGATAAATCTGACCAAAAATGCAGGTTTTGATCAATCCACGAAAAACCTGATGTATGGAGCTTCAAACGAAAATCAAACCGTTCAGATTCAAGAAAATTGCACCACGAACATGCTAACAAATTTCAGCTCAATCGGACCACGAATCTACCTCCAATGCCAACTTGATATAAATCAAATATTGCCCAAAACTCCAAATTTTCTGTTTTCTCTTTTTCTCTCGTTACTATTTCCTTTTGTGGCTACCACTTTATATAGATAGTGATAAACCCTATTTCTCCATATAACTTATCATATGGGCTCAAGCATTCATTGGGCTTGCAACTCATTGGGCTTTCTCCACATAGGAGTAGACCCAGCTAACAGATTTCACCAGCACAAGGATGGCAGCGATAAGATTAGGTCTCAATGAAATGACAACTTCCCGTGAGGATAACGAAGATACTCATGGCATAGAGCTGCTCTCAAAGACAACTGGAGTAGATCGGTGACTGCGACGTGCTGTGGCCAATAATGATACTCTTGAAGACAATTGGTTGTGGCCACTCTCGAGGATGAAGATAGGTGGACAATAAACAGAGGACTTGGACCGCCGAACGGCGGTGGTCTTACTGACAAGATGGAAACAATGATGGCAGAGACAAGGCTTTTGTTCTTCAAGAGTAAGGCAAAACTATATTACTTTTCTTGATATTCTATTACATTAGATTGTGTAAATATTCTACGATCTTCAAAATAGAGGGAGAGATCAAGGGGTATTTATATCCGAATAGTATGTACAGGTTAGGAAATAATCTAATCTAACAATAGAATAAGTTATCTTACTCCAACAAGGAAACTATTTGTTTTAAAAAATCATAAAATATCAAATAATATCCTTAATACCAAATAACATTTCCAACAATATTCTCTAATAGAGATTTCTCAAATCTCAATAAATAAACTTAAAACAAAGCCTTAGACATGATGATCTGTGAGAGAGGGATCTGGAAAATTTTGGTTAAGATGGGCGATTGACAACAGAGAATTGCAGACAGGAGGAGGAGAAAAACAGGGAATGGTTCAGCTTGGAAAGAGGGAGCGGTAGTCAATGGTAAACGCCTCCCGGTGGGGACGATTTTGTCTAACGTTAACGTTAGTTGTGGGACTGACGATGTTACTTTCTCTGTGGGCCATGCGTAGGGAATAGGAGCAAAAAGGCGTTTTTATTTGTCCGCTCTTTATATGTTCGCGGATTTCTTGGTGTCAATTTTTCTTAATTTCAGACGTTGGCCAAACCAAGAAATCAAAGCTCCAATTCGATTGGATATGACCAGCTTTGGGAATTTGGATCTAAGTTAGTCAATGATGTAAAATTAATGCCCATAATTAAAGGGTGTTTTAGTGTTAGAAGGATTGAGATTTGCTCATCAAGATGCGTAAGTTTTTATGTTTGGTCCATTATCATCGCAGCCATCGAAGCCAAGATTGAATCGGAGATAGATTTGGTTTTCATGTCAATGGGCTCTTTTTTTTTTTTTTTATTGGATTGAAGATAAATTCAGTGAATGAACAAAAGGTTTTTGGAAATATCACTTGATCTCTAAAATAAAGCACCTTCCGATCACTTATGTTGTACTTGTATTGTGGTTCTAATATCGCTGGGCGGACTTCCATGGTAGATGGAAGGTAATTTACCAAATCCCAATTTTCTTTCTATGTTCCCACTAGGTAATGTCATCTTGCACAATGTCCTGACCTTGTGCAAGATTCTCTTAGAAGAATGTCCAGTGCAGACCAAGACTGACCTCTAAATAGAGTTTGGAAGATTTTTCAGCGGGTACTGAAAAGAGTGCTGTACTCAAGCCTCGTCGAGTTGATGTAGTTTAATGTTTGAATCGAACTGGAATCCAAAATCCAAGACTGGATACTCAGATTCGAACTTGATCTCTATGAAAATCAACATCTCTGGATCAAGTTTGGCTCATGAATATTAATCTTTTTAATATTTTGTAATCTCTAGATGAACTCACACATACCATAGGCCTTCTATATTAGTTAGAAATTTTTTTGGTTAGAAGTCCTAAATTTGTATAAAAATTACAATCAAATCGAAAAACTGTCAAAAAGTAAAATGTGGGGGAGGGGGAATTTTCTAATAATATAAGCATTCCATCTTAGTTATAACAATCCTCACTAAAGAATTTTCTTCATTGCACTTTTCTTCATTTCAGAACTCCAGAAAAATAGTTAAATAGTTATGTCATATTCTTATTTCTATACCTACTTCTATTTCTCCCATTGTTAAGCAAAAGTTCTATAGATCAATAAACAGAATCGTCAATTTAATAGCGAGGAAGAAATATGAAGAGAAGAAAGGATGAAAATATTCTTATTCAAGTTCAATAACTAAGATACGGTGGAAATCTTCATGGACATGAGTGTTTGAACAGCACTATATCCCAGAATCGATAATAAGCAAACCTCCATGATCTGATAAAGACTAATGGACCACAAAATACCCAAAAGCCAACAACGAATCCAAGTGACATGCTCATGTAAAACCACATCTTCTCACCGTCATCATTATTGCGATCGTCACCAGCTTCTTCCGTCCCGTTCGTGGTAATTGAGCAACTCTTGTTGAGCATAAGGCCACACAATCTGAGGTTTCCTTCAAAAGAACTTTTGGAAAACGTGAGAAATTGTCCGCTTGTTGGGATGCTTCCTACAAGTTGATTGTTTGAGAGGTTCAAGAACGAAAGGAAATCAAGATTCACAAGTTGAGCCGGTATGGTTCCGTTGAGGTAGTTCCATGATAGGTCCAATGACTCAAGTTGATGCAGATTCCCCAAAACAGGAGGAATTGAACCCGAGATGGCATTATGTGATAGGTTCAAGAAATAAAGTGCTTTGAGATCTCCAATGGTGTCTGGTATTGGACCCTCCAATCGATTGCTCGAGAAGTCGATCGATGTGAAAACAGTCAAAATCTTGACGAGTTCTAGCCGTAGACCTTTCAAGGTTACACTCATCGTATCTTGATAATAGACCCCACGTAGTTGGGAATATTGATACTGTAAGTGATTGAAGTCTACATTAGCCTTCATAGCCTCCCAAGATGTGAGGAGACTGATAGGCAATATGCCACCAATATTGTTTGAAGACAGGTCAATGATTTGTAGCTTCTGCCAAGTGCTAGGACTCTATGGACATCCAATTTCCCCATGCAATTTGTTGGATCGTAAAACAAGGACACGGAGACTTGATATAGCCTTGAAATGGCATGGAAATGTCCCATCTATCTTATTGTTCCCGATGTTCATAACCTCCAACATTGTGCAACCTGCCAATGACAATGGAATTTGCCCCTGCAACAAATTCTCACTCAAATCCAATGTCTTCAAACCGCATGTTCCTAGGATGTTTTGCGGAATATCACCATTCAACTGGTTGTTCCTTAGATTCAATACATTAAGGGATGTCATCATTAAACAATCAGGAATAGTTCCATTCAGATTGTTATGCGATAAGTCGAGCACTTCAAGATAATGAGCTTTGCAAATCGACTTCGGGATGGACCCATGGAAATTGTTCTTTGAAAGCGAGAAGAACCCTGTCATTGATAAGTATCCACCGATGTTATCCGGAATAACGGAAGTAATGTTGTTACTTGAGAAATCCAAGTACAAAGCATATGATGGCAGGGGTAGCACATTTCCTCTAAGCATGTTTGCATGGAGGTCGATGACAGACAGAACAGAAGTAAGATTGCATGGAGGTGTTTCGAAACCTTCAAAGATATTAGAGGAAAGGTTAAGAAATTGAAGATCGTTTGATGTCCATATCCATTGTGGTATCTCCCCTCGAAAATAATTGTGCGAGAGGTCGAGGTAGACCAAATTGGACTGGTTAGCCAAAAACTGAGGCAATGTCGTCAACTGACAGGAAGCCAATTTTAATTGAAAAAAATCAGGGAAAGAAGATGTAATAGTAGAAGCAGATGGCATAGCATTAATGGACAAGCCACTATATGATAGATCAAGATAAGTTAAATTTCTGAATCCCTCAAGTGCATCAATATTTATTGAGCCACTGAAATTATTGAAAGAAAGTGAGAGGTAATTAAGCTCTTGTAATTCGAATATGGATGCTGGTATTGAACCTTGTAACTGATTGCTGCCCAAATCAAGCAAGCCCAGTTGATATGAAGAGGCATTCAGATTTATGATAAGCTGACCAGAAAATGTATTGTGTGAAAGCATTATTGTCTTCAATCGGGAAAGTGTAAACAGAGCAGGGGGAATGTGGCCTTCCAATGAATTGTTTCGCAGGTCCAGAAATTCAAGATTCAAAAAATCTTCCCAGCCAACAAAGGGGATCTGACCCGTTAAAGCATTATTGGATAATATTATTTGGGTCAGATTTCTGGATGCACCGTATGGAGGAACTAAACCAGTAAGATTATTCCAAGACAAGTCCAAATAAGTCAGCTCCAACAGGTTCTTCATCGAGCTTGGGATCGACCCACTCAACTTGCAACGAGACAGATCTAATCTTGACAATTTTCTTAGATTACTGATTGAATCTGGAAGCCTCCCTGAAATATTCGTTTTACTCAGGACCAGGGTCTCAAGAGAACTATCCTCCGGAAAATCGGGCAAAGAACCCTGAAGAAGTTGGTTAGATGAGAGATCAAGGGTTTGAAGTGTTTGTACCTGGAGAACTTTTTGAGGAAATTCTCCCCACAGGCCACATTCACGCAGGCTCAGTGTTTTCAAGCTGGAAAAATTCGGTAAGAAACTAGGAACTGTGGTGGAAAAGTTGTTACCATCGAGTTGAATGACCGACAAATTAGCAAGACTCATAAGAGAAGCGTCAATAGGACTAGATAGAGAACAGAAAGACATGCTTAACACCTCAAGTTTTGGCACTGAAGAGGACAACGTGTTGCACCACTCGCTTCCCTCAGCAGACACATCGACTTGATCAAGGTACAGTTCCCTCAACTCCCCCAAATTCCCAATCAGCGACCGTAAAGAGGGCTTCTCCAGTTTCAGCAAAGGCAGTTCAATTAAATATAGACCAGAAAGATCAAGAGTACGTAGCTTCGTCAGGCGTGATAGATCCACTGGAATTTGCCCGGCGAATCCTGCATGGGACAAGTTGAGATGTACCAAGTGGCTGAGATTCGTGAGGCCGAACGGAATTGCTGAAGAGTCGAAGTCGTTGAAAGCCAAGTTTAGGCTCCGAAGGAACTCAAGCTTGAAGAGACTCGACGAACCGTTGATTCCCCCAGAGATTGACTCATTGCTCAAATCGAGACCGACGACGAGGCTGTCCTCGCACGTCACGCCGCTCCATGAACTGGCGCTTCGGTCCCACTGTACTAGCTTGGAAGACTTAGAGGCATTGAAGACGAGGCTTTTTCTCAGCTCAAGCAAGAGCGATCTCTGATCAACGCCGAGACACTGGGCTGAAGCTGAAGCTCCAACAACGTCGAAGTAGATGGAGATCGTGGATATTGCAAGAAGCCATGAGATGATGGAACCGTTCATCGCAAGAGGTTGAAGAGGAGCGTGAGAAGTGGGAGCAGGGAAGAGGGAATCAACTGAAAGGAAGCTTCACATGGGAGTCGACTCGTCGCCCAACTTTTAAGTGCATTCTAGTGTCAATTTTCGGGACGTCATTAGTCACCAAATTTGACTTATACCACTTTTGAAAATTCCAAGAAAAATCAGCAACATTGCGCAACAAAGTGACATTCTTTTTTTATCATAATTTTTCAGTCGAAACAAAAGACCATATTTATGTTTTCTAAGAAAAAAAGGAAAAATAAAAGAAATATGCCTAAGATGTTGAGACTAGAACTTGAGATCCCTTGAAAATGCTTTTGGTTCACCTTATTTTAAAATCATAATACCAATGTCATTATGTGATCAATGTTGTCTTCATACATCAACATAAACCATGCAGAGAACGGTTAAAAGCAAACAATATAGATATTATATCCAACTATTTAATTAAATATGTAGATTCAAGAAGATAAATAAAATGATTTACTTATATTTGAATTTTATTTGTAAAATTTTATAACATTATCAAAGAAGTGAAAAAAAATATAAACTCTAGAATCGTATCAATATTAGGATTTCACCTTTTATATACAACATGCTAGTTGACTATATTGGGTCAAGCAATCACATGAAAACATTGAACATATTCCAATCAAGCCTAAGACCAAAGTATATGTAATAGCTTTTAGTTTACTTGACTAGAGAATGCAAAATTATCATCGCAGAGGTCCCCTCACAAAATCCCATTTTAAATAAAAACAGAATTTCGTCTCCAGATGGTAGATGCGTAATGTTGGTATTAAACTCGATAAAAAAGGAAGAAAACGGAAAAAAGGGCAAAAGTAAAACGATAGAAAATGGGCGTTGTCTTTACTCCGAGTGGTATAAAGAGTAGAATAAAGGAAAATAAAAAGAGGAAAAAATCCGAAAAGGTTTAAAATTAAAAGAAAGAAGAGAAAAAACGAAGTGGGAGGCGTAGGAGATTGATCCATCGTGCACGTCGGACAAATACCATGGCCCACCTTTTCCCGTCCAAGGGATTATCACCATACTTTCTCCCCCTTTATGCAAGTTATACTATATTTGATAGAAATGCGTGTTGATTGGCTATAGGAGCAATCGACGCATGGCAAATCCTGATAGTGGCCCTGCATTTTCTTTTTCGGTATTGCATATTGTTATATTTAAAGGTTTTCTTCCTTATTTTTTTTCATAGCGAGTTTTGCTTTGCTAAGAGTGGTTTGATGGAGATTTTTTAGGCTTTTAATTTTGTTCTTTTTGGATTGAGCACTCAAGTGCTGAGTTAGCTTTCAATAAGACTCAAAACCAAGACCATAAGGAGAGGAGCAAACTCTCCTGCTATCTACAACAACACCTAATCGTTAGATTTTTAATGTAATTAAATTGTAAAAATCTTACATCAACCAAAAAAAGATCCTATTGAGTAATTCATAAATAAAAATCAACCCTCCAATGAGCACCACATTGCTCTAGCTAATGGAAAGCTTCATCTTCTCTTTTGGTGCAAGATTTTAACAATGTAACAAGAAAACTAGTTATCATAGTATTGTCAAGCACCAAAGAAACATCATTGAGTTGACACCTCTTTTTTAGACAACCTTAATATAATTGAATAGAAATCTGACTTGAATTGCGGCATGCTAAACTAAATCACCCCATGGTGCTCTACTCTTAAATATTTGACTTGAGCCCCAATAGCTGCCTAGACATTTGACTATAGCTTCACTTGTCGATGATGCTGACAATTGAAACAAAAATTAACACATCTATGGTACGTAGTTGTTGCCTATAGCTTGACTTGTCGATGATGCTCGCGATTGAAACAAAAACTTAACACATCTATGGTACGTAGTTGTTGCAAATTGGAGCATTAATAGCACCATAGAAAACTTTATTTATTTTTTATTCACAATTGAAAAGGAAAAAACATAAAATAGAAAAAAAAAAAAAAGAAACTAAGACCAAAACCAACAAACCATTAGTTTTTGATTTTGACGAAGTAGTAGAGCCAAATGACCACGATCAAGAAAGATGCATGAACGAGTGAAGCTAGAGAAAAAAGAAGCTCGACTTTTAATAGACTTCACTGGCACAATGATGTTTCCAACATGACTGATGAGGCCTTAGAGAGATGGCAACTTCCTATAGTGATGAGGGAGAGACCATCGACTTGCAAGATAGAGCTACTTTCGGAGACAACGTGACCATATTTGTGACTATGACAAGCAAATGCCTATGGGGCACTCTTGAAGACAACGACTTGTGGTTGCTGTGGAAAATGAAAATACTGAAATGTTACATCTTTACCTAATAATTTATCTTTATAATGTGTTATAATCAAGAGGTATGTATTCCCGAACAATATATACATGAAAGGAAGTAATCTAATGTAACAAGCAAATTAGTTATTTTAATCTGACAAGGAAATCCTAGGAGTTAACCAAATGTCAAACCAATATCCTTAATATCTAATAATATCTCTAATAAAAATCTTTTGAAAGGAAATTCTCTAATATTCATAAATACAAAGCCCATAAAAATGAGGGCACGAGAGAGAGGCATCCAGGAAATTTCGTGCGAATTGGGCAATTTCAAGAATAGAGAAATGTAGGGGAGGAGGAGGAAAATAGGGGATGCTTCCGCTGGGAATCATGGAGCAGTTAAAGTAAACGTCTGCTGGTGGGGACGATTCTGTCTGGTGTTGACGTAAGTTGTGGGAAATGATGTTACTTGCTCTGAGGACTCGTGCGTAGGGAATAGGAGCAGAAACGCGTCTGCGTGTTGGCTTTTCTTTATTCGTTTGTGAAATTTTTTGGTGTCAATTTATGTTGCGCTGGCCAGATCAAGAAAAATCAAACTTCAATGGAGAGGATACCACAAGCTTAGGTAATTGGTATATAAGCTATGGTCAGTGATGAAACTAGAGATAGTTAATATCATGTCTTGAACTCCCAAGGGCACAAACATTCCTCCACGATCAATCAATTGAGACATCCCAAGACATGTTACCAACCCATTCTTTTTATCTTTTAATTAAACACGAGCAAAAGCGTTATATAAATACCCAGTCGAACATAATAATAGGGATAGCCAAGAAAAAACACAATAACATCAAACTATTGTTCTCGCCTTCCTTTCATGGTGCAGCAGAGCAACAAATGTCAAAGGAATTGGAAGAGACAGTTCCACAGCCTCCTGTCACAAGGAACGGTCTTTCTCATCAGGATGATTCTCCGGTGAGCGTGATGAACTGCAGGAATAAGTAATAAACTCGATTCTTGAGATGTTTCTGTCTCATATCGTTTACTTTTTCTCCATTGCATCAAACATAGTACCTGCTCTAGTGATTAGCTTAACTTTTCATTTCAATCTGAAAGCTACTTACCTACATTTATAGGATTCTTAATATAAATTACCTGCTTGTGCACGCTATCTTACTTGGGGAATTCTGTCATCTGCACTAATTTAAATACGTGCATCATTCGAGAGCGCAAATGCCTTTGATGGCTTGTGGCCTGAGGCATGGCGTAAATTGTTTTTTTGCCTCGTCAAAAGTGTTGCTTCAGAGGACCTGAATATTCTTTTGATAGGAATCGTCCGTTTAGATGATCAAAATTGCTCCATTGGTAGAACACACTACCAATAACAACATGATAGTCGCGGTGTGCATTCTAGTAGAACAACGTAGTTTCAACTTCGAGTTGTGATGATAACTGTGCTCGCACTTGTGGTTCTAAAATGTTGATGAACAGAGCTGAATCTGACAAGCTACTGGCCATTCCTGTCGGTTTTGTTGGATCAGAAGAGGCGGTAAGGTCTGCTCCACATCTTGTACCTGGCGGTAATCTTGCTTGTCTTTCATTGGAAGAACAAGGAATGAAAATAAATGCTGCATTAGACGCTGCACATGCACCAATTTCTCATCTCTCGAACCTCATTGCCGACGGCCATCGGGCTGCAAACTTCAGGGGACCTTTCCAACCATCGGACTTTTAATGGCTCGAAGCTTGAGCCACTTGGATTCATACCCTATCCCTTACTTTCTCTGAAGGTATAACACTTAGCTCGACATTTTGCATCGTCGATCTTACTTGGTTTGGACTACCTACTGGCGAATCTCTTCATGTAAAGGTTTGGCTTGGAATATTACTTGTCAGCATAGTTGCATAGACATGGCGGTTCTGTTCTTTTACCCATCAGTGTATTCAACTCGTGGTGCAACAATCTGAAAAATGCTTTTAATATGCTATTGGAGAGTCAGCTTTCAGCAGTGATCTCGAACAATTTCGTGTTCTCCAAACCGAGACTTGTTCAGAGTCATTGAAATCCTTCAATTTCTGACCTTGTACTAGGAAGGTCCTTCCTGCTTTATCTGTTTCTAGATACTTCAAAAACCATCTAAAGTAATTGAAAAGACCATGCGGAAAAAGTTAATTGCTGTTGTACTTGGCGAGGCAACCCAGGTTTAAGTAGCAGCATGCACTTTTGCTACTTCTCTATGTATTCTTACTCCTGATGAGTGGCGTTGTTTGTAGCTTCCATTCAGGAGTACCTTGCTAATTCGGCATCAGGTCAGGGTTCTCTGTCTGCAATATCCGAGTGAAGTGGATATCGCGCGTTCCTTTTCAACATCGGTGTCTGGTGGAATGTTTGCTAAGCAAGAAAACTCATGTGCAGGGGACAACAGTGAGGAATATAGTACTTGTTCGGAAGAATGTAAGGCACCATCTCATGACTTATCATCGAGTGAATGCACAAATTCTTACTGCATTGAGATATTGTGCTTTTGTAATACATCACATCCTCTAACATGACATCACGTGTTCAATTTCTATTCATCGTAAAGGCAAAAATTGATAGCCACAATCATTCATCGGTTAGGCTAGGACCCATTTAGAAATAAGAGGTCGAAGTCAGAGATTGCTTGAGCAGGTAGCTGATGTCAAGCTGGTTGATCGAGCAGGGGTTGAAGGGTGGGGGTGAGAGCTTTTGATGGAAAAAAAGAGAGATTTGTTGCTCAAAATGCAAACATTAACATGAAGAAAAAATTACATTGTTATGCCAAAAGGATGCACACGAAACAAAAATTATAATGAATGCCATACAGCATTCATTGTCATTTATAAAATATGGACATAATGAGTTTAATAGAAAACACCGATGCTATATGAAAAACATGTAAAAGCTTCAGAGATTACATTATCAATGATGGTACATGCTGATAGTGTTAATTATATATCGTATCTCATTTCTACAAGAGGAGAACAATCACACAATACATGATTTCGTAAACTCATTATTGTGGTCAAATTGGTAACTGCCAGAAATAATTGGAGCACTTGATGAAGATGAGACCATTTCAAGTTCCATCTCATTGTTGTCATTATCAAATGGTGCCTCTGTCGGATATAAAAGCGGTTTTGGAGGTAGTTGCAGTTTATCAATATCTCCTTCAAGCATATCTAGAACTTTCCTCATTGACGGCCGATCATTAGGGCTCAGCTGTATGCACCATAGCGCAATGATTATCATCTTCCTTGTTTCTCTTTCCTCTTCTATGACTTCTACCCTCTCAACCTCCTTTTCTTTGCTAAGTTGATCATAAATCCATAAAGGAAAGTAAATTTGACTTGAATGCTCTGCATGTGCATTTATATTTCTCCTTCTACCGGCCATTTCCATTAACATCATCCCAAAACTGTAAATATCAGCTTTATAAGAAATGCCACCAATGTCTTTGTAGAATAGCTCAGGTGCCATATACCCCAAGGTTCCTCTTGCTGCAGTTAACGATACTATGCTATGACCGATGGGATAAAGTCTTGCAAGTCCAAAATCAGAAATTTTTGGAGTGAAACTTTGGTCTAGGAGAATGTTGTGAGGCTTGATATCAAAGTGTAGAATTTGCATATCACATCCCCGATGTAGATACTCTATCCCTCTAGCTATGCCAAGAGAGATCTCATGCATTTTCTTATAATCAAGAGGATCATCACCATTCTTATTCGAAATGTGTTTATCCAAAGAGCCATTCGGCATGAAATCATAGACCAAAGCTTGTTTGGAGTAATCGAAGCAAAAACCAACAAGTTGCACTACATTGATGTGGTGGATCCTTCCAATTGTGGCCACTTCACTAATAAAATCTTGGCCATTAGATTCTGGTTTGTTCAAAATCTTAACCGCAACTTCATTGCCACTTCTAAGGATTCCTCTATACACAGAGCCATATCCCCCCTCACCTAATTTGCATTTGAAATTTTTTGTAATCTTCTTGATATCCGAGTAAGAATACCTTATGGGCAAAAAGTTGTTGTGAACTTGTAGGAATTCTTCAATGTTTGCATCGATCGCCCGATGCCTTCTCATCCACTTATAGATTAGAAGTATCAACACACATGGAGCTCCGAGTATGAATTTGTCTGCGATGTAGTTGGCTACATAGAAATTGTCCATAGATTAGCACAGTGCAATAAACTTTTTGTAAACATAATTGTTTTTAATCAGTACTTGAGATCATGATAGTTGTGAGAGGAGAAAAGGCCCAGCAGTCATACCCAAGAAAAAGGCGAGGCGCGAACCTGCAAGTTCCGCGTACCAACGCTTGGCCCGCGCAGAAGTAGGGGTGCTGCAACAGATTAATTAGAGGGTGATCAATCAATGAAGAATTAAATTTATCATTTTAGCAGTTAAACATAAATATAATTTACTCTCCTTGACAGCGCTCAGATCACAGTTAATTCAATTCACCTAGGGAATCCATGCCATCGTAGCATGATATTTTCTCTTGAAGAAAAGCGATCTTGCTTTTGTTCACCAATATATACCAAATGATTCATAAGTTCACGTCTCGCTCCGCGTAATTCTAATTTACAAACGTCATTCAACACGCGTGCAGTTTATTTAACCGCATAACAATAACAGCTGTGCAAGGGACACGAGCAACAATTAAATCAACCATTTTTCCCCAAACAAAAATGAAGTAACAATGTCAAATCCAGAAAAGCTCCAAGATTCGTAAAATAAACGAGAGCAGTGCATGCCGACCCTACTAAGAAATCTATTTAAACTTTTCAACTTAAGTGTTGTGGCAATTTTTTCTATTATGTTTTTAAAGAAATTAGTGTCTTAATGTGTGGATTTTATTAAAAATACCCAATTAAAACCTGCCACGCCACTTGGTAAGTAAATTTTGATCAGATCTCTCAGTGAAGCTAGCATTTAAGGAAAGGAGGAGGAAGAAGAGAAAAAGAAAGAACAGCTTAAGGGAACGTTGCTTACTGATATAATAGCCGCAGTACTCCCTTCGGAATCCAAAACCTAAGAATCGACATGGAAATAATCTTTTCCAAGAATTGTCGGGCGGATAGGAGAGATTGAATCCTTCGACCATCTTGCTGTGGAGGTCCTTGTATAGTAAGCTCCCATTCTGATCCCCTTTCCACCTTGAGATTTGATCCGATGCGAATGCCATCATGGTTACAGCGCAAGAGTCCTTGATATCCCCTACTTGTAATTGCTGTACAGCGTATGAGTACATCTTCATTTGGGAAAATTATGGAGGCGTGTCGGCAGAGTATGCGCCCTCAATACATGGTTTGGTATCAATATACGAAGTAGAAGTAACAGGTTGGGAGCACTTCATGAAGGCCACTTCGGTATTGGCATTTCGAAATCTATATGGATAAAAAATACTGAAGTTGGAGGATGCTAACGAGTAACAAGGAAGGGAAGAGCAATCACCCTTTTGTAGTCCATCATCAACCACCGTGATTTCACCACTGAAGTTATATTGGTCAATATAGGAACCGTAATGAATCAACTTTACATAATATCGACTAGCATATAAATATAGAACAGTTTGGTTATTTTCACAAGCTAGCTCATACCGAGAGTTACCACAGTCTTTTGGATCACCTTTCAATTGAAAAGGATAACTTATGTTATGGATTTCACCGCAAGATGAAGGAGTGCACAGATGATTCTTCTTCACATTGCAGTTCGTCCCTAACAATAGCAGAACATGCGATATGAGAATTAAAACAAGGAGCATAAATATCAAGCTGCGAGAAATAATCATCTCTTTATTGTTTGGTCTGATGCAATGGAAGTTTTAGCTCACTTGGTAATGCGAGGGATGCTTAATAAAGGGTTGGGAGTCATCGGTCATCGAAATGTCCAAATCAACCCTAAAACAAAGTCTAGCGAAGAAAAACTTAAAAAGTATGGCCCCGCAAAAACACGATCCCGAGTGATAGATAGCTTTCACATTCATTAGGGAGGAAATTTCTCTGCATTTTCCAGATTTGATTTTTCTTGGCAAATTAAGTCTCTCTAGAAATTTATTTTAGTATCTTAAAAAAAGAATCGGTTTTAATGTTTTGTACCCTAAACTCAATCAAAATCCTTTCAAACGAGGTATTTGGTGTTCTATTTTATTTTCAAGGCCAATATTTCATAAGTGTCGCTTTGTTAAATTTTGAAAACGAAAAGGAAAAGGATGATGTATTTCATCATATAAATATTTTCATTTTTGAGAAAAAAATTAGGATAATGTTAAATAACGGGTACATAGATTTTAACTTTTATAATGTCGCTTTCCGCAAAAATAGAAAGAAAATAAAAAACGGGCGCTTCTTGCTTATAAATGATGCAAAACTTTATGAAAGAAAGAAAGCAATATAGTAAATTCTCAACTAGTGATGGGACCGACACATCTCGATTAGAAACTCATTTGCATCGTCGTGGATCAACACACGCAAGGACTATAGATGCAACATTTGAATTCACAAAAATAATGTGATGTTTACTTATTCACTATGCTTAAATTTTAAAATCACTCTATTGTAATTGTGCTATAATTATGAATATAACCATTGTCTCTTTGCCATAATTGAACCACTTAATGAATGAACTGACTAATCTTAACGAAAAAGGTAATACTATAATTTCTCAACCAATGATCAATTGATGTGGGTCTCGATTAGAAATTCACTTGCTTCGTCATTCTCGACACACGCGAAGACAATAGGTGTAATATTCACATGCACAAAAATCAACTAATACTTACTTATTCACTGTCAATTGAAATATCATTCTCGTGGATCAGTCAATCACTCGCCTATAAAATAATGTCATCTTTTTCTTGCAATAAATTGAACTGACCTATTACAATATCCAATCGAAACGTGCCACATCACTCAGTAAGTAAATTTTTATAGGATCCCTCGGTAGAGCTAACATTTTAGAAAAGGATGAGGATGAAGAAAGAAACAAAGAAAAAACTGGGAAAGTGAGCTTTCGGGAATCATGGTGTCTGCACCTCTCCCTTTGGTATCCGAAACCTAAGTAGCAAGACTCGAAACTTGTTGGTGTCAAGAGTTTATAATAGGAGATAGTGAATCCCTTGACCGTCATGTTGTGGAGGTCCTTATACGGTGAGCTCGCACGATTATACCGATCCTTTTTCCACCCTGGGATAAAAGGCGGTATTAAAGCCTTTATGGTCATGATGTAAGTATCCTTGATGTCCCCTACTCGGAGATCAAACCCATGTACATCGTATGAGCACACCATCATTTGGGAAAAAATAGGGGGCATATCGGAAGGATATGCTCCCTCAATACATGGTTCAGTATTGACTTACGAAGTAGAAGCAAAGGGCCGTGAGCACTTCATGAAGACCACCGGCACAACTAACGAACCATATGGATCATGATCACTAAAGTTAGAGGTTGCTAATGAGTGAGGGAGGGATGAACCATTACTTTTTTTGCTGTCCATCGTCAACCACCGTAATTTTGCCATCGAATAAATATTTGCTAAGATAGGAACGGTAATAAATCGATTTTCATATAATATTGGCCGGCATATAGATATAGAACAATGCGGTTATTTTCATATGCTAGCTTATGTTCAGAGTGGCCGCATCATTTTGGATCGCCTTTCAATCGAAAGTGATAGTGTATGTCGCAAAACTTGTTGCAAGATCTTCTTCACACCATAACTCGTCCCTAATAGCAGCGGAACATACAATATGAAAAGCAAAACACTAAACAGGCTTATGGAGCTCAGAGACTTAATCATCTCTCTATCATTTGATTTGATGCAATTAAAGTTTTTGCTAATTGGTAACGTGATAGTGTATGTCATGGATCTCACCGCAAGATGAAGCAGCGCACAAGTGATTCTTCTTCACATTGTAAATTGTCTCCAGTAGCAGTAGAACATGCAAGATGAAAAGCAAAACACGGAACATGCTCATAAAACTCAAAGACTTAATCGTCTCTATCGTTTGATGTGATGCAATGGAAGTTTTTTTTTAATTGGTAATGTGATGGAGGCCCAATTACATGAATGAAAAGAGCGGGAGTCCTCGGTGATACAAATTTCTAAGTCAACTAATAAAATTAAGTCTAGCGAAGAAAAAATGGGTCTTACGTAGAAATTACAGCCCTTGCTTTTATGGTGACAAAACACAGAGTTGGAATTAGTTATGCATAACTTTCACATTGATTAAAAAAGAAACTTCTCTGCAGTTTCCATATTGACTTTTCTTAGTACCATTTATAAAAAAAAAAAAAATCGATTTTAAACCAAAAGAAAAAAGAAAAAGAGAGAGAATCGATTTGTATGTCATGTACTCTAGAGCCACAATGAACCCACTCGACACATTGGCGACTTTTGGTTGTCGTGAAAATCCCGAAGATCTAAATACAAACACAAAGTACCAAAATGACAGTAAAATAAAACTAGTGCCGATCGACGAAAATTTTCTAATTTAGTGAAGTCACCAATGATCGACCACACATCTCAGTCAAACCGACTTATCTCTAATCTCAAATTGATTTTTAACTATGCCATAATGGCTTCTAAAGATAAGCATGGTTGAGAAGCTGATTCCTGATTGAATTCTCGAGTCTATTTCCTTAAAATTCCTTAATGGCTTCCTTGGGTAGTCTACTTATCTCGAGAGTGATCAATTCTGAAAACAACCCTATAGACGCTTTAATAAAATGCCCGATTAATTCAATAGAAAACAGAGTTGAAAATCTGGAATGTCACAGTGGACTGTCACGTCTTTGACTAAAACCTCACTAACTTCATTGTCACACAAAGATTATAGATGCAAATTTCCAAGTCAACCATCAACAACACAAAGTTTAGTGAAGAAAAAGTGGGTCTTAGGTGGAAATTGTAGCCCTTGCAGTTAAGGCGACAAAAACACGATGTTGGAATTATTTATGGTGTGGCTTTCACGTTGATTTGAAAAGAAACTTCTCTATAGTTTTCAAATTTAACTTTTCTTAGCAAATTGATTCTTTAGGAATCAATTTTAGTTCAGTAAAAAAAGAATCAATTGGAATGTTATGTATTCTAAATTGAATCAAAATCCTTTCAAGTGAGGCATTAGCATTCAATTTTATTTTCGAGGCTAATATTCCAAGAGTGTTGGTTCGATAAATTTTGAAGATGAATAGGCAAAAAAAATGTCATATTTCACTATATGACCTTTTTAATTTGACAAAAAATAGGATTAACAAAGATAGACTATTAAATAGAATATTAACTTGTAAAACAAAAATGAAAGGAAAAACAGGAGTTAGTGCTTCTTGGATGGTGTAAAACATTATGAAAGAAAGAAAGCAATTCGATAATTTCTAGTGATGGGACCGATGCGCATTGACTAGAACCTCACTAACTTCATCGTTGCGTAAAGACTATATGTGCAATATTCAAGTTCACAAAAAAAAAAAAAAAAACAATGTTTACTTATTCACTATCAACTTGAATATTGCAATCACTCTCCCGTAATTGTGTTAGATCTATGAACAAAATTATCATCTCTTTCTCATAAGAGAACCACTTAATAAATGAACTGATCCATCACTATCGTTCAATCAAATGAAAATAAAAATGTTTATGTTTGTTTTTGACATCTAAATTTTTCCATTCTTATTTAGGACTTATTCATATAGAAAATTATGGATTAGTCTCTAAAAAAAGTAAAAAGTAAAATAAAAATTTTCATCAAAATGCATCACGTTTTCTTTAAATTGCATCTCATATAGACATTAGGAACATTTGCATTACTAATATTAAAAATTCTAAAAAAAATTAAATTAAGATTAGAAAAAAATTAACAAAAAATATAAACGCAGCCGGGCCGGGCTAGAGGCCAGCCTTAGCCCGCCAATCCTTTTTCCCTTTCTTTTCCCCACTTGTGGCTCAGCCCGCTTCTGTTCCTTCTATTTTACCCACGCGGCCCACCTTTCTTCCTCTACGACCCAGCTCGCTCTTCTTCCTCCTTCCTTCTCCTTCCCTCGCTTGGACGTCATCTTCCAGACAAAATAAAGAGAGGGTCCCTGGTCGAAGGATGTGAGGACGCAAGGCTACGCGCAACGTTTACCCAGGAATGTCGCACGGTACGAAGCAGCTGGTCTTGTCCTTGAAGAAAGGGAGAGAAACGAGATAAATGGGAGAGAGGCAGCAAAGGGAAGGGGGGTCTCTCTGGTTTTCTTGGGCTTGTTCGGCCGAGGAAGATAAACCGAGAGAGAGAGAGAGAGAGAGAGAGAGAGAGAGAGAGATAAAGAGCTAGTGAGAGTGAGAAGGCGAGCTCAAGAGAGAGAGAAGGAGGGAGCTAGATAAGAGAGGAAAGAGAGGCGACTATGTTCTCGAGTTCTTCCGAGGAGGCTGGAGACAACGAGAGCAACAAAGAGAGTGAGATACAACATAGTGAGCGGAGGGATGGACTGAGAGAAAGCGAGACCCAGGAGCCAAACTTCGTTCTTGGACAAGCGTTCCCCGGCCATCCCCAACATAAACCGTCGTCGCCAAGCCGGAAAGGGATATTCGCGGTCAAACACTTCTCTCTGGGAATTTCGGAACCGAAACACTAGCTAAGTCTCGTTTTCCCCTATCCGCCAACATGCTCGGTTTAAACAAGCCGTCCCTTTTGTCGAGTTTGAGCATTACTTGCTATTCTCTTTTGAGTTTGGACACGAGCTAGAGTCTATAATGGAGGACCATTTTCACGTGGAATTTCACGATCACTAAAGAGATTAATTTGTTAATTCTTTCCATTTTCTACTTTTTTAACATCATTTTTTATGCTGCTTTATTTTGATAATAATAAAGCTTAAAATTTATACTTCTCTTTCTGTGAACTCTAAACGAAGTGGAGATCTCGTGTTCCTTATGAATATCAATGTCTCGAGGAATGTTTGCTTAGTAGGAAAACTCATGTGCAGGGGACAACAATGAGGAATATAATACTTGTTTTGAAGAATGCAAGGCACCATCTCATGTCTTATCATTAAGTGAACGCACAAGTTCTTACTGCATTTAGGGATTGAGCTTTTGTAATACATGATATGCTCTAACGTAACATCACATGTTCAATTTCCATTCATCATAAAGAAAAAATTGTCAGCCGACTCTGTCTTTACTCTAACATGTGCTGGTCATTCATCGGTTAGGCTTGGACCCATCCCATGACATGAGGACCAAGTCGAGATAGCTTGAAAAGGTAGCTGTCTTTGACGTGGGTGATCAAACAGAGGTCGAAGGGTGGGGATGAGAGGTTTTGATGGAAATGAGAGAGATTCATTGCTCAAAATGCAAACATTGACATGAAGAAAAAATTACCTTGTTATTCCAAGACAATTCACATGAAACAAAAATTGAATGAATGCCATACAACATTCATCGTCATTTATAAAATATGGACATAACGAGTCTACCAGAAAACACTAATGCCATATAAAAAAAAAACATGTAAAAGCTTCACAGATTACATTTTGAATGATGATACATGTTGATAGTACTATTTATAATTTTTGCATCTCATTATAGGGGAACAATCACACAATACATGATTTCGTAAACTCATGGTCATGGTAAAATTGGGAACCGCGAGAAACAATCAGAGTACTTGACGAAGATGAAATTGTTTCAAGTTCTATCTCAGCGTCAACATCAATAAGTGGTGCCTCTCTCGGATACAAAAGTGGTTTTGGAGGCAATTGCAGTTTATCCATATCTCCTTTAAGCATATCTAGGACTTTCCTCATCGACGGCCGATCATTAGGGCTCAATTGTATACACCATAGTGCAATGATTATCATCTTCCTTGCTATTTCTCTTTCCTCTTCAATGACATCTACCCTTTCAAGTTCCTTGTCTTTGCCGAGTTGATCATAAACCCACAAAGGAAAGTAAATTTGACTCGAACGCTCTACATGTGCATTTATATTTCTCCTTCTACCAACCATTTCCATTAATAACATCCCAAAACTATACACATCTACTTTGAAGGAGATGCCACCAATGTCTTTATAGAATAGCTTAAAAGCCATATAACCCAAGGTTCGTCTTGCTGCAGTTAGTGATACTATACTGCGATCAGTGGGATAAAGTCTTGCAAGTCCAAAGTCAGAAACTTTCGGAGTGAAACTTTGGTCTAGGAGAATGTTGTGAGGCTTGATGTCAAAATATAGAATTTGCATATCACATCCCCGATGTAGATACTCTATCCGTCTAGCTATGCCAAGAGAGATCTCATACATGTTCTTATAATCAAGAGGATCATCACCATCCTGATAAGAAATGTGTTTATCCAAAGATCCATTTGGCATGAAATCATAAACAATAGCTTGTTTGAAGTATTCGAAGCAAAAACCAACAAGTTGCACCACATTAACGTGGTGGATCCTTCCAATTGTGGCCACTTCGCTTATAAAATCTTGGCCATTAGATTTTGATTTGTTCAAAATCTTAATCGCAACTTCATTGCCACTTCTAAGTATTCCTCTGTATATGGAACCATACCCCCCCTCACCTAACTTGCATTTGAAATTTTTTGTGATCTTCTTGATATATGAGTAAGAGTACCTTATGGGCAAAAAGTTATTGTGAGCTTGTAGGAATTGTTCGATGTTTGCATCGGTTGCTTGATGCCTTCTCATCCACTTCAAGATTAGAAATATCAACACACACGAAGCTCCAAGTATGAATTTTGCTGCTAGGAAGTGGACTGCGGAGAAATTTGGCCATCGATTAGCATAGTGTGATAAATTTTTTTACACATACAATTTGTGTTTGTTAGAGTGCTGAATGAGAGCTTCATAGGTGTGGAGAATGTTAGATGTATGCCCTAAAGCTGCTATGTAATAGTTACATATTAGGGATTTCAATTGTACATATAAAATTATGTTCTTTTTTTTTTTTAGGGAATTGATTAATTATTAATTAATTAATTGATTAATTAAAGTGGAAATGGTCAGCAATTTTTGCTAACCACTTCACACAATACATGCACATGCACGCACGAATTCGTGCATGATGGTCAGCAACCGCTGACCATCATACACGCATTTTGTTCGTGCGGTTGCTGACTGTTCCGTTCATGGAAATCGTGCATAAACGGTCAGCGGTTGCTGACTGTTCCGTTCATGCACAATCATGCTCGATCGTGCATGAGAACGAGGATCAGCAACAGTTGTTGATCCCACGATCGGCAACCATTGCTGATTCGTGTATAAATATTAAAAAGAAAGGCTACAAAAAGGTTGCAATGTAGAGAGATTTTCTGTGGGCGTGCGTCTTGGTTTTTTGGCGACACTTCAAGGGGTTGAAATACAAAGAAAGGTGGGCGTGCGCTATTCGTTTTTAGAGAAAATGGGTTGCTGAAAATAAAGAGAAGTGTGTGTGTTCTTGTATTTTTCGAGAGATACGAGAAAGTAGAATGTTTTCTCATTCGGGCCGTGACTATAATATATTGAGGATACGTTGGATCATTTCCACGTGATTGCTAGCACAATCGAAGTGGTGAATATCCGAAAGTTCTCTCTTCCGTTCGACGTTCGTTGTTGGTGTGTCTGAACTAGAGGTCCGACACTTGTGGGACTCGAACTGTAGAATATCCAAACCGACTTGTTTAAAGCACGCTTCGAGAGGTAATTCGTTTAACTCCCTTTTATGTTTAGATTTTTGATTAAAACACACGAACAACGCATAATGAGAATCATGTGTAAAATATATATCTTTGTTTCCGCTACGTTTATTTTGTTAATTTTTCTTATACATGATTCATGAAACCCCAACAGTGATATCAGAGCCAATCTTAGGCGTTTTTTCGTGCGTTTAATTGATTTGTAGTTCAAATATATTTTTGCGTTCTAATGGCCAATTTATTTTTGTTAAGAGAATTGGTTCTCTTGCTCTTATGTGGCTTATAGAAGTTGATTAATTTATGTGATAAATTTAATCAACTAAGCAAAAATTAAAACTAAATCAATTTTGAATCAAAAATTCATAACTTGTTATATTTTGTGTTTATAGTCTACAAGTGATATGCAGAATTTTATGGATGCCTTCCAGAGCTTTAAATTTTGAATTGATGGCTCATAAGGAAGGGTGGTGATCATGGAAAATCCCTAATTGTTGTGATTGTTGTATGGATGAATGTATGATGATTAAGGTATTCTTTTTGGGGATGTAATTATTAAATGGAGGCTGTGTCCTTCCTTTTATTTTATTTTAATATGTAATTTTAGTATAATTTAGTATTTCAATTGTTGATGTAAATACTACAAGAGAGGAGGAGCCATTGGAGGAGCCATTAAACCGGTGAGCTCTCTAGGCCCAGTCTTTGAAGAGTTCAAAGATTGAAGAAAAAGTGAAGAGCAGGTCCATATTATTAAAACATTAAAATGGCTAAATGGGTCTTTTTGGCTCGAGACCCATTGAACTATAATTACATGATCACCACATATGATAGATATTATATGATATCTATTTATTTATTGTGTTTATGATATCGTGCATGTTAAACCGGTTACTGTGCAAAGTGAGACTGTTAATAACGACCCAAATCTCCTTACAAAGAATATTAAGTCGAAATGGGTTTCGAACTCGTGGCTTTCCATCATTGTGGTTTGATCCAATATTATAGTGGTTAACTAACCGGTTATGGATACATAGGGGTTAATTATCATTTATAATATTGGAACACTCCATTATGCATATGATGTTGTGGGGTTGGAGCCAAATGATTTCTAATAACTGTCAGGTGAGGGAATCATTTGTGTTTTCAATACTTGCATGAGACGATGGGCTAGACTTAACTATGATCATGATGCCAATAACTATTAGGTGAGGCTTCATGGTCTAGAGGCCGAAGTTATGATTGGGACTCGCATATGATACATTGAACAAGCTAGTTCACTCACTAAGTTCATAGGACACCAATAACTATTAGGTGAGGTGGACTTTGGGCTAGTGGGACTCCAATCCCCACTAGTAATTTTTACCCAACAAAGATTACCACTTCCCATCATAAGGAGTATGAGATTCAAATATAAATTTAGTGGGAGGATCTATTTCATTTAAAGACCAAAATGAAATAGCTATTATGAAAAGGACAACGGCTAACAATTTATTTTCTGCAACAGATATATATTATTCTGAAAATTGTAACCACAAACCCACTCGCTTCTATACTTGACAAGAATTGTTTGACTGGACCCAATTTCACTGACTGGGTGAGGAATTTGAGAATTGTTCTCAATTCAAAAAAAATTGGGTATGTGCTTGATGAAAAGATGCCAACCTCCTTTCCTGAGGGTGGGACCCAAGAGGAACGTGTCACTTATGATAAGTGGCGTGATGATGACTTAAAAGTTAGGTCATATATGCTTGCTTCGATGAACAATGAATTACAAAAGAAGTATGAATCTATGGAAGATGCTGGGTCGATCATTTTGCACTTAAAGGAATACTTTGATGAGAATGGTCGAACCTCTAGATATGAGATATCTAAGGCATTGTACTGTATGAGAATGGCTGAAGGATCATCTGTTAATGATCATGCTTTGAAAATGATCTAACACATTGAAGAATTGGCTAGGCTGAATCTCGTTATGAACAATGAGTTAGCTGTGGATTTGATTCTCCAATCTTTACCTGATTCCTTCTCTGGTTTTGTCCAAAACTTCCATATGCATAAGATGGAGAAAACTCTTGCTGAGTTACATAGCATGCTGGTAGTTTATGAGAAGGAAATGCATAACACAAGGCCAAATGTAGTGGCTATGGCTAAGGCTTCTTCTTCAAATGGTAAGACTGTTTTAAAGAAGAATAAATGGAAGAGGCCTGCCAAACCTATTTGCAACCAAAACCCATGAGTGATAAAGGGAAATGTCATTACTGTGGTGTCAAAGGGCATTGGAGGAGGAACTGTAGGAGGTACCTTGCGAGCTTAAAGGTCAAGCCAAAGAACCAACCTTATGAAGGTATGGTGTCTATGCTTATTGAAACTAATCTTATGGTTAGTGCTGAATCCAGCTCATGGGTTCTAGATTCTGCTGCAACTTCACATATTTGTATGTCTTTGCAGAATCTGGAAATAAGCAGGATGTTAGGACGAAATGAGATTGTCCTGACGTTTGCTAATGGAGCAAGAGTTGCTGCATTAGATATAAGGACTTTTCATTTATGTTTGCCTTCTGGACATGTATTGGTTTTAAAGAACTGTTTGCATTATAAGAATGCTGTTAGAAACATCATCTCTATACCTCGTTTGGGTAAAGATAATTATGAATTTTCTTTTGCTGATGATATATGTTCTATTTATCATAATAGAATGTGTGTTGATACTAACTTATTAACCAACAATCTTTATACCATTACAATATCCGGTAATGTGATTACCAATGTCAATAAGTAAAATAGAATTGATATAAATGCCATAACTAATAAACGCCCTAGAGACGGTCCAAATAAAAAGTATGTTTGGCATCTCCGATTAGGTCATATTGGATAAGACAGAATTAACAAGTTGAGTAATGATGGATACATTGATCCTTCAAATTTTGAGTCATACTCGACTTGTGAGGCATGTCTTCTAGGAAAAATGACTAAAGCGCCTTTTGTAGGACAAAGTGCGCGAGCTGCTAACATATTAGAATTAATACATACAGATATATGTGGATCAATTAATGAAACTGCTAGAAGAGATTATAATTACTTCATTACCTTCACCGATGATCAGTCACGGTATGGTTATTTATACCTCATGAAGTATAAATCTGAATCCTTTGAAAAGTTCAAGGAATTCAAGGCTGAAGTTGAGAAACAAACAGGAAAATGTATTAAGGCTCTTCAATCAGATCGAGGAGGTGAATACCTTAGTACTGAATTCCTGGACTTTCTTAAAGAGAATTGCATTTTATCACAATGGACACCTCTTGGAACTCCAGAACATAATGATGTATTTGAACGAAGAAATCGTACTTTATTAGATATGGTACGATTTATGATGAATTACACCGATTTGCCAATATCCCTTTGGGGATATGCCCTTGAGACAGCTATATATATACTGAATAGAGTGCCATCCAAATCTGTTTCAACTACGCCCTATGAGATATGGCATAGTAGGAAACCTAGTCTTAATCATATTAAGATTTGGGGTTGTCTAGCTTTTGTGAAAAAGATGAAAATGGAAAAATTGGAGGCAAGATCTGAACAAGGTCGCTTCATTGGATATCCAAAGGAAACTCTTGGATATTATTTCTATTTTCATTCAGACCAAAGAATTTTGGTATGCAAGCACGCTTCTTTTTGGACAATCAGTTCATCCAAGAAAGTGGTGTTGGGCGGAAAATAGTCTTACAAGAAGAAAATAATGAAGTATCAAACAACCGAGTTCAGATACCAATCTCTGATTCAGTGGGAGCTTTTGATACACAACCTCTTAGGAGAAATGCGAGAACGTCTCGCCCACCTACTCGTTATAGACACTCGGTTGATCATATTGAACCATTATTCATTGTGAATGATAGTGATCAATTCGGTGATCCTAAAACCTATGAGGAAGCGATGTTGGACATCGATTCTGGAAAATGGCTAGAAGCCATGAAATCCGAAATGGATTCAATGTATTCCAATGAGGTATGGACCTTGACTGACCTGCCTGATGGTATTGTACCAATTGGCTGTAAATGGATCTTCAGAGAGGAAGATGGATGCTGAAGGTCAAATTGGAACTTACAAAGCACCGCTGGTGGCGAAAGGATATCATCAAAAAGAAGGAATTGATTATGATAAAATTTTCTCACCTGTGGCCATGCTAAAATCCATTAGGATTATGTTGGCTATAGCTGCACACCTTGATTATGAGATATTTCAAATGGATGTCAAAAATGTTTTTCTAAATGGTTTTCTCGATGAGGACATCTATATGGAACAACCACAGGGTTTTGAATCCAATAGTGAAAAGCAGAATGTGTGTAAGCTTAAGAGATCCATTTATGGACTCAAACAAGCCTCCAGAAGTTGGAACATTCGTTTTGATGAGGTAGTCAAATCATTTGGCTTCATCAAAAATCCGGATGAACCTTGTGTATATAAGAAGATCAGTGGGAGTGCAATTACATTTCTGGTTTTGTATGTCGATGATATACTTCTTATTGGAAATGATGTACCAATGATATCATCGATAAAACTATTCTTGTCACATAAATTCTCCATGAAAGATTTAGGAGAGGCAACCTACATTTTAGGTATCAAGATCTATAGAGATAGATCAAGACGATTGATTGGCCTCTCACAGTCTACGTACATAGACAAAGTGTTAACACGGTTTAACATGCAATGTTCCAAGATAGGATTATTGCTTTTTAGGCAAGGGATCCGTCTTTCTAAAGAGATGTGTCCTAACACTCCTGAAGAAAGAGAGCGGATGGAAAAGAGACCATATGCATCCGCTATTGGAAGCATAATGTATGCTATGCTATGTACTAGACCTGATATCGCGCATGCTGTAAGTATTACTAGCAGATATCAGTCCAATCCAAGAGAAGAGGACTGGATAGCAGTTAAGAATATTCTTAAGTACTTGCGAAGGACTAAAAATTTATTCTTGATATATGGAGAAGGAGAATTTGAAGTTATAGCTTATACTGATTTTGATTTTCAATCGGATCCCAATGATTATAAGTCTACGTCTGGGTTTGTTTTTACATTCAATGGTGGTGCAGTTAGTTGGAAAAGTTCCAAACAAAGTATAACTGCCGATCTTTACCAAAAAAAAAAAAAAAGTATAACTGCCGATTCCACCACTAAGGCAAAGTATGTAGCTGCTTCTGAAGCAGCAAAAGAAGCCGCTTGGATGAAGAAATTTATTTATGAACTTGGAGTCATTCCTTCAATTGAGCAACCGATCACATTGTTCTGTGACAACAATGGGGCGATAGCTCAAGCTAAGGAACCAAGGTCTCACTAGAAGTCCAAGCATATTGAGAGACGCTTCCATCTCATCAGAGAAATTGTTGGGAGAGGTGATATCGCCTTGCAGAAAATTGCCTTAGCAGAAAACATGGCAAATCCCTTCACTAAGGCCTTACCTCAGTCTTCTTTTGAAAGACATATTGACAAAATGGGTTTGAGGTACCAGACAAGTTGGCTTTAGTGTAACTGGGAGATTGTTGGATGTATGCCCTAAAGCTACTATGTAATGGTTACATATTAGGGATTTCAGTTGTATTTTCATTATTATTATTTAATTAATGGCAATGACGTATTCATTCATTTGTCCAATTATTTTATATTGATGAATGATTCCATAAGATCAGTTGCAACTAGACCTATTCTTGAGACGTCAAGAATATATGTGACTGGTTCATAGTTAGACTGAATCTTTAAACCGTTCCCGATCAATGAATTATTGAGTAGATATTAATAATCCTATTGAGGCCGGTGTGTTCTTAACTTCGCCATTAAGTATTGGATACTTAAGGAAATGATGAATCGCATGTCATTGGGTATTATGATGCCTGAGTTAAAACACAGGTGTTTGTATTAGACAAATTCATTGAACGTGACGCATATGGAACGATTAGCGACATGGAAGCTTTTAGCGTGGTCAATGTCTAATTGTTCATGCTTTGGTCTTGTGTAAATAATCCTTAGACCTGAGGCACAATGTTAACTTGTGTATTGAACAACTATGGTTCACAGGTGCACATAATGTCGGGTCATTGATCCATCTTTATACTCGATGGTCATAGTTTGTTCATATATGAAGTTACACGTGTGCGCAATATGGAATCTGTCCCCTTGTTATATGCAAGGTATGATAATCATGTCCTATGCAATCTAACTGTGACAATGCATTGAAATCCTCGGCCAGGGTTGTAACCGAGAATAAATTGTTTATATCTCGAATAAAATGCATGTCAATTAGATTTGTGCATATGATCGAATTAATGACTTGACAAATATTCCATGGTCTTTGT
This sequence comes from Eucalyptus victrix, assembly GCA_016097545.1. Taxonomy (NCBI): domain Eukaryota; kingdom Viridiplantae; phylum Streptophyta; class Magnoliopsida; order Myrtales; family Myrtaceae; genus Eucalyptus; species Eucalyptus victrix. The sequence goes on from CM027835.1 coordinate 15,139,494, forward strand.
TTGATCGGGACATAGTAAGATAGAGGAATTGAATTACACTGTAGCCAAAACTGATAGGTTCATTATGTTCTTAAAATATTCACACTATCTGGGTAGCCATGATATATTGCTAGATGTCAATCGTGGCTTGTAGGACCTAAAAGATTAATCGGGACAATTAATTATTTTGGAAGTACTAATGTGTTAGTATAAGTCTTACTACCAACTTAGTGATGAAACCTAGGGATGTCACACACCATAAACAATTAGAATAACGTGGAACAAGAAAGAAATATTATTGCAAATGTGTTTGCAATTACTACAATCGAATTGAGTCGATTTGAAATTAAATTAAATGAGATTTAATTTAATTTGTATTATAGTCATGAGCCCACTTGCATATGATGCACACACATGCCCAAAGTGGATATATGTTAACATACCCCAATTGTGTACTTTCATTATTATTATTTAATTAATGGCAATGAATTGACCAAATGGGTTTGAGGTACAAAACAAGTTGGCTTTAGTGCAAGTAGGAGATTGTTAGATGTATGCCCTAAAGCTACTATGTAATAGTTACATATTAGGGATTTCAATTGTACATATAAAATTATGTTCTTTTTATTTTTTTAAGGGAATTGATTAATTATTAATTAATTGATTGATTGATTAAAGTGGAAATGGTCAGCAATTTTTGCTAACCACTTCACACAATACGTGCACATGCACGCACAAATTCGTGCATGATGGTCAGCAACCGCTGACCATCATACACGCATTTTGTTTGTGCATGGAAATCATGCATAAACGTCAGCGGTTGCTGACTGTTCCATTCATGCACGATCGTGCTCAATCGTGCATGAGAACGAGGATTAGCAACGGTTGCTGATCCCACGATCGGCGACCGTCGCTGATCCCACGATCGGCAACCGTTGTTGATTCGTGTATAAATATTAAAAAGAAAGGCTGCAAAATGGTTGCAATGTAGAGAGATTTTCTGTGGGCGTGCGTCTTGGTTTTTTGGCGACACTTCAAGGGGTTGAAATACAGAGAAAGGTGGGCGTGCGCTATTTGTTTTTAGAGAAAATGGGTTGCTGAAAATAAAGAGAAGTGTGTGTGTTCTTGTATTCTTCGAAAGATATGAGAAAGTAGAGTGTTTTCTCATTCGGGTCATGACTATAATACATTGAGGATACATTGGATCATTTCCACGTGATTGCTAGCACAATCGAAGTGGTGAATATCCGAAAGTTCTCTCTTCCGTTTGACGTTCGTTGTTGGTATGTCTGAACTAGAGGTTCGACACTTGTGGGACTCGAACTGTAGAACATCCGAACCGACTTGTTTAAAACACGCTTCGAGAGGTAATTCGTTTAACTCCCTTTTATGTTTAGATTTTTTATTAAAACGCACGAGCAACGCTTAAGGAGAATCATGTGTAAAATATATCTTTGTTTCCGCTGCATTTATTTTGTTAATTTTTCTTATATATGATTCATGAAACCCCAACAGAGAAAATGACTTATCATACCCAAGACAAAGAAGAGATTCCATACGGCAATTCAATCAAAATTGTTCTTATTACCACCTGTAGATAGTAAGAGAATTTGTGAGAGATTACTAGATATGGTTAATTAGAATTAACGACCAATCAATAAAGAACTAGATCCATTGTTTTAGCAATTAAATAATAAAAGTAATTTTTTAAGATATACCTCAAGTGAAGGATAACTTCCATTAGGAGCATTGGTCTAGTCTCAATCGCAACTTGGCATCCAGACCCCCACTGGATATTCAATGAATTGGGCATCGTCTCGCATATTCAAATGCATTAAGACGAAACCATTACCTTGCATAATCATATGCATCAGAGCCATTTTGTAATCACACGAGCACTCAATCACTTATGCCAAATTTCATTTCTCATCAATAAGCCCAATGCAAGCACAATTTGTGCTCATACAACAATTTACTACAACTTTAACACATAAAATGCCGTAAAATATTCATACATGATCACGTGTGTAAAATTTACCCATCAAACTTTGTATGCTTTTAATTTTAAAACCTCCTTACCCCAATTGACACATAAAACATGATATTTGAACATGACGCCTCACAATTTACCATTCACATGCCAATAAAACATTTTCTAAAAATAACAAGTTAGGTTTCTAAATTGGGAAATTATTCTCATGGCATAACAAGCTTCAATCAACATGAATTATGCACAAATTCATCCAATAATTTGCACATAAGTTGCATATAAATTCCACTTATCAACTAAATAGTCATTAATTAGCACTAATCATCATTAATTAGTGTCGACCATCAATAATTAAGACTAATTGTCATTAATTAAGACATCTATAATTAACTAACACTAACTGCAATTAATTAAGACTAAACACAGTTAGCCTTAATCTAAACCATCCTTAAATGTGATTAATATTGACCCATCATTAATTAGCACCAATCATCGTTAACTAAGACTAAGAGTTATTAAATAAGATTGAGCCTCAATTAACACTAAACCATTGTTAATTAGCACTAATTGTCCTTAATTAAGGCTAACTATCATTAGCCTTAATCTAATCCATTATTAAACGTAATTAGCACTAAACCGTCATTATCTAACACTAACCACCATTAACCATAATCTAATCCTACCCCTAAACACAATTAACTCCCTAATCAAAGATTAGGAGGTTAACTCACGGTTTACGGCGGTAGCAAGCTCACAATGATGGTGGCATGATGGTGATGAGGGCATGATGTTTGCGGCTCGAATGGCGGCACCATGGCAGCAATTCAACAAGGGTTCATGGCTAAGGGGGACTAAGCTTGCTTGGCTTGATGGGCGATGGCAGTGGTGACTTGCAGTGGTGAGAGTAACGATGGACACGACAGCAAAAGAGGGCGACTATGGAGGAAATGAAGGAAAAGGAGAAGAAAAAGAAGAGAGAAAAATGAGAGGAGATGGAGGAGGGTGGTGGTCGGCCAAAGGGGCAAAGTGGTCTTTTCACCATCTTTAGCAAAGATTTCAATTTTGCCCTTGGGCTTTTTGCTAACCTTCTAGAAAGGGGCAAAGTGGTCTTTTCACCATCTTTAGCAAAAATCTCAATTTTTCCCTTGGGCCCATTTGCTTGGATAGGCTTGAATTGGGCTCAGCTCAACTCGGCTTAATTGGCCTAATTAGGCCCTCATGGTGAACTTAAGGGGTCTGAAGCCCATTGGCCTTCGCTTGGCCTGGGTTCTCTTTCCAACTCCCAATTTTCAACCGATTAGTCTTTAGTCGAATAAAGCCTACTAACAAATCGGCGGACAAATAAGGCGAAATCCAATAGGTTAGTCTTGAGTCCCTTGAAAGTTCAATACCCAAAATTGAATTAGAAATTCATACTTAAAATCGATCAACTGTGATTTTAGTACGACCTAAATTATCGAGTAACTTTAGGGATTTTGCATGGTTAATCCATGTTCGAAAATTTGCAATCCATATTTATGCCTCTCCAAATCACAGATAACCTTCGTTTGTCATGTAATTGCGAGAAATCAATTATTAACGCTAAGTACAAGATCAATAGAAAATCAATTTACTGTCATTCGTAGTGAGTATCATAATTGTGCTAAATCACCCATAAACCGACTACGTACTCCTGTCGAATCAATTTATATCCGTTCATTGATTAATGTATAACAGCGTAGTATTGTCCTTTGTGAATCATTATGGTCGAGCGGTCTATCCCTAATTGAATTCTTTGGTCTTTCGCGTTTTAATCTTTTATGGCATCTTCCAATTGATTAGTTAACTCACGAGTGAGCAATTCAAAATAAATTCAACTTTCAGTGCATTGATAAAATAATCATTTCATATATTTCAGAAGGGGTCGAATTTTAGCATATCACGGTTAAATGGTGCCCAAATCCAAATGGTGGCTTAGTATTAGGATGATCTAGCTATTGCGCTTCTAGAAGCATTAGATTTTATGTTTGCTCCATTCTTGTCACAGCAACTAAAGGTAAGATTGAATCGGAGATGGATTTGGTTTTCATGTGAATGGTCCCGTTTTTTTAATTGGAGATAGTCGACGAACAAAAGGTTGCAAAAATTTCTCAAGTTCTCTGATAAAAGAAAGTACCTTTTGTTCACATGTTAAAGTTTGATAACTAATTGAAAACAAATTTTTTTTCTATCAATTGATGATTGTTTTTTTGTTAATGTGTGCTTGTGTCTATTTAAGTGTTCCAACTATTTTAGTAATCTTGACTAGTGGACAAATGATTCTTAGACTCAATTTAATTATATTGTAATTGTATTGTGTGTCTGCATGGAAATGTATCTACTAGGGTTGACTTCCATAGTAGACTTAAGATGATATTCCATGTCGAAATTTTCTTTGCTTTACCACACTAAGTAATGTCATCTTGCACAAGGTTGCAATCATATGCAAGATTCTCTTTGAATGAACATCGAGTGATGACCGAGACTGATTTCTAAGTGGTGCCGGCAATATCTTTTAGCAGTACACAAAAGAGGTCTAGTCGATCAAATCGATATTCATATTTGAACTAGACTAGACAGAAAAAATATAAGACTAGATACTTCACTTAAACTCATCTCGTAGAAGCTCAATTATTTCAGATCGAGTTTGACTCGTGAATATTTATTATAAACTTGAAATGACTCAGTTCAATTCGATTTGGGTTATTATAAGTGAGTCTTTTTGGGAGCTTGATTCAAGCTTGAGCTCAAATTCACCTTTTCATAAAATCCGGACTAATGAGGCTCGGGCTTGACTCAATCTCGCACTTGAATTTGTAAATAACTTAGGCGATTTCGAGCAGGTTGATTGGTTTGCACATGAAGAAGCAAATAAAACCTAATTTCAAAGAAGCATGTGAGAAAATGATAGGAAAGCACATAATCGTTTCAATCTTTAGCGTCATGTATTTCATTCTAGTTAAGTTTTTTTCTTCGAATTGGGTTAAATATATTTTTAATCCTCTAATTCATAATATTTGTGCCATTGCGTCCTCAAGAAGGCAAGCTATTACCACTTCGATGGATAGTTGGAGTCCACCATGACTGCTTCTCCGAAAGTCAAGCCTGGGATAAATTCTTCAAATTTTCTAACCATCACCAATCATCGCTGGTGGTGGCTGAGGCCACGAAATTCTCCACCCATTCTCGGATCTCTCACTTTTCCGCCTTTGTCTTCTACGTTTTACTTTCTTATTTTTCCTAAAATAAAACTAGTTTCTTTTGACTTATTTCACTTTGGAAATTACTGAGAAAAATGGTGACGCTGCACAATAAAATTACTTTATTTAATTAACACAATTTCTCGATTAAAAGAAAAGGCTATATTTTTTTTAAAGAAAAAAATAGAGAAATAAAAGAAGTATGTTTAAGATGTTGAGATTAGAACTTGACAACTAATGTAAATTCTTTTGGCTCATCCTATATTAACATCATAAAACAATGACATTATGTGTATCAATTTTCTCTTTGTACAGCATAGTAACTACGTAGAAAATCTGTTAAACGTAGATAGATACCACAGCTTTTCATCGTAACACCAAAATGCATCTATCATGTCCTATTTTTGTTCATTAAATAAGTAGATTCAAGAAAAGAAATAAAATGATTTACTTATATGTAAGTGCAACTTCAATACTATTTTACGGAGTTTGTGAGAGAACACATACAAGGAGCAGTTGTGTTCTTATTGGAAGGCAGATCAACATGAACTTCCTTGTATGGAATTTCAATGGAGCTGTGCTTAGTCTATAATTCTTATCACATCAAATCATTATTATCTTGTCTCTAAGCGCAACAATCTTAAGTTGACTTGACTTGTGAATGTGAATTCATTCAATGACCTGTTTGAGCCAGCGGTGGCCTTCAATGATTCTTTACTATTGATGAAGAAAGGTCAAAAAAGGAAAGGAAAAAAAAAAACATCAGCATCTCTTTCCCTTTCTGCAGTACAAGTCCCTTTCTAGAGAACAGATATTCATTTCGCTCCCACTTTATTTCTACAAGTTCATTAAATAAGCAAATTCAAGAAAATAAATAAAATGATTTACTTATATTTGAATGCAACTTCCATACTATTTTACAGAGTCTGCAAGTGAACACATACAATGAGGAGCTATTTTCTTATTGGAAGGCAGATGAACAAGAATTACCCTGTATGGAAGTTCAATGGAGCTGCGCTTGGTCTGTAATTCTTATCACATCGTACAATTAATATTTTGTCCTACGCGCGAGAATCTTAAGTTGACTTGACTTGCGAATCCTAATTCATTAAATGACTTAGTTGAGCCAGCGGTGGCCTTCAATGATTCTTGATTGTTGATGAAGAAAGGTCCGGAAAGAAAAAAAACATCAGCATCTCTTTCCCTTTCTGCAATACAAGTCCCTTTCTAGAGAACAGATATTCATTTTACTCCCATTTTATTTCTACAAGTTCATTAAATAAGTAGATTCAGGAAAAGAAGTATAAAGATTTACTTATATTTGACTGCAACTTCAATACTATTTTACGGAGTTTGTGAGAGGACACATACAAGGAGGAGCTGTGTTCTTATTGGAAGGCAGATGAACATGAACTTCCCTGTGTGGAATTTCAATGGAGCTGTGCTTGGTCTGTAATTCTTATCATATCGTATCATTAATATCTTGTCCCTATGCGCAACAATCTTAAGTTGACTTGACTTGCGAATGTGAATTCGTTCAATGAGTTGGTTGAGCCAGCGATGGCCTTCAATGATTCTTGACTATTGATGAAGAAAGGTCCAGAAAGAAAAAAAAAAAAAAAAAAACATCAGCATCTCTCTCCTTTTCTGCAATACAAGTCCCTTTCTAGAGAACAGATATTCATTTCGCTCCCATTATATTTCTACAATTTCATTAAAAAGTATATTCAACAAAATAAATAAAATGATTTACTTATATTTGAGTGCAATTTCCATATTATTTTAGGGAGTCTGTAAGTGAACACATACAACGAGGAACTGTGTTCTTATTGGAAGGCAGATGAACATGAATTTCCCTGTATGGAATTTCAATGGAGCTGTGCTTGGTCTGTAATTCATATCACATCGTATAATTAATCCCTTGTTCCTATGCGCGACAATCTTAAGTTGACTTGACTTACGAATGCTAATTCATTAAATGACTTGGTTGAGCCAATGGTGGCCTTCAATGATTCTTGACTGTTGATGAAGAAAAGCCCAGAAAGGAAAAAATATCAACATCTCTTTCCCTTTCTGCAATACAAGTCCCTTCTAGAGAATCGATATTCATTTCACTTTCATTTTATTTCTACAAGGTTCATTGCACTTAGAACCTGATTTTGTGTAAACCATTGCGTAGAAAAGGAAATTAACGATGGAGCTCTCAGACTCATTTTAATAATACATTTGGACTGAACACCGAAATTGAAGGAGAAGGGGACATCAGTTGGAGGAAGTGTAATGAGAGAGTCCCGAATGGTTCTCTCCAACGAGTTGTACCTCAAACCTAGTTTTACAAAGGTTCGGAAGTCCTTCCCATCGCAGGGATAACATAACATGTCCGAGATTCTTGGACATACTGAAAGAAGGAACTGAACCCAATTAGATTATTTAAAGACCGATCCAAAGTAAGTAAACTCCAAAAGGTTCCCCATTAAGGTCGGGGTCGATCCAATCAAACTGCAAATAGACAATTCTAATCTCGACAAGTTTTGAGATTACTGATTGAAGCTAGAACCCTCCCTGAAATATACATGTAACTCACTGACCAGAGTCTCAAGATAACCATCCTCTGAAAAATCAAGAAAAATCCTGTAAATCAGCAATCACTCAGACCAAGAGTCTCCATTTTACCTAAGTTTCTTATTATTTATATTTTTTATTGATCTTGATAATTTTTTTTTTTTTAAAGTCGACATCTAATTTTTAGTCAACACATCATTAAAGATAAAAACTCAAGATTAGCATTTCTGATCACAACATAGCCTATTTCTTCAATCAAAATTGTCATTTTTAGTTTCGTTTTCTTTGGCCTATCATTTGCAGGTAATTTCCTACTCATTTTCAACAAAAACCCAAAAATCAAAAAGTTGATTTTGGAGATGACTTTTTTGTCAACCCTTTGATCAAAAGTTAATTCCGGATAAAATTTGGCTTTTTACACAAAAAGTTCCCAATCGGTCTTAATAAATTTGGCTATAAAAGTTTTGAAAATATTCAAAGTTTTGATCATAAAATTAACATTTTAGTTAAAAGTCAATTAAAAGTCCTTTGACCAAAAAAATTGAAAAATGTAAAAACTCCAAAATCATGTTGTTTTAGCTTTAATTTGACTCTAGCATTGAAGATTTTGCAAAAATCAATTAAGAACATCATTTTTTGAATTTTTTGAGTTTAAGTTCAAAATCGGCCAAAAATAAAATTACTTCATTTCCAATCGTATTTTGACTTGGTTTCTTTTACAACATTTGATCAAGAGGCCATTTTCAAATCACTCGTGCAACCATTTCGGTGGTTTGGCATGTTAGGATAAAAATTGCCATTTGCAACCCTAATTAGGGATCCAAATCGATTCTTCATGAGTTGCATGCTCGCACTTCAAATCAATCCATTTTCTTAAACTGAATCCAAATTCAAGGTCAATTTTGGCAAATTCACTTGTGAACTTTCCAATTTGATGGATTTAGCCCACTTGAATTTTAGAAAATTAGGTTAATGAGCTTTGATTGGTGCAATTCAAGTTAGCCCATTCTAGACTACGGTTTAATTTAAGGGGTTAAGATTCAATTTCATCATTGGCCCTTCATCTAACTTGGACATAAAATCCATGCCACTATTTTAGTGTCAATTTGGATGCATTAAGCTACTATTAACATGGGAAATCAAACCGATTGATATCTTGTTGCATCAATTAGGTTTAATTTGGTTTTTAAAAGAAGGAAGTGCACAAATTGGAAATTCCAAATTCAATTTGAGTATAATTTTCATATTCCTGGGTTAATTAAACCAATCAAAGTCAATTGAAATGTTTTTGAAAATTTTGGTTGATTCAATTTCGGCGATCTTGGACCATTCCTCCTCAAATTAGCCCATTTTCAATTCAAATTGAACAGGAATTCCTTACAATTAAATCCTTGACCTAACTGCATAAAATTTTGAAAAAAAAAAAAAACAGCCAAGGCCAAATCAGAACTAACCAAACCGTTTCTGATTAGTTTGGGCCGATCCAATTAGTTTTCAGTAGAATTGGCCAGTTCGGCCATTTTCCAACGTACAACCCGTGGTCGGCAGCCACCACCAGCTAGCCCATGGTTCAGCCGACCTCCTCTTGTCCTTATCACATAAAAGTTAAAAATTTGCCCATAGTGAAATTACAAAATCACCCTCAGATTTTTTTAAATTACAAAAATGTCCCCAATTAGCCTTTAATCCTAAAATTAATAATGACCATTCATTAAAAATTTGTCCTAGCCATTCAAATTGACATGTGCACATTATTGTCCAATCACAAGCAATCTTAATGCTTAGGTAAGTCAGTTAAGCTAAGGAGATCAAATCTTAGCCCTTGGATCAATCTAGCTAAGATTTAATCATTTTTTTTTTATTTTTAATCTTGCCAAGGGGTATATAACAAATTTTCCCTCCAAAAATGCAAAGGAGGCCTTAAATTTCAGATCATCTCTCTCTCTCTCTCTCTCTCCACCATTTCTTGCCTCCTCCACTGTCGTGCGTTGGCCAAGCTCCGATCATCTGCCACTCCATCGACATCAACCAGCTTGTTCCTTAGCTGGTGGTGGTCGTCGACCACCCTAGGCGCCATAGGTGACGGTTGATCGGCAGTTTCTTCCCACGGTGAAAAGCACCATTTTTTAAGTCGATGAAGAAAACCGGCTATCCTAATTCCTATTTCGGCAATCAACAACCATTCCTTGCTGTCCAACCGGTACTGTGGTGATCCTTGAGGAGTTGCTCAACTCATAGTGGCACTAGTTCCATCAATTCTTCGCCGAATACCTCAGAATCGGTGGCCTCTTCTTGATTGGTTCAAAAAATTGAGCTCGGTGACGATGAAGGTATCTAGTAGCTTGGGCAGCCACTCCAGAGCTATTCCAGCAACCTTAGGCATTCTTACCTAGTGTTGGACCTCCCTTGGCATATCCTAGCCTTCGGTGTAACTTGATTCAAGCTCAATCGAGCTTCTTTCGTGGAAATACACAAGGTAGTACACTCTTGATCTTAAGCTCAATGAAGTGAGATTGCCTTACACAATCGGGGCTAGAGCTCAACCCTAGGATGATCTATCATGCTTATATGGATAATATGTATGGTTTAGGATGATCTTATCACGATTGATGGTGAGGTAATATTTGGATTGATCATGATTGCTTATTTGGTAAAATTGTAGGCTGAATGGACTGACTTGATAAACATCTTTATTTGAGCTAGATAATGTCGTTTTTAGGTCTTGATTTCTCGATGAGATTTGTAGACAACTTCACAAGCTTTCCAACGATTTCTTGTATGCATGATTTTGACATTGTTTGCTATGTCAGAGCCTGTTTGAAAGCTGGTGATCTGTTCTAGAATATGTATGTTCTGCTGCTATGGTTGATGTTAACTGACCAACTGTTGATTTTGTATGATTTTTTACATTTCGATTTTAGTCTGAGTGTCTTCGTGTTTGATCTTGGAATTTAGTTTAAGTCGTGTAAAAATTTCATAGGATTTGCAAATCATTTAGTTGGATCAAAAGTTGGTGATCTATTCTAAAATGTGCATGTTCTGTTGCTATGGTTGAGGTTAATCGACCTACTCTGTTTCAGATTTGACCTATTCGCCAGCTATCTACATTTGAGCTGAAAAATAATCTTGTTTGCATTTGAGGTCTTCTAGAGATTTGTAGGAAACATTTCTTTTGAAGTCTTTTGCATTATTTGGAGATCATTTACTAGGTCTAACATTTTCTACAAAACTGAACTTAAATCTGGAAAATTTCCCTGTTCTGTTTTCATGTCCGATTCTGTTGACCTCTGCTGTTTGCCATTTTCATATGATTTTTTGTGCATCAAATTTTTAGTCAGTATCTTCTTGAAGTTTGTTCACAACATGTAAGTCTACAACATATAAAAATTTAAAATGTGTGAGCATCATTTTGTAGGGTCCATGGGTTGTAGATTGAACGTGTTCCTTGCTGCCATTTGTGTTACTGATTGACCTGTATTGATTCCTTGATTTTTATAAATTCGTATGTTGGAATCTGGAAATGGTTTCTTTATAAAAATTATTTTTCATACGCCTGTGAACATCATATAAAATTTTCATGAGAATTGAACATTATTAGGATAGATCAAGCATGCTTAAACTGAGCCTTCTATTGTTGAGATTTGTTTGTTCTGATAGATTCATGCTTGTTCAATGATTTTTATAAATTCATGTGAATTGAATTAGTCTTGTCTCCATGAAAGTTTTAAGACATTGTATGATTTATGTTGTGTATAAATTTCAGATCTAATAGACCATTTTTAGATGATGAAAATGGTTGTGAGCTGTACATGTATTCTTCCGCGATGCCCTGTTTCCATAATGATGTACTCGAGTTGTTTGATTTTTAGAAATTCGTGCATGCTGAATCTACTATGGATGTCTTCTTGAGAATTGTTTGTCACATATTAAACTTCATTATCACAAATTTCGGAAAATAAAAACTTGTTTTGGTAGTTTTGCCAACCCTTCCTAAGTTGCAGGGATTCTGTGAAAACCATTTTGCTGAATTGACATTTATTTGATCTGAAATCATTACAAATTCATGTAATGCCAATCTTGGAAAGCTTTCTTCAACAAAGTCATTTGGTATTTCCTACACTTCTTTTTTATACCAATCTTGTTGATTTGACGTTCGTTTGATGGTCTATGGAGTCCGATCAGTGTGCCAACATTATCCACACTCAGGTTCCGGAATCCATTTCCCAAGGACATCAAACTTAATTTGTTTTTATCGTCATTAAGCCTTTCTTTGCCGCTTACACATATAATCATCCCAAGAATTAACCAATCTCAACAACTCAGTCTCAAAAACATGATTAGAGAAACTTTATTAGATGAATGAAATATGTGACATGCCTAGTTTCATTTTTTGATATCGCTTTGGCTGCTACTCATAATTGATATTAAATTACTTAAAACTTACATCTTCACTGCAATTAGATCATGTGCTATCACATGGAACTAGTCCACGACAAACGAAGACCATCATATTAACACTAGGATTTAACATTTCCGAAGAACCTACAAAATGTTATTGGAGCCAACCAAAATTAGCAGGCCTATTTTTCATATAAAATGAATGCTTACTTGAAATCAACAGTAATCACTAGTTAGAACAATGAAGTGAACCAGTCAACCAGGTCCAACTTCAAGCCCATGAACTAAGTAGGAATTTGAAAACCTTTCGAAATTGGAATGTTCGAACTCGAAAATTTTCATGCACCTTCTTAGAAAAAGCTGGGAACGTGTTTGGTCCAGTTTGGTGGCCGGTACACAGCGGGTACACACCTTCCTAGACAATTACCGAGAGGAAATACATTGAACTTACAAACTAAAATCAAGCATAATGGCCAAGAAAAGTATACCTCAAGTGCTATAAGTTTGCACAAAGGGACACTTAAGTACCATAACTTACGAAATGTACACTTAAGTACCATATTTGAAGAAAAATGGATCACTTAAGTACCACTTCAGCCAAAACGCTAATGTGGTATTTTGCTGGTGAAGCGAGCCCAAAACGACACCGTTTTGCATGTTGACGTGACCAAATAATGCAAAAATACGTCATTTTGGGTTGACATAGTAAAAAAATAATATAAAAATTAATTAAATTAAATTTAGTTAAAATATTAAAAAATAATAATTTCAAAATTAAATTTAGTTAAAATACTAAAAAATAATAATTTCAAAATTAAATTTAGTTAAAATATTTATAAAAAAAGAGGGGGTGGTGGGCGAGGGCTGAGCCATCGCCGCCGCCTCCCCGTTGTCGCCAAGAAGGGCCTGCAATGGAGGGGGGACGGTTGGCCGGGGTCACCGGGCCCTGGCTAGAGGCCGGCGACCCTGGCCAATCGTCGGTGAGGGCTCCCAAGCCCTCGCCCCAAATCGAGGCGAGGGTTGCAGCCCTCGCCCAGATCCAGCGAAGGTCGGCGACCCTCACCCGATCGAGCTAAGGGCCGTTGCCCGCCGAGGAGACCCCCCGAGAGCCCTTGCGACCGATCAACCGGGGTCACCAACCCCTGGCCAGGGCTCGGCAACCCCGACCGATCGTCCCCCCTCCGTTGCCGACCCTTCCCAACGACGGCAGGAGGTGGCGGTGGTGGCTAAAGGCTCAACCCTCGGCCATCGCCCCCACTTTTTTTTTATTATTTTTTAATTTTTAATTTTTTTAATTTTAAAATTATTATTTTTTAATATTTTAACTAAAATTAATTTTTAATTTAATTTAATTATTTTTATATTATTTTTTACCACGTCAGCCCAAAACAATGTCGTTTTTGCATTATTTAGTCACGTCAACATGCAAAACGGCGTCGTTTTGGGCTCGCTTTCGCCGAAAAATGCCACGTCAGCATTTTGGTTGTATTTTGGCTTAAGTGATCTGTTTTTCTTCGAATATGGCACTTAAGTGTACATTTCGTAAGTTATGGCATTTAAGTGTCCTTTTGTGCAAAGTTATGGCACTTGAGGGGTCCGCAACTCCATAATGGCCGGTAGTTTTCAGTTGACTTGACTAGGAATGCAAAATTGTCCTTTCAATGGAGCTCCAAGATCTTGTGATTTATAAAATTCTGTTGATGAATAAAACGAAGTTTTTTCAATGGATGGTAATTAGGTAATGTGGATAATAAATTTGAAATAACGATGATAAGTAAAAAGTGGCTAATAACTTGTTGATTAGCTTGTTTGTAATTAGCTATGAAAAGACAATTTTACCATTGATAGACTCAATAGTATTTTTCCACTTGTTTTTAGATTTTACAAATGGACGCATAAGTATATATTGCCAAAAAAAAAAAAAATAATGTTTTATCATCCACAAATCTAATAGTTGATTGACACTAACTTTAATATTTTGCAAGTGGGTGCATAATTATTAAGTCACCAATGAAATAATAAACTTTCCATCCACAAACTCAATATTAGAAAACCATTTATTGTGTTGAGATTCAATTTTGAGTCGTAAATATATAACTAGAACATTTGCGGTTATAATTCACTAATATTGTTGCAAAATATCATCAACATACACCGTAATTGAAATTTCATGAATTACAAAAATACCTTTTTTTTGGTCGAAAATAAACTTTGCATTAGTTGAAACGAAAAGTACATCCCGCTTCAATAGCGTCGAAAGCAAGAAGGTCTAACAAGAGAGTTGGGGGTAAAACAGCCCATGTTGAAGGCAAGGAGCCATTGTTGTGGGCCTTTGCAGCCCAATCCGCAACGAAGTTTGCTTCTCTTCTGCAAAACCTAACAAGCAAACGATGGAAACAAGGGAGCATAGCAACAGCCTCGACAATCAGCGTTCTGACCTCCCATGGCGATGTTTGAAAATCTTGCACCGCTTCAACCATCACAAGACAGTCTGACTCAATTATAAGAGGATTCATAGTCTTGTTGGTGTTCATCAAGTGATGTAAAGTTACACTCAGTGCCTGGATCTCCACCTGCAATCCCAATGAAGCAGGTACGATCTTTGTAAATCCTTCGATCAATGTACTATTATGATCGCGACAGAGGTAGGCGACTGATCATGTGGTGCTTCCCGGTAGAAAAGCCCCGTCTATATTGATCTTCAGGACTCTTGGATCGGGGGGCCTCCACGATGTGCCTAGATCTGGATTTCTTTGAGCTGATCCGGCCCCATGGATAGGAACAGAAACAATCTAAGCCGTGTGAGCTTGGGCGAGTGCGACAACAACAACATATGAGGGATCTGGACTCTAGCTGGCAGAAGATGGATCTGTTGCGCGATTTCCAGATTTGCCATAATAGTGTGGCGAGAAGCTCCATACCAGGTAAGATGTTCCTCTATTTAAATAGGTTGGCAATCCAAACCTCTATGCAATGAATATCTGAGGGTACTAGGGTGAGACCAAACTTGTGAGGTCCATGGACATAATAAAAATAAGTGTTCCAAAGTTTCTGGTTGCTGAGCTGAGCATAGAAAACAAATAGGATCGACACTAATTTTTTGCGGAATAGGTTGTCCTTTGTAGGCAAAGCATTATGGCATAAAGACCAAAGGAAAAGTCTAATTTTAGGAGTGATTTTGAGTTTCCATATGTTTTTCCAGAGGTGCTTTGGAGGTTAATATGAAGAAGACGCTCTGCTTACATTAGTAGTAGATGTTGCCTACCGAATAGCACGATAAGCACTTTTCACAGTAAACTCACCTCGAACCGTACACGCCAAATGATCTGATCTGCCACATAATGAAGTCTGATGGGGATCTTGAGGATTTCTACTATAGTTGCAACATCAAAGAAATGATGTAGTAAAGTCACATTCCATAGGTTGGTTTCTGTATCAATCAGTTCAGGAACTTTTTTAGGTTCTTCTGCAGTAGCTATTCTGCCTGTTTTACCTGTAGGAAGCCATCGATCCTCTCGAATTTTTATGCTAGTTTCGTCTCCGACCGACCATTGAATTTTTGGTAAAATGGAATCCCGTCCAACTAATATACTCTGCCAACCCTAGGAAGGTCGAGTACCTTTAGAGGCATTTAAGAAATCCTGTGAATGGAAATAAAGACCTTTAAAGAGCTTGATCCATAAAGAAGTAGGTTGCTATATTAGTCGCCAGGCTTGTTTGCCTAACATAGCTTTATTGAAAGCAATGAGGTCTCGAAACCCGAGTCCTTCCATTTCCTTCCGTTCTTTAGTGCTTCCTAATTCTTCCAGTGTATTGTTGCCTTTCGGCTGTCATTTTGCCACAAGAACCGTGCAATCTTTTTTTTTTTCAGTGGACTTACACAAGCAAAATAGGGATTTTGAAAATTGACATAGCGTATTGTGAGATTGCTTGTACAACACTTTTTATAAGAATCTCCTTACCACCTTTAAAAATGAGACTTTCTTTCCATCCATCAAGTTTTGCATTGACTTTCCCTAGTATCCAAGCAAACATATCTTGTTTGCATCTTCCCCAGTCCAACGGGATACCAAGGTATTTCCCCGTTTTTGTTAACACGGGGATTCTAATTTCCTGTGCTAAGCTGTCCTTAAGTCTGTCAGGGCAATCTTTACTGAAGAAGATGCCTGACTTATTCCGATTGATTGCCTGTCTCGTAGCTAGACAATACTGGTTTAAAATGTTGACTAGTTCTTGGCATTCCTGTACTAACCCATCTAGGAAAAATATAGCGTCATCGGCAAAAAATAAATGAGTTAGAGTTGGACACCACCTGTTTAGCTAGATACCCTTCAAGTTTCCCATATGGAGAGCTTGTTGGATGAGTGTTGTCAGGATATTCACCATCAGGATAAAAAGATAGGGTGATAGAGGGTCTCCCTGTCGAATGCCTCACGTTGGGTGGAAGTAACTCAGTTGTTCCCCATTAAACTTGACACTTATGGAGACTGTAGTGATGCACTGCATTACCCACTGTACTCAAGTAGAATGGAATCCTAACCTGAGTAGATAATCTCTAGGGAAATCCCACTCAACACGGTCATACGCCTTTTTCATGTCAATCTTGACAACAGTTTGAAATTTTTGCTTTCTAGTTCTTGTCTTTAGCTGATGAAGTACCTCCTGCACAATTAAAATATTGTCCTAGATTTGACAGCCGCTCAAAAATGCACTTTGTTATATAGATATCAGGTCAGGAAGGAAAGGTTTCAATCGGTTGATGAGCACCTCGGAAATTATTTTGTAGGCGTAATTACAAAGACTAATGGGTTGGTACTGGTCTAGACATTCTGGGTTAGGGACTTTTGGTATGAGTGTGATAATGGTTCGGTTTAGTTCCAAGGGCATCAATCCGTATTGAAAGAATTGCTGCACCGATAAATAAACTTCGTCTTGTAAGATGTCCCAGTGATTTTGATTAAAAAAAAAAAAAAAAAGACCATTGAATCCATCAAGACCCGAAGCTTGAGTTTTCCCCAACTGGAAAGTGGCTATTTGAACTTCCTCTCGGGTAACTGCTAAAGTTAGTTTAGTGTTACAATCAATAATCAGCCCAAGTCGCGATAGCCCTCTATTTTGTAAAGTTTGGAAAAGAATTCCATCGTCATTTCCTTTAGAAGGCGATCATCTCTAGCCCATCTGTGATTGTCATCGAGCAACATCCTGATTTTGTTTCTATTTCTGCGCTGGATAGTAGTGGCATGAAAGAACTTAGTATTTTTATCACCCCACCAAAGCCAATTTATTCGAGAGCGCATAACTCAGTACTGTTCCTCCTGCTGCCAAACGTTGTGTAGCTTATCTTTCAAGGTAGTGACAAGCTATTTGTCATAGATGCTATGTGTCTAATTTGTTAAAGAATGTAGTTGTTGCTGTAAAGTTGTTATCTATTCATTTGCTTGAGAGAAAGTGACTCTACTCCACTTCAAGAGAGCCCAACTGACCTGTTTTAATTTGTATGGCAGGTTGTTGCCTTTTGCTCTGGCTGAAGACCAAGCCTTTTCTATGACATCTTGGCAAGCATGATCCTGCAACCAATAAGCTTCGAATTTGAAGGTCTTCCCTTTGCTACATAGTTTTGCATAAGTAGAAAGCAACAAAGGGCTGTGGTTCGAACCCACTTGCTGGTTAAGCGAACACTTCAGCCTTAGGGAAAGTGATCCTCCAGTTCCAGTTGCAAAGAATCCTGTCCAATCTTTCTTTAACCAAGTCATCCCCCTCTTGGTTGTTCATCCAAGTAAAAGCGCATCCCTTGCTTTCTATGTCCATGAGTGCACAATCGTGTAGAACTTCTCTAAAGGACTGCATACAAGAAAAAATCAGGTGATCGTTTACCTACTTTCTCCCAGTGATAGGTTATTTCATTGAAGTCCCATATGCAAACCCAAGGTAAAGAATTGGTGGAGGCGATTCATCGAAGGGCTATCCATAAAGGTTGGCGTAGTTGAAGAGTTGCCGGTGCATGTAAACAGGTCAGTCACATAGGTATTCCTCTCCCTGTCTCTATATATATGGTGTCGATAAAGTCCTAAGTAGTTAGATCCACCCGTAGAGATATATTAGAATGCCAAAGCATGGCCAAACCTCCAGCTATGCCCATTGGATTGATTATATGAGAGTTAGGAAACTAAAATCATCTATGAATTCTTGAAAGAACTAGCTCTCTATTCTTTGTTTCCATAAAAAAAAAAAAAATAAATAAATCAGGCTTCTATTTGGCCACTAGGGCCTTTAAGGCTTGAACCGTCAAGGGAGAGCCAAGTCCCTAACAGTTCCAGCAGAGGAGTTTCATTTTGCCATTGATGGCTTTTTCGAGCAAGCCACCTTAGCCCAATTGTCAACTTCTTCAGCCATTAATACAGGGGTATCAAGTAGTTAGTTGTCCTCAAAATACTCGGAGCTATAAGAACACAAATCGTGAGAGTTGTACCTATTGAGTTTCTTCACTATCCCTGTTTTGGGAGCTAGTCTAGAATGTTTCAATTTCTTGGTAGTCACAGCTGCTATAGTTCTATCTCGATTTCCTTTGTGTTTGACAAGTCCAGGGATTATCACTCCATCTGGAGTAGGCGTCGTTGGAGGGGGCAATGCAGTATGAATATGTTGCTGAAGTAGAACATCCATTGCTTTAACAAGAGGTAGGTTTTGTTTCATTGGAATGCTTGTGTCCATTGTTGTTATAGGGAGAGGGGCCTGTTGGATACCTTTCATTTTAGATGAGAAAGGGATCAAATCAGTAGTCACAATATTCCCCTTTATTGTCCCTTCTTGACGACAAGTGCTGTTGAATACTTTCAATTGATTTGGATGGAGGCACGGTTGGTTTAGGTGGAGGTCTTTCAGTGACATCTTCAAGAGGGGGCAGAGCAGGAACTTTAGAGGTCATAAATGGAGGAGTTTCCGGAATCACTTCAGCAGACTCATATGAGGGAGACTTTCCTTCATAGAAAGTCTACCAATACGACTGTTCTCCTTAACTTCAGCACGTAACCATTAACCGAAAGCCATCTTCTCTTTTCCTGCCATCTTAGCTTCAATAAAATGTATGTCCTAACAGTACATTGCATAATGCCCTATTCGTCCGAATGAGTAACAAAAATGAGGAAGCCATTCATAGCGGAAATCGAGCCAAATGCTTTTCCATCTAGACGAATTGATTGCCTTGTTTTCAAAGGATCGCTTAAGTTAATTTCAACCCTAACTCGACACACTTTTAATGTTGTCCTCTCCTTTGTGTCAACTTTCACTTCTAGCCTTCTTCGAATGTGTTTAACGGCTTTACTTAACATTTGATCTGTGCACCACTCTAGGGGGAGGCCGAAGACTTGGACCCATAATGCACATGTGGAAAAATCATAGCAATGTAGGGGTGTGTTTGGCTTCCAAGACTGAAAAATCACCAAGTTACTAGAAAATAGCCACGAGCCACCCTCTTGTACTCTCTATTTATCACTTTCTAATTTGAACTTAGCCACATAGATGCCCGTTTCCTGTTGGGTGATCTCTACCTGTTCTATGCGCCAAGTGCGCTTCATTGTATTTTGGAATGCTAGTAAATTGATAGAAGTATTTGAGAAAATCTTACCGACTAATATCCTCTTGCACTCCTCGATTTTTTCCAGGGATGGCGACTCGTCCCATATGTCGATTTCCTGCTCGGACCATAGTTGGCCAAGTCTGTTACAAAGGGCAGCGAGGCGTGATGTCTCCTCCTAGTCGTGAGAGGCCATAATGGACACCCCAATTCAGAGCTTCGAAGAGGTAAGGAAGAAAGTCGACATGCAATATAATTTTTGAGAACTGGGAATTCCGATGGAATAAAAGGTGACTAAACTGATATACGATTGGGGAAATTTGGCAAATAGGTAAAGAGGAGAGCTTCAGGTGAAGAAGAAAAAGGCAACCGAATTGATGGGGGAGAGAATTGGAAATAACCCATAACTCAGGGACAATAGCAGATAAAACAAAGAGGAAGCGCAAGATGGGTTTCACAGAGAGGATATCCACGAATGGATTTAGTGAAGAGCTCGAAATCCATGGAAGAAAGGGTCATCGCAGCCAAGGAAAGGAAACTGTGCGCGCGTAATTGCCATTGCAACAATAGAAGGAAGCAAGGAGTTCAATTTACTGATTAGGGTTTGAAAAAAACGGATGTAAACTACCATTGTCGGTAGATTGGAGCTCTGCATGTCGAGAGAATTTCAAGAGCTGATTCTTTTTGAACACCCGTTTTTTCCCCCTTAATTACAAAATTACTTTAAAGGGAAGATTATTCTGTTTGGACGAAACGGAATGTTATACACTTCTTTGTAATTATTAAATGACTCGTCATCGTCAACAAACAAGAAAACAGTCGCTCTTAACAAGAAAACGGTCGCTCTTCCCTTGTATCGACATGGCAAGTATCCTCTTGGAGGGGTAGCCATAGGATCGAAGAGCAAAGGAACGATTTTAAAGATGCGTTTGTTCAACAGAAAATTCAAAATTTTAGAATATATTTTTCCAAGAAATAATCGTCTATGTTGCTTATAAAAATGAATGAATGAAAATATTTCCATTATAGATGAAAATAATTTGATATAAATTGTTGTCAATCATGAAAGCATTTCTATTGATTAACTTTTCTAAACTAGATAACCAATCATTTTTGGACAAATGCTTTTCAAATATTGAATTTATCTTAAAACAAACGCATATGAATTCAAACAATAGTACGGGCTCTGATGACATTTTCCTTTTGTTTTACTTTACAGGGCATTGTTTGTGATAGTTACTTGCAATTTACTCTCGTTTTCTGGGCTACAAAGTGGAAAACGTTTCTGGATCAGTTTGGCATTTCATGAATCAAAATACGGAACACCATCGATTACACTCATGAGTGCAGCCAAAAAACTCGGCTGAAACTGCTCTCAATAGTCACCGACAAGGCCATCCCCCTAGCACGCGCACTCTCTCACAATCGAGGTAGTGCTCGCAGCCGTGAGAGCTCCTATCGCACGAACTTGAAGCCCTCTGGGACAGTGCTCACAATTACTGAAGTTCTGCACGGCCAGCTTGTGTGCATCCATGGCTGCCGCCCTGGACCCGATCTGGTCCACTGGTTGCGGTCGTCCAACCTCGATTTGGACCAGATTCCAGGCAATAACCATCGCTGGGCTCAGACGTGGGGTTTGGGTGACGCTCACGGACGACTCTCTTCAAGGGATGATCTTA
Source organism: Eucalyptus victrix (assembly GCA_016097545.1). Taxonomy (NCBI): domain Eukaryota; kingdom Viridiplantae; phylum Streptophyta; class Magnoliopsida; order Myrtales; family Myrtaceae; genus Eucalyptus; species Eucalyptus victrix. Next base: position 15,160,893 of record CM027835.1, read on the forward strand.
GGCAATGATCTGAAGAAGATGATTCTTTAATTCAACCATTTTCAATATTTTCATTGGCACTTGACAGTAGGGGTGAGCAGCGGTTTAGGGTTGACTCTGGACCAATCCTGGACCGGCCCAACCCTACCGGTCCTGGTCCGGTTCCTAAGGGGACCGGGTCAGTCCTTGGTCATGAAATTCCAGGACCAACACTGTGTGCGGGTTGATCCTCGGTCCTGAGAGTTTTTGGTCGGTCCAACCCTGGACCAACCCCGTATATTATTATATTATATTATTTATAATTCTTTTATATATTCAAACCTAAGTAAAATTTATGTTATATTATATTATATTATATATAATTCTTTTATATATTCAAATCTAAGTAAAATGTATGTTCAAACAAAAAAAAAAACCCAAGTAAAATGATGTTAAAGCCGTTGACTCCTCGGGCTCACAGTCACAGACAAACGACATCCAATTCCAAAAGGCATGAAGTTTATGCCGCAAAGGTCTTCACAGCCTCTTCCTCCACAGTCCAGAGTACATTCTTCACCGTGAGGACCAAGGACTCCTCACAGTTACGGACTCGCGACATCTAAAATGGCGCGAAGTTTACGTTGTAAATTTTCTCACGGCTTCCTTCCCTAAAGTACGTTCTCTTCCATTCTGTCTTCTTTGTTCTTCAATTTGCCAAAATCAAAAGTAGCAACATCCCGCTTGTCGCATTGTTGACCCTATCTTGTCCCATATCTTGATGAGCATTAGCAGGTACGAAATTTCTATTATTGTGTCATCTTAAATTTGCTGAATATGTATTCATATTTATAGTTTAGTTGCACAATGTCGTATTGTGGATGAATGTGTAATTTGAATTTGTAGGTTTGCTTTTTTAGGGAGTATAAAAACAAGACGAAAAAATATCGATCGGTCCCGGGTTGACCCTGGAACCGGACCAAACCCATTGGGCCGGTCTAGTCCTTGGTCCCAGGCTCAATAGGGTCGGTCATCGGTCCTAAAAATTTAGGACCGACACTGTACAGGTTGGTCCTAGGGTTAAGGAGTGGCCCGGATCAACCTGGACCATGCTCACCCCTACTTGACAGTTTCTTCATCCCTTAAAACTCTGGTTTACTATCCAACATATTTTGGCCAACAACATTTTAGTTTTTAATTTGTTATTGTTTTATTAACTTTAGGAATAAATTAAAGCGCCAGCATCATCCGCCATGAAAAGAGATGGCGATGGCCACTTTCGTCCTTGCAGTGAAACCCCGTTATATTTTTAGGACATCTAGTGAGGTCATTTTTATCCCCTGGAAATGTGTACATGATCTTTCTTGGGATTTAGCCTCTGACATTTAAATAGAAATTGATCAAGTGAACAGTGACACATTAGTATGAGACCAATGGTTCAGTTGAATTTTACTATTATATTGCATGATGTACAGCTGACAATAGCTCATCACAAGCATCTTTTGCTAAGGATTATTAACACGCTCTCTTATCTTCATATACAAAACAATAGAAAGCTCTATCTACTAACTACAGACAGGAGACAGGAGGATGATGAGTGAATTTGTCCCTTTGCTCAGACTATAAAGCCAAAAACCACAGCTCCTATACATAACCCTCGGCTGCTGCCAAGTGCTGCCGAGAGACTCCAGCCACTAATCCGATAGGAAAGCTAGCTCGTTGGGTAGAGTAACTCTTTTTCGCAATAGGGACTCGATCGTCGGACATTTCCTCTTTCTTCCGCCTCTGGGCCTAGATCGAAATTGCTCATCTAACTCCTCAAAATCACCCTGAACCCAAGGAGCCAAATTGCAAAGAATGAGAATCATCCAACTCTCATGTAGTAAAAAGCTGGATTTCAACAGCAGTAAAATTCAATTGCAATATTAGAGAGAATGAGAGAATGGGGCTCACTGGAGTGTAAACATGGCAACCAGTTTTCTCATGATGGTCTCTCACGTGCTTATACGCAAACTTCTTGCCACAATCCTTATGGCCGCATACAAATGGCCTCACCTCAAGATGAACAGCCTTCACATGCTGACGTAAATTTGATTTCTGTCAACAAGAAAATAATCAGCTAATGTACACTCAGCAGGCACACGATAAATGAGCTCAAGCTTCAAAGTTCCAAACAATTATATTCCATGCCCAGCGAGAATCTACTTAGTAGGTGACTGCATCTTACTGTTGAAAAAATGCTGAGACAACCCTCAACATCACATCTGAATGCTTCTGAATCAGCTGAATTTTTCTTCTCATGCGTGCGGAGATGCCGTTGGATATTCTTCCTCAACTGCTTAGTCCCACATATGTTGCAATTGACTAATTGGTGAGCCGACCGCATGTGCTCCTTCAGATAGTCAACATTGCTGAAGTATTTCATGCACTCACAACAGAAAGCCTCCACAGTCTCTAGTTTGACTGCAGCAGTTGAAATGACATTATTATCGAAAAGCATGTTAAACAATTCATAGATATCATTCGGCTTCACCAAGACACCTTCATAATTAAGTGACTCACCATGAGAATCCTCATGCTTTCGCAACTTCGATGCAAACTTGAAAACCTTTCCACACCCAACCTCTGGACAAACATACTGCTTCAGACTATTGCATTCACCAGACGTTGATGGTTCCTCATCATTGTGAATTTCATTCAAGTGCCTCTTCATGTTCCCTTGATATGCGAATGACTTATTGCAACCATCAACAGGACAGCTGAAAATCTTGCCTTTATGCTGAAGAAAGTGACGAGCCAAATGGTCTTTTCTCCTGTAGCTGGCAGGGCAATCCTCTATAGAACACTTGAAAGGCCTCTGCAAATGAATTTAGCATATTGACACATAGATACAGAGCATACCAAATCTCTAAACATCAATAGGGAAAAGAAAAAAAAAAAAAAAAAAACGAACAAACGATGCTTCAAACCTCAAGATAGAACATGCGTGACCGAGGCTGACTTGATGGATCTTCTCAGGTGGTCCCCCAACCTGATACTAGTCCAATCAAGATATAAAATTGCAGCCTCTTGCATTTTGGAGTTCTTTTTGGTGGGATCCAATGCTTCACGCCATTATCATATCATAATCAGATGAGCCAACATACTTTATCCTGCAAGGTCTTGATTTCAGTATAGGCAAACTCGCAGTAGACAAATAAAAAAGAACAAAACAGCTTCAATTTTCAACCAAAATTAGAACTTTTTTATTATAGAAATCTATCTTTGAAACTAGACCGCACAAAAAGATTAATGCTTTCTCATGAGTGCTTCCATGTGATGATGCTTCACAAATTCACGGCATCATTCCATGGCCCAGAAAATCATGTACATCCCCAATGATAATATCCAAATTGCCGTTTCTGACACCTCATTAGAAGTTACAAATGTGAAAATTTTAAGAGCAAAGACCGAGCAGTGCACATCAAAACTGTCTGTTCAATAAGATCGGCGCGACTGTAATCTGAACCCTCCACTTTACAAACTGTACCTCACCGTAGACCACCTCCATGACAGGTGTAATCTAATCGAAACTTGACTAAAATTTTCAGAGAACTTGCTTTCATGTTGCATCATCAATAACCAAAACAGAGAGCTCAATATACCTCGAGCGAATGGCCCTGCATATGCTGCCTCAAGTGCGCGGGTTTCTTGAACGTGGCGCCGCATTCTTCGCAGGTATTATTAGCTTTCGCTCCCTCCTTCCCCTCGACACGCTTGAGCCATTGCCGCTTCCACCTCATCCTGATAAAGACCAAACCAACACGAAAACATTCAAACGCGAGCAAATTCCGCAGCCTCAAAAACAGCAATTGGCGATCGAGCTAGTCAAATCGCAGCACCAGAACTCGCGGCTCGAAACGAACCGAGCTGCTTACGAAGCATCGGAAGGCGACGAAGCGAGGAGAACTGACCTGGTGGTTGGATTGGATGTGGGAAGTGATGAGGGACTTCTTGGACCTGCAGATCCCGCAGTACTCGCAGTAGTAACGCCTTATGTCCCTGAACACAGGCCCTGCTTTCTCGCAGCTCTCTTCTTCCCCCATCTCGCTCGCGCCCTCTCTCGCCGATGTTGCAGAGCGGAGCTCAAACCCTACCAGTTGGAGGAGATGACGCTCGACTCGTCATCTCTAGGGTTTGCGAAGGAGCCAACCGACAAATATATCTATGGATCGGTGTCGTTCTGGGCCACGATCGGCTTGGGTCCAAATTTAGCCCGGCCCAATAAACTCCCACCGGTATCGAATTATATCCGTGAATGGAAGGGAATTGACTTCGCGACCGTTGCCTACGGCTAGAGCTATTAAACGAATAGGTCAGGTCGGATAGGTCAGGTCAGATTATGACCCTGGATGGATTCTGGATTAACAAGTCCTTAAATCAATTTAGCACTCTAATATAAACCTTCGAGGGTGGGAATCCCCAAGTGCTACGGGTCCCTCGATCTTCCTGAACTCATTTAACTAAACTTAAAAAAGCATTATTTCTTATATATATATATATATATATATATATATATATATATATATATATATATATATATATATATATAATATTGTATTGCTAAAATAGTTTTATACAACATAAATTTAATAAAAAAATTTTATAAAAAAATCGAATTTTAATTATTTTTTATTTTTTTAAAATTTAAAGTTATGTTATTTTTATTTTTATTTTTTAAATATAATTTTTCTTTTTTTCTATTTTATTTTTTTGTTCTTCTTCTTCTTTGGCCGGTCGCCAGCCATCGCTATGCTGGCGACCGAAGGAAGAAGAACGGAAAGAAAAAATTAAAATAAAAAAATTATTATAATTTCAATTTTTATAAAAAAAATATTTTTGTAAAGTTAAAGAGAGAAGAGAGAAATTGTGGGTTTTGGTGGTGGATTCTAAATCCAACCCATTCAAGACCTACTTAAGCCACATCTATTAAAATCTTTAGATGTTAAACTCATTTAACTACTTTTTTATTAAAAAACAAGTGATTCATATATAAACTATTTATGTTTTATATGGGTCCAAGACCCATTTTGCCACATCTACCAACGTCCAATCCCAATCTAAGAGTGAGCATATCATATGGATTGAATCAAGAACCATCCAAATCGAATCGGATCATCCAAAGTGAATTGAATTGGCTGATTTGATCCAGTTCTCATAATGATAATTTTTTGTCTAAGTCCCAATTTCAATGGAAAGCTAAACCAGCGGATCCAATCGATTCTTAGTTTATAAATTCATATTTTATTTCTCAAAAATAATAATAAATTTTAAAATAGTAATAATTTTAAAATAATTTTAATATTTCTTAAAAAGAATTTGATTAAATGATCGGTTCTATTAGATCGGACCGGATCAGACCGCAATCTAGTCCGGTCCTGGTCTAAAAATTGGGAACCGATTCTCTCGATCCGGTCCGGTTTCACCCCAGTTCAATCCGAGAATGAAGAAGTACACAGGGCGACCGTGAGGTTTTCGTTGCAGAGATTGCTGAGGGAGATTTTTCGCGACGGAGATGGAGGTTGACGACGGTTCGGAAGCACGAGGTAACGAGAAAGTTCTCGAGTCGTTTCTTGCATTATTCGAGATGTTCGAGGGTTGCTGAGCTCTAACACCTTCGAAATTTTTTCTTTCCTTCTTCTGGTGGGAAGTGGAGGAGAAGGGGAAGCAATTTGTGGTGGTGCTGGTGGGAGCACCCGGTAGTGGCAAGTCCACCTTCTGCGACGCCGTCGTCGGCACTTCTCGGAGGCCATGGGTCCGCATTTGTCAGGTCCGTCTCTCTCGCGCTCCATTCGTTTGATGAAATGCTTCGCTGGGCCTGGCTCTTTGTTTACGCTGTGGAAGGTTAGCCTTTCCCTCTTTCGTGCGCCCGTGGTGCTTTTGGGTTAAGTATGTTTGTTATGCTTCCCTTCCAGGAGTCTTTGTAAATGGGTATCGCTGAAATTCTTGTTGTCTCTTTGTCGCTTGTAATGTCAAAGGTTCTTGCTTTCTAGTTTTTCCATGGTGAGATTAGAGTGTTGTAGGCTTTTGCGCGAGATGGTCGATACCCATTAATTGTCTGCTTGTTCTTTGCAGGACACAATTGGAAATGGGAAAGCTGGGACGAAGGAACAGTGCGTCAAGAGTGCCTTGAGTGCATTGAAGGATGGCAAGAGTGTCTTCATCGACAGATGCAATCTAGACAGGGAACAGCGTGTGGAGTTCCTGAAACTTGGCTCTGCGCAAATTGACGTGCATGCTGTGGTGCTTGATCTTCCTACTCAGCTTTGTATTTCTCGGTCTGTCAAGCGCACGGGGCATGAAGGGAACTTGCAAGGTGGAAAAGCCGCTGCTGTTGTGAATAGAATGCTGCAGAAGAAAGAATTGCCTAAGCTGAGTGAAGGGTTTTCTCGGATTACATTTTGCCATAATGATGCTGAAGTTCAAGCTGCTCTGGGTGCATACAGTGGTCTTGGTCCATTGGACAGTCTTCCACCAGGCTGTTTCGGCCAGAAAAGCCAAGATGCGAAGGTTCAAGTGGGAATCATGAAGTTCCTAAAGAAAGCAGAGGGGCCTTCTCCATTGTTTCCAAGGTCAATAACAACCAGTCTGTTGCATCAATTGGGAGCTCAAAGAAGAAAGACTCTTCCTTGGAAAGAGAAGAAATGCCTATTCTTCCAAATGCTCCTCAGACAGAAGAAAGCAAGGGCAAAGAAAATGCAGTCCAGGCCATAGATAATGATGTTCCCACGCTAGCATTTCCATCTATTTCGACAGCAGATTTCCAGTTTAACCTCGAAAAGGCTTCTGATATCATTGTTGAGACAGTTGAGGAATTTGTGCCTAAGCTTGGAAATGCCAGGCTTGTTCTAGTGGACTTGACTCATGAATCAAAAATCTTGTCCTTGGTTCGGGCTAAAGCTGCGAAGAAGAGTATTGACTCAAGCAAGTTCTTCACATTCGCAGGCAATATAATTGAGCTCTCTACAAAAGGAGGTTTAAACTGCAATGTCATAGCTAATGCTGCCAATTGGTGAGATTTCTGGAATAGAAATCATTCATGTTATCTAGTAGAAGCCACCCTTTTTTATTTGAAATGGATAGTGAGATGCTGTACCATGGAGTTTTGTGAAACAATGCTTGAAGGATATCCTTTAGGTTTCGGCTCATAACTTCTTGCTGCAATCGGGTCAATTATTGTTTCCAAGATCAGTATGCTTAAAAAAATTTAAAAGGAAAAATCATGAATATATTTGGTTTTGTGACCCTCTCTCATATTTCTTTCACTTATGCAGTGTAAAAGAATTGAATAGTTTGTTTCCAATTTTTAATAGCACTTCATGAGGATTAACCAGAACAAAATATTGTGTAGGCGATTAAAACCTGGAGGTGGAGGCGTTAATGCTGCTATTTTTAAGGCTGCAGGTGCGGACCTGGAAAAGGCAACAAATGAACAAGCTAAGTCACTTGTCCCAGGTAGTGCTGTGGTTGTTCCTCTTCCTTCAACTTCTCCACTGTACAACAAGGAAGGGATAACACATGTCATCCATGTCCTTGGGCCGAATATGAACCCAAAAGACCAAATTGTCTTAATAACGATTATAATAAAGGCTGCATGGTTCTCCGTCAAGCATATACATCACTCTTTGAAGGATTCTTGTCTTTATTGAAGTTACAAGAAAAATCAGTTACAAAAATGCATGAAGAGTTCTTGCATCACTCTGGACATTGTCCTGATAAAAGTGTTGGAAATGGTGATTTGAAGAATAAGAGGGATGATGCCGATGTATCTATTAGCAGCAAAAAGAGTCGAGGATCTGAAGATGAAGTTGAGACTCACATCACACGTCCTAGAACTGGAAATTCAGATTCAGGTACCCAAACTACCAACAGAGGAATGACAAAAGCATGGGGCTCTTGGGCCCAGGCTCTCTATCATATTGCTATGAATCCAGAAAGGCATAGGGATGACGTTTTGGAAATACTAGAGGATGTCGTTGTGCTAAATGATGCGTATCCTAAGGTGAATACTAACTTGCTTCTTTGTTCCTTTGATTCTCTTGGTTGGCGAATTCAATTTATGTAAGATTTTTCTTTGAGTAGGCACAAAGCATATTCTCATCTTGGCACGAGCTAGAGGTCTTGATTGCCTGGCAGATGTGCATCAAGTACACCTTGAACTGTTGAGGAGAATGCATGCCATTGGCTTGAAGTGGGTTGAGAAGTTCTTGCATGAAGATTCTCAACTAGTTTTCCGTCTCGGATATCACTCGGTATGCTGCAACCTTTTTACCCAGGGCTATTAGTTGGTTCAAATGTCTTGACATTTGATGCAGGCACTTGCACACCAAGATGGCATGCACCTAAATGCTTACAGATATGGCAATCTAATGCACCTTATTTCAAGTTCCTTATTCCCCTAAATTTTACAATATAAACTCCTATATTATATGCTCAAATAACAAAATTTAAAAGGAGCACAATGGTAATGACAATGCTATTTTTGTAGTGTGCTGAAGGTATGTAGTGTACTGGCAGAACTTTGTGCCAGAATACCAAAATCAGTTATTAGGAACTTGGGCTTGGTTTTTGTTGGGAAAGTATTTAGAATCATTATGCTACCTGTCATCACTGTCTATTTCTATTTTGCTGCAATCTCCTTTGGCTGCAAAATTTTTGGTAGAAAGCCTTCCAATGGTGATGTTGCCTGTGCTTATTACAAAATGTCAATGCAAATAAGTCAGATGAGTATTGTTGCGTCTGGCTTTCATCACTGAGATTTAGTCTTCAGCCTTGCTGTGACACTTTTCATAATGGAACATTGAGCAGCCAAACTTGCCTCCGTCCTCCAATGTGGTTAGCAATTGTTGATGTTGGAGAAAGACTTACTACTATAGACAAGTGACAATTGTCTCTATCCTGCATATACCAGCATGTTCATTGTGTACTTTGGATTGTCTTCAGTATCAATTTAAAATTCTGCAATGAAACCTCAAAAGGGAAATTAAGATACTTCCTCTTGCAGGCACCATCGATGAGGCAGCTTCACCTTCATGTCATCAGCCAAGATTTTAATTCAGTTCATCTCAAGAATAAGAAGCATTGGAACTCATTTAACACTGCTTTCTTCCGCGACTCAGTTGATGTCATTGAGGAGGTGAACAAGAATGGAAAAGCAATGATAAAAGACGACAAGAGTCTACTTTCTATGGAGTTACGTTGCCACAGATGTAGAAGTGCACATCCAAACATTCCCCGGTTGAAATCACATATTCAGAATTGCCAGGTCCCTTTTCCAGCTTTTTTGCTTCAAAGTGATCGCCTTGTGCGTGCACCGGATAGTAATTAAACCCCAGTCTGTAGGAAGTTTTCCTCGAAATTTTGTTGTACATAGCGGTGGCTTTCACCTTCCCTTAGCAAGTTTCTGCTGTCTTGCAGTCATCAATGTTCATTTACTTTTGGGTGTTGAGTGTCGTTGTTGGGCAAGATAATATGTTAAAAGTTTCTGTACGTTGATTGTGCTTTCTATTACAGCGGAATCCATACTAAATGACCAGATGTGACATAACTCTTGAAAATCACAAGTATCTCAATGCTGATTTCTTTCATTTGTTTGCCTTAGACGTTATAACAGCAAATGAAACTGTGCCACGCATTAGCTGCCTCTGCATTATAGCTTATAGATTCTAAAGATTGATCAGGCAGGAAGCTCACAACTGCATGTGGATTTCACGTTTTAGGCTTCCGCTCATTATGTATAATGGCAAAGAGTTGATTATGACTTTTAAAAGGTGAAACTGATTGTTTGAGCAGCGGAAGAAAAGATGAGTACCACCGAATTTTGAGCAGTCGCTGGAGCTTTCTATTCGCTCCAGGTCCAGGTCCAGAGTCAACACCGAATTTTAATCAATTTTTTTTTTTCAAAAGAATCGTCTTTCGCTCAAGAATCATACTTGCGTGCTGAACTTCCCAATTATTTTCTTCTATAGTGAAGTTCTGGCATAATGGTATCACTCCATAAAAAAACAGTGCAAATTGGGACGAAATTTATAGGGCTCCGTGACCAAGCGTCTTAATCTTGAAAATACAGGGACGGTCGTCATTAAACCGGTGTCATGGTGACATTTGAGCAAACGTCCTAGGGTCCCACAACCACGGGGCAGTATTTTTTTGCCCTGAACTACTAACGCAACGACACGTGTCACAGGCGGACTCGGGTTTCCTTTGACTTGTTCACCCTTACTAGAGTCACATAAGCTCAGTCTTTTCCTCGAAGTATTGTTTATTCACTCACTTGGCCCCCACTCCGGATCGAGAAAGAATGTTCTAATGTTCCATAAGGAAATCCAAATATACCCTGGGCCCCTCTCACTACAACGGTGGATTTAACAGTGAAGATTCAACATCCCTATCTATGAACTACTCTTTTGATTATAAGAATAGTGAAACTCTACATTTTAAGAAGTTTCAGGGTCTGGTCAGTCATCTTGACTCGTGACATTCTCCCCCATCCATTTAAGTAATGCCATCAGCACTCTCAACTCGCAATCGTTCATTTTCCCGTTCCAATCCTTCTTTTGGATCATCAGCTCCTTTGGAGTTGGCGATGCTTACGTGTCATATGTTAGTCATTCCCTTTTTATCTTGCATGGGTCTTGAATCAAACTTGCTCCACAGGCAATTCCTCCCTCAGTTGGGCTAACTTCAAGTTGCCCACGAAGTCCCCACTTCCGGAAAAAGCACGTGCATTGATATCCAGTATTGAGCTCCCTTGGAGAGCTCCACCTCCACCTTTGGCCTCTACGTAGGTTGTGGCCTTGTCTCCAATGGCCACAAGCTCCTCAACTCTTGGCCTGCTCTCCATGAATCATGCCACGAATGTTCTCGGTTGTTAACAACCCACAAACGGTCTTCACCACAAATTGGTATTAGTATTTTCGGATCAGTGATAATATGTGATTTAGTCCTCATTCGATCATGGCATCCAGTCTATCAAAGAATTCTACACCCAAAATAAAATCATTATCCTCGAGCGGAATTATCTCGAGAGAAAACTTGCGCTTCCAATCTTTGACGCTTATATCCACCTCTCGAACGATGTCAATAGCCAGTACATCATCCCGAGTGGGCCGCCTTGAACCAATGTTTGATCGACTCTACTCAAAGACCCAAACCCTACTCGACATGAACAAGCTTGCCGGACTTTTGTATTGCTATCCTCGAATTCCACGAACGGCAAATTTGACGTAGGAGGCTTCTTGGGCAGTATTTGAACCTTCAAGGAATTGAGTAGCATTAACGCCCCAACCTACAGTCCCGATTCTCTTGCCACGATTCCTCCTCTGTCCCTTGGACCATGGATGACTTCTTCCTCTTCCTCTTACTCTTCCTCTTCCTCGTGAAGGTGGCAATCCAATTCCCCATCTTCACCCCTGGACTTGGAAGAGTAAGACCGATGGCCATCAATCAAGGGCTGCGACAAGAGCTTTCAATAGCTCTTCCACTCCTCGGCGTTCAAATTCCAATCTGGACCGGTCCATCCATAAATGTGAACAGAGCTTTGGACTCAGTCATGTGGACAATCTCCAACAAGAGCTCGATAAACACTCTAACATAATACTGAATGCCCGACACCGATGAGTAGAGGCCATGAGATAAAAGCCGTAGAGGACTTTGGAAATGCTAACCCAAATGAGCATCCAAGATTTTTTACCAAACACTTTGTCTTCTGCCTAAGGTTTTTAGACGCATAGAGAACCTTAAGAAAGCCGTGTGAAATGGGTCGAAGGGATGTCGTTCGTTTTGCAAACGAAGCATGATTTAGAGATGTCTGTTGTGAAGGTCAACTGGCCGCACTTCATATTATAATACAGCAACGTCCTAGTGTGATGGAATGATCCTCATTGGATGGAATGATCCTCATTGGATCTTTTAACTTCCTTAAATTGATTTATACTTTCTTGATTTAGTTAGGGATGTTAATTGGATGTCCCGATCAGGCTCAAAAAATGTCCCAATTTGCACCGTTTCTTGAAGCATATGATCCTTCGGATTAGGCATATTCACTGTGTTCTGATGGTGGCAGTGATTGGTGGCTGATCTCCTTTGCACTGTTGACGAAACATACGAAAATTAGACATATTCTACTCCGTTGCTCTGTTTCTATCCTGTTCTCTGGTTATCAGCAAAGTCAGGGACAACTTTACATTCTGCCAGCAAATCGTCCGACCAAGTATCGATTAACAAAGGAGCTGAAGGATCCAACTCAGTAGGCCAATCAGAGCTAACATCTATCTCATCGAAATTTATAGGTTTACATCTTCTGTCCCAACTTTCGTGGATGGATTTCAACCAAAGGTTGCAGTGCATGAACACCAAATCACTGAACTTTTCGAACTCCCCTGCATTCTGCTTCTTGGTATGCAGGCTCTCGAAGGTGACCCAGTTCCATTTGCACCAGTGCAAACTACAAGGTTGGCTCAATATGCGAATTGCTACTTTCTGCAACGTAGGGATTTCATATCCGTATGCTGCCCACCAATCACCTAGAGTTCGCATATTGACAGGTTAGACAAAGTTTCTTGAATAAGACAAAACAATATTTAACCTATATGCATTGATGATGGAAAATGAGGTAGAAAAATCAGGCAATATAGCATTGAACCAAATGTAGGAAGTAACATTTGATCTTGTAAGCCAATCTATGATCAGTTCCAGTGTCCTGAGACGATGCTACTAATTAAGTCAATGCATCCATGGGTCTTCAACCGACCATGGAAGGACCCCATCTATTGATCCCATACATTTGCCCTCCATAAAACTTATTTTTCATGGCCTTTTCACTAAAACAAATTCAACCAGTTAGCTAATCTGAAGGATTATAAACTATAATGATGGACACCAATGCTGAATCAGCATACAGAAGACAAAAAAATTACTCGTGAGTGAGTTTTGCCATGTTGAGAAACATTTATACTGTGCACCTGTTTATGTCTTGAAAAGGTATAAAATCTCCCCATCAAGTATCATGCAATATAAAAGTCCAAATCTGGCTGCTCATGGAACATACCTGGAACATTTAGAGTCCGTCCCATGATAGCAAAATCAGTCCCAAGGGCACCATGTGCATTAATATATACAGGATGTTCTTTTGTAATTTCCACTTTATCCAGATCGCTGCAAGCCACCTTCCTCATGGCTTCCTGAAATCCATTCCTAATTCTAAGGTCAATCTTGCAGTTTGGGTTGTAAAAGATTGAGGGATTCAAAAATGCAGCTGCGGTGTGTATTGTCGACTGAAGCTGCATATTCCATCTGTGGTCAATTATATTCCAAATAGGAATATATCTCTCTTCAACACCCTTACAGTATTCTTTGATTGAGATCTTTGCCCTCTCCACTGCCTCATACAAATAACCAATCGCAGGCACATCCCCATCAACCATCCTCAAGATTTTAATTAGCGGTTCTGACACACTCATGACTTCATGAGCGGACTTCCAAAATCTCTCGGAATGTAACAAGGACTTAAAGGCCTGGGCATCAGGGCATCTACTGTAGTCAGATGAGAACCACTGCATGTGAGAAAACATATGTTTCAAAGTGTCCTCCTGGATTACTATGGACCTTAAGGAGAGGAAGCCAGTCACAATCTGAGTTATTTTTGGCCTGATCAACTCCTTACAGCCATTTAACTTCCTCATCATACCCAACCTCAAGGTATTGCTGTATATGTATTGTGCGATAATCTTTGCCTCCTCCAGCACTGTGCACACCCAGCCTTCTTTGCTCATGTCCTCCAACATCTTATTGACACAATAAGATGCACAGGGAGACCAAAAAAGTGATGAGTACTTGTCCATGAGGAGTCTTCCTGCATAAATATAACTAGCGGTGCTGTCAGTTATTACCTGAACAACACTTTCCAAACCAACCTCCAAAACAATGGTTTCTATCAATTCAAACAAATATGTAGCATCATTTTCATGACCCGATACATCGATTGACCGCAAAAATATTGCCCCTTTAGGACATGTGGCTGTAAATACCACAAATGATTGACTCTTGGTACTGCACCAGCTCTCACATAAAACTGTACATCCACAATCCTTCCAGTTATCCTTCAATTTTCCATAGCAATCTTGTATTTCATCTTTCACTTTCTCCAAAAGAACAGATTTCAGGCTGTCACAGGTCGGGGCTTTATAGCCCAATCCACACTCTGCTATAGCATCCACCATTTCCTGATAATAAATGCTCTTAGTAGCATTAAAAGGAATAGAATTATGGAAAAAGAATGTAGCAATTTTCTTGTCAGCATAATCCTGTTTCTGTTTTTGGGCATCATCAACTGCTGGTAGACTAGGTGAAGTCTGCAGAAGAAACAAAGGGGGACAAGAGCTTTCACGCTGTCCACTAGAATAATGGTTTGCATGGGAGTTCTCACTACCCGAAGAGCTATGATGTTGACCATTAGCAGTCCAATCAACCTTAGGTTTTTTTAGAGTTTTCTGTTTCTTGGGAGTGCTCAATATACTTCGAATATGGTCCCTCACATCATTTGGAACTTCTGAACAAGGCACAATGTCTTTGTTCTTGATCTGGGCTAGATGGAACTTCATCCTATAAACCCCTCCACTGAACTCCCTTTTTGCAATAGTTACACCTAACCTTCTGTTTCGTTGCATCAACCAGGACACAGTGCTCCCAACAGGCATCTCTACCGCGAACCATATCTTTAAATACACACAAAGGAAAAATCAGTCACATACCATTATTCCCACTCAACACATGATAATTGACATTACTATTATAATTATCTCAGAGCAGCTTTGTCCTTCTCAAAGCACTCCACTATGACAAGAACAAGACATGGGATTCAGATCTGGAGAACAAAATTTGGATTCCACTCCTTTCTGAGAATTGGAAATGATTAACCGCTACTTTCAGCATTCAGCAACCGTGGAGCATGATGAATAGACAAAAGCATTAATTACTCAATATGCATGCACCCCACTAGCAGTATCACAGTAAAAAAATATATAGACTCGATGATATCATAGTGTGGCAAGCTTATTGCATGTAAACGAAAATCAAGTGCCAAATAATGATTAGAAGTGTATATGGAAAGTAGTACAGGTAAAACTAAATGGGATCGTGCTGATCTAAAATCTCTCTCACATATTTAAGGATACAAAGCAAGTCATGACATAGCAAATTCAGTTGGTTTTATTTAAGATCAGGATATGACTTATACTTTGAAGAGTGAAACTGGCAAAGCTTGCTGAAGTTTAAGCTCACCGTACAGTTAAGCTAGATAAAGGTGAGCTGGTCAATAATCAGGAGGAGATTTCAATAATTTCCCCCTGCATCAGGATGAAAAACATTTACTCCAAGAATGACAGAAACTGCTATTTGTTGTACATACCCTACAGATGAGAGATGACTTAACAGACTGCAGTCTTTTATCACAATCCCAATCTGAATGTTCTTGCCCTGATTGCCTTCACAAAGCAAAAAACTATGGAAATTCTGCAGAGAACTCACTTGGCACATTGAATAAGTACTGACAGCTGGAGAAAGCTTTGCTCATAAAATTTAATTCACACGAAGTAAAGTATGCTACTTCACTCCTTCACTAGCATCAGAACAAAAGCAGATCTTTCTGCTTCAGCCAATTTAGGAAGGAAAGAATGCTTAGACTCATTCATAGAGCTGAACACAAGCTTAAAAGCTGCATGTTGTCATTCATTAAATGAGTTCTCTACCCAAGTCTCAAATTATGATGAGAAATATTTCTTTTGACACTTCATTTCAGGAGGACCAGCATTTCACTCTGTCATGTTCACCTACTTTGCCTAACTTATGCATGCCCGAATCCTCCCAGCGATGCAACAGATTCCTTCTCAACACATGGTTCAAAATATCAATCAAATGGAGAGCAGCAACATCCAAATGACTCAACATTACGAAGACAATAAGGCTTGTGCACTTACGTAAGCAAGGTTTCACGCATTAAGTAGCCACCGCAATACACCAACACGACTACATGGACATTCGTCAAATGAAAAAATGAACAATTTTGAGAGTGCAAGCGTTCAACTTGAAGAATGCACAGCCACAAGAACATCATGGGTCGTTCGATCAGAGAGCTGTCAACAAGCATCAACGTGCCCCAATGCACATCGCACGGATCAAGCTGACAAGACAACGTTCTCAAAGAACTATGCAAATTCAAAAATGTTACCTCGTACGGGAGCTGGAACACCACGATTATCATCCAACCGGCTGCTTTTCGTTGCCCAGATTATCGTTTCCAGCTTCTTGAACGGCGACCCAATTCAAGGTCGTCCTTGCTGAGCGAGATCGCGATGGACCCACATTCCATCTCCATCATCTGAAATATCTGGGGTTCACAGTTGGCGAATCCTCCTCCTATGTCCTGATCTTCTTCTTGTCGGAAGCTGCACGGACAAAACTCCCGCAAATCTCTCTCTTTCCTCTTTTTCGAAAATTGCAGCAAAGTCCTAAAATTTATCCTATTCGTACATTAAAACCCTCAAATTTTTGTTTTGTCCATTTAAATCTCAAGACTCTATTATTTAGTCAAAAATAAATAATTTAAAAAATATTTTTTAAAACAATTTTCTCCTTATAAGAATGATTGAATAGAAAGTATCTTCATCGTTCATGAAAATATTTAAATATAAATAGCCATCAATAATGAAAGTATTTTTAATAGATTAATTATTTCAATAAATACAAATAATTATTTTTGATAAAATTTTTTAAATTATTTATTTTCCTCAGAATAAATATAATTTAAATTTATTACAATTTTGATATGCCTAACTATTAATTATGCCAATTTTAATTGAGATGCATAATGCCTTAAAAAGCCCCAACTTTAAGTTTATAAAAACTGTTCTTTTTTCTATTTATTTGTGTAAAAAATTAATAAAACTAAGTATACATCACCAAATGAAAATAACCTCGGCCTCCCGTGCATTATTTGTCTATGGTTGTAGACTTAGTCCCAAGGCTCTAAGGCTGAAATTGTGCATAATTGTCATAGACCATGAAACACAAATGCCCTAGAGAGAGTAAAAATTGAACCCCAACTGAGCACCAACACTCATTTTGATATTGCTTCCACTAAAACTCAGAGAGTGATACTTCACTTATATAACAGGTCTTGATAGGTATATGAAATAATTGTGCCGAAAGTTGTCGGGGTTAAATCTAAATCTCAAAATGTCATATAATTGACATTCTCATTCGAACATATCATGAAGATCTTGACAATAAAAATGTGGGTATCACAATTTCCTCTCCCTATTAACGAAAACCACAGCTCATGAAAATAAACTGAAGCAAGTAAGATCATTGTATTTTTTTCCAGGACAAAAAAAGAGTCAAGATTGCTTTCTTAGACATTTACATCGGTCCGATCTGCAATTTATTTAAATATATGAAAATGGAAAACATGTCGGCTCAATAATGAAAGGTATTGAAAAGATGGAATTGCTACTTCTCTCGGTCTGATGCAACGGCAATTTGAAAAGAAAAGATAGGAATCCATCAACTCCGATCACCATCAACCATCGTCCAAACCTCCGGTCGCCGGCCGTCTGAGGAGCACAAGCGGGGGGAGAGTTGAGAGTTGGAGAAGTTTCCTCAAAGCTTTCTCACTTTCTCATCATCTTTCCGACGCCGTCGGATGCCACTGATCGCTGTGCGTAGAACTTTCCGCGGCCGCATGCTCGACTCTCTTGCTGCTTCTGTGCTCGGCGACATTACTGACGAAGGGCGCCTTGCCAAATTTCCTCTGTTTCGTAGCTAGCGTCGATCTTCATTAACGACGAATTCCCTCCAGAACCCTTCATCGTTAAGGTAACATAAATTATTTGATGACATTGTTGTTGAAGAAATCGTTATAGGTGAAAAGACCGCATCCATAACGTGTGAAGGCTTCTCGTTCAATGTGCGCACCATCTGTTTGATGAAATTCCCAAAAGGCATTAGCCCATTGACGTGTCTTGGTAGCTTGATACGTTTGCGTTTCAAATCCAAATAAAACCTGGCTGGAGTTCAGTTTCCTTTTATCAGAATATGTACAGTAGTTTTCCATTTTTGAACTTCTGTGACTGAGACTTGTGTTATGCCGATCCGACTTGCATTCCATTGAAGCTTCATTGTAATCGGCCCTGCTTGGGTTGGTTTGCAGTTTACAGTTCACGTGATTTGTCGTTTGAGCAGAATTGATTGAAGAAGTTGTTATCTATAGACAATTTGGTCCTGCTATTTCTTTCTCGCTGGAATGTTTCTTCATGCTTATTTGGATGTTATATACTCGCTGGAATACTTTGATTCCAACGAGTGATCAACCGAGAAGCACACCCAAGATGCTCTTTGATTGAGGTGTATATGCACTGAAACTTGATTCATATGGCCGGTGGACTACGGCTGTGTTCCGGTTGCGGGAGATATACAGAGGTCATGTTCCGGTTTAATATCTGGAAATATTGATCATAGGTGATTCTTAAGTATGTTGTATTGTTAGATGTTTTAAGATTACAATAAAGGATGGCGATCTTGAAAAGAAAAGGAAAAAAGGGGCAAATACCACCCAAAAAAAAAAAAGAACTTAAAATTATGTCTATGACACAAATGCTTTCAAATTTTTGGTGTTGCCAAAAAATCTACACTTGCCCACTAATGTATATATATGTGATCTATATACCCTCTATAACAATTCCATCCATAGGTTCGAGGTTTTTATAATACAAAAAAAAAAATGGAATACTTGTGTAAATAGACAAGTTTAAGGTTTTTAGCAACATAAAAAGTGTTTAGGATATTTGTGTTGCGGTGGGCATAGTTTGAGTTACTTTTGTGGCATCAATCCAAAAAAAAAAAATTAATGTAAAAAAAGAAAGAAAAGCGAGTGTTAAATGATGGGTTTGGCGTGGGATTGGTGTTATCATGATGGACAATGGGCTTAGTGTGGGTTTGGAGTTGATGTGTTTGGTAATGGGCTGAATAGTTTCAAATTCGAGATAATTGCTAGTGAGATTCCAGCTGAAAAAGGCCTATCCAATAAGGCCATTTGCAGCCTGCTCTTGTGCTAACTCAAAATTGGCCTTGTATGCGGACCGAGTCTAAGAAATCGGCCCGTGTTCTCATGAGCTGGGACTCGGCTTTACATGCGGATAGGGCCAAAGGCCCAGCTCATGTTTCCTTTCTTATAATAAAAAAAAATAAAATTAACTGGTTAATACCACAAAAAAGCTCCAAACTATGCCTACTGAATATCCCAATTTATTTATTTTTGTGTCATTGAAAACTCTAAACTTATCCATTTTGACACAAATGCCTCAATATTTATTTCCTTACATTATAAAAAACCATGAATTTATACCAATGTAACTATAATAACTTGAATAGAACTAAATATAAAGTAATATGTCACACTTATAAGTTTGGGTTTTTTTTTTAGACAAAAAAAAAAGTTTATGGGTATTTGCATTGTAATAGGAAAATTTAAAAATTTTGGTGACACATAAAAAAAAATTGAGGTGTTTGTATCACAATAGACAAGTTTAAGATTTTTGTGACACAAAAAAATTGTCATATTTGTGTCATATTAGTATAATTTAGATTTTTTTTGTGGTATTTTTCCAAAAAAAAAATAATAGAAAATTTAAAATGATTAGAAAATAGGTCTTGATTAGATAGTTAGATTTTAAAATTAGATTTCGCTTGATGTCATTTAGTAGATATTGATATAGTTTATAGATTTTAGTGAGTGCCTATGTTATAGTTTAGTTTTGGTAAATTGATCTCTTAGACAAGAAATTGAATTTGATTTGGACTAAGCTGATAGGGTTGCTAGTGTAGAGCTTAATAACAAAGCCATGTTATATTTTTTTTAACTAACTCATATCGAGTCACTTCACTAATTTTACTCTTTACTCATTGTTTTATTATTATCTTTGATAAATTGTTTGTGATCCTTTTATATTGTATTTTCGTGTTGTGATTTACTCATTTAATTGAATGGTTAGTGGTCGACTGGAAATGAGTCCTCAGTCAATATCTTTTACCAAAGATTTAGGTCTTCGGTTTTTTTTTCCTCAATAAAACCGGGTCCTATGTTGTTTTGGGAAAGAAGCAACTAGGTTCTACTCTAAAGGCAATAAATAAAGGTTGACTAAAGATAGATAGCGTGCAATCAAAAGTAAATGCATAATTGAAACAAAAAGTAGTCAAGAGACAAAAGCTCGTATGTTTTTTTTTTTGTCAAAAAAAAAGAGTCCTTCACAATAATGTTCTTTTGGTTATTTATAGCTAGATATTATAAATAACCGCTCTTTAGTAGTTATCATTTCAATTTCAAATGGTCCAAAATCGTCTTATCTGCCTTGTCATCGATACCGAACTCTTCAGAAACTGCTTCCATACTTGTCCTTTCGCTCATGGGCGATATTCGGTACCGAACTGTCAGAAGTACCTTTGATAGCAAGTCTCGCCCAGATTATTGTAGGCCTGTTTTCTTATGCATCGGGCTTTGTGGTCTTCGTTATTTGCCCATGGTCCATTAGGCCTAATTTTTGGCGCTAACGGGAACAGTTAGGTTATTATGTTTTGAGCAAAAAAGCTGTGCCCGTAGCAATCTTAATTCATTCATTTATCGAATACATTCTCATTTTCACGAGGGCGGGCTTGAAGCAATTGAATAAAATAACAAGCTATAAAAATTGGAAAAAATAATAATATATATAAATATATATATATAGAAGAAGGAAAAAAAATCTGTAATCATGGTCTGGTGTGGAACTGCAGAATCAGGCAACGGTCGCTTCGCTTCCTTCCATGGCGTCGAGCTCCGACCCTTCAAGGTCCCCCGACGACGGCGACGACTTCTCGGCTTCTCGCTACAGAAAAACAGTGAGCGCTCAATCTCTCTCTCTCTCTCTCTCTCTCTCTTCTCCAACTTCTGCTGAATTTCCTTCCTTCGCATTTCGTCGGGTAGGTTTGCCTCTACGATTGGTGGCTGACGCAAGCCGCGGACGATGGTTCTCAGGGAAGAACGCTGGCCGTCTCCGGCTTCGCTTCGCCCAAGTAAGCATTGACGGCGATAGGGTTCGTCTTCCGTTCGTGTAAAGTTTGCGCCTTTGAAGGAAAAAAAAAAAACAGAGCTTTCCCATGAATTAGCGGGCTTTTTTGGGGAGAAATCTAGTCAATTTCGGGTCAGACTTCGGAAAATTTGCGATCCTGCAGACACTGACCCATTGAAAAGCTCGCTTTAATCGGGATGAATACGACCTGGGTCTTTCATGTCTGCATTTGTTTTGAAAATGTAGCTGGCAAGATAACTATTGGAGCTGGGGCTGTCGTGTTCAAGTCACTGGCTGAATATTACGAAGTTGGTGCGATATAATGATAAATTGTTTATTTATTTTGTAAATGTTCTCAGAATTTGTGGAGCCGTGTCTGTTTTGAGTCAATTCTATTCGTGTTATTTTAATTTTTGGGTTTCTCCTATCCAAGTTGACTCGATGTTCAATTCATGTTCTTGTATCGTGTAGAATGTTGCCACCCCTGTTAACTAGGACTACGTCTTGAGGTAGTCATTGTTGTCCTCGTGAGTTAGGCTCTCAATGAGACTTCTCTGTTGGCATTTACTTTATTTTTGTGGTGTAGCAATTCCATGAGCTCAGAGGACTTTTTACTCCAGGCAACGATCTGTTCAACAAGTGGTTCGGGTGTTCAAATCGGCTCCGATCACCAAAAGATATGATTTTTCAACTCTTGAAACAGCAGATGGTGTTTGTGTTGTGGTGTCCGGATTGATAAATAAGTCGCGTACTACAGAAAGTGGCTTCTCACTTGAGGTTTGTGAGTCCCTTGCTATTTTTCTCCCCTTGAAGGTTCTATCAGTTAGCATATACGTCACTAGCCTCTCAGAGCAACAACCATTGTTTTCTGGCTTAATTAAGCTTTAAGAAGCTATGAATTGCAGAAAAAATTACCATCCTAATCTAGTTTGAGCAGCTGTGGAAAACTTGAGATGGGCAAAGATCGATTGTTGTTGAAAGTGGTTGGGTTCAAAACAAAAGAAAAGTAAAAAAGTCATCACATGGTGACCTGTTCACAGATGCAGAAGGATTCTGAACAAGCTGTTGTGAGCTGCTCTGAAATCCGCTTTTAATGCTGAACTTTAGCTGGTGTAGGGGAAAAGTATTTGGATGGATTGGTGATCGTTTGTCCTTTGTGCAGTCATCTTACTATTTGATTATGTCATCTCATTGCAATTTCATATGTGAGATTCAAAATTTGTGCTCTTTGTAGATTTTCAAGCATTTTGTGTTTGGATTTCCTCCTAATTGGGAAGATTGTGCTTCAAAATGCTTGGAGAAAGAAGCAAAAATAGTCACGACGCCAGGAAAGGCATCATTTGATAAAGGTATATAAGCAACAAAAGTTTGCTTAAATTAACTTTCATATGTTGGAGAGTATGGTTTTATGTGATGACATTTGGCTTCGAATTGTTTGTGCCTTCACAACTAGAAATTTTAGACTTGTTTAATGTTTATTGTTCTCCAAGTTTCTGCATTTTGGATGTCTCCATTTGATCGACAGGAGATAGTAATCTTAGTTTGGGTGAAAGAACCCCAGGAAAATACAATATAGGCAATAGTAAATAAGCTTAAAGACAGGTGCTGAAGTGATTTTGGTGTTTAAACAGCACGTGATGACTTTTAATAATTTGTGTTGATGTAATTTCAGTAATAATAGTTAAGTATCTGTTGATATGGTTGAAGTGTTGTCTTATTGCGAATCAATTTCTAGAATGTTCTTGTTTATTTATACCTTGTTTAAGATAGTAATCTAAGTTGTAGTTGTTGTAGGAATTCTGGGAAGATTGTTTCAGCTTGCTGATGCCTAAACATTTGTAGGTGGGAAGAGAATAGGCAAAGTAGATGAAGATAACTCACTGAGGAATGCAACTATTGTTACAAGCAGAAGAGTAACCAGATCAGGAAGAAAACCTTTTGCCTTATCAAGTTCAAGAGGTATACGTGCATATCTAGTTTGCTTGAAGTAAGGAGAGTATATTTAGGAGAAACATTTATCCATGAAAAGCTATTTCTAGGTTCTAAAACCATTTTAAGTTAAAATATTACAATTACCCAATGGTTATTTATCTTCAGTGACTTTTCAACATTTTAACTTCTGTGGAATGCAGACAGCTCTGCTATGATGGAACCAAATCTTCCTAACGTTGAAGTGGAAGTCACACAAGATAGTTGTTGTTCTGCAGCTGTTGATGAGTCTAAAGTGTACTCTCCTCAAAAGACAGGTATTGAAACAATTTTGGTGTTTCAATTGTATATGATGGCCTTTAATAATTGCTAATAAGTTTGGGGGCCAAAACATTTTATTTATCGTTTGGCAGTTATCTAACAAGTTATCATTGCAGGGGGGAAGGGAAAAGGCAATGTAAATAAAAATAATTTTTGTGGGGAGCCAATTGTGTTTAAAACTCCTGCAGGCTCCCAAGTAAGTGCTCTCAATTTCTGATTCTGTCAATAATGTTCGAGTGGTTTAGCAAGAGTTTCTTGTTTTGATACATCACCTTTACAGTATCATTCTCAGTTTCCCTATACAATATGGAGAACCATGCGGTGGGGTTTTAGTGAACATAGATTAGTAATACTATGAAATGCCCCTTAGATTGATTTTCCCACTGAGGAGGAGTGTTGTCATAATACTGATTATCTTGTCAACCGGGAGAGATTGCTGGGATTTTATAGTTTTACCTGTAAGCTTTATTAACAGTGGCAGGTAATTAAATTTTGATGCCTTTGGCCACATTTTCCTGAATATATTTTCTCACTCCTTCTCAGTGCCTTTTCCTCCCAGACCTTAGCCTTTTAATTCAACTCACTGTTTTGACACAACATCGAAAGCTATGAAATACTGCAAACTACTCAAAAAGCTTTTGAAGGGGGGAAAATATAGCACCTAAAACATACTAAAACTTGACTTGTCAGCCGATATGCATGTGTGATCAGTGGAGGGAATTAGATAGGAATCTAGTTAGTCATTACTTATTTGAACTTAGGGAAGTCTTTGTCTGCCTTTCTTATCAGTTTGTATGTTTACCGTTATAGTATAAGTTTGGTAGTTGTATGCCTTTATATGGTGATCTTCTGTCCACACACACAAGTGCATCTGCCATCATCATGCTCATTTGCATATATATATATATATATGGGCACTTGTTTGGCCTAATGCCTTCTTACTTTGTTTCCTGCTTGTTTAGGGAAGTTCCCTCATATCTCCGGATTCTTTCAAACGTTCTAGATCTGGTGAGTAGGCCACCGGACCATATTTCCATTCAAGATCTACAATTTGCTGTTTAAGCACTTATGGATTTAGAATAAGCATGTATTACTGTTTCAATCCTGTTATATGCTTTAAAACCTACTTTTCTTTTTCTTTTTCTTTTTTAAATTTTTTTATGAAGTTAATGAAATGGAATTTAACTTCAATCGAAACTAGAGCATTTTACATACCTGAATACATATTTGCGAATTTAAATAAGAACATGCTTTGGAATGATGGATCCACTTGTATGGGAAGAATTCCAGTTGTCACAATCTTTATCCTGTAACGGTTGGGTCTGCATTTAGCAAGCATTCAATCAATAGTGGAGGATTTTCTCCTTCTAAGTACACCTCTTGTGAAATGCATTTTGCCTTCCCAAAATGTTTGGTACTACTCCCAAATCATTGGCTCATTCTGTACTCTAGTTATATATGCATTTGTCAACGCTTTAGAGTATTCGAGTAGTCACCATCTGTATCCTCTTAGGCCTGCATGAAGTGAGCATTTCAATCAATTGTTCAAGGATTTTCTTCATGTTTAAATACAATTTTTGTAAGACACGTTTTTGCCTTCCCAAAATGGTCACTACTACTTTCAAATCATATATTGCCGTCTTGAAAGGCCTGTAATTCACTTGGTCCTGCGTGTTTTGTAGGAAGAATACTTCTACCCAGGTTAGAGTTCTGGCGAAACCAAGTGGCAGTTTATGCACAGGTATGTAGCATCTTTCTGCTTTTCTGCAATTTCACCTTAAAATCTTGTTCCATCGTGTCATCAAAATTGGATAAACTTCTTATATCTGCATTTCAGTATAATTGTACCGATTGCTGTTTAAAGTTAACTGGGTTTTGTTGACATTCTCATAGTTACTTTTATTTAGGACCGTGGAGTCGCTGGAGTCCAGGAAGGCCCAAGTTTGATCTTAGATGATGGTTTGTCTCCTTAATATTTGTAATGCAAATATATGTTATTTTAGCTACTCCGCTTTTCAAATGGTCGGATGAAATGGTTTTTCTAATGACACTGTTTTAGTGATGCTTATTTTGCATATGTTGGGTCCTGACGTGACCTTCCTCTGATTAAATTTATAATCTTATGCACAAGAAGGCTTCACCGTTCCCGTGAGAAATAGGATGTTCTTTATGTTTTTATTCCCAGTCCATCTGCTCTTTGAGGTCCTTGGTAAATTTATCTTCTGTACCAGATCAAATGGATAGAAATGCGTACTGACAATATCGTGACGTTGTCCAAGTCTAGTAGAGATGAAAGTCTAGTTTGTTTTCTTCTGTAACTTTTTCTCCCTGATGCTTACACCATGCTGCTGATAAAATGGATATTATGCCAGGTTCGGCAAATTGATCTGGACTAAGATGGGGGACATAGAGATTGAGCCTGAATCGGTATAAGCAATTCTTGCGTGAAAGTCAACCTAGTTCTTTTGCAATGATTTTGCAGATTAGAACGTACCCAAGCAGGTGGAGTTCTTTTCTATCTCTTGATGCCCGCCAACAAGTTGTATATGTGACATACCATAACTGCTTTTCTTCAGGTTTGGTGCACTAACCAAACTGGCAGGGGCTTTTTTTTGTAAACAATGCTATTTTTTTAGTCAATAGTGATGCAGAGAATCAAAATTGTGTGCTACGATTTGTTTGGCTTTCTTGTTTTCAATGATTTTCATCGGCATGACCTTTAATTTTTTTTTTTCTTTTTTTGTCCGTCTTACTCTAATTCTCAACTCACTTTTAGACTCTTGCCATGCCTTTTTGCAAAGCGTGAAAGTCAAACCCTACACTTGAAACTAAGGCCCTGTTTGATAACCATCCAAACAGGGCCAAATTCTGATTCTTTGTTCCCAGAATCAGTTTGGGCCTAGAATCGCGTTTGGTAAAATTTTTGTTCCCGGAAACAGATTGGGAATAGAATCAAGAACAAAAAAAAAAAAAAAATTGATTCTTGTTCCGGGAACGAATTTGATAATCAAAATCAAGAATTTTTTTTCTTCCCTTCGGCCATCTCGCGACCGCCGTCCACCACTGTCCGCCACCGTCCGCCGCCGGTCTAGCGAGCTCGCCAGATTAGGGCGAGGTCCGGCGAGCTCGCTGGAGGCTTGCCCAGCCACTGGCGAGGCTCGGCCTCACCAGATTTGGCGAAGCCGAGCCTCGCCGGGGTTGGGCAAGCCTCGCGACATCCAACCCCACCGGCGGCCAGGCGAGGCTCGCCAACCCCGCCGGTGGCCTAGCAGGCCTTGCCCAGCCCTGGCGAGGCCGGCCTGGTCATCGGCGGGGCTCGGCCTCGACTAGGCTAGGCGAGCCTCGCCCAGCTGCCAGCGATGCTCCGGTGAGGTCGCCGGCCAAACGAGAAAGAAGAAGATGAGAAGAAGGAAAAAAAAAAAAGAAAAAGAAAAGAAAAAATATTTAAAAATTAAAAGAAATTGATTTGGAACGAATTAATGAACACGGTACCAAACGCAATTCTATTCGAGAATCGAAATTTTGGATAGTTACTAATCGAAACGGCTTAAAATGCTTAGAATCGGGCGCGTTTGGTAACGATTACATTCAGGAACTAATTTTGACCCGAAATGATTATTTCGATTCGTTCCCTAAAACGATTTTGAGTAAAAAAACGCGTTTGGTAACAAATAAAATTTCGATTCGGAATAGAAAAAGAATATAAACGCGTTTGGTAATTATATAAAATTTCTATTCCAATTCTTTTTTAATTACCTTTTTAGATTAAAATAAATTTGATATTGAATTTTCATAAACCATTCAACGATTAATTATATTTTTATACTAAGTAATAAAAATATTAACTAATTAATTTTTATTATATAGTAAATAATAAACCATAGTATAAACTATACTAATATCCCTACAATATGTAATAAATAAAAATACTAAATTATAACATAAAATTAAATATATATTCTATATACAACAAATATATATTTCATACTAGGAAGAAATAAAAATAAAATATAGAAATAATTTTTTTGATTCGGCACTTTTGATTCTCTTTTTTGATTCTCGGACGGAGAATCATATTTTTTCTGATTCTGAATTCTTGTCCAAAACTGATTACGGGAGTAAATTTGTTCCCGTAATCGGTTTTGGACAAAAAATTTACCAAACGCGATTACGTTCCCAAACTGATTCGAGAATAAAAAATCGAATCGCAGGCTATTTGGATGGTTGCCAAACATGGCCTCGGTTTTCGGGAACGAATAAAAAGAATCAGTTCGATCGAATCTACTCTAAGAATCGTTATCAAACGCGCCTTAAATGTCCCCACTTCCAGCCCCTTCTCCAAAAATGTGAGGAATCGAACTTTCTACCTCTCTTTTTGCACGTGGAAAAAGTGGCCCACTAGGGCAACTCTCAGTTATTGCATGACCTTTAATTTGAAATTGACATTTTGGGATGGATGGGATGCAGGGTAGCCAAGCGTGAAGTGCCATTATGAACATACTATACACAAATTGAGAAGATATGCTTGGTAAATATGACTAATTTTCAAATAAAATCAAAAGCATCGCCCCAATCTCACTGACTTTTATGAGCATTCAAGTTTGGGCGGCTGTGCAGTTGCTACCTTGTTTCCATTTATAGTCTCGTTTCTATCCTCAATTTCGATAGCTTTGCACGGATTTTTTTTCGCTCGCAAAAGAAGGCTCGGATGGAGTTGATGTTTTTCTCTCTTGTTGCTTGAATGTTTGATTTAATTAATCACTGGCGGAGCCAATCACCACACCACTATCAGGTGCGAGTGGGAAAGCTCGAGACTGGTGAGACATATAAGCGTAGGCCCATCTTTAGCAGGCTAACAAAGGTTCCTGAGATAAAAAATAAAGTGCGACATTGAACATATGATCCTTGACTTGTAAATCAAGTCTGGAACATCTTATCAACCTCCTAGTTAATTTGCCTACGATTTTGTTATTTTTAAATATGATGCATCAATGAGTGAAATTTTCCTATTGTAATTTACTCTTCTCACCTTATACCCTCTATAATTTGGATCACAACTTGCGTCCAACACGAATCTTTATGCAAGAAGCGGTGAAGATGCGCGTGAGCGTGTGTGACCCTCTTCCATTTCATAAAATCATTGATAGAAATGGAAATGAAACAAAATGTAGTATTTGCAGAGTAAATCATTTAGGAATAATATGGAAAATATCCATGAATTCTCATCTAGATATTGAAAACATGCCTCTAATTTTAAAATTACAAGTTTATACCTTGGTTTCGCAATATTGGACATCTTAATATAATCTTGTGCTTGTTCCTGTGATACAACCCTTCTTGCACACTCCAAACACACAAACCCTAACCACAAATTCCATACGCCAGCCACGTAGGTTCGACCGCCTCTCTCTGTCTCTCTCTGAGGCCATGAAGGTCGCCTTGGCATCGCGACCTCAGATTGATGCCGTAGATGCCACGGGCAACCATGTGTTAATGGAGGCTCGGGGCATTTGGGGGTTTTTTTTAAGACGTGAAGGTGTTTAACTCATTTTATAAAAGTCTCAGATACGGACCTTGTAATTTCAAAACTAGAGACATGGTTTTGCTATTAGGCTGAAACTCATAATTATTTCTGGTATCTTTCCAATAACCAGTGGGCGAAGAATGTCACATGAGACGGATTTTTGAATTTTGAGGTCACTTCTGCTTTTATCTTTTCGCTTTAAACGAAATTTTGGATCTCATGGATGAGCTTTTTTAGTCGATGCAAAACACATGGGATGTTTCTTTTATGCCGGCAAGAAACAAACGTAACATTAATACCAGTTTAGAAAGTCAGATTATAGCAACCACAAATTTTGGTATTGGAGCCCTTCAGAAAAGGAAAAAAGGGTAAGTTTCGAAAGTTCTCATCCCTCTCTCCTCATTTTACACCCTCCCAAACAGAATATAAAATTTTATCAAAGTGCAAATCGGAGCGAATTTTTGTTTGGTTTCAAGTTGAGCCAATCACCAATAAGTTTTCATTTACCATCAAACTGAAAATGAGATTGATTTATACAATTGGAAAATAGAAAACATAAAAATTCTTCAAATGGTAATATTTTTATAATCTCAAAATGTTTGCTGTGTTTTTCATTAAATTAAAGTTTGATTTTGCATTTTGAAACTAAAGGAAACATGATTTTTTTAGAAATGTTGTAGAGCCCTAATACCTAAACAAAAAACCCAACTTTAGATTTAGTCCCAATTCTACATTAAACTTTTTTATCTCATAAAAACCTCCAACTTTAGGTATTATCCCAATTCTACCATGAACTTTTTTTGTCTCATAAAAAAGCCACAACTCTAAGTGTATTCCTAATCTACCCGAAGTTTTTTTTTTTTTGCCTCATAAAAAATTATCAACTTTTACTTAAATCTCAAATCTCAAATCTGCTCTCGTTAATTCTTTGTTCGAAATTTCTCTTGACAATCGAGAGAGCATGACTTGTTTAGGCATCCTGTATGTGAGCTCTCTGACCATAAGAAATGGAAGACTTTCAAGCACAAGAGTTGGAATATTGATGTTGGTGCGGACATTGTTGTATTTTTTTAAAAAAATTCCTTTTCTTTTCTCCTTTTTAAGATGAGTACTGGTCACAAGCAAAAGGAACAAAAAAGGGAAACACATGAAAGGAAAAAAGAAAAGGAAAAATTCAGAGAAATTTTAAAAAGATGCAAAAAGTTGTTCACCTTAGTGTCGGTTACATCACACCACGTAAGCCAATTGTCATCCATGTCATCGATTTTCAGCCGAAATTGGCCGAAATGACTAAATTGATAATCGTCGAAAGGTTTTTAGGATTAAATTAGCACAACTAAAATTTTTAGAACTAAATTGACCGCCATACAATCTTTTTAGACAATTTTTCCTAAATTAAATTGGTTCTATATGAAGTTTCATATGAAATTTATCTCATGGAAAACAGAATTATCATCTAAGATGTAAAAGTGAACATAATGTTCCTTATTTACTTCCATATTAAGGTAGTGACATTGCCCGACAAAAGGTGATAATATCGACATCGATATGAATACCTAATAGAAAAAAATATTCTAGAGCAATAAGGGTATGAACTCAAATTAGCTATACAATAAAAAAGGGGGGGAAAAGGAAGAGAAAAGAGCTAACCGACCCACCATGGGCTATAATTTTACCTAAACTCACATGGGTAACCAATCCATATATTATATTGAATGGTAAGATGCTTAAGAAAAGAAAGAATAACAAGAATCCAACGGAAAAAAAAAACGCATCAGATGTTTTTAGAAGAAAATGCTCATTGAATAGAAACTTGATGGGCATCGTATTATAATTCTTATATGTGTTAAACAGGAGAAAAAAAAGACAACCAAATTAATAATCTTTTAATTATTATCGGAATTGTCCACATCATTGATAAGATAATCGATTTGAATGGAAAGAATATTTGGTATCATAACGTCTGCTTTGGGGATATCTGATGTTTTGTTTTGATCATGGGATCCCAAGGGGAAGAGATTGACGCTTTGTACGGAATTTTTTCTTTTATTTATTTGTTTATTTCGGAGGGAATTTTAAGCTTGACCGCAGATATATGTAATTACACAGGTATATTTTTAAATATTACTTCCCTCTGTTTTTTCTATTTGTTGAGAACTCATCTGTTGTTTGGAGAAAGTATGTTGATAAGTGTAAAAAGGAACATGTATTTATTGCTCTTCGTGAATTTTCATTTCTTTCTATTTTTCCCCAATTTTTGCAAAAATAACTTAATTTCATTAATAAGAAGTGCAATTTACCCTTTTTAAGTAATATTACTGAGAAATGAAAAAAGTTTACTGTGAACTAGTGAGATCTACCAAAAATCATGGATTTTACTGGCAATAAATGTGAATTACCTTCAAGTTACTAGAAACAACTAATGTTTTCCATAAATAAACAAGGTTTATCACGAACAAACTCACTTTACTATTGATGACTGTGGTTTATCGCAAAGTAAAAGCTGTTATTAATAATTAATATACCTCACTAAAATAGATATTATCCTGGTTTTGAAAACAAGACATTGCCCACAAATAAGTTCAGCTTTTCTTCTTGGCATTACAGACAAGTCCATTTTTACTTGTGATGCATGCAATCTACCTCAAATGAACTGGCTCTAATATCTACAATTGATTGCCTTTCATGGCAAGACAAATTGATTGTGCCACGTAGACGATCATCATCCATGTCAGCAAAATTTGATTGGATGAATGCACTTGAAAATGTTTACAACTCAATTGGTACAATTGAAATATTTTTTATTAAATTAACACCAATATAATAGGTTTAAGAATTTTTTTTTTCTGGTAATTTTCCTCACGAACAAGAAGTCCATTTTTACTTGTAACGAATGCAGATTTACTTCAAATGAACCGGTTCTACCATCTCAAAAAGAGAAAAAAAAAATCTGGTTCTTCCATCAACACTAAATTACATTTCATGGCAAGACAGATCTCACCACCAAAAAATCCGGCCGAGTGGATGCTTTCGACCCGAGAAGGACGGAACCAAGCAAAGGGTCTGTTCATCCTAATACGCGCCAATCCCACGATCCTATTCATACCCGCCCCCACAAATATCTGGACCTGCATATGATCGAGAGCCAGTTTAGGCGCAGCTACCGTTGAAATCCACGTTTTATCGAAGGCAACATGGTGACGTCTCCATCAAATGCAAGAAAGATCAAAGGCAGTAGAGGCGGGTATTAGCTTTGCCTCTTTAGAATCGGGACAAAACCCCGATGGAATGTCGTGCGATGCAGATCGTCCATCTAGCAAGGACACTAGCATCATGTGTCAAAGGTCGGGACATGATCGATGCCGACATTCGACAATGTGACCACTTAACTTGAACTGCACTTTTCCTAGGGACATTATCGATGAAGATTTGACAATGTGACCACTTAACTTGAACTGCATTTTTCCTCGACCCGCAATAGAAAATTTTGTATCTTGAAGTGCCCAAGCTATAAGGTAAAACACCCGGGGAACAAGGAGGGCTTAACTTTGAACGTTGGTTAGAAGACGGTGGATCACGCTGCGATGATTCAGGAGATCAAGGCAATCAGAGTCCTATGCATTTCACATGTTCCAAAAGTCGACAACTTGGAGGGTCCCCATCGCAGTAAACAAAGATAGATTTGAGGCAAAGCATGCATTCATGGAGGTCCCCCACGCCAAGCCAAACAAACCTAACCTGCGCGTTCGCAGTTGCTCCTACCACATGTTTAGGATGTGGACAGGACACCAACAGTCAACAGATATTATCAAAATCCACAACCAGGAGACTTGATAATTTTCATTGCACAAAGCTAAGAAATCATCGTAGGGATCGGCAATACTCAAGAAGATGCTGTGTTTTAATGTACACAACAAGTACTTCAAGCAACATACTGATAAGAATCAAGGCTTCTACTGAGGATTAGGAGGGCGACTATTGGCGGCTGAGACACGGGAGCCCCACTCTAGAAGCTCTTTGCTGGTGTCGTCCTTGTGAACTATCACCTCTATGAAGCACAAGCAATCTTTCTTGGGCCCTGTCGCCGTCTGGATCGCTTCAATAAGCTCCTCCTCATAGAGAACCTACAAACATGAGCAGATTTTATTACTTTACTGTGGGGGGATTTGTTGAATTGGCAAACTGTCAGTAACTATAATTCGTACACAAGCAACTTACTTTTGTGGTCCAGCACTTGCCCTCGCCATTGTGAATTGCTTCCACCAGGCCAGTGTAGTTCCAGTTCTTGATCACATTGTAGGGACCATCATGGATCTCAACTTCAATGGTGTAGCCGCCATTGTTTATCAGGAAGATGA
Organism: Eucalyptus victrix; assembly: GCA_016097545.1. NCBI lineage: Eukaryota > Viridiplantae > Streptophyta > Magnoliopsida > Myrtales > Myrtaceae > Eucalyptus > Eucalyptus victrix. Next base: position 15,194,117 of record CM027835.1, read on the forward strand.
TGGTTTTCTGCCCACATCGCAGCATAGTTGACACATCTTGGGCAGTTACCTAAGGTGCAAAAGTCGGCCACGAATCTTACATTATTTATTTCTTCCATTCAATTAACAATACAAGATTAAAATAATCAATTTTAGTAGAAAAAGGGAGGGAGATGAATAAGGTCAGTGCATGACTGGCATTGTATGACTAAACTCTTCACCTATGCAAAATGCTTAAAAGGATTACTTGCTTGTTCATAGGTTGAGCCCGCAAAACTAGTGGATATCTTCTTGACAGAAGCTCTATGTATAGCTATGTCATTTTCATTTGAATGTGCTAAGAAATATAACAGAGATAAGAAACCATTCCATACCTGGAAGCTACCATCTCCAATGCATGCAATGACTCTCTTCTCTGGCACTGCCTGTGCATACCCGAGGGTTGCCCCGACGGACCATCCAATAGATCCATACTGCATTTGGAACTCATACCTGCATACCCCCATTAGAACAATTTCAGTTTGTTTTCTTAAGTAGCACCAGATCAAAAAGTTGAAGACAAGAGACCTAATTTATGCAACTACACCCACGTACCCACAGCCTCGTGGTAGTTTCAGCTTCTGGCAGTTGAACCAAGAGTCTCCAGTCTCAGCAATCACAGCTGATTCACTAGAGAGCATGTCCTGTATGTGCTTGAACAGGACATTGACCCTCAAGGGCTCCTTGGGTTCACACTTCAATGGATGGCCGTCTGGAACAAAAATCCTGTGATAATTCTCATAAGCAGTTGTGTTCCGCTTGACTCGCTTCGAGAGCGCTTTAAGAAAATCCTTCATCAGAACACAACCGAAAGCAGGTCCATTTCCGATCACAACTCTATCAGGCTGCAAAATAATGGCCTTCTCCTTCTTGAGAAGGAGGGAATACCCAACGGAGCTGTAGTCATTGAAAATGGGGCCAGCAAATAAATAGGCATCTGCAGATTCCACGATCTCGGCACAGAATGCAGTGCTCACCGCACCCCAGTAAGTCCCAAGGAAGTGTGGATGGTGCTCGGGCACGAGCCCTTTTGCTGATGGCATCACAGCTACAGCATAGCCGCACGCATCGGCTAGTTCTACGAAGGCTTCAGAAGCCTTTGCGACCCGGAGTTTTGGGCCACCCACCATTACCGGCTTCACTGCCTTGTTCAAGAACTCTGCAGCTGCCTCTACCGCAGCTTCCAATCCCATCTGATTACTCAATCTGTGTCGATAAAAATTAATCAATCCCATCACTCTAGTCATAATCTAATGCAGCAAATAGACTTGATCGATTGACCAGATAGAAAATTACTTGGGAGAGAGTGCAAATGGAACCGGCTCCCGACTGAAAGTCGGGTGAGGTATGGCAGGCAAGTTGCAGCTTATGCTTATGTAAACGGGCTTGCTTTCTTTCAGAGCAGTCGAGATCGCGGTATCGATCAGTTCATGTGCATCTTCCAAATTATTCACCACAGCCTAGAAAAAGGCGAAACGGAGACAATCAACAAATCAAGTTCATTCGATCTGCACTTAACATACATACCCCTTTCACAACAATCTATGCAAAAGCTCCAGCTCGGACTCCCATCCCAAAATACTAAGCAACCATTAGTATATTATTATCATCTCACAGAACAGACCCACCACAAACAACAAGATCCAAAAAGCGACAAGCATTATAATATGAATAATTCTTGAAAGTCCTCGAAGCGATGTTTCTAGTCAATATACACACTTCAGACAAAGATCGATCCGAATAAAAAATTAGTTTCAGCAAAAAGAATCATAGAGAGGGGACCGAAGAGATACCTGAAAGCAAGTAACAGTCTGAAAACACCTCAGCTCTTGGCTGAAATCAGGCAATCCGATGGTATGGTGAAGTATCCTGTTCGTCCCGTAGTCGTTGGAGTTGGGCCCGCCGACGATGCAGACCACCGGCAGGTTCTCGCTGTAGGCCCCGGCGATGGCGTTGAGCACGCTGAGCCCGCCGACGGTGAACGTCACGACGCAGGCCCCGACGCCGCGGGCGCGGGCGTAGCCGTCGGCGGCGTACCCGGCGTTGAGCTCGTTGCAGCAGCCGACGAGGTTGAGCCCCGGCTCGGCGATGAGGTGGTCGAGGAGCGTGAGGTTGAAGTCGCCGGGGACGGAGAAGACGTCGGTGACGCCGATCTGGACGAGCCGGTGGGCGATGTGGCGGCCCATGGTGGAGTCGGGGGAGGCGACCGCGGCGGGCGCGGGGGCCGAGCCCTGGATCGCCGCGGCGGCGCCGTTGGGGGGACCCGACGTCGTTGCAGGGGGGCTTGCATGAGCTGAGCGATCCGATGCCGGTGTCCATGGCGGCGGCGGAGGAGCGGCGGCGGCGGAGGTGGCGGAGGAGGAGGAGGAGGAGGGGGAGACGGAGGGAGAAGGAGAAGGAGAAGGTGAAGCGAGGAGTGGCAATGGAGGCTGGCGGGGGTGCTTCTGGAGTTTTTTGGGTGTTAGTGCGTGGAAGAATGGTTAAAAAATGCAGTCTTTATATATGCCGACGAGAGAGAGAAAGAGAGAGAGAGGGGAGAGGATACAATGGGCGGCTTAGCTGTGGAGAGAGAGAGAGAAAAGGTGTTGGCAATTACCGGTGAATAAGGGGGAAGAGTAATCATGATTGAATTTTCTTGTCCTTTTCGGAGGATTGTTTTTTTTTTTTAAAGGTGAGCTGAGCAGATGGTTTTAGGGTGGAATTTCTTCAGTGTTGGAAGTGTCACATCGACCGCCCCTGCCACATGCTTAGGTTCCACACCATTTGGACCGTGGAACCCGTTTAGAAATTGTGGGCATATTCAATTCTGTTTAGGAAATTGTGGGCGTGACCCCAAAAAGGGAGTCGCGCCGCGGGGTACCAAAGGTCGCCTGTTAGTTTCCAAGGCTTCGAGAATTGGAAACCCGCGTGCACACCGTTTACGCCCATCTAGCTGTCCATCAGATTTTCCGCTCTTTCTTCTTTTTATGGATCTTTTTTTTTTTTTTTCGGGTATAAACTTGTCGAGTAATGGGAATGAATTACATCTAACTCTTTGATTTTATTTTTGCTGTTTGTTGCGTTTCGGACTTACGTGGCTGTTAGCCATCAACGTGTACAGAATTATGAATGAGCCGGATGTTGTTTACCGTGAGTGTTGAATGTGTTGATAAATGGAATTGCAACATTTTTCTTGAATAAGTTTCTCCTTAGGGCATGTAAGGAGAAGGCATAAATGGTTTGAAGTGCTTTAAAAGCTATGAAACTAGCATATTATAGTTTCGAGAATTTCTAAAACTCTTGCGGGGTAGATTTTCCTTTCTTAAAAGATTACTCAGAATAGAGTAACTTATTTATTTCGGAATGTGCATACTCCTAGTGTTCATATGGATTTTATTAACGAGTGTTTATAAAACACTTATTAACATACTATCAATTTTAATGATAAAGTTTTTCAAAATGATAAAATATATATTTTCGTCGAGAAAAACTCTACTTATATTCAGAGCATCTTTTTTCACATTGATTTCGTGATCAAAATTCATCCCACATGAAGGGTTAACGTAAATCCTTATTAACTGCTGTTCAGAAATGTCTAAATTTATTCTTTTCTCCTAGTGTCATATTCTTTCACCCTCACCATGATTTAGCTGTAACCATATTGAAATCAATCCGCAAAATATCCATCTTAAGTAATACTTAAAAAAAGTATTTGATATCTAATTAAAACATTGAAAATTATTCAACATATGAACCAGTCTTGCCAAATTAAAGGTTGATTTCCGAAAAGAAAGATATACTCGTACTTTTAAATGCATCGGGCGACAGCAGTGACATGCGACTTAACGTGTCAAAAGGAAAAGGTACTTTTGCTCACGTGACTCCAATCACATGAAACACTGCCCGATGGCTGGGTGAGATCTATTCGTGGACAGTATTTTTTGTTTTTTTGTTTTTCTGGTAAAAAATCCAGCGAGCGGTCCTTGGAAACGATACATCGGCTGGTTTCGGAAGACCGCGACGTCGAGTTGGATTTGACCCCTGGTTTGCTTGGCTTTTGCAATGGAAAATGACGGGTGGAAGCCCTTTTTATATGCCCCTCTACAGTGAGGTAAATGAACCTGACCAACCTCGGATCATTGTCGTCCTATGTTTGAAACTTCGAGCTTTTCTGCCTTTCGGGCTGAAAATTGAAACTTATTCCTAAGATTGGGGGCCAAACCACAAACTTTTTTCCTACATTCTACGCGATGTTTCTTTCTTTTTCTTTTGCTTTCCACCAGGTTCGTGATGACTGGGCAGAGAATTATAGTAATTACTGTATTGCTATTGAATTTCATATGGAGCCACCTAATTTGAACTGTGTTTTTCCTCTCAGCCTCCGAAAGGTAAAATCGTATCTTGGAATAAAGTGCCCATGCTATAAGCTAAAAGTCCTGTCCCCAAGCTCGAAAGTGGATTTTTTTTTTTTTAAAGCGATTATTTGTAGGAAGAAGGGCTTAACTTTGAACATAAGTTAGAAGACGGTGGATCACACCAGGACTTGATTCTGGAGACTACGGGAATCACACTTTTATATCATTTCACATGTTCCAAAAGCAGACAACTTGGAGGGTACCATACCAATCGAAGATAGATTGTAGGCAATGCATGCATTCATGGAGATACCCCACCTAATAAGCACTGATACTCTCTAAGAGTTTTCATGTCATGTCCGACATTCTGACACGCAATCAACAAGTGTCGAAAAATCCGACACGTAATCAACTTTTCTCGACACATGAGTTCGAAATTCTAACACGTAATTCCGACACATATATGGTCAATTTTAAAAATTTTCAATACTTGATGGGTTAAAATGTAAATATATCAAAAAATAATGAATATAACAAAAATAAACGGAAAATAAGAAAACTTTTAATCTCAAGTTTCTTACTTCGAGTTTTGACCTTCTTGTGAGTGACGATGGAAAGTCACTCTTGTTGGAGAAATCTTTCCAGAATATTTTGAAGCTGACAAAACGTTTATCGATCTAGTTTGGATATCTCGGATCGTCTAGTTTAAAGTCGAAGACTTTCGATCACCAGACTCAAGACTCAAGGTTCAAGATTCAAGACTCAAGACTCAAGACTCAAGACTATTCTCATTGACAGTCTTTCCGATCCAAATGTGAAGGAAATCCAGAGCGAAGTATATGGTTGAGGATTTAATCCTATCCTCTCGGAGAAGATCTTTTGGCCGGATAAATATAACGGATTCTTTTGTTTGTATCTAGATCAATTGAAGATCCGATGGTCGACGAAAGATTCTTGGAATGTTCTATTCTTGGAAACCAAGATCCTAATTGTATGGGCGAAACGGATTGATGGGCTATCGTCAGGTTCCTTTTATAGCTCGAATGATCTTCTTGATTGATTCCGTCCAACGGGTAGATTGGAGGAATTCCTTTGGTAAGTGCCAACGGTATGATGGCATAAAGGAGTATAAAAAGGAAGACGTTCTAGTTGTGAAAGAGAGTGATCGATAGAGAAATTCCAGTCGAAGCACCTTGATTATTTTTTTATTTTTATTTATTATTTTTTTTTTTGACCCGGGGAACCTCCGATCGCCGCTTCGCGGGGAGAGTAAACCCTGGAGTGCCGGGGGCCCCCACCGCTGACCCCCAAGCGCAGGTAAGACGCGCGTTATGCATTGAAGCATCGCTTCCACGGAGGTTCGAACCCTTCCCCCTGCGTTTGGGGTACCAAGCCCTAACCAACGCTTCCACCGCGGGCGGTGGTAAGCACCTTGCACCTTGATTATTAGTCGATTCATTCTGAGCGAAATTGTATACACAGAGAGTGTTCATACCTGGTGATACCTTGAGTGAGTGTGGTAGATCATCTATACCTAGAAATCAAGGAAGATCAACACTGTAACATCTCTTTGTTCATAGTGGAATCCAGCCAATTGGCTGTCAGTGCAGAAAAGTGGACGTAGGCTTGAATCAAGCCGAACCACTATAATCCGCGTGTCCAATTCTCTCTTTCCTTTACTTAGTCTTATAATGATTATTACTTATCGCGAATCCTTCAACTGTCTAAGTATTGCGCAATTACAAAGAAATTTTCAAGAAAAATCTTTTATATACCTATTCAGCCCCCTCTAGGTACTCGTACTAGCTATATCAACTCTTCTTGCTAGTGTCGCTCCATCACCCCCGCAAACTTAAAGTTGTGATTTTTCTTTGCTTCTTTCCACCTCTCGCAATTGGTCGCCTACGAGTTATCTCTCTTGGTCGATGTTATTGGCTTGTGAGTTATCTCTCACATTTTCCATGACGAATTTGGTGATTTCCTTTTCTTTTGGTCATAACTTCAAGAGTCCTTCTCCTAAATTTTCATTTTTCTCGAACCTTGTTTTGTAGAGGAACTCCAAGCCAGTCTATATCATGAACTCTAAAACTTCATTTGGGGCTATAAGAAATTTCACTAATCTCCAACAAGTGTAAGAAAACATAACATATTCATTCAAGTTTACTCTTTTGCATTTGCAATATTTGAATTTCTTGTTCAATTTCTATCAAATTAAAACAATGAATGATATTAACAAATGTTTGATTAATATTTTTAGTATAAATTAATTATATATTCTTTTTATTATTACTTATTTATTTTTGCATTTATATATACAAATATATATTTAATATATAACGTGTCGGAACGTGTTAGAATTCTTTATTTTTTGAGAAATGATGTGTCAGCGTGTTGTGTCGCGTGTCGCGCGTTCTATCGGCATTATATAATCACCAAACATAGCCTGTGCATTAGCAACTGTTCCTTTCACATGTTTAGGATGTCACATATGATGGTCAGCAGATATCAACAAAATCACCAATCAGGAGATATGATTGTTGGAAGTATAAAAGTTAAACGGTCTTTAGGACCCTTAAGGCCTATTTTGTTGTTGATTGCTAAAACATATATAGTGATATTTAGTGAATAATATGATCAACAATTTTCCTTTCACATGGCATCCGAGTAGGGTCCTTAACCCTAGTCAACACAGCAACCACTCATCGCCGTCGACTAGTTGCCGAAACGGTGAGCCCTCTCAACTAGTGTGTCTCCCCTGCGCACTTTCTCCAATGTGTCTTCCTTGCGCTACCCTTGTGCGTTTCCTTTTTGCTAGCGCGTCTCCCTTGCATGCTTAGCAGTAAATGGTTCTAAAACTTTTAAAAGCTATGAAATCGACATGTTATAGTTTCGAGCAGTTCTAAAACTCTCGTTATTGAAGTTTATATCCATAAATTAGCACATATTTCCAATTAATGTACTAATGAACTAACCTCCAAAATTCACTCTCAAATACTCCAAATTTAAGAGGACAAGATATGACAAAGAGGACTATATAATCACCGTTTCAAGGGGACAAGAATAACTTCAAATCACCTCCGATTGATGCCCGTAATTACACAGGGTTTGTGATTAAGTTTTGAATGGAAATGGCCCTCACACAACCTATGCTAATTAAGCAACATCGACTGTGCTTGCGTGGCTAGACCTAGAATGAGTTCAGCGTCTCTCCGGGTTCTATGCGTGACTTATGTTTGAGTTTGGTTGATCCATGAATGACCTTCAATTGTTATGTAGTCATATAGGATTGACCGACTTTGACCGACTTGCCTTAGCTCACAGTCGTGTGGAATCAGATTGGGGTCGTTTATAAACGATACAATGACCGTGCGGAGTGACATGCAATCAGTATATACTTAAGTTGAATCAATCTATATCTGTCTATTGATCGACTCATGAAGGTTCGTGATTGTTCACATCTATCCTTACGGTCAAACAGTCTTCCCTTGGTCGAACGCTCTAGTCTAACATAACCCTGATCTAGAGTCATCTTGCCCCTAATTAGCTAGTTGACTCGTGAACAATCCCTAAGATTGACTCATAGCCTATTCTTGTTATTGGCATACCAATCCTTAGTCTGTTCCTCGCGCCCGATATAGGAGTCTGAATTGAGGATGTCATAGTGATCGTGGATGGCCAGATGATTATATTATTCTATTATTGCTAATGAATATAATATGGAACCACTTAAGTTGAAGCGTGTTTTCCCCTCAACCTCGATCTCAAAGTAAAGTGCCCAAGTTATTAGCTAAAACTCCCATCCCCGAACTTGAAAGTGGATTTTCCTTTCCATAGGCAATTATTTACAGGAAGAAGGGCTTAACTTTGAACGTAGGTTAGAAGAAAGTGGATCATGCCGTGACTTGATTCCAAAGATTAGGGAATCAAACTTTTATATCATTTCACAAGTCATACATGAGTTTTAACATAACATAAATGCTAAGTGCGTTGTAAATGAGTCATAAATAGGTTTACAACTTAATTAGACCCAATATTCTTTTATGACTCTCTCTTCATTTTCTCTCGCTCTCACTCGATCTCATGCTCACTTGCTCCCACACTCTCACTTAAGTTTGGATATGAGTTTTCATACATTAGATTAAATATGAAAGTGTTCTAGTAACATAAGTTGGGTATGGATCAAGTTGGGTATAAGTTAATGGATTTGCATTATGAATAAACGAGTTAAAGAGGTCAATTTGGTAAGACCATTTATAATCTTACCCAAACCCGACCTAACCCACTCATTTGATAAGGCTACTTGAAGGATCCCCATACCAATCAAAGATAGATTTGAGGCAATGCATGCATTCATGGAGGCCCCCGTCCCCGACTCTAAGCCCACCAAACATAATTTGCGCATTCGCAGTTGTTTCTTCCACATGTTTAACATGTCGACCCGAAGCCGATGGTCAACATATATTATTAATATCACCAATCAGGAGACATGGTTATTTTCATTTCGCGGAGCATTGGCAATACTCGAGAAGATGCTCTGTTTTGAAATACAGTAGTACTTGAAGCAACATACTGATGAGAATCAAGGCTTCTACTGAGGATTGGGAGGGCGACCATTGGCGGCCGAGATGCGGGCCCCCCATTCCAGAACCTCTTTGCTGGTGTCCTCCTTGTGAACTATCACCTCTATGAAGCACAAGCAATCCTTCTTGGGCCCTGTCGCTGTCTGAATCGCTTCAATAAGCTCCTCCTCATAGAGAGCCTGCAAACATTGGATTTTATTGTCTCACTAAGGAGGGATTTCCTGAATTAGCAAATTGTCGCCCCTGTAACTCGCATACAAGCAACTTACTTTAGCTGTCCAGCACTTGCCCTCGTCGTTGTGAATCGCTTCCACCAGGCCAGTGTAATTCCAGTTCTTGATCACATTGTAGGGACCATCACGGACCACAACTTGAATGGTGTAGCCACCATTGTTTATCAGGAAGATGATGTTGTTTTGCCCACATCGCAGCATAGTCGACACATCTTGGGCAGTTGCCTAGAGTGTGAAAATCACCCCATGAATTCCACATTACTCATCTCTTACATTCCATCAACACGACAAGATCAAAATAATCAAATTCAGTGGGAAAAGGGAGGGAAATGAATGAGGTCAGTGCATGACTGGCATTGTATGACATAACTCTTCACCTATGCATATTGCTCAACAGGATTACTAGCATCTTTATAGGCTGAGCTTGCAAAACTAGTGGATATCTTCTTGACAGAAGCTCTATGCATAACTACCTCATTCATGATGGTCCGTTCAAATGTGCTTAGCAATACAACAGATATCAGAAACCATTTCATACCTGGAAGCTACCATCTCCAATGCATGCAATGACTCTCTTCTCTGGCACTGCCTGTGCATACCCAAGAGTTGCGCCAATGGACCATCCAATAGATCCATACTGCATTTGGAACTCGTACCTGCATACCCCCATTTAAACAATTTCAGTTTGTTTTCTTCAAGTAGCTCCAGATCAAAAAGTTAAAGACAAGGGACTGAATCCACACAATGACACCCACTTACCCGCAGCCTCTTGGTAATTTCAGCTTCTGGCAGTTGAACCAAGACTCTCCAGTCTCAGCAATCACAGCTGATTCACTAGAGAGCATGTCCTGGATGTGCTCGAAGAGGACATTCACCCTCAAGGGCTCCTTGGGTTCACACTTCAATGGATGGCCCACTGGAACATAAATTCTATGATAATTCTCATAAGCAGTTGTGTTCCGTTTAACCCTCTTTGAGAGTGCTTCAAGAAAATCCTTCATCAGAACACAACCAAAAGAGGGTCCATTTCCAATCACAACCCTATCAGGCTGCAAAATAATGGCCTTCTCCTTCTTGAGAATGAGGGAGTACCCAAGGGAGCTGTAGTCATTGAAAATGGGCCCAGCAAATAAGTAGGCATCTGCGGATTCCACAATCTCAGCACAGAATGCAGTGCTCACCGCACCCCAGTAAGTGCCAATGAAGTGGGGATGGTGCTCGGGCACGAGTCCTTTGGCCGATGGCATCACAGCTACAGGAAAGCCACACGCATCGGCTAGTTCTGTGAAGGCATTAGAAGCCTTTGCAACCCGGAGTTTCGGGCCACCCACCATTACCGGCTTCACTGCCCTATTCAAGAGCTCTGCAGCTGCCTCTACTGCAGCTTCCAATCCCATCTGATTAGTTAATCTGTGTCAACGAAAATTAATCAATCACATCACTCTAATCATAACCTAATATAGCAAATAGACTCTATCAATTGGACATATGGAAAATTACTTGGGAGAGAGTGCAAATGGAACTGGCTCACGACAAAAAGCCGGGTGAGGTATGGCAGGCAGGTTGCAGCTTATGCTTATGTAAACGGGCTTGCTTTCTTTCAGAGCAGTCGAGATTGCGGTATCGATCTGTTCATGTGCATCTTCCAAGTTTTTCACCACAGCCTAGAAAAAGGCGAAACGGAAACAATCAACAAATCAGTTCATCCGATGTGCACTTAACATACGTACTCCTGTCCCAAAAATATATGCTAAGACCCTAACAGCAACAAACGATGAGATCCTCTGAGCAATATTTCTAGTCAACATACACATCTTTCCTAAGATAAAGATCAGATCCACATAAAAATTAGTGTCAGCAAAAAGAATAATAGAACGGGGACCGAAGAGATACCTGAAAGCACGTAATAGTCTGAAAACACCTAAGTTCTTGGCTGAAATCAGGCATGCCGATGGTATGGTGAATTACCCTGCTCTTCCCATGGTCGTTCGAGTTGGGCCCACCGACGATGCAGACCACCGGCAGGTTCTCGCTGTACGCGCCAGCGATCGCGTTGAGCACGCTGAGCCCACCGACGGTGAACGTCACAACGCAGGCCGCAACACCCCTTGCGCGGGCGTAGCCATCAGCAGCGTACCCAGCATTGAGCTCATTGCAGCAGCCGACGAGGTTGAGCCCCGGCTCGGCGATGAGGTGGTCGAGGAGCACAAGGTTGAAGTCGCCGGGGACAGAGAAGACGTCGGTGACGCCAATCTGGACGAGCCGGCGGGCGATGTGGCGGCCCATGGTGGCATCAGGGGGGCCAGCAGCTGGGGCGTGCGGGAGGGCCGGGCTCTGCATCACCGAGGCGGTGCCACTGGGGGGCGACCCAATGCCGTTTGAGTCGGGCTTGCGGGAGTTGAGGTCGCCGACGGTGGTGTCCATGGAGGAGAGGCTGGAGGAGGTGAAGCGAGGAGGTGCAGTGGAGGTTCGTTGAGGGGTTAGCTAAAAATGGAGTCTTTAAATGGGAAGAGAGGGCGCGAAGAGCCGTGAGGGGGGAAAGAGAGAGAGAAGGTGTTGGCATATCGATTTCCCTTTCAGTCTTCGAAATTTGGAAAAACCCACCCACACACTACCATTTCTGCCGTCCCTCTTTTCATGTCCCAAAACCGGACTCTAACATGACCTGCTCGAACACCTTGAGCTCAGAAAATATTCGGATCACCTCATCTGCTGACCCGACATGTGTCGACTAAGTATATTTAATTATTTGATTTTACTTTCAATGTTTGTTGTGTGTCGAAATAACGACAATGTTAGCCATAAAAATTTACCAATTATGAATGAACCGGATGTCGAATGTGTTGAGAATTAGAATCAAGATGTTTTTCTTTAATTTTTATTTGAAAATGTCACGTACTTTTTTCTTGGGGTCGAGTATTATAATTTTTTTTTCAAATAGTACAAAGTACTTTTGAACCAATGAAACTGGCAAGTTAAAAATTTTGAATAGTTTTGAGATAATGCAAGAGATTTTCGGATTTCAAAGAATATTCGGATCCAATTCTTTTAGTATCAGTTTCGAGATAGAGCAATTACCCTTTCTATTCTCGAATGTGCACATACCTAATTTATAGTTGGATTTTGTCAATGAATGTCTCGAGGGTACTAATTAAAGACGCTTACGTTTTTTAATAAATACATTGAAAGTGGCGAAATTATTCTCGTAGACAAAATCCCATTCAATGTTCATTACCCTGAGCATCTTTTCATTCCACGTGCACCAGGCACGCAACGCTGGCTTAATGATCAAAATTCATCCCGTATGAAAGGCCACCTCCTTATTTCCAAGTCTATCCTTTTCTCCTAGTGTCTTATTCTTTCACCCTCATCTTAAGTAGTGGTGATCGGTCCCTGAACCGTAAGGACTAGTTTAGAATCTAGACCAATTCAGTCTTATGAAATCGATTACTTTTTTCTTTCCATTACTTAATGCCTTCTATTATGAAGAAATAATAAATAAATAAAAACTGATCACTTTTATTTTTTAAAAGAAATTTTTAAAAAATATATGTAGTCGGTCTGGTTTGGTTTTCCATTCGAACTAGGAACAAGACTATCTAGACACTGGTTTCACTTTCAGGACTCAAGAACCGAACCAACACTCCTAAGAACAAGATCGAATCTGATTCAGGTTGTTTCTGGTTCGGGCTATCCATTTTGCGCAACCCTAATGTTGACTTAAGCCAGAACCATGTTGAAATCGATCTGCAAAATAACCATGTTAAGTAATACTTATGAAAAAGTGATTTGATATTTAATTAAAATTTCCAAATTATACGATATACGAAAACCAGTTTCACGAAATTTAACATTGATTTCTGAAAAGTAAAAGATACATTTTGATGATACATCGGCTGGATTTGGTGGACGGCGACGTCAAGTTGCATTTGGTCACTGGTTTGTTTGGCTTTGCAATAGAAAATGACGAGTTGGGTAGCCCTCTTCACGTCCCTCTACAGTAAACAAAATGAGACCGACCATCCTCGGATCATTGTCATCCCATGTTTGTGTTGACACCAACCGTGCCTGTCGTGGATGATGTCTGATGCATGCTAGACTATTGACGATAAGATAAAAGAAATGCCACGTGTCTCATTGTTGAAATTAGATGACAAATGGTTGGTGGCCACCCGCATGAACCTTGGCGGCAACTTTTTAAATATTGACACTTTGAACATTAATCAAGGCTCCAACATAGTCAGTATCAAAGACACACGTTGTAAAATAGTCATGGAACGAACATCGATAACTACACAATACTCAAAATACGACTAGGACTGTTATATGAAGTATGGACAAAGTGATCTACAGGAATAAAGGAACATGGATAGAGCCAATGGCAATTACTAGAGAAGATGCAACCACTGAACGGTTATCATACCTTCAGTATAAATACCATAAGCCATCCATCAAGAAGTCCTCGACAAATCAATCAAAATGTTATCTTTCTCAAGAGCAATAAGGAACTTGACCAGGCTTGTCGAAGGCCTAAGTTAAGAATCAAGATGCTCATCCATGGGGACTACGGCAGACTTAAGGAGATTTTCCAGCGGAGTTCAAGAGGAGGATTAAGAGAAACAAAAACATTTACAGTGGAGAGTGTTGAAAGCTCGGAGGATCTAGAGGTTGGTATGAGCTAAATAGAATGTAAGGAGGATTGGGATTAACTTTTCCTGAATTTGTTGCCCGAGCGTCTTGAGCCATAAAATTTGCCTATGATACGAGTTAGGGAAAATGAAAAAGAACTTGTGGCAAGTATGCTATCCCATATGCCCGAGCACCATCCCCACTTCATTGGCACAGTCTTGATGAGATAGTTCAAGATGAGTGTGCGTTCAATCTTGATGAGATATCGAGTTAATCAAGAGAAGGTGGTCTTGATCTCTTGGATATCAGCTTGGAGTTGGTTAGGTCCGACAGTAGGAGCTATAGCTATTCCACTGGAGATGTAAATCATTATAGTTTGGGTGGTATTGATAGCTAATTTTCAGTCAACGCGTCCTTAAAGGCAAAAAAAACCAAGATTGAGATTTCTGATCACGACAAGGCTCATTTCTCAAACAAAAAGTATCGTTTTTCCCTTCTTTCTTGTGGTCTGTCATTTTTAAGTGATTTTCTACTCATTTTTAATAAAAATTCAAAAAGTCAAACGGTTGACTTTTGCCTACGGCATCACAGCTACTCATAGCTACATGCATCATCTAGCTCTATGAAGGCTTCAGAAGCCTTGGCAACTCGAAGGGGAAAATTGTCCAAAAGTCCTAAACCTATTACATTTTTGTCAATTCAATCATAAACATTTTAACTTTATCAATTGAGTCCTAAACATTTTTACTTTTTGCCAATTGAATTCATCCAGCCAATTTTGACTGGAAAATGCTAACATTCTCATTGGCAGTACCATGTAGGATCATCGATGTTGACATTGATAATTTTTAATAATGTTTTAATATTTCTTTGAATTTTTATTAGTTTTTCTGGTTTTCCCCTTTTTTTCTTTTTATTTTATTATTATTTTTAAAATTTTGGCTTTCTTCTTTGCCTTTTCCCACAGGTTGGCCTCGCCCACCATAGGCGAGGCCCGGTTGGGCAAGGGCGAGCCCCAACAAGGGGAGCCCTCGCCTAGGTAACACTAGAGAAGGGTCGCTTGGGCGAGTTCAACCTGCGGCCAGGCCAAGGCAGCCTCGCCGAGTGTTGGCTAGGCGACCTTGCCCAATGAGGACGCCCTAGCCTGGGCGAGGGCTGATCTCACTAGATCTGGTCTAGGTGAGGCCGACACTTGCTTAGGTAAGGGCGAGCCCCAGCGATGGCTCCCCTTGCCAAATTTGGCGAGGCCGATTCTCACCCAAGCCAGGGCGACGTCACTTGCCATTACTATCATTGTCGCCTACGTTGGTTGCCCTAGCTTGGGCGCAGGTCAACCTCACCCAAGTGACACTTGCCAGGCCGTGCTTGGGCAAGGGCTCCCCTTGCCGAGGGTAGTCCTCGCCCGGCTGGGCCTCACCTATGGCTAGGGTGGCCAGCTGGCTGGTTGTGACCTGCGGTCGGTTGGCCACCGGAAAAGGCAAAGAAGAAAGCCAAAAAGAAAATAATAAAAAATGGGGAAAAAACAGAAAAAATAATAATAATAATTCAAAAAAATATAAAAAAATTATTAAAAATTATCCACGTTAGCACCAATGGTCCTACGTGGCACCACCAGCGTCCATGTTAATATTTTCCAACCAAAATTGGCCAGATGGACTTAATTGGCAAGAAGTAAAAATGTTTAGGATTGAATTGACAAAATTAAAAAGTTTATCACTAAATTGATAAAAGTGCAATAAGTTTATGATTTTTTTGATAATTTTCCCCGACCCGGAGTTTTGGGCCACCCACTATTACCGGCTTCACAACCTTGTTCAAGAACTCTGCAGCTGCCTCTACTGCAGCTTCCAATCCCATCTGATTAGTCAATCTATGTCAGTAAAATTCAGTCATTCACTTCACTCTAATCATAATCTAATGCAGCAAACAGACTCAATCGAGTGAACAGATGGAAAATTACTTGGGAGAGAGTGCAAATGGAACCGGCTCGTGACTGAATGTCAGGTGAGGTAAGGCGGGCGAGTTGCAGCTAATGCTTATGTAAACGGGCTTGCTTTCTTTCAGAGCAGTTGAGATCGGAGTATCGATCAGTTCAAGTGCATCTTCCAAATTATTCACCATAGCTTGGAAAAGGTGAAACGGAGACAATCAACAAATCAGTTCATTCAATCTGCACTTAACATACATACCCCTTTTACAACGATCCATGCAAAAACTCTAACTCGGACTCCCATGCAAAATTATTAAAGCAACCATTAGTAGATTACTATAATCTCACAAAACAGACCCACCACAAACAACGAGATCCAAGAAGTGAGACAAGCATTATAATATGACTAACTCCGGAAAGTCCTCGAATCGATGTTTCTAGTCAATATACACACTTCAGACAAAGATCGATCCGAATAAAATATTAATTTCAGCAAAAAGAATTATAGAGAGGGGACCGAAGAGATACTTGAAAGCAAGCAACAGTCTGAAAACACCGAAGCTCTTGGCTGAAATCAGGCAACCCGATGGAATGGTTAAGTACCCAGTTCGTCCCGTAGTCGTTGGAGTTGGGCCCACTGACGATGCAGACCACCGGCAGGTTCTCGCTGTAGGCCCGGTGATGGCATTGAGCACGCTGAGCCCGCCGACGGTGAACGTCACGACCCAGGCCCTGACGCCCCAGGGGTGGGGGTAGCCATCGGCGGCGTACCCGACGTTGAGCTCGTTGCAGCAGCCGATGAGGTTGAGCCCCGGCTCAGCGATGAGGTGGTCAAGGAGCGTGAGGTTGAAGTCCCTAGGGATAGAGAAGACGTTGGTGACGCCGAATTGGACAAGCCAGCGGGTGAGGTGGCGGCCCATGGTGGCGTCGGCGGAGCCGATCGCGAGAGCAGGTGCTGGGCTCTGGATCGCCACATTCGCGCTGTTGGGGGGGCGACCTGACGTCGTTACAGGGGGGCTTGCATGAGTTGAGCGCTCCGATGTTGGTGTCCATGGCGGAGCGGTGTGTCACGACCTAATTTTCGGGGTGTGAACCACCTAAAATTTGGCTAATAGATTGTTAAGCCTAGACTTAACTCGGGCTCTCCCAAGCCCATACCAATTCGCGACTTAAGTTCAAGTTTTTAGCATGCAATTGATTTTTTAATTAGGAGTCGCCACTAATCTATTTTTGGTGGGTCGATTAGAAACCTAAACAAACTAACGGGAGATTTACTTTACTTCTACGAACCGTAGGAGATTATGAGTTCGGGGACTTGATTACGCTAGATTTCTCTAACGCCCTATCGGTACCTTTCTCTTTTATTTTGAAAAATGTTTGGCAAGCAACTTGAATTGATTTTAATTCTATTTCCCTAACATGTGAGGTGATTATGCGAGTGCGCAATCCACTAATTTAACACCCAGATAAACGATAAATAAATTGCAAAAACTTACCTCCAAGCAACGAAAGCATATGCAATGTTAAGTTAAAATCCACATCAACAACCCTAGATATGATTTCTAATTAACACACAATTTCTTTTTTCTTTTTTTCACTTAATTAATGAAAATCATGCAATATGCAATGCAATATTAACTAAATGACCTAATTCTAATGACACGTAATTTCTAATTAAATGGGCCTCGCCAGGACTGGGCATCGGGAGGCTTCGAGATTTGAAAACCCGCGTGCACACCGTTTACGCCCATCTAGCTGTCCATCAGATTTTCCGCTCTTTCTTCTTTTCATGGATCTTTTTTTTTGAAAACTTGAATTGAATTACATTTAACTCTTTGATTTTATTTTTGCTGTTTGTTGCGTTTCGGATTTACGTGGATGTTAGCCATCAACATGTACAGAATTATGAATGAGCCGGATGTTTTTTACCGTGAGTGTTGAATGTGTTGATAAATGAAATTGCAACATTTTTCTTGAATAAGTTTCTCCTTAGGGCATTTAAGGAGAAGACATAAATGGTTCAAAGTACTTTAAAAGCTATGAAACTGGCAATTATAGTTTAGAGCAATTTCTAAAATTCTTGCGGGGTAGATTTCAAAAAAGATTACTCAGAATAGAGTAACTTATTTATTTTGGAATGTGCATATTCCTAGTGTTTATATGGATTTTATTAACAAGTGTTTATAAAACACTTATTAACATACTTTCAATTTTAATGATAAAGTTTTTCAAAATGATAAAATATATTCTCATAGAAAAAAACCCTACTTATATTCAAAGCATCTTTTTTTCACATTGATTTCATGATCAAAATTCATCCCACGTGAAAGGCCAAATGGATTCTTATTAACTGCTGTTTAAAAGTGCCTGGATTTATCCTTTTCTCTTAGCATCATATTCTTTCACCCTCACCATGATTTAGCTGTAACCATATTGAAATCAATCCGCAAAATATCGATGTTAAGTAATACTTAAAAAAGGTATTTGATATTTAATTAAAAAATTGAAAATTATTCAACATATGAACCAGTCTTGCGAAACTAAACGTAGATTTCCGAAAAGAAAGATATACTCGTACTTTTAAATGCATCGGGCGACAGCAGTGACATGCGACTTAACGTGTCAAAAGGAAAAGGTACTTTTGCTCACGTGACTCCAATCACATGAAACACTGCCCGATGGCTGGGTGAGATCTATTCGTGGACAGTATTTTTTGTTTTTTTTTGTTTTTTTTTTTGGTCATGGACACTGTGCTTGGGGGGTCAAAAATCCAGCGAGCGGTCCTTGGAAACGATACATCGGCTAGTTTCGGAAGACCGCGACGTCGAGTTGGATTTGACCCCGGGTTTGCTCGGCTTTTGCAATGGAAAATGACGGGTGGAAGCCCTTTTTATATGCCCCTCTACAGTGAGGTAAATGAACCTGACCAACCTCGGATCATTGTCGTCCTATGTTTGACACTTCGAGCTTTTCTGCCTTTGGGGATGTAAATTGAAACTCATTCCTAAGATTGGGGGCCAAACCACAAACTTTTTTCCTACATTCTACGCGATGTTTCTTTCTTTTTCTTTTGCTTTCCACCAGGTTCGTGAT
Organism: Eucalyptus victrix; assembly: GCA_016097545.1. Lineage (NCBI taxonomy): Eukaryota > Viridiplantae > Streptophyta > Magnoliopsida > Myrtales > Myrtaceae > Eucalyptus > Eucalyptus victrix. The sequence goes on from CM027835.1 coordinate 15,212,934, forward strand.
GACTGGGCAGAGAATTGTAGTAATTACTGTATTGCTATTGAATTTCATATGGAGCCACCTAATTTGAACTGTGTTTTTCCTCTCGGCCTCCGAAAGGTAAAATCGTATCTTGGAATAAAGTGCTCATGCTATAAGATAAAAGTCCTGTCCCCAAGCTCGAAAGTGGATTTTTTTTTTTTTATAAGCGATTATTTGTAGGAAGAAGGACTTAACTTTGAACATAAGTTAGAAGACGGTGGATCACACTGGGACTTGATTCTGGAGACTACGGGAATCACACTTTTATATCATTTCACATGTTCCAAAAGCAGACAACTTGGAGGGTACCATACCAATCGAAGATAGATTGGAGGCAATGCATGCATTCATGGAGATACCCCACCTAATAAGCACTGATACTCTCCGAAAGTTTTCATGTCATGTCCGATATTCCGACACGCAATCAACAAGTGTCGAAAAATCCGACACGTGATCAACTTTTCTTGACACACGAGTCCGAAATTCTAACACGTAATTCCGACACATATATGGTCAATTTTAAAAATTTTCAATAGTTGATGGGTTAAAATGTAAATATATCAAAAAATAATGAATATAACAAAAATAAACGGAAAAGAAGAAAAAATTTAATCTCAAGTTTCTTACTTCGAGTTTTGACCTTCTCGTGAGTGACGATGGAAAGTCACTCTTCTTGCTGGTGTCGCTCCATCACCCCCGCAAACTTAAAAATGTGATTTTTCTTTGCTTCTTTCCACCTCTCGCAATTGGTCGCCTACGAGTTATCTCTCTTGGTCGATGTTATTGGCTTGTGAGTTATCTCTCACATTTTCCATGACGAATTTGGTGATTTCCTTTTCTTTTGGTCATAACTTCAAGAGTCCTTCTCCTAAATTTTCATTTTTCTCAAACCTTGTTTTGTAGAGAAACTCTAAGCCGCTTTATATCATGAACTCCAAAACTTCGTTTGGGGCTATAAGAAATTTCACTAATCTCCAACAAGTGTAAGAAAACATAACATATTCATTCAAGTTTACTCTTTTGTGTTTGTAATATTTGAATTTCTTGTTCAATTTCTATCAAATTAAAACAATGAATGATATTAACAAATGTTTGATTAATATTTTTAGTATAAATTAATTATATATTCTTTTTATTATTACTTATTTATTTTTGCATTTATATATACAAATATATATTTAATATATAACGTGTCGGAACGTGTTAGAATTCTCTATTTTTTGAGAAATGATGTGTCAGCGTGTTGTGTCGCGTGTCGTGTGTTCTATCGGCATTATATAATCGCCCACTCCAAGCCCACCAAACATAGCCTGTGCATTAGCAACTGTTCCTTCCACATGTTTAGGATGTCACATCTGATGGTCAGCAGATATCAACAAAATCACCAATCAGGAGACATGATTGTTGGAAGTATAAAAGTTAAACGGTCTTTAGGACCCTTAAGGCCTATTTTGTTGTTGATTGCTAATACATATATAGTGATATTTAGTGAATAATATGATCAACAATTTTCCTTTCACATGGCATCCGAGTAGGGTCCTTAACCCTAGTCAACACAGCAACCACTCATCGCCGTCGACTAGTTGCCGAAACGGTGAGCCCTCTCCACTAGTGTGTCTCCCCTGCGCACTTTCTCCAATGTGTCTTCCTTGCGCTACCCTTGTGCGTTTCCTTTTTGCTAGCGCGTCTCCCTTGCATGCTTAGCAGTAAATGGTTCTAAAACTTTTAAAAGCTATGAAATCGACATGTTATAGTTTCGAGCAGTTCTAAAACTCTCGTTATTGAAGTTTATATCCATAAATTAGCACATATTTCCAATTAATGTACTAATGAACTAACCTCCAAAATTCACTCTCAAATACTCCAAATTTAAGAGGACAAGATATGACAAAGAGGACTATATAATCACCGTTTCAAGGGGACAAGAATAACTTCAAATCACCTCCGATTGATACCCGTAATTACACAGGGTTTGTGATTAAGTTTCGAATGGAAATGGCCCTCACACAACCTATGCTAATTAAGCAACATCGACTATGCTCGCGTGGCTAGACCTAGAATGAGTTCAGCGTCTCTCCGGGTTCCATGCGTGACTTATGTTTGAGTTTGGTTGATCCATGAATGACCTTCAATTGTTATGTAGTCATATAGGATTGACCGACTTCGACCGACTTGCCTTAGCTCACAGTCGTGTGGAATCAGATTGGGGTCGTTTATAAACGATACAATGATCGTGAAGAGTGACCTACAATCGGTATATACTTAAGTTGAATCAATCTATATCTGTCTATTGATCGACTCATGAAGGTTCGTGATTGTTCACATCTATCCTTACGGTCAAACAGTCTTCCCTTGGTTGAACGCTCTAGTCTAACATAACCCTGATCTAGAGTCATCTTGCCCCTAATTAGCTAGTTGACTCGCGAACATTCCCTAAGATTGACTCATAGCCTATTCTTGTTATTGGCATACCAATCCTTAGTCTATTCCTCGCGCCTGATATAGGAGTCTGAATTGAGGATGTCATAGTGATCGTGGATGGCCAGATGATTATATTATTCTATTATTGCTAATGAATATAATATGGAACCACTTAACTTGAAGCGTGTTTTCCCCTCAACCTCGATCTCAAAGTAAAGTGCCCAAGTTATTAGCTAAAACTCCCATCCCCGAACTTGAAAGTGGATTTTCCTTTCCATAGGCAATTATTTAAAAGAAGAAGGGCTTAACTTTGAACGTAGGTTAGAAGAAAGTGGATCATGCCGTGACTTGATTCCAAAGATTAGGGAATCAAACTTTTATATCATTTCACAAGTCATACGTGAGTTTTAACATAACACAAGTGCTAAGTGCGTTGTAAATGAGTCATAAATAGGTTTACAACTTAATTAGACCCAATCTTCTTTTATGACTCTCTCTTCATTTTCTCTTGCTCTCACTCGATCTCATGCTCACTTGCTCCCACACTCTCACTTAAGTTTGGATATGAGTTTTCATACATTAGATTAAATATGAAAGTGTTTTAGTAACATAAGTTGGGTATGGATCAAGTTGGGTATAAGTTAATGGATTTGCATTATGAATAAATGAGTTAAAGAGGTCAATTTGGTAAGACCATTTATAATCTTACCCAAACCCGACCTAACCCACTCGTTTGATAAGGCTACTTGAAGGATCCCCATACCAATCAAAGATAGATTTGAGGCAATGCATGCATTCATGGAGGCCCCCGTGAGGCAATGCATGCATTCATGGAGGCCCCCGTCCCCGACTCTAAGCCCACCAAACATAATTTGCGCTTTCGCAGTTGTATCTTCCACATGTTTAACATGTCGACCCGAAGCCGATGGTCAACATATATTATTAATATCACCAATCAGGAGACATGGTTATTTTCATTTCGCAGAGCATTGGCAATACTCGAGAAGATGCTCTGTTTTGAAATACAGTAGTACTTGAAGCAACATACTGATGAGAATCAAGGCTTCTACTGAGGATTGGGAGGGCGACCATTGGCGGCCGATATGCGGGCCCCCCATTCCAGAACCTCTTTGCTGGTGTCCTCCTTGTGAACTATCACCTCTATGAAGCACAAGCAATCCTTCTTGGGCCCTGTCGCTGTCTGAATCGCTTCAATAAGCTCCTCCTCGTAGAGAGCCTGCAAACATTGGATTTTATTGTCTCACTATGGAGGGATTTCCTGAATTGGCAAACTGTCGCCCCGGTAACTCGCATACAAGCAACTTACTTTAGCTGTCCAGCACTTGCCCTCGCCGTTGTGAATCGCTTCCACCAGGCCAGTGTAATTCCAATTCTTGATCACATTGTAGGGACCTTCACGGACCACAAGTTGAGTGGTGTAGCCACCATTGTTTATCAGGAAGATGATGTTGTTTTGCCCACATCGCAGCATAGTCGACACATCTTGGGCAGTTACCTAGAGTGTGAAAATCACCCCATGAATTCCACATTACTCATCTCTTACATTCCATCAACACGACGATTAAAAAAAAAATCAAATTTAGTAGGAAAAGAGAGGGAAATGAATGAGGTCAGTGCATGATTGGCATTGTATGACAGAACTCTTCACCTATGCAAATTGCTCAATAGGATTACTAGCATCTTTATAGGCTGAGCTTGCAAAACTATTGGATATCTTCTTGACAGAAGCTCTATGCATAACTACCTCATTCATAATGATCTGTTCAAATGTGCTTAGCAATACAACAGATATCAGAAACCATTCCATACCTGGAAGCTACCATCTCCAATGCATGCAAGGACTCTCTTCTCTGGCACTGCCTGTGCATACCCAAGAGTTGCGCCGATGGACCATCCAATAGATCCATACTGCATTTGGAACTCGTACCTGCATACTCCCATTTAAAAAATTTCAATTTGTTTTCTTAAGTAGCACCAGATCAAAAAGTTGAAGACAAGAGACCTAATTTATGCAACTACACCCACGTACCCACAGCCTTGTGGTAGTTTCAGCTTCTGGCAGTTGAACCAAGACTCTCCAGCCTCAACAATCACAGCTGATTCACTACAGAGCATGTCCTGTATGTGCTCGAAGAGGACATTCACCCTCAAGGGCTCCTTGGGTTCACACTTCAATGGATGGCCTGCTGGAACATAAATTCTGTGATAATTCTCATAAGCAGTTGTGTTCCGTTTAACCCTCTTTGAGAGTGCTTCAAGAAAATCCTTCATCAGAACACAACCAAAAGAGGGTCCATTTCCAATCACAACCCTATCAGGCTGCAAAATAATGGCCTTCTCCTTCTTGAGAATGAGGGAGTACCCAAGGGAGCTGTAGTCATTGAAAATGGGCCCAGCAAATAAGTAGGCATCTGCAGATTCCACAATCTCAGCACAGAATGCAGTGCTCACCGCACCCCAGTAAGTGCCAATGAAGTGGGGATGGTGCTCGGGCACGAGCCCTTTGGCTGATGGCATCACAGCTACAGGAAAGCCACACGCATCAGCTAGTTCTGCGAAGGCATTAGAAGCCTTTGCAACCCGGAGTTTCGGGCCACCCACCATTACCGGCTTCATTGCCCTATTCAAGAACTCTGCAGCTGCCTCTACTGCAGCTTCCAATCCCATCTGATTAGTTAATCTGTGTCAACGAAAATTAATCAATCACATCACTCTAATCATAACCTAATGTAGCAAATAGACTCTATCAATTGGACATATGGAAAATTACTTGAGAGGGAGTGCAAATGGAACTGGCTCTCGACTGAAAGTTGGGTGAGGTATGGCGGGCAAGTTGCAGCTTATGCTTATGTAAACGGGCTTGCTTTCTTTCAAAGCAGTCGAGATCGCGGTATCGATCTGTTCATGTGCATCTTCCAAGTTTTTCACCACAGCCTAGAAAAAGGCGAAACGGAAACAATCAACAAATCAGTTCATCCGATGTGCACTTAACATACATCCTCCTGTCCCAAAAATCTATGCTAAGACCCCAACAGCAACAAACGATGAGATCCTCTGAGCAATATTTCTAGTCAACATACACATCTTTCCTAAGATAAAGATCAGATCCACATAAAATTAGTGTCAGCAAAAAGAATAATAGAACGGGGACCGAAGAGATACCTGAAAGCAAGTAATAGTCTGAAAACACCTAAGTTCTTGGCTGAAATCAGGCATGCCAATGGTATGGTGAATTACCCTGCTCTGCCCATGGTCGTTCGAGTTGGGCCCACCGACGATGCAGACCACCGGCAGGTTCTCGCTGTACGCGCCGGCGATTGCGTTGAGCACGCTGAGCCCACCGACGGTGAACGTCACAACGCAGGCCGCGACGCCCCTTGCGCGGGCGTAGCCATCAGCAGCGTACCCAGCATTGAGCTCATTGCAGCAGCCGACGAGGTTGAGCCCCGGCTCGGCGATGATGTGGTCGAGGAGCACGAGGTTGAAGTCGCCGGGGACGGAGAAGACATCGGTGACGCCAATCTGGACGAGCCGGCGGGCGATGTGGCGGCCCATGGTGGCATCAGGGGGGCCGGCGGCTGGGGCGTGCGGGAGGGCCGGGCTCTGCATCACCGAGGCGGTGCCACTGGGGGCGACCCAATGCCGTTTGAGTCGGGCTTGCGGGAGTTGAGGTCGCCGACGGTGGTGTCCATGGAGGAGAGGCTGGAGGAGGTGAAGCGGGGAGGTGCAGTGGAGGTTCGTTGAGGGGTTAGTTAAAAATGGAGTCTTTAAATAGGAAGAGAGGGCGCGAAGACCCGTGAGGGGGAAAGAGAGAGAGAGAAGGTGTTGGCATATCGATTTCCCTTTCAGTCTTCGAAATTTGGAAAAACCCACCCACACACTACCATTTCTGCCGTCCCTCTTTTCATGTCCCAAAACCGGACTCAAACATGACCTGCCCAAACACCTTGAGCTGAGAAAATATTCGGATCACCTCATCTGCTGACCTGACATGTCGACTAAGTATATCTAATTATTTGATTTTACTTTCGATGATGTTTGTTGTGTGTCGAGATTAGGACAATGTTAGCCATAAAAATTTACCTATTATGAATGAACTGGACGTCGAATGTGTGGAGAATTGGAATCGAGATGTTTTTCTTTAATTTTTATTTAATAAAGGCACGTACTTTTTTCTTGGGGTCGAGTATTATAATTTTTTTTTTTTTAGTAGTACCAAGTACTTTTGAACCAATGAAACTGGCAAGTTAAAAGTTTTTAGCAGTTTTGAGATAATGCAAGAGATTTTCGTATGAAAGGCCACCTCCTTATTTCCAAGTCCATCCTTTTCTCCTAGTGTCTTATTCTTTCACCCTCATCTTAAGTAGTGGTGATCGGTTCCTGAACCGAAAGGACTAGTTTAGAATCTTGACCAATTCAGTCTTATGAAATCGATTACTTTTTTCTTTCCATTACTTAATGCCTTCTATTATAAAGAAATAATAAATAAAAAAACTAGTCGCTTTTATTTTTTTAAAAGAAATTTTAAAAAAATATACGTAGTCGGTCTGGTCCGGTTTCCCATTGGAACTAAAAACAAGACTATCTGGACATTGGTTTCACTTTTAGGATTGGAGAATCAAACCAACACTCTTGAGAACAAGACCAAATTTGATTAAGGTTGTTTCCGGTTCAGGTTATCCATTTTGCACACCCCTAATGTTGAGTTAAGCCGGAACCATGTTGAAATCGATCTGCAAAATAACCATGTTAAGTAATACTTATGAAAAAGTGATTTAATATTTAATTAAAAATTCCAAATTATACGATATACGAAAACCAGTTTCACGAAATTTAACATTGCTTTCTAAAAAGTAAAAGATACATTTTGATGATACATCAAGTTGCATTTGGCCACTGGTTTGTTTGGCTTTGCAATAGAAAATGACAAGTTGGGTAGCCCTCTTCATGTCCCTCTACAGTAAACAAAATGAGACCGACCATCCTCGGATCATTGTCATCCCATGTTTGTGTTGACACCAACCGTGCCTGTCATGGATGATGTCTGATGCATGCTAGACTATTGACGATAAGATAAAGAAATGCCACATGTCTCATTGTTGAAATTAGATGACAAATGGTTGGTGACCACCCGTATGAACCTTGGCGGCAACTTTTTTAAATAGAGACACTTTGAACATTAATCAAGGCTCCAACATAGTCAGTAGCAAAGACACACGTTGTAAAATAGTCATGGAGCGACCATCGATATCTACACAATACTCAAAATACGACTAGGACGGTCATATGAAGTATGGGCAAAGTGATCTACAGGAATAAAGGAACATGGACAGAGCCAATGGCAATTACTAGAAAAGATGCAACCACTGAACGGTTATCATACCTTCACTATAAATACCATAAGCCATCCATCAAGAAGTCCTCGACAAATCAATCAAAATGTTATCTTTCTCAAGAGCAATGAGGAACTTGACCGGGCTTGTTGAAGGCCTGAGTTAAGAATCAAGATGCTCGTCCATGGGGACCACGGCAGACTAAGTCTGTACGCAAACTTAAGGAGATTTTCCAACGGAGTTCAAGAGGAGGATTAAGAGAAACAAAAACATTTATAGTGGAGAGTGTTGAAAGGTTGGAGGATCTAGAGGTTGGTATGAGCTAAATAAAATGTTAGGAGGATTGGGATTAACTTTTCCTGAATTTTGTTGCCTGAGCATCTTGAGCCAGAAAATTTGCCTATGATACGAGTTAGGGAAAATGAAAAAGAACTTGTGGCAAGTATGCTATCCCACATGCCCAAGCACCATCCCCACTTCATTAGCACAATCTTGATGAGATAGTTCAAGATGAGTGTGCGTTCAATCTTGATGAGATATCAAGTTAATCAAGAGAGGGTGGTCTTGACCTCTTGGATATTAGCTTGGAGTTGGTTAAGTCCGACAATAGGAGATGTAAATCATTATGGTTTGGGTGGTATTGATAGCTAATTTTTAGTCAACGCGTCGTTAAAGGCAAAAAAACCAAGATTGAGATTTCGATCACGACAAGGCTCGTTTCTAAAAAAAAAAGTATCGTTTTTCCTTTCTTTCTGTTGGTCTGTCAATTTTAAGTGATTTTCTACTCATTTTTAATAAAAATTCAAAAAGTCAAACGGTTGACTTTTGCCTACGACATCACAACTACTCATAGCTACATGCATCATCTAGCTCTATGAAGGCTTCAGAAGCCTTGGCAACTCGAAGGGGAAAATTGTCCAAAAGTCCTAAACCTATTATATTTTTGCCAATTCAATCATAAACATTTTAACTTTGTCAATTGAGTCCTAAACATTTTTACTTTTTGTCAATTGAATCCATCCGATCAATTTTGACTAGAAAATGCTAACATTGATGCCAGCAGTACACGTAGGACCGTCGGCATTGAAATTGACAATTTTTAATAATGTTTTAATATTTCTTTGAATTTTTATTAGTTTTATTGTTTTTCCCCTTTTTTTTTTTTTTTATTTTATTATTATTTTTAAAAATTTTGGCTTTCTTCTTTGCCTTTTCCCATAGGCTGGCCTGGCCCGCCATAGGCGAGGCCCGGTTGGGCAAGGGTGAGCCCCAACGAGGGGAGCCCTTGCCTAGGTAACACTAAAGAAGGGTCGCTTGGGCGAGTTCAACCTGCGTCTAGGCCAAGGCAGCCTCGCCGAGTGTTGGCTAGGCGACCTTGCCCGACGAGGGCTGACCTCACTAGATTTGGTCTAGGTGAGGCCGACACTTGCTTAGGTAAGGGCGAGCCCTAGCGATGGCTCCCCTTGCCAGATCTGGCGAGGCTGATTCTCACCCAAGCCAAGGCGATGTCACTTGCCATTAGCGTCGTTGTCGCCTACGTCGGTTGCCTTAGCTTGGGCACAGGTATGCCTCACCCAAGTGACACTTGTCGGGCCGTGCTTGGGCAAGGGCTCCCCTTGCCAGGCTAGCCCTCGCCCGGCCGGGCCTCACCTGTGGCTAAGGAGGCCAGCTGGCTAGTTGTGACCTGTGGTCGATTGGCCACCGGAAAAGCAAAGAAGAAAGCCAAAAAGAAAAGAAAGAAAAAAGAAATAAAAGAAGGAAAAAACAGAAAAAAATAAAAATTCAAAGAAATATAAAAAAATTATTAAAAATTATCCACGTTAGCACCGGTGGTTCTACGTGGCACCGCCAACGTCCACGTCAGTATTTTCCAACCAAAATTGGCCAGATGGACTTAATTGACAATAAGCAAAAATGTTAAGGATTAAATTGACAAAATTAAAAGGTTTAGGACTAAATTGATAAAAGTGCAATAAGTTTATAATTTTTTAAATAATTTTCCCTGACCTAGAGTTTCGGGCCACCCACCATTACCGGCTTCATGACCTTGTTCAAGAACTCTGCAGCTGCCTCTACTGCAGCTTCCAATCCCATCTAATTAGTCAATCTGTGTCAATAAAATTCAGTCAATCACTTCACTCTAATCATAATCTAATGCAGCAAATAGACTCAATCGAGTGAACATATGGAAAATTACTTGGGAAAGAGTGCAAATAGGACCGACTCGCAACTAAATGTCGGGTGAGGTAAGGTAGGCAAGTTGTAGCTAATGCTTATGTAAACGTGTTGGAAATATGATGGAAAATATCGATTCCATATCGATTAAATTGCCAATTAATCGATTTAGTTAATCTGTGATTAGCTTGGTAAAGTGGGCATGTAATCGTAGTACAATTGTGTATATTCTATTTCCTTTTTTCCTCTTGTAACATATATAGAGCAGTGTCTTATACATGAATATACAGAAATATACAAATTACAATTTCTCCCGGAAATACTCTTCATTTTCCCCATCGTTTCCTGTCATGGTATCAGAGCAACGATCCTAGACTTAGCTTCCGCGATCTCAAATTGCCCTCGTTTCTTTCTTGAGTTATTGTTGTTGCGGTTTTTCCAATCTGCAAAACAAACAAAAAGCCGAGTTGGAATTCAATCTTCTGTACCATGGCAAAAAAAGGAATACTTAGGATTCACATTTGGAGGAAATGCCTCAAGATCAAACTTCAGCTTCATCGGTTCAGATCAATCCGAATGAACAGGAGGGTGCATTCATCCAGAAACCTGAGGATCCTCAAAACACCACTACCTTTACTTCTGCTCCTGGTCCCATTTTTCCTTCTGCTTCTAGTTTGGTGTAGTGGCCTGCGTTTCCATGGTACCCTGTTCAAGGCCAATGGGGCGCAGGTCCAAGATAGGGGTGGGCTCAACATGGCTCGTATGCGGGAGAGAGCTCCCACGTCTTTGGACCACAGCCCAGAGGAGATCCGAGCCCTAACAAAAATGAAGCCAACCCGAGTCAGGAACCGGATCGGAGGGATCTGAACCAAGGAAACGGGTCTACGGGTCAAAGGTTCAGGTCCATACCGGGTTAAGGACCAAATCCCTACCCGTTTTTTGGACCCGGCTACGTACCGTACCTATTTCCCGCCGGCAGCAGCAGTCGACCCGAAGCCGGCGACCTCTCTTCACTTCACCGACGGATGGACCAGATCTAAAACTCATCCAGTTGCAGCTCACTGGCCCCGACAACTACAACACTTGGGCACGCGATTTCCGTCGAGCTCTCATCACCAAAGACAAATAGAGTTTTTTCAACGGATCCGTGCCCTACCCAACAGATGAACGACTTCAACGGCATTGGCAACGATGTAATCAATTGGTACGTACCTGGATCGGAAACTGCCTTGCGCCGGACGTTGCAGCAGGGCTTCCTCCAACAGAGGACTCAAGAACCTACTGGGAAAGCATTCGTGAGATGTACGAACAGCTCAATCGGGTGAAGCTATTCACCATAACACAGGCTCTCTCCGAATTGAAGCTAGGGAACCTCACGGTTACCGCTTGCTTCACTTGTCTCTCACCTCTTTGGAACGAGCTCGAGGTGGCCGAGGAACGACTGGAGGGACCCGAAACAACACTTCGTTTGTATTGGGCCATAAAAGGGGGAGAAGGTGACGCGGTTTTTACTAAGCTTGAATGAGACGTATGCTACCTTTAGGTCACAAATCTTGACGATGGAACCGACGCAGTCGCTCGGCCGAATCTACCAGCTGGCTGTTCAAGAAGAGAGTCAACGGTTGGTGACGGTCGAGCACGCACGGACAGCTGATGGAGTCGCCCTTGCTGCTGCGCTCGCGGGTGGTTCCGGCTTGCTGGACTCAACGCTTGGCGGCCATGGAGGGAGCGGAAGCTTCGGGAACGCTGGACATCTTGTAGCTGCGAGGAAGACAAACTTTGGGAACCCTAAGAACCCACGGATGGACGGCCAAGATCAGAAGAAGCCATCCAACGGCTCTCCTTCATCCAGCAACTTTTTTGGATCCAACGGTGGATATTCCTCCCTTGGTGCGCCCGAATCAAACGTCTCTCACTTGGCCACATCAGCACCCATCTATATGAGATCAAATGGTCCACGTCATGCAACATCATCACACAGACCAGGTGGGCAAATTTCCAAAAATAAAGGAAAATTTTGTGAATATTGCAGACGTCCGCATCATACAATTGAAACTTGCTAGAAACTACATGGAAAGCCTAGTGATAAAGAAAAAAAGGAAAAAGAGTTTTCTACTTATCAGGTTTCGGCATTGAGGATTGATGGGGCGCACCAACCAATTACCCAGGACTAGTACCGAATATCATGAAAGCTCTGGATCATTTGACCACAAATGACAAGACTGCTAGTTTTTCAAGTACTATCCTTGGAAAAACAAATTCAATATCAACTGATGCATGGATTATAGATTCGGGTGCTAGTGATCATATAATTTGCGATGAAAAATTATTTTCCCATGCCCAAAAAAGCCCATACTCATATTATGTACGTCTTCCGAATGGCAATGTTACTCATGTCACTAAGGTTGGAACTGTTCACCTTAGCTCCAATATTGTCCTAAAAAATGTTCTCCATATCCTAGAGTTTGAATTCAACTTGATATCTATCTCAAAAGCTTGCAAAGATAATTATTGTCATGTCATATTCAATTCCGACAATTGTTTTTTTCATGACCTTTCGATTGGCAGACCGATGGGCTTGGGTAGTGTTGCACAAGAACTTTATTTTTTGATTAGTTATTTTGAAGTTTTTTTATAAAAGCACCTCTTGTGATGCTATTATCAATAAAAGAATCTCATTTTCCATCAGTGCTTGGGTCATCGTGCGCGTTTCCTTATTCAAAATGTCCCATTTGCTCCTTAGCTAAACAGTCTCGAACACATTTTTCCACTAGCACATCTCGAACCACCATTGCTTTCTCTTTACTCCACATTGATATTTGGGGACCCTATCATACACCACATCGATATGGGTCACGATTCTTCCTTACTATTGTTGACGACTATAGTCGTGCAACTTGGGTTTTCCTTATGCAATCAAAGAGTCAAACCTTTTCAATTCTATCCAAGTTCCTCACTCTCATTGAAAACCAATTCAACAAATCTGTCCAAAGAATTCGTACGGACAATGGGCGTGAGTTTTATACTAGAGAGTGTGAATCTTTTCTATCTTCTAAAGGGATAATACATGAAAGCTCCTGCACCTATACCCCTCAACAAAATGGGATTGTAGAGCGCAAACATCGGCACCTCTAAGAGGTTGCTCGTGCTCTTAAATACCAGGCTTCGATTCCTGAAGATTTTTGGGGAGACTGTATTATTACGGCAGCCTATTTGATTAATCGAATGCCAACATGGATTCTCAATGGGTGAACCCCTTTTCAATTGCTCTATGGGAAAGAAGCAAGAATTGATCATCTGAGAGTATTTGAATGCTTATGTTATGCCACAACTATAAGGGCCTTGGGATAAAATGGATCCTTGGGCCATTCCATGTGTCTTTATGGGATATCCCTCCTTGCATAAAGGTTATAGAGTCATGGAGATCTCTACAGGACATTTCTTCGTGAGCAGAGATGTAGTTTTTCATGAAGACATATTTCCATTTCGAGACAATACCTCCTCATCATCTGTTTGAACTTTAGATTGTCGCCCCTTTTATCAGAAAAAGATCTATCTATGGCATCTCCATATGTGATTCTTGCACTAGAACAGCCAACACAGGTTACAACAAATCCATCATATCATGCAGCTGAATCACCCATTCTTTCAAATGGAGAAAATCAACCATCTGGATCTCCAATCACTTCTTCACAAGAAGACTCGCAGTATTCTTCACAAGACTCCTTACCTGTTATTTCTGAAGAAGGAAGAATAAAGCAACCTCGGCATTCCGGTCGACATATACAACCTCCCACTTGGACAAAGGATTACATATGTCCTACGCTAGATTCTCCAGGTACACAGTATCCAATATCTTCATACGTTTCTTTTAGTCGATTGTCACCGAAACATATGTGCTGCATTAGTCGGATTTCTGAAGAACAAGAGCCATCTTCCTATTATGAGGCGGCACGTGACCCCAAATGGCAGGATGCAATGGAGGCTGAGCTTAAAGCACTAACTGAAAATCACACATGGGACATTGTTCCATTACCTCTGCACAGAAGACCCATTGGCTGCAAATGGGTTTACAAGATCAAGTTCAAGGCAGATGGTTCCATTGAATGATACAAGGCTTGGTTAGTTTCAAAGGGTTTCACACAACGGGAAGGTTTTGATTATCATGAAACATTTTCCCCTGTAGCTAAGGAAGTTATTGTTCGCTCTTTTTTATCCATTGCAGCCCTCCATAATTGGCAACTACATTAGATGGATGTTCATAATGCATTCTTACATGGGGACCTAGATGAAGAAATTTACATGGACCTTCCATAGGGTTTACGCAGACAAGGGGAGTCTCGTGTGTGTCGTCTACGCAAATCCCTGTATGGGCTTAAACAGGCTTCTAGATAGTGGTATGCCAAATTCACTACTGCACTGATCAGCGCAGGATTTTAGCACTCCAAGCATGACTATGCTTTGTTCACTTGGACTAAAGGTACTTCATCAATTTATTTGTTGATATATGTTGATGACATTCTTATCATGGGGAACAATGAGATGGCTATCACAAAGTTCAAAAAATATTTGCATTCTACTTTTCATATCAAAGATTTGGGACCTCCCAAATATTTCCTAGGTATTGAAATAGCTCGATCTGATAAGGGAATCAATCTTAGTCAACGAAAGTTCATTTTGGAGATAGTTTTAGAAGCAAGGTTATCAGGATGCAAACCAGCTACCATATCGATTGAACAGAATGCGAAACCGACAACACATGAATATGATATGAGCTTGCATTCATCTATTGCTGATCCATTGTTGGAGGATCCATCGGGATATCAACGTCTTGTTGGAAAACTTATCTGCCTCACCATGACAAGACCCGACATATGTTATGTAGTATAGATACTCAACCAGTTCATGCACAAGCCAAAGCAATCCCATATGAATGCAGCATTGAAGGTTGTGAAATACTTGAAGGGATGTCCATGACTTGGTATCTTTTTATCTCAAGATTGTAATATGAAGATAACAGCCTATTGTGATACAGACTATGCTACTTGTCCAATGACAAGAAGATCAATTACTGGCTTTTGTATCAAATTGAGGAAGTCACTCATTTCATGGAAGACAAAGAAGCAGTCAACAGTATCACTATCGTCAGCCGAATCAGAATATCGAGCTATGGCAAAGACTGTTTGTGAGATAGTGTGGATACGTGGATTACTCTCGGACCTTGGAGTACAAATCGATGGACCCGGTGAATTATTTTGTGACAATGATGCTGCACTCAAGTTAGCGGCGAATCCGGTTTTTCATGGAATGACTAAACATATAGAAGTGGATTGTCACTTCACTCGTGACAAAATTCGAGAAGGGATCATCATAGCAAGAGGAATTGGAACTGTAGAGCATCTTGTAGATATCTTTACTAAGCCATTATGTCAAAGACAACATGCATACCTTTTAAGCAAGCTAGGTATCCTTGACATATATATGCCACTAGCTTGAGGGGGAGTGTTGGAAATATGATGGCAAATATCGATTCCATATCGATTAAATTGCCAATTAATCGATTTAGTTAATCTATGATTAGCTTGGTAAAGTGGGCATGTAATCGTAGTACAATCGTGTATATTCTATTTCCTTTTTTCCTCTTGTAACATATATAGAGTAGTGCCCTATACATGATTATATAGAAATATACAGATTACAATTTCTCCCGGAAATACTCTTCATTTTTCATATTGTTTCCGGTCAAAACGGGCTTGCTTTCTTTCAGAGTAGTTGAGATTGTAGTATCGATCACTTCATGCACATCTTCCAAATTATTCACCATAACCTAGAAAAGGCAAAACAGAGACAATCAACAAATCAGTTCATTCGATCTGCACTTGACATACATACCCCTTTTACAACAATCCATGCAAAAACTCTAACTCAAGCTCCCATGCCAAATTATTAAAGCAACCATTAGTAGATTACTATAATCTCACAAAACAAACCCACCACAAACAACGAGATCCAAGAAGTGAGACAAGCATTATAATATGACTAACTCCGAAAAGTCCTTGAAGCGATGTTTCTAATCAATACACACACTTCAGACAAAGATCAATCCGAATAAAATATTAATTTCAGCAAAAAGAATTATAGAGAGGGGACTAAAGAGATACCTGAAAGCAAGTAATAGTCTGAAAACACCGAAGCTCTTGGCTGAAATCAAGCAACCCGATGGAATGGTGAAGTACCCAATTCATCCCGTAGTCGTTGGAGTTGGACCCACCGACGATGCAAACCACCGGTAGGTTCTCACTATAGGCCCCGGTGATGGCATTGAGCACGCTGAGCCCGCCAACGGTGAATATCACAACCCAGGCCCTAACGCCCCGGGCGGCGTGTTGGATATTTCAATAATATTTTGAAATATTAACAATAATAACTTCGATAATAGTTATGACCACATTGAAGACCATTATTTTTTTTAACGGTCACATAACGGTTTTTTAACGGTCATACAATGGCTTTTCAATCGTTTTGTAACGTTTAATTTATTTCTCAAATAAATCCTTCATTATTTTACAACGGCTCTTTTAACGGTTCTATTTTGTCTAAATATAAAATCTCATAAGGCAATCTTAAAAATACACACTGAATGAAACAGAGAATATTCTTTCTTTTTGAAATCTTTCCTTTCCTTTTCCTTGATGGGTTACACAGACGTTATTTCTGTTCCTTCTAATATTCAATGCGGAATATAGAAGAAAGTCTGTTGTATCTTGCGAGGATAGCCATCAAAAGCCTATCGCACCAAGTTTCGCACTCCGAGGGGCGGAATTACCCTTAAGGACAGTGCTTACGCTTGCATGCCTCAGACAAATTTATTTGTTCTCATCAGTTTTTTTCCTACAATCTTAAGGATAAGTCCCATGGAGCATCAAGTTGATACTGCTGCTGATGCCTCAATCTCCACCAGTCCAGTTGCATTACCACCACTACCACATATGTCCTATGCCAAACCATTCCCTGACATATCGAAGATCGAAGTTTTCAAGAGCAACAATTTCAGAAGGTGGCAAGAAAGGGTTTTCTCTATCCTCGATGTGCACAGTGTGGCTTTCGCACTGATAAGGTATGTAGGCACACAATTATTAGTACTCTTTATAATGAATTGTTTGATGTCTATTGTCCATACAAGGAAGCGAAACAAATATGGGACTCCATGACTGCAAAGTACACTGCCGAATATGTGGGCAGACAAAAATTTGTAATCGAAAATTATTATCGATGGGAAATGTCTGATGATAAGGAGATCAAGACACAAATCAATGAATATCACAAGCTAGTGGAGGACTTGAAGGCAAAAAACATCAACTTACAAGAAGAATTTCTTGCGGGCCTACTGATTGAAAAGTTGCTTGAGTCTTGAAATAACTACAAGCAACAACTCAAGCATAAGGACAAACGGTTGTCACTAGCCAATCTGATCATGCATATTATCATTGAGGATACAACTCACAAGGAGATCAAAGCTGCCAAAGCTAAAGAAATTGCTACCAGGGCAAATTTGGTGCAAGACAAATTTCAACATCACTAAAACAGGTATTATAACAAAAAACCTTATTACAAACCCAAAGTTGCTCACCCCACCTTCAAAAAGAAAGGCTTTTGCTTTGTTTATGGAAAACCAAGTCATTATGCAGCGCACTACAGAAAGAGAATAATGAGAAATGACAATCTTGCTAAACCAAAAGTCAATTTGGTTAAAGCAAATGACTATAATGATATAATTATTGTGGTTATTTTCCAGGCCAACTTTGTGGCCAATGTGAAAGAGTGGGTGGTAGACTCAGGTGCTACCACGCATATTTGTGCAAACAAAAATGCCTTTTCCTCCTACACGCCAGTAGGGGAAGGAGAAGTTATTTATCTTGGTGATTCAAGAACAACTCAAGTTCTTGGGAAATGAAATGTTCTTCTCAAGCTCACATTTGGCAAGACTTTGGCCCTGAATGATGTATTAGATGTCCCTAATATAAGGGCAAACCTGGTCTCAGTAGCGCTTTTGGGAAAGGTTGGGGTGAAGGTGTCATTTGAATATGATAAGATTGTAATGACAAAAAATGACATCTTTGTGGGAAAGGGTTATTGTGATCAAGGACTTTTTGTTCTTAATGTTTCTAATGTTATCAATGAAAATGCTACTGCTTTCGCTTACTTGGCTAAATCTATTGATTTATGGCATGGTAGATTAGGTCATATTAGTATTTCTTATATTAAGAAAATGCAAAAACAAGGTTTAATTTTTGGAACTAAAAACCCATGTTTTAATAAATGTATAATATGTGTCGAAACAAAATTAACAAAAAAGCCTTGTATTTCTGTACATAGAGAATTTGATTTGTTGAGTTTAATTCATACTGATCTAGGAGATTTAAAACAAACTGTGACTAGAGGAGGTAAAAGATATTACGTGACCTTCATTGATGATTATTCTAGATTTACTAAAGTTTATTTGCTTAGGCATAAAAATGAAGCTTTTGATATGTTCCTTTTGTATAAAACTGAGGTAGAAAACCAATTGAATAAAAGGATAAAAAGAATTAGATCGGATAGAGGTGGAGTATATGTATTGCTTAACGAATTTTGTGAAAAAGAAGGAATAATCCATGAAACTACACCTCCTTATTCCCTTGAATCTAATGGCATAGCTAAAAGAAAAAATAAGACTTTGAAAGAGATGATGAATTCTATGCTTGTTAGTTCTATACTCCAAATAATTTATGGGGTCAAGCTATTTTATCTGCATACCATATCCAAAATAGAATACCTCATAAGAAAATTGGTAAAACACCCTATGAATTTTGGAAATGTTATCGTCCTAATTTAAAATATTTGAAAATGTGGGGTGTCTTGCTAAGGTTATGCTTCCTAATTCTAAGAAAAGGAAAATAGGCTCTAAATCATCTGACTGCATGTTTATTGGTTATGCTGAACATAGTGCTGCATATAAATTTCTAGTATTAAAAAGTGACATGCTTGACAATAATACTATAGTTGAGACAAAAAATGCAGAATCTTTTTAGCATATTTTTTTCATTAAGTGTTGATAATATTTCTCCTGCACCTCTTCATAAAAACGTTTTCGAAAATTCAAATGACGAATTGAGAAGGAGCAAAAGAATAAAGAAAGAAACTTCTTTTGGGAATGATTTATATACTTATCTTATTGATAATGATCATTTGACTTATTCTGAAGTAGTATCTTCCTCAAAAAGCAATTTTTGGAAAGAAGCTATAAAGATCGAGATTGATTCTATCTTACAAAATCAAACTTGGAAATTAGTTGATTTACCACCCGGTGCAAAATCGATCGGTTGTAAATGGATTTTTAAAACTGATCGGTTGCGATGGTTCTATTGATAAATATAAAGCAATATTTGTTGCAAAAGGTTTTACACAAAAACGAAATGTTGATTATTTTGACACTTTTGCTCAAATTACAAGAATTTCATCAATTCGTGTTTTAATTGCTTTGGCTTCTATTTACAAACTTATTATTCACCAAATGGATATCAAAACAGCTTTTTTAAATGGTGATTTGGAAGAGGAAATTTACATGGTGCAACCTGAGGGTTGTATTTTTCTTGGCCAAGAAAACAAAGTTTGTAAACTTGTTAAATCTTTATATGGCTTAAAGCAAGTGCCAAGGCAATGGTATAAAAAATTTGATGATGTTCTAGTTAATAATGGATTTTTCTCTATTGGAGTAGATAAATGTGTATATACAAAAACTATTGATGATGAATTTATAATTATTAGCTTATATGTTGATGACATGCTTATTTTTTGTACATGTATTGATGTAGTGAATGAAACAAAATATTTTTTGACTTCTAAATTCGATATGAAAGACATGGGAGAAGCTAATATTATTTTGGGTGTTGGAATCATAAAGAGTGTAGTGGCCTAATGCTTACTCAAGCGCATTACATGGAGAGGCTACTTAAAAAATATGATCACTTTGATGTCAAACTTGTAAATACTCCTTATGATTCTAATATCCAATTAATGAAAAATAAAGGAGATGGTGTGGCTCAATCTAAGTATGCTCAAATTATTAAGAGTTTGATGTATTTGATGAATTTTACTCGACCTAATATAGCTTATGCTGTATGTAGACTGAGCAGATATACACAAAATCCCAATGATGATCATTGGACTGCTTTGAGCAAACTAATGAAATATTTTAGAGGAACCATGGATTATGATATATTATATAATGGATTTCCCACCATATTAAAAGGATATAGTGATACTAATTGGATTTCAGATTCAGATAAGACAAAATCCACTAGTGGATATGTGTTTACCCTTGGTGGAGGTGCTGTAATTTGGAAGTTAGATAAACAAATAATAATTGTTAAATCCACCTTGGAATCAGAGTTTGTGGCTCTAGAATTGGCTAGCAATGAGGCTGAGTGGTTAAGGAACCTCTTAGCGGATATTCCTTTGGGAATGAAACTGACACCTTTTGTGTCTATGCACCGTGATTGCCAAGCAGCAATAACCATTGCAAAGAATAAAACTTTCAATGGTAAAAATAGACACATCCGATTGAGACATGATGTAGTAAAGCAGCTGCTTAAAGATAGAATTATATCCATCGATTTTGTAAAGTCAAAAATGAATTTGGCCGATCCTCTGACTAAACATGTGGGAAGAAAATTAATTTATGACACATCGAGAGGAATGGGACTTAAGCCAATTGAGGAAAAGCAACAGTGATGGCAACCCAACCTATGTGATTGGCGATCCCATGAATTAGGTTCATATGGGTAATAACAAGTTACTCGTTATTCTAGTGATGCATTATTAAAAATTATTGTCCATCCTAAGATGAGAATGATGCAAAACTATAAGGAAAAGAGAGGTTGAGCTAAGCTCTTAATAAAATTCCATAGCCATTATTGGTGGTGTATTAAGCTGCAGAATACACTTGACGGAATCACCTATATAAGTGTGGAGTGGGGCCGCTCCTATGAGAATTTTTGGTGAAAATCTCTAAAACACTTATGAATAAACCAAGCACGCGCATGGCCTATTAGCGCAAAACCGTGTTGAACAACAAAGTTTGTGGGAGTGCAATGTGATTGATGAAAATTATAATTCACAAAAGAAATTTTTGGTTCATAGAAGTTTCAAACTTCACCAATAATTTTGTGAATTATATTTCATTTTTTCTAGGGCTAGTTCATAGCCTAACAAGCACCAATTCTGATGCATTACACTCCAATAACCCAGCATCATGTTAATTTTATTTTCAAAATCTTTTGAAATATGTGGGGGATTGTTGGATATTTTAATAATATTTCAAAATATTAACAATAATAACTTCGATAATAATTATGACCGTATTGAAGGCCATTATTATTTTTAACGGTCACATAATGGTTTTTTAATGGTCATACAACGGCTTTTCAATCATTTTGTAACGTTTAATTTATTTCTCAAATAAATCCTTCATTATTTTACAACGGCTCTTTTAACAGCTCTATTTTGTCTGAATATAAAATCTCATAAGGCAATCTTAAAAATACACACTGAATGAAATAGAGAATATTCTTTCTTTTTGAAATATTTCTTTTCCTTTTCCTTGTTGGGTTACACACAGACATTGTTTCTATTCCTTCTACTATTCAGTGCGGAATATAGAAGAAGGTCTGTTATATCTCGGGAAGATAGCCGTCAGGAGCCTATCGCACCAAGTTTCGCACTCCGAGATGCAGAATTATCCTTAAGGACAGTGCTTACGCTTACACGCCTCAAACAAATTTATTTGTTCTCATCAATTTTTTCCTACAGGGCATAGCCATCGGCGGCGTACCCGGCGTTGAGCTTGTTGCAGCAACCGATGAGGTTGAGCCCGGCTTAGCAATGAGGTGGTCGAGGAGCATGAGGTTGAAGTCCCCAGGGACGGAGAAGACGTCAGTGACGCCGAACTGGACGAGCCAACGAGTGAGGTGGCGGCCCATGGTGGCGTCGGCGGAGCCGACCACCACAAGCATAGGTGCTGGGCTCTGGATCGCCGCAACCGTGCTGTTGGGGGGCGACTCGACGTCCTTAAGGGGGCTTGCATGAGTTGAGCGCTTTGATGTTGGCGTCCATGGCGGAGTGGTGGATAAGGAGCTTCGGGAGATGAGGAAGCAGGTGAAGGAGAAGGTGAAGCGAGGAGTGGCAATGGAGGAGGTTCGGGGTTGCTTTTGGAGTTTTTCCGTGTGTTTGTGTGTGGAGTGGTTAAAATTTAAGTCTTTCTATTATTATATATGCCCACAAGAGAGAGAGAGAGAGAGAGAGAGAGAGAGAGAGAGAGAAGAGAGAGAGAGAGAGAGAGAGAGAGAGAATATACAATGCGGTTTAGCTCCAAGGAGAGAGACAAAAGTTATTAGCAATTAGAGGTATGCAAAAGAATCGGAACCTGCTCGGACCGCCCAGAACCAGTGGTTCTTAAAGGAACCGGTCCGGTTCTCGGTTCTAATTTATAGGAACTGGTCAATATCGATCCGATTCTTGGTTCTAATTTATAGGAACCGGTCAGTACTGGTCTGGTTCGCGGTTCCATGGGCGGATCCACCCACCCACCCACTCGGACTAGACCGGTGTTGCAGTGTTAAGAGGGTTCCTTCCATATTTGTCACATGTGTAGCACATATCCGCATTTACGTTCAACAATTAACCTTTTGTTGTTGCGAGGTGTAGAGGTAAAAGTTTCCGAGAATCCAACTCTCCTACAAGCTCAGGTTTCTGATTTGGAATTTCATCAACGAATTTTTCATGTCAAAGCATTGCTACTACATGTAATGTCTCATTGAGCAAAGAAGCCGCATCTCCTTCAACTGCTGCTTTGTAAAGCATCCACTCCATTTTCATTCCTCAAGCTCTAAAACGAATTTGGGCTTCACAATTGCATTTGGCTCATAGCATTTTGCTATAAAATGGCCAAGAAAGTCAACTCCGGGAGACGGCGGAGGCAGTGGCGAAGATGGTGGTGGTGGTTGGGACGGAAGTGGCGCGAGGGTTGCGACCGCCGCCACGGCGGCACTAGTACTTGAGGAGAATAAAACATGACCATGGTCGGAGAGCCAGAATAAGTAGATATGGGGAGGGCGAAAAGGGAAGGTGCGGAGATTGGACCGGTTTAATGGATCCACTTGAGAATCGAACTCGACCGGTGCGGTCCGGTTCCCAAGTGGATCCATGCAACTAGCAAGTAGTTCTCGGTTCCAATTTTTTAGAACCGGTTCTTAGCGGACAATTCCTGATTCTAGGTCAGGAACCGCCCACCCGGATCATGCACATCCCTATTAGCAATTTTTGTTGAATAAGGTAGAAGACTGAGGGAGGGAGGAGGGATCATGATTGAATTTCTTGTCCTTTTTTAGGTTGATTTTTTTAAGGTAAGTTGAGCAATTTCATGTGGAATTTCTTCAGTGTTCGCATTGACCCCCTGCCACATGTTTGGGTTCCACTCCATTTGGACCGTGGAGCTTGGGGCCTATTCAATGTCGTTTAGAAATTGTGGGCGTGACCCAAAAAAGGGGGTCGCCCGGCGGGGCATTAGAAGTCGCGTGATAGGTTTCGAGGCTTCAAAAATTGAAAACCCGTATGCACACCCTTTACTTATGCCTATCGAGCCGTGCATCAGATCTTTCCGCTCTTTCTTCTTTTATGGATCCTTTTTTTTTTCCCTCTTATAAACATGTCGAGTAATGGGAATGGATACATTTAACTCCTTGATTTTACTTTCGCTGTTTGTTGCGTTTCGGATTTACGTGCCCGTTAGCCATCAACATATACATTATTATCAATGAACCGGATGTTTTTTTTTTTACCGTGAGTGTTGAATGTGTTGATAATTGGAATCAGGGCATTTTTTCGAATAAGTTTCTCTTTAGAACATACAAGGAGAAGACTTAAATGGTATGAAGTACTTTAATAGCTACAAATCTAGCATGTTATAATTTCGAGCAGTTCTAAAACTTGTGCATGGTAGATTTTCATGTCTTAAAGGATTACTCGATACCGATCCTTATAGGATAGAATTCTCATCAACAAAATGATAAAGTTTTTGAGAATGACAAATATATATTCTCATCAACAAAACCCTATTCATATTCACTATTCATGAAAGGCCACCATTGATACTCATTGACTGCGGTTAATAAGTACCTGGGTCTATCTTGTTTCTCCTAGCGTCATGTTCTTTCACCCTCATATTGAGTTAGCAGTAACCATACTGAAATCAATCTGCAAAAATTCATGTTAAGTAATACTTATAAGAAGTATTTGACAGTTACTTCATAATTGAAAATTATTCAACATGCGAATCAGTCTTGTGAAATTTATCATTAATTTCCAAAAAGGAAGAGATACTTTTATTTTCATATATGTTGCGCGACAGCAGCGATGCGACGTGACGGTAAGAAGGAAGAGGTACTTTTGCCTACGTGACTCCAATCGCATGAAACGCTGCCCGATGGCTGAGTGCGATCCATCTGTGGACGCCGTGTTTGGGGGGTCAAAAATCTGGTCGGCAGTCCTTGGATACGATACTATCGGCTGGTTTCGGAAGACCGCGACATCGAGTTGGATTTGGCCACTGGTTTGCTTGGCTTTGCATTAGAAAATGACGACTGGGGTCAGCCCTTTTTATATGCCCTCTACAGTAAAGTAAATGAATCCGACCAACCTCGGATCATTTTCGTCCTATGTTTGACACTTCGAGCTTTTCAGCCTTTCGGGCCGAAAATTGGAACTCATCCTTAGATTGGGGGGGCAAACCACAAAATTTTTTCCTATTTTCTTCTCGATGTTTATTTCATTTGCTTTTGCTTTCCACCGGGTTCATGACGACCGTGGATGGCAGAGATTCATAGTAATTATTGTACTGCTATAATATGATATGGAGCCACCTAATTTGAAACCTCTCAATCTCCGAAAAATAAAATCGTATATTGGAATAAAGTGCCCAAGTTATAAGCTAAAAGTCCTGTCCTGAGCTTGAAGTGAATTTTTCCTTTTATAATTGATTATTTGTAAGAAGAAGGGCTTAACTTTGAGCTTAGGTTAGAAGACGGTGGATCACATCGTGACTTGATTCCACAAAATTATTTCCTATTTTCTTCTCGATGTTTATTTCATTTGCTTTTGCTTTCCACCGGGTTCATGACGACCATGGATGGCAGAGAATCATAGTAATTTTTGTACTGCTATTGAATACGATATGGAACCACTTAATTTGAAACCTCTCAACCTCCAAAAAATAAAATTTTATATTGGAATAAAGTGCCCAAGTTATAAGCTAAAAGTCCTGTCCTAAGCTTGAAGTGAATTTTCCCTCTTATAATTGATTATTTGTAGGAAGAAGGGCTTAACTTTGAGCTTAGATTAGAAGACGATGGATCACATCGCAACTTGATTCCACATATTACAGCAATTCCACTTCTATATCATTTCATGCGTTCCAAACTTGATGTCGAGAATGCTTTTTTGCATGGTACTATTCAAGACAAGGTCTATATGGAGCAACCCCCAGGGTTTGTTGCTAAGGGGAAGTATGGGGGGATGGGCTTGCAAATTAAAAATATCTTTGTATGGTTTAAAGCAATCCTGCGGACATGGTTTGGAAGATTCTTCGAGGCTATACTTTCTTATGAACTGTCTAGATATAGAAAATGATCACTATTTCTTTTATAAACAATTAGGGGGAGGCAAGATATTCTGATTGTACATGTTGAATATCATCACGGGAGACAACTTGATCGGTATAGCTAAACTAAAGCTCTATCTTAAGCAATAGTTTTAGACTAACAACTTGGGAAAATTGAAGTATTTCCTAGGAATTGAGATGACACATTCACCCATGGAACAAAGGGTTAATTTGGTTGCTAAGGGAGGAGAGGTTATTTATAATCCCGAGAGATTTAGAAGATTGGTAGGTAAGCTAAATTATCTCATAGTTACTTGATCAGACATTGCCTTTCCAATAAATGTGGTTAACTTATGTCTTCTCCTCATACATCTCACTAGTATATAGTCATTTGGATTTGAAGGTATTTGAAGAAGGCTTAAGGGAAAGGAATTGTTTTCCAAAAATATAGCCATAGCAGAGTTGAAGGATTCTTTGATGTTAATTGGGTAGGCTTTCTAGATGATAAGAGATTAACCACTAGCTACTGTACCTTGGTTGGAGGAAATCTAGGGTCATGGAAGAGTATGAAGCATAATGTTGTCTCTCACTCCTGTGCTGCATCAGAATATAGAGTCATGACAAAAATGACATATGAATTATTGTGGATTCAACTATTGACTCAGTTAGACTTTAAAGATTTAGCTCCTACGTCTCTATGGTGTGACTATATAAGACAACAATGCATATAGCTTCCATCCTTGTGTTTCATGAGAGAAAAAAAACACTTTGAGATTGACTATCATTTTGTTCGAGAGAAGTTGTAGAATGGAGTGATTTTTCCTAATCATATTTGGACTGGTGAACAACTTGCAAACATCTTTACTAAGCCTCTAGGTAAAGAAATGATAGATTATAGTCGTAACAAGTTGGGCATGATTAATATATGTGCTCCAAATTGAGGGGAAGTATCAGAAGTATAAAGAGTAAAAATGATCTTTGAAACCCAGCGCTTATTTTATTGCTGATTACTAATGTAAAAATTGATCTTTACAGAGTAAAGTGATCACCAGTTTTCCTTTCACGAAGATTATTTTCATTTCACAAAGCATCAACAATACTCGAGAAGACGCTCTGTTTTTATGAGAATCAAGGCCTCTACTGAGGATTGGGGGGGCGACTATTGGCGGCCGAAACCCGGGAACCCCATTCCAGAAGTTCTTTGCTGGTGTCGTCCTTGTGAACCATCACTTCTATGAAGCACAAGCAATCCTTCTTGGGCCCTGTCGCCGTCTTAATCGCTTTGATAAGCTCCTCCTCGTAGAAAACCTGCAATCAGTAGCAATTTTAAATTCTTTTCTAATGGAGGGATTTCTTTATTGGCAAATCATCGTAACTGTAACGCGTATACAAGCAGCTTACTTTTGCTGTCCAGCACTTGCCCTCGCCGTTGTGAATTGCTTCCACCAGGCCAGTGTAGTTCCAGTTCTTGATCACATTGTAGGGACCATCATGGATCTCAACTTCAATGGTGTAGCCGCCGTTGTTTATCAGGAAGATGATGGTATTCTGCCCACATCGCAGCATAGTTGACACGTCTTGGGCGGTTACCTAGAGTGCAATCATCCACGAATTCTACATTATTCATCTCTTACATTCAATTAACACAACAAGATTAATATAATCAAATTTAGCAGAAAAAGGGAGGGGAATGAACAAGGTCAATGCGTGGCAAAACTCTTCACCTATGCAAATTTCTTAACAGGATTACTAGCATGTTCATAGGTTGAGCTTGCAAAACCAGTGATATCTTCTTGACAGAAGCTCTATGCATAACTTTGTCATTCATGATGGTCCTTTTGAATGTGCTTAGCAATATAACAGATCAGAAACCATTCCATACCTGGAAGCTACCATCTCCAATGCATGCAATGACTCTCTTCTCTGGCACTGCCTGTGCATACCCAAGTGTTGCGCCAACAGACCATCCAATGGATCCATACTGCATTTGGAACTCATACCTGTAGACCCCCATTCAAACAATTTCAGATTGTTTTCTTTAAGTAGCTCCAGATCAAAAGGTTAAAAGATAAAGGACCTAATCCATACAACTACACCCACATACCCGCAGCCTCTTGGTAATTTTAGCTTCTGGCAGTTGAACCAAGAGTCTCCAGTCTCAGCAATCACAGCTGATTCACTAGAGAGCATGTCCTGTATGTACTCGAAGAGGACATTCACCCTCAAGGGCTCCTTGGGTTCACACTTCAATGGATGGCCTTCCGGAACAAAAATCCTGTGATAATTCTCATAAGCAGTGGTATTCCGCTTGACCCGCTTCGAGAGTGCTTTAAGAAAATCCTTCATCAGAACACAACCAAAAGCGGGTCCATTTCCAATCACAACCCTATCAGGCTGCAAAATAATGGCCTTCTCCTTCTTGAGAAGGAGGGAATAACCAACGGAGCTGTAGTCATTGAAGATGGGCCCAGCAAATAAGTAGGCATCTGCGGATTCCACGATCTCGGTGCAGAATGCAGTGCTCACCGCACCCCAGTAAGTCCCAAGGAAGTGGGGATGGTGCTCGGGCACAAGCCCCTTTGCCGATGGCATCACAGCTACAGCACAGCCACATGCATCAACTAGTTCTACGAAGGCTTCACAAGCCTTTGCAACCCGAAGTTTTGGGCCACCCACCATTACCGGCTTTACTGCCTTGTTCAAGAACTCTGCAGCTGCCTCTACTGCAGCTTCTAATCCCATCTGATTAGTCAATCTGTGTCAACAAAAATTAATCAATCACATCACTCTATTCATAAGCTAACACAGCTAACAGACTCAATCGACTGAACAGATGAAAAATTACTTGGGAGAGAGTGCAAATGGAACCGGTTCGCGACTGAAAGTCGGGTGAGGTATGGCAGGCAAGTTGCAGCCTATGCTTATGTAAACTGGCTTGCTTTCTTTCAGAGCAGTCGACATTGCAGTATCGATCAGTTCATGTGCATCTTCCAAGTTATTTACCACAGCCTGGAAAAAGGCGAAAAGGAAACACCCAACACATCAGTTCGTTCGATCTGCACTTAACATATTTACCCCCATCACTACAATCTCTGCAAGCAAAAACTCCAACTTCGAGTCCCATGCCACACTACTTAAGATACCATTAGTTAATTATAATAATCTTACGCGACAGATCCACCACAAATAACGAGATCGAAAATCACGACAAGCATTATAATATGACTAATTCCGGAAAGTCCTCGGAGCGATGTTTCTGGTCAACATATACAACTTTTTTCAGACAAAGATCGGGTCCGAATAAAATATTAGTGTCAGCAAAACGAAAGATGAAAAAGGGACCGAAGAGATACCTGGAAGCAAGTAACAGTCTGAAAACACCGAAGCTCTTGGCTGAAATCAGGCAACCCGATGGTATGGTGAAGCACCCTGTTCGTCCCGTAGTCGTTGGAGTTGGGCCCGCCGACGATGCAGACCACCGGCAGGTTCTCGCTGTACGCCCCGGCGATGGCGTTGAGCACGCTGAGCCCACCGACGGTGAACGTCACGACGCAGGCCCCGACGCCCCGGGCGCGGGCGTAGCCGTCGGCGGCGTACCCGGCGTTGAGCTCGTTGCAGCAGCCGACGAGGTTGAGCCCCGGCTCGGCGATGAGGTGGTCGAGGAGCGTGAGGTTGAAGTCCCCGGGGACGGAGAAGACGTCGGTGACGCCGATCTGGACGAGCCGGCGGGCGAGGTGGCGGCCCATGGTGGAGTCGGGGGAGCCGACCGCGGCGTGCGCGGGGGCCGGGGTCTGGATCGCCGCGGCGGCGCCGTTGGGGGGCGACCCGACGTCGTTGCATGGGGGCTTGCATGAGCTGAGCGCTCCGATGCTGGTGTCCATGGCGGCGGCGGAGGAGGAGCCGGAGGGGCGGCGGCGGCGGCGGAGGAGGAGATGGAGGGAGAAGGTGAAGCGAGGAGTGGCAATGGAGGGTGGCGGGGCGCTTTTGGAGTTTTTTATGTGTGTTTGTGCGTGGAAGAGTGGTTAAAAAATGCAGTATTTATATATGCCGACGGGAGAGAGAGAGAGAGAGAGAGAGAGAGAGGATACAATGGGCGGTTTTGCGGCGGAGAGAGGAAAGGTATTGGCGTTACCGTTGAAGGCGGTGGGAGAATGGAGTGATCATGATGATGTCTTTTCTTCTCCGCCAATTTGGAGGATTGATTTTTCAAAGGTGAGCGGGAGCAATTTCATGTGGGATTTCCTTAGTTTTGGATGTCAAATTGACCACGAATGTTGTGTTCCACACTGTTTGGACCGTGGAATTGGGGAATATTCAATTTCGTTTAGAATTTGTGGGCGGGGGACTAGGCGTGACTCGAAAAACGGGTAGCGAGACGAGGTCTTGACCCTATTTAGTAGTGTTTCCATTTTTATATTTTTCAATTCTTTTGCTCCCCAAAACATAAAAAGAATATAAGTTTATTTGGTAACGTCAACTAATTTTTTATTTCTCAAAATAGATCAATAATCAAGGAATAAATTTAGAATAAAAACAAGAAGTAGGAAAACTTACTTTCCTATTCTTGGATAAAAAGAAAGAAATAATGTCATTTAGAAAAACAAGCTCAATATAATTTAATACTTGTCTTTACACAATCGACACAAGATCTCATCTCTTGATCCAATCCAACTCCCATTTTTTGGAATAATAAAAAAATAAGAAAAAAATTAAAATTAGATTTTGAGTAGTTTTACTATATTTTAATGTTAATTCTAGTTTAAAATTAGTTTAGCATTAAAAAATGTGAAAATATTTTGATGAAAATTGGATTCAAAATTGAATAAGCTTTGAGAGCTTTACTATATAGATTTTTCAATGTCGTTTCTTGTAGAGACAATGCAAGGTAGCAAAAGCTTGATGACTCCAAGCAACGTTTACTCTTTTTTCTCAAAAGATCCATACACCTTTTCATTGTAATGCCTAAAGGTTTCCATCAATCTCCTCATATTGTGAGTTATAAACTAATGAGACTCTCTCTTTCCAATTCCCATCATCTATTTTTTACTAACTATTATGTTGGATTCTCTTAGGTCATTTTAAAATACCTTGATCAATCAAATCATTACAAAAGTCCAATTTTATCCAAACATGAAATGTTAAATCTTTTTATAATTAAATAAAAAATTAGAAGTAGAAATTTTTAGGGGTGTACCAAACACATTTTTATTCATTTTCTATTCCGATAACTGAATCCTTATACAATTACCAAACACGTTTTTCTGTTTAGAAACTCATTTAAAGAATAGAAATGAAAAAAAAAAACTATTTCTAAACCGAAATTGTTCCCCGAAACATAAATGTTACCAAATGTATCCTTAGAAGTCACATGATATGTTTTGGGGTTTCGAAATTCGAAAATCTGCCTGCACACTCTTTACGCATGCCAAGCTATTCCTAAGATTTTTTGCTCTCTCTTTTTTTTTTTTACCGATTTTTTTTTTATGTTTAAACGTATCGAGTAATGGGAATAAGTGTATTTAACTCTTACAATTTTATTTTTCGGTGTTTGTTGAGTCTTAAAATTACATCATTAGTAGCCACAAACATGTCCCTTATAATGAATGAACCGGATTTTCTTTTTTTATGGTGAATGTTATTGAATGTGCTAATAACTACAATTGCCAAAATTTCTTTACATTTTCTTTAATAAGTTTTTTGAAAAAGAAAAAAAAAATTGCACATGATGGTGCGAAGTACTTTAAAACCTAATGACACCCACATGCTAGAGTTTGAGTGGTGGGTTCCAAGTTTCAAAATATGCAGGATAAGTTACCAGTTGCAAAAAATATGGAACATGTTCCGGCTGGTAAATTATAGATGGAGGGTGAAATTTATACGAAACCTGAAACAATTCATCCCTAATTGATGTTCAGACGCAACCTTATTGAAATCAATCCGCAAAATTCCCATGTTAATGTATCTAATATTTAATCAAGAAATTCCAAATTATTTGATATATGAAATCTTGTATTTGCGAAATTTTAAATGTTGATTTTTGAAAAGAAATAGGTAGTTTTACATTCGAAAACATCGCCCGACAGTGACATGCGATGCATCTGCATCAGTAGGAAAATGTGCTTTTACCCATGTGACTCGCAATCACATGAAACACTGCTCGATGGCGGACTGAGATCCATCTGTGGACGCTGGTTTGGGGTTCAAAAATCCGGCGAGCGGTCCGTGGAAATGATACATCGGGCTGGTTTCGGAAGACTAAGACGTCGAGTTGGATTTGGCCACTGGCTTGCTTGGCTTTTGCAAAAGAAAACGACAAGTGGCAAAGGGAAACCGACCATCCTCGAATCATCATCGTCCTTTGTTGGACAATTTGACCTTTTCTCCTTTTTGGGCCAACTTGCCCTTAGATTGGGGGCCGAAGTGCAAACTTTTTTTCTATTTTCTTCTCAACGTTTCTTTCATTTTGCAGAAAAATAATACAAGTAGTCCCTGAACTTTGAATGTGTGATGTGATCTATGAACTTTTAATTTATTTAATGCGATCCCGAATTTTAACTCAATATGCAATGCGATCCCCGAACTTTTTATTTATTTGATATAGTTTATGAACTTTTGATACATATTCAATTTAATCCTTAAACTATATGAAAAGATTCAATGTTATCCCTAATCTTGAATTGAAGGAAGGACTACATTCAAGCACCATATCAAGCAAGTATCAAAAGTCCAAGGACTAAATTGAAGAAATTAGAATTCAGAGACCGCGTTAAATATTAAGCGAAAGTTTAAAAATCACATTGCACATTGACCAAAGTTCAAAAGTCATTTGTATCATTATCACTTCATTTTCTTTTACTTTCCACTAAGTTCATTGCGAACGTGGATGGCCAGAGGATTATAGTACTAGGCTATTGCTAATGCATATAATATGGAGCCACTTAACTTGAACCACGTTTTTCCACTCAACCCCCAAAAGAAAAAATCATGTCTCAGAGTAAAGTGCCCAAGGTACAAGATAAAATTCCCATCCCCAAGCTTGGAAGCGGATTTTCCTTTTTATAAGTGATTTTTTTATAGGAAGAAGGGCTTAACTTTGAACGTAGGTTAGAAGATGGTGGATCACGCCACAACTTGATTCCGGAGATTATGACAAAAGTAAACAGGTTTATGAGAGTGGCATCAGGACAATTGATGCTAGAAGTTTTAGGATAGAAAGGATACATCTCTATAAAGCTCTAAAAGTGCAGTTGGTCTCCTGTGCACAAACTGGTTGAGAGCTTATGCTACTCTCCTAAGGAGGCCATGGCCGGCCAAAACCAATTACTATGTCAAAAGTGATCTGCTATCTTGCTCAATAGACTAGACGCACGAACTAAACTACGTGTGGTACAATCCGATACGAGAAAGCTATTTGCCATATTTTTCTCTAGAACAACGGTAGAATGGAAGGCTGGCCTAATGTTATCCGTTTATGAGGTGCCACACGAGTTATTCCTCAACCAAGGATTTGCTAACTCATGAAAGATGGTATCAAAGCAAGATCCCTCCAGTAAGTGAGATGAGTTTGAGAAAATTTGTGGTCTACTCAGTCCTATAAGGGCGAATAGTGAATCGCCAAGGCAAAATATGCTTGAACAAAGTGCGGCTCTCAACAAACTTCTAGGATGACAATAGCATCACAAGAAAGAACTAATTCGTCACCAAATAGAGAAAACGCTCCTAGATCAATTGGTGAATCTTAAAAGGAGGTTTGTTATCACATTTTCAACAAGGGGAGAAACGTCCATTGATATGTTGGGATTTAGAAAGGCTTCGTAGGCAAAATAGAGTTATGCCAAAAGGTGCAATTGGTGAAAAATGCCACACTTGTCAAGGAAAGCACAATGACCAAATGTGACCAAATAGTTGCGATCAAAAGAAATTACCAAGGGAGTAGTTTGTTCTGTTGGGTGAGCATTGCCATTTGATATATGATGATCCAAAGTGGAGCATCAATGGTTAAGGAAATGCAGGGATAACTTGTAATGAGAGTGTTGCAGAATTGAGTGGGGGAGAATCGCACAATTTGTGATTCTTCTATACTCGCGAACCCTTGTGAATGGAGTTTGGGGTTATTAGGTAAAGAGTAGGTGATGTAGAGGAGATGAATACAACTGGCCATGAGAGTGGCATCAGGACGATTTGTGTTAAGAGTTTTAGGATAGAAAGGATAAATCTCTACAGAGTTCTAAAGGTAGGATTGGCTTCTTGTGCACAAACTAGTTAAGAGTAGATGCCACTCTCCTGATGAAGCCATGGCAGGCCAAAATCAGTTAGTGTGCTTAAAGTGATATGCCGTCTCGTTTGATGGACTAGATCCTCAAGCTAAACTGCGCGTGGTGTGATTCGATACGAGGAAACTATTTGCCATATATTCTCTAGAACAATTATGGAAGGAAGGCCAGCCAACTGTTATACGCTAATTAGGTGTTGCATGGGCTATTTCATGGCCAAGGATCTGCTGACCCGTGACACATGCATTCGTGGAGGTCCTTGTCCCCGACTCCAAGCCCACCAAATGCAACCGTGCATTCGCAATTGTTCCTTTTGCATGATTAGGATGTCGACCCGAAGCGAACGGTCAAAGATATTATTCAAATCCACAACCAGGAGACATGATTATTTTCATTTCACAGAGCATCGGCAATGCTCGAGAAGACGCTCTCTTTTTCATGTCCCCAACAAGTACTCGAAGCAACATACTGATGAGAATCAGGCTTCTAATAAGAATTGGGAGGGCGGCTATTGGCGGCCGAGACCCGGGAACCCCATTCCAGAAGCTCTTTGCTGGTGTCGTCCTTGTGAACTATCACCTCTATGAAGCACAAGCAATCCTTCTTGGGCCCTGTCGCCGTCTGAATCGCTTCCATAAGCTCCTCCTCATAGAGAACCTACAAACATGAGCAAATTTTATTATTTCTTTGGAGGGATTTCTTGAATTGGTAAATCGTCCCGATTGTAACTCGTATACAAGAAACTTACTTTTGCTGTCCAGCACTTGCCTTCGCTGTTGTGAATTGCTTCCACCAGGCCAGTGTAATTCCAGTTCTTGATCACATTGTAGGGACCATCATGGATCTCCACTTCAATGGTGTAGCCGCCATTGTTTATCAGGAAAATGATGGTGTTCTGCCCACATCGCAGCATAGTTGACACATCTTGGGCAGTTACCTAAGGTGCAAAAGTCGCCCACGAATCTTACATTATTTATTTCTCCCGTTCAATTAACAAAACAAGACTAAAATAATAAATTTTAGTAGAAAAAGGGAAGGAGATGAATAAGGTCAGTGCATGATTGGCATTGTATGACTAAACTCTTCACCTATGCAAAATGCTTAAAAGGATTACTTGCTTGTTCATAGGTTGAGCCTGCAAAGCTAGTGGATATCTTCTTGACAGAAGCTCTATGTATAGCTATGTCATTCATGATGGTTCGTTCGAATGTGCTAAGAAATATAACAGAGATAAGAAACCATTCCATACCTGAAAGCTACCATCTCCAATGCATGCAATGACTCTCTTCTCTGGCACTGCCTGTGCATACCCAAGGGTCGCACCGACGGACCATCCAATAGATCCATACTGCATTTGGAACTCATACCTGCATAACCCCATTCGAACAATTTCAGTTTGTTTTCTTAAGTAGCGCCAGATCAAAAAGTTGAAGACAAGAGACCTAATTTATGCAACTACGCCCACGTACCCACAGCCTCGTGGTAGTTTCAGCTTCTGGCAGTTGAACCAAGAGTCTCCAGTCTCAGCAATCACAGCTGATTCACTGGAGAGCATGTCCTGTATGTGCTTGAACAGGACATTGACCCTCAAGGGCTCCTTGGGTTCACACTTCAATGGATGGCCGTCTGGAACATAAATCCTGTGACAATTCTCATAAGCAGTCATGTTCCGCTTGACCCGCTTCGAGAGCGCTTTAAGAAAATCCTTCATCAGAACACAACCGAAAGCAGGTCCATTTCCGATCACAACCCTATCAGGCTGCAAAATAATGGCCTTCTCCTTCTTGAGAAGGAGGGAATACCCAACGGAGCTGTAGTCATTGAAAATGGGGCCAGCAAATAAATAGGCATCTGCAGATTCCACGATCTCGGCACAGAATGCAGTGCTCACCGCACCCCAGTAAGTCCCAATGAAGTGGGGATGGTGCTCGGGCACAAGCCCTTTTGCTGATGGCATCACAGCTACAGCATAGCCACATGCATTGGCTAGTTCTACGAAGGCTTCAAAAGCCTTGGCAACCCGGAGTTTCGGGCCACCCACCATTACTGGCTTGACTGCCTTGTTCAAGAACTCTGCAGCTGCCTCTACTGCAGCTTCCAATTCCATCTGATTAGTCAATCTGTGTCAACAAAAATTAATTAATCACATCACTCTAGTCATAAGCTAATACAGCTAACAGACTGAATAGTCTGAACAGATGAAAAATTACTTGGGGGAGAGTGCAAATGGGACCGGCCCTTGACTGAAAGTCGGGTGAGGTATGGCAGGCAAGTTGCAGCTTATGCTTATGTAAACGGGCTTGCTTTCTTTCAGAGCAGTCGAGATCGCGGTATCAATCTGTTCATGTGCATCTTCCAAGTTATTCACCACAGCCTAAAAAAAGGCGAAACAGAAGCAATCAACAAGTCAGTTCATTCAATCTGCACTTAACATACATTCCCCTGTCGCAAAGATCTGTGCTAAAACCCCAATGGCAACTCCCCTTGGCACACTATTTAAGCAACCATTAGTAGATTATAATAATCTCACTAAACAGACCCACCACAAACAATGAGATCCTCTGAGCAATATTTCTAGTCAACATATGCATCTTTCCTAAGGCAAAGATCACATCCAAGAGAAAAATTAGTGTCAGCGAAAAGGATGAGAAGGGACCGAAGAGATACCTGAAAGCAAGTAACAGTCTAGAAACACCTAAGCTCTTGGCTAAAATCAGACAAACCGGTGGTATGGTGAAGTACCCTGTTCGTCCCGTAGTCGTTGGAGTTAGGCCCGCCGACGATGCAGACCACTGGCAGGTTCTCACTGTATGCACCTGCAATCGCATTGAGCATGCTGAGCCCGCCAACAGTGAACGTCACAACACAAGCCCCGACGCCCCGTGCACGGGCGTAGCCATCGGCGGCATACCCAGCATTGAGTTCGTTGCAGCAGCCGATGAGGTTGAGCCCCGGCTCAGCGATGAGGTGGTCGAGGAGCATGAGGTTGAAGTCGCCGGGGACAGAGAAGACGTCGGTGACGCCAATCTGGACGAGCCGGCGGGCAATGTGGCGGCCCATGGTGGCATCAGGGGAGCTGGCGGCCAGGGCGTGCGGGAGGGCCGGGCTCTGCATCACTGAGGCAGCGCCACTGGGGGGCGACTCGATGCCGTTTGAGTCGAGCTTGCGGGAGTTGACGTCGCCGACGGTGGTGTCCATGGAGGAGAGGCTGGAGGAGGTAAAGCGAGGAGGTGCAGTGGAGGTTCCTTGAGGGGTTAGTTAAAAATGGAGCCTTTAAATAGGCGAGAGGGCGCGAAGAGCCGTAAGGGGAGAGACAGAGAAGGGGGCGCAAGACAGGGCTGGCATGCAACAACCCCCATCGGATCTGGTCTCTCCGTATATTCCCCATGCATGGAGCGTTTGGTGTTCAAACTTTCTATTTATAAACAGTGGCTTTGTGCACTTGTTCGCAAGACGGTGCAAAGTTGGGTTTCACGCCGCGCCCCCCACACCACCACCACCCCCCCCCCCCCCCGGGGGGTGAACGCATGACCTTTTGCTCCCAGTGACGACACTTGCCTACCTACCGACGTGGTTAACGTGGTCCTATGTGACTCACGCTAGAACAAGCGGGAAGGACTTCCTATGCCCACGAGGAATCTGACAGGTTCGCAGAGAAAAAGAGTCTTGTCCTAGATATGGAGCAACATAACGAAACCCGCGCATGTTCTAAACATCATGCTGCTCTAAAAAAAGAAGCGGACCCTTTACTTTGCGCTTGATCAACATTGACAACGTCCTTGCTCCTTAATCAGTTTTGGTTTCGCGGAACTCGTCGACTAGGCAGCCATCTGAATACGTGAGATCTCTCTCGATCAATCCAGAACATAGAGAGGCTTGATATGCTGATTCCTAGCACTCAAGGGAGAATCGAATATATCATACTTGCTATTGTTGTTGAAGTAATATACAAGAAAAGAGATGAACAAACAAAAGTAATAAATTGAACATTGAAGAGAGAGAATATTATGAAGTGTTGAAGTACAAGAAGTGTCCAATTCTGTATACCACATAATCACTAGTCGCAATTTGTAGAGGATTACTAACCCGAGAATTTGAGTTGCTCTCTTGTATTATGCATAAGGTAGAAATGGCAAAATAGACCTAGAACCCATATTTTAACTCATATTTAATACGTGAGTTGTCAATGGGTTGCTTTCAATTTTAAAAACAAGCTTAAATGAGTTATAAATGGATTACCTAACAAGTTTTAAATGGGTCATAAATCTGCTTGGTAAACTTAAGCTTAAGTGAATCAAGTCGTTTTTTTAATTAATTTTAAATTTTAAATTTTAAATTTTCTGAATTTCTTGTAATTTTTTCTTTCATTTTCTTTTCCATTTTTTCTTACAAAACCTAGCCGACCCTTGTTGGATCTTAGAATAAAAAAGAGGAAAAGAAAAAGAAAATGTAAAAATTAAAATTAAAATTTTAACATGACCTGCTCAAACACCTTAGCTACCCTACGAACTTGGAATCAGAACCCGACTGAAAATCAGCAATTCCATTCTTATGGAACTGTACTGGCGCCCCCTTGGAATCGCCCCTAAATTGGTTAATATGATCTAGTCCGAGCAATTCCTAATTCAGTCGGTCCATCTTACTCACCCCTAAAGCTATTTATGAGATTTTTTCGCTTTTTTTTTTCCTTTATAGATCTTTATTCACATTTAAATGTGTTGGGTAATGGGAATAATTATATTTAATTACTAGATTAATATCACAAAAAATTCCAAATTGATACACATTAGACAAATTTATTTCAAACTAATTTATTTTCCATGAAAAACCCAAAATAAGTACATGTGTGATAAACTTACCACAAACTAATTATTTGACCACTAAAAACCCCAAATTAGTATAACTGTGACAAATTTACCATCCATTAGTATCAGTTAAATTTTACTGTCGAATTACTAAGTTAGATGATATGTAACAATTGACAAATATACCTATTTGGGGTTATACCCTCTATTCGTCATAGATATATTAGTATGTAATTTTTCATAATATTGATCCAATTTAATGGAAGATATATTTATCATAAATATACCAATATAGAGTTTTTGGAGTCAAAAAATTAATTTTAAGTAAATATTATTATAGGTGTACCAATTATGAGTTTTTCGTTGTCAAAAAATTAATTTGAGATAAATTTATCATATATGTATCAATTTAAATTTTTTCATGATATTCACCCTTCATTATTTGGTTTTACTTTTGGTGTTTGTTGCGTCTCCAGATTACAACACCGTTAGCCATAAAATGTACCTTATTATGAATGAATTGGATTTTTTTCGTCCCCGGATGTCAAATGTGTTGATAATTGAAATCATGACGTTTTCCTTTAATATTTTTACTTTAAAAGCCACGTGTGATGTGAATCATTGCGGAAAAATAGTTCTACGAAGACCTAGATGGTGCGAATTGCGAACCTCAACCTCCAATCAAACCTGTGATTAGCAACCTCGGTATGAACGTGACCTGTTGACGAACGCGTGTCAACCAACCAACATTATAGACGCCACAAGCGAAAGAATTCGTTGTCTCGCTCGATAAATCGAATCGACCGCCACAAGAGAATCTTGATTAGGTCAAATCCTCAAAAGTACAGTAAAAGAGAAACTCTCAATTCTTTTTCTCAAAGTAAAAAAAAAATCTATATGTCCTAAAGAAATTCAGTCTTTAATATATAAGCCTTCTAGCAACCACACAAACCCTAAAAATCTAATGCGTCATATTATTAAATATTCTTAAACAAGAAGAATGTTCCTATTTGACTTGGTCAAATATTTGGTGACCAGATA
Organism: Eucalyptus victrix; assembly: GCA_016097545.1. Classification (NCBI taxonomy): domain Eukaryota; kingdom Viridiplantae; phylum Streptophyta; class Magnoliopsida; order Myrtales; family Myrtaceae; genus Eucalyptus; species Eucalyptus victrix. The sequence continues at coordinate 15,252,715 of CM027835.1, forward strand.
ATCAAATTGTGCCAAGATTTCCAAGATTCTTCAAGATTTGATCCAAGGTCATCTTTACGCCAAAGATCACGAACCATGACGCCAACAGCTTACCTAAATTGCTTGGCCCGCACTCGCATGATCGAACTAGTAGGAATAGACAATGGATCCTTAGCACCTCCTCATCAATATGTCTCGATGTCCACATCAGTCCCTCCCTTGTGCAAAGGATTTGCCCTCAAATCATCACTGGCATCAAAAAGAGTCAAACTCAAAAACATTAAATGTGGCACTAACGCCATACTTACCTGAAAGATCAAGCTTGTAGGCATTATTGTTAACTCTTTTCAAAACCATGAATGGTCCATCCCCTCGTGGTAATAACTTAGAATGTCGCTGCTCAAGAAATCTCTCTTTGCGCATATGAACCCAAACCCAATCGTCGGTTCAAACACCACTTCCTTGCTCCCTTTGTTGGCTTGCCTTGCATATTGCTCAATCTTGCGCTCAATATTTGCGTGTGTCTTATCATGCAATGCCTTGACAAATTCAGCTTTCTTTGCTCCATAAAAATCCACACGCTCATTAATAGGTAAAGGGGTTAAATCTAACAGAATTAACGGATTAAAACCATAGACAACCTCAAATGTTGTAAATTTAGTAGCAAAATGCATGCTCCTGTCGCGACCAAATTTTTTCCGGTGTGAACCACCTAGGGTTTTGGCTAATGGATTGTTAAGCCTAAACTTAACTCAGGCTCTCCCAAGCCCATACCAATTCGCGACTTAGATTCGAGTTCTTAACATGCAATTGATTTTCAATTAGGAGTCGCCACTAATCTACTCTTGGTGGGTCGATTAGGAACTCAAGTAAAGTAACGGGAGATTTACTTTACTCCTACGAACCAGAGATTTTGGTACGGGGACTTGGTTACACTAGATTTCTCTAACGCCCTTTCGGTACCATTTCTTTTATTTTGAAAAAATGTTTTTACAAGCAGCTTGGATTAATTTTAAAACCTATTTTCCTAAAATGTGAGGCGATCATGCAGGTGCACAATCCACCAATTTAACACCCAAGTAAAGTAATAAATAAATTGCAGGACTTACCTCATAGCAACAAAAGCATCTGCGTTGTTAGTTTAGAATTCACATCAGCAATCCTAAATATGATTTCTAATTAACACGTAATTTCTTTTTTTGTTTTCACTTAATTAATGAGAATCATGCTTTATGCAATGCATGTCACTAATTTAACATGAAATGATATGACATGACGACATGACTTAGCTATATGACCTAAGCAATATGACATAAATAAGCATGTAGTCTATCCCGAAGCATGAGATGGATTTATTCTAAAAAATAATTTTTTGTATTTTCCATGAGATTTGAAATTAAAGAAATGCAACACTTAAATATACAATCTAAATTAATCTAATGACCTAATTCTAATGATGGGCAATTTCTAATTAAATGAACCTAACAAAAATCACTAAATGACGTGCATTGTATGAAACTAATTCTATATGACGTGCACATGATTTTTATTTTCCTAATAAGTATGCAGTCTATCATAATATGCAATAATGATGTGCAAAGAATGCTCTAATTCTAAATTTTTTATGAAATTCGAAATTTAAAATTGCCAAATGATTAAACGTGCAATTTAAATTAATGAGAAGAAAATATGATATCCTAAATTAATGTTTTTGGTCTTTTTATTTAAGAAATTCGAAATAAATTTCCTATCCTAATCATGCAACCCAACATTAAAACCAGTAAAATCCTAACATGCATTTAACCTAACTCAATTATTTTTTGGGTTTTTCCTTTACGGGAGCAATCAAATAAAGGCATCGAGAACAGCACAACAACAAATCATGCAACATATCATCCATGTCCATTTTGGAAGTAAATTGACGAATCATATCTCACGCATGAGATCGGATTGGCCAATTTCAAATAAAATCGCGAATCGTATCTCGAGCATGAGATCGGATTGGCGATTTTTCCGTGCGATTGCGAGTCGTATTTCGAGCGTGAAATCGGACTATCAATCGTATGCACATTGTGAAATTAAGAAAATTTCCTAATTCATGAGAGATCAAGAGATCTCTTGGATATGGTCTCTTGGATATGGCAATATCGATCAAACATTCAAAGAAATATTGCGATATTATGAATTAGGCAGCGACATATATGAAAATAAGATTATTCGAGAGTCTTACCTAATTCATGATGTCACGCGAGTGACACTTCCAAATTCAGACGGATGATGGTGGCATCAATGATGGCTTATTGCTCCATGGTCTCGACGGAAACGGGTTAGAACGTCAACGGCGGTGGGCTCTGGAACTCGCTAGGATGCCGAGGAGCAATGGTGGTCGAAGACGAAGAACCAGGCTAGTGTGGAAAATCTGCAAAAATATTAAAATTACAGGGACAAGGCGCACAACATGATAGGTGCCAATGAAGGGGTGGAGGCGGTGTTGTCCCCGGACATGTGAGCAAAAACCAGCGGGGAGTGAAAAATTTCCTCTTTGTACATTGCCACCTCCCTCTCTCTAGGCTTGTCTTTTTTGACTTGTGGCTTTCAAGAATTTTTGCTTCTCTTGCATTTGACCGTGAGTGGATGATTGACTAAATTGTCTCACTACTCCGACAAACGACGCCACTAGATCACCATCTTCAATCTTCGAGGGCATTGCAATATTTATTTCTTCTAGCTAGCACCCACAATCTCTCTTTGTTTCTTCTCATGTCACTCACGAATCATACCTGCAACAACCAAGACAACGTGGAGTAATTTTTTGCCACAGAACAACAGGATCACAGGACAAAGATCAACGGAACGGCAATTCGTCATGGTGTTTGGTCAAGGGATAGTGTCGCTCGTTGGCACAGTGACAAAGAGCAGCTCTATTCAGCACTGGGCTCACGTCGAGAGCAGGGGTATCTAGTCACGGGAGTATGATTTCGCGGCAGTAAAAGATGGCAAGCCTCGACATTGTGCGGGGATCCGTGGCTCAATGGATTGGTGACAAGCTCGCGACCAAGAGGGCTTTTTCTTTCTTCTCTCTACTCCTCCATTGTGGCTCTCTGTACTATGGTCGTATATTCAATTTTTCTCTTTTTTTTTTGCCCCAACGAAACATCATCAGCACTGTAAATTTCTCCGCATGGAACCACACGAACCTTTTGCCAATTCCATCCCCTCTTGAGCTTTCGCTTTTTTATGTATAGCAACGGCCATGTGTATCAATTGCATGGTCCTTTTTTCTCTTCGTTGGTGGGCTTCATAAGAGCGGTGATTCGCCGGTACTGCAACTTCTCGGTTTGGGGTGGTCAAGCTCGAGCTTCGATAGCAGCTCGCCGTTATTGCTAGGGATTCTGCGATGGCTTAATAGGCCACACAGATGCGGCTTCCGTTGGGATGCCTCGAGAGAGAAAGGAGATGAAAGTGAGATGTTGACCGAGAATGGGCGTGAATCTCCACGGTAGCGAGAAGAATTTGACTTTGAAGACTTAGTGGGCAATGGGATCTTCAATTGGCCAAGGGCGAGTCTCCTTCTTCACGATTTCTCCTTCATGTGTAGAACGTCCGCTCTCTCTCCATTCTTTGCTCGTCTCAAAATTGTGGCCGTGTGTTTCTATTGTATGGCCCCCCTAAACCCTACGTATGTTTACTTATTTATAGGGCACGGATTAGGGTTTTTAAATTTTCCAAATCCATATCCACGAATATTTCTTTTCGAAATGCAATATTTGTTTTTTTCCAAACGTAATATTTGCTTTTGAATTGAAATCTCACAAAGATAAATCCGTAAAATATCTCCATACGGGCTTGGACCGATTTGCTTTCTTCGTGGGGTTAGCTTGACTCATCAACTTAAAGTTTCTGAACCATTAATTCGAATCCATCCTCACCAACCCAATGTAAATGCAAAATGCACCTAAAACTATATGCTATGCGATTAACTATTTTTCTTAGGGATAAAATTAACCCCTAATTTTTTAATACAATAAATGTCTAAATGGATCGCCAAAATTTAGGTGTCAACAGCTGCCCTTCTTTGAAGGTGAGCTCGAAGAGGTTGCCTTCAAAGACAAATTGAGACTTAAATTTTGACTATACACATGCAATGAATGATTTTTTTTTAAGGAAAATGAATTCCATTTTTTAATTTATATGATCCGTGGAAATGCTAATGCAAACGATAAATGAACCTACCTGGAATAACTTACCTTCGAGGAGGATAGAGTAATTCGAGATAGTGGGTGTTACTTGTCTAGGACTCGTACCATTCTACGGTTGTCTAGAATAGTAACATGACTTTGTGAAGATGCTGCTTTCTCAGGACCCGTACCATTCTACGGTCGCCCAGTGTGGCAGAAAGGAGCTGCTTTCTCAGGACCCGTACCATTCTACAGTCGCCCAATACGGCAGAAATGTTTTGTAAGGAACTGCTTTCCCAGGACCCGTACCATTCTACGGTCGCCCAGTACAGCAGAAAGGTTTTGTCTAGGACCCGTACCATTCTACGGTCGCCTAAACGGGGATTCACTTTCCAGGACTCGTACCATTCTACGATCGCCTGAATAAGGAATAGGTGATGTCGAGGACCCGTATCATTCTACGGTCACCTTGAATGAAAATTGATTTTTCAGGACCCGTACCATTCTACGGTCGCCTGAATGGGGAAATTGCTTTTCTAGGACCCGTACCATTCTACAGTCGCCTGTTAGAGCAATAAATGTGTTTTAGGACCCGTACCATTCTACGGTCGCCTAAACAGGGATTTGCTTGGCTAGGACCCAAACCATTCTTCGGTCGCCTAGCGTTGCAACATAGATCATCTGACCAGGACCCGAACCATTCTTTGGTCGCCTTAATCAGACTAAATCTTGAAAAAATCTTTGGGGGGCAACTCCATCGAGTGCTAGTGCTTGAAAAGGAATACCTGTACAATGACAAGTATTTAAGGTGTGGATAGAGATATATTTACCTGGTGACATCTCTGATCTTTAAGGATATGTCTCATAAATTAATGAAGTGACTCCCATGTTGATGAAGGGGAATTTTGGGCTACGAAGCATGCCGATTTGATAGGGGACGCCAGGTCATATCAAGGGACACCGGGCTACAAAAGCACGCCGAGTCAACAAAAGGCGACATCGGGCTACGAAAGCACGCCTAGTCGATGAAGATGACTCTGGGCTACGAAAGCACGCCAGATCGATATAACAGCTTGATCAAGTCAAGTGTCGATGCACTTGAGAGAGAATACCTGCACAATGACAAGTATTTTAGAGTATGATAGAGATATACTCACCTAATGATATCTCTGATTCTTGGAGATATGTTTTTGGAATTTAGATATCCTGTGGAGGTCTTTCACCTCATGGTGGAGGCTTCTCATCTCCTAATATCATGAAACATTCTGAAAGGAACTTGAATTACCCGTCAGACATGATTTAAAGCAAAAACTGATATGCATTCATCAAAGAGATAGACAATTTGAGCTACTCTAGAATGCACATTTCAAAATTTAGTGAAGTTTTCATCAACTCAATTGGGGTTCATGCATAATGACCTTTGCATCACCCAAATTTCCACTGGAGAGAATTATCATTCAAGACAATCTTCACTCATGACATGGATTTCCTAAGAATACCAAATGAGAAACCTTCAGTTAGAAAGGACTTTCACTCACTCTCATTTAGAGGCTATTTTATGAGAATCACTCCATCTTACTATCATCATACCAATAAGGGTCTGATTATTCTCGCAAGCGGTACAACCTTACCAATCTGAGAGGTCTTTAACAAGGACCGTAATGTGGGCTTGGTCAATGGTTTAACAAAGGGACTCTTTGAGTCAAGGCAATTAAAAGAACAATTTTGTAATCATCTCTGGGTTTACAAGTCAAGAACCCTGCAAAATGAGAAAGATATAATCTTGCTTGCACTTCTTCAAGCGATGCTTATAAACATATGAACTACTATGTTAATTCAAGTGCCATAATCTGAAGAGACTTTGTAAATGATGTAACATGGGCTAGGTTCATGGGTTGAGAAATGAAAGGATCATTAGGCTCAAAATGTGTGTGAATGGTGAGAGTTGGTGATCATCTTGACATTGCCACCGGTTTTCTTTTTCACCATCAGTGATTATCTTCATGAAATGCCCCATTGATTGTAAAAACTCAACTTTTGAATTCTTTGAGTATTGCTTCATTGGGATTCAACCTTTTACAATTGATAGTCACTTTATCTTGACTCTTTTTTTTATCTATGGGTATTGGCCTTGCTTTTACTAGGCACACTGCTTTTTCATGCCCCAAGTTCTTATTCATTTTTTTCACTTTTTTTTTCATGGGCATTGGCCTTGCTTTTACCAGGCACACTGCTTTTCATGCCCCTTAGTTCTATTTTGAATTCAATTCTTGCGCACAATTCATGCGTCAAGCAATTGCACTTTGAATGACACTCGAACTTTTCAAGAGTCTTCATCTGCCTTTTGCCTTGCCCCAATGTGGGGGATGATCACCAACTGGATTTAAAGAAATGAAAAATTGCAGGCTCAAATGGGTTATGCAAAGGATATAAGTATGTAGGATAGAAAAGAAAAACTCTTCGTCATCCTAAGGCACTTAAATTACCACATGAATTCAATGTAATAGCACGACTTGAAGATTTAATGCAAGTGAGAACAAGAAATTTCTTTTCATTTTCCTCACCTCATGATGCTGTCTTACCTCCAACTTGCCCCAATGTGGGGTGGTTCTTAACAGGGATACCTTTAAAAAAAAATCTTCACTAGTGTATAATGCTCAAAAGGGTTAAGCAATGGATCACCTGTAGTGTTTGGGATAGAGAAATAAACTGCCCCTTATCATTTCTGTCATTGTACCTTTTGCGAGAGAACTCTTTATCTTGTAGATATGGAACTTTCTACACCCATCTCATAAGTGTATCAAGTGTATAAGTAAGGGACTGTGTATAGGATAAGGCTTGCCTTTCATTATCATCCTGATACGTCTCATTCAGCATTCTTAAGCATTGAAGTCACTCCATTGAGTTGTCTATCTTGACAAATCTCCACATGAAATTGGTGAGCTAAATTAATATGAAAATTCTCTTTTCAAAAGAGTCTAGCAACTTTAAGCATGAAAAGCGTTTGTGGCTTCAAACAAACAATTTACTATACTCAAAAATGCTCTCATAAGTATGAAAAACATGATTTCAAGCATTTATTCAAGGGATTGTTCCATAAAGGGATTGTCTCAGCAATGGATGTCCTTGGATTGTCTTTATCAATCAAAAGTGAAAATTCGCTTTTTGATTTGATGAATACTCCGTTCTTGCTTTTGCCCCTGCACAAGAGAACGTGCATGAATAGGATACTATGCAACTCAAAGTAAATTCAAATTGCACAACCATTTTGGCTTAGATCGAGATTTTGTCTCAGTCATGTCACTACTAGAATCTGTAGTGCCCCAATTCGTCATCTACAAGGAAAAGAACAAAGCGTCATCTCCCAAAATTATTTATGTTCAAAGACGAGATGTACCTCTTTCACCAAAGATGGATGATTTTCTTTTAACTTGCCTCTCATTTAATGGGCAAGAATGAAAATTCCGTCAAGCACAGAAATGGAACACACTTTGTTTGGCTCCTCAAGATGGATATTTCAAGTAGTGTTGAGATGTGACCAACATTAACTCTTTAGAAACTTGTTGAGTAAGAGTTGAACCGATTGCAACCTGATGTGCCTTTTTCAGATGTTTTCTTATCAGGTCAAGAAAGTAATGCTCTGAAATATGAAGTAAATGAGTCCGAAAATTAAACAGGGCTAATCTAATGCATGCTTTTGGAAATGGCTTGAAAAATGATTTTTTTTTTTTCTTTCTTTTTTGGATGAGGAAGCATGAAGAAACCTAGTCCTCAGAATTCTCCTTGGATGATATTTTCTTTTTATTGTTGGATATCGTCATTGGACTGGTTTGGTGTACCCCATCATGTCCTCAAAACAAAACTTGTAATTTTATTGATATTCATCAATCGAATTACATTTATTGGAATGTGATGTTCAAGCACAGAAGAAATCAATCCCTAAAAAGCGATAAGAATTCCCATGCAAGGGAAGGTGCATGCCCCTAATTAAACGAGGAAATGGAACAACTTAGGACCATGAATCATGTGTACTTAAATTCTTCACCCTCCTTGATCTTGTGAGGCGAACCCTTCAGGTCAAATATTTTTCTCTCTATATATGTCACTGGTTTCTTCATGATGGCATCAAATTTGGCTACCTCAGGATGATATGGTTCAAAAAGTCTTCTTGGCTCTCTCTTTAAAGTCACAATTTCTCATTGAAGATAGATCACAGCATATTTGCTTGACGAGATAAGCTCTTCTTGATCCATCATTTTGGCTCATGATCGTGTACGGATGGGTGAGCGAGATCACCTAAAGGAAATAAATGGGAACGTGTAAGCATGAGGCGTAATTAGAAAGTCAATCCATGACAATGATCTAATCGATTTTTTCATTTCTTTTATTCATGAAAAGTTCATACAAGAAGGGCTATTCCTAAAAAGAGCTAGAAAAATAAACACCCTAGCAAGATCAAATTTCCTAAACATGAATTGTAAACAAATTCTCCAAAGCTTTTTTTTTTTTGGCAAATGATTCATTGCATAGCAATTTCCTCATTTCATTTCTAATTGACAAATGAATTAGATCAAACGACTAACCTAGATTGTCATGGATGGACCAAAAGTAAATTGCATAGTATAGAGATAGAAGACTTACTTCACCAAGGGAAATCAATGGCAATCACATAGACATGCGCATGGTAAGTGGCTCGATTTCTAATCTATAAGCCTTATCAAGGTGGAGCCACAAGGATGATCAGACTAGCCACGAGCTTGTGGACTATGTCGGGTCCTCATGACTCCGGCTTGGTCAAAGAGCCGACCCGGGTCGCAAGCATGCGGACCAAGGTGGATACTCTTGACACCATGAAAGAAACTTCGGGATTGAGATGGGTGACTCGTACCGTGAGCATGCGGTCGGAGTGGTATCCATTTCAATACCATCCTAAATGATCCTATGCGGCTCAGGTCCGGCGGCAGGTTGTGTGTGCAATAGTGTAGTGCAAATGCAAGGAATGCACAACATTTTATATCAAGCAACACTTCGTGTATGAAAATAAACCATACATTCCTATATCTCCCTGCAAAACAAAGGTCAGCAAACACTTCCCCTTATACCTCCCATCCTGCAAGAACATTTAACACCTTAAAAGTTAGGGGCGTACATGGAATCCTTGCTGCCAAACAAAAACATTTTTCAAAAGAAAAGAAAAATTGGCCTAAGTCCCACTAAGAGTTTTAACTCAAGTCCCCAGCGGAGTCGCCAAGCTGTCGCGACAAAATTTTTTCGGGTGTGAACCACCTAGGGTTTTGGCTAATGGATTGTTAAGCCTAAACTTAACTCGGGCTCTCCCAAGCCCATACCAATTCGCGACTTAGATTCGAGTTCTTAACATGCAATTGATTTTCAATTAGGAGTCGCCACTAATCTATTCTTGGTGGGTCGATTAGGAACCCAAGTAAAGTAACGGGAGATTTACTTTACTCCTACGAACCAGAGATTTTGGTACGGGGACTTGGTTACGCTAGATTTCTCTAACGCCCTTTCGGTACCATTTCTTTTATTTTGAAAAAATGTTTTTACAAGTAGCTTGGATTAATTTTAAAACTTATTTTCCTAACATGTGAGGCGATCATGCAGGTGCACAAATCACCAATTTAACACCCAAGTAAAGCAATAAATAAATTGCAGGACTTACCTCATAGCAACGAAAGCATCTGCGTTGTTAGTTTAGAATTCACATCAGCAATCCTAAATATGATTTCTAATTAACACGCAATTTATTTTTTTGTTTTCACTTAATTAATGAGAATCATGATTTATGTAATGCATGCCACTAATTTAACATGAAATGATATGACATGACGACATGACTTAGCTATATGACCTAAGCAATATGACATAAATAAGCATGTAGTCTATCCTGAAGCATGAGATGGATTTATTCTAAAAAATAATTTTTTGTATTTTCCATGAGATTCGAAATTAAAGAAATGCAACACTTAAATATACAATCTAAATTAATCTAATGACCTAATTCTAATGATGGGCAATTTCTAATTAAATGAACCTAACAAAAATCACTAAATGACGTGCATTGTATGAAACTAATTCTATATGACGTGCACATGATTTTTATTTTCCTAATAAGCATGCAATCTATCATAATATGCAATGACGTGCAAAGAATGCTCTAATTCTAAATTTTTTATGAAATTCAAAATTTAAAATTGCCAAATAATTAAACGTGCAATTTAAATTAATGAGAAGAAAATATGATATCCTAAATTAATGTTTTTGGTCATTTTATTTAAGAAATTCGAAATAAATTTCCTATCCTAATCATGCAACCTAACATTAAAACCAGTAAAATCCTAACATGCATTTAACCTAACTCAATTATTTTTTGAGTTTTTCCTTTACGGGAGCAATCAAATAAAGGCATCGAGAACAGCACAGCAACAAATCATGCAACATATCATCCATGTCCATTTTGGAAGTAAATTGACGAATCATATCTCGCGCATGAGATCGGATTGGCCAATTTCAAATAAAATCGCGAATCGTATCTCTAGCGTGAGATCGGATTGGCGATTTTTCCGTGCGATTGCGAGTCGTATTTCGAGCGTGAAATCGGACTATCAATCATATGCACGTTGTGAAATTAAGAAAATTTCCTAATTCATGAGAGATCAAGAGATCTCTTGGATATGGCAATATTGATCAAACATTCAAAGAAATATTGCGATATTATGAATTAAGCAGCGACATATATGAAAATAAGATTATTCGAGAGTCTTACCTAATTCATGATGTCACGCGAGTGACACTTCCAAATTCAGACGGATGATGGTGGCATCAATGATGGCTTATTGCTCCATGGTCTTGATGGAAACGGGTTAGAACGTCAACGGCGGTGGGCTCTGGAACTCGCTAGGATGCCGAGGAGCAATGGTGGTTGAAGACGAAGAACTAGGCTAGTGTGGAAAATCTGCAGAAAATATTAAAATTACAGGGATAAGGCGCACAACATGATAGGTGCCAATGAAGGGGTGGAGGCGGTGTTGTCCCCGGACATGTGAGCAAAAACCAGCGGGGAGTGAAAAATTTCCTCTCTGTACATTGCCGCCTCCCTCTCTCTAGGCTTGTCTTTTTTGACTTGTGGCTTTCAAGAATTTTTGCTTCTTTTGCATTTGACCGTGAGTGGATGATTGACTAAATTGTCTAACTACTCCGACGAACGACGCCACTAGATCATCTTCAATCTTCGAGGGCATTGCAATATTTATTTCTTCTGGCTAGCACCCACGATCTCTCTTTGTTTCTTCTCATGTCACTCATGAATCATACCTGCAACAACCAAGACAACGTGGAGTAATTTTTTGCCACAGAACAACAGGATCACAGGACAAAGATCAACGGAACAGCAATTCGTCACGGTGTTTGGTCAAGGGACAGTGTCGCTCGTTGGCACAGCGACAAAGAGCAGCTCTATTCAGCACTGGGCTCACGTTGAGAGCAGGGGTATCTAGTCACGGGAGTATGATGTCGCGGCAGTAAAAGATGGCAAGCCTCGACGTTGTGCGGGGATCCGTGGCTCAATGGATTGGCGACAAGCTCGCGACCAAGAGGGCTTTTTCTTTCTTCTCTCTACTCCTCCATTGTGGCTCTCTGTACTATGGTCGTATATTCAATTTTTCTCTTTTTTTTTGGCCCCAACGAAACATCATCAACACTGTAAATTTCTCCGCATGGAACCACACGAACCTTTTGCCAATTCCATCCCCTCTTGAGCTTTGGCTTTTTTATGTATAGCAACGGCCATGTGTATCAATTGCATGGTCCTTTTTTCTCTTCGTTGGTGGGCTTCATAAGAGCGGTGATTCGCCGATACTGCAACTTCTTGGTTTGGGGTGGTCAGGCTCGAGCTTCAACAGCAGCTCGTCGTTATTGCTAGGGATTCTGCGATGGCTTAATAGGCCACACAGATGCGGCTTGCGTCGGGATGCCTCGAGAGAGAAAGGAGATGAAAGTGAGATGTTGACCGAGAATGGGCGTGAATCTCCACGGTAGCGAGAAGAATTTGACTTTGAAGACTTAATGGGCAATGGGATCTTCAATTGGCCAGGGGCGAGTCTCCTTCTTCACGATTTCTCCTTCATGTGTAGAACATCCGCTCTCTCTCCATTCTTTGCTTGTCTCAAAATTGTGGCCATGTGTTTCTATTGTATGCCCCCCCTAAACCCTACATATGTTTACTTATTTATAGGGCACGGATTAAGGTTTTTAAATTTTCCAAATCCATATCCACGAATATTTCTTTTCGAAACGCAATATTTGTTTTTTTCCCAAACGTAATATTTGCTTTTGAATTGAAATCTCACAAAGATAAATCCATAAAATATCTCCATACGGGCTTGGGCCGATTTGCTTTCTTCGTGGGCTTAGCTTGACTCATCAACTTAAAGTTTCTGAACCATTAATTCGAATCCATCCTCACCAACCCAATGTAAATGCAAAATGCACCTAAAACTATATGCTATGCGATTAACTATTTTTCTTAGGGATAAAATTAACCCCTAATTTTTTAATACCATAAATGTCTAAATGGGTCGCCAAAATTTAGGTGTCAACAGCTCCTATTATATGCAAACTCAACATATGGCAGACAATCTTCCCAAGATTTTATGTTCTTTTTAATAATAGCACGCAACAATATCCATAAAGTTCTCTTAACTACCTCAGTTTGACCATTAGTTTGTGGATGACAAGTAGTAGAAAATAACAATCGTGTTCCTAATTTTTTCCACAATGTTTTCCAAAAGTAGCTAAGAAATTTAAAATCTCGATCTGAAACAATCGATTTAGGCATGCCATACAAACGTACAACCTCCCTAAAGAACAAATTAGCAACATGAGATGTATAATCAGTTTTAAGACAAGGTATAAAATGAACCATCTTTTGAAAATTGATCAATAACCACATAAATAGAATATCTACCATACTTAAACCTAGGCAATCCTAATACAAAATTCATAGAAATATCAATCCAAGGATGGGTTGGAATAGGTAATGGCGTATATAAGCCATGCAATTTAGTTGTAGACTTAGATTGCTTATAAGCAAGGCATCTCTCACAGACACATGTGACATCTCTCTTTATATGTGGCCAATTAAAATGTTCATGCAGCACTTCATAAGTCTTATTAATGCCAAAATGCCCCATTAAACCACCACTATGCACTTCTCGCACCAACAATTCACACAAAGAACACTTAGGCAAACATAGTTTATTTTCACGGAAAAGATAACCTTCATGCCCATAGAATTTATCAAATGCAGCGTGTTCACATGCTTCATACACTCCTAAAATCATCATCATCGTATATAAGCCCTTGATATGCTCAAAACCTAGACACTTTGCTTCTAAAATAGTTAAAATCGCATACCTTCGAGAAAGTGCATTGGACACCACATTCTCCTTACCTTTCTTGTACTTGATCACATATGGAAAAGTCTCAATGAACTCCATCCATCTGGCATGTCTTTTATTCAACTTTTGCTGCCCTTTCAAGTACTTTAAGGTCTCATGATCAATGTGGATCACAAACTCCTTCGGCCATAGATAATGTTGCCAAGTCTCCAAAGCTCGCACTAAAGCATACATCTCCTTATCGTGTTGCTCCACTCAATTTCTCGTTGAAATAAGCTATGGGACGCCCTCCTTGCATCAACACGGCTCTAATTCCTGTACCAGAAGCATTGCACTCTATCTCACAAGTAGCACTGAAGTTCTGTAAAGATAACAAAGGATCATTAGTTAACTTATCTTTTAGCATGGAGAAGTACACTATACATGCCATAAGTTGTGTACGACGCTCACTTTAGTACCAAAAGTTTCTGTTGGATCACTTAAGTGCCAAATCGGAAGAAAAACAATCACTTTGGTGCCACCGGCGAGAAATTCTGGCCAAAATGATCATGTGGCTTTTAATATTTAAAAAAAATCGATAAACCCTTTAGACGTCGTTTTCCGTCCTACTTAAGAAAACGACGTCATTTTGTCATCCTATGTGGATGGCTTAGGAAAAATGACGCCGCATAGCTCATTTGGGATTGAAATTAGGGTTTTTTTTTTTCATCCTCGCCGACCTAGCTTGCTCAGCCACCGTGCTTGGCCACTGTCGCTTAGCCACCGTGCTCGGCCAAAAAGTGATGGGAAAATAGGAGGTGAGGGCGGAGGAGGAGGAGGAAGAAAGAGAGAGAAGACAAGGAGTGCGAGGGAAACAAGGAGGGCACAGATGGAGAAGGTGGATTGGGCTCTACTCAGAGGGTGGCTGGTGTTGGTGTTGTTCTTTGGGGAAGAAGACGACACTGCCATGGCTTCTCTCTCTCTACTGGTGTTGTTCTTTGGGGAAGAAAACGACGCCACCATGGCTTCTCTCTCTCTCTCTCACTCTCTCTCTCTCTCTCTCTCTCTCTCTCTCTCTCTCTCTCTCTCTCTCTGGTGTTGTTCTTCGGGAAAGAAGACAACGCTGCCATGGCTTCTCTCTCTCTCTCTCTCTCTCTCTCTCTCTCTCTCTCTCTCTCTCTCTCTCTCTATTTGGGGATTTAGGGTTTCGGCTTGGGGTTTAAGACACCAAACGATGTTGTTTGGTGGTTTACATGCTGATTGGACTCTCCGATGAGCCACATCAGCATAAAAAATTAATAAAAAAAGGCTACGTCGAATTTCCGGCCGATCAGATCGATGCACCAAAGTGAGCGTTTTTCAAATTTTTTGGCACTTAAGTGATCTGACGGAAACTTTTGGCACTAAAGTAAGCGTTGTACACAACTTATGGCACTGATAGTGTAACCTCAGTTAAAGGTGTGGCAATGGTGCTGAAATTTCTCACAAATCATCGATAAAAACTCGCCAATCCATGAAAGCTACGCATCTCTCCTATGGTCTTAGGCGTTGGCCATTCACGGATTGCTTTGACATTTTCTTCATCAACCTATATACCATCAGCACTAACAACAAATCCTAGAAATACTAATTTGTTAGTAACAAAAGAGCACTTCTTTAGATTAGCGTATAATTACTTGGCCCTTAAATCCTGTAAGACAGCTCGCACATGCTCAATATGGTCATCAAGACTTTGACTATATATCAAAATGTCATCAAAAAAGACAACCACAAATCGACCAATAAAAGCATGCAAAACATGATTCATAAGTCGCATAAATGTGCTCGGTGCATTGGTTAATCCAAATGGCATAACTAACCACTCATATAATCCATACTTGGTCTTAAATGCAGTTTTCCATTCATTATCTTCTTTCATCCTAATTTGATGATAGCCACTTTTCAAATCGATCTTAGTGAAAATGCAAGAATCATGCAACTCATCCAACATGTCATCTAACCTAGGAATAAGATATCAATACTTTACCGTAATATTATTGATTGCTCGACAATCGACACACATTCGTCAAGTTTCATCCTTCTTTGGCACCAACAAAACAGGGATAGCGCACGGGCTGAGACTCTCTCTCACATACCCTCGCTCCGATAGTTCACTAACTTGCCGCTGAAATTCCTTTGTCTCCTCGAGATTGCTTTGATATGTGGGTCGGTTAGGTAATGGCACACCGGAAATCAAGTCAATTTGATGTTCTATGCCTCGAATCGGTGATATCCCTCCAAGAAGTTCATCAGGAAAGACATCTTCAAATTCCTGCAATAAAGACACAATAGAACTAGGCAAACTTGGGTCAAGATCGTTAGTAAAAAACAAAATCTCCTTCTACACAAGTACAAGCATTGGTCGATTTAGAACTAAAGCTCTCCTCACTTCACTTGATTTTGCATAAAAATTATTTTGCATCTTTTCTTTCCTCTCTTCTTTTCCCTTGGTTTTCACCACAATCTTTCTCTTGGCCTCTCCTTTTCCTTGCATCTCAGACACACCACGCAAGCCCTCGAATTTCTCACATTTTCTCTCTCTCTCTCTCTCGGCTTCTCGTTGTAACTTTAACTAATCTTGATACACCTCACTAGATGTTATTGGTACCAAGGTATAAGTCTTTTGATTCATCACCAATGAATAACGACTACTATACCCATCATGATGTACCTTTCGATCATATTGCCATGATCTTCCAAAGAAGATATGACCTGCTTGCATAGGTACAACATCATACTCTACCTCGTCCTTATATCTTCCTATCTCAAATGGAATTCGAACTTTCTTCGATACTTTCACCTCACCACTGTCATTTAACCATTAAAGTCTATAAGGCCTAAGGTGCTTTGTCGTTTTCAAACTCAACTTATCCACCATAGTACAACTTGCCACATTCGCACAATTACCTCAATTAATTAGCATACTACAGATCTTACCATTCACTACACATCTTGTATGAAACAAGTTATCTCTTTGTTGGTGATGCTCCTCCTCCTTTGCTTGCAGACTCAAAGAATGCCTAACCACCAATAAGTCTCCTTTTATTACCACTTCTCCATCACTACAATCCTCCAATTGTGGCATCTCATCATCCTCTTCTTCCCTTTCACTTTCGGACTCAATAACACCATGTCCAGTCATAATCATCACCCTCCTATTAGGGCATTGATTCGCCATATGACCCTTGCCCAAACACTTAAAACATTTAATCTCACAAGTTCTAGTGTTAGGGTTTTCGGTTTTACCTAAAACCAGATTCATTCCAACTTTACCATCCCTCTCCTTCTCCTTTGAGGTTTCGATTTTGGTGTTGTTTCCTCTCTAATTTGGCTTCTTATCTCTCTTCCAATTGGATCTCCAATTCTGATTTGAACCTCATCCACTCTTGTGATTGTCACTCAACTCTAATGGCTTTATCCACCAATTCCTCCAATTCCTCCAATTCAACATAATGTTGCAGCTCCACCACCCTTGCTATGTCTCGGCTCAAACCACTCAAAAATCTTGACATTGTGGCCTCACGATCCTCCACCATATTAGCACGGATCATGACAATCTCCATCTCATTGTAATACTTTTACACACTCTTATTGCCTTGTGTGAGATTTTGTAATTTTTGAAACAAATATCGGTGGTAATGACTAAGTACAAAACGCCTCCTCATCACCGATTTCATCTCATCCCACGTCTCTATCCGTCTTTCACCATTGCCCCTCCGACTAGTCACAAGTTGATCCCACCAAATTATAGCATAATTAGTAAATTCAACAGCTGCAATTTTTATCTTTTTGAGCTCAAAGTATCGTTGGCAATCAAATACCATCTCCATGTGTTTCTCCCATTTTAGATACGCATTATGATCATTCTTCCCTTGGAAAGAAGGAATCTTCATCTTGATATTGCCAAATTCATTATCTTCTCGGTGTCTAAACCCTCAGGCTCCATTCCACCTTCCAAAATCAAGCATCTCCATCATCCTCCATGTCGGCATCATCATCATCATAATGCCATTGCCTTCTATGTCATGTTCTAGAGGTGTCTCGTTGATGTTGCAGCCTTCCCCAAGGTAGCTCTCTATCACCATCAACCCTCATGTCATTCCCCATCATTCGGCCACTAAGCTCCTCCACGACGGCCCTTAATTGCTAAATGCTTTCCACGAGCGCTTCATCCCTTCGTATGGAGTCAACCTCCCTTTAATTCATGCTTTCTTTGCTCGACATATTTTAGACCTGCAAGTAAACGTTAGTCACAAAAATCCTTATCAATCGCTCCCTCATGTGTTTCTCTTAAGGTGTTTATCACTCCCCTCGTGTTTAACTCAAGTGTAGGCTTTTTCCACCCTCAATTAAACTTACACACTCTTGCATTTTCCCTCTCGTATTTCTCTTTTCACAAACTCTTTATTGGACTCAAAACCTATCTCTCAACCCCCTTACAACAATCAATCAAACTAATCAAACAAGATTATATCACTATTGATTTTGTTTCAGCAAGTAACAATTTCAAACCAACAAGTACAACTTTCGAAATTCTAATTGAAACGCAAATCACTACTGATTTTGTTTCAATTCAGTCTACTAACAAATGAGTCGCCTTCTTGATTTTTTTTTTGGCTTTTTTTTTTCCGAATCTGTTTTTTTCTTGCGCACTTTTTTTTTGTGTGCGTTTTCTTTCTCTTCTTTTTTTGATTAACTTTTTCTTTTTTTCTTTTTTTTTGACGAACTCAGATGCAATTTAAAAAAACTAAAACTAATAACAAACAACTTCGTATGGAAGCACAAAAGCAATTGAATTCCTAAATTGGCTAGAACCAAAACCCTAGCTCAATAAATCTCAAATTGTTGAATATAAACAGAAAATTAAAGATAAATAGACCTTGTAGAAACAAGCTCTGATACCAACTAATGTGAATCATTGCGGAAAGATCGTTCTACAAAGGCCCAGATGATGTGAATTACGAACCTTGACCTCCAATCAAACCTGTGATTGGCAACATCAGTATGAACGTGACTTGTTGACGAACGCATGTCAACCAATCAACGTTATAGACGCCACGAGCGAAAGAATTTGCTATCTCACTCAATAAGTCGAATCGACCGCCACAAGAGAATCTTGATTAGGTCAAATCTTTAAAAGAACAGTAAAAGAGAACCTCTCAATTCTTTTTCTCAAAGTAAAAAAAAAAAAATCTATATGTCTCAAAGAAATCCAGTCAGTCTTTAATATATAGGCCTTCTAGCAGCCACACAAACCCTAAAAATCTAATACATCATATTCTAAAATATTCCTAAATAAGAAGAATATTCATATTTGACTTGGTCAAATATTTGGTGACCAGATAATCAAATTGCGCCAAGATTTCCAAGATTCTTCAAGATTTGATCCAAGGTCATCTCTACGCCAAAGATCACGAACCATGACGCCAACAGCTTGCCTAAATTGCTTGGCCCGCATTTGAGTGATCGAACCAGTAGGAATAGACAATGGGTCCTTAGCACCTCCTCCTCGATATGGCTCGATGCCCACATCAACGTGAGCAGTACCTTTTATTGGGGTTGAGTAGTACAAAGTGTTTTTCTTTGGGTTGAGTAGTACAAAATACTTTAGAACCAATGAAACCAGAGTGTTAAAGTTTTGAGTGGTTCTAACACAATGAGGGGTAGATTTTCGGATTTCAAGAATATTCGAAACCATCTTTTAGTATCGGTTTTGAGATAGAGCAACTCCCTCTTCTATTCTCGAATGTGCACATCCCAAACATATATATGAATTTTGTTAATAAATAACTCAAGAGTGCTAATTAAAAACACTTTCGCAGGGTGGGTTCGCAGAGAAAAAGAGTCTTGTCCTAGATATGGAGCAACACAACGAAACATGCCCATGTTCTAAAGATCATGCTGCTCTAAAAAGAGAAGCGGACCCTTTACTTTGCGCTTGATCAACACAGGGGCGTAAGACAGGGCTGGCATGCAACAACCCCCATCGGATCTGGTCTCTCCGTATATTCCCCATGCATGGAGTGTTTGGTGTTCAAACTTTCTATTTATAAAGAGTGGCTTTGTGCACTCGTTCGCATGACGGTGCAAAGTTGGGTTTCACCCCCCCCCCCCCCTTGGCGGGGAACGCATGACCTTTTGCTCCCAGTGACACTTGCCCACCTACCAACGTGATTAACGTGGTCCTATGGTTGCTCATTCCTTGTTGACTCTTTTATTGACTCGAGATATCGTGTCATTTTGATGTTTAAAGAAGATAATGAAAGACACAGGGTACGGGAAAGTAAGGCGTGTTCTTGTATGTTGCGAGTGGATTTGGACGGTTCGATCTCAACACGCTAGAAGCAGCGGGAAGGACTTCCTATGCCCCCGAGGCTTTTTGTGTTCAAATTTTCTATTTATAAACAGTGGCTTTGTGCCCTTGCTCGCATGACCGTGCACAGTTGGAATTCACACCACCACACCACCCCCACCCCCCCGGTGTACGCATGACCTGTTGCTCCCAGTGACACTTGCGTACCTACCGACGTGGTTAACGTGGTCCTATGTGACTCACGCTAGAACAAGCGGGAAGGACTTCCTATGCCCACGAGGAATCTGACAGGTTCGCAGAGAAAAAAGAGTCTTGTCCTAGATATGGAGCAACATAACGAAACACGCGCATGTTCTAAACACCATGCTGCTCTAAAAAAAGAAGCGGACCCTTTACTTTGCGCTTGATCAACATCGACAACGTCCTTGCCCCTTAATTAGTTTTGGTTTCACGGAACTCCTCGACTAGGCAGCCATCTGAATACGTGAGATCTCTCTCGATCCATCCAGAACATAGAAAGGCTTGATATGCTGATTCCTAGCACTCGAGGGAGAATCGAATATATCATACTTGCTATTGTTTTTTTTTTTTTTTGTGTGCTGGAGGAACCGGCTTGCAGCCGACAGCCGTGCCGTAAACCCCCAGGTGACAGATAAGCAGGAGGACCCACCACCCATGGAGTCACACTTAATACACCTAGCGCTTCCCCTGAATTTTGAACCATCACCTCTAAGCTAAGGATCAGTAGGGCCTTATCCAGCGGAGTCACCGTGGCCGGTGGTTCATACTAGCTATTGTTGTCGAAGCTATACACAAGAAAAGAGACGAACAAAAAGAAATAATAAATTGAACATTGAAGAGAAAGAATATTATGAAGTGTTGAAGTACAAGAAGTGTCCAATTCTGTATACCCCATAATCACTAGTCGCAACGTGTAGAGGATTACTAACCCAAGAATTCGAGTTGCTCTCTTGTATTATGCATAAGGTAGAAATGGCAAAATGGACCTAGAATCCATATTTTAACTCATATTTAATATGTGAGTTGTCAATGGGTTGCTTTCAATTTTAAAAACAAACTTAAATGAGTTATAAATAAATTACCTAACAAGTTTTAAATGGATCATAAATCTCCTGGGTAAACTTAAGCTTAATTGAATCAAGTCATTTTTAATTAATTTTAAATTTTAAATTTCCTAAATTTCTTGTAATTTTTTCTTTCATTTTCTTTTCCATTTTTTTCTTAGGAAGCCTAGCCGACCTTTGCTGGTTCTTAGAATAAAAAAGAGGAAAAGAAAAAAATATAAAAATTAAAATTTTTAAAATTTGTCCGCTAAATTTGTATTGCATGAAATTGTTTTAATATCATAACATAAGAAATAAGTTTTTCAATATTGAGTTAAACATGGAAGTGTTATAGTAATATGGGTTGAGTTAGGTATGGATTGAGTGGGCATAGGTTGCTAGATTTATGTTAAATGAAATGAGTCAAAACAAGTTGAATGAGTAAAGTTACATCGAATCATTTTCAATCTGATCTATCCATTTGACAAGTCCAAGAGAAGATAACCATCTGCTAATCGGTTAAATCAGAGTTGCGCTTCACTTCCTAACTACCACGTGGGACATCAACATATACAATAAAATGGTTGTGAGCAACCGATGACTAACAGCAAATGTGCATATACATGCATATATCAATGAAGACCAAACCGACGGATGTACCATACCTCTTCCCAAGAATTGAAGTAGCACAAAATCAACTTGACAGGACCAATTACAGATACCTAGAGGTCAAAAACCGGGTACTCCAGCAACGTCAGCACAATGAATCATCCGGCACCGGACAGATGGCCGCGGGGGGCCCTCTCATGCAAAACATGTGGTGTCAGATTAGGCAAAAACCATGTGTTGCCATTCAACGGACAGAGACTTTCTAGTTCCGTATGTTGCGAAGATGGCGAAAGAAGCTTGAAACGTCTCGACCTCATGTCAAATCGAGTTCATCGCTAAATTTTCCAAGCAACTGCTTTCTTTGGGTGTTGTAAACCTCAAGAAATTCAAAGTGCCTACACAAAATAGGTAGATAGCCCTAGCAAGAAAATAAACCTACACTCAAGTTATGAAAATATTTTCCAGATTTTTCAACATTTTTTTTATGACCCGAGAACCCCCGTACAATCGACAACCGGCGAGGTAAACCTGACGCGAACTGGGCCGCCACCACAAACCCAGCCGCAAGTGAGTTGCACAATGGAGATGCGGGGTTTCGAACCCCTCCCTCCTCAATGGGGGAGAAAGCTTTAACTATCACGGCTACCGCGGGCGGTAGTTAGATTTTTCAACACTCGTTTAATGAAAAAAGAACAAGTCAATTTTTTTTTCACTATTGGAAAAAAAAAACACCTTCAAAATGGGGGAAATATTTTTCATTTTTCAGAAAATATTTTATTTTTTTGATAACTTCTTTCACCTTACTTTCTTTCACAAACACATTTTCTTTTTCTTTTTCTTTTTATGTTTTCTTTTTTATTTTAATTTTTTAATTGAGTTTTTAATTCTTTTTCTTTTTCTTCCCTTTTCTTTTTTTCTTCCTTGACCAGTTATAGGCCAACTCGAGCCTCGCCACAAGCTAGCGAGATATCTTGTCATTTTGATGTTCAAAGAAGGTAATGAGAGACATATGGTATAGGAAAGCAAGGCATATTCTTGTATGTTTCAAGTGGATTTGGAAGGTTCGATCTCGCCACACTAGAACGAGCAGGAAGGATTTCCTGTACCCACAAGGTATCTGATGGAGAGCTGGTTCGCGGAAAAAAGAGTCTTGCCCTAGATATGGA
This sequence comes from Eucalyptus victrix, assembly GCA_016097545.1. NCBI lineage: Eukaryota > Viridiplantae > Streptophyta > Magnoliopsida > Myrtales > Myrtaceae > Eucalyptus > Eucalyptus victrix. Next base: position 15,275,461 of record CM027835.1, read on the forward strand.
GCAACATAACGAAACATGCGCTCTAAAAAGAGAAGCAGACCCTTTACTTTGCGCTTGATCAAGATCGACAACATCCTTGCTCCTTAATGAGTTTTGGTTTCACGAAACTCGTCGACTAGGGAGCCACCTGAATACATGAGATCTCTCTTGATCGATCCTGAACATAGAAAAGGCTTGATTTGCTGGCCCCTGCCACGTGAGGGAGAATCGGATATATCGTACTTGCTTTTGTTGTCGAAGCAATATACAAGAAAAGAGATGAACAGAAAGAGAAGTACAAAATTGAACATTGAAGAGAGAGAGAGAATATAATGAAGTGTTAAAGTACAAGAAGCGTCCGATTCTGTATACCGCATAATCACCAATCGCAGCTTGTAGAGGATTATTCACCCGAGATTTCAAGTTGCTCTCTTATTATACGCAAATCATGTCCATGGGGAAGTTAGAGGTGGTAACATGGGTCTAAAGCCCATATAATAACTCATATGTAAGGTGTGAGTTATAAATGAGTTGCTTTAAATTTAAAAAACAAACTTAAGTGGGTTATAAATGGGTTACTTAACAAATTTTAAATGGGTCATAAATCTAATGGGTTACCTAACAAGCTCAAGTGAATCAAGTCATTTTTTATTATACTTAAATTTTTAATATTCTGAATTTTTATTTTTTTTTCTTTTTTCTTTCTAGGAAACCTAGCCGACCTTGCTGGTCTTAGAACAAAAAAAGGAAAATAAAAAGAAAATATAAAACATAAAAAATTCAAAATTTTTAGAAAATTAAAATTTATAAAAATTATAAAAATTTTCCACTAATTTTGTATTGCAAAGAAGTGATTAAATATTATAATTTTTTAGAAAAATGATAAGAAATAAATTTTCCAAGATTAGGTTAAATATCGAAGTATTTTAGCAATATTGCTCAAATAGAGGTTGGGTGGAGCACGGATTGCGAAATTTATATTAAATGAAAATGTCCCAAAACAGGTTAAATGGGTCAAGTTCGGTCAAATCATTTTTAACCCAACCAACCCATTTGACAAACCTAAGAGAAGGTAATCCATCTCCAAATGGGTTAAATCAGAGTTGCTCCGCACTTCCTAACTACCAATTCGGACATCGACATAGACAATGAAATGATTGTAAGCAATACATGACTTACAGCAAATGTGCATGGACACGCATAGATCAATGAAGACCAAACCGACGGATGTACCATGCCTGCTCCGAGTTTGAGAATGGAAGTAATACAAAATCAACTTGACAAGACCAATTACTGATACCTAAAAGTAAAAAATCAGGTATTCTGGCAACATCAGCACAACGAATCATTCGGCACCGGCCAGATGCCCGCTACAATTTCAATTGTCAGGCTCACCTACATCCGCGGGGGGGCCTGTCATGCAAAACCATGTGCTCTTAGCGGAGGCAAAACCATGCGTTGCCATTCAATGGACAGAGGCTTTATAGCTCCGGATCTCGCAGAGATGGCTTAAGAAACTTTATTTGCTATATGGATGGCAGAATCGACTTCAATCTCGGTAACCTTGAAACTATCAAATCTTCTGATAACGTTCAAATCCAACAGATAGATTGGCTAAGCAATCATCTAAGGAAATATCTAACAGTTAGCTTGGATACAGAGGATTATATAAGGTCGAGATAATGAGAGGCATATAAAGCTAAAATTTTAAAGTTCATAATTCCTAAAGTTTGAGTGATCTTCAATCATATACATTCGCCTCTAAGAGCTATACTCTATAATCTTTTATTAAGAGTGAGGAATTTGTCACACAAACTTGAGTATTCATTACTTATATCTTGTAACCTTTGATAGATTGATCTAATGATATCTAACCAATAAGCTATCAGCACAAGAAAGTGAAAGTGGATGTAGACTTGCCAAAGCCGAATTACTATAATTATTTGTGTGCAATTTTCTATCCCTTACTCTCTAAATTTTATCTATATTAAGAGTTATTTGCATATTGGTAGGATCCAACACTTTTTTGGGCTGTGGTCAAAAGTTGTTCTCTTGCAAAATTGCTTAAATTTATTTTATTCTACTTATTCACCTATTCACCCCCTCTAGGTGATCTATCTAGCCCTAAAACAATTCATTCTCATGATCAATTCATCCAGTTTTCCATCCCAGCCAGAAATGGTGATGACAGTGGCAACACAGTAAACAATAATGAATTGAAACAAAATGTTGACAACAGAATAAAGAAGAATGTTTTGAAACCGAGCTCTCATCTTCTAATACTTCAAAATTGCAGTCACGGAAGTTCGTATGTACAGCATATAAACCAGGGTCGCTATGATTTAAATTAGCAATTTACATGTAAACGTTGATCATTTCCCACGAAAGTAGGAGATGTAAGCAACTGCCGGAGATGTAACCAACCGCCGCAAACAGGATAAGATCTCACCCTTCCCCTCTAATTATGTACAGAAGTGTCTAGAAGCCGCACCTTAGTGTCGAGATTAACGGTATCGTTAGTGTCGTACAATGCCTTTAGCATTTAAAAGTCCAAATTTTTCAGCTGAATTTCCAAATTGAAATTCACTTTTACAGCCATCGAGATTTTTAGGTGAGCTTTGGAGGCTGCCTCGTCTTCGTGAATGGTACGTCTCCATTGAGAACTGAGCTAATAAACTGTTCTACTTGTTCCGTGTTTAAATCTTTTGCATAAATTGCGAACTTCCCCTTTCGATGCTTGTAGGCAACAAGTACCTTATCATTTGATTTATATCCTGACTTGTCAAATGCGTTTAAGAAAGCTGGCTGCTTGCTAGCATCCAAAAGGGCATAGGAGATGGAATCTCGATTTCCACTGGATGAACTCCGTTTCCTTGAAAATGACTTCTTAGAGACCTGAAACACAAATGATGGAAAAACAAGAATTAAGTCGTTTCCTCATCATCACATAGGTGATAGATAACACATACCAAAAAGTCTATTAATTGTCAATGAGACCTAATTTATCATTCTTTAAAGACCTCTGCTGCTATTTAATCCCAGATGCTCAGATTCAGCATTGTTTACCAGAGCCATCTAAAGATATATACATGTCCATAACTAGCTTACTTTAACAGTCGCAATTGCATATCATACTTTCCCATTGCTAGGTGTGTCTTATATCTATCCTATGCTCCTATTCTGTAATATCAAAACCAAAGCTTATTGCCTTAGGAGAAAAGAAAATTCTCATACCACAGATAGAATTGATTCCAACTCTTTCCTTGCCCTCGAGGATCTGAACGCACCAATGATGCAAAGTGGAGAACTTTGTCCACATAAGTCATCAAAATTTGAACCTTTCAGAAGAGGTATCTGCTCATTAACTGACTCAGTCTGTGCCTTTCTAGCTCGACTTGAATCTGATTTCTTGTTCTGCCTCTCAAAACCGTCAAGTAAGGCGCTCAGTTCATTGATAGCAGAGTTCATGTCTTTCACAGAAATGCCTGCTTTCAAAATATGCTTCTCCCCATTGCTCAGCGAACCAACTATAGCTGGAAGAGCATTGATCCCTAATTTTCTAATAGCTGGATCAGAAACATCATGAACCTGCATGAAGCATCACAGGATTCACTATATAGCCAGTTTGGAAATTAAGAAGGTCCAAAATCATATTGACTAGAGAAAACACTTCTGCAATGCCAAGAACAATTTGGCCAATGAAAGGAGTAAGATTAACATCTGATTTCTTCCCTTGTTGGATTATAATGTCTCTGTTTTCTGCTGTTTTCAGTTTTCATTTACTCTGTTTTACTCTTTTTTTTAATTAAAAAACAGCCAAGTTCATTTAGTTACGTATTTAGTGTTTTTGCTATTTTCTAAGAAGTTAATAGCACGTTCGTGTGCAGTTATGTGTTGCACGTACGTGAGCAGTTTTTGTTTTGTGTTCAATGGCTGTACTTGACAGTTTCCTTAGAAAACTGATGTACGCAAGTTTGTGCTCTGTTTTCTCTGTGCTTCTCTTCCTCATCTAAAAAATATAGCTTCTAGTTTTTTGTTTCAAGTTTACTGTTTTGATCAGTAACAACAGTGGTATCATAGCATGAATGATCTTGAGGGACTGTGAAGTGAAGCAAGTATCGAAATGGAAAGAAGTTAAAGGGTGATGGAGATAGGGTCGAGTGGTTTCTCTGCGATGACTTCTCCAGTATTTACTGGAGAGAATTATCAAGCATGGGCTGTTAAGATGACAGCATTTTTGGAGGGTCATGATCTGTGGGAAGCTGTGGAGGTTGATTATGAGGTTGCTCCACTTCTAGACAATCCGACCTTGAATCAAATAAAGTACCATAAAAAGAGAATCACAAGGAAGGCCAAGGCAAAGTCATGCCTGTACGCTGCTGTTTCACCCATTATCTTCACAAGGATTATGAGATGTGATTCTGCAAAGGCAATATGGGATTTCTTAAAGGATGAATACGAGGGAGATGAGAAGATAAGAGGCATGAAGGTGCTGAATCTCTTGAAGGAGTTTGAGAGACAGCAGATGAAGGATTCAGAGTCAGTGGATGAGTACTCTGATAGGTTGGTTGGGATAGCTGATAAAATCAAAGTTTTAGGGACTAACTTGGAGGATGAAAAGCTTGTTCAGAAGATCCTGGTGTCTCTTCCAGAGAAGTTCAAAGCCACCATAGCGTCTATGGAAAACACAAGAGATTTACCTGATATAAAGCTTGCAGAATTGTTAAATGCTTTGCAGGCACAGGAGCACAGAAGACTGATGAGAAGAGAAGAGTTTGTAAAGGGTGTGCTGCAAGCTAGAGTGAAGTCAAATGATGGAGGCAAAGGGAAGAAATGGATTCAGTCTAGAGAAAATGCCGGTGACTCCAAGTTTGTAGCGAAAGAAGGAAATTCTGGTGAGTCTAGCAAATGGAAGATGAACAAAAAGCCTTGTCAATACTATGGTGGAACCAATCATCAGTTTTTTAGATGTTGGAGAAAGCCTGATGCTAGATGCAGAAGATGTAACAAGTTGGGTCACATGGAAGCCATCTGCAAAGAAAAAAATTACCAGCAAGCAGGAAAAGCACAAGTAGCAGTGAATGAAATCGAGGAAGAGCACTTGTTTGTAGCTTCTTTTTCTGAATCTTCTGTTGGGAATGATGCATGGCTGGTGGATAGTGGCTGTACCAATCATATGACTGGCAATTCGAAGCTGTTTAGGAGTCTAGACAGGTCAATCAGGTCCAGAGTCAGAATTGGCAATGGACAGTATATCGAAGTGCAAGGGAAGGGTACAATGGCTATTGAAGGAAATCAGGAGGTGAAGCTGATCAGTGATGTTCTCTTTGTGCCAAATATTGACCATAATCTGTTAATGTTGGAGAAATCTTCTTCAAGTGTTTTGAAGCTGACAAAACGTTTCCATCAGTCTAGTCTGAAGGTTTGCAGAGTCTGCTATTTAAAGTTTGAAGACTTCCGAATAGCCAAACTCAAGACTCAAAGTCTATCCTCATTGACAGTTTCTAATCCGTTGAAGAAAGGTTATCCAGAACTGGATGTTTCGTTAAGGGCTTGACCTTATCAACTGGAAAAGATCTCGTGGCTGGAAAAGACTCAACGGAATTCTTTGATTGATCGTGATTGACTCGAAGATTAAGGAATCATTGATTGCCTAAATATTCTTGGAAGGTTCTACTTATGGAAACCGAGATCCTGATTGTATGGGCGAACATGATTGATGGGCTATCGACACGTTCCTTTAATAGCCAGAATGATCTTCCTAATTGATTCCGTCCAACGGGTAGATTGGAGGAATTCCTTCGGTAAGTGCCAACGGGTATGATGGCATAAAGGAGTATATAAGGAAGACGTTCTAAGTTGTTGAGGTGTGCACGATAGAAGAATTTCAAAGTCTGAAGCTCCTTGTTGTTTAGACAATTCCTTTGAGCGAATACTCGTATACAAAATAGAGTCTATATTTGTGAGAAACCTTGAGGAGGTGTGATAGAATATCTACACTGTAGAATCAAGGAAAAAGAGTGCTATAACTTCTCTTTTGTTCATAGTGAAATCTAGCCGGTAGGTTGTCAGTGCGAAAGAGTGGACGTAGGCTTGGATTAAGCCGAACCACTATAAACCCTGTGTTTAATCTTCTCTCCCTTACTCTCTTTACTTTGATCGTATTTCATTTTGTCAATCAATAGTAAAATACCTTTCTATCGTTTGCCAAGAATTGCTTCCGTATTTCAATAAATTGATTGTGCACCTATTCACCCCCTTTAGGTGCTTATACTAGCTATCTCAACTAGTATCAGAACTCGTGTACTCACTTTGTTTGAAGTGTTTTACTTCAGAGTAAAAGATCCATGGCTAGTATGTTGGCTCCAGGGCTGGTAGAAGGGCAAAGCAACACCAGATCGCCTTACTTTGATGGAAAGGATTACAACATATGGAAGAACAAAATGAAGGCGTTCTTAAGATCAAAGGATCCTCTGGAATGGGACGTTGTAGAAAAAGGAATCATTCCTAAAGCTGCATCTGTCTCAGAAAGAGGAAAGGACACTGTTGAGTCCAGCGAAATAAGTCAGGAAGAGATAATCAAGAGACAAGCTCTTGATACAAAAGCAATTTACTCTTTATATTATGCTTTATCACCTACTGAATATAACAAAATATCTTCTTATGATACAGCCAAAGAAGTCTGGGATAGATTACACATCACTTATGAAGGAACCGATTGAGTGAAAGAGACTAGAATCAACATTCTTCTCGGTCAATACGAAGCCTTCAGAATGAAACCAGGAGAATCTATAACTGACATGTTTAGTCGTTTTACAGAAATCGTGAATGGTCTTGAAAATCAAGGTCAACCAATTTCTGATCCCATGAAAGTGAACAAGCTACTGCGTGGACTCTCCAAGGATTTGAATCATATAAAGACCTCAATCCGAGAGACCCAAAGAATCATGCCACTGTCTGTCGATGAGTTGGTTGGGACTCTTCAGTCTTATGAAGTGGAACGAATCAATGAAGAGGAAGATCCTAAATATAAGAAATCTATTGCATTAAAATCTAATGATGACTCGATGTAACGATTACGAAGACGACATGGATAATGAAGAACTTGCTCTCATGATAAGAAGATTCAGAAAGCTGAATAGAAAAGGAAGAAGATTCAATTCAAGGAAACAAAGTTTTCAAAAACAACAGACCAAGTCTGCTGAAGATGATGAATCAAACAAAGATGTAGTCTGCTTTGAATGCAAGAAAAAGGGACACATCAGACTCAACTGTCCTCTTCTAAGGAAGAAGAAAGGAAAAACTGAAATGTATCGAAAAGCTCTCAAAACTGAAACCTGGAGTGATACGGAGTGTGAAGATAGTGATGATTATGCCAACATATGTCTAATGGCACAATCAGACTCAGAATCAAACTCCGAGACTAATTCAGATTCAGAAAGTGAATTCGAGGTAAGTAATTTCAAAATCCCTATTAAAGTTTCAAAATATATTGATGAATTATGTTTTAGTCTTAAGACTTCTCTTAAAAGAATTTCCGAACTCAAAAAGGAAAATTATGTTTTAAAACAGCAAGAGAATGTTTTGGAAGAAAAAGTGAAATGCTTAGACCGAAATGTTTCCTCTCTCGGAGAAAGTAAAGATAATCTTTTAAAAGAAAATGCATTTTTGAAAAATGATATTTCAAATATTTCCAAAAGATTTTCTCTAGGATCTGAAAAACTGGAGAAAATACTTTCGTTCAAAGAACTTATTTCAATAAATCTGGTTTGGGAATGACTTCTTGAAACTATTCCTTTAACCAATTTTTCTAAAGTAAAAGAAAGAATTAAGCAAAGACCCACAAGAAATACTTACAAAAATCATTTTGAAAGAAACTTTGTAAAACTAGTAGATCGCAATGCTCTTAGATGTTCAAAATGCAATAGTGCAGATCATTTTGACAAAGAATGTCCTATGGTTTGGAGACCTGTTAATAAAGTTTTGGCAAAAACCGTATATCAGACTAACTCAAAAGGACCCAAGAAAATATGGGTACCAAAGAAAGCTTGAGTTTCTTTTTAAATGTAGGTCACTATCAAGAAAAAGGTGAAATGGTATCTGGATAGTGGATGCTCGAGACACATGACAGGAGACTCAAATTGCTTCATAAAGATTGTTCAAGTGAATGGTGGAAAAGTATCATTTGGAGGAAACAGCAAAGGAAAAATAGTAGGATTTGGAACTGTAAAGATTGGGAACCTCACAATAAGCAATGTTTCTTTAGTTGAAGAGCTCAATTACAATCTGCTCAGTATCAGTCAACTGTGTGATGCTGGTTTTAAAATCAACTTTCAAGAGGGTATTTGTTTAGGAACCAGTAAAGACTTTACTTAGTCATTCATGGGTCGAAGACATGGAAATATCTACCTCTTGGACGTGAAACCAGATGAATCACAATGTCTAATCTCAATCCAAGATGAAGCAAACTTATGGCATAAAAAGCTTGGGCATGTCAACATGAAGCAGTTGGCCAAGATCTCAGCAAAGAAGCTTGTTCGTGGTCTACCTAATTTATCATACCAAAAGTCTGATCTATGTACACCATGTATATTGGGAAAACAGGTAAACAATTCCTTTAAGCCAATAAATCAAGTTTCCACTAACCGTGTACTGCAGCTCTTGCATATGGATCTCTTCGGACCAACAAGAATGCAGAGCATTGGAGGTAAGAAATATTGCCTAGTAATTATGGATGACTACTCACGATTTACTTGGGTATATTTCTTGGCAAGTAAGTCTGAAACTTTCTCTTACTTTGAAAAATTTGCTAAGAAGGTTCAAAATGAAAAGGGGTATGTTATTTCGAGCATAAAAACAGACCATGGAGGTGAATTTGAAAATCAGGATTTTGCCAAATTTTGTGAAGAATCTGGTTTTCAACATTTGTTCTCTTCTCCATATACTCCAGAGCAAAACGAAGTTGTAGAAAGGAAAAATAGATCTCTTCAAGAAATGGCTAGAACTCTCTTAATTGAAAGTAATATTTCTTTACGGTTTTGGGCTAAAGCAGTTTTAACATCATGTTATATTATCAATAGAGTATTTCTAAGACTTATTCTAGAAAAAACCCCCTTTGAACTATTTAAAGAAAAGAAGCCTATTATTTCATATTTTCATGTATTTGGATGCAAATGTTTCATACTGAAAAATGCAAATGATCGAGTTGGTAAGTTAGAAGAAAAGTCAGATGAAGGCATCTTTCTTGGATACTCAACCACAAGCAAGGAATACAGAGTCTACAATAAGAAGACTCAAACAGTGGAAGAATCAATGAGTGTCAAATTCCAAGATTCTACGCAAAATAAATTCATTCAAACTCATCTCGAAGAGACTGAACCTGCTCCAGACTCTACAAAGTCTAAATCTCAATAAGCAACTCAAACTTTGAAGGACCAGCAACAAGTGACTGTTGAAGATTCTAGTGAAGGAAGTGATAATCAATCTGATAAATTAACTAGCAACTGGAAACATAAGTCCAGTCATCCCAAAGATCTTATTATTGGCGACATCAATGAAGGAATCCGCACAAGATCCAAAAGGCGAGAAGAGTCTAGTGCTGTGGCTCTTATTTCTGAAATAGAACCCAGAAGCATAGAAGAAGCTTTATCCAATGAAAGCTGGATTGAAGCTATGCAAGAAGAGCTCAGACAATTCAGAGTTAATGATGTCTGGGAGCTGACTCCTAAACTAAAAGGTAAATCAATTGTTGGAGCTAAATGGGTTTTTAGGAACAAGATGGATGAGAAAGGAAAAGTCATAAGAAACAAGGCTAGAATCGTGGCCAAGGGATACACACAAGAAGAATGGATCGACTATGACAAGACTTATGCACCGGTAGCAAGGTTAGAAGCAATTCGTTTATTACTTGCATTTGCTTGTCATAAAAATTTTAGGTTATTTCAAATGGATGTCAAAAGTGCTTTTCTAAACGGTTTCATCCGTGAGGAAGTCTATGTGGAACAACCACCAGGGTTTGAAGATCCAAAGAAACTAGACTCAGTATTCAAACTCAAAAAGGCCTTGTATGGCTTAAAGCAAGCACCTCGAGCTTGGTACGACAGATTAAGTAAGTTTTTAAATCGAAATGGATTTGTTAAAGATAAAGTAGACACTACTCTTTTTATTAAAAGAGAAAGCAAAAGTTTTCTACTTGTTCAAATATATGTCGATGATATCATTTTTGGATCCTCTAATGAAAGTCTGTGCAAGAAATTCTCTAAGACTATGCAGGATGAATTTGAAATGAGCATGATGGGTGAGTTAACCTTCTTTCTTGGACTTCAAATAAAACAATTGGAGGAAGGAACTTTCATTCATCAAGAAAAGTATGCAAATGATCTTGTCAAAAAGTTTAGACTGGACAATTGCAAAAAGACTGGCATATCAATGTCAAGTTCCTTGAAGATAGACAAAGATGAAGAAGGAAAGAAAGTCGATCAAAAGCTGTACAGGAGTATCATCGGATCACTTCTTTATCTTACTGCTTCTAGACCTGACATTCTGTTTAGTGTTTGCATTTGTGCCAGATTTCAATCAAACCCAAAAGAATCTCATTTGAATGCTGCGAAGCGTATTATTAAATATATTTCATCAACTTCAAGCTTCGGTCTCTAGTATCCAAAAAGGGGAGACTTTACTCTTCTTGGATATTCAGACGCAGACCTTGCTAGATACAGAGTTGATAGAAAGAGCACCTCGGGTACTTGTCAACTACTTGGAAGCAGGACAGTGTCTTGATTTTCCAGAAAGCAAAGTACAGTAACTCTCTCTACAGCAGAAGCAGAGTATATAGCTCTCGGAAGTTGTTGTTCGCAAATTCTGTTGATAAAACAGCAGCTAAGAGACTTTGAAATTGAAGACTCATGCACGGAGATTAATTGCGACAACACCAGCACTATCAACCTCACCAAAAATCCAATTCTCTACTCAAGAGCAAAGCATATAGAGATTCGACATCACTTTATTAGAGACCATGTTCAAAATGGAGATGTTTCAATCCAATATGTTGATTCAAAGAACCAACTGGAGGACATATTCACAAAGCCTTTGGAGAAAAATCAATTTGAAAATCCATTCAATCAACATTTTAAAGTATGAAAAAGACTTTCGCACTCGGACATACAAGACTTTAACTTGCCGACCATCGCTCAACATTTTAAAGTATGAGGAGATCAAAATCTAAAGACTTTCGCCGCACGACCACCGGTGGTCGCCGGCCGCCCGCTCGGACATACAAGACTTTAACTCGTAAATAAATACAAAAAAGAAATTAGTCTTTTCTATTCTTTTTCTATTCCAAGAGTAGAAATTTTGTGTCGTTATCAAACGACCATCCCCGAGCGAAAATAGAAAAGAACCATTTCGAAAAAAAAACTCTTCCCCGTCTTCTTCTTCTTCTCTCTCTCTCTCTCTCTCTCTCTCTCTCTCTCTCTCTCGAATCTTATCTTGAAGAGGTATAATTGTCAGATTGTGTTTAAATTGTTGCTATATTTAATCGACTTATTTATTGCATCGTTTCATTTTCAAAAAGGAAGTTATTTTTTAAATGACTATTTTCGCGGAAAAAGGCAGTTATTTTGAAAAGGCATTTCTTTATTTCCTTTGTGACGGTTCGCTTATCTATCTTTTTAAACTGATCGTGCATTGTCGATTCCTCTTCACTTTACTCTCAGAAACCCTAGCAAGCATCGATCCTCCATTCTCGTTTTCTTCCCTTGTTTAATCTTCAAAAAGTTGTCATCTTTTTTGGAAAAGTCAAGCAATGAACTTCCAAAAACTGAGAAAGATGTCATCTTCAAGAAAATCTTCGAGAATCGCAAGCAGGGGACCACGGAGAATGAGTGAGGGGCCTACGCACTTCGATCTCACCGAAGAAGAAGTGTCTCCAGAACAGCAACCGAGCCCACAACATTCTCATCAGCGTCATTCTCCTCCATCTAGTCCTCAAGGCGTTGATCATCAACAAGAGGAACAAATCATTGAGGATGCAGATCTAGTAAGAGTTCAAAAGCCCGCTACTATTTATAAGTTGTATCGTGCCTTAAAAGCAACTCGTACTCCCTTGAAATATGTCGATGATTTTCTTAAAGACAAAGGATATATGAACGAATATATCTTTCTGTGAAGAATGGAAAGTTTGGGAATTGCTCGTAAATTGTTGGTTAAGGAAACTCTTGCGAATATTCCAAGTGATCCTCATGATTAAGGACCGAATCCTGTAGATGGGAATGATGATGACAAATTGTACAGTCAATTTCAACCGAGAATGGGTATTGCGGTTGAAAGTCGAGGAAAAATGGGAGATTTGTTCAGATCAAAGGAACAAAAGGATTTGTACCCGAAATTGCTGAAGCGTGGGGTAATAAACCCTAGAAGTGTGGATTTTGACTTCCTGGATGCTGTGAATATGAACTTGAGGGAGAAGTTCAGTTATTATCAACTTGAAAGGTTCTGCTCCGACACTACAGAGGCGTATGCTGAACTAACTGCATATTTCTATTCAAATCTTAGCTTTTTGGATGCGAATAGATTTTCTTTCAGTGTTAAAGATCAAGACTATGTTGTCGATATGGATATGCTGGTAGATGTATTAGGAGTTGAAAGAGGAAAATATCAACCGATCAAAGCTTCCATTGTTGGGTCACACTGAAACTGGTGAAGGACAGGAGAACAGAGGAAAAGATCACCTACTTGAGGATAAGAGCATTCAACATCTTGCTTCACAAGATTGTGATCAATTGCCTCCAACCGAAATCAACCTCCAAGACTGATGTTTCAAGCTCAGAGGCAAAGCTGATGTACGCCATCCTCACTAGGAAAAGGTTTTCTCTCCCTCACACTATCATGTTTCACATGTATAGAGCGATGATGAAGGACAGAGGTCAACTTCCTTACCCAAGCCTTGTGACGAAGTTATTCAGACATCTAAATATTCAGCCTCCGCAAATCTTTTGTGTTCGATCGTGCGATCATATGGTGGTAGAACTGAAGATGGTGACCAAAATGCGTCTGAAGGAACTAAACAAGGAGTTGGAGAAATTCAAGGAAAAGACTCCAGTCAAAGCTCATCAAATCTCTTCTTCAAAATGGAAAGGAAAGGAGCCCTTGGTTGCTTCAAAACCAAAAATGAGAGCTCTTATTGTGGAAGATGAAGAAGATGATGACCTTACCATTTCGGCCATAGCTTTGAAGAAGCTAAGTCGCACTATTCCAGAGTCAATGGAACATCGTGAGAAAGAAGGCCAAGAGGAAAGAGAAGGTCGAGAAGAAGAAGAGAAGGAAGAAGAAAGAGCAGTTGGTGAAAAAGAAACAGAGGAGGAAAGAACTGAGGAAGAAAGATGAGAAGAAGGAGAACCTGAGGAACACTCCTCTCCACCAGTAGGCATGGAAACAGGGGGAGATCAAGAGAAAGGAGGGAAGTCCTCATATCCTGATGCGAGTGAAACCTCTCAATTTCCAGAAGAAGGTCAAGAAGTTTCATCACCAAACCTGCAAGATTATTTTGATATGCCATCATCTGCAGAGCGTGCTGAAGCTAGTACGCAGACCGACAACCCAGCCGATTTTCGCAGAATCATGGATATTCTAATGGAAATGCGAGGTCAAACTTATGCCTTGGGATGCGAGGTTCAAAACTTGCAAACTGCGGGTCAAGTTTCCTCATGTTCATTGAATGATCAAATCCAAGCCCTCTCTGTTCAGATTCAGGCCAATGCCAAGGGTGAGGAGATTGCACAATTGAAGGAAGACTTGAAAAGGCTGGAAGGCATCGTTCAGTCTATGGGAGACTTCCAGCTTGTCCACGTTCCCAAGCAATCTTGACTTCATTTTCATCTCAACCTTTTTAAATGCTGACAAAAAGGGGAAGAGATGCAAGATTTGAACAACTTGAATTTTAATCATATGGTTTGTTGGACTGTTTGTTGGATTGTTTTGATATTTGAACTCTGTTTGATTTTGTTTTTGTGTCTGGATGAGAACTGAACTAGACTTAGAATTGACTGCTTTTATTAACTATCATTGGTATCTTATGGATGGTTTTATCACTTATTAGACTAACCTATTTTATGTGGTTGCAGTATCTAGTATTATTCATTTAGCCATTTATCTCTATAAGATATGCATATGTGTTTGAGAAATGTTTTGCAGGTCAAGTTATCCAAATCTGCATGAAAGTTTTGTCACCATCAAAAAGGGGGAGATTGTTGGAGAAATCTTCTTGAAGTGTTTTGAAGCTGACAAAACGTTTCCATCAGTCTAGTCTGAAGGTTTGCAGACTCTGCTATTTAAAGTCTGAAGACCTCCGGACAACCAGACTCAAGACTCAAAGTCTATCCTCATTGACAGTTGAAGAAAGGTTATCCAGAATTGGATGTTTCGTTAAGGGCTTGACCTTATCAACTGGAGAAGATCTCGTGGCTGGAAAAGACTCAACGGAATTCTTTGATTGATCGTGATTGACTCGAAGATTAAGGAATCATTGATTGCCTAAATATTCTTGGAAGGTTCTACTTATGGAAACCGAGATCCTGATTGTATGGGCGAACAGGATTGATGGGCTATCGACACGTTCCTTTAATAGCCAGAATGATCTTCCTAATTGATTCCGTCCAACGGGTAGATTGGAGGAATTCCTTCAGTAAGTGCCAACGGGTATGATGGCATAAAGGAGTATATAAGGAAGACGTTCTAAGTTGTTGAGGTATGCGCGATAGAAGAATTTCAAAGTGTGAAGCTCCTTGTTGTTTAGACAATTCCTTTGAGCAAATACTGGTATACAAAATAGAGTATATATTTGTGAGAAACCTTGAGGAGGTGTGATAGAATATCTACACTGTAGAATCAAGGAAAATGAGTGCTGTAACTTCTCTTTTGTTCATTGTGAAATCCAGCCGGTAGGCTGTCAGTGCGGAAGAGTGGACGTAGGCTTGGATTAAGCCGAACCACTATAAACCCTGTGTTCAATCTTCTCTCCTTACTCTCTTTACTTTGATCGTATTTCATTTTGTCAATCAATAGTAAAATACATTTCTATCGTTTGCCAAGAATTGCTTCCGTATTTCGATAAATTGATTGTGCACCTATTCACCCCCTTTAGGTGCTTATACTAGCTATCTCAGTTAAGTGTTGGTCAATTAGTTGAGAAGGGCTATAAAGTGAAGTTCGAAGGAAAGGAATGTCTTATTAATAATGCAAATAGCAAAGAAGTGCTAAGAATTCCAATGGAGGACAAGAGTTTCATGTTCAAGCCACAAGAGATGCAACAAATGGCTTTAAAGTGCAAAGAAGAAAATGCAGAGATATGGCATAAAAGACTTGGGCATGTTCATAGGAAGAGCATGTCATTTATGCAAAGAAATAGCTTAGCAGATGACTTGCCAAGTTTGGAGGAGGAATTTCCACAGTGCAAAACTTATCTTCTTGGCAAGCAAGCCAGATTTTCTTTCAAAGGAGGAGGCTGGAGAGCATATAAGAAGCTGCAATTAGTCCACACAGATCTATGTGGACCCATGTCTGAGTCTTCTCTCAATGGTAGCAGGTATTTCATTACCTTCACTAATGATATGACTAGGATGAGTTGGATTTATTTTCTGCGAGCCAAGTCTAAAGTTGCTGATGTGTTTGTGAAGTTTAAAGCCTTAGTTGAGAATCAGAGTGGGAAGAAAATTAAAATGCTCAGGTCTGATAATGGTTTTGAGTATACTGCTCATAAGTTTAAGTTGAATTGTGAGCAAGCAGGAATTGTGCAGCAATTCACTACTCCCTATTCACCTCAACAGAATGGGGTCAGTGAGAGGAAAAACAGAAGTATTATGGAGATGGCCAGATGTACGATGCAGGAGAAGATGTTGCCTAAGAAGTTCTGGACTGAAGCAGCTAATACTGTAGTATTCCTGTTAAACAGATTGCCCACAAAGGCCTTAGAGAGGTTAACACCTTTTGAAGTCTTGTATGGTGTTAAACCTTCTGTAAAAAATTTGAAGGTTTTTGGATGTTTGTGTTACACTCATGTTCCTGAGGTCAAGATGGACAAGCTGGATAAAAAAGCAGAGCTTGGAATCTTCATCAGGTACAGTCTCCAATCGAAGGCTTACAGAATTTTTCACCCTATGATAGGGAAGGTGACTGTAAGCAGAGATGTTATTTTTCTAGAGGAAAATGAGGGGAATTTGATGGAAGGAAAGAGTGCAGAAAAGCAGCAGTTCGAAAAACAACCTGCAACAAATGTAGAGGTTGATGAAGTTATAGATGGATTGGAAGACAGTATGAATGATTTACCAGTGAGAGGCACAAAATCACTTGCTGAAATCTATGAAAGAAGCAATGTGGCAATGCTCGAACCATCTAACTTTGTGGAAGCTAAGGAGGATCAGAGGTGGATTGCAGTAATGAAGGAGGAGATTGCAATGATCCAGAAAAACCACACATGGGAGCTTGTTCACAGACCATCTAATAAGAATGTGATTGGGGTTAAATGGGTGTTTAGAACAAAACTTAATCCTGATGGTTCTGTTAATAAACCCAAAGCTAGACTGGTGGTGAAAGGCTATGCACAAATATAGGAAGTAGGTTATTCTGAAACATTTGCTCCTGTTGCACGATTTGATACAATAAGGTTACTGTTAGCTATTGTAGCAGAAAAGGGGTGGCCTATATTTCAGTTAGATGTCAAGTCTGCATTTCTGAATGGAGAGCTTAAGGAGGAGATTTTTGTTGAACAACCTGAAGGCTTTAGTATCAAAGAGCAAGAAGAGAATGTATACAAGTTGAAGAAAGCTCTATATGGACTGAAGCAGGCTCCAAGAGCTTGTTATGGGAAGATAGATCGATATTTGTAGGATTTTGGCTTTGTAAAAAGCTTAAGTGAGTTCACTCTTTATGTACAGAAGGTGAATCACAGTGTTGTAATTCTATCATTTTATGTAGATGATCTATTAGTGATAGGGAATGATATGGAATTGATAGAGAAAGTGAAGCAAGATCTATTTGCAGTTTTTGAGATATCTGGCTTGGGAAATATGGCTTATTTTTTAGGTTTGGAAGTCAAACAGGCTTCATATGAGATCTTCATCTATCAGAAAAAATACATGAAGGAAATTCTAAAAAAGTTTCAGATGGAAGATTGTCGAAGTGTAAGCACTCCTATGGCTGCTAAAGAAAAGCTACAGAAGAATGATGGAACAAATGCAGTAGATGCTTCTATGTATAAAAGTCTGATTAGGTGTCTTATGTATCTTACAGCAACCAAACCAGATATTCTATTTGGTGTGAGTATTTTATCCAGGTTTATGAATAGTCCCAGTCAGTTACATTTGATTGCAACAAAAAGGGTATTGAAATATCTCAAAGGAACATTATTCTTTAGTGTGAAATTTAAGAAAAGTTAGAAGTTTAATTTGCAAGGATTTTCAGATAGTGACTGGACTGGTTCAGTAGATGACATGAAAAGTAAGTCTGGATATTGTTTTAGTTTTGGTTCTGCTTGTTTCTCTTGGTGTTCCAAAAAGCAAGAGATTGTAGCTTAGTCCACTGTAGATGATGAGTTTATAGCAACTACTGCAGCTGCAAATCAAGCTTTGTGGCTGAAAAAGATAATGAAGGATTTGTGGTTGAATTCTAGTGATTGCATTGAAGTTAATGTGGATAATCAGGCTACTTTAGCAATATCTCATAATCCAGTTTTCCATGGCAAAACCAAGCATTTCAAAGTCAAATTTTTCTTTTTGTGTGAGGTGCAACAAAGTGGCGAAGTTAAGTTGGTATATTGCAGATCTGAAGATCAGCTTGTAGACATGTTCACAAAACCACTTCAAGCTGGAAGATTTGAAGTATTAAGAAAAAAAATTGGAGTATGCAGCAGCAACTGATCCAAGGAGGAGTTTGTTGGATTATAATGTCTCTGTTTTCTGCTGTTTTCAGTTTTCATTTACTCTGTTTTACTCTGTTTTTTTATTAAAAAAACAATCAAGTTCATTTAGTTACGTATTTAGTGTTTTTGCTATTTTCTAGGAAGTTAATAGCACGTTTGTGTGCAGTTATGTGTTGCACGTATGTGAATAGTTTTTGTTTTGTGTTTAATGGCTGTACTTGACAGTTTCTTTAGAAAATTGATGTACGCAAGTTTATGCTCTGTTTTCTCTGTGCTTCTCTTCCTCATCTGAAAAATATAGCTTCTGATTTTTTGTTTCAAGTTTACTGTTTTGATCAGTAACAACATCCCTAACCAGCAAAGTGCAAATACAAGTATGCCATTTACCATTAATAGAACAATATAGAGAAATTATAGTAGGTCTCCTATATTACCTGCAAGTCATAAAAATTGAAGCGCTTGTGGTACAGGCCGCTAAGAGCACGCCAAATGGTAGGAGTATCCTTCTTGGATGAAAGAAGCATCACCCCAGGTAAGCTATCTCCATCACCGAAGGAAAACTCGAGATGTTTCAGGTCAACTCGTTTTGAGAATCGAGGCAGGTTTTCACGGCAGAAAGTTCTCAAATCTTTTGCAATGAGATCACCTTTGTACTCCACCAAAGAACCACTATCACCATGCTTGTAGGCATAATAAACAAATAACCTTGGCACTTTACGAGGATAAGTGCCAAGGTCCTTACAAAAAGAAGGCTCGCTCTCACAATTCACCCGTCCGACCTAAAAGGACAAGCAGCATTTTAACACTGAGTATTCATTACTCAGAGTAAATTGATGAAAAGAGATGTCCAAAACAGAAAACCTCGATTACCTTCACAACTCCTTCCAAAGAATGGCCGACCTCCCCTACCACAGATTCCAGGTGATTATTCGTTAACGTGGGTGTCTCAAATAACAAAAGCCAAGTTATTCCTTTATTCACTACTTCTTTCCTGAACACCTGTGAATTTATGCTCCTAATACTCTTTGATGGACCTTTAGAACCGGACTGAGACCTTGCTGATTCAACCCAGTCGTTCCGTGTACTCTTCCCACATGCTTTACAATTTACGAGCCTCAGAAACAACCATAGAAATACAGAAAAGGACTTACAGGTTTCATTATGATTTTGAGAAAAAGTGTGATGCAAAAAATTTCATTTTCATAAACAAATTGCTCTTTATTGAAGGCAAATTCTCAACACCTCATGGTTTTCCATCAGTACTATTCACTTCCCTGCTCAATAATCTCCCTTGCAAGCATCAAATAGAAAAACTTGATTTTTGCTTACTGTAAAGGTTAGGCAAGAAACACTATAACGACTGTCACACGCTTGCAACTAAAACAATTCATCCTCACCTCAATGTAGCTCTCAATTCATGAAATGTCATCACCTCAATTTTGGCCGGGTCATTATTAGGCAACACGACTTCACCAATGCTTGCACCAGAATTTTTCTGCAGAAAAAATGAATGCTAAATGGTCAAGTCCCCAAAACACAGGTGGAACGATAGGTTCGATTAAAAGACAATTCCTTGACATGACTTTTGGTAGAACTAGGAACTGAAGCCACCAATCCTTTTGATTTCTT
Organism: Eucalyptus victrix; assembly: GCA_016097545.1. NCBI lineage: Eukaryota > Viridiplantae > Streptophyta > Magnoliopsida > Myrtales > Myrtaceae > Eucalyptus > Eucalyptus victrix. Next base: position 15,294,980 of record CM027835.1, read on the forward strand.
CCCTTTCTTGTCCTAAGAAGTCACCGCTGACTCAGGTGTCGACCAATTCGACACGCCCTTTTTGAACACCATTTTGCTCGCTCCAAGCAAGACGATAGAATGACCAACCCAGAATCTCGGAGCAACCGCGAAGCTACAACGTGCGAAAAAGTCGGCAACTTTTTAAGGAACCAAAGCAAGGCTTAGCATCACAGAGTGAAACCTAGGGTTTGAAACTGCCGTCGCATTGTCGCTTAGCAGTCGCTTTTGCTAAAGGACCGATCGAAGTGAAAAGGGTAGTCATCTGGAAAGAAAGACTATAAAATTCACGCTGGGTTCACGCAAAAATGAGAGGTACCCGGACGAACCTTAAAGAAGGGGTGGCGAAACCCCTGAACCCTAGTCGAAATGCTTGCCTCATGGATGAAAGAATGCACAGAGAGACACACTCCGAGAGAGAGAGGCAGTACGGTGTTGCTGAGCAAGAAAGAAGAGACACAGCACAAGGGCATACCCAAGACCTCACCGAACCGCGAGGGAAGAACCGCCAAAAGCGTGGAGGTCATGGGAGAGGCAAGCGAGATCGGCCATCGAGAGAGAGAGCGCAATTTAGGAAGAAGTGCGTCGAGAGAATGCAGCCCTGAGATGAGGCCGTCGAGTGGATAGAGAAAGGCCGTCATTGGGAGGGAGCGACGGTCGTCGAAGGAACCATTAGACCGGAAGGTTAAGTGCGTTGGGATAGAGTGCAGAGAGAGTCGAGTGTCAGAGGAGGGAGAAAATATTAGGTACGCCTCCTGGTTCACCGATTGCTCACAGTGGTTCGCCGGTCGGAAAGAGGGAGGGTGGAGAGAGAGGGAGTTCGTCAAACAGAGAGAGCGAGGGTAGAGAGAAGGAAACAGAGGAAGGAAGGCTCGCGTTCTTTTTTCTTTTTACAAGGAGAGAGAGAACCCGCCCATTCAATTGAGGAGAGAGAAAAACTTTGAGCGGGAGGAATACGCCAATCGTCCTTTGGAGCCGAGCCGAGCCAGCCAAAATTTAGCACCTTCCTTTTTCAGCGAGTCCCGCTAGGGGACACATGCTGAGTTTTCATTGGTATGTGCGCACTAGGTCAACAGATGACGTGGTGCGCACATACTACTGAATATTTTCTCCCTGTAATGAGAGTGTTGTAAAATTGAGTAGGAGAGAATGGCACAATTCGTGACTCTTCTGTACTCGCGAACCCTTGTGAATGGAGTTCCGAGTTATCAGGTAAAAAGTAGGTGATGTAGAGGAGATAAATACAACTGGCCGTGAGAGTGGCATTAGGAACATTTGTGTTAGGAGTTCTAAGATATAAAGGATAAATCTCTACAGAGTTCTAAAGGCAAGATTGGCTTCTCGTGCACAAACTAATCAAGAGTCGATGCCGCTCTTCTAATGAGACCATGGCAGGCCAAAATTAGTCAGTGAGCTTAAAGTGATATGCTCTCTCATTTGATGGACTAGATGCTCAAGCTAAACTGCGCTTGCAGTGATTCGATATGAGGAAACTATTTGCCATATATTCTCTAGAACAATTATGGAAGGAAGGCCAGCCGAGTGTTATTCGATAATTAGGCGTTGCATGGGCTATTTCATGGCCAAGGATCTGTTGACCCGTGACACATGCATTCATGGAGGTCCTTGTCCCCGACTCCAAGCCCACCAAATACAACCATGCATTCGCAATTGTTCCTTTCGCATGTTTAGGATGTCGACCCGAAGCCAACGTCAAAGATATTATTCAAATTCCCAACCAGGAGACATGATTATTTGCATTTCACAGAGCGTCGGCAATGCTTAAGAAGACGCTTTATTTTTCATGTCCCCATAAAGTACTCGAAGCAACATACTGATGAGAATCAAGGCTTCTAGTAAGAGTTGGGAGGGCGGCTATTGGCGGCCGAGACCCGGGAACCTCATTCCAGAAGCTCTTTGCTGGTGTCGTCCTTGTGAACTATCACCTCTATGAAGCACAAGCAATCCTTCTTGGGCCCTGTCGCCGTCTGAATCGCTTCCATAAGCTCCTCCTCATAGAGAACCTGCAAACATGAGCAAATTTTATTATTTCTGTGGAGGGATTTCTTGAATTGGCAAATCGTCCCGACTGTAACTCGTATACAAGCAACTTACTTTTGCTGTCCAGCACTTGCCTTCGCCGTTGTGAATTGCTTCCACCAGGCCAGTGTAATTCTAGTTCTTGATCACATTGTAGGGACCATCATGGATCGCCACTTCAATGGTGTAGCCACCATTGTTTATCAGGAAGAGGATGGTGTTCTGCCCACATCGCAGCATGGTTGACACATCTTGGGCAGTTACCTAGAGTGCAAAAATCGCCCACGAATTTCATCTCTTCCATTCAATCAACACAACAAGATCAAACCAATCAAATTTAGTATAAAGAGGGTTTGAATAAGGTCAGTGCATGACTGGCATTGTATGACAAAACTCTTCACCTATGCAAATTGCTTAACAGGATTACTAGCATGTCTATTGATTGAGCTCGCAAAACCAGTGATATCTTCTTGACAGAAGCTTTATGCATAACTACGTCATTCATGATGGCTTGTTCGAATTTGCTTAGCTATATAACAGATACCAGAAACCATTCCATACCTGGAAGCTACCATCTCCAATGCATGCAATGACTCTTTTCTCTGGCACTGCCTGTGCATACCCAAAGGCTGTGCCGATGGACCATCCAATAGATCCATACTGCATTTGGAACTCATACCTGCATAATCCCAATTCGAACAATTTCAGATTGATTTCTTTAAGTAACTCCAGATAAAAAAAGTCAAAGACAAGGAACCTAATCTATACAACCACACTCACATACCCGCAGCCTTTTGGTAATTTGAGCTTCTGGCAGTTGAACCAAGAGTCTCCAGTCTCGGCAATCACAGCTGATTCACTAGAAAGCATGTCCTGTATGTGCTTGAACAGGACATTCACCCTCAAGGGCTCCTCGGGTTCACACTTCAATGGATGGCCCTCCGGAACATAAATCCTGTGATAATTCTCATAAGCAGCTGTATTCCGCTTAACCTGCTTTGAGAGTGCTTTAAGAAAATCCTTCATCAAAACACAGCCAAAAGCGGGTCCATTTCCAATCACAACCCTATCAGGCTGCAAAATAATGGCCTTCTCCTTCTTGAGAAGGAGGGAGTACCCAACGGAGCTGTAGTCATTGAAAATGGGCCCAGCAAATAAGTAGGCATCTGCGGATTCCACAATCTCGGCACAGAATGCAGTGCTCACCGCACCCCAGTAAGTCCCAATGAAGTGGGGATGGTGCTCGGGCACAAGCCCTTTTGCTGATGGCATCACAGCTACAGCATAGCCACATGCATCGGCTAGTTCTATGAAGGCTTCAGAAGCCTTGGCAACCCAGAGTTTCGGGCCACCCACCATTACTGGCTTGACTGCCTTGTTCAAGAACTCTGCATCTGCCTCTACTGCAGCTTCCAATCCCATCTGATTAGTCAATCTGTGTTAACAAAAATTAATTAATCACATCACTCTAGTCATAAGTTAATACAGCTAACAGACTGAATCGTCTGAACAGATGAAAAATTACTTGGGGGAGAGTACAAATGGGACCGGCCCTCGACTGAAAGTCGGGTGAGGTATGGCAGGCAAGTTGCAGCTTATGCTTATGTAAACGGGCTTGCTTTCTTTCAGAGCAGTCGAGATTGCGGTATCAATCTGTTCATGTGCATCTTCCAAGTTATTCACCACAGCCTAGAAAAAGGCGAAACAGAAGCAATCAACAAGTCAGTTCATTCAATCTGCACTTAACATACATTCTCGTCACAAAGATCTGTGCTAAAACCCCAAAAGCAACTCCCCCTTGGCACACTATTTAAGCAACCATTAGTAGATTATAATAATCTCACAGAACAGACCCACCACAAACAATGAGATCCTCTGAGCAATATTTCTAGTCAACACATGCATCTTTCCTAAGGCAAAGATCAGATCCAAAAGAAAAATTAGTGTCAGCGAAAAGGATGATGAGAAGGGACCGAAGAGATACCTGAAAGCAAGTAACAGTCTGGAAACACCTAAGCTCTTGGCTAAAATCAGACAAACCGGTGGTATGGTGAAGTACCCTGTTCGTCCCGTAGTCGTTGGAGTTAGGCCCACCGACGATGCAGACCACTGGCAGGTTCTCGCTGTATGCACCTGCAATCGCATTGAGCATGCTGAGCCCGCCAACAGTAAACGTCACAACACAAGCCCCGACGCCCCGTGTGCGGGCGTAGCCATCGGCAGCATACCCAGCATTGAGCTCGTTGCAGCAGCCGATGAGGTTGAGCCCCGGCTCGGCGATGAGGTGGTCGAGGAGCACGAGGTTGAAGTCGCCAGGGACAGAGAAGACGTCGGTGACGCCAATCTGGACGAGCCGGCGGGCGATGTGGTGGCCCATGGTGGCATCAGGGGAGCCAGCGGCCAGGGCGTGCGGGAGGGCCGGGCTCTGCATCACTGAGGCAGCGCCACTGGGGGGCGACCCGATGCCGTTTGAGTCGAGCTTGCGGGAGTTGACGTCGCTGACGGTGGAGTCCATGGAGGAGAGGCTGGAGGAGGTAAAGCGAGGAGGTACAGTGGAGGTTCCTTGAGGGGTTAGTTAAAAATGGAGCCTTTAAATAGACGAGTGGGCGGGAAGAGCCGTGAGGGGGGAGACAGAGAAGACGTTGACATCTCGATTACCATTCCAGGCTTCGAAATTTGGAAAAACCCGCCGACACACCACCATTTCTTCTCTCCCTGTGGCCATGTCCCAAAACCAGATTCTGACATGACCTGCTCAAAAACCTTAGCTACCTTACGAACTTGGAATCGGAACCCGACTGAAAATCAGCAATTCCATTCTTATGGAACCGTACTGGCGCCCCCTTGGAATCGCCTCTGAACCGGTTAATACAATCTAGTCCAAGCAATTCCCGATTCAGTCGATCCATCTTACTCACTCCTAAAGCTATTTATGAGATTTTTTGCTTTTTTTTTCCTTTATAGATCTTTATTCACATTTAAATGTGTTGGGTAATGGGAATAATTATATTTAATTACTAGATTAATATCACAAAAAATTCCAAATTGATACACATTTAACAAATTTATCTCAAACTAATTTCTTTACCATGAAAACCCAAAATAAGTACATGTGTGATAAACTTACCACAAACTAATTATTTGACCACTAAAAACCCCAAATTAGTATAATTGCGACAAATTTACAATCCATTAGTGTTAGTTAAATTTTATTGTCAAATTACAAAATTAAATGATATATAACAATTGACAAATATACCTATTTGGGGTTATACCCTCTATTCGTCATAGATATATTAGTATGTAATTTTTCATAATATTGATCCAATTTAATAAAAGATATATTTATTATAAATATATCAGTTTGGAGTTTTTGAAGTCAAAAAATTAGTTTTGAGTAAATTTATTATAGGTGTACCGATTATGAGTTTTTCGTTGTCAAAAAAATTAATTTGAGATTAATCTATCATATATGTATCAATTTAAATTTTTTCATGATATTCACCCTTCATTATTTGGTTTTACTTTTGGTGTTTGTCGTGTCACGAGATTACAATAACGTTAGGCATAAAATGTACCTTATTATGAATGAACTGGATTTTTTTTGTCCCTGGATGTCAAATGTGTTGATAATTATTTTTTTAAAAAAAAAAAGCCACGTGAGCAGTACCTTTTATTGGGTTGAGTAGTACAAAGTGTTTTTTTTTGGGTTGAGTAGTACGAAGTACTTTAGAACCAATGAAACCAGAGTGTTAAAGTTTCAAGTGGTTCTAACATAATGACGGGTAGATTTTCAGATTTTAAAGAATATTCGGAGCCATCTTTTAGTATCGGTTTTGAGATAGAGCAGCTACCTCTTCTATTCTCGAATGTGCACATCCCAAACATATATATGAATTTTGTTAATGAATACCTCACGAGTACTAATTAAAAACACTTTCGTTTTTAATGCAAACATTGAAAATGACAAAATTATTCTCGTAGATAAAATCCCATTCATTTTTCATTTCCCTGAGCATCTTTTCATTCCACGTGCACCTGGCATGCAACGCTGGTTTAATGGTCAAAATTCATCCCGCATGGAAAGGCCGCCTCCTTATTTCCGGATCTATCTTTCCTCTTAGTGTCCTATTCTTTCATTCTCGTCTTGAGGAGGGATGATTGACTCCCACTCTGATTTCTTATCCGATTCTAAGGAAGAACCGGAATTAAACCGAAAGGACCGGTTCAAGAATTGGACCAGACTATTGATTTAATGAAACTGATCACTTTTTCTCACTACTTGATGCCTTCTATTACGAAGAAAAAAACTAGCCACTTTCTTTTAAGAAATAAAAAGAAAAAGTATACATAGTCAGTTCGACCTGATCTAATTTTCTCTTGGAGTCGAGAACCGAACCAACACTCCCAAAAACCTAACTGAATCCGATCTGGGGAATTCCCGTCTTGGGCGATCTGTTTTGCACACCCCTAGTCTTGAGTTAAGCCATAACCATGTTGAAATCAGTTCGCAAAATAACAATGTTAAGTAATACTTACAGATTGAATAATTAATTTTTAAAAAAATTCCTATTATATGATATACGAAAACCAGTTTCACGATATTTAACATTGACTTCTTAAAAGAAAAGGATATTTTTTTTATGATACATCGGCTGGCTTTGGAAGACAACAATGTCAAGTTGCACTCGGCCACTGGTTTGTTTGGCTTTGCAACAGAAAATGACAAGTTGGGTAGCCCCATTTTATGTCCCTGTACAGTAAACAAAATAAGACCGACCATCATCCGATGATTGTTGTCCTATGTTTGTGTCGAAACTAGGGATGAGCATCAGTTTAGGGTCGACCCAAGACTAATCTTGGACCGGCCCAACCCTGTCAGTCCTAATCTAGTTCTAAGGGAGACTGGGTCAGTCCTTGATCCTAGAATTCCTGAATTAGCACTATACAGGACGGTCCTCGGTCATAAGAGTTTTGATCGGTCCAACTTGGACCAACCCTGACTATATATATATATTATTTATAATTTTTTTATATAGGGAAAACCTTAAAATAAATGGTGTCAACGATATTAAACAGCTCTTTAGTGAGGAGTTCAAGTAATTTTACATTGTTCTTTAATAACTTAGGTTTTTAATATCTTTTACGAAGTCAATAGTCATAATTTATGAATAAAGAAAATGTTATTGTGAGGAGTCTTCACGGCGTCCAAAAAGGCACCTTATGGCATCACTCTTTAGTATTCATTCTCTTCTATCTTATTTGTCCTCTTAGTCTTTAATTTACTAAAATCGAAAAAAACTTCTCCACTTGCCATTCGACACTCACCTCGCTCACTTTGGGTCACTTGTGCCACTCGTCGCTCAATGCTCGCTTAGCTTGTTGCTCCCCGCTCGACATTCGATACTCATTCTGTTTGATGCTCACCCTACTTGATTATCACCACTTATCTTTCTTATATGACATTGTTCATCATCGAACCCATTGGGGACGGTCCTCAATTGTCCTTTCAAGGAGTACAAAAAATGAAATAAAAAATTATTGGTTAATCCCGAGTCGACCATAAAATCGGACTGAACTTATTGGGGCAGTCCGGTCCTCAATTGCTTTTTTAAGGAGTACAAAAAACAAAATGAAATAAACACAGTTGGCTTAGGCTCTCTCCCCCTCACGAAGGGGAGGAGTTCGAATCCCAAAGGCGTCGTTAGGGATTATTACTTGGAATACTATGGTGGTGGGTCCTACAGTCGCTCCCCCAGGGTTTGCTTACCGGCTGTCGACTTACGGGGTTCCTTAGGTTACAAAAAAAAATGAAATATAAAATTATCAGTTGGTCGTGGATTGACCTTAGAATCGAATCGAATCCATTAGGTCAGTCCAGTCCTCGGTTCCAAGCTCACTAGAGTCAGTCCTCGGTCCCAAAAATTAAGGACCAACACTATGCGGGTTGGTCCTAAAGTTGGGGTGTGGACCTACCCAATCCAGACCATGCTCACCCTAGTCAACACCAACCATGCTTGTCACAGAGGCAAGAAATATATAATATTTGGACCAAAATAGGCAACAGTCATGCACGTAATGCATAAATGATATATGATCGTGCCGGATTATCGACTTACATGGGGGTAGATAACCAATGATCGATGATGAGATTTAAAAAAAAATGCCACATGTCCGTTGTTGAAATGTGACAATGAATGGTAGGTAGCCACCTGTATGAACCTTGGCAGCAACTTTTCCAATAAAAACACTTTGAACATTTGTCAAGGCGCCAAGATAGTTAGTATCAAAGATGCACATTGTAAAAATAGTTGTTGTTATTTAAAGACCCAATCATAAAGCAAGCCATTGATAACTGCACAGTACTCAAAACACGGGATCAAATTGACTATCAAGAATTATCTTTAAATCAATATACAAGTATGCACATACAGTACAATTCCAATTAATGTAGCCTAAGTGGGAGAATATAAAAGTTTTTCTGATTTAGGTTATATTAATTAATATTGTAATTTGTTGTTTTATGAGATTTCTATAATAAGGTGAGATATAATTATTTTTTATTAGTTTAATATGGAGCTGGTTGGTATAGGCCGAGTAAAGATCGACCTCTACTGAGAGGGTTTGTAGCTTAAAACTTTGTAAATAGTGCTTAAGTTTTTTTCTTTAACACTAATGCACAAATAACCTCATTTTTTTTTTGGTCTAAACCTCATTTAAGTAGCGTTTACTGAACACTAAGGGTGAGGGTGATCTCTAAGCTAGTGATATAGAGGACAATAGAGGAGAAGTGCTTGAGCTTGAGCTTTGGATTGTTGTTGTTTCAAATCAAGTATGCAAATCTCTTTTACTCGATTATATGTATTCTAGATTATAGCTATGATTTGGGTGTTGTTCTTGTGGCTTACAATAACTTTTAAATTCCCTCTCGATTTACAATGTATTTCTCTATCCCGATGCAACATTATTGATTAAATTTTGGCGTTGTATTCTGCTATGCTAGTACATTGTCATCTATCAAATTTCAATGTTATATCCTATTATCCTCAACTTGTGTTTTTGATTAAATTTTGGTATAGTTTCATAACTTTTAGACCTTGTCATTGATTAAATTTCTGCTCAACCTAAGATTGTACAGTGTTGTTTGGATAAAAAAAAAAAGTTCAAATCCTTATTGGCTGCGGAAGCAATTCTAGTAAAAGAGTTTGACAGTTTGACCTTTTCTCTTTTTTTAGGCCAAAAATTGAAACTTGTCCTTTGATTGGGGGTCAAAGTACGATTTTTTTTTCTATTTTCTTCGATGGTTTTTTATCTTTTTCTTTTGCTTTCCACCAGCTTCATCACGACCGGGGATGGCCAGAGGATTTTGGTATTATCTCATTGCTAATAAATATAATATTGGAGAAGGTTGACTCCGGTCATCGGTTTCCTTAAATAAGAAATTAAAATCCCGAAAATTTTGTATCGTGATTATCTAGAATGAACAGGGAACATTGACCATTAATTAAGCAAAATGGTGTTCATATTTTCAGTGATTTTAACGATGATTTTTGGATCTTATAAAAGCAAATATGTTAACCTATTCAGCACGTCAATTTCGTGAAATGAGATGATAGGAGCTTCTCCTTCTTTTTTACTTCTTCTCGATGATGTTATCCAGGTCATAATGACCCGATTTTTTATTAAAGATATTATGCGGATCGTGTTTGACTTTTTACCTATTTGGTGACTACGAAACATGTTATTTATAGTTATCTCTTGAATTCGCACGACAAGAGCACAGTCTGTAGCCTCTTTCATTAATCGATGGATTTGTTCAACTTGTTATTTGTTGATTTAACCAGTTACAGCAGTACAGCTAAATTACAGGTTGCGGTACATTGCTGAAACATATTTGGACTTTGAAATATGACAATGTATTATAACAGGGAAGTACAGATAACGTTCTTTTGCTTTGGAGCAACGAATCTTTATGGGGGAAGCGAAAATCAACTTGAGCACATCATGGCCAAGGCAACTCTCTAAGACTGTAGAATGCACCACTCAAGCATCTCGAAGAAGAGCAATGTAAATAATTATTAACTCCTTAGAGCACTGATTTGGCAATGTTCAATGTGGTTTGAAAACGTGGAAGTGTATATCTTGCATATTTCAATGTTCTGTAATTCAGAATTTGCTATACTTTACTCATTTTCGATATCTTGAAAATATAAGTTTATGTAAAGATCACTAATTTTGGAAATGAAATTTTTTTCATAAGTAATGTTAATTCCAATAAAAGGGTCTAACCATAAGCAAGTGTTACATCACTAACCTATCTATAGTGTTCTCTAATCACCTCACAATTACAGCACCTCCAAAGTTACAACAGCTTATAATAGTTTATAGGAAGCCATTTCATCTAACTTTAAGGCATTTTACCTTTTCTATTTTGTCACCAAAATGCACAACAACCACGATACGACCTGTTTAGCTCTTGAATCAAGTCTTACTTGCAGGTAGACCGGTTGAAATGAATCATAAACCCCCTTTTCTTGTTGGGGTTTATTCCACATCGGTTGTGGAAGAGGTAGGTGGTTAGTTTATAAGTGTAAGGGAAAACCTCACCCTTTGAGCTAGCTTTTGGGGTGAGAGAGGCCCAAAACCACTCACTAACAATTACTTGGAGAGGGTAATTGTGACCTTCGACCTAAGTCCAATGTATGAGGGGGGAGATTGTTAGGGTTTATCCCAAATAGTCCGTTTATAAGTGTGAGAAAAAACCTCACCCTTAAAGCTAGCTTTTAGGGTGAAAGAGGCCCAGGACCACTCACCTACGGTCACTTGGGGAGGGTTATTGCAACTCTCGACTTAAGCCCGATATGTCAGGGTGAAAGAGGCCCAAGACCACTCACCAACGATCACTTGGGGAGGGTTATTGTGACTCTCGACCTAAGCCCGATGTGTGAGGGGAGAGATTGATAGGGTTTATCCATGAGGGGTAAGCGGTCAGTTTATAAGTGTGAGGGAAAAACTCACCCTTTAAGCTAGCTTTTGGGGTGAGAGAGACCCAAAACCACTCGACAATCACTTAGAGATTGACGGTCACTTAGAGAGGGTTGTTGCGATTTTCAACCCCTAAGCCCAATGTGTGAGGGGGAGATTGTTAGAGTTTACTCTCTCTCTCTCTCTCTCTCTCTCTCTCTCTCTCTCTCTCTCTCTCTCTTAGGCTTACTCACGCCATACCCACCATAGTTCAAGTATGAATTTTCATAAATTTGATTAAATATGGAAGTATATTAATAATATGGGTCGGGTTTGGTATATCTCACTATATTTGTGTTGCTTGGCAAATTGGTCAAAACGGATTACATAGACTTCTTTAGGTCGGATTATGTTTTATTTGACTCAATCCACGCGTTTCATGGGTCCAATTGCAGGTGTCCAAATTTTCCATGTCCGTGTACCAAATAAATGCCCCCACATGACCCTTTTGAACGAGTGCTTTTTAGAGAAAGAGCTCCTTTCTTTCTTGTTGCCTTTTCCAAGTATATCAGGTTCATTATGAGTTTCCTCGGGGTGCAAGGCAGGGCCGGCATGCAACAAACCCCATCGGATCTGGTCTCTCCGTATATTCGCACATGCATGGAGCGTTTCTTGTTCAAATTTTCTATATATAACGAGTGGCTTTGTGCACCTGTTCGCATGACGGTGCAAAGTCGGGATTCACCGGGCCCTCCCGTGAACGCATGACCTTTGGCTCCCAGTGAAATTTGCCTACCTACCGACGTGGCCATTCGGCTTCCATTAACGTGGTCCCATGGTTGTTCATTCCTTGTTGACTCTTTTACAGATCTCTGTTCCGACGAGTCAATCCCTACCCGAGCCCAATAGGCTGGCTTGGTATGAACAACAAATTGACTCGAGATATCATGTCATTTTGATGTTCAAAGAAGATAATGAGACATATGGTATGGGAAAGCAAGCCGTGTTCTTGTATGTTGCGAGTGGATTTGGAAGGTTACATCTCAACACGCTAGAACGAGCTGGAAGGACTTACCCACGAGGAATCTGATGGAGCGCGGGTTCGCAGAGAAAAAGAGTTTTGTCCTAGATATGGAGCAACATAAAGAAACACGCATGTTCTAAAGATCACGCTGCTCTAAAAAGAGAAGCGGACCCTTTACTTTGCGCTTGATCAACATCGACAACGTCCTTGCTCCTTAATCAGTTTTGGTTTCACGGAACTCGTCGACTAGGCAGCCATCTGAATACGTGAGATCTCTCCCGATCAATCCAGAACATAGAAAGGCTTGATATGCTGATTCCTAGCACTCAAGGGAGAATCGAATATATCATACTTGCTATTGTTGTCGAAGCAATATACAAGAAAAGAGATGAACAAAAAGAAGTAATAAATTGAACATTGAAGAGAGAGAATATTATGAAGTGTTGAAGTACAAGAAGTGTCCAATTCTGTATACCACATAATCACTAGTCGAGAGGATTAGTAACCCGAGAATTCGAGTTGCTCTCTTGGATTATGCATAAGGTACAGGTGGCAAAATGGGCCTAGAACCCATATTTTAACTCATATTTAATATGTGAGTTGTCAATGGGTTGTGTTCAATTTTAAAAACAAGCTTAAATGAGTTATAAATAAATTACCTAACAATTTTAAATGGGTCATAAATCTATTGGGAGAGGTGGGAGGTTCGAATCCCCATCTTCTCAGGATGTTGGGGTGAAGACGATTTAGTTTCAAAAGTGAGTTTCGACTCCCACGCTCTGCAAGGAGGTATGGCAAAATTCTAAAAGTGAGTGTTAAAATAAGAATAGAGCAGAACTGACCAAAAAAAAAAAAACTTAAGCTTAAGTGAATCAAGTCATTTTTAATTAATTTTAATTTTAAATTTTCTGAATTTCTTGTAATTTTTTCTTTCATTTTCTTTTCCAATTTTTCTTACGAAACCTAGCCAACCCTTGCTGGTTCTTAGAATAAAAAAGAGGAAAAGAAAAAGAAAATATAAAAATTAAAATTAAAATTTTTAAAAATTGTCTGCTAAATTTATATTGCATGAAATTGTTTTAATATCATAATATAAGAACTAAGTTTTTTAAGATTGAGTTAAATATGAAAGTGTTATAGTAATATGGGTCAAGTTAGGTATGGATTGGGTGGGCAAAAGTTGCTAAATTTATATTAAATGAAAATGAGTCAAAACGGATTGAATGGGTCAAGTCGCGTCGGATCATTTTCAACCCGATCTAGCCATTTGACAAGTCTAAGAGAAGGTAACCCATCTGCAAATTGGTTAAATCAGAGTTGCTCTACACTTCCAAACTACCACGTGGGACATCAACATAGGCAATAAAATGATTGTAAGCAACAGATTACTTACAGCAAATGTGCATATACATGCATATATCAATAAAGACCAAACCGACGGATGTACCATACCTCTTCCCAAGAATTGAAGTAGCACAAAATCAACTTGACACAACCAATTACAGATACCTAGAAGTCAAAAATCGGGTACTCCAGCACTGTCAGCACTAGGGGTGTGCATGGTCCAGCGAATGGTTCCCGACCTAGAACCAGGAACCGCCTGCTAAGGACCGGTTCCGAAAAATTGGAACCGAGATCCACCCATTTGTTGCATGGATTTACCCGGGAACCAGACCGCACAATGAATCATCCAGCACTGGCCGGATGGCCGCGGGGGCCTCTCATGCAAAACCATGTGTTGCCGTTCAACGGACAGAGACTTTCTAGCTCCGTATGTTGCGAAGATGGCGAAAGAAGCTTGAAGCGTCTCGACATCATGTCAAATCGAGTTCATCAAAAATTTTCCAAGCAACTGCTTTCCTTGGGTGTTGTAAACCTCAAGAAATTCAACATGCCTACACAAAAAAGGTAGATAGCCCCGGATATATCTATCCCTAGTAAGAAAATAAACCTACACTCAAGCTTTATGAAAACATTTTCTGGATTTTTTAACATTCATTTCATGGAAAATGAACAAATCAAAGAAATCATTTTCCACTATTGAAAAAAAAAAAAAAAAAACACCTTCAAAAGTGGGGAAAATGTTTTTCATTTTTCAGAAAATATTTTATTTTTTCGATAACTTCTTCCACCTCACTTTCTTTCACAGACACATTGTCTTTTTATTTTTTATGTTTTCTTTTTTATTTTAATTTTTAATTGAATTTTAATTCTTTTTCTTTTTCTTCTTTCTTGACCGGTCATAGGCCAACTCGAGCCTCACCACAAGCTAGCGAAATATCTTGTCATTTTGATGTTCAAAGAAGGTAATGAGAGACATATGGTATAGGAAAGCAAGGCGTGTTCTTGTATGTTTCAAGTGGATTTGGAAGGTTCGATCTCGGCACACTAGAACGAGCAGGAAGGATTTCCTGTACCCATAAGGTATCTGATGGAGAGCTGGTTCGCGGAAAAAAGAGTCTTGTCCTAGATATGGAGCAACGTAATGAAACATGCGCTCTAAGAAGAGAAGCGGACCCTTTACTTTGCGCTTGATCAAGATCGACAACATCCTTGCTCCTTAATGAGTTTTGGTTTCACGAAACTCGTCGACTAGGGAGCCACCTGAATACATCTCTTGATCGATCCAGAACATAGAAAATGGCCCCTGCCACTTGAGGGAGAATCGGATGTATCATACTTGCTATTGTTGTCAAAACAATATACAAGAAAAGAGAGGGAAAATTACCAAAAAAGTCATAAACCTATTGCAATTGTGTCAATTCAGTCCTAAACTTATTTTTTTTACCAATTCAGTCCTAAACTTATTATTACTTATCAGTCCATCCGGCCAAAAACGGCCGGCCAGCGCTGCGACATTTTTTTAATAATATTTTATTTTTTGAAATTTTTTATTAATTATTTTATCTTTTTTTCCTTTTTTTTTTTTTCTCTCCTTCCTTCTTCCTTGGGCTCCGGCAACCGGCCAGAGGGGAGGGCTAGCCAATCGCCAGACTGAGGTGGCCGGCGGGGCGAGCCCTCGCTAGATCCGACGAGGGGGACCTCGCCGTCGCCGGGTTTGGCAAGGCAAGCCTCGCCTGATCTGGCGAGGACTCGCCTCGCTAGTTGGCGCGCGCCCAATGACGGCGGGGCGAGCCCCCGCCGGATCTAGCGAGGGCTCACCTTGCGGTCGCCGGGCGAGGCGAGCCCTCACCAGATTCGATGAGGGGGGCTCGCCAACGGTCCAGGAACTAATCTAGAGGAAGAAGACCTTAGAGTCGCCGATGGAGGCGGTAGGGATGAGACGGGAGTCGAGGAGGCCGAGGAGGCCGTTGCAGATCTTGGAGAGCTCGGCCTCGATCTTGGCGTGGTAGTCGCGGATCACGTCTGGCAAGGCCCTCCTCGCCGGATCTGGCAAGGGCTCGCCTCTTGATCGCTGAGCGAGGCGAGCCCTTGCCAAATCCAGTGAGGAGAGCCTTGCCAGACGCGACGCGAGCCCCCCTCGCCGGACGAGGCGAGCCCTCGCCAAACCCGACAATGGCGAGGGCTCACCCCACCGGCCACCTTAGTCTGGCGACCGGCCAACCCTCCCCTCTGGTCGGTCGCCGGAGCTAAGGGAAGAAGGAGGAGAGGAGGAGGAAGGAGGGAGAGGGGAAAAAAAAAAAGGAAAAAAAGATTAAAAATTAATAAAATATTTTTAAAAATAAAATATTATTAAAAAAATCGCTGGTGCCGACCGGCTGCCACATCAGCACTGGTCGGCTATTTTTGGCCGGATGGATTGATCGAGAATAATTATAAAAGGTTTAGGACTCAATTGGTCAAAAAAATAAGTTTAGGACTGAAGTGGCATAATTGTAATAGGTTTAAGACTTTTTTAGTAATTTTCCTAGAAAAGAGATGAACAAAAAGAGAAAGAATATCATGAAGTTAAAGTACAAGAAGTGTCCGATTCTATATACTGCATAATCACCAATGAGGATGGTAGAGGTGGTAACATGGGTCTAAAACCCATATAGTAACTCATATGTAAGGTGTGAGTTATAAAAGAGTTGCTTTAAATTAAAAAACAAGTTTAAGTGGGTTATAAATGGGTTACCTAACAAATTTCAAATAGGTCATAAATCTGTTGGGTTACCTAACAAGCTTAAGTGAATCACGTCATTTTTTATTATACTTAAATTTTTAATATTCTGAATTTTTATAATTTTTTTTCTAGGAAACCTAGCAGACCTTGCTGGTCTTAGAAAAAAAGGAAATTAAAAAGAAAATATTTAATATAAAAAATTCAAATTTTTAGAAAATTAAATTTAAAAAATTAGAAAAATTGTCCAATAATTTTGTATTGCAAAGAAGTGTTTAAATATTATAATTTTTTAGAAAAATGATAAGAAATAAGTTTTCCAGGATTAGGTTAAATATGAAAGTATTTTAACAATATTGGTCAAGTAGGGGTTGGGTGGAGCACGGTTCGCTAAATTTATATTAAATGAAAATGTGTCAAAACGGGTTAAATGGGTTAAGTTGGATTAGATCATTTTTAACCCAACCAATCCATTTGGCAGGCCTAAGAGAAGGTAATCCATCTGGAAATGGGTTAAATCAGAGTTGGTCCGCACTTCCTAACTACCACTTCGGACATGCATTGTGCAGATGGATTATAAACAATACATGACTTACAGCAAATGTGCATGGACATGCATAGATCAATGAAGACCAAACAGACGGATGTACCGTGCCTGCTCCGAGTTTGAGAATGGAAGTAATACAAAATCAACTTGACAAAACCAATTACTGATACCTAAAAGTAAAAACTCAGGTATTTCGGCAACATCAGCACAACGAATCATTCGGCACCGGCCAGATGCCCGCTACAATTTCAATTGTCAGGCTCGCGTACATCCGCGGGGGGGCCTGTCATGCAAAACCATGTGCTCTTAGCCGGGCCTGGTTTATAGCTCCGGATCTCGCAGAGATGGCTTAAGGAAACTTTATTTGCGGTATGGACGGCAGAATCAATGAAAGACTTCAATCTCGGTAACCTTGAAACTATCAAATCTTCTAATAACGTTCAAGTCCAAGGAATAGAATGGCTAAGCAATCATCTAAGGAAATATCTAACAGTTAGCTTGGATATAGAGGATTATATAAGGCCGAGATAATGAGAGGCATATATAGCTAAAATTCTAAAGTTGATAATTCCTAAACTTTGAGTAACCTTCAATCATATACATTCACCTCTAAGAGCTATACTCTGTAATCTTTTATTAAGAGTGAGGAATTTGTCACACAAACTTGAGTATTCATTACTCAAATCTTATAACACAGATTGATCTAGTGAAATCTAACCAGTAAGCTATCAGCACGAGAGAGTTGATGTAAACTTACCAAAGCCAAATTATTATAATTATTTGTGTACAATTTTCTATTCCTTACTCTCTAAATTTTATCTATATTAAGAATAATTTACACACTAGTAAGATCCAACACTTTTTCGGGCTGTGGTCAAAAGTTACTCTGTTGCAAAATTGCTTAAATTTATTTTATTCTGCTTATTCACCTATTCACCCCCTCTAGGTGATTTATCGAGCCCTAACACAATTCATTCTCATGATCAACTCATCCAGTTTTCCATCCCAGCCAGAAATGGTGATGACAATAGCAACACAGTAAACAATAATGACATGAAACAAAATGTTAACAACAAAATGAAGAAGAATATTTTGAAACCGAGCTCTCATCTTGTAATACTTCAAAATTGCAGTGCGCGGAAGTTCGTATGTACAGCATATAAACCAGGGTCGCTATGATTGAAATTAAAAATTTACATGTAGACGTTGATCATTTTCCACAGAAGTGGGAGATGTAAGCAACCGCCGCAAACAGGATAAGATCTCACCCTTCTCCTCTAATTATGTACAGAAGTCTAGAAGCCGCACCCTAGTGTCGAGATTAACGGTATCGTTAGTGTCGTACAATGCCTTTAGCATTTAAAAGTCCAACTTTTTCAGCTGAATTTCCAAATTGAAATTCACTTTTACAGCCATCGAGGTTTTTAGGTGAGCTTTGGAGGCAGCCTCGTCTTCGTGAATGGTACATCTCCATTGAGAACTGAGCTAATAAACTGTTCTACTTGTTCCGTGTTTAATTCTTTTCCATAAATTGCGAACTTGCCCTTTCGATGCTTGTAGGCAACAAGTACCATATCATTTGATTTATATCCTGACTTGTCAAATGCGTTTAAAAAAGCGGGCTGCTTGCTAGCATCCAAAAGGGCATAGGAGATGGAATCTCGGTTTCCACTGGATGAACTCCGTTTCCTTGAAAATGACTTCTTAGAGACCTGAAACACAAATCATGGAAAAACAAGAATTAAGTCGTTTCCTCATCATCACATAGGCGATAGATAACACATACCAAAAAGTCTATTAATTGTCAATGAGACCTAATTTATCATTCTTTAAAGACCTCTGCTGCTATTTAATCCCAGATGCTCAGATTCAGCATTGTTTACCAGAGCCATCTAAAGATATATACATGTCCATAACTAGCAACAGTCGCAATTGCTTATCATACTTTCCCATTGCTAGGTGTGTTTTATATCTATCCTATGCTCCTATTCTGTAATATCAAAACCAAAGCTTATTGCCTTAGGAGAAAAGAAAATTCTCATACCACAGATAGAATTGATTCCAACTCTTTCCTTGCCCTCGAGGATCTGAATGCACCAATGATGCAAAGTGGAGAACTTTGTCCACATAAGTCATCAAAATTTGCACCTTTCAGAAGAGGTATCTGCTCATTAACCGACTCAGTCTGTGCCTTTCTAGCTCGACTTGAATCTGATTTCTTGTTCTTCCTCTCAAAACCATCAAGTAAGGCGCTCAGTTCATTGATAGCAGAGTTCATGTCTTTCACAGATATACCTGCTTTCAAAATATGCTTCTCCCCATTACTCAGCGAACCAACTATAGCTGGAAGAGCATTGATCCCTAATTTTCTAATAGCTGGATCAGAAACATCATGAACCTGCATGAAGCATCACAGGATTCACTATATAGCCAGTTTGGAAATTAAGAAGGTTCAAAATCATATTGACTAGAGAAAACACTTCTGCCATGCCAAGAACAATTTGGCCAATGAAAGGAGTAAGATTAACATCTGATTTCTTCCCTAACCAGCAAAGTGCAAATACAAGTATGCCATTTACCATTAATAGAACAATACAGAGAAATTATAGTAGGTCTCCTATATTACCTGCAAGTCATAAAAATTGAAGCGCTTGTGGTACAGGCCACTAAGAGCACGCCAAATGGTAGGAGTATCCTTCTTTGATGAAAGAAGCATCACCCCACGTAAGCTATCTCCATCACCGAAGGAAAACTCGAGATAGTTCAGGTCAACTCTTTTTGAGAATCGAGGCAGGTTTTCACGGCAGAAAGTTCTCAAATCTTTTGCAACAAGATCACCTTTGTACTCCACCAAAGAACCACTATCACCATGCTTGTAGGCATAAACAAATAACCTTGGCACTTTGCGAGGATAAGTGCCAAGGTCCTTACAAAAAGAAGGCTCGCTCTCACAATTCACCCATCCGACCTAAAAGGACAAGCAGCATTTCAACACTGAGTATTCATTACTCAGAGATAATTGATGAAAAGAGATGTCGAGAACAAAAAACCTCGATTACCTTCACAACTCCTTCCAAAGAACGGCCGACCTCCTCTACTACAGATTCCAGGTGATTATTCATTAACGCGGGTGTCTCAAATAACAAAAGCCAAGTCATTCCTTTATTCACTACTTCCTTCCTGAACACCTGTGAATTTATGCTCCTAATACTCTTTGATGGACCTTTAGAACCAGACTGAGACCTTGCTGATTCAAAACCACCAAACCGGCCCCCACCAAACATACTGGCAAATATATCATCAAAACCAAAGTTGAACGGGCTCTGACCACCAGAACCACCAAAGTGATATGAAAAGCCCTGGGAAGCTCCCTGGCCACCTGCACTCTGCCATCCACCTGGTCTGAAAGAAAAATGAGTTTCTCCAGGCCCACCATTGGTAAAGTAAGAGTATCCACCATCGCCACCAGGATTGCCAGCGTAAGAGTATCCACCATGACCACCAGGATTGCCAGCATCAAAACCAGGATTACCCTTTTCATCTCCATACAAATCATAATTCTTTCTCTTCTCTTCATCAGACAAAATCTCATAGGCTAATCAACAAAAAACGGAACAAAATCATGATCAGTAGCAATATAAAAGAACATGTCTCTAAGGTCTTTGCACAACGAATAAATGCCTAAGGATATACTTTGATTTGCTCAACATAATAAGCTTATGAACTTGAAAATGATGCACTTCAGGTAAGAGCAGAGAAAGCACAATGCCAGAAAGTTTTTAACATACCATTATTGATCTCTGAGAACTTTGCTTGGGCGCCTTTATTTTTGTTCTTATCTGGGTGATACTGAAGAGAGAGCCTGCAAAGAATCCATATACCAGCTGAAAAACAATAACGATAAAACATCATCAAGTCTGCATGTATGAGCACAGTTTTATTTCTTTTGTTTTGGGGGGAGGGGGAGGCAGGGTGGTTGGAGGGATATGCTAAGTCATTCATTAGAAAGTAACAGGAAACATATAAAGCCAAGGGCTAATTACATGCTACACACGGCAGTAAAAATTGCAAACTAAACCAGCTAAGATCTGTGGCATGTTAAAACCACATTCAACAATAAATAAGGTTTAACCACCTCAAGAAACATTTTATAAGTGAAATGTGCTTCATTCTGTTATCACCTCCTCAATACCAGTTTGTCTAAAAGCTTTTATATGTCCATTATCTGTGTGTGTGTGTGTGTGTGTGTGTGTGTGTGTGTGTGTGTGTGTGAGTATATAAGACACATATCCACATAATCATTGACCTGTATAAGCAGTTTGCAATACTAGCATTGGCGGGGTTGACCTCAAAAAGGAAAAAGAGCATCATGCACCCCGTATTAATTTAAGATAGAGTATATGAAAAATAATTTCCATTGTTCATCAAGCACTTTAAAAGTATCAATGACCAAACAATGATTGTCCATTCAAGTATCATACCAATGTTAGAATATTATTGCCAAAAAGAAGTCTCAATATTTAGATTAATGCTCTCGCAGAACTCATTTCACAGGATGTCACCAGATATAAGAGTCTCAATATTTGAATAATGCTATCTCAGAACCTAATTAACAGGATGTCAGCAAATATAGAAGACAAAATCAGATTTCTCGAACATACTATGAGGGGAGCCAATTTTTTAGGATCAGACGATTGTTAACCTCTGAAGCTTGCATACATTTGTTTCTTATTGAAGCACCATGTGAAATTGCAGTTAAGCCATTGACTTAAGAAGGACTAATCTTTGAGAAAAGTGAAGGTCTTCCATTTTTACCATGAAAGAAAGGCTCAAAAGTTGCATGTATGAAGCACAAATCCAGCTATCGGAGAGGTGAGAGTTGGTGCTACTGATGATAAAACTAAAACTACTTCTTTAATGAGAAATGCAAATAAGAAGAAAATCACGATAAACAAAAATTTATTACAAAGTGTATACTAAATCTAATTTCAGAATTTAACCCTGCCATAGCCAACTACCAATTATCATACATACTCATACTGCCACAGTATTAAGTGCAGAACTGGACTAATGTAGAATAAAAGTTTTCCCATGGAAACTGCACAGTACAATATCAGGAATTAGGATACATGAATTAAAGAAAAACATACTTATGGAAGGCCTTCTGAATTTCCCGCTGGCTAGCGTTTTTCTCAACCCCAAGAACCTGAAAATACATTATATAAAATGTTACAACATGACATATTTAAAGAGCACTCTACCATTATGGCATTCACATAGAAACACATAAATCATTAAGGACTTAGGATCAAGAAGAACATCCGAAATAAATAATTTAAAACATACAGATGGTATTTATCATATCCCGCGCCTTTTTTTCTTCTGATTAAGTGATTTATCTCAAATTAACTTGTAGAACTATAGCTCAAAAGCATGTCACTACCATTAAGCGGCACTTGACCCATCTAAGGGATCCTTCTTCTATGTATCAGCAGAACATTATAGGGCTATAGAAGAGAAGTCTAAAGCTTGACAATGTCAACGACTGGAAAGCAGAAGCCATTCCACAGAACCCTATGCCAAACTCCCATTATACCATTTCCCTTTTAAAAGAACTCTGTAGCCAATGTCTGATGCTCCTCTGCTAATAGTCTTTGCGAACAATTATGACAATCAAAGACGTTATAATTGGATGAATTTATGAAGCAAAACTAGGCACCTTTTCATATTGCCTGTACCTAATTCGAGTCACCAAAGAACAAAAATTTCAAACTGCCTGAGAAATTTTCCCCTAAGCCTACCACAAAAGGAAATATTACGATCGCTGCTACACCGCATCCGTGATCTTACACATACTCGTGTCACTAATGAGCGCTCTTAACCCTCAAACACCAAAAGAGACACTTTCATGCACATAATCAACCACCTAATCGCGCAAACACCGCGCCCCGTGCCACCAACCTCCCAACACGGCCACTCCAAGCGGTCCTCCAATCTCCCAGCGCCTCCGAAATCGAACCACACCTTCAATGGCCCTGCACCTCAAACGGCCCCTGCACCTCCCGCATTTTCCCCTTCCCCTTCCCATAAAAAACCGAAACCAGAACCACTCACGCAAAACCCTCCCCGCAATTCAAGACCATCAAAGACATCCTAAAAGGATCTCACCTTGTAAGGGTCGATGCTCCTGGCTCCCAGGGCGGAAAGGCACAGGAGCCACAGGATCACCAACGACGGGCGACGGATCTTCATCGCCGGCGCGAATCGACGCCGCCTTGGAGACGAGATCGAAACGTTCGGATTGATGCTGAGAAGAGCGAGCGAGTGAACGAAGCCAACAGAGAGAGACGAAGATGGTGGGGTCGAGCTGGGCGGGCTTCATATAAATTTGCCGGGAGGTGGGGGCGGCGGGAGAGTCCAGATGCTTCGCGGCGTACGCTTCATGTCCACGTGGCATTCCAGTGCGGTTCCACGCGCGGCGACCAATCAGATTTCAGAATGCGATCCTCGCCGGAGGCGAGAGTACTTCTCCGGTTTCATTCATTTTCATTCGAGGATTAACGTCACATAAAATCCTGAATTGATAGTGATACATTTATAATAAACTTATTTAAATTCTATATCGATACATACATGATAAATTTATCCTATTAAAAATCCAAAATCAGTATATTTATAACAAATTTATTCTCTGTTATTTTATATTAAATTATATTAGTATCACAAAAAATCATAAATCAATACACACATGTGTAATAAATGGAAGATAAAATCTAAAACTGATATACTCATCAATTAGAATGTATCATCTAACTTAACATTTTGATAGTAAAATTTAATAAAAACTAACATATGGTAAATATATCACATTTATATTAGTTTGGAGTTATTAGTGGTAAAAAAATTAATTTAGAGTAAATTTATCATTAATATATTAGTTTAATATTTACTCTTCATTCTATGTTCGGAACCAATTAGGCTTATAAAATCCCAAAAATATGAAATTTCTCAATTTTTGCTGAAAAAAATTCAATTTTTCTCTCAACTTTTTGGTCAAATTCTTGTCGTCCTTCTTTAATTTATTTTCCAAATAGAGCCATAGGATCAAAAGTCTTTGGTAATCTTTTATATTGCGGGATAGCATTCTTAACAATTAAGTAACGTTCTAAATTAAATGTTCGTCATGATATCTCATATAAAGAACAAATTACATTTTTTCTAAACTATATCGCATGCCTTTATCGTATGTGCTCAAATCAAGCCGTGCTCGACACGTCATGTCTATTTCTGGTACATTAAGTAATGGACAAAATGCGTATAGATGTTGAAAATGACTACTTCATATTTGACCTTCGACATCCCTTACAACATAAATATTATGATATGCTTAATTTTGTTAAATTACTGTCCCTGCTTTATTACCATTTTCTGATGGTCTCGATTAGAATCTAGGAAAATGACCCAAGCAATTCAAAAACTTTAGTTCAATGTTCAATATCGTTCATAAAATTTTTAGTTGCGTGATCACTCTATTTACTCAAATGACAAATGAAACCTTATTTGATAATATGAATTATTATATGTTGAGTGGGCAATTTAAAATAATTATGTTAACTTGTCAATTTCTTCTCTCTCTCTTTTGAAAATACATAACAAGTAACCAATTTTAGTCATTCTATCTTTGAGTCATTTTCCCATTTTACCTAATTTGCGTTCATTTTTTTTTTCTTAAAATATCTTAATCTTATCCATTAAAGTAGCTATATTCGTGAAATTTTAACAATTTTGCATTATTTAATATTATGATTGATTTCTTTTAGCACTTGAGTTCTCGTGCATTATCTTATATATATACAGATATTTCCCCACATTTTACAGTTGTTAAGAGATATTTCCTTGAAAAGGGATAAAATTACATTCGTACCCCCATAGGACTCATGTCCAAGTCCATCTCATCCTAATTTATGTGCACTTTGGCTCGTAAAGGCGTGCTTGACTGGTAAAATGAAACTCATCCTATCCTAAAGATGGAAAAATATTTCCTATGTCACCATGGGTGTGCTCCCATTCAAGGTCTCAAAAACATCCAATTGCCTTTTAAAAGGATCTTTTTCTGATGTTGGTTGAGTTTTTATTAACGTGGTTATTGAATTACCAATATGAATGGTTTACTTAAAAAGCATATGTGTCGTTAAATAAGCACAACGTCATGTCACATAGCAATTAAAAGTAAGGAAAATTCGAGAGACATGTGTCCAATCATGTTTGTAATGGATGTTTAAGCTCATGCCAATTGCCATGGCCAAATCCAATGCCCACCCAATCTCGAACCATCGGCAATGGCTAATGGAGCTTGTGGCCATCGCGACTCTTGGCTTGAGACTTGCAACGGCCTTGGCTGCACAACCTACATGATCATAGTGATCATGGACATTTGAGTTCTCATGTCAATAGTCATTGATGCTCGATTGGTAGTGGTGACTCTTGAGTGGATAGGAATAGTGATTTTTACCTTTTTTTTTAGCAATGTTAATTTTGGTAGGGTTTAAAAAAAATATACATTTAGCACCACAAAAAACTCCAAACTATATATCCATGATAAATTTACCCAGATTAATTTTTTGACCATCGAAAATTTTAAAGTAAATACTACGAAAAACCCCAAACTAATGATAGGTAATGAATTTATCCAAAACTAAAATTTTGACCACTAAAAATCCTGAACTAGTACACTTTCGATAAATTTACCTCAAATTGATATATTTGTAATCAATTTGCCATCTATTAATTTCTATTAAAGTTGAATGACACGTGACAAATGACTTATATAGTAATTTTAGATGTTATTCTTCGTTTGTTATAGCTGTATTAGTTTTGTGATATTAACCCAAATAGTTAGCAGGGTTAGTGGTATATTTAAAAAAACAAAAAAAAAAAAAGGAAGTTCCTTTTTTAATTTTTGGGCAAAAGCAAGGAAAAGTCCCAAAATGATATCTAATACAAAAGCTTCACCACATCACGGTGCTAAGCGTCGTGTCTTGTAAACTTCCCCCAAATACCGACTAAAAAAAAAAAAAAAAACTCCCCCAAATGATGAATTTACCAAAATTAATATTTTAACCATCGAAATTTTAGAGTTAATATCACGAAAAACTTTAAATTGATATAGTGATGATAAATTTACCAAACACTAATATTTTGACTAATAAAAACCGTAAACCGGTACACCTTTAATAAATGGGTTAATACCCTTTAAAATTTCAAACTCTCTTGCTCCTTCTTCTTCATCTTCGACTCCCCTAGAATTTCGTGTTTCTAATGCTTCTAAGATTAATTATCTTTATGAAGTCTTTCTTAGCGATGAAACCAAGATCTCCAAAACCCAAAACTTCCCTCATGAACCCTTATTCGCTTTTGCTAAGCCAACTTCTTCATTCTCACCCATCCGCTCTATCCGCCAACTTATTCACCAAACCCCAAAGCAAGTAAAGGAGTACGTCCAGTCCTCCAAATTCGATCAGCATCCTATTCCTTCTACTGAGAAAGAGTATTTTGTTACTCTTCAGATCCCTCTAGAATTTCCCAGACAATGGGTCTAACAGGGATATTCTCATGTCCATTATGGAGCTGTTCGTCTTGCTCTCACCTTCCATGGTCGTAAAGGTTTGCCAGTTGCTGCAAGAATTGCTTTGTTGGATACCAGGTTTTTACAATACCAGCATGCTTGCATCGGTATTGTTCAAACTACTTTGAATGCCGGAACAGTCTTTGTAACCTTGTACCCAAACTTCAACATCGCCCTTTCAGACCCACAATTACTCTCTTTTCTGAAAGTCCAAGTACTGCTCACTGGAGCCCCTCAAACTGCTGAATCTATAGCTGCAACACTACATTACCAGATGGTTTATCGAGTGCAGAATCATGCCCTCAACCTCAACTTCAACAATGGTAATGAAGATGCGTTGTTCATCTTTATGCAGAATGACCAGGCGTCCTGCATCCATGTCCCTAGACAAATCCCAAAGGAGACGCTGGCCAAGCTTCTTCCAGAGACTTGGATCACCAACTATGAAAAGCTACATCAGCACAACAAGTCTTTCCAGTCTACAGACTCAGAGTTTGTAAGAAAAAAAGATGGAACTGTTTCCATCAAATTTGGCAAAGAAAAGGAAGAAAGTCCTTCTATATTCCAGACTCTCTTCATGATTGAACCATGTGTTCCCGAATCCATTTCCGAACCAAATCCAAAAAAGCATGTTCGACACTTCAATGGTGATGGACATCATGTTCATTACTATAAAGACAATTAAGGTCATTGTTTTTGGGATCCTTTTTGCCAATGTTCCTACTGTACAAATTCTCCCGACGAGATCGATCCCCATGCAAGATCTCCACCTCGGCGGAAGAAGCCAAAGGATAAGGTGTACCAAAGGTACTTAGACGGAGACTCTTCCGTTGATACTCTCGGTGAGTGTGACAAATACCAGTTCATGGTTTCTTATGCATCACCTCCACCACCAGAGATCAGTACTACATCTCAAACTTTACCAAATCCACCAAAATCACCTCCACCTTCTCCTCCCTAGAAAAAGGCAAACCCTCTCCCCATTTTATAAGCCAATCCTCAAATGGGCCAAGAAACATTCTTACCCGCTTGATGCCCCAGCAGAAGTACCACCCACTTCTTCTATTGCCATGTTCCAAGATACTGACTTTCCTCCTCTTCCCAAGGAAAGCTCTAAACTCTCGTTCCCATCCTCAGAAGAGTTTATTGATCCACACAACAAATACCGCCATGTCCCCAAGATACCTACCCCCACTGATGTGGATGAACATGGGAGACAAAAGAAAACCCCTGCTGCTGAAGCCGTTCTAAACTGGCAATCAGAGACTCTGTTGGCACAGAACAATGCCTTCAAGGCTATTGATTCCAAGATTGGAAATATGCAACAAGATCTTCGCAGATATGATGAAAGTACCAAAAAGATACTTTCTGAATTCCAGAAAAGGCTTCACGCCTTAGAATCAGGACGACATATTGGGTATCATTATCTTGAAGATCCAAAGCCAGAAATAGATAAGCTCAAGAAGCAAATCCAACTCCTTGAAGAAGGGAGGTTTAGACCTTTCGATCCATTAGCACCTCCCGTTCGAACCGGTATTTACCTCCAGCACCACAAACGTCTATTTTTACTAATATCCTAGAAGATCCCTACAGAAAGGAACCGGATATGGTAGAAATACGAAATCGCCTCAAAGCCCTACAGAAGGAAAAAGGGAAAGAAAAAAGTGCACCTAAAGAATCAAGTTCGATTGTTATCAGAGACAAGCCAGAACAAATGATGTTATCAAATCCATTAGAATCCTTTCTAAAGGATTTGGGTACTCAGGAACTTGATCCTGTTACCCAACAGCTTGTTACCCAACAACCTGAACCTAATCCTGTTATACTAGAAAAGCAGATTCTGTCTGCTGAACAAACTTCCTCTACTACATCAGATTCAGTATCACTTTCTTCTTCTTCATCCTTCTCAGATCCTTCAGTAGATTCTCCTCCTATTGTTCCACCAACCTCACAGATATTCATGGCTGAAACACCTCCAGACTACGAAATGGAATCAAACTATTCTGATCCAGAATTTGGATAGACAAGTAATCCCACCAGAAATAATTCCACCAGGCATGTGTTCATGGCATCAAAACAATTCTTCTCCATTGATGATATTCCTTATCCAAAATGGCCAGAAAGACTTGAAGAGTTTCATACTTGGTTGAGTACACAGTCCATCACCAACCATGATATGAATGATGTCCTTTACAATTTTGTTACAAGGTTCACAGGGAGCGTTAAATTCTGGTGGCAATCACTCTCAGAATAAGACCAGATTATGTTTCTGATGTCACCCAATTTCAGCCATGCCCTTACTTATTTATATCATGTTTTTGTGGGAACATCCGAAGATCTCAAAGAGCTAAAAAGAAGAGAATTTTTCGAGAGAAGATGCTGCTCCCTCCAGAAAAAGCATCTTGATAAGCATTATCGACTAATGCTTCAGCTCTTTTACCAAATTGGAGCAGATCCAAATCTAAAGCATGTTTTCCTCACTTCTATTCCTAAAGAGCTTTCCCAAATGGTTGAAAGATCTTTCTTTGGAAAACAAAGAAGAATACAAGATGTTCCCTTAGGAGAAATTCAGCAAGAAGTCCATCTGTGTCTTGAAGAATTATGCTTAAAACGCCGAATGATCCGTACATACATCACATATGACAAGCGTCTTGAATCAACTTGTTCCCACCAAAAGCTAAAGATCAAATGCTCCAAACAGGATTGTGATGGTACTTGTGGCCAGTTTTCCCGAAAGAAAAAGCACTACAAGAAGTATTCGATAAATAAGTCCAAACATGGCTCCAAACACTTCCGGAAAAAGAAGAAATGGAGATACCTACGAAAAAGGAAGGATCACACAGGCCATAAGAAATCAAGCCGTTGCTACATCTGCAACAAGAAAGGACATTTTGCCAAAAATTGTCCTCAGGCGAAAAAAGGACAAAATCATCTAATAGAGAATGAGACAGGTATTTCTCTTGAAAATGATGATATTGAATCCTTATTCTCTGCTGATGAAGAACCAACTGAACAAACTCTTTGCGTTATCCCTTTCTATCAAACATCTAGTGAAACTGAGTCTGACTCAGAATCTGAAGACATTTTTCACATATCTCCCACATCTCCAGAACCAAATCATGACATATTTTCAAGTCATACCCACTGTCCCCATTTTCCTGTAAAAATCCTCACCTCGAAGTTTGCCAAACCCATAAATGTCATCGCTCTTATTGATACAGGAGCAAGTTGTTCCATTCTAGATACTAAAGTTCTTCCTGAAGAATTCTGGACTCCTTACATCCGATACTTCAATTCTGCTTCAGGAGATACTTTCTCCACGAATGTGAGAATCACTCCAGTCATTGTCCAATTTTTTCCTCAGTGTTCTATAACCACAAAAATTTTTGGATCAAGCCTTCCCAATAAAGATCTGATAATTAGGTGGGATATCATGACTCAAATTTCCCAACTTCGCATCATTCTTGGAAAAGGTCTTAGATTTAAAGACCAATTCTCTGAGTTCGTCAATATCCAGAGACTCTTTTCCATTCAAATGAGTCTATTAGATCCAATCATGCAAAAGTTGCTAGAATTTTGTTCGAATCCCATTCGGAATTTGCCCGAAATGTTCTCATTCCTTACGGGAAAATCCCGAGTTCTTTGTCCGCCTTCCCTTCAAGAAAAATGAAGACATAAATCCGACCAAGGCAAGTCATACGAGTATGAAGCCAGAACACTTGGCTTTAGCTCAAAGGGAATGCTCGAATTATTACAGCAAGGCCTTATTGAATTCTCCAATTCTCAATGGGCTTGTGAAGCTTTTTATGTCAATAAACGTGCTGAGCAAAACAGAGGAAAAATGAGATTGGTAATCAATTATCAACCTCTCAACCTTTT
This sequence comes from Eucalyptus victrix, assembly GCA_016097545.1. Classification (NCBI taxonomy): domain Eukaryota; kingdom Viridiplantae; phylum Streptophyta; class Magnoliopsida; order Myrtales; family Myrtaceae; genus Eucalyptus; species Eucalyptus victrix. Next base: position 15,325,140 of record CM027835.1, read on the forward strand.
CCTTCAAGATGATAAGTTCCCTCTACCATCTAGAGATTCTCTCTTTATTGGGTTAACCAAAGCCCACATTTATTCCAAATTCGACCTCAAAGCCGGATTTTGGCAATTGGGCATCCATCTTGAAGATAGATCCAAAATAGGATTCTGTATCCCAAACCAGCACTTCCAGTGGAAAGTTCTTCCTTTTGATCTAAAGGTAGCACCATCCCTTTTCCAAAAGGCTATGTGTCGTATTTTCCAACCAATTTTGTCAAGTGCAGCAGTGTATATCAACGATATTACGCTCTACATCTGATGAACAATCCACCTGTCGGCTCCTTGAGCAATTTGCAGAAATCGTGAAGAAGCATGGCATCATGCTTTCTCAAAGGAAAATGAATATTGCCCAGATAGAAATTGAATTTCTTGGTATGCACCTCAACAAAAGGTACATACTATCTAGGGTCGCATATCGCTCAAGAACTGCTGAAGTTTCCTGAAGATAACTTCACAACAAAACAAGTTTAGCAATTTCTTGGGATAATTAATTATCTCAGAGATTTTGTCCCAAATATTGCAAATTTTCTGATTCCTTTGCAATCTATGCTGAAAAAGAACTCCCCACCTTGGGGAAAAACTCAAACTAAAGCAGTCGCTGAGCTTAAGGAGGTTATGCAAAATCTTCCACCATTGCAAATACCATCAACAGGAAAAAGAATTCTTCAAACTGACGCAAGTGATGAATACTGGGCAGCCGTCCTGTTCGAAGATATTGATGGTAAGAGACTCCTTTGTGCTCACAAAAGTGGAAAGTTTTCCCAGGCTGAAATGCATTATCATTCCACTTTCAAAGAAATCCTAGCAGTAAAAAATGGAATAAAAAAATTTGTGTTTCATCTCATTGGCCATCATTTTCTGGTAGAATTAGACATGGCATCTTTTCCTCAGATGACCAAGTTTAAACAGAAACAGATTCCAAACTCTCAACTACTTCGATGGGCTGAATGGTTCTCAAAATACTCCTTTGAAACCAAACACATTCCTAGAAAAAAGAATGTACTTGCTGGCTTTTTGTCAAGACCCAAAGCACCAGCTGAAATCAATATGTACATCAAAAGACATGCTTTCCATATGCTCAATCATGGTGTCAAATACAAGATTGAGAAGATCAAAGACTTGCCAAGCTGGAAATTTCTCCAAGAGATTATTCAAATCGAAATCCGAATGACAGTCTTACTAAGAACCCGGAGAACCTCATGTGGCAATGCCATACAGACCTATTCAGATTCAATGGAGGTTCGATTCTTTATCCTTTTGGGTTAAATTTGAATTATCCTTTCATTCACCCTCTTATTTGGAAGGAAGATGATTTCCCTGACCAGCTTAAAACGCTGTTATGGTACTTAACCAATAAGTACTTAATAGCCATCGAAATTCCAACCAGAAGATTCATTGCCAACCTCACAAGAATATTCATGCTCGGAAGAAACATTGAAAAAGAAAGTGATAAGAATCTCTTAGACTTTCTTAATTGGTTCTATCATCCTACATGCTGGAAGCAAGACTTAGAAAATGAACTTAGAACCATGACACCAAATCCTGAAGTTCACACCATCCTGTTTTTCCGACGTCCATGGAATTTTTGCAGAAATAATGGTACTATTCTTGAACGGCCACTCGAAATAGGAACCACATCCTATAAACCTCATTTGAACAGCCGAGAAGCCCGGATTCACAAATTTTATCCAAGATCTATTAGATTTTGTGAAAACGAGTACCGAGAACTCCAGAGAATCCTATGCCAAGAAAACAAAACTATTCCTGAAGAAATTTGGAATAATGTAGCCACTACGTGGGATTATTATGACCTAGCACCAGAGGCTAAGGAAGCACTTAGACAGTACAGATAAGCTGCATCGTCTGAAGAGCATGGAATGACAAGCGAAGAAGACATTGTCCAATCTATTCAAGACCCCTATGCACGCTTTGGAAGTTCTCTATCCCAGAATCCCTACGAACCAGGACCTTCATCCTCATTTCAAGACATGGACACATCTTACTATGCACAGCCATCCAACTGGTCTCAGCCGAGTTGTCCTGCCAACACTACCAGCGAAAATATAGACTGGGCAGCAGAAGAAGCATCTCATTGGGCTTATGAACAAGCATCCTCGTCAAGAAGGCTGAATCAAATCCTCTCACCTGAAGATCTTGAAGCCCTTCAAGCAAAATACGAGGCACATCTCCTATAAGACAGCTCAGATGATGACTCAGTATGCAGCTACAATGCCCGAGATGGACGAGACCGTTGAGTTCGTACAATTTCACTGTAGCAGAGTCACTGTTCACTTTTTACTGTAGCACTAGGCTAGGGAATGTCTTCGTTCACGTACGATTCTTTTATTCATAGTGTGTGAATAATTCCCTCCCGGAAATTTCCGGTGCCTCTGTTTGTACCAGAACCCAGGTGTTGGTCCCTGTGTTTGTCCTTGTGACCTCTTATAGCCTATAAAAGGCAAGGAGGGTGTATTGTTTTGAGCAGAGTCCCCTGAAGTAAAGTGTGTGCTTGAACGGGTATACATTTGACAAATTTACTCTAAACTAATGACACTTGTGACAAATTTACCCTATGTTAATTTCTATTAAATTTTATTATTAAATTATTAAGTTAAATGACATGTGATAGTTAACCAATATACAAATTTAGGATTTTACACTCCATTTGTCACCGTTTACAATTTTTGTGATTTTTTTGTGGTATTAATCCAATTTAGCATAGGGTATATTTGTCACAAATTTACCATTTTGGGGGTTTTTTGCAATCGAATAAATTAGTTTGTGGTAAATTTGTCATAAATGTACAAATTTATGGTTTTTTTATAGTCAGTTTGGGTAAATTTGTCACATGTATACAAGTTTGGGATTTTTCATGGTCAAAAAAATAATTTGGGGTAAATTTGTCACAAGTATACCAGTTTGTGGTTTTTCAGGGTATTAACTCTTAATAAATTTACTTCGAATTAATGTACTTGTGACAAATTTACCATATATATTAGTTTTTATTAAATTTTATTATTAAATTACTAAGTTTGATAACATGTGACAATTGATTTTATTTGTTCCATTGATATCGGTTTTGTGGTATTAATCCAATTTAACAAATGGTATATTTGTTATAAGTATATCAGTTTAAAATTTTTTATTTTAATGATATTAACCCAAATAATTAGTGGAGGTAATGGTATTTTTAAAAGTGAAAAAAAAAAAAAGCAAAAGGGAGTTTTTTAATTTTTCGGGCAAAAGCGAGGAAAAGTTCCAAAATAATATTCTAATGCAAAAGCTTCACCACATCACGGTGCTAAGCGTCCCGTCGTGTAAACTCTCTCTAAAAAGCGAAGAAGACGAGAGCAGCTTGCTCCTCGCTCCTCCTCCTCCCTTCCATTTTTCCTCCTCCGCTTGCGAGCACGCAGAGAGAAAAACCCGAACGAATCGATCGATCGGCGCCGACCTCCTCTCCACTTCATCTCCGCCGCGACGCGGCATTCGTCCCCGGCGGCAATCGGATCTCCGGCCGACCCCCGGCCCGATTCCACCGCCGCCGCCGCCTCTCGGTTTCCGGAGCTCCGAAGGTGCCGCGGTCATGGCGCTATCGGCTTCCGACCTCCCCGCCGTCTACGCCCTGCTCGCCAATTCGATGAGCGGCGACGAGAGGGTGCGCAAGCCGGCCGAGGCCGCGCTCGGCGAGTTCGAGAGCAGGCCCGGTTTCTGCTCCTGTCTCATGGTATCTTCCCTCCTCTTCGCTCCCGAGCTTTTTCGGTCTGTGCCGTGGGATTGGCATCTCCCGTCGGGAGTGGTTTCCGGCGTTTCGCCTGTCGCGTGTGTTTGTTTTCGCTCTGAATGCGTGGATGAGTCGGCGGTTCTTTTCTTTAAGCTGAGGAGGTTGTTCTGTGTTGTTCAGGAAGTGATAACCGCGAAGGATTTGGCGTCTCAAGTGGATGTCCGCTTGATGGCGTCGGTGTATTTCAAGAACAGCGTCAACCGGTACTGGAGGACCAGGCGCGATACCCCGTAAGTTGCTCGAGATGAAGGCATTGTAACTGCGAAGGATTTGTCTATCGATTCTGGCGTTTGAAACATTGTTATGCATGATCTTCTAAACCTGCAATATGACAAGGAGAGCATAGAAAGCCTGTGGCAACTGTCATACATAAGGCGTGGATGGCTTATTTAACTACTATTGACAAATCACATGGTACTCGCGTGGTTGGCTTGCACACCATCTGAGATATTCATTTTTCCTAGCCGAAGGCAGAGATGGTCTGACAATAATGGGGAATGAATATTCTATCAACTAGGCAAATCACAAATTCTACAAATAAGTAACATAATGTCGAACTTACTCTAGGTTCCTGAGGAGTGAGAACTAATCGTTGAAAGCTATGGTAATTTCACTGAGTAGGTACCTGTGACATGCATCCTAATGTGTTCTGAACCTTTGTGAGAAGCATTGGTTGTTGGGGTGATTTTCCCCTTTTTTTCCTATTTATCTGGTTTTTTGGTTTTCTTCTATTTGGATATTTTAAGATAAGACGCACATGCATTTAGTTTGTGAGCGAATAATTTCTTTACAGGGGAATCAGCGCTGATGAGAAGGCCCATCTGAGGCAAAAGCTGTTGTCCCATTTGAGAGAAGAGAACTATCAGGTAATAAAGGATTTTCTCTTCCTTTCCTTATTTCCTTTTCTATTTGATGTTAAGAGTTGCATTTTCTAAGCTTTGTTGGAGTTATCTTCGCTTTTCTCCTCTCTTGTCTTCTTGTTTATTCCAATAAGTCATCTTGCAGCATCTCTCTCTTCATGAATTTTTTGTCCAAAATGTTTGCTGAAGGTTATTAGTTTAATTAATGGAATCTTGTCTTTACATGAATGCAGATAGCTGTGATGTTGGCTGTACTCATCTCAAAAATAGCTCGTTTTGATTATCCAAAAGAGTGGTACCTTGTTCATCCACAATCTCTTTGTAATCATTTATTTTTTGACAAAATAACAATAGCATGATTTGATGAGTGTATGAAGGATTGATACATTGTCTTAAATGATTAGCAGAGTAACTTTCTTGTTTCAATGAGATCCATTATTATTTTTTGACATATACGAGACTTCATTGCATTAGAGATCTTCTTGCCCATCCCCTTTGTCCTGATCGAACTGAGGCATCTGTTGACCTTGTTAAGGTCAGTTGTTTTTGTTATCGGAAGTACCATTTTTCTGTGAAGAAAGAGAAGTGTTATGCTGAGTATGTACTGTTAGTTGAGGAAAGAATGTGCATCACAAAAAATTACAGTTTGAGTTGCTTTACGAGTATATTCCGTAGCTGTGTACAGTTGCTTGGCAATAGTTAAATGGACTAATAACGGTTAGATGATTAAATGGTGAAGCATTTTTTATTTTATTTTATTTTACTCTACAAGTATGATGGAGTGCTGAAATATTTTCTTTTGCTATCTCAACATGGCAAGAATTTGTGCATCATATTGATGGGGCTGTACAAACTTGTGTGCTTAAAAAAGAACAGCATTTCCATAGCTAGAACATGTCTTGTTGCCTCAATCACCATTTGTATTAAAAAATGTGATGTGCATTTTTTTTTTTTTTAATTTTAGAAATTTCACTTATTTAATGTCAAACTCTTCAAATCTTTAAATTTCATATATCTAGGCATGAAAGCTATACTAAGTCATCCGATTGGGATAATTCAGTCCTGGAGTATTGTTATGACGATGAACTTACTTAAAATTTGTCATGCTAGTCTATTTGGTCTAAAAATTATTCAAATACATCTCACATATTAAGGTTTGGTACTTAAATCATCTCACACTTAGTTCTGATAGATCACGACAAATATGTGGGTTTTCGAGGGCTCAAGTAAGTGAACAGTTGAGCACTGATAAGTGTAACACATACTCAGTTGAGTGCATTTTTTTGAGGTCAAGAAGACTAGTTAATTTTTTCTTATTGAGATCAACAATAGTAGGGCAGGAATATTGATGATGCACACTAGTCACTTAACATGCTGCTATCAGTGTAGCATTGCGGCCATATTTCTGTAAAAGTTTAAGCTTTGTGGTACATGCTTTAACTTTTTGATTTTTCATGTTTTAAGGCCGGACCTCTTTTCTATTTTGGGCCAACAGCTTCAGTCAGCGGATACTCTTACATCACACAGAATTTTTATGATAATCTTCCGAACTCTAAAGGAGTTGTCAACTAAACGGCTTACATCGGACCAAAGAAACTTTGCTGAGGTATACTGGCTTCACTAAATATATCTTTTGTATATGGAATGCCAGAAGTTCAATGCAGCATCGCAAATTCGTCATTTGGTTTGTTAAGCATTCATTTGCTATCTTGTTTTCTTTTATTTTTCGGAATCATTACTAATGCGCATCTTCTAAAATGATTGAATTTGCAGATATCCTCCCGTTTCTTTGATTATTGCTGGCACCTATGGCAGAGTGATGTAAAGACTATATTGTCTGGTTTCTCGGCACTTTCTCAAACTTCTGAGCAGCAAAATGATGAACTATATTTGACGTGTGAGCGATGGTTGTTGTGTCTCAAAATCATAAGACAGCTAATAATTTCAGGATTTCCAAGTGATTCAAAAAGCATGCAGGTACCATATGTCCGAAAATGTTTTAGGTTAATTCAGATAGACTAGGAAAATACCAAGAGGACAATTTTTTCTAAGCTATTTCTTGCTGTCTTTTAGGAGGTCCGACCTGTTAAGGAGGTCTCTCCTGTGTTCTTGACTGCCATTCAGTCTCTTCTCCCTTACTGTAAGTTAACCCTTGCTTTCTTAGCCTGATTTATGGATGAAAGGCAACATATATGCTGAAATTGATGATCTTCTGGCATTGCCCGTTAACCTTTTGATGCTCATGTTGACATGTCTTCTTGATATTCTTTTACAGAGTGTAATGTATGAAGGTACATTAAGTACATCTTCCTCTTCCCCAACCTCCCCCTGTGCTCTTTGTCGCACATGCGCACACATACTCACCCATGTATAAACGTTTATGTGCACACAAGACAGGCATGTGCATACCCACGCTTGCAGAGATGAGTGTTCTTATAATCACGCAGGGACATGTCAGTGTTTATATGCACATATCTGTCAGTGTTTACATACACATGAGACAGGCTTGTGCGTATCCATGCTTGCGACACAAGTGTTCTTATAATCACACAAGGACATGTCAGTGTCCATATGAACATGCTTATGTTGCAAGCATAGAATGCGACGGTTTTGCAATTAAGATTTGTGTATTCTGTAGCTTAAATCGTACTGTCTCACTAAAAGATTATGTGTTCTTTTTCACTTTGGGCTACATAACATGTTCATCTTCCTTTTTGATCAGTTAAAATGTTAATGGATAAGTTATTCATCCTGATTCTAGCATGCTTTTGAAAAGCGTTAATTTCATAAAATTATAGATCTAACGGTAGACTTCGAGATGTACATAACCTTAATTTTGGCAGTTTTCCAGAATAGGTGCAGTTTTATATGTTGAAAGCACCACTATATTTTATGCTGTTGGGAGTAAATTTAGAAATCTTTTAGCCCCAGAAATTAGTCTTATGGAGCCATATGTAACTCTCAATCCATTGTAGGGGATTATTTTGACTGAAAGGATTCCTTACTTAAAAATAGAATTTGTGTTTTAGCGAAGACTGTAATTGAACTTCTTTTAGACAATTGCAGTTGATATATATCTGTAACGAGGTACTGTTTGAGATTTCTTCTGATGTGAAGTAATGACTAAATGGCGTTAGCAATTCTTTTGAACTTGAAATATTAAATTATCCTCTGTCTAATTTCTTCATTTTTTGCAGATTCATCTTTTCAGAAGGGATATCCTAAATTCTGGGACTTCGTAAGGAGAGTGTGCACAAAGTTAATGAAGGTTTTAATCTCGATTCAAGGAAGGCATCCTTATTCATTTGGTGATAAATGCGTTCTTCCACCTGTAATGGAGTTCTGTTTGAATATTATAATAGATCCCAAGGCCAATGTGATGTCATTTGAGGAGTTCATTATTCAGTGTATGATAATGGTAAAATCTCTACTCGAATGTAAAGAGTACAAGCAAAGTCTCACTGGCCGAGTGGTAGATGAAAATGGGGTGTCCCCGGAGCAGATGAAGAAAAACATTTCTGCTGTCATTGGAAGTCTCCTTCTGTCTCTTTTACCTAGCGATCGCATAGTACTCCTGTGCAATGTCCTGATCAGAAGGTAATGAGATACTGCCTTTCAGTTCAATTATCTCCAGTGATGACTGAAGAATGGAGCTTATGCTGTGTGTTAATTCCTATTTTTTTTCCTATTTGTAAATTGGGAGGGGTTTAAATTTTGGTTTCAGTCCTCTTTCCCTAGTTTAAGTAGGTACACTGACAAGTAAAGCCTCTTTTCATTTAATATGCTCCCATCAGGTAAAGTTAGGATAGTGGTATATCAACTGCTTCTGGTGACTTTTGATTTACTAAATGTTATTAAGATGGAAATTTATATAACTGTTCAAGTACATCAGGAATATGTAAGAACATGAAATGTAAACTAACGAGATAACAGTAATTCATGAAATGACTGGAAGATGAAGTTTGCTTGAAATCAGCAAAATGGATCAAGGGAAGATTCAGATATGTTGTATAGTCCTTTAATTTGTTCATGCAAATGCACCACATGAGGAAAAAAAGGAGTGGCACTCCAAGCCAATTTGTATGCTAAGAAGCCTGAAGAAAATCTCCAGCACTGAAATAATTGCAAAACCAACTTCAGCTTAATCCAGAGGAATTGAAAATGAAATGCCATAAACATTGAACAAAATTACAATGAAAATGCAAGTGATCTGTGGATGTCCTGGACACTTATAATGTCTGGCAGACTTTATTTGAGCCAATTTTTAAGGGCGGGAGCCAGAAGAAAATCTCCAGCACTGAAACAAATGCTAAACACATGTCTTCTTAATCCAGAGCAATTGAAAATGAAATGCCATAAGCATTGAACAAAATTACAATGAAGACACAACTGATCCATGGATGTCCCGGACACTTAAATGTCTGGCAGGCTTTATTCTTTGATAACTTATGTTTACATTTATATTATTGATATAAGAGACGAATAGTTCTCTATATTTGTTGGCAAGGCCAGATTCCAGATGATACACAATAGGGGAAGAGTTAAAAAGTAAAAAATTAATTTATTTGTTTTATGTCTTCCACTTGCTGGGTTTAACTGGCAACTTACATATTTTTCGTTGATCACCTGGGATTTTTTCCTTCCCCTGTGAACGTGTTGATTAATTATCTTGTTGCGAAGAGCTATATCAATAAATTGATATTGCTTGGTACTGATTCTGTAATCAAGGGATACTTGAATCTTATGATTGTTCTCATTATATGCTTCAACTCATATTTAATCGGTCCATTTATTTAGGCCTTCCCTACACTGCCTCTGTTAATTGGCCTTGAAATAGTGATCTAGAACCTGAATATTCCATTGGTGACTGCTGTAGGAATAGAAGAGGGCAAAAGGAGCAGAGCTGGCAATGCATCTATGATAAACTGATCTAGAATGATATGCACTGGTTTCTTTTCCTCTGTAATTAGCCACTCTTCTGGAAAATTGGAAGATCAATTGTTAAAAGCATTGGCCCTTTTAGGGACATATGCTTTTGTTTCACTATCTAGTTCCTTCTGGCAGTTAGTTATATACATAAATTAGTGGTGCTTTGATAAGTTACGTATTTCTAGTACATCGGTTACTGCTCGTGATGGCATTTGGAGGTTTTGAAGCAACCAGATTGAGATAGGATTTAATAATTCTTTGGGGGAAATTTTGTTGCTTCTATAGGACTCTTTGGATGTCAAGGGGTCTATTCTGAAGTAACTTTGGGGTTGGAAAGGACTCTAGCAGTTCAAACATCATGTTTGGCTTCTTTCACCAATTTCTGGGATTGGTGTGGAAAAGGATGGAGAGATTTTGAGGGATAGGATAGTCATTTCCTGTATTGAACATGGATAATTGTGAACTTTGGCTGAAACAGCACTGCAGCACTCCACAAATATGCTGCTTTCCTAGAGATATTTTTCTGGTAAATGATTTCGCAGTTTGCTTCTCCAAAGAAGAACTTGTTGATGGTAAAAAATGTAGAATGAGGCGAATAAATTGGATAAGGGGTACCAGGATTACCATTGCTGTATTAGCAGTCTATTATGTAATGATTTGGCAGGTGGAGCCTCTTTTAGGATCCAATGTTGTACTTATTGGTCGGTCATTTTGAATGGTTTCTCTTCCAAACATCATCATATTGAACCTAAGACCATTATAGTAACATCATGACAGGTACTTTGTTCTGACAGCGGGTGATTTGGAGGAATGGTACCAAAACCCAGAGTCTTTTCATCATGAACAAGATATGGTTCAATGGACAGAGAAACTAAGACCATGTGCTGAAGCTCTATACATCGTTTTGTTTGAAAATAACAGTCAAGTAGGTGGCATTGAACTGAATATCTTTTGAAATTACTGTTATCACGCTTTTACCTATTTGATTATTCTGTTCGTGCTTCTTTATTTCAGCTACTAGGTCCTGTTGTGGTTTCCATCCTTCAAGAAGCAATGAATGGTTGTCCTACTTCCACAATGGAACTCACTCCGGGATTGCTTCTAAAAGATGCTGCTTATGGGGCGGCTGCATATGTTTATTATGAGCTGTCAAACTACCTGAGTTTCAAAGATTGGTTAGATAACTATTCATTCTATTCCTTATATTTGGTCAAAATGCAGATTGTGCATGAAGGTCATAAAAATAATAAATGCCATCCAGGGACAAACCACAAGGATAATCTAGAATAATCATTTACCTTCCTGCTTTCACATGCATCTGTTTGTGCACTCACATTACTGCTCTAAGCTGTGGTGCTATCGAGAGAATACTCTCTCCCCACAATCTCTTTCAGTCGACACCTGGAATCTTGTTCGCATTATCAAGAGGGGAGCAGCAGGATCTTACACGAAAAGAGTTAGGCTGTGTATGTTGTGCATGTTACTTCTAAATCCTTATGGCTTTTTAACTATCAGCACGTGGTTGATATATATATATATATTTTTTTTTTTTATAATTCACTAATTGACCTAAGATATCATTTGCTTCAAGCTATGACATTATAAACATATAGGGCATTTATTTTGGTCAGAATCAACTTCCCTCTTCTCTTGCTAATACTAGCAAAGAATGATTTATATGTCCTTTAGCATTAGCATAAAATGACATGCATCACTCCCTTTTGCTAGAAGTTTCAAGTGAGCAACTTCCATACATAAATGTGTATTTGTACTCATGAAACCAGTATATCCACTAATCTTCTTAATGTCTCAAGGTGATCTTCTTTGTATTTGCTTTATTTCTCTGGACAGATCTAGGATTTGTCTGGGTAGATTTTACTTTCTGCATAATGTAAATCTTGCGACAGATGTACTTTGAATTTTTTTAGCTCAAAACACCCAAAGCTTTCACATATAATTTTCTCAAAATCTTTTAGAAGTTCTAATAATTTCTTCTTCACCTTCCACCTAAGCTGCGCAGGAAAGGCCTTGTAAATTTTGGTGGGAGAGCAAAATAATCACTTAACTTTTTACAAGGCACAACCAAACAAGCCCTTATAATTTCTGTAGTCAATCTTTGTGTGCAAACTATAGTTGATTTACTGATATGCATATAAGGTATTTAATCTCTGTCCTTTTTGGAGCTTTCCATCCAGAAATTCAATGCAGCACTTTTTTCTTAAAATTCTGTTGCTAGTGGACCACAAGTTTATGGGACACTAGCCCTATATTCTTAATCTCTTGTTCTTTTACTGTTTTGAGTAGTGGAATTCTAGAAACCAGACTGGGTTTCCTTTTTGTTGTTTTTGTTTTGTGGGGAATGGGGGTAACGGTGTGGCGGGGGTCTTTTCTCTCTTCTACTTTTTGGGTTGTCCGGGGAGGGACAAGTGAAGCATGGTCAATGACTAAACCTCACAGTAATTTTTGTTTTTGTCAGACATCACATATAAACAAAGTATTGTCTGTGTAATGCTGTTCCAATACCACCATCAATTTAGTAATGCAACTTTTTGTAACGGAATTAGGACCTTTACGCTATACACTGTTGGTGGAGATTTTTTTTTTTTACCAAAATCAACCTTGAACTGTGTATAAGTGTCCCTTTCTAGCCTAGGTAACTATGCACAGTGCTCCAAGCCTCTTGTAGAAAATTTTCTTCCTGTGACTGTTTAGTATTATAATCCATGGAACGCGCCCATTATTGTGCACAATTGTCAAAGCCTTGTGATGCATTTTCTGTCACTAAGATTACGCAATAAATTATTTTTGTCAATCAGTTTGACAACTCTTTAAAGCCTTTAGGTGGATATAAAATCAGGCATTCCACTCTGATATTCTTTCTGTGTATGTGCGCTAAATAGATCATTATAGGTTTTCTGTTAACTAGCCACCTGAAGGTGTCGTGTAGCAACGTTTCTCATAACTCAGCCGCAAGGCCTTATAGATTCTTGAAGTATAGTTGGACTCTCTACAATCCGGCGGAGCCAGGGCCCTTGCTGGCAGAAGGAAAGGAATTAATGGCAAGGATCCCCAAATCCATGACAAGCAAAACAGTCTAAAGATGGACACAGTTTCTATAAAAGCAATACGTAAGGCAAACCCTAATTATATGAGCGCTCTACAAAACTATGACTTTTGGATCTTGCCACTCACACAGAGCACTCTTGGCTGATGGGAATTTCCTTTGAATTCTTGAAGGATATTTCTAGCTTCTTGTCCCTAACTTGGTACCATTTATTCTATAAATATCCCTTTCCAAGCCTGTTTCATCCTCAATCTTTTGTGGTTTCATGTCAGGAGGCTCTTTATCTATATAATTCCACAAAATGAATAAAAACAATTGAAGGCTTTCTATCTACTTTGACAGAAAAGATTGCTCTCAATCTTGCAACCCATCGGTTGGCCATCTAACTTGTTTCCTTTCCAGTTCCACTCTATAGGTTATGAATGCATCGGCAAAGTATCTTGTTTGTGGGTTGTGTTCTCGTGGAGGAATATATGTGCAGTCTTTTAAACTTCTGTCATTTTTCCTGCTAATAAGGAGTACCTGTGATAGAAGCAATGGTTAATCATCACCTCTGGTTGTTACTTAAAACAAAAATCTTATGCTGGTTGTCAGTATGACTTGTATTTTCAGACTTTGTCAGGATAGGTATGTCGCTAGATGACTACTCAAACAGGGTAACCTCCTGACTTGAGACTTCTCTTCCTGAAACTCCTAATTGCAGGTTCAATGGTGCACTATCTCTTGAACTCTCGAATGATCATCCTAACATGCGGATCATTCATAGGAAGGTTGCACTGATATTGGGACACTGGGTCTCTGAGGTAACCTTTTTCCATTCTCCTGAGTAAAGGCACTTATTTTCTGCAACTGGTGCTTAAATTTGTGTAATCTGGCAGTTACACTTGTTCTGATATCAATGTTACATGCTAATATTTAAAAAGACAATATTGCCCTATGCTTCTACTGAGATTTGTTTTTGAATCTTAACTCACTTCTACTTATTGGCACTTGCTTCCAAGAAAACTTGGGGTTTCTGATGAGAATATCTTCATGAGAGAGAATTCTGGTAAATTTTTTAAGTGGATGAATATTCCTATGTACAGCTCTAGAGCAGGGGAGATGCAAAGTCATGTCTCATTACTTGGTGTTCATTCTTGATGCTTGGAGATATATCTCAGAACACTAAGATAAATTTTGGATTGAGATTACTCTGCCTTTGTTGTTCTAGCAACTCGTGCACTCAAATAATGTGGCAATTCAAACTTTCACAAATCTTTTACTGCATTTTCTAAGGCAAGTTCCTGCTCATGGGTTTACTGCATGTGTTCTGATTGTTCATGAAAATGCTGGTCGAAGTCAATGTGATGCTTATGTGATATGTGTGTATGCATGTTTGTGCTGGTCACTACATCCATATTCTTTTGGAACTGGGAGTCTGGGATGCATGTGAGCTTTTCAGTGAATTCTTAGAAGTGCTGAAGGCAGAAACATGATCTGATAGAAGTGCTTTTTTATGGGGGTGTCTCCCTACATAGGGTGTGTAGTGATAAGCAAATTCTGGCCTGGAGTAGTTTGAAGTTTATAAAGCTTGTGTTTCTTCCTAATCAGTTTTACTGGTTCCACTGGTGACGAAGTTAAGATAAAACCAGAAATGCTTTTATGATGTTCTTTTCTCTCAATCTATCATGTCAACTCCTTCTGCCATTTCCTGGACGATTGCTTATCTTTAGGCAAGTGCTGGATAATGTATGTCATCATTGGCTTAAAGTGGCTAGAGAATCCTAATTCATTGGTTCCCAGAGCAGAATGGAGGAGAAATTAAAAAGAAATCTTGCACTATGGTCTTTTTTGACTATTATAATAGAGTGTTTGATGGTTTGCATCAGATTTTTGAAGAAGTGAATACTTTCTTAGAATAAGAGGTCTTTTCGAGGATTTTTTCTCACATATTCGATCTTGATATTTCAGCTACTCTTTGTGGAGTCTGTCCTTTATGTGTTTTCTGCAATCCATACTCTGTTTTGTGATGATTTTCTGATGGATGCATGCAGATCAAAGATGATATAAAAAGACCAGTGTACTGTGCTTTGATAAAGCTTCTGCAGCACAAGGACCTAGCAGTCAGGGTATGATGCATAACTGAAAATTCACAGATATGAAATGTCTCCTACTTTTTTTAATTATTTGACAAAATCTTTAATCAACGGTATCAGAGTACTTTCTAATATCTGAAGTTGTTTGTCTAATATGGCAGTTGGCAGCCTGTAGGTCCTTGTGTTCACACATTGAAGATGCAAACTTCTTGCAAAGTGAATTCACTGATCTTGTTGCAATCTGCTTTAATCTCTGCTTTAATTTGGTGGAGGATGTCCAGGAATTTGATTCAAAGGTAACATAACAAGTTAACAAAGTTTGAATAAAATTGTTGTACAAAGCTTTCCTTGGCTACATTATATCTTCAGCATCACTATCTGAGGTTAAGTTCTCTGTAGTACTCTTAGCTCGATGGCTTTTCATGCTGGATTTGGCTGGAAACTAATGCACATTGGCCGACCACCACATCTGTACTGAAATATGTAGTAGCTACGCTGTACTCTTTATGTATTGTCAACCCTTGTAATGTTTATAGCCCCATCTATCCTGTTGACTGAATTGGAAGATACGTGGTACAGCTCAAAAGTTTTGATTCAAGGAGCATGCTGAAGTTCGGTGACTACTTTTTAACTGCTGAATGAATGTTGTATGTGACCAGAATGAAACCTGGTTGGTTCATTAGGTAAAACAGTAAAACCTAGATTACAAAAGCATAATACTGTGATGCAAAACTATAATGGATGGCTTATCCTTCTTTTGTTCTGTTAGATATGTTTCAGGAATTTTATTCCTTATATAGCTTCATGATGATTATTTATTTGGACGGATGGTTGTATCTCAACGAAAGTTACTGCGTACTTTGTGACGTGAACTTTCTTATGTCAACATGGACAAAAACTCTTTTATGAATGTTTTTCTGTTTGCAGGTTCAGGTTTTAAATTTGATTTCAGTACTACTTGCATACGTGAATGATATGGTTCCATTTTCAAGCAAACTGATTGAATTCTTTCAGAAGGTATTACTTTAATTCTGTACTAGTTTTGCTTTGTCTATTATCGGAGCACAATATCACCAAAGTATAAAATGGCAAACAATTGGGATTCTGAAAATAGCTCTGCCCTACACCTCTGCAGGTGGCGAATATTTGATTGGGAATCATTTGAGATGATTTAGTAGTTGGAAACCTTTATTAAATCCGTGATTGGCTTCTCTTACTTCCACCAATCCCTTGTCAAGATGGTAGATAATTTGTGAATGGGTAGGTGACAATGATTATAAGATCTTCAGGATATTAGGTGGAGAAGTTGACGTTGGAGTAGAGCTTCTTGCCCTATCCTTTAAAGTCATGAGCTAGTAATAGATCATGCAAGCATATGTTATTGCTCTGTGTTTTATAATTCTAAAGAAAAGACTTCAACATATTCTGTTTAGAGATGTATTCATTATCGCTTGCCTTGATTAGACTCTCTTTTCTGAACATCCCACAATTCTTATTTGTTCATAAATTAAATTTACCAAGAAAAAAAGATAGGATTTGTTCATCGTGGAATGAGTCTTTACACATCTGGATACTGTCATAATACAGTACTTATAGAGGTAAAATTGATAGGCAATTGGTATCCTGAGTTTTTTGGTTTCCATGTTGGGCTTCATTAATGGAGATTACCTGAGGAGTTGTGGTGTGTTGAGCTCTATAACTCTCTCTCTCTGCTTGCTCATTGTCCATTTCTTAGCTTGAAAAAAATGGAGCTTACTTGAACCACATTGGTTTCGGCATAATTTATTCATGCACTTGAAATGCCATTTGCATTTATCCGCATTGTGCAGTGACTTTAGCAACATTTAAGAAGTAATTTTTCTTTACTGAGACTTGAATATCTTCACATTCTCTTCTCCCTCCGCCCCCCCCCCCCTCCTCCCTTCTCCCAAATTTTAATTTTCGTACTTGTCTTTCATGAACAAGGTATGGGAGGAATCTTCTGGTGAAAGTCTATTACAGATT
Source organism: Eucalyptus victrix (assembly GCA_016097545.1). Lineage (NCBI taxonomy): Eukaryota > Viridiplantae > Streptophyta > Magnoliopsida > Myrtales > Myrtaceae > Eucalyptus > Eucalyptus victrix. The sequence continues at coordinate 15,341,889 of CM027835.1, forward strand.
CAAATTCTCATTGGCCTCCGGAACTTTGTCATTGCTCTTGGCTATCAGTCACCCATTTGCTATAACATGCTACTGCCCATTCTGGAAAAGGGAATTGATATAAATAGCCCGGATGAACTTAATCTTCTCGAGGATAGTATGCTGGTTGGTTTCTCAAATCGCTGTCTTTATTTTTTGGTCAAATTTCACTACATGATTGCTTGTCTCTATCAATTTGGTTTTATTTTAGTAATACACGCGATGCAATGTGCAGTTATGGGAAGCTGCCATTTCTCATGCTCCTTCAATGGTACCCCAGCTGTTGTCATACTTCCCATGTTTGGTCGAAATCATGGAAAGAAGTTTTGATCACTTGCAGGTTAATTTTTCTTCTAAAAACTTTTCATGTTATTTGCACCATCCCTATAGTGATTCTATTCAACAGGACCTTGAAGAGAATTTTGTTAAGAGTCTCCTGCACTGCATCAGTTCTTTCTCTTTATGAATGTAACATGACAAGGAATGAATGTGGCTGCAAACTTTTCTTTTTCTAGTTTGTGTAGGATGAAGCACATAAAACTTTTCCATACACTCGATGATTTTGAAAATTGTAAATCTTGTAGGATTTACTAATCCAGTGTAATTTCTCGTGAAATATGCCCCTACTAATTGTGATTCATCTAATGGCACACGTGATCTCATTTTCTTTTATAAATCTTACCGTGTTTGAAGTTTGATTTTCGTTTGATGTTGAACATCTGAAACCGTGGAACTCATAAATGTATTAGCATGTAGTTCACTGTGACATTTGGAACATTTCATAGTTTTAAAAATTTTTTGAATTACTTACGTTTTGCTTTCAGACTTTGCATGGAAAAGAAAAATACTTAAAAAGAAAAACCTAAACCAAACATAGCTGTCATTTCGCAATTGTCCATGTTTTTGTTTTATGTCAGGGTCTGTTATTGACAGACCTCCAACCTCATGCTTATGGTCCATTTTTGTCTTATATGGCGGGAGATGACAAATTGGCTTATGGAGAGTAGTTTTTTCAATGAATATTTCCTGCTGGGAGCTGAACCACTTAGATATGCATCATTTGCTTGTAGTCATCATAAAAAGCTCTAAATCTAGACGCACTAGAAGATTATATTGATTATACATGCTATGATAAATGCTGCATTTGAAAGTAAATTTGCCTTGAGTGGTCTACTTGCATGAAGAACTCATACTTTCACCTTAGCCGCTTTTATAAATTAGTTCCTGTGACATTATGGGGCCAAAGTGTTGGGTTACTATGGCTTAAGAGCTTTGGATAAAATGTCCTGTAGCCCAGAGGTTGTTTCTCTTAAGATCAGAATTGCTTTTGCATGATTTTGCCTGTGTCTTTCATTGCTTGTGTCCTCTTGAATAGTTATTGGTTATTTGTTTCATCATTGTATAATCGCCCATATTATGATTGTGGCATTGTGCTGTTATGTCAGGTTGCTGTCAACATTATCGAGGGTTACATCATTTTGGGCGGTTTAGAATTTTTGAGAACACATGCTTCCAGCATTGCAAAGCTGCTTGACTTAATTGTTGGAAATGTGAACGATAGAGGCCTCCTATCCACTCTGCCAGTCATTGATGTTCTGATTCAGGTGCAATATGTTTCAATCTCTGTATGTGTTATGATATATTGGCATCTCTGAATAACCTAGAGTGGATAAACACCCCTAGTTCCTATTCAATGGGTGAAGTTCTGTGATCCTTTAGTTCATCTTAGAAGAATTACGAAAACTAATTTTACTTGCAAAGAATTGTTGCCTTAATAGAAAACGTTGGTGTATGTCCAGTTCAAATTACTCTGTTCTTTTGTACTACTTATCAGAAGTCCACAGCTGTCTGGTGATTTATGCTCAAAAGTTTGAGGGCAGCATGACTGTAAATGAGGAAACAATAAAATCATTAATAAGATTAATATATTTTCTTGGTCGAGCTATGTCCACATGATGCTTGAATCTTGGTACACTTAACTTTAGATTCTTGAGAAGTGTAGATCATAGGAGCCCAAGTTGTGAAGCTCATTCACTGGTGCAAGTCATCCCTGGATATCCCATATCTGTCGATCTTTGGATCATTTCTAGTTGGCTGTTCACTTTCTGCCAGATGCTCAACTGTGCATATGTGCATCGTTTTGATATATTTCAACATTTAGGTGAAATTTATGCAAAGTTCTGACTATGTACCTGTAAAAGAATGACTATGATGTGAGCTTGTCTGAACTTGTGGACCATCAATGCAGTCATTTTCGCAAGCATAAATTGATAATATTTAGAACATTCATGCCTTTGATTCTCTTAAAAGTATGAGATCCTGTTTTGTTGTGATCTTTTTTCACCTTAAGTAGCAACTTTGCTTAGATATAAAATGTTACTGAATGCAAGGTTGCGCCTCATTTGCGATCACTCTTCAGCAGTTGAAAATCCTTGAGATATCTGTATATGTATGGGTCCTTTGGTGCATTTAAGTTGGAAGATCGTGTTGACAGGGGTAGTGATAGGGGTACTTTAAAGCATTCATCCTCTCAGATACCTTCTACGATGCTTTCTTGATATCTCTTGCAGCCCAGCTATGCTTTCTTTAGCCTTTTTGCTACAGTTGTTTGTAGCATCTGTCCTTATCCGTGCTGGCCAACTTTTTGCTTTTGGCTGCTAAGAAATTAATCCATGTGCTTATATAAGAGTAGCTACATCTATTCTATATCCTTCAAAGAATCTTTTCTCTAGTCCTTTTTCCAATTTGAGCAAATACAGACCAGAGAAATCAGATTCTTGATCTTCTATGTTTGGCTACATGTTTGAGAATGCATTCCTTGGCCACAATCCCTCCGGAAATATTAGTGATCACTTCCCACTCTTAAAATGAACTTTCCCAAATCATTGGTGGGCTGAATAAAGTGTTGAATTTGACCTTTTCTTTGCCTTGCTGAGGCAGCACCACTCGACAATAGATTTCCAATTTTTTCAAATTATCCATGGCAAGGATTGGAGTAGCTCCACCAGCAGAGAAGCTACTCAAGAAGTGCTGGCATTTGTTGTTGCCATAATAGCTGTAAGCCATTGTGCTCTCCTCAAAGGAGTTTAGTGAATATCCTACTTGTGCTGTTTCTTTCCTGGTAATATCTCTAGCATGTCAGTTGCCTGCTCAAAAGGTCTTCTCCAAAGAAGTTCATTCAACTCCAGTAGTCATGCGGTATACATCGAAGTGCCTTGTTGTCTTTAACTGCGATATGAAAGACTTAATTGTCTCATGTGTCTTTCTGTATTGAAGTCTAGTCCTGAGTGAGTAGACCATACTTTCTCCATATTCTTTATGAGTCATGTTCAAGTATCCACTTTCTTTCTGCCAAAAGGTGGTTGTCTTCCTATTCACAAGTCTTTACAGCATCTTCTCCTAAAAAAATTAATTGAACAGAAAGGAATTAGATGATCGTGATTCAGTAGGGCATCTCTTCTTAACCCCATTTTGGCCCTCTGTGAACATCTGACTCCCATGAATGATGTCCTAAAGAGAAGTAGGACACAACATACACAACATTTGGTGTGGCTAAAGTATTAGCATTGTTAGTGCATGATTAGAGTCCACAACACGAAGGCATCATCCTTTGCTCTAATTGCAATTTACCCTCAAAAGTTCAATTGTTCTCTCTCCTTTCAAGGTGAAAGGTGAGAGGGCCAGGCCATCTCCTCTTTCTCAGATGTGTTGTAAGCTCTTCCACACCCCGCAGTTCCATGGACAGTCTGTCTGCTGTCCATTGAGATACTCTTGTCAAATAAATCCGTTCATGTTAATTGATCTCGGTGCAGCAATAGCCAGTTCAAAGAACCGTCTGCCAATTGCATAAGAAATATTTTAGCATAATATTTCCTTCTTTTGGGTTTATCATTCCTAAATTTTCTAGAAGAACTTCCCATGCAAAGAAAGCAAGAGTAGAAGGATCTCTGTTCTTCCATAAATATATTCAAGTAAAGCAAGATCCTCCTATGATTAGCAACCACCTGTACAGTATCTTGAAGCATTCCTAATCCTGCGTTCTTGCAAAAATTGGATCCTAAGAGAAACTAAATTCATATCACCGATAAAAGATCTGACAGTTGCTTAACATTGTTGGAATTACTTATGAATGATCAGTCCATCCCTTACTTTTGGCTGCTAAATGCACAAATGTTCACAAACAGCTTTTTAGGGAGCTGTATGTGCCAGATCTCTGGCTAAGGTAAATGGTCTTCATTTAATTAGCTTCTGCTATGCATCTCCTCTGGTTGAGATGATGAGATGGCACAATGAACATTGTTAGGTTCTTTGCTGTAAAGCATTGATTTACTGTTACTGCAGTTGGTTTAAGTTGATGCCATCTAACAATACGTTATATGTTTAAATGTCAGTGCTTTCCTGCGGAGGTACCGCCATTGATTAACAGTACTCTTCAGGTAATTTGGCTCTCTTTGTAAATATCTCGCGATGCTTTTTCTGGAGTCACCTGCCAGTTTCCTTTTCTTTCTTCTGTTTCTTTTTTCTTGTTTTTTGTGGTTATAAAATCTCTTTTCAATGATATTTAGCTCGAGGTTCTGTTTAAATCTCATTTTCTCCCCTTTTTTCCTACTGTCCATAGAAATTGATTATTATGTGCTTGAGTGGAGGAGACGATCAAGATCCATCAAAGACAGCTGTAAAGTCATCTGCTGCTGTAATAATAGCAAGGATTTTGGTGATGAACACAAGTTACTTTGCACAGTTAACTTCAGAGCCCTCCCTTTTCTTGTCACTTAAAAACACAGGAGTGAAAGTGGAAGAGAGTGTACTACTTTGCCTGGTAGACACATGGCTTGACAAGGTAATAAGCTCTCTTGTTCTTCAATTTGATTGGTTCCCTTCTTTCAAGCTGTTGCTACAGATGATCCTTACATGGGTATGAAATGATTACTTTTGAACTTCTTGTGAAATTTGCTGTCATAGTAATTGTCATGATTGACTTTTCTCCAACTAAACTAAGGTCCTATGTTTTGGAATTCTAAGTGAAGTTGACAGTGAATCTTTTCAAAATTTTTCTAGTGCCTGCCTTTGCATTCAGATTTGTTATTTGACGGGAAGACCGTTAAGCTAATCCTTCATCCAGTTCTAGCTGATAAAACGTTGGTTGATGTTTCGTGTTTGGCTGAGTTTGCATGTATGTGTTCTTCCAAATGTTTGGACAACCAACCGGATATCTTTAGAGTATCTATTATCTAAGTTGGAGAAAAGTATTTTCGGCTTGTTCTAATAGTCTAATTTGGTAATTCAAGTCTTTGAATAGAATTCAAAAGCAATTTGATGTTATGAACAAGATATTGCATGAAGTGCACAGATACCATGTGAAAGGAAAACTGTCGATCATATTATTCATTAAAGATCAGTATATATACATTAGTAATCAGCATCAAAATAAGCCTTAAGGTCCTAGAGACCATTTTACCCTTTATACTTCTAATAATCATGTCTCCTAATTGGTCATTTTGGTAATATCTGTTGACCATCAGCTTCAGGATGACATTTTAAAAATGTGGAAGGAACAACTGCTAATGCGCAGGCTATGTTTGGTGGGCTTAGAGTGGAAGACCTCCATGAATGCATGCATTGCCTCAAATCTATCTTTGATTAGTATTAGTATGGAGACCCTCCAAGTTGTCTACTTTTGGAACGCATGAAATGATATAGAAGTGGAATTGCTGTAATCTCTGGCAGGGGTGTGAATGGGTCGGGTTGGGTTTTTATGATACCCGACCTGACCCAAAATTCTAAAGGGCGTATGTGACCCGACCTGACCTGATACCCAAATATTATATAACCTAAGATATCAGGTTGGGTCGGGCCGGCATCAGGGCCGATTAGCTAGGTGTTTCATCCTTGTTGCGCACGTGCGGAGAGAGAAAACCTGGGCTGACCTGACCTGAACCTAAACAATACCAACACCTAAAAAGGCCTGACCCCAAAATACCCTAATTATAAGGTTGAGCCGGGTCGGGTCGGGTTGGTCCGGGATGGATCTGGTTGGGTTGGCGCAGGTTTTGGGGACACCCCTAGCATGAAGGAGAGTAAGGCTTTGTTTGGTCAAGAGGAATAAATATTTTTGACATATTGTAGGAAGGGGAATGAGTGAGAAGAAAGTGGAGTGATGGATACGAGTCCCATTAACTTGTTCATTACCAACTTGAGGTTTTTACCAGCTCGGCAGTTGGCCTAGTTGTTCAAGGCTTGCTTCAAAGTGGTTTGGAGAAGCCTTGGTCCTGGCTTTGATTCCTAGTAGCTTCTGGGATTTTAGAACTTATGTGGAACACATTGACTAGGGAGCTTCCAGCTTTGGATGTACTGGCTTCATGGTGGAGCTGCAGTGGCAAGCTTACCATCTAAATAATCGTTGCACACAATCTGCATGACTTAAACTGAATATTCTATGGCAGGTGTGGAACTCTTACTGAAACATCCAAGAGAGTTGCTAATACCATTTGCCCCTTTTCCCACTATTTTGGCAACCAGAAAGAAAAAGAGTCTTTTTTTTTTAAGGCACTAGTCGACAACTTGAAGTTGAAAGGAAACTTTGTGTTAAATTGAAAGCAATGTTCGAAACTGAAGTGGACATTTCTAACTGAGTAGGTTGCATGTGTGGTTTGACCCCCCATATTATTGGATCATAGACAGGTCAAAGCCAGAAAATCAGAAAAAAGGAAAGGGCAAATTGAAGATCATTTCAACCTGGCTAAACTGGAAAAAAGCAATTTCTTAAATTTAATTTTTTTTTTGAAAAAATAACTTCAAGACAATATACAAGTAATTAGGGAAGATAATTTTACCAAGTTCTTCAAATCTGTAAACTATTTTCTTTTTCTTTTGAAAATTTTCTGCTCTTTCTATTGTAGTTGAAGTAAAATGGGACTCGGATGTCAAATCAAATAACTTAGCCTTTTTTATAAATTCAGTTGTCGTTGGAGGAAAATAAAGTTCAGATGTTGATTGAGCTAGTTTTACTGGTTAAATTGGGAACTAGACACGAAGTTTTTGATCTTTGATGTGGTTGAAAAATAATTTAGAAAGTAGATATTTGAACCGATAGGCATTGCATCATCCATATATCCTGACCTATCAGTTTTCTATGTTGAATTCCTTATTGTAAAATTAGGAATCAAGCCCACTTTGTGCCATGTACTCAAATGAACTAGGTTCTATTCTGTGTTTTGATGCTGCAGTTGCTTATCATGCTGTGTTAGCTTTTGCGAGCAGCTTAAAATGAGATTTCAATGGTTAATATCTTAAGGAAGCCAATTTGCTGGACCTTCAGCTCTCATGTACACAAGTGTCCTCACACTGTAAAAATTTGGTTTGTGTTGCTTTGAGGAGAATTAGCTGCATTTATTTAGTCCATCCTTCGAAGTTCCTTGCACAAATGGGTCATAGAACTTTTGAATTACATTTTATTTGTAGTGAAGTTGTAATTTCTCGTGTCTTTATCAAATAAGTAGCAGAGAAATAAATTTTATAAAATACGTGACTCTGGAAACTTTTGCAGGGTAGTGACTTTTGTTAATTTGTCATTTCAAATAGTGAGATCTTTGACCACGTCTTTGTCCTTAATATTGCAATCATTCTTTAGGTTATTTGACTCTTTGAAACTTTGATTTACTTGTATGCTCCTTTACAGGTTGACAATGTGGGTTCTATCCAAAAGAAGACACTTGGATTAGCCCTTTCTATTATTCTGACCCTGAGAATGCCTCAAGTTCTTGACAAGCTTGATCAGATCCTGAGGTAGTCAATTTTATCGCCATTTATTTGGTGAAATTCTTATAGATATTGCTTATGCATGCACCTTTATTCTGATTCATGTAGCGTCTGCACGAGTGTAATCATGGGTGGAAATGATGAGGTGAATGAGGAAGAGTCCGGGTTAGTTCCTAAACATGCTGCTTTATCCGGTTCATTGAATTGTATCAAACTTCTTTTATGAGTAAAACACTGATCTATGTGAATAAACAAAATTCAGTAGTGATACTACGGGCTCAAGTGGAGGTCAATTTGAAGCCATTCCAAGTAAAGAGTTAAGAAGAAGACAGGTGGACATTGATTGGCTTCCCTCAAACCTAGTACATACAAATGTGTGTGAAAACACTTCAGCCTTCTGCTTTTTCTCGTTTTTAATAGTTTTAAGGCCTTTTCAACAGATAAAGTTCTCAGACCCTGTCAACCAGTTATCACTAGAGAGCTCAGTCCGGGAAAATCTTCAAGCATGTGCTAACATCCATGGAGAATCGTTTAATTCTGCCATCAGCAGAATGCATCCAGCTGCATTTGCACAATTGAAGCAAGCGCTGAAGATGCAATAGTTTTGTTTTCATCTACAAACAAGCGAATGTTGTGTTGAGTCGTGGCCCTTCATACACATTCCAACAAGTGGTGTTTCACGTTGTGCCCTTCAGATTGTTGTGATCGTCCACTATTAAGGAGAAAGATATATCTGTAAGTCTCTCTTTCTGATGAACAGTGTTATCATCACCGGAGGTGCTCTGTGCATGAAGGGGACCCATGGCACAACGGTAATGTTGTCGCCGTGTGATGTGGAGGTCACAGGTTTGAGTTGTGGGAACAGCCTATCATGAAAATTGCAAGCTAAGGCTACATACCTGAGACCGGAAGTGGTCCGACCCTTCTCTGGACCTCCTGCATCACGGGAGCTTCATGCACGGGGTTGCCTTAGAGGTGCTTCATGCATGGTTGACCACCTCTAATTTGATTTATCGCCTCCTATCGTGCTCTCCTTACCTTCTTTATGTGCGTGCATATTCAAAGTCTATAGTTAATCATGTTGACAAAAGGTTGATATTTTCTATGCTCATCATAAGATGCCTTCAGCTTAATTTTTTCTTTCTTTCTTATCCAGGTAAATCGGAGCGTTCTTGCTGGGTTGTGAGCTTTCATATTCTTCAAAAAATTTTCCCCATTTGTGGTTTGATTTTGATAACAGCAAAATTCATTCTTGCCGTCATGGTAGCGGGAAACTCTGTAAATATCTCGGACTTTGCCAGTCCTAACATGTAAAGTCGGGTCACAGCTGTTGAGTGTCGTGAAATTTCGATGAAAAAGAGTTGCGCCGGAAATGCAAAACGGGAATTTTAGGAAGATGCTGTTTGCCTTTACTCGGTTGATTTGCAGTCTACACGCACATGATCTTTTACCTGATAGGCCAAGAATGTGTGAAGTGACAATATCGTGCTTCTCTTCTGAGCACAATTTCTGCATCCGCTGTGTACCAACTCCCTTATGCTGATCATTTACGGGGTTGTTGTCTGGGTAGCATGGACACGGCGACACAGACACGCGACACGACATGCGATACGTTATTTTTTAAAAAGTAGAGAATTTCGACACATTTCGACACGTTAAATATTAAATAAATATATATTTTTTTTTTATTTTTAATTAATTTAATTTAAATTTATAAATAAATAAACAAATAAAGAGTTTACAATGAATTTATATTAATAATATTAATAAGTCTTACACTTTTTTTTTATTTCGTTATATCAAATTTACATTTATTTTTCAAAATCCCCCCCCCCAAAAAAATTTACTTTTATTTTTCGAAACCCCCACCCTCCAATCAGTGCCCAAGCTTCCCTTGTCTTTTTTCCTCCCAGGTTTTTTTCACTTTCTTTTTCCCTCCCCACCACCTGACAGCCCAATGGGTCGATTCCCCCCACCCCCAAATTAATTTTTTATGCTTTCCCTTACCGTCGTCCATTTCCCCCACCTGTCCGTCACTTTCCCTCCCCCCCCCCCCCCCCCCCAAAATACGTACCCATTAGACTCCCATGTTTTTATTATTTATGAGTTTCTCAGAAACCCTAGCTTCTTTAACCCTCCTCGCTGTTCGCGACCTTTCCTCTTCTCCTCCTCCCTCCTTGCCGCACGCACGACCACCTTCCTCGCCGCTCCTTGCCACATGCACGACCTCCTTCCTCACTGCTCACGACCTTTCCTCTTCTCCTCCTCCCTCCTCGCCGCTCCTTGCCCGACCCCCTTCCTTGCTGCTCGACCGCCTTCCTCTCTTCTTCCTCTCTCCTTTGATCCTTTCTCCCTCGCAGCTGTAGCCTCGTCCGATCCATCGTAGCATCACAATGGCAGCCCTCGCCTCAGTTTATGCTCGGTCGTCTCTCACCGTCGCTTGTAGTCTGCTCCCTCCCGACACGCGTGTCGAAACGTGTCGGGCAAAGGTTGACCACGTATCGGAAAATTTGACACTCGTTGATCGCGTGTCCGGCCGTGTCCGAGCGTGTCGACGTGTCCGACACGCTCCAACACTTGTCGGACATGACATGGAAGCATGGACAAGGTGTCCGTGCTACTTGTTGTAATGTGACGGATTCATTCTTGTGAAATCCTTTGAGAAGACTATCAGATCCTCCTGAGTTTTCATTGATGGAGTTGTGGCATCTCTTTGCTCGGAAGAATTTCATCATCCTCCATGGTCTTTTTTAAGAAGGCACAAAATGATTCGATTTATCGCTCTTAGTCGATGAAAACCCTAATGAGGATGTGAAGTAAATTGACCGATGCAGTTAAAAGTCCTAGAGTAGGTTGCATGCGAATGGCAAAAGTTGGTGCTCTCGACTCTTGAGACTCAATTTTGACCACCGTCTCTTTGTCAAATATCGGGAGAATTACCAAAAAAGTCTTAAACTTATTGCAATTGTGCCAATTCAGTCATAAACCTTTTACTTTTATTCCAGTTTAGTCCATTCGGCCAAAATTGGTCGGCCGATACTAATGTGGCGTGGCAACCGCCAACGTCGACGTGCTTTTTTTTTTTTTTTAATAATATTTTATTTTTAATTTATTATTATTATTATTATTTTTGCCTCCTCTCTCTTCCTCCTTCCTTGGGCTCCGGCAGCCGGCCAGGCTGACCGATCGCCGAACTGAGGCAATCCGGCAGGGCGAGCCCTTGCTGGATCTGGCGAGGAGGCCTTGCTAGATGCGACGGCGAGCCCCCCTCGCCGGATCTGGCGAGGGCTCGCCTCACCTAGCAACCGCGAGTCGAGCCCTCGCCAGATCTGGTGAGGGGGCCTCACCGTCGCTGCGCGTGAGCTTGCCTCGTGGTCGCCGGGCGAGGCGAGCCCTCGCCAGATCTAGCAAGGAGGCCTCGCTAGACGCGACGGCGAGCCCCCCTTGTCGAATCTGGCAAGGGCTCGCCTCGCCCGGCAACTACGAGGCAAGCTCGCGCATAGCGATGGCGGGGTGAGGCAAGCCCTCGCTAGACGCAATGGCAAGCCCCCCTCGTTGTCGTTGGGTGCGAGCTCGCCTCACGGTTGCCGCACGAGGCGAGCTTGTGCCCAGCGATGGCGAGGGGGGATCGCCGTTGCGTTTGGCGAGGCCTCCTTGCCCTGCCAAATCGCCTTAGTTTAGTGACCGGCCAGTCTGGCCGGTCGCCGAAGCCCAAGGAAAGAGGAGGGAGGAGGAAAAAAAAAGGAAAAAGGGGAAAAAATTAACAAAAAATTTTAAAAAATAAAATATTATTAAAAAAAGCTCGCCGGTACCGGCCGACTGCCATGTTAGTGCCGGCCAGCTAATTTTGGCCGGATGGACTGAACTAGAACAAAAGTAAAAAGTTTAGGATTAAATTGACAAAGAAAAAAAGTTTAGGACTGAATTGGCACAATTGCAATAAGTTTATGACTTTTTTGGTAATTCTCCGGTCAAATATCTATAGGGTATGGCACAATGAATACAGATTCAATTAGCTGCTAGGGGTGCGCATGCCAAAATTTTTGTTTCTCGATTTCTCTGTTTCTCCGTTCGAAAACAATGTTTGGAACAATCCGTTTGTTAACGTAATTTGATTTCTCTATTTCTCAAACAGATTTCTATTTCAGAAATAGAGAAATTGAAGAAATCGAAGCTGAAATTTTTAACTTCTTAGTTTCTGAAATAGAAATTAGAAACTAAAATCAAACTATATAAAATAACCTTGCGCTTTCTTTCTAACTTAATTCACTCATAACCACAACTTCACAAATTATTGCTAATTTTCTTTTTCTTATTTTGCTCTTTTTTTGTATTTTTTTTTAAAATTTTTTTGATAACTTCCTCTTTAGGATGAAAGGCAATCGAATGGATCCCCAATTTTCAAAAATGACCAAAGTTCTTAAATGTTTACTTAAAAACAATGGGGATCTTTTCTTATAGAAAAGGCACGCGCATGGCTAGTTGAAAAAAAAGTTCTTACGTAATAGATGAATAAAAAACATGCCTAGAAATTTAACCTTATTTTTTTTACAGATTCAAAATTCATAATTAGATTGTTACACAATATTGAATTTTAATTCGAAGGCAAGAGATTCAAGAGAATCTCTCTCTTTGCTATGCAAGGGCCATTAAAGGTTCATTGAGCAACAATAAAGAAATTGGGGATGAGCAACTGGATTGATTCAATTCGAGAATCAAAATAAACCGACCTTCCCCCGATTGGTTCCTAACCATAAATATTACTTTAAGGTAGAATTCTCATATATTCCTTTACACCATTAATTTTATTTTGTTGATAATCTTGTATAATACTAGTTTTTGATAAAATGACAAGGTTGTATAGGCGCCATTGATGGCACCCATATTCATGCTTCCGTAGTACTTGTCTGAACCTACGCGGGATGAGCTTACAAATGATACATTGACCGATGAGGGAAACCAAATAAATACGCTTAGGAAAATAATTACTAATAAAATGGCAAAGGATAATAATATGCCGGAAATTCCATGAAATTGTATTTTCAACTTTTGTAATATATTAGTATTATTTCAGCTATTATTTTGTATTTGATGATTTCCTATGTTGTTTTAGTATTATTTCGACTATTATTTTGTATTTGGGGATTTCCTATATTGTTATCTAATCAATTTCTATTCATAGAAATAGAAATTTTATTCTGTTATCAAACGGATTTCTATTTCAGAAATAGAAATTTTGAGTCGTTATCAAATGGGTTTCTTTGCTCAGAAACTTGTCCAGGGAATAGAAATTAAGAAATTGATTTCTGGCCATAAATCAATTTCTGTTTCAGAAATTTTATCATGCGCAGCCTAGGTAATCTAGATAGATTGGTAGCAATCAGTTGATTTCCAGTAAATAAGTTGGAGAAAATGCTGTTCTTCACGGGAATTTCTTCCGAGGGTGTTTGTAATGAACGTCTGTTTTACTTTGATAGATTGACGACGTAATGATTGAAAATGACATGGAAGAATACCCTCTGGTTTTTTTACGTCCAAGGAATGCTAAGGTCTGCACAAAGCTTTAGACAAAGCAATTTAAGTTCATACTTAAGACCAGACAAATGGATTTGGACCTCCAACTTAGTTTCTTGCGATAGCTTGGTCTTAAAAGTTGTAAAATTTTATAATATGTAACTTAGTCTATTAGAAACAAGTTTTGAGTAGTTGCATCTGTGATTATATGGTCAAATATTACACATTTGGTAGTTTGTCTTTTTTTTTAATTGATCTAACGTCCCCTAGTCGTTGGACTCTTAATTATACCCACCGTGATATATTTACCATAAAAAATTTTCCGTGACAAAAAAATTCTCAAACTCGTTCTTGTGTGACACATTTATCCTTTATCAAATTCTGTCTATTATAACTATTAAAAAATTTGTCTACATAGACGCTAAAAAGCAAACAGTGTTAACATGATACTCACTTGTGAAATAAAAATAACGTCCTTTTGGCTAATAAAATTATCTAAAGGTGAATGTGTCATGTAAGAACAAGTTTAGGTTTTATTTATTTATTTATTTATATTTTTCAAAAATAGTATAAATATGTCACAGCAAGTATAGTTTGGGGTTTTATGATGTCACAAAAATGTTTAAGGTAAATGTATCGTAATGGGCATAATTTGAATTATTTTTATAGTTTTTTCCATTAATAGATTGGTCCTAAGTTTTTAAAATTTTATAATTCATAACTTATGGTGTAGTTAGTAATCATTTTGTTCCTAAGAACAATTTTTACTTAAAAATAGCTTTTTTTGATTATGTTCATTGGACAAGCTGTTGAGCATTCGAAAACATTTGGTAACTATACAAAATTTTTATTCTTGAAATTAGAAAAAAAAGAAAAGAAAAAAGAACAAGAATGCGTTGGGTAGTTGGGTAAATGTGTGGGAAGGCATAAATTAAAAAAACAAAAAGAAAAAAGAACAAGAATGCATTGGGTAAATGTGTGGGAAGGCACACACGTGCATTATATATATATATATATTAATGCATCATCAGACAGCATTATCATTATAATATTGGTCAGGATCTTAACCTTTTTGTAACTGACCAAAGATGGTCGGAGCAAACGCGGTCTTCCGGGTCTGCTTCACTTCACCACGCCATCTCCGATCCGCCGCTCACCGAAGCTTCCAAAGATCTCAAGCCCGCCAGAGAGAGAACTTCGACTCTATCTCTCTGTCTCTCTCTTCTATATAAGCCGACAACCTGCGAGCGCCGCTCAATGCCAATCCTATCGAACACCAAACAACTGCCATGGCAAGGAGCCGCGAGCCTCCTCCCATTCCAACGGCAAGCGCACCGTTGCGCCCTACAGTAAGGCGATCTCGGGCTTGCTCGGGGGCACGGTGGAGGCGTGCTGCCTCCAGCCGACCGACGTCATCAAGACACGGCTCCAGCTCGACAAGTCTGGTCCGTACAAGGGGATCGCCCACTGCAGCGCCACCATCGCCATAACCGAGGGCGTCTGAGCCCTCTGGAAGGGCCTGACGCCGTTCACGACACACCTGACACTCAAGTGCACGCTCCGGTTGTGGTCGAACGCCATGTTCGAGTCGATATTTAAGGACCCAGAGACCGGGAATGTAACCAACAAGGCCAGGCTCTTGTCCGGCTTCGGCATCGGGGCGCTCAAGGCTCTCGTGATTGTCACTCCATTGGAGGTTAGCGATTGATTGGGAATGCGATTGGTTGGGTTTTGAGTTATGAAGTTGGTTTGTTGCTATGTGATCTAAAATGTAGGCTTATTTTTTAGGAATCGTACGGCTGAAAGGATTAGATGAAGCTAAATTTTGTTGTTTGTAGTTCAACGAGGAGGACGCAAGAAGATATGATATTCTTGAAAGGTTGCTTATGCCTTGACGGAAGGGAAATGGAGGGGCTCAAAAGTACGTCAATGCTGTAAACCACTATTGTCAGTATGCATGCAAGGATGGCTCCATTTGTTTTATAAAAAATTAATGATTTGAAAAAATAATTACTCACATTACTTGAAATTATTAACTAATGAAAATATTTTCATTATCAATATCAATTTATATCTAAGAGTTAATACCCTGAAAAACTTCAAACTGGCACATGTGCGATGAATTTACCTCAATTTTTTTTTAATTATGAAAAATCTCAAACTAGTACATTTGTCACAAATTTATCCTAAACTAATTTATTTGACCGCAAAAAATTTGATGCAGCCCGCATTAAAGACCAGCTCTCTTGACCAAGAAGATTGGCTTGTCTTGTTTTTCCATGTACGAGTCACTCTCCCGATCCTATTGTTTGAGAAAGCCTACCCTTGGCTTGCATCAAAATTCTAAACTAGTACATTTATGACAACTATATCCTCTGTTAAATTAAATTAATATCACAAAAAATCACAAAAATTGTATAGCTATGACAAACAAAGAGTAAAATCCCAAATTGGTACATAAGCTAATTGTCACGTGTCATTCAAATTAATAATTTGATAGTAAAATTTAACGGAAATTAATAGACGGTAAATTTGTCACAAGTGTACCGGTTTGGGGTAAATTTGTTAAATGTATATCAGTTTAAGATTTTTAGTAGTCAAAAAATTAATTTAAGATAAATTTGTTATAGGTGTACCGGTTTGGGGTCTTTCAGGATATTAACCCTATATCTAAATATATAGTCAATTAATTGTTGTAAGCAATGCCGATGATTATTTTTTAAAAGATGTTTTTTTAAATCATTCATTTTTTTTTTTTTTTTTTTTTTTTTTTTTTGTAAAAAACACACTTTAAATTTCAAAAGGATTATAACCAAAGTCTAGCATTATAATCCTTCCTACTACTTTTATGTAATCACCGAGATGTACAACAATATGGATAGTTCCTATTCTTTGAGATTAGCATCAAAATACATGGAGAACGAGTGGAGAAAGAATTAGCCTTTTTCATGTGAAAGAAGAGTACATGGAAATTTTGTAGGTTCTTTCGTAGGGCTAGACTCATTATTTGCTTGTCTGTTGGAGAAGCTCCCCTGGGTCGGGTTAAATACATATGTAGTTAGTAACATTGTAGATTTTAATTATGAGTAAATGCGGATGCTTTTGATGTTGTTCTACTTGAGTTTGCTGGAAAGGTTCATTCTGCGTAATGGTTAATCTGGCGAGTTGTTGTGTAAATTACATGTATCGCGTGGGAACTAACTGATGAGGGCATTGGCAGGTTGTCAAGATTAGACTGCAGCAACAGAAAGGTTTGAGTTCGGAGCTTTTGAAGTACAAGGTGTTAGACGCAAATTGCGCAACCCAAGATCTCCATAACTAGAACAAGAACATGCATAATTGAGTAGAAAAATTAACGTACCTAGATCCATCGAACATAAAGCGGAAGTAGAAAAATGGATTACCCACATATAAAGGGGATCCACGCATCAAGTCATTCTCCTCTATTGCCCTCCGTATCACTGACTCAATGAGGCGGCCCCCCTCACGTGTAGCGTTAGGTAAACGCCTCTTAGATGAGGATACAGGTGAGAATTAAGGTTAGAGAAGAGACTTGAGCACTATTTATAGAGTTTCCAGCCAGTCCCCCTCATTACGGGCCAGGCTCAACTCGGCCCACACTAGCCAGCCGATATTAGACTAATTAAGAAACATTCTATCTCACTTTAGACCAACCCTGTTTTACGGTAACCGTAAAAACAGTAAATTACAATATCAATTAATTTAGTCCACATTAGGAAAACTCTTACATTCTCCCACTTGGACTATATTAATTGAAATCGTATTGTATGTGCGCACATTTGGTCCAGAGATAATTCTTAATAGTCAATCCTATCCCATAAAGTTTTAAACACCGAATTATGGCGGTAACTGCATGTATACACATAGAGCCTTCCATGGTCACGAATGTTCTCAACTTTATTGATATGGATTCAATATGTTAGTGTGTCAAATGGATAACATCTCTCATAGAGAAATCCCATTTGTCAGTCACCATTCTCTTACCTTAGGTGTTACAAAAAAACTTGTGTCACTAGAGAATGCTTTATGGTTCCAATGAACCCACATATGTCTTGTCCTTATGGTTAACCTTTCTTTATGTATCACAAGACATATGCACAAGGCTAATAACTGGATGCCCGGATACCCCTAGCCTTCACTCAAGATTTATACAATCCCTTAAGACTTTATCAATATGTATTCAACATAATAACAATACATTCAAAAATATTTTATTGAATGCAAAAGTTGATACATATTAAACCGTTATAAAGTGTAACGAACACATATGAAACATTTATTAGAGTAAAGCCAAAATAGCTCCCACTAAACAACAGCATCTCATGATGCTCCTAGACCCATGTTAACGATATGTTACTCAAATACACACGGGCATAGACCTTTAGTTAGTGGATCTGCAATTACATCATCTGTGAAAATATATTATATTAAAACGTCACCTTTCTGTACCGTTTGCTTTTGGTAAAAAATTTTGACTACCATATATTTAGACCCATTGAGACCTCTGTAGTAAATAAATAATACTACAAATTTGTTATCTCAATACAACCGTATGAATCTATCCATAAAGTTAAAACGATCAACTCCTTCATGAGGTTCTGGAGCCTAAAAGCCCAAGTAACAACCTAAAAGAATGTTACTAACACTGCTTACATAGTAAAAGATGACATAAAACTTTATTTACTGCACTTACTGCTAACATAAATATGTATTCCGTTATTGATTGCATGTCATCAGAACATCCAGCAAAGTTTACATCTAAATACTCTACTAACCGCAAGAATTGAACATGTCTATAAATTAGCATATAATCTCTTGTCTTCTTTAAGTACCTTAAAACCTTCTTGACAGCAACCCAATGATCATGTTCTGGATTTGACCGATATTTGCCTAGAAGTCCCGTCACAAAGACAACATTTAGTCTAGTGCAAATTCAACCATACATTATACTTTTAAGTGCACGACACAATGTACTCCCTTTAATTATATTTTATCAATATCTAAATAAGGACAATGTGATAGATTCAGTCCATCACCCTTAACAACAGGAGCAATTCCTAGCTTGCAATGATGTATATTGAATATTTCCAAAATACGATCAGCAAATGTCCTCTAAGAAAATCTAATATAAAATCTAATATATATGACAAGAACAATTCTTACAAACCTTAGTGCAAAAGATGCCTCAAGGTCACTACTTGTAAACAAAAATCATGTACATAGAGTATGAGAAAAAATAAATTTCCTCCCACTGACCTTGCAGTATATTGAATTACTTTATTCCCAATTGAACAAAAAATAACAACACTATGAAACTTTAATAATATTGTATGGAAACTTGCTTAAAACTATAAATAAGACTTTTTCAGTCTACACACAAGTTTACTCGAAACATTTATTGCAAAATTCTCCAATTGCACAATATAGATTTTGTATCTATTTGGCGTAACTCCATAAATAAATAAATAAACTATTAATGCCACATTCACTCTGAAAGAATCTTTTAAAGAAATAGTTATTTATTTACTATAAACAATTCACCCCTTTTCAGAGTGAAAACTTTAGTTACCAATTTGGCTTAAAATTCCACAATCTTTCTTTGAAATTCTTTTAGTTTTGTACGCCAATTTGCAACTAACTTGTGATTTTTGGACAAGTCGGTAAGTTTTCAAACATGTTTCATAGATTGTATATCGCTTTTTATGGCATCTAATTACATACTTAATTGATGATAAGAAACAACATTTATTTATGTCGCTAAATCAACCATGTAGTGGATATTATAGTCATGCTCTCACAAATGGACTATATAGTTTAATGGAATAACTGATCATCTTTCCCTAACAAATCTCATTAATAAAGTTACCACTTCATTCTATACTTGAGAGGTTTGAAAAAAAAAAATTCATCATAACTATATCAAGAATAGTATCTTGAACCTCAACAAGTTTAGTTTATGGTATAGGAGATTCTACAATTGTCTGTACCACAATTGTCTGTATAGGCAAAGATAAAGACACAGTGATCTTCTATCACACTATTATTCTTAATAATTTGAGAGTAGCTATCCTCTACAATTACGTTGAACTGTAGAAACTTTATAGTATGTGATTCCATAATTCTTATACCTTTTTAGGGTCATAAAATCAATACCTCTTTAACAATCTAGATAAGATACAAAATAATTTCAAGTGAATATGAATTCCAACACACTTAATATTGGATTAGATAACCTCACTTTTACATGACACTATTCAAGTAATTTATGTCCAATTTATAACTCAAAAAAAGTTTATGAAACAACTATGATAAGAGACACATTTTGTATGTGAAAAGTTGCTTTCATAATATCAGCCTACAAAAAATTAGATAAATTAGTCTTACTAATCATACTCATCACCATGTTCAATATGGTGCATTTATGCCTTTCGGCCAAATCTCTTTGTCAGGATTTTCAGGTATAGTAATTAAATTACCATCTCAGAATCTACCAATTATTTGACAAATGACCCTTTAAGCTATTTCGCATTGTCATACTTGCCAAAATACTCATAGCCACTGTTAAGCCTAACAACCTTTTAAGACTAATTGTAATTGTTTTATTCTTTATCTCAGTCATTTTCCTTAAATAGAAAACTTTCGGAAATAACATTTTAATCATATACGGGATGTATATGTCATTAGGACTTAAACACAATCTTTACAGATATGTCCTAATTTCAATATCATATAAGACATAATTTCAAGCAACTAAGGCTTTCATCATCTTATAGCAGTGCAGTATGCATGCAAACCTCTTTTCAAGTGTTCCAAAATGGAACGCTTCATAGATAGTAATCAAATTCAATTACTCTTTTCTCAAGCAACAAATTATATGTCCATAACTTAAAATTTGAAGTAGTAAAAACCTCAATAATAGTGAAGTTATTAATCACAGAATACTGAAAAATAAGCAATATATATAATTAGCATCATGTGAGCACCGTGTAACTTGACGTACAAGTACACATCCAGAGAGTTACACGCATAATCATATAATCACCTTTGGGTAGAATACATGACATGTAGTTGTACACTCCCTACATGATAGCAGTTATGAGAATATATTCTAATCTTCGTGAATTCATCACATTTGGGCAGATGAACCACTGGGATCAGTGAATCCTCTACCACACTATCATGTATCCCTCCATAAACAAATACACAATTACCTCCTTTGGGAGTATGACCACGCATTAGATCAGGAGAAATCTCAATCAGCATACGAGACCGAAATTTCTCAAACCCAATCAAATGTGCTACTTTGGCGATCACTACTCAATTGAATCATTGAAACTCTCTCATACCAGGGACATAAATTTTACTGTTCACATACATCATATACATGCGATTTTAACTTTAGTGATAAGGGCAGCATATCACCAAAATCACATATTATGCTAATTACATTACTTTATTCATTAATAAAAATTAATCATACATATATATATATATATAAATGTTTATATATATACAACGGACCTGAAAGACAGATTCCAATGAGATCATTGATCACAGTAACACAAGAAAATTCTCATAGAAGCAAGCATCTTGTGCACCCCGATTACTGATTACTAAAACAACATTAAAAGAATGCCGATCCAAAGGATCCCTCACAAGTTAACATCAATAGCAATACAGGATATTCTAGATTGATAAGCTTGATAATTGATCTATTATCACTCATGAGTTCATAAGACAAAAATGACTCAAAGGCCAACAACTGATTTATTAATCAATTTTAGGTAACAAATATCATTACTTCAACTAGTGCCCTATAAATTAAGTTAAATCAGAGAACCAAATATCTAAAATTGAATAGTAGATACTATTGCTCTACGTAGATATTGTCATACTCTTTAACCATAAAATGATATTCAACTTGATAGACATTAACAAGTGACCAGATGGGTTCATGTGCAATATGCAATAATTTAATTGACATGCATTACCCACATTTAGTAGATGTGTTAATTGGTATAATCAGTTTGGTCACGAGTTCTTAAGACGTCAATCATTCAAAAATTACTAGCCTGTCAAGGAGTATGTTTGAGCAACAAAAATTTCATGACTTTTACTGTTTTTCGTTATCTCAAGATATATTCAATTACTATCTCATAATGATTGTATGTGATAATATACCTATAACACAACACTTGTATTTCCAAAATCACAGAAAAAATACAAGGAAAAATGCGCAAAAATTCATTTAAAATACACGTATTTAGGGTTCCGTATGTATTTTCATATCCATAAAATTATCAAACATATAAAATAAATATACCACGAGATAGGAAATCACCATATGAGTCCAACGCCGCCAGCCACGCGCCGATCGGATCCTCCACGCGCCCACACGCGCTGCCTGAGTGCGCGGCGCGCGTTCGATGCCCAGGCGGCGCGTGGCCGCGCGTGGGGGAGCGTGCGGCCTTCTCCGGTGACGCGCCGCCGACCACCTTGCTCGTCTTGTCGAGCCCAATCCAAATTTGTGATTTAATTTAATTTTTATTGAACAAAAAGTCTCAAAGATCACAAATTAGGGCAAGATATGTACAAATTATGGCAAAATCAATTGCGTTCAAGTTCTAAGGTTATGGAGGCCCTGATACCACATGTTAGACGCAAATTGCGCAACCCAAGATCTCCATAACTAGAACAAGAACATGCATAATTGAGTAGAAAGGTTAATGTACTTGGATCTATCGAACATAAAGCGAAAGCAGAAAAAGGGATTACCCACATATAAAGGGGATCCACGCATCAAGTCATTCTCCTCTATTGCCCTCCGTATTACTGGCTCAATAAGGCGGCCCCCCTCATGTGTAGTGTTAGGTAAACACCCCTTAGATGAGGATACATGTGAGAATTAGGGTTAGAGAAGAGACTTGAGTATTATTTATAGAGTTTACAGCCAGTCCCCCTCATTACGTGCCAGGCTCAACTCGGCCCACACTAGCTAGCCCATATTAGACTGATTAAGAAACCTTCTATCTCACTTTAGACCACCTCTGTTTTACGGTAACCGTAAAAATAGTAAATTACAATATCAATTAATTTAGTTCACATTAGGAAAACTTTTACACAAGGATCCTATTCATTGTGCCCGTACGATTATTTGCGAAGAAGGCCTTCGTGGGCTGTGGTCAGGGGCTGCGCCGACAGTCATGCGCAATGGACCCAACCAGGCTGCTATGTTTACAGCCAATAATGCTTTTGATGAGTTACTAAATGGAAGAAGCACGAAAGCGATGGAAACGTCCTCTAACCATGGCAGTCCATGATTTCATGATTCTTGGCAGGAACTATAGGTCCGGTGTGCACCGGGCTCTTCGATGTCGTCAAGACAAGGCTAACGGCTCAGAGCCGACATAGTGGAGTGTTGATGTACAAGGGCATGATTCATGTCTTTCAGACAATTTCTAGAGGACTTCTCGCTTCGTGGAAAGGACTCTTGCCTAGCCTCATGAGAATCCCGCCTGGCCAGACCATCATGTGTGTCGTTGCTGATCAAGTAACTAGACTTTGTAATTGGAGATTTCTCGAAACTGCGCCGGTCTAGTTATTGATTGAAATTGGTCTTTTTTCTCTTGTTCTATTTTGTGGCCATTTTGGAGGGTAGTCATCAATTGTTTGATTAGATTATCTTCTTTTTAGTTGTCTAGTTGACCACCATTTATCTAGACGCAGTCATAAGTGATTTTGAATCGTAATTCTATGATGTCTCCAATTGGCAAGCTTTCTAAAAGCATGTACTTTGCTCCTTGATTCAAATTGAGTTCCAACGGCAATCCATGATCTAAATGTAAATAATACTTAAAAATCTAGACTTCTTCGGTTTTTCATTACTTTTTCGAAAAAAGGTATTATTAGATTTAGGGAAAATTCCAAATAAGAGTATGATGTGAATCTTATTTTAAATAAAGGTCTGAATTACCATCTTTTTTTCAAAAGACCCGAAATGTATCTTATTTCAAATAAGAACTTAAAGTGATCATGTTAGTATCAAATAAAGGGCTAACCTTATCAGCTAGTTAAGGGCATTTCCATCATTTACTTTAAAAAAAAAATCCTTTATTTCCCTTTTCTTTTTTTGGTTCTAGGAACAAAAAGAGAATTAATGTCATTTTTGAAAAATAAGCTCAACGTGACCTAGTACTTGTCTTTACATAGTTAACACAAAGTTTGGTCTCCTAACTTGATCCAAGTCCCCATTTTTTCAGAATAAAAAATAAAAAAATAAAAAATTTAGGAAAAAATATAGAAATTAGATTTTGAATAGTTTTACTACATTTTAGTGTAAATTCTAGTTTAGAATTAGTTTAGCATAAAAATATTTTTTTTAATAAAAATTGGATTCAAAATTGAACAAGCTATTAGGGCTTTACTATATGGATTTTTGAATGCCGTATTCTTTTAAAGACAACGTTAGGTCACAAAAGCTTAGTGACTCTAATCTTCTTACCTTAAGATAATATTTGAGACATTATTTAAAATCTTATGCAATTATGTTTCAATAGAAAATTAGATGGCTTTGAACAAGTCTTTTGCTTTATCATTTGTCTTATGTTCATAGTAGTCGAATAGGCTTATGCTCCATGGATACTCGAAGTCATTTGCTTGAAGGTTTGATGAGTTGTGCAAATAAATGCATCAACTTTAGGATCATTTCCATCCTCAATTGTTTTAGCATTGTCCATTCCACCAAGCAACGTTTGCTCCTTTTCTTGCAGTTGAAAAAGCTCAGAATGTCTATGCACATATTTATCACAATGCCCAAAGTTTTATTGGCAGCCTCCTCGTATTGTGAGTCATAAATTAGTGGGACTCTCTACTACCATTTCTAGCTATCCATCTTTAAATAACATTATGTTGGATTTTCTAAGGCCATTTTAAAATATCTTGATCAATTAAATCCTTACAAAAGTCCGTTTTTAATTCAAACATGAATTGTTAAGTCTCCACTGACATGTTTTATAATTAAATGAAAAATTAGGGAATAGAAATTTTTAGGATTTTACGAAGCGTATTTTTATTCTTTTTTTATTCCAAGAATAGAAATTTTGCGTAGTTATTAAACACACACTTCTGCTAAAAAACTCATCTAGGAAATAGAAATACAAAAAATATATTTGAACAGAAATTGTTTCTGAAAGTAGAAATGTAATCAAACTAACCCTAAGTGTTGTGAATTTTTTGATGAAAATGAGCCGAGGCAGAAGTGGCAAACAGGAATTTTAGGAAGATGTTGTTTGCCTTTTCTCAGTTGATCTCTACTCTAAACACACATGATCTTTTAGTCAAGAAAATGTCATGCATACAGAGGATCATTATCCTGTGCTTGCAATTTCTACTTCCGCTATATACCGACTCTTCTATGCCGATCATATACCGAGTTGTTAGACGGAGTCATTCGATTCTCGGTGAAATCCTTTGAGAAGACTATATTAAATCTTCCTGTGTTTTGATTAACTAAGTCAAGACATCTCTTTGCTCAAAAGAATTTCATCATCCTTCTTGATTTGATTCAAAATTGATTTGATTCGTGAGAAGACACGAAATTGATTTGATTCGTCGTTCTTAGTCAATGAAAACCTTAATGAGGATTCAAAGTAAATTGATTGATGCAGTAAGTCCTAGAGGAGGCTGCATGCGAATGGCAAAAGTTGGCTTCTCTTGACTCTTTGAGAGACACAATCTTGACCATCATCTTGTAGTCGATTTCTAGAGTGTATAGCACGAAGAAGGCAGACTCAATTAGCTGCTAGGTAATCTAGATAGTGGTTTCCAAAAAATACATTGAAGAAAATGCCGTGCTTCACGTGACACAATTTGCTCTTTTGAAGTAATCTACACAGTCTTGGTTTATCATAGGCCAAAATAGCCATATTGATGAAAAATCCTCTATGTAGCCAAATTCCAATCACATGCAGAAAAACAGAGGATACTTGAAGGGGACCTTGGCTTTTCTCAAGCCATTTAGTTATCTTTAAACCATGGATCCCTAACACACCATTACATTATTACGACTTCTCTAGTTGTGCCTTCTGGGTACAGGTGTTTGGAATGCCTTTGGAATGGTGTACATAACAGATGATTAGTAGGGCGGTGCAACATATGGGTCGAGTCTTAGATGTAAAAGTTGATCAAAGGAGGGGGCATCATCCAGAGTTGGTCAAGCCAAGGTAGACTTAAACTTGCAAGAACCTCTAAAAACAAGGAAGCTGACTCAAATTGATGGTAAGACATTATGGCTAGACTTCCGCTATGAGCGACTCTCACATTTTTGCTACTCTTGTGGAAAGATGGGACTACAAGGATATCCCCTTTGATGAAGCAAAATTAGAAGGCAGAGATAAGATGGCCAATGGCTTCGTGCTGAGGTTAAGGAACATAGCCCTTATTGGCACACTTTTCACAACCCGCAAGATAAATCAAAGCAGTCAGAAGAAGCTGTACCTGAAACTCCTCCCTCACAAATTCCGAATGTTCCTTTATTGCCCCCACCGGTTAATGTTGAAGTAGAGCACTTGTCCAGCGCGGTCAATACAACCAAAACACAAGCAATAGGCCCCGACTCCCAACACCATCAACAAATAGTTATACAAGGGACCTCTATCCACACATCACTCATACCTACAACAACCAAATTGAAAGGAATTCAAACCCAACCCATGGAAGTAAAGTTACAAAAGAAGCTGAAAAGTACGAGAGTGACATCAAAAATGGGAATAGCCAAAAAACAAAAGAGATACAACCCCTAGGAGACAAAGGGTTTGATAATCGAGGACCAAGATGATACAAACCTCATGGAAACACCTATTTATGTAGCAGAGGAATCAGGATCATGGGCTTTGGTGTCTGGCTCTAAACAGCTACCCACCAACAAATGAAGATGATTTGCTGGAACTGTTAGGGTTTGGGCAATCCCCTATCAGTTCAAGCTCTTAAGGCCATGACGGCCAAAGAAAAGCCCGAGGTTGTATTCTTAATGGAAACAAAGAACACTGAAGTAAAGCTTCAACATATTCAGCGACGTTTAAATTTCAACAATTCATATCTTATAAACCCAATTGGTCTTGCCAGAGGCTTAGCAGTGTTATGGAATGAGCAGGTATCTTTACAGATGGTTCGCTCAACACAACACCTTTTTGACATGATTTGTAGGATTGTGCATGAAGATAGAAATATGTGCATCAAATGTATTCATGCTTCTTGCACCTATCAACAGCGTCAACTTCTGTGGGATGAGCTTCATGAGATAAACTCTGCAAGTACACCTAGATGAATAATAAAGAAGGGGAAGAGATTGTGAAGGAAAGATTGGATCGGGTGTTGTGCATGATGGATTGGCGCTTATTGTTTCTTGGGGCAGAAGTTTTTGCTCTACCTATTGTGGGATCCAACCATAGTCCTCTACTTATTCATACTTCAGCACCTTATAGAAAAAGAAGGAAGCCTTTTATATTTGAGGTTTATTGGAACGATGATGAAGAATGTCGAGAGGTTATCTCTATTGCATGGAATTCACTATAGCTTCAAGATTCTGGTTTCCTTCCAAAATTAAAGATTGTTGCAGCAGCTCTGAGTAAGTGGA
This sequence comes from Eucalyptus victrix, assembly GCA_016097545.1. NCBI lineage: Eukaryota > Viridiplantae > Streptophyta > Magnoliopsida > Myrtales > Myrtaceae > Eucalyptus > Eucalyptus victrix. The sequence continues at coordinate 15,368,833 of CM027835.1, forward strand.
GCCAAGCAAAGTTTTCAAATGGTCATAACAAGGTGATCGCCTTACAACAGCAACTATAGGATCTAATGAACCAACATCATTGCAATTATAATAGAGTGGAGGCATCGAAACTACAAGAGGAAATTAGACAGGACTTGGCAAAAGGAAGAACAATATTGGGCCATATGCTCTAGGATTCAATGGTTGAAATGGGGTGATAAGAATACGAGATTTTTTCATGCAACTACACCTCAAAGAATGCAAAGAAATTGAATCATTATGTTACAGGACGACCATCAGCAATTGGTACGTGACCCACAGACTCTACAAGATATGACGTCCAATTTATTTTTGAGGTTATATACAACTGAGGGATATAGGGATTACGGACCCGTGCTTGATCAATGCCAACAGATTGTTACCTCTGAAATGAATGGCCACCTGATAGATTTGGTCACTATTAAGGAGGTTCGGCAGCCACCTTTTAGATGGGAACTACAAAAGCCCCGAGATCTGATGGATTAAATGGTTTGTTTTATCAAAAACACTAGGAAACCATTAAAGATGATCTAACTCTTTTAGTGCAGAATCTCTTTACGTTAGGGGTGATGCCGACAAGTATCAATCAGACCATTATTACATTGATTCCCAAAACACCTCATACTAGAGAGACTGGAGCAATATCACCCAATCAGCCTTTGCAACTTCGCCTACAAAATTATCTCAAAAGTACTTGCTAACCGTCTGAAACCTTGGTTGAATTATCTGATATCTAAGGAACAATCGGCTTTCGCAAGTGAATGACAGATTCAAGATAATATTTTAATCATTCAAGAAGTTCTTCATCAATTGAAGACCTGGAAGAGGACAAGAAAATTCAATGCAATCCTAAAGATAGATATGCAAAAGGCATACGACAGAATAGAATGGAATTTCCTTCACGACTACCTTCTTAAATTGGGATTCCATCCAAGATGGGTTCAGTGGATATTGTAGTGTGTTACGACAATGTCTTTTAGTGTTAAATTTAATGGAGAGCAATTACCTTATTTTTACCCATCTTGGGGCCTCCGACAGGGTGATCTTTTATCCCCATATATTTTTATTCTACTGGCAAATGTTTTATCAAGTCTTGTTAACCAAGCCATCAGTTCGGGACACATCAAGGGTATTAAGTTAAATAGGTCGTGTTCTACCTTGTCCCATCTATTTTTCGCTGATGATGCAATCTTCTTCCTAGATGGTAATATTCATGAATGCTAGAACTTTGCTAATATTTTAAATTAGTATTGTGTGGCTACCGGACAAGTAGTGAACCGCAACAAGTCTGGCATGATTTTTAGTAAACTTTGTCCTCTGAGACTATAGAAAACATGTCGCGGGAGTTTAGAACACCTGTGTTGCAAAGGTTTGGCAAATATTTGGGAATACCATCTGATTGGGGTCGATCAGAGATGGAGATGTTCTCTTTGATAATAGGAAGAGTAAATGCAAAGTTGGAGGGATGGAAAGAGAAATTAATATCAAAAGGAGGTAAGGAAATTCTTATTAAATCTGTTGTACAAGCACTTCCACATTACGCTATGTCGATCTTTAAGTTGCCTCTGTCTATTTGCAAATCTATTGAAAAGAGCATTGCTAGATTTTGGTGAAGAAATGATCAAAACAAAATAGGTATCCATTGGCAGAAATGGGAAGTTCTTAAAGAAAGCAAGGGTAATAGAGGTCTAGGTTTCCATGACCTTATAGCATTTAACAAAGCAATGCTTGGAAAGTAGGCTTGGAGATTATTACAACAGCCTCAATCTTTATGGAGTCAAATTTTTAAAGGTCTGTATTTTCCCTCAAAAGACTTCCAAACAGCAGATAGAGCAACTCGGCCATCCTGGGGATGGCAGAGCATTCTAATGGGCTGGGATGCTATTCTACCACATACGCTGGTCAGTTGGTAATGGAAATAAGATCAGAATCCGTGGAGATCGATGTTAACCAATGGGAATTCTCCATGGACCTAAGACTAGAGAGGAACCATCGATGGTGGCTGATCTTATAGATCCGATCCACCATGATTGGAACCGATCGATGCTTCACAGGTTCTTAGGAGAACAGATCACAGCAGAAGTTCTTACCATCTCAGCAAGACCTCTATATATGAAGATAAATTAGTTTGGACAGCCACGAAGGATGGTCTATATACTGTGAAAAGCAACTACCATAATTTAACATAGACAACAAGCAACCACAGCAGCAACAGAGCATCAACATCTCATCAAAATCCCAAATTATTATGGCGACGAATATCGCAATGAAAACAGCACCAAAAATTAGAACATTTCTATGGTCAATTTGTTAAAATGCACTAGCTTCTAGAGCAACAACGACACATCATCGTGGATCCGTTATGCAAATTGTGTAAGCAGAATACTCCCGAAACCCTAGAGCATCTATTTCTATATTGCTCATAGACTTGAGCAATCTGGACTCACCCACAGATCAACATACAGTCTTTGCCTCACACGATCCATCGTCTAGATGCATTGCTAACAGTAAGAGCGACAACACCCAAACATTTACTTGGACTAGAACTCATTGCGAATGTCCTTTGGTAGATCTGGTGGTAGTGAAACAACTTCATTTTCTGCAACCAACAACTAGATCCAACTCTCGTAGTTGAGGCAACTATTGCACAAACCAAATTATACTAGATCCCTACTTCCACCCGATCGAGAACAGGGGATGATACTCTGTTTCCTACACAGCTATGGAGACCTCCAGATCTGGGAACCCTAAAATGCAACATTGATGGTGCCTATTAGTTGGGAAGCACAGAAGGTTTGATGGCCTATATTTGCAAAGATTACCAAGGTCGACTTACGGATTACTTTTCGAGCAGATTTCCAGCAAAGTTGGCTCTTGAGGCAGATATCCAAGTGCTTACCTATCACCCTTCAACATCTGTTGCAGCAAGGACTCCATGGTGCTAAACTTGTGATTGAATCTGACTGCCTCACCCTCGTCGAAGCTGTGTGAGATGGGAGATCGCCGCTGTGGGAGCTTCGTCCTTTGCTCGCAAAGGCCGCCATTTTGCTTTCCCATTTCCCTAACCTAACGATGCATCACTGTAGGCACGAGGCGAATTTGGTAGCCGACTAAGCCGTGAAGGCCCAGCACACAAAATTTTCAGCCCACAACTAGATCCTTAACCCTCCTATTGTAATGCTTGACCTAGTTTATGTGGATGCTTTGGCTTTAGGTTGTAAGTTTCCATTAATATGAATACAAGCGTTTATATCGACCAAAAAAAAAAAGTTTCTCAGCTCGTTCTATCGTGTTTGCTATTAAGTACCTACTCATGTTGGGTTATTGCCCCATCCCAATCAAAATTTATATTATAACAGTCTCTTTTAAGCGTTGCCTCTAAATATGCCACTTAAGATTGCAGAATGCTGGACTTGCCTCTCCTCACTGCAAGAAAACTTTTTGAGCTTTTTCCACAAAATTAGCCGCCACCTAGAAGCTACCTCAGTGTCTACTTAATTGCGTCTAATAATGACTTTACATATACTTTTCCTATCAAACCCAAAATTTAAACTGTCATTTGTAAATCAATTGGCTTAAAAAAATGTTTTATCTTTTGTGCCAGCTTTATGTTTTCTAAATTTTAAAGTCTAGAATTATAGACACATATATAGGTAATGCATCTAGGCGTCTCTCAATAAATTGAAGAGAAATAGATGTAATTTTCTTATTGTGCCACATAGTGAGTGTTGTATGGTGTACAAAAAACTGTTTGTTATTGCGACCATCAAGGTTATTTGGTTATTGGGGAAACAGCAATATACTTTTAATTTTTGAAAAACAAGTCCTAGTGATGAAGGTCCAGAGCCAAACTGACTTACTTCCCCACTATAATCGAATGAGAATGGGTTATTTAATTCAGTTAAATGGCAATATTAGAAGACTATGCACTTAAATTACATAAGCCGAAGGGGTTACATAGTTCAATTTCTTTGAATTTGATGGTAATCCCATTAATTTCCATAAGTGTTTCATTCATTAAAGTAATTTTATATATTTTCCATAGTTTTATTTTTAAAGTTTGATTGAATTCTTTTAGAATGTTAAAGAAAATCATTTTGATTCTTTTTTTTTTCTTATTCTAAAATTTTCCTTTTTAACCTTTTTTTTTTCCAACAACTATGAGGTCCAATGAAGGTTATTCAAAAGAAAAATAGAAATCAAATTACTTTCTTAGTTTTCCTTTTCAACTTTTCTCTTCAACATTTTTTGAGGTCCAATGAAGGCTATTAGTAAGAAAGTTTTTGGAGATAATAGTACAAATGATCCTTGAACTTTTAATTTGTGTAATGTGATTTCTAAATTTTGGCCCAATGTGTAGTATTTTCTCTAGAGTCATAAAATTTAAATTATAAGTAAAACATAAATACTGACCCAAATACGTTTGCCTTGTGTCGAGATCAAGTTACTTTATCAGATAGCGCACTGTTTATATAACATGTTTGTCTTGTCATTCATTGCTCGTCGGGCACATATATTTTACTTTTAGACAATTGCATAAAAGTAAGAAAAAATTTCGCTAAAAGTAAAGGGAAAAAAAAAAAAACTTGAAAGTGGGAATAGAAGGTGGAAATGAACATTAAAGTAGCATGGCAACTAACTTCCTTTATTTATTGTCAACACATTATCAAAGTACACATTTTAATATATGGAGATAAAACTGTTAATAAACTTCCTTGCTTTCGTGATTATAATGCGCGATGAACAACCTAGACTTATAAGAAAGTAAGATTCATGCTCTAGGAAATAAGAAGCCATTCACGGTGAGCCCCCCATCGACACAAATGGTCTGCCCTGTTATGTAAGAGGCCGCCGGCAAGCACAAAAAGGCCACCAACGATGATACCTCCTCCGGCTCTCCCAAACGACCAAGTGGTGTCCTTGCTGCGACCTCCTCGTTGTACTTCTCGTTATTAAATAGCTGTGACAGCAAATGGGCTGACGTCAGATCACGATGGTGAACATGATCAAAATAAATGTAGTGAACTACTTTTAAGCAAGAGAGAATTTAAAGCCATGCGAAATTAAATTACAGGCTCAGTAAATGGAGTCAATATGAACCAAGGTGCAACAGAGTTGCTTCTTATTTTATCCTTAGCCCATTCGCATGCCAAATTCTTGGTCAACTGGTTCATTGCTCCTGCCAATGAATTCAAGAAAATAGAGGAATTTTGTTTAGCTCCATATCAAAAGTTTTTAGATAGTTACTTATGATAATATTAATTTACCTTTCGTGGCCGAGCAAATTGATCCGCCGTTCACTGAAATGATGCCGCAAACGGATGACAAGAACACTATACTTCCGGCTCCCGAGGACTTAAGAAGAGGATGCACGAGCTGGCTTAGATGATAACCCGATTCAAAGTTAGTTGTCATGATGAAGGAAAACTCTTCCGCTGTGTAATCCACGGTTGGCTTGGGTATGCCGGTCCCAACATTGTTTATCTAACACATAGATCACTCCCAAGAAAATGAAAACCAAGTACAAAATTGATTGAAAGAGAAGTGCAAATGCAACCGTGCTATTAATGTTGTTATTGAATCCACGGGATCAGAGACGTCTTTCACTTACCAAGATGTTGAGCTGGCCATTGAAGAGGGAAGACACGGTGAACATCAACTTCTCTCGCTCTGATTTCGAGGAAACGTCGCAAGCCAAACCCTCAACTCGAAAGCCCTTGCTTTTCCAATCTTTCAAGCATTCGTTAAGTTCGGCTTCATTTCTGGAGCAGGTAAACACGATGGCCCCGAGCCTGGCTAATTCCTCAACAACGGCATGCCTAATCACGGAAGAGCAATCTGAGTATTTACCAACTCGTAATTGCAAACAAAGATTTGGTCGCATCGCAATTGAAGTCAAATGCACTGGATTTTATTTGGGAAATCACAATAGGATATTATGAAGTCAACTGACTAATCGTATGTCAACTTCATCACACAGAATTTCAAGTACTAACAAAATTAATTGTCTAATTTTTGTTGGGTTTAAAAGAACTTGCTATCATTTAGAGGGGTTTCAAAAAATCTTGATGGCCGTTTACCCAGTCTGACACCTCCGGCTCAGAACAATTTTTCGGGCCCGGATAGGCTTGAGCGGGGCTACTAAACCTACATTTTAAGATAAAAAACAAAAATAAAAAAATATTAAGGGCTCGCTAATAAAGTCATAACTAAATTTAAGTACATAATCTAAAACACTAATACAACCTTAACATCCTCCCACCTTCGTCCACGTGTCATTCCAAGGTCAGCTCACTAAAATTCACGTGGATGGTTGAGATTTGCTTCCCTCTATCACCAGTACTGCTTCCCCTTTTTCTTATTTTGGTTTCTCTTGGCTAAACAGCCTATTATAGAGCTCCTCCCAGCCACATGTGCTTTGACAATTGGTTGGCCGAAACGTAACTCTTCAATTGTTTTTGGAGAGAATTTGGACACCCTCTTTTCTTTTCCTTTTCTCACTTCATTTTTTCCATTGTTGTTTTTATTTCAGTTTTCTTTTTCTTTTCTTTTTATTTTGAAAAACTTTGAGTATATCACATCTTCAAAAGTTATATAGGGTGCAAAAATCTTTTATTTATTTATTCATAGTTAATTTTTTATTTTATTTTTTACTTTTGGTAATTCTTCTCATTTTGTAAATAAAAAATTATTAAAAATAGTTTATATAAGTCATAATTTATGTTTTGTGAGAGATAAGATTTTAAATTTTATAATTCTATAACTCAGAGCCAATCGAAAGAACACCTTCTTTCATAGCATATCTAAGGCAAAAGAGACAATTAAAAAAATTGGACATTGCAGAGCATAACATTTTATTATTTTTTTTTGATGACCCAGGAAACCCTGTAAGCTGATAGTCGGCAGACAAACCATGGGTGACGCTAGCGGAGGACTCACCACCCTAACGTCGCACTTAAGATATCGTGCGGCCAGCGAGATTCAAACTCCTCTCCTCCTCGCAAAGGATCATGGGAGTCTTAACATTTTGTTAGCAGTTCATTTTAGCAAAAATTAGATTGCATACCTTATTTTCTCAAAGACAAATTTGTTGAGCATTAGAATAAGTGAGGAACAACTCACATTTAAAAATAGATATATCTGAATAATTTTTTATTATAAAGTAAATTATCATATTGAAAGGCACGAGGAGAAAAATAAAATAATAAAGTGTATCACACTCTATTATCACCACATGTTACGATCTTAATTTTTACGATCATTCACTATAAGGTTTTTATCATTTAACAATTTCAAAATGACACCATTTTTTTTAATCATACGGTATAATGGATTTACGAGTATTGAGTGAATGTCCACTCATTAGTAGACAGGCAACCAAAAATACTATGACTCTAGGTTTTAAAAACCGAATTTACCACATTTGAACCAAGCGCTTCACCTTTTATTTTTGCAACCTTGTAATCTATTATAAGATTGTTTAGACTGATAGAGTCGAATCAATAGAAATATAAAAACATTCAAATTAACATACATAGCATGATTCTCAATATTATGGACATCTACAACTTTCGGATCTAGTTATTGGTCACGTATGCTTGCTACTTTCGGATCAATCAAGATTGGATAAAATGAGAAATTGAAAAACTAGAAAAATAAAATGATTCAAACTAACATATATAGATTTATAAAATTGTAGCATGGCATGATTATCACTAGTTAAACATTATCTAAGTGTGAAATGACGTGATGGTAGGGATTAGGAGTGATTGATCCTAGCATGGGTAAGATTCCCTTGCCAAAATCGACTCCTGATTTTTGGAACTAGGAGTTGCTTAAGTTCTTTCAAGAATCAGCCTGGAACCAAAATGACCAGTTCCAAGGTTGACTCAAGAAGTAGGGGCTAAACTTTCAGTAATGCAACTATTATTTTAAGAAGACATACTATGCAAACAATCTATAGCACAGTGGCTAAGGGACTTTTGCCAGGTTCGAAACTCTTTTTGAAAGACCTATCTTACTCAAGCATAGGGATGGATTTTGAAAATGTGGTCAGGAAACAAGTCTTTTTGGGCTAAAAACTAGCATTGAACGCATTGGGAGAAGAACAACGTAAGTGCCATAATGGTCGTACTCCGCTCACTTGAGTATCATAACTTTTCTTTTCGCTTATTTAAATACTACATTGGAGTAAAATTGATCATTTGAGTGCAATTTCTGGCAAATAACCTTTTGTGGATTTTTAAAATTTTTTAATTTTTATCTATCTTTTTTTGAATTTTTGTTTTTGTTTTCCTTTTTTATCGTTCCTTTTTTTTTTCGGGGTCGCTCGAGGTTCGTCACAAGTGATGCTACCTCGCCTAGGTCTAGAGAGGGCCTCCACATCCAAGGGCGATATTTTCGCAACTTGCTAGTTTTGCCCATGACTCTTGTTAGCCCTAAAAATAAAAAATTAAAAAAAGGAAAAGAAAAATTAAAAATTAAAAATTAAACAATATTAAAAAAATTATTACATTAGTGTTAGTGAAATCACATGGGACGATTAGTGTCCACGTCAGATTTCCCGATGAGAAAAATTAACGATGGCACTCAAGTGATCGATTTTTCAAATTTGTGACATTCAAGTGAGTAAACAAAAATTGTGACACTTAAATAAGTGCCGTACGAGATTTATGATACTTGTATTGTTTTTAAAAGACATTTGGTGGTGTTGAGCTTTGTAGGTGGGCCACATAACTCTGCCATAATAAAATCTTATGTCTGCTTAAAGTTGATGTGGACAAAATTCCGAGCCAAAGCCACAAAAACCCAAATTGGACTCGTCCAGTTCTTTTCGGTCCGAGCTAGTTTAATAGAGGGTTGAGCTCAATCTTACGTCCGATGCTCGGACCATCAGTTTGTGCATAAATGTACAATCATTCAAATTATTGTAGAGGAATGAGATTTCATGATTGACAGTTTTCAAATGCCTGATCACGATGTTTTTTTTTCTCCCAACCTAAACCATAATAGTTGATTTATCATTGAAAGCAACGGCATAGAACTACGAAGTGTTGAGAGGGGGAGAGAGAGACCCGATTCCTTTCTTTCCACTAGTGATGGGAGCGGTCTTTTCCTGAAGCGAGCCCTTATTGTCAGTGTCGTTGTTATGGCTGCCACACCTACTTGCAATCCCTTTCCCCTCATGAGTCATTCTCTCTCTCTCTCTCTCTCTCTCTCTCTCTCTCTAATTGGATTTTCCCCTGAACTCATGCTTTTCCTTCTGGTCTAATGCGTCTCTCTAACTCTCCACACTGTTATATAATTCCTTCACTATAATGGCCAGCGGATAACGAGCACTTGGCCGACCCAGTCCTCACAACACGCGTGGATCCCTATGTACAGACGGTCATAGAACCCTAAGTGAAAAACTTGTAGGGAGTTAAGCTTATATGAAAGCTTTTAGAGTTAACCTTCTCAGGTTCGAAACTCACCTCGAACATGTCTAAGTGAAAAACCTATCCTACCCAGGCATAGGGGTGGATTTCGAAAAGGTAGTCAGGAAACAAGTCTTCTTGTGTTAAAAAAAGTAGCATCAAACGCCTTTGGCCTATGGCCACGTGGTGTTGAGCTTTGTAGGAGCTTTTTTATGTGTAATATAAGCCGCATAACCTTGCCCGGATAAAATTCTATATATAGTTAAAGACGATGTGCACAAAATAGGGCCTAAATTAGAATCGGATTGGACTCGACCAATTTATTTCAATCCGAGATAATTTAATATGGTTTGAGCTTAACCCCATGTCCAACGCTTGGACCATCTAGTCCATGCACAATCCTACCATCACTCAAATTATTATAGAAAAACAAGATTTTATAATTGGCGATCTTCAAATATGTAAGTTACGATGTTTTTTTTCCCCTAACCTAAATCATAGTAGTTGATTTATAATTAAAATTAACAGTACAAAAAACGAAGTGTTCAGAGAGAGAGAGAGACCCAATTCCTTTAGTTCCGCCGGTGACGAGAGCAGTCTTTCCCTGAAGCGACCACTTGTTGCTGGTGTCGATGTTGTGGCCGCCGCATCTACTTGCAGTGACTTTCCCCTCATGAGCCATTCTCTCTCTCTCTCTCTCTCAAATTTGGATTTTTCCACTGAACTCTTGCTTTTCCTTCTGATCTAATGTGTCTAATTGACTCTCCACACTGTTATATAAGTCCTTCACTCAACTGGCCGGCGGAGAGCCAGCACGTGGACAACCTGGTCCTCACAACACGTGGGGACCACTACCCACGGATGGTCAAAGAAGCCGGCAGAGCATGAACAAAAATATAGATGACAACGCAGACAACGATAAAATTTAGGACCCTCAACAGTTTTAAACCTGAGAACTATGGTAATCGCGAAAGTAAGCAAGTTCCACTAAGATTGTCGTCATACTCTATGTCTGCGTGTTTCTATTAGAAATAATGAAACTCATTTTGGTTGAAGAATAGAAGTTCACATTTAGTTTTAATTTTATTAGTTTTGGCGAAGCGTATGGTATGTGTTGGGATTAACGGATCCTCGAAAACCGGATTCGATACTAAATCGAACCCCTAAATCAATGCGGAAGACGAGGCCCGGGAAAATCACGTATCACCGATCGTAAAGCACACCACGGATTCGAGCGTACCTTGTTAACCACAGATTAGACACCAATGCCAATGGAGGAAGAGAAATTAGGCCCTATTCAATCCGAGGAAGCAAAATCCTTCGAGCACATCACATTTTTTGCTTTGAAGAAAACAAGAGAGAGAGAGAGAGTGTAGAGAGAAAACGTACATCTTTTTCTTTAAACAAAACAGTGCATTTTTTCTCTCTCTCCTCCCTTTTATACCTCTCTCCTTCCACGGGCCCTATTCCCGTGGGCCGGGCTTTATGGGCCCAACTTGGGCGGATGGGCCTTAAGCCCAATACTAATAAAGCCTTCATCTCCCACTCGCACATGGTGGGCCGAACATGATTCTCTTTACCTCTCTTCAACATTCATACCGGTGAATAATCCGTGCGACCAGCATACTTTGAGAGCTCATTACTATACATCTGTTAGGAATATATAGCAACTCATAATGGGCATCACATTCCGAGTAGATTTAGTATGCAATACCCTAGATCAATCGATCACATTTATATCTCTCTTGATCTCTTTTAAACAATGATATATATATATATATATATATATATATATATATATTATATTCATAATTATTATAATTATCACAAAGACAGTCATAATTGATCGACCGGTGAATACAAAACCACAATGTGATTCTCCAAAATCGATCTTCCTCTTTCCTTCAAACTCTCAATTTCAATCCAGCTTGCTTTTCTAGAAATGCCCCATTAGATCGAATCATCTCATGACCATTGGCAACACCCTAAGATAGCAAACACTAAATAGAAATCTTGAGAATAAGTAAGAGTCATGAGGGGACTAAAAATTGAGGAACTCTTTTCCTCAAGAGTCTCACACATCATAAAACTTGAGATCAAATTTTTTGCCACTATTAATGGTTGTCTCATGCATACGCAGTATGAAATACGTATTACGGTATTAACTCCTTTCCCATGGAGCGTATGTCTACACCTTTCAATACCGTACAGATGATAGTTCAGACATACCCAATAACTAACTTGAGTTCACGTATTTACTTATTTACAAAATTCATCAGAACTTACATCTGGCATCATAGACAAATAAAGTAAAATATGTGGGTTATTTTACTTACGGACATCTTTAGTATTATGTCATCATCTTAACACTCAGTTAAGGCAACATATGTATTTTAAGCTTGAGCTCTCGATTATCACCTAGATAATAAGCTTAAAAACAGTCTCATCTCTATTTATCACATAGTAAATAAAGGCAATTACCCGTGTGAGTGGGCTAATCTTTTATTTGTCCGACATACTTCTCAACTTAAAATAATGCACTGAGCATTAAGATGCATAAAGATCATACAAAGATTCATAGGCATTAATGATGAAAACACAAATTCATCAAATGTGAATACTTAGGGAAAATACAATATTCAATATATCAACCTCTACGCAATCCTAGAGCTTTCATATGGCCACAAAACACATCTCTAGGTATTGGCTTTGTCATAGGATCTGCTACCATTCTATGCGTAGTATGTACTCTAAGTTCACATCTTTTCGTGCAACCATATTCTTAACAAAGTTATACTTTGTATCTATATGTTTGGTCTTGCCATGATATTTTGGATATTTGGTGTACGCTTTTGCTGCTTCGCTATCACAGTTAACCAACAATGAATCTGCAACACTTCAAATAACACCTAAATGATCCAATAATCTTTTAAGCCAAACACCTTCTTATACTGCTGCTGATAATGCCACGAACTCAACTTCCATCGTGGACAAGGTTATACACGTTTGTTTCTTACTGCTTCAACATATGGTGCCATTATTTGATAAGAAAACAAACCTAGAGGTAGATTTTCTTTCATCTAAATCTCCTCTCCAATCAGCATAAGAATAGCCTTAGAGTCACAGATCCTTTTCCTTAATAACTCAGCGTATAATCAGCAGTCCCCTTTAGATACCTCGGTATTCTCTTAACGGCTTATCAATGTGCTTGACCTGGATTGGATTGGTAACTACTCACCATTTCAACTGTAAAACATATGTCAGGTCTTGTACACATCATAGCGTACATAAAGCTTCCTATAGCACTAGCATAAGGAACATGTTTCATTTATTTATTCTCTTGTGGAGTCCTTAAACACAGTCTATGGTTCAATTATTCACCTTTTTCAATAGGAGTATTTATGGGTTTATAATCTTGCATAAAATCTTCAAGAACCTTATTTATATATGTTTCTTGCAAAGAACAACGTCTCTTCGAACATCTCTTGAAATCTTAATTCCAAGAATGTATGCAGCCTCACTCATATCCTTCATCTCAAAGTTGGAAGACAACCAACTCTTGACAGTATTAACAAACTCCATATTGCTTCCGGCAATTAGTATATTATCAACATATAATGATATGATCACAAATTGATCATTGGATCTTTTGATATATACACGATGATCCTCTTCTATCATTGTAAAGTCACATGCCATTATGGCATTATGAAAAACGTATATACCATTATCTTGATGATTGCTTAAGACCATATATCAACCTCAAAAGTCGACATACCTTTTCTTCTTGGCCTTTCACTATGAAACCGACAGGTTGTTCCATATATATTTCTTCCTCTAATTCTCCATTGAGGAAAGCAGTCTTTACATCCATCTAATGTAACTCAAGATCCAAACTTGCCACTATTGCCAGAATAATGTGAATCGAGGTAAATCTTACTATAGGAGAAAACGTATCTTCATAATCAATTCCTGTCTGTTGATTATACCCATTCGTCACAAGGCGGGCCTTATGCCTTTCTATTGAGCCATCAGCTTTTCGCTTTATTTTGAGAACCCACTTGTTCCCAATAGCTCTGCGTCCTTTTGGAAAATCAACCAGTTCCCAGACTTGATTTGATTTCATTGACTCCATTTCCTCTTCCATTGCATGAATCCATTTTTTCTTACTAGGGCAATTCAGAGCCTTATTAATATTTCTTGGCTCATCCTCATCTTGTGGAGCAACTATAAAAGTTTCCCCTTCAATATCAAAATGTCGACGGGGAATACTTTGGCGACTTGTTCACCGTATGGGAGATTGTACACTTTGCACATCAATCCCCATCATGCTCCCACTTGGATTAGGTAATGATGATGTCATCTTATCATGTGGTTGTAATTGAGAATGAGTTGAATTCAATTCATCACTTCTCATATTACTCCCACTTGGACAAACTCCACTAATATCATTATCTCGATCTAAGGTTTCAAATAGGGAGAAATTTTCTCTTATTTTGCCCTTCTTAGGAAATTCATCCACTAAGAATGTGACATCCTGTGATTCAAATTCAGTTATACTCCCACTTTCCTGCTCACCTATGAACACGTACCCTTTCAAGTGTTCTGAGTATCTTATGAAAATACTCTTCTTTCCTCTGGGACCCAATTTCCCAAATTTGTGAGAGGACTCATGTGTATAGGCAGCACAACCCCATGGCTTAAGAAAACTTAAGTCCGGTTTTCTACCTGTCCATAACTCATATGGAGTGGAAGTAACTAATTTGGAAGGCACCCGATTAAGTATATATGCAGCAGTTAACAACATATCACTCCAAAAAGTAATAGGTAAGTTAGCATGCGCCATCATGGACCTAACCATTTCCAATAGGGTTCTGTTTCTTCTCTCTGCAACACCATTTTGTTGAGGAGTATATGGAATAGACAATTGTCTTTCTATTCCTTTTTCATCACATAATTTTCTGAATTCATCAGATAAATATTCTCGACCTCAATCGGATCTCAATACTTTTATTTTCTTGTCTAATTGATTTTCTACCAGGTTCATAAACCTTTTGAAACAACTTATTGCTTCAGATTTATGAGAAATCAAATAGACATATCCGAATCGAATATAATCATCAATAAAGGTGATGAAATAAATAGCCATATGCCTTCCTTTCACATTCATTGGACCACATACATCAGAATGGATTAAATGCAGAGAAAATTCAGCTCTTTTACCTTTCCCAAATGGTTTCCTTGTCGTTTTCCCTTCTAGGCAATGCTTACATATAGGCAAATTGACTTTTTCAATGTTGCCCAACAAGCCCTCTTTGGCTAGTCTATTCATACGTTGTTGGCCAATGTGACCAAGTTTAGCATGCCACACATTCACATCATTATCATAGGTATTAGGAGATGTGATAAGGGAATAACAAACATTTGCATTAACATACTCAATATCCAATACAATGAAACCATCCAGAAAATAACCACAATCATAGTAGTTTGTATCCAAATACAAATCCACACCTCTATTATGGAAGTTCATATTAAAACCTAGTCTAACCAACACCAAAATAGACATTAAATTTCGACGAATCTCTGGAGCATATGGAACATCATGTAGGAACAAGGTGCGTCCACCACGCATGTTCAATTGGCAGGTGACAATCCCTTTAACTTCATCTCTGGAGTTATATCCCACATAGATTCACTTAGTTTCAGTTGGTACTCGTCGGAATTCCACGAAGGATCCTTTATCCTTCGCTACATGGTTTGTTGCTCCTGAATCTACAGTCCGCAAAGGATTAGACTCAGTCAAGAATACAGAACTCGACACAGAAGTAAAGTTCTGAAAAAATACAAGGGGTGTTTACCTTCTTTGGCTCATGACAGTCGCGAGCATAGTGACCCTTCTTGTCACAATTGAAACACTTCACCCTTGTAAGCTTCTTCATTCGAGGACACTTTCCTCTTTCATGTTGGTTAAGCTTGGGTTTCTTCCCTGAATGACCTGCTTCCTTGCCTTTCCCTTTATCAAACCAGTTAGGACATTTGCGCTTGGAGCTCGAAACTCCATGTGAGCTAGAACTAGCATGATAGAGTTCAGCTTCTGGCTTAGCCGCCAAGAGGCGGTCCTCTTACAGCTCAAGATGACGCATAGCATCCTCAAAAGTTTTGATATTATCATTATGGGTCAAGTGCACCTTCATATGCTTCCAACTCTGAGGCAAGGAACGAATCACTGCTTGCACTTGCTGCTCATTTGTGAGGACATGGCCAGCATCTTTCAACTCATTTATCATGTTTGACATCTTTCTAAGATGTTGCTTCATGGTCTGACCATGAGGCTTATTGTAAGAGTCAAACCTAATAGTGAGCTGTCTCAGTCTGATCACGGAAGTATGACCAAATCTAGCTGCCAATGCCTCCCACATTTCCTTGGCATTGTCAAAACGCTTAAATTCTCGCATGACGTCATTGTCTATGCTGCTCAGTAACGTGATGCGAGCAAGAGAGTTCTTTCTTTTCCACGCAGCAAAAGCTTCCTTATCTCTTATGTGCTGCGCAGTGTTTCCTTCTTCAGGTTCTACCATGGTCAGGTTAGGAGCCTCAAGTGCTTCTTGCTCTTCCAACACATACTGGATTTTCATTTGCCAAATTTCATAATTGTCACCATTGAGCTTTTCACTTTTGTTCAGCTCGGCAACTATGCTCTTTGTGGCTGAAGCCATTGATCTGAACACATTAGACATATATGCACGAATTATTAATGCCTATCATTTATGCATCCCTATTTGCATAGACCCATCATATTAATGAATAATTTCAAGGAAGGCTTCAGAATCAAAATGTCACTATGTTTCCAATCATCCTCCAAAAATCCTAACTTAAAACTATCATTAATATGATTGTCATATGCGAAATCAATTCTATGAAGCTACAAAAACTTCTAAAAACTACCCATAGCTAATTACCCGCAACAACCAGCAATAACAGAAAGCAACGGATAATTGACATACAATAAAACAATAATGCTTTCAACTATTACTAATAACATATCAGTTACTACATCAACAACAATCAGGTAGTAAACATTACATTAGGATGTCCACAAAGCACACTTAATTAAGTTCAGCTAATATAACTAACACCAAGTCAGCACACGAACTAGGAAAGATCCTATTTTGTTCAATTTCTTGATCTTTTCCCTTGTAATAATACAGTAATATTCATTTACAAAATTTATCACAATTTTCTTATATGAAGCAGCTCCGTTGACATCCCATATGCGATTCAACACATCTTGCCATTCGAAGAGTGTTCAATGACATAGGGACGACAACCATTCCATATGACCTGTTGAATTTTCCCGTTGACTTCAAGGACATGATCAATTAAGTCATCACTCTCCCATCGATGATCGATCAGCTCAACTATCAACTTAGACAGCTTTCATTTTGTTCAACTTAGACAACCTATCCTTTTGTTCATCGGTACGAAAGGTCCCGTTCGACGAATAGGTGTGCGCAACCTTAGGCGAGGCATAACTCCCGCAACAAATGCAGAACAAATAAGGGATCACATTATAATCCACATAGACTTAATTGAAAAAGAAACACATTCTTTTCATCTCTCTCTCTCTCTTTTGGTCAATGGTCAACGGTGGTCAACAACGGTCGACAATCGGATCGGTCGTGGATCGGTCACGGTTGTCGGTCGGGACCGGTCGGGCCGTAGGGACCGCTCAGGGCAAACCGGACCGATCGCACGTACCGCACGCGTGCGCAGGCTGACATCACGCATACACCATCCGGCACGTGCCGAGCGCGTGCCGGGTCTCGGCAATTCGGGTCGGGTCGGATCGCTGGTCGGGTTGCCAGCCGATGACCGCCTGGCGAAACGTCGTCGTGCTGACGTCATCTATGACGTCACCCTAGCGATTACTGACCGTTGGGTGATGTCATGCTGACGTCAGCACGCGTTGGTTCGCGGACCGGCGCGTGCCGGTTCGCCGGCCGGCCGGCGGCGAGCACGAGCCAGTTCACCTACCGGTGCATGTGTCGCACGCGCTGGGCGAGCCAGCGCTTCTGGGCGCATTGCGCCCACACGCAACGCCTTCTGGCCGCCCTTGTGGGCGTGTGCGGTGTCGCCCGGCGGCGCATGACCTGTCGCCGGACTTATCTCGACGTCGCCTTTCTTCCTATGCCATTATAATTCGATTTCGACTTACGAAAACTCGGAAAAATGGCCGAACAGCGCTTGGGTGTCGGGATTTCTCACCCCGATCCATACGGCCGAATTGCTTTTGCGAAAAATCAATCAAAAAACGTCAAACAGGTCGGGAAAAACATGAACTAGGACTCTGATACCAATGTTGGGATTAACGGATCCCCAAAAACCGGATTCAACACTAAATCGAACCCCTAAATCAATGCGGAAGACGAAGCCTAGGAAAATCACGTATCACCGATCGTAAAGCACACCACGGATTCGAGCGTACCTTGTTAGCCACAGATTAAACACCAACGCCAATGGAGGAAGAGAAATTAGGCCCTATTCAATCCGAGGAAGCAAAATCCTTCGAGCGCTTCACTGTTTTTGCTTTAAAGAGAAAGAGAGAGAGAGAGAGAGAGAGAGAGTATGTAGAGAGAAAACGTACGTCTTTTTCTTTAAACAAAACGGTGCATTTTTCTCTCTCTCTCCTCCTTTTTATACCTCTCTCCTTCCACGGGCCCTATTCCCGTGGGCCGGGCTTTCTGGGCCTAACTTGGGCAAACGGGCCTTAAGCCCAATACTAATAAAGCCTTCAGTATGTAAAATGTATGGCTCATTATAGAAATTTTTTGTCTCTTATTTGAAGTCGGCCAGCATGTTAAAGATGTTTAAAAGGGAAAGTCAAGTGTGGACTCGTTTACTGATTGGCTTAGAGAAAGAGAAATCAAATTCTACTTTGAGTTGGATAAGCTTGCATTAGCTGGATGTTTTGCTGACTTCACTAGGCGGTGGCTCTTCTATATATATATACACACTTGGTAGGGCCTTAGAAGTCGAGAGTGAGAGAGTTAAGCCTAGATAAAAGCTTGTAGAGTTGAGCTTGTAAGAGTGTCGTGTGTTCACCGTGTGAAGCTTACGCAAAAGGCATTTTGAATATAATTCTCTCTCCTTTTGTATTTGTTTGCTCTAACTCCAAAGTGGTAAAAAGTTTCTATCCCTTTTGGTAGTAATACTTGGGCCCGTTTAGTTCAGCTTTTGGAGAATGTATTTGCAAAAATGCGTGAAGGAGGTTTTCTGAAATACAAATAGCGTTTGGTGAATTGTAATTCTAAAGTGTATTGAGAAACATCTTTGACCAAAATACCGTTTAGTAAAATTTGCATTTGTAAAGAATTTTTATTAAATTAAAAAAACAAAGAAAACATTTGTATTCTTTTTTTTTTTTTTAAGTCTCGGCCACCGGATCTAGCCCGCGTTGTCGCTCTAGCGGCCAAATGCCGTCACCTGTGTTCGCACGACTGCAAGTAATGGTTGCCTGAGGTCGCCCAACCTAGGCGACCATCATGTGACCTCAAGTGACGGATGCTTGGGTCGCACGATTCAGGCCATCAGTCGCTTGGGTCATGCGACCCAAGCGTCGCCTAAGGTTCGGCAACGGTCGCCGAGGTTGGACAACCTTTAGGCAGCGGTCGTCAGGGTGCCGTCGGCCTCTGATCGGTTTTCATGTAGTGGTTTTGGAAAGGATGAATAGTACCGGGGACTTGTATTTCAAAGATACAACTTCCCAAAGTATTTCCAAAGCTACATCAAGCTAAAGGCCCTTAGAGCCATCTGGAGATGCAATTGCATCTTGTCAAAGTCACCCAAAAAATCGAACCAAACGCAGTTGTATTTGGCTAATGGACTTTAGAGTCCCAAAGCCACTTCCAAATGCTGAACTAAACAGGGCTTTAGTATCAAATCTAATAACGACATTTACCAATTTTGTCCAATTACAACTTCAAAATTTGAACAGGAGAAATTTCAATAATTGGTCCATCCAAATGAAAGTTCATTTTAAATTGCAAGAGTTGTGAAACTTCATGGAGAATGGCTATAGCAAAGTGGCCAATATTGAAACATTCGATGCTTTAAAAAAGGAGGAGAATGATTTTTTTTTTTGAAAGGTAATAAATATATTGAGCAAAGACTAACGGTACAAAAGATCACGCTATCAAAACTTACACTCAAAACAACATATCATAATGAGTGGAAGGATGCCGGATGTAAAAGCCACGGTCGTGGCAACCCAAAAACAAACACAAAGGAAAAGCATGGCATGAACAACCGGCGAATAGATACAAAATGCCCTCAGGTAGGGAGAAGAACATCCTAAGCAAGCAGCAAAAGCCATTGCACCGAAGGCCTTAATCAAGATGCACCAACTGAAAGGAAGGCAGCTAACGATCCCCATAAAAGATGATCGGGTCAATGCCCCAGCTCCGCTATAACCTTATATTCCTGAAGTTATCTTCGACATTCCTAAAAGTGATCGCCTTATCTCTGACCACTTTAAAGAGATGGTTCTTCATAGCTAGGACAGAAATAGGCTGTTTTCTGAAGAGAATGTTATTCATGTTATTCCAAATAATATGACACAACGCTCCAAAGAAGAAATGAGCTATGCACTTATAAAAATCATTTCCCATCAGCATGGTGGTGGCCCAATGAAGATTATCCTCCCACGACCTATTACGCCAAGGCAGATTGCATTTGGCCACCTAAAAGAAAGCAACCTTGGCCGTGACATGACAACCAAAAAATAGATGATCAATAGAATCCAGCACATCATTGCAGACAAGCACCACTATCTATTCTGCCATGAGACAATAAAAGCATATGGGTGGGAAGCCTGTGCTTGGCCATAAGCTAAAGATTTACTTGATACCGTGATGTAATTGCGTTGTTCCAGACAAACGCATGCCAAATGACCCAAGTCCTCTTTAGCCTGAAGGTCTCCCAAGTCATCGCAACAGTGAAACGGACTGACGAATTCTCCCTCCAACAAAAGCAATTCGAGTTCTAAGAGAGGCTCGAGAGGGGATAATCCCACGACTTAGGCACCAACCTGAGAGGCTGCCTAGCATCAAAGAAGAGATCAGCCATGGTTGCTTGCCTAGAAAGCCTTGAACTGTAGATGAGCGAATCTGAAAAGATTAAGTTTAGGGGGCCCCTAGGTTGCTAGTTGTCAAACCATAAGGAGGTAGAAAGGCCGTCCCCAATCCTCCAATATAAGGCATTTCGAACCTCACTTCTGAAGGATAGGATTTTTTTTTCCAAGCCCAAGAACAGTAAGTGGGTTCTTTAGCAACCCAAAAATTCCTTGATTTTAAAAACGTGGAATGAATCCACTTGCATCACGAGGCTTCCTTGTCTAAAAATAGGAGCCAGATATACTTCAACATAGCAACCTTGTTGCAATCCCAGAGCCTCCGAATGCCAAGGTCTCTTTCCTCTTTTGGAATGCACACATCATCACAAGCAGCCTTAGCATCCCCTCTACCTAGTTCTGGGCTCTTCTATAGGAATTGCCTAAGGATTTTCTCAATCTGATCCAACACAGCTATAGGTCAAATAAAAACACTCGCCTAATAGGCTTGGATAGCATGAAGGACTGACCTGATAGCCAGCAAGCAAAAGAGAGAAAGCAATGAGTCCAAGCTTGTACTCTCGCAATAATATGATTGACAAGAACGCAACAATTTGCCTTGCTAAGCCTAGAGGTAATAATAGGAACCCCCAAGTATCGCATCGGTAGACTGCCTTCCTGGAAGCCGAGGTTGAGGAGGATCTGACTCCTTAAAGCGGGCGATCCACCAGCCAAAAAGATTTCGCTCTTAGAAGGATTTGGGCACAATCCATTCCAAGCCGAGAAGAGCTGGAGGCCCTCTTTGAGGAGACTCACCGAAGTTAGGTCCGCCTCACAAAACAGGAAAACATCATCTACAAAGAAAAGATGTAAGAGATTCATCACCCTACATCTCCAGAAGAACTTAAACTTCGGCTTGGAAGAGCACCTCAACAGAATTCCAAATAGAATCTCCATAATCAAAGTAAAAAGGTATATTACCTTGGCAAAGGCCATGTCCACTTGCAAAGTAACCATGAAGTTCCCCATTTAGGGCAATGGAAAACATGGGCATGTGCACACTTGTCATAATAAGCCTAGTCACAAAGTCGGGAAAGCCAAAAGCAAAGAGAACTCTATCAAGAAAACCCAAATCGACTGTATCATAAGCTTTTTTTAAAGCAACCTTAACTGCACACTTAGGAAAGTATGGTTCAAGATGGAAAATAGAAAAGAGTTCCTGAGCCATCAAGATATTATCTCTAACCATTTGCCTTTCACAAAAGTGCTTTGAAACGGACTAACAATCTTCTTTTGAACAACCGCAACTCGATTAGCCAACACCTTTGTGATACACTTATATATAGTGTTGTAGTAGGCAATGGGTCTGTAATCATCAACAGAAGTCGCATTGGGGACTTTCGGTACAAGCATTAGAATGGTGTTATTTATCTCTCTCAAGAGTTTCCCTGTGACGAAGAAATCCCTCACTACTGCTATTACCAAATGTCCAACCGTCTCCCAGTTCTCCTTAAAGAATTCAACCATGAAGTCATCCAGGCCAGGGGTCTTACCCCTAGCTAGAGAGAAGAAAGTATCTCGGATCTCCAATTTTAAGTGACCGGTTGAACAAGAAAGCTAACTTGGTCGTTCGTAAAAGGATGTTGTATAGTCTCCCGAATCTCCGAAATCGACGACCCTTCCTGCTGCATACGCGATGTTAGGAGATCCTAGAAATGCTCCACAAAGTGCTACTGAACCAACTGTGGTTTGGTAATTTGGTTACTAGAGGAATCCAAAACAGAAAGAACTTTATTCCGAAGTTGTCTCTTGTTTACATACTGATGGAAGAACTTGGTGTTGTGACCTCCCTTCTTGAGCCACCCGACTCTTGATTTCTATTTGAAGAAGGACTCCTCACTAGCCCGAAGGTCAGCAAAGATATGTTGCCGGTCCTTCTCCAACTCAGCAAGATCAACCAAGAAGGGATCCCCCTCAAGGTCAGCTTTAATGCTTTCTAAAGCAACCCTTGCTTCTGACGTCCTGGTAGAGATATTAGAGAATAATCCCCTATTAAGCTATTTAAGATGACATTTGAGCGCCTTAAGATTGCGCACAAGCCTAAACATAGGAACCCCTTCTCCCGAGTCCTCCCAAACTTGAGTAACAATTGCATTGAACTGTGGATGTTTCATCTAAAAATCAAAGAACTTGAACGGTTTCTTCTAAAAAATCAGGTTCAACACTTTAACCACCATAGGTATGTGATCCAAAATACCTAGCGCTAGAAAAGAGGCTTCAGAGTAAGAGAAATCCAAGCACCACCTAGAGTTCACAAGAACTCTATCAATCTTCCTAGCCTTCCTAGAAGAACCTGAGGAAGTTGTCCACGTGTACCTGAAACCAACATATCTAAGATCTTCCAGTTCCGACTGCACCAAGCACTAACCGAAATCATCGAAGCATGGGATCCAAGCATCAGAACCCCCAACCCTGTCAGAGGGGTCCTTTATAGCATTGAAATCCCCCATCACTATCCAAGGTGAATTCTGCAAGGCACTACTTCTAGAAATAATATCCCCCCAAAGCTATCTCTGGAGAGTAAAAGTGTGCTCTCCATAAACAATTGAAACAGAATAGGCCATCCCCAAGTCCAACAACTTAAGAATCCCATGAACCACCTGAGTAGATATAGTGAAAACTTCAAAGCTAACCCACAAGGGGTCCCAACCAACCCAAATCCTACCCCTAGGGGAGAACTCATAGTTGGCAAGCTATCACCAGTCCCTCAACAGTCTCCTAGAAATGGAATTGAAGAGAGTCTGCGACACCTTCGTTTCCAATAGACCAACCAACCACAAATGATTTGAAAAAACAAGATTACGGACCTTTGCCTATCTAATGGGGTCAACAAGGCCCCTAACATTCTAACACCTATGTACAAAAAACAAAAAAGAGAATGACCAAAGGTTACCTCCTCTTTGCAGGCTTGCGCTGAGAAGAAGGCGGTGCCGCACGGGATGGAGGAGGAGGTGGGACTGGAGCTAGAGCCATCAGCTTGTCCTGAATGGTCTCAATTTTCGTACTAGTCGGAAGGGCCTCTAGCGACGAGCAAGGGGAGAGCAGGTCATCATCTGAACTACCTATATGGGTGGCCGAATCATCAGGGTTGTCACCAGGGCTAGGCGACACTCGTGTGGGGTCTTCCGCAGGGCTAATGGAGTCATCCTCAGCGGCGGGAGAGGAGGCATCTAATTTTGTGAGAACCTGCAACTCTCTTTAGGCCTTACGAGTTGATGTAGAGGGCAAACTCCACTCAAGAGCAGCAGCTTTCAGCTTAAGGGAGTGCCCCTCATCATTCGAGACGATAAGTAAGGCGCCTCCTTGTTTCCCTCACCCTCCTCGTCTTTGCTCTCTCCACTTTTGACCCCCTTCTTCCTCCTCCTCCTCCGGCCTCGCCTCCTATTCTTCCCATCGCTTCTTGCCTAAGTAACAACCTCAGCCTCTCCTCGCTTGCCTAGTTGAGCAACTACGATAGAGGCCGAGCGACGGTGGTCGAACAAGCTAGGTTGACATTGGGTGATGATCGGACAAAAAAACCCTAATTTCAATCCCTAAATAAATAAATAAAAAATCCCCAAATGAGTTGTGCGGTGTCATTTTTGTGAGGCCATTCACGTATGATGGCAAAATGACATCGTTTTCATAAGGACGATGGAAACCGACATCGTTTAAAAGCCAAGTCATTTTTAATATATATAAAAGTCACGTAACCAATTTGGTCGGAATCTCCCGCCGGTGGCACCAAAGTGATAGTGTTCTCTCCGATTTGGCACTTAAGTGATCCGATGAAAACTTTTGGCACTAAAGTAAGCGCCGTACACAATTTTTGTCATTAATAGTGTACTTATTCCAAATTTGTGATTGAATTTTCTTGGAAGTTGTTCATTACCTCCTTGTTTACAAAACATAAAATTTTCATAATGATTGGACATAATTAGGTTAGGTTGATCATGCTTAAACTAAACCTATTTGTTGCTGGAAATTGGTCGTTCTGATTGACATGCACTTAATCAATAGTTTTTGTAAATTCATATGTTTTTAATCTAGATGTGATGTCTTCATGAAAATTATAGGACACTTCTTGATGTCCTTCTGTGTTGCTGGTTCTGCTGAATGAGCGATGCTTGTTCATTGATTTTTACAAATTCATGTGTTGATAATTGAACGATAGTGTCTACATGAGATATGTTTGGGCCATGCTCAATTTTATTATAAAAAATATCTAGAAAATAAAAACTTGATTTACTATTTTTGCCAACCCTCTCAAAGTTGCTGGGCTCGTTGCAATTCATTTTACAGAATTGATTTGTGTGCATTATTGAGCTTTATAAATGCATATAGTCCAAAACTCTGGATATATTTTACAGCATTGATGACCGTTGGTCTGATTAGCTCCAACATTTGTGTCACGATGTAGTTGGCCAAGTTATTTGGTAGCTACTCAAATAGCCTTTTGTCTGGTGGAAGCCACTGTACGGTTTGAAGCCATTTCCCTCATTTGCTTGTCTGTTAGACTCGTCAGAACGTCAGCATTCCCTCACTAGGCCTCCTCCTCTACGGCTTTGAGCGGCGGAAGGTTTGGAGTGTGGAGTCCTGTCATTGCCGTTGCGCAATGAAGGATTTGCACCCACGGCATTATCAGGCTCTCAATGATTTCTAGTTCTAGACGTTAAAACTCCTCAAATCAAAATCCATCGGTCCCAGTGGGTGTGCTAAAAGATATTTTACCGGAAATGGGGTTTTACCCAAACAGTGAAAAATCCTTCACTAAAGGTTAATCTTTGCTTTTTTGATGAGGTGGATTCTGCGGTGGTTTTGAATAGGAACTCACTCGGCATTATAGTGAAGACGAACATCAAACTTGAAAATAAAAGACTGGAAATGATAAACGATGATGGACAATAAATGGACAATCATATTAATAAACTGATAAAAGTATAATAAAAGGACGATCGTATTAATAAACTGAGAAAAGTATACTGAGCTCTCATGACTACACACTGCCACTTATATAAGCCACTAATGACAACCATTCATTAGCAGTTATTACTCTAAGTACAAATATAATCGTAATCCTAAGATTCCAAGTCTCCCATTTGCACATTAGTCTCATCCACAAATAGTTACAACTTCCATGGCTACTGGACTACTCAATCATCGTTTGGTATCCTTGTCTTCAATCAATCTCCTTGCTCTCATGTCCTCCCTTTGCTTCCAACACTTCCAAATTTCAATCAATCTCCTTACTCTCATGAAGTTGTCAATGACTCTATTCAATATCCATGTTACATACTTGTCGATTGTCAATGGTTTGAATTGCTTTCATTGACCAATCTTCCTTGCGCGAGTAACCCCAATAGCGCATTGACTATGATAAATCAGTTTTTTTTTCATTGTATAACACATTCGCTTACATGTTAAAATCTAGGAAGGATGTTGTGCAGCCTACCTTTTTTAATTAAAGAAAATTTTTATCATGCTTCTTAGTGTTTTTTTTTTTTTTTGGGTCTTGATAGCGTTTGAAAAAACATGAAATGATTTGATACGTCGTTGTTGAGAAAGATGCAGTAAGTCCTGGAGGAGGCTGCATGAGAATCAAGCTGGCCCTCTTGACTCTTGAGGGAGACAATTTCGCAGGCGATTTATAGACTCTTTAAGGTATAATTAAAAAAAGAGTTAACTTAAAATTCCAAGTCAATGATTTCAGATCTTGAAAATGTCTTCTTCTTTTCTTCTTTTTTCTTTTTATATCTCATTTCATTACTCGACCTTTTTCCACCCTTTCCGAACTAGTAAGGGGATGGAGTACGATTAAAACTTGCACCCATGAATCCATACGAAATTCCTCATCTTTCGTAAAGCGAATAGATCAAATGCCGTTATCACGCTGGCAATCAATCATTAAAGAACGCACTTTTAGATGTTAAATTTATAGATTTGCGAATCCGCTCCAACTCCATCTAATGTTAAAATATGATCGATCATTGAGGAACCCATGTTCTAATGATAAAGCATATAGATCTCACGCAATACCATCAAGTGGGCAATTAAAAATACATGGATTCTCTTCAGGTGCGGGTGGCACCACTCTTGACAACTGGAACTGGACCACGGTCCAAACCCTCCATATAACAGTCTCATTTAACCACACCACCCACCCACCCCCCCCCCCCCCGGCCCAAAAAAAAAAAAAAAAACAGAGTGGATCTCGTCCATCCGTAGTAAATTTCTATGTTTTATATTTTACGACATTGTATATCAAAGTTATTAAGAATACAAATTGTTATGATCCGAAAATTCGCCTTTTAGTGGACCTGCCTGCCCATCCGACTCAAAGAGGCATCCTGCCATTTTTACTCATTTATAAACATAGGTAAACAACCCACACGCGCTAATAGATATAAAAATCGTGATGTGTGTATTTATTTTGTAACTCTATGTCCTGGTACCGAGTATTAATCGTTACACTTTTGGACAACCTGTTAACAAGATTCCTAGTTTTTTCTTTATTTTTGAATGGGGAGGTTTTTGCCTTTTCTTTTGAATGATCGAACATCCCCTATTCGTATGACTGTAACTTCCTATTCTTGATTTTCAATCTCCAGTTTCTTGTGATGGTTTGGTCTAAAATTTGATGTACTTATTATATTCCGTGACTTAATAGTGTCTTTAATAGGAAATCTATCGGACACGGTTTTCGGGGAAATTTCAAACAAAGGTTTGAATCAAAAGTGTTTTCTCAAAAAATGGCTCAAAACAAATGTTGTCTAAAATAAATGTTAAATTAACAAATTAGTCTCAAATAAAGGCCCAGGCTCACTAATCACTCAAATCTTCATCTGGCCAGGGGCATTTTCGTCAAAAGCTTTTTCTTTTTGTTGTTTTTCTTTCACTTTCTTTCTTTGCTATGCTCTCCTTTTATTTCTGTTTTCTTTTCTTCCTTTTTCCTTCCACATCCTCATGAATTGCATCCTTGTTAAGATACACATGTGAGTTATATCAAAATAGTCTCATATAAGAGAATTGATGTGATATTGAGCATTTAATATATCATATTTATCTCAAAACTCATTGACTTAAGCTTTTGAGTAAATGTGAGTCCAACAGAATATATTAACAAGCTTGGATTTGGGCTAACTCTTGGCGATATCCCCAGGTGAAAGTATCGGGCTTATGTTGCACACTCCTAACAAAATGGTATCAGATCTAATGATTGCAGTTTCTGGGCCGATAAGCGTTATCGTGTAGCAACATGGGCCCATAAATCCTAATTGACCCATAACCTATTGGCTTAAACTTTTGAGTGAATGTAAATCCAACTAAATATATTAATGGGCTCAGATTTAGGCTCCATCTTGGCGATCTCCCTAGGTGAAGTTATCTGGCTTCTGCGTCATGCTCCCAACAATCCTCTTCGACCTCTACAGTCTCAACCGTAGTTTCCCCCACATATACTCCTTTGACACATTCATTACTCACTTTTGTCATCTCGTTCGCCTCAATGAAACCCTGTAGGTTGTCGAGACGATGGTGATTAGTGGCTTCAGCTTCAACGCCAGAATTCTACTGGCCAAGGTGGCCACCTTCGAGCCTCAGTAAACGAAGTTCGCCCCGACACTTCTCCGAGCAGCAACTTAGAAGACGAAAGCCAAAGCCTAGACCTTGGCAAATGGATAATTCCTAATTCTAGGATGTAAAGCACAACGGGAAAGTTGCTTTCGTCTCTTCCCAATTTCACATGCCCCCTAAAGCAATGGGATGACAAACGAGTGGCTACCAACAAAGCTTAGTCCAACATATAAAGCAGCAGAAGAAAGAAGGACGAATATCAATTTGAGAGAGAGAGAGAGAGAGAGAGAGAGAGAGAGAGAGAGAGAGAGAGAAAAAATGAGAAGAGAAATGGGATGATCTTGTGCGAGCAGCAGTGGCTATTAACAAGCCGCTAAATCTCCGACTCACCGTTCAAAAAGAAGATATTTAGCATCCATTAAAGCATCAACCGAGAGGTAAAATCTCCGATTCACCGTTCAAAAAGAAGATATTTAGCATTAGCATCCCTTAAAGCATCAACCGAGAGCATGAGTAGTAAGATGGAGAAGCTAGGTGTCAAGATTGAGAGGAACCCTTCCGAGTGCGGTGAGGTTTTCCCGAAAAGAATTATTAAAAAAAAAAAAAAAAAAAGATGTGTGGTGAGGTTGTGTAGGGAATAAAGGTAAAAGAAAGTGAAGAAAAGAAAACAAAAAGAAGAAGAGGAAAAGAAGGCGAGAAAGGAAACACAAAAAAAAAAAAAAAAAAAGGTTATCGGACGAAAATACCCCGGTCATATCAAGATTTGGCTAGTCGGTGATCTTGGGATCTCTTTTGAGACTAAATTGGCTACTTTAGACCCTTAATTGAGATTGAATTTGTATTGAATTTGTCACTCCATATCTTATTTAAAATTTTTCTCTAGTTCCAAGTAGTCAATTGTGCCCACAAATATGGGGTCGACCATAATATATCTAGCAAGTGATGAATTGTTTCTTTGACATGCCAAGCTATTCTGGAAACTTGACTACTCTAGTGTGTTGGGATCGGGATTTCACATTAAAATCTGTAATGGATTCGAAATGGGTACGGTCATCTGAAATCCATCCTATCACTAATCATTCTCATGGCATTTGCATTTTCTTCCATCCTTGATTGGAATCACACTTTTTAATCGGTGGGTAATGAATTATGCCATCACGGATGTAAGTTCAATGATCTTTTACCTCGTAGGGCAAGAATGTATGAAGTGAAAATGTCATGCATACATTGGATCATTCTCTTTCACGTGCAATTTCTATGTCTGCTATTTACCGACTCCTTAGTCTCAATTAATCACAAAGTTGTTGTAACGTACTGGATTCCTTCTTATATCTAACTTTATCATATTTTGAACAGGTATCAAATATATGATAGAATAAATTTTATCTTATTCTGAATTTTATCTTGACTATTAAATGCAGCCTTAGAAAACTATATCAATTCCTCGGTGTTTTGGTTGATTGAGTCAAACCTCTCTTTGCTCAAAAAAATAGGAATGCACCCTCTCTGTCTAAGGAAGTAGTTGTCATTCCCCCTATATTTTTCCTAATTTATAGGATGGTGTTGCGCCGCGCGGGCCGAACCAGCTTAATTGCACGGAATCTGTCTCTTTACGTCCAAGGAAGTAGTTGTCATTCCACCTATATATTTCCTAGTTTACGGGAAAATGTCGGGCTCGCCTGACTAGTTTAATTGCAGAAAGTCTTGTTCTCCTTCTTGATAGCGTTTGAAATGGTATCAAACGATCCAATTTGTCGCTTTTGGTTGATGAAGATCCCAATGAGGATGAGAGGTAAAATGAATAATGCAGCAAGTCCTAGAGGAGGCTGCATGTGGACGACAAGTTGGCTCAGCCATTATCTGTAGTCGATTTCTTCGTAGATCATAGCAAAAGAAGGCAGATTGGATTAGCTGCTAGGTAATCTAGATAGATTAGCAGCAATTTAGTTGTTTTTCGGTAAATATATTGGGAAAAAAGAAATGTCGTGCTTTCCAGATTTTCTTTCGAGTCATGGTGATCATAATTTATAAATAAATAAATAGTAACGAGACAAGTGCACAATCGATTCTTGGCCATTGATAAGCCTCCCGATGTTGACAAAAGTTCAAGACTTTCTACGCTCATCATATGATGCCATAGCAAAAAACATTCATGCCACTGGTAGGGGAAAACTCTGTAAATATATCGGATTTCGCCAGTCCTAACATGTAAAGTCGGAAGGGTCGCAGCGATTGAGTGTTGTGAAATTTCAATGAAGATTAGCTGCGGCCAAAATGCAAAACGGGTGTTTTACGAAGATGGTGTTTTGCCTTCTCTCGGTCGATTTCTACTCTACACACACATGATCTTTTACCCAATAGGCCGAGAACGTATAAAGTGAAAATGTCGTGCATACAGACGATCATTCTCTACTGCGTGCAATTTCTGTGTCTGCTATGTACCGACTCCTTAATGCCGATTACAGAGTTGTAGTAATGCGCCGGATTCATTCGAGTCCGGTGGGAAATCCGATGAGAAGACTGGATCGCATCCCCCCATCTTTTGGTTGACAGAATCAGACGTCTCTTCGCTCAAAAGAACGACGGTTGCACCCTCCCAGTGTCCGAGGAGAAAAGCTGTCGCTCCACTCAGTAATTTTCCGAATTCATAGGAAGATGCTACGCCTGCCTGCCTAGTTCAATTATAGGGAAATTTTATGGGAGAAGGACATTAAGAATTATCCAAAGTTGTATATGGCGCTCACTTTAAAGTCAAAATTTTTTGCTAACTCATTTAAGTGCCAAATCGGAGAAAAAACTATCATTCAAATGCTTCCGATGAGCAATTCTAGCCAAATTAATTCCGTGGCATTTATAATTAAAATTTTAATATGAATTGACACATATTATTAAAAATCCAATCCACATAGACGTCCAAATCGATCACACAATGATCACTTTTTAATTGAGATTGGTATTGAAAGGATTACCTTTTTATAATGATCGGTATTGAAGTGGTCATTTTTTAATAATAACTAACACTTGAATAATCACTTTGAATAATAATTGGCCCCAAACGATCCATATTTATGATTTTTGGCACTCAAATAATTATTCTTCAACTTGTCTACACAACATCGTTAGGGGTTATATGCTAACCGGGTACACTGTTAAGCCTCATAGGACTGAGAAATTAATAAAATATGGCAACATTGGATTTCTAATTGCCCAAATCAAAGTTGACACTTAAGTGATCCTTTTTTAAAAAAGTAATTCTTAAGTAATATAAAAAAAACTTGCGTCGCTAAAATAAGCGTTGTATACAACTTTTAGTACTTCTAGTATTCTTCTTTAGAAATTTTATCATCCTTCGTGATGCTGTTTGAACAGACATGAAACTATTCGATTCAACTTAATCAGTCACTTTTAGTTTATGAAAGTCCTGATGAGGATTTGAAGTAAAACGATTGATGCAGTAAGTCCCGGAGGAGGCCGCATGCGGCATGGCAAGTCGACTCTCGTGACGCTTGAGAGACAATTTCGCCGAGTATTCATAGATGCTGTCTCCCGAGTAGCAGAGTCGTAGGGGCTTGGCAACCATTTATCTTGTAGTTTTTATTTTTTTTTTGGTAGATTATTGCACGAGGTAGAATCGATAGCTGCTAGGTACTCCAGATAGATTAGCAGCAGATCAGTTGATTTTTCAGTAAATGTATCGAATAAAGGGTTGATGCTCTACAAAATCCTAAATTCATACTCAGGTTCTAAACTAATTTTCTACTACTTCATATTAACCAAATTAGTATACCAATGACCAATTTATCAAAGTCTAGGAAGTAGAATAAGTGATTTTACCGGATCTTCTAAACGTAAGGAGGCTCTGAGGGCAAAATTAGCATATTTTATTACCTCAATTCATTTTTTTTCAGATCTGGCTTCCCCAAAATGATGTTGTTTAGGCGACCCATTATGTTGATTGTCCACGTTACATTCATGTCAAATGCTGATTATCCAAGTTGTTTGTCATGTGTATTTCCGTGTCAGCAATTCCATAAGAATATTGGAGAGAAGCTAACATGCGATATAATTGTCTCATATGTAAAATTTAAAATTTTTATTACACAAAAATTAGATTAGAATAAATTTGGTACGTGTATACCAGTTTGGAATCTTTTGTGACACAAAAATTAATTTAAGGTGAATGTAGAACGTACATATTATTTGAGATTTTTTATGACACCAACTTTTGATAGAAATGAACCCATTGGTGTGCAACTGAGTTGATTTGACTTTGGGCACTTCACTACAAAGGTCCTAGGATCGAAACTCCGCAACTGCTAACACGTCTTAAGTGGGGGGCCAGAGTGGTGGAGCCTTGTGCTAGTTTCCCCCCAATATTAACGCTTGGTCTGGGGTGCACCACGCACTCTACGGGCCGTGGGCTGCCCGGTGGGCTCGGCGGATCTTGGGCATTAAAAAAAACAAAAACAAAATTGATAAAAATGACATACTTGATAAGATTTTCTTTTGAAGTATGATAATCATAACTAGATATGAAGTAGAACCAGTTTTTTTCAGTTGATCAAGTCCCAAAGTACAAAAAAAAAAAAAAAAAAAAAAAAAAACTAATAAGTATTATCAAATTCCAAATCGGTCATTTCCCGCGTTGGAAATCCTAATTTATTTTATCTTATCCTATTTCTTCACTCATATCTTTTTCCCCTTTTCGGGGGATGCAATTTTTCCCACGTACAAAAACACTCGTCAAAATGGGGCTCTGACCCATTTCTTAACATGTACTGATGGCTGAATTATTATATAAATTTATTATAAATCGATCATAAATGGGATTTAGAATGATAAAACTCAAAATATTATTATTAGATGGATTCACAGCTTATTTAAACATAATCCACTTCTATGATTCTCTCCTCATTCTATCCCTTACCCTTACTCGATTTCACATTCACAAACTCCATACTCTCACTTCAATTTGAGTGTAAATTTTCTCAAATTAAGTTAAACATGAAAACGTTTTAGCATAAATAGGCCAAGTCAAATATGAGTTCTTAAATTTATATCGCGTGAAAATGGATCAAAATGAGTTAAATTTATCAATTTGAGTCAAATTGTTTTCGAGCGGACTTAATGGTTTGACGAGTCTACGTAGAGATCGAGTGCAATAAAAAAATTTGCTTTCGAAGTCCTGATCTTTCACGAAACAAAGAAATCAAATTCTGGGAGGGGACACGACGCCGGGGGCAATCAATTTAATAAGGAACCCATGCTCCAATGTCATAAAATATTGAATTCGCGGATCCATGTCGAAACCCGGGACCTTTCTCCAAAGCAGAAGAAATCAAATCCCGAGGGGCGATGCGATCACGCTTGCAGATCGATAATCGAGGATCCCACGTTCTAATGCATGTCCCAATGTTGATAAATATATAGATCCTCTCGAGGGGTGGGCGGGACCGCTTGCCTGGAGCTCCTGAACTTACATCTGGAACTCTTTTTGTTTTTTGCTTTTGCTAAGAGAACAGACAACTGGAACTGGACCCGGACCTTATCATTCAAGCACTTCCCACGATGGTCCAAACCCTTCGCAACAGCGTGGATCTCATGATTAGAAAAATAAATGTGCTTAAAATCTCTAAACTTATCACGAGTCTTAAAATTTTTAAAAATCATAATCAAGTTTTAAGACTCGTCACGAAAGTACAATCGAATCTTGGAGCTTTCAAACAATGTAATCAAGTTATAAAACTTATCAAGAAAGTATAATCGAGTCATAAAATTTTCAAATAATACAATTAACAAAAGAACTTAAGTAGATCAATTCGATAAGTTTTTAGATTTGATTGTATTTTATTAAGTTTTAATATTCAATTGCACTTCATAACAAATTCTAAAACTTAATTGTACATTGAAAATTTTAGAACTTAATTGCACTCTCATGACAAGTTTTAAAACTTCCAATGCACTCATCCTTAAAGACTTATATAGGAAAAACCAATTGAACATCAAGTTCCGTGTAAACAATTGTGCATACAAATTTGGGGTCGACTATATATATTCTATTTTTTTGAAACACTTGGGTTATTCCGGATACGTAGGGTGCATATGATAATCATTTTGTTTCTATTCCAAAACTATTTTTTCAATTCCAAAAATAAGTTTGGAACAAAAATCCAATTGAGAACGTAATTTCATTTTTTTATTTAAAATAAAATTTTAGTTCATAAATAAATTTGGAATATAAATGAAAAATAAAAATTTTCAATTCTCTATTTATGGAACAAAATGATTAATAAAAACTTTTTGCGTCACTCCTCCTCTTTACTAGCCAGCCATCCATCGACCGCCATTGTCATTGCCGCCACTTGCCATCATGGCCACCCTCCGTCGCCGGTCGCAAGCAATTGTCTCTTACTTGTCCACCACCACCTAGAAGGAGAAATTTTGTATGAATTTATATTTCAAAAATATGAATTTTGTGTTATTATCAAACACGTATTTTTACTCGTAGATTTATTCAAAAATAAAAATAGAAAAATCTATTTTTATTTGAGAAATCCATTTCTAGTCATAATAGTTATCATTCACGCCCTTAGATTACTCCAGTAGGTTGGAATCGAGATTTCGCATCAAATGTGCAAATCCGAAATCCATCCTATTATTGAGCATTCTCGTCGGATTGTATTTTCCTCCAACCTCAAATGGAATCACACTTTTAATTAGTGGATTATGATTCATAATATTATTAGGATTGTGCAATTGGATTGGACTATCCTGAAAACCGGTCTAGTTCGAAGTTTCTATTGGAATCAATCAAGTTCCTAGCTCCAAACGAAGAACCCACTAGCAACTGGACCAATCGAACTGAATTTGGAACTGATTTCATAAGCTTAAAAACTTTGGTTTTTTTCGTTTTCTTGACATCTTTTCTCTCTATTTCTCTCTTTTTCTCAATTCACTCCAACTTCACTCAAACACTTCACAATTCTCTTTCGCTCGCAACTCACCCTCCTCCTCTTGTGGCTCCCCCTTGCTTGTTCGAACCTCGCAACCCATGATCATTCTCAATTAGCCTTTGCTTGCTCGTTCTCGTTTATCTCTTACTTCGACCCGTCTTGTTACTCCTATCATTTTAGTGCACCAAATGGGAAATTATAAAGAGAGAGATGAGGGAACGAAAGAAAAACAAATTCTCATATAGATTTTGAAGTTTGGACCCAAACAATAGGGGTAAGTACACTATCAATACCAAAAGTCATGTACGGCGCTCATTTTGGTGCCAAAAGTT
Organism: Eucalyptus victrix; assembly: GCA_016097545.1. NCBI lineage: Eukaryota > Viridiplantae > Streptophyta > Magnoliopsida > Myrtales > Myrtaceae > Eucalyptus > Eucalyptus victrix. The sequence goes on from CM027835.1 coordinate 15,404,273, forward strand.
CAGTCGGATCACTTAAGTGCCAAATCGGAGGAAAAACAATCACTTTGGTGCCACCACCGATAGATTCCAGCCAAAATAATTACATGATTTTTATATTTTAAGAAAAAAATCGACATGGCTTTTAAACGACATTGTTTTCAATCCTCCTTAAGAAAATGACATTGTTTTGCTGTCCTAAGTAGATGGCCTCACAAAAACGACGCCACACAACTCATTTGGGAATTATTTATTTATTTATTTGGAGATTGAAATTAGGATTTTTTGTCCAATCCTCACCCAACACCGACCTAGCTCGCTTGGCCGCCATTACTTGGTGACATGAGGTTCGCATTTGAGTGAGATCACGGCCTTCAACTTGGCTGTCGAGTGGCCGTCATCGAGGTCGAGGTTAGGGCTAGAGCTGCGGCAGCTAAGTGCGGGGGCCGTCGAGGATGGCGACTGGCCCATCGCTAGTGGAGGCGGAGGCGATGGATGTGGGCGGTTGAAGGGGGAGGAGGAGGGAAAACCATTGTAATTTTTAAAACAACATCAGGGAGTGGCCAAGATTATCCGGCAGGTCGAACCGGAACCGGTTGTCGTTGATAAAAAGGGCGTCTAGATCCTTGTCAAAGAGCTCCTGCGGGATTGACCTGTCGAACTCGTTGAACTGAAGGTCCAAGAACTTGAGCGCCGGGAGCTCCAGTACGACCCTCACAACTTCTCGGCGAACCAGTTGTTACTCAGATCCAACTCGAAGAGCCACTTCAAGTTCCAGAACTTATGCGGCACGCTACCGCAAAAGCAATTGGAGTTGAGGTGGAAGAGCACGAGGTCAGCGAGCAAGCCAAGCTTGTCGAGGAGGTACCCAGTGATGTCGTCGTGGTTGAGGTCGATGCCAGCGAAGATGAGGATGCCGGGGTCATCGAGGGCAGGGGAGCAGAAGACGTTGGAGTAGCCGTAGACATCGAGGCCAACCCATTTGGCGGTGAAGTTGTTGGGGTCGGAGAGGATGGCCTGCTTCAGGGCCTAAAGGGCGACCTAGGCGTTGCGGAGGCGCGGGTTCTTGAAGGAGGCGGAGGGCTCGATGGCAACTTGCTTGCTGCGATCACTGAACTCGTCAAGGTAGTGGAGGAGGTGGCAGTGCTTGGTGGTGCCATAGGCAACGGCGAAGAGGACAATGAGGGAGGAAAAGAGGACGAAGAAGGTGGCGATGGCCAAGATTATTCGACAAATTTAGGATATAGGGTTTTGAATTGGGAGAGAGACACCAAACGACGTCGTTTTGTTATTTAAATGCTTACCATAATCTCTAACAAGACACATCAACTTCAAAAATTAATAAATAAATAAAAATTGCGTTGGATTTCGCCAACCCGATCGGTATTGACATTAAAATAATCATTTTCCAAAAGTTTTGATAATTAAGTGATCCGATTGAAACTTTTGACACTAAAGTAAATATCGTACACAACTTTTGATACCGATAATGTACTTATTCCCAAAAAATATGATAAATTCCGTGACAGGTAGAATAATCCAGGATTCCAATGAGGCAAGTTAGAACCTAGCCACCCTGGAACCAATGGTCCGTCAGTAAGGAGTAGGGAAAACGCAAGCCGACAATTGCGAAGAAGGAAGCGCCGCGACCGTGGGCAGCTCTTGCCACCGGACCGTCGCCCAACCTCGAATCACTTCTTGTCCCCTTCCTCACTTCACCACTCGAAATTCGCTGGAGAAATTCCCTCGCCGCACTCCATCTCCGCCGGTCCCGGAAGCTTCCGAGGTCAACACCGCCGGCGGCGAGAGACACGCAGAGGGAGAGAGGGGAGTGACGCGGGAGTGGAGAAGACGAACTTCGACTCCTCTCTCTCTCTCTCTCTATATAAGCCGACCACCGCCGAGCTCTGCCCGACCCATATCTTGTACGGACCACCGGGGCGGCTGCCATGGCGAGCGGGCCGCCGCGACCCTCCTCCGATCCCGACCGCAAGCGCACGATCCCGGCCTACATGAAGGCTGTCTCGGGCTCGCTCGGGGGCACCGTGGAGGCCTGCTGCCTCCAGCCCATCGACGTCATCAAGACCCGGCTCCAGCTCGACAAGTCCGGCGCCTACAAGGGGATCGCCCACTGCGGCGCCACCATCGCCCGGACCGAGGGCGTCCGCGCCCTCTGGAAGGGCCTCACGCCGTTCGCGACCCACCTGACGCTCAAGTACACGCTCCGGATGTGGTCGAACGCCGTGCTCCAGTCGGCGTTCAAGGACCCAGAGACCGGGAAGCTCACCAACAGGGCCCGGCTCCTGTCCGGCTTCGGCGCCGGGGTGCTGGAGGCGCTCGTGATCGTCACTCCATTCGAGGTTAGCGGCTTGAAGTGGGAATGCGATTGGTTGGGGTTTGAGTTGATATTGGGGAACTCGGTTTGCTGTGTGGGCTTATTTGTTAGGAATTGTGTTACGGCTGAGAGGTTTAGATGAACTCAATCTTGGTTGTTTGTAGTTTAAAAATGGGATCTTGATTCTGCTGCATGTCACCAATTCAAATGGAGGTAAAGCTAAGGCTTGAGTCAGTAATTGGTACTTTTGCAGCGTTGTCTTATAAAATTGGAGTCAATGCATGAGTCAATGCCTTTTCTCTTCTAAAATCCTTGCAGCGGTTTACTCCTTCCATTTTAAAAGTGCCATCTCTTTTTCAAGTGTAGTTCCAGTGAAGATTTAGACGATGGAAGTCAATCTGAACGGATTATTGTAATGCTCCATAGGTGGGCCAAATTCACTAGATTCTGTTGCGGAAATTATGCTTGTCGTTGCTTGAGCCAACGTTTGGGACTGAGAGTTGGGTTAGCAACTTGTAGGCCTTAAAGGTGCTTTTAAGAATGGTAAATTTCATTAATCTTCCCTTCCCGACTCCTCTACGTATCGTTTTTAGTATAGCCTTGCTTCTTGGTAGGAGACCACATTTAAAGGAACAGATGATGGACTCTTTATCCTTTGACGTGGTCATGCTCTATTACCTTGCTTGCTAGATGTTATATTTGACAAAAGCTAGTGAGGTATGGTGAAGTGGAGGCAAAAAGAAATAGTATTTTAGAAAGGATGTTTATGCCTCAACGGAAAGGAAATGGAGGGGCTCAAAGAGGATCCTTGCCAATGGTGTTAAAACAACTACGTCGGGATGCATGCTAGGATGGCTGCATCCCCTCTAAAACTTGAAAGGATTGTAACCAAATAATCCTTCCTACTGCTTTTATTCCATCACCAAGATGTACAGAAATATGGATACTTTCTTTTCCTTTGAAATTAGCATCAAATTTATGGAGAATGAGTGAGGAAAGAATTAGCCATATTCATTTAAAAAGTAAAGTGCATAAAAATTTTGCAGGTTCTTTCGTAGGGCCAGACTCATTATTTGCTTGTCTATAGAGAATGAGAAGTTCACCTGGATTAAACAAATATGTAGCATCACTGTAAATTCTAACAAATGGTAAATGCAGATGCTTTTGGTGGTGTTGTATTTGAGTTTATTGCCAAAAGGTTCATGCTGCGTAATAATTATCTTGACAAGTTGTTCTGTGAATTACATGTATTGCATGGGAGCTAACTGATGAGATCATTGACAGGTTGTTAAAATCAGGCTGCAGCAACAAAGAGGTTTAAGTCCGGAGCTTTTAAAGTACAAGGGTCCTATTCATTGTGCCCGGACAATTATCCGTGAAGAAGGCCTTCGTGGGCTGTGGGCAGGGGCTGCACCTACAGTCATGCGCAATGGGACCAACCAAGCCGCTATGTTTACCGCGAAGAACGCTTTTGATGTACTATTATGGAAGAAGCATGAAGGCGATGGCAAGGTCCTCCAACCATGGCAATCCATGATTTCTGGATTCCTAGCAGGAACTGCAGGTCCTGTGTGCACAGGGCCCTTCGATGTCGTCAAGACGAGGTTGATGGCTCAAAGTCGACATGGTGGAGAGTTGAAGTACAAGGGCATGGTTCATGCCATCCAAACAATTTTTAAAGAGGAAGGACTTCTCGCTCTGTGGAAGGGACTCCTGCCTCGGCTCATGAGAATCCCGCCCGGCCAGGCCATTATGTGGGCTGTCGCGGATCAAGTAATCGGATTCTATGAGAGGAAATTTCTCAGAGATGCGCCGGTCTAGTCATTGATTGACGTTAATCTTTTTTATCTTCTGTGGCCATTTAGTAGGTAGTCAAGTCAATTATTTGATTAGATTATCTTCTTTTCAATTATCTAGATGAAACCCATCTAGCTAGACGCAGTCGTCATTGATTTTGAATTGTATAAACATGATTTCCCCAATTGGTAAGCTTTCTAAAAGTTTTGACAGGGATGAAGTAAAATAAAAAGCATGGACATTGCTTATTGATTCATTTTGAGTTCCACGCTCACCATAGCTGATACTTCAACTATAGACTTAATCGGTCCGTCGACATTACTTTTGAGAAGCTAAGTAATTTGTCCATGGAAATAAGCTGATCTATCGTTGGCTATTGGCTGTGCTAGTATTAAGGTTAAGGTTGACTCGGTAAAGATATTTGAGTTTGTTTAAATTCAAATCTATGCTGACAGAGTAGAAAAGAACTTCAGTAACCTATGTTACAAACTCATTGTATTTCAAAAAATCCCAGTTTGACCTATTTGTCCATGTAGTCAGTCTTGAAGGAGAACTAGCTTCCAACATGTATCATTGTAAGAAGATTTATCAAATGTTGGGATAGAACTCGAAAAGCGATAGAATCACAAGTTTTACTTGTTCATTTAGGCTTTTGATCGAAACAGATGATGTGTGTTCAAAAGGGTCTGTCTTTTACGTAGTTCAAACTTATCATTCAGGATACTTGAATTTTGAGACTGCCTGAAGAAGCAATTTGTCAACCAATTGTCCTTCAGCCTCGAGGCGGTGCTTCAGACCATAGATTGTACTTTAAATATGATATTTAGTACCTATCCCCTTACTCGCTAATTAGTGGGAAGAACGTGAAAAGAACAAAGGAGACTGAGGCAGGTCCTTAATGAAAGCGTTGCTTTGTCTTTGCTACCGCATAAGGTGAGAAATCTATCAGTCGAAGAATTCTGGAGTCGACTCTGCAATGTCCATTTACACGGCCAGATCCAATGAATCCCTTTCGTTTTTCGATGCGTACGAGCCGCAACTCTTTTGGTAAGGAGATAAAGTGCCTGTCTAAATCCCACAAACCGCTTTCAGCAACAAAAGTACAGTGACGGAGGTCAAAATTGATACGATGTCAAATTTCATGAAAGTCGTAGACTGGATCCAAAGACTCAATATCTCGATTATGTGCTGGGAACTGCTGGCTGAGGATTTCATTGAGATAGACATTGCAGTTCATGCTCGAGTTGGTTAATACTGATTCTGAGACCGGGTGAACCGATGATCCAATGTCCAGGTTAGGTATCAAGTGTGATGGCAGACAAGAGTTTCAGTCAAACTTAAATGTTCAAACAGGTTTCCATTTGGCGTGCATTCACAAAATGAAAAACTAGAATTATGTAAGTGTAGAAATACTGTGCCAATCTTCCAGGGCTCTAAACATGGAAAATCATAAGACGCGGTCTCAAGTGTCTCCTCCACGGTACTGGCCAGTTCTGATAAAGTCAACTCCATCGGTGTACTGTCATTATCCCAAATGAGGAACAAAGCAAAAGAAGAAAGTCCCATATCACAGGAAGAAAAGACAATATTACATCCACAAAGGCGAACCCTAACCCACGAATCATAATGCCAATGCAGGCAAAACATAGAGAAAATCACTCGTTGTAGAGTGCATTCAATTTTAGAAAATGACACAGTTGGAGGAAACCTGGAAATCATTTCAATCAAGCATTGAGCCTTTTCTAGTTCACCGGAATTTACTGTTCGTGAGAAATCAGTGGCTGGTTCTTCCTCCATGCAGACTCCCATACCTTGTGATAGTGGGTGTCATGGACAAGAGAATGATCAGTGACTGGTTGCCAAAGCAGTGACCAGCAGACCGAGCACAAGGAATGGCTGTGCACTAGCCTGAAATTATTATACAGACGTAGTAGTTGAGTTAAAAATGTCACTCTATATAAGAATTACTATCCACAATGTGCTATAGATGGCTGTTAAAAACTGCAGTCATTAACAAAATGATATCCAGTGCCCGAATTAGTTCACAAGACGACATTGCTAGCTCTAGGAACTCGATGCTGAGTTGAGTGAGCTCACTGCCATTCTCAGCAAACATTCAGGACATTAGAAATCGTAATATTCTTAATCACGGAAGTTGACAAAGCACTGATATTAGATAGATACATGTCTATGTCATCTGACAGGAATAACAACAATCCTGTAGAATGACAAAACTATTAGAGAACAGTCAAACAACCGAAGCACCCTTATATACCATTTAGTTTCTCAATTCACCAAATCTTTTCCTAATTTCAGATGATACGGATGGGGGAAACAATACCTGATACTTTACATCATACTTCACAGGGTCTTTCAAAAAGTATTGAAACTGCACCAAAATGAGAAGTATAAGCAAACCACTATCTAGAGTTAAATCAAAATGACCAGTTCTCAAAAAGATGATATGTAACATTTGATGCCTGCAGAGCATTTTTGGCAATATACAGTTATTTGTGCAAAGCTATGACACCTAAGCACATGCAAAAGAATAAGAAAGCATTGGAACCACTGCGAGGTGGATAAACTGATACTTCCATTTAAACTCATGCCAGAGAGTGGGTTTTGCAAGGAAGAAAGTTTAGACAATCTTCCAAGTAGAATTAGTTTCAAAAGGAGGCCTAGAACATTTATTTGGACATGAACACTAAAGGCTAGCTAGGCCTCATTTCAGTAGGAAAGAAGTGGAAAATTTATGAACATATTTTTAGTATTTGCTTAGAAAAAAACACTTCAAAGGAACATCATCTCTGTCAAGATACAATGTCTCACAACTTTAATACATACGTATTTACCTGTAAAACAACTTGTGGAGCTATGAGAGCCAGGAGAGCCAAAGCATAGAATGGTTTACCAGCCCCAAGCAGATAACCTGGAGCATATATTTTTAAATAAGATCAGAAATCCTTAGAAGCTCAACAAGACAGAGATTTTAAACATTATGAATGCTCAAAGCATCTCATGTACCCTTTCCACCAGATCGGAGAAAATGGATCCCTTCTATGACCTTAGGAGTACTCCCATGCCCAACACAGATAGTTTGACCCCGCGACAGTGGAAGCAGATTCAAAGGTTAAATCCTTCTTGCCATATCTCTGCCTCACTACGTTTATATTAAACTCCTAAACATGTTTTCCTCTGGGTACCTTATTCTAACAAATGGACCCTAACATAGCCTTTTGTTCAAATTATTAACCTATTTCTTCTCAAGAATCTCAACACTAATGATCTGTCAGTTAAAGTTACCAAGGACCAAAAATGATCTAAGTTCAATAATCTCATTCAGATCACTCTCACAGGTCACATATAAGCTAATTTTCTTAATTGTCCAATGGAATCACTGAATCAAATGATAAGAAAATTCTGACCCACTTATTGATCACCGAATTTGTCAAATGGTACAAAAATACCTGATGTGGTCCTAGTATATTGATTTCAACAGTCTGTTCGACCTTGATTGCTGCTAGACAAGTTCCTAACTCAAGAATATAACATACTAATGGAAAGTGCTTGTAAGGCAGACATATTTTTGCCACACTGGTATAGAGCAATATACACTACATAGAAAGAATGAATGACCGATAAGGACCTATTTGGTAACCATTCTGTTTTTAGAAATAATTTCTACTCAGAAATGTTTTTTTTTTTATTATTCTGTTCCCCTGGGCAAGTTTCTAAGCATTTGAAGGTGTTTGGTAACTATCCAAAATTTCTATTCCCAAAATAGAAATGCGTCCGGTAGAACCCTCAAATTCTCTTGTGATTTAAAATTTCTTTTAATTTTTTAATAATTTTATTACATTTTTCTTTTTTCCTTCTTTTTTTCTTTTTTCTTCTCCTTCTTCCTTTGGCCAGCAACCTTGTCAAAGCATCACCAGCTCCAAAGGCCAAGCCTCCTTGATTGAGCCTCGCTTTGGCTCGGTAAGGTTCAACCTCACTGGGCCATGGCCAGGTGATGCCGCCCTTGCAATGGCCAACGATGCTCCAATGGGGTCACTAGCCAAATGAAGAAGGAGAAGAAGAAAAGGAAAAGAAGGAAAAAAAAAAAAGAGAGAGAAAAATATTTATAGCCTTGATTTTGGACTTGTTCTCGGGAACAAAGCAACAACTTCTTTTTACTTTGTGATTATGTTCCACATTTATTCTTCAGAACATGAGAACAAAAAAATTACCAAATGGATTTTTTTTTAATTCCAGGGAACAAAAAAATAAAATTAGACACTATTTAAACGTTTACCAGAAAGAGCTTAAATATTTTTGGAACTTCTCCCTTTTGACATAACAACTCTCCCACATTGTAATGTACTGAATGAAATTGTATGCTCATCATCACATTAAACCACGTCAAAATCCAGTTCGAAATGAGTACTACAAATATTGAGGACTAGCATTAAGACAGCAGGATGATTGTTTGCACTGATCCATCTTGCTAATAGTTAAGTCTATCTTTTTACAGTGTAGAAAAGTTGGAGAACTTTTGCATAAATAATTTACTGTACAACTTTCTGCTTTAAACATCTGAAAGGATGGTGATTGTTATAGAGGCTTTGAATTGGTAGAGGTTTGGTCATGGATCACAGAAATGATTCTCAAATGAAGCTTAGCCACGTTCAGTGCATGGAAGTTGACTATTTGACCAATTTAAAACAGCACAACAGAACAAATCTTAGTTCATATTTCACAGTATCAGCCATCCTTCTGAAAATCGTACTAGGAGATAGTGCACTGATCTACATGCATGACACTATTAATTTGATTCAAAATAACAATATCAGCAAAAAAAGATATTCAGATTAAAAACTAAAAAGTTATTGAGAATTGATGATATACCAGCCACAGATAGTTGAGTTATGTCAATGGCACCAACACATATCCATTTTGCAGTTTCAGCACCAAAAGCCACTGGAATGGACTGTTCAAAGCAAAGAGATTGTGGAAAAAAAAAAATCTTAAGGATGTTTACCATTGCTTACATAAGCAGAGTTTCCTCAAAAACTGTACAAGAATAAGTACAAAAAATACCTGAAGCCCCATTGCCCTGTCACCTTCAACGCTTTTGAAGTCATTTACAATGGCAATCCCCAGCTGAGAAAAGCACAAAGTAACAGTAAACTATGGTTGCCAATAAGTACTGGTTACCTAAAAAGAAAGAAAATACAGATTTCATACTGCACTTGGCAATACTTTCCAAGGAAACATACCCCTGCTAAGCTATATAGTAGGGTCAGCACGATTATATCAGGTGTAAGGGTCCCAAATAAAGCTTGACCAGCCCACCTATCAGCCAGAAGATAACAGGAACTTGCTAACTTAAATCAGAATGTACCTAATAAAGATGATTAACTCTTCCCCCACATGCTGTGAGGTGACTGTAAAAGCAAGTTATTGTCCATCATGTTTTAACACAAAATCATGGAGGGAATTAACAGCCACATATAGTCTCTGCATAAACCTTTTTGACTTCCATGTTTACCCATCTTTTCCATTACTCAAGGCATTGGCTTTTCTTTGGAGCCAATCCCTCATAATTTACTTAGAATAACCAAGACTATAAGTACTTTCTTGAATGCTCTTCCATCTACAAATAGAAGCCCTTGAATATGTTAAATTTTCTCTGACCAAAAAAAAAAAATCCGACCAAAAAAATTTGTTAAATTTTCATAGCCAAATCAAGTTGCTATTTTGATGTAACAAAGAGTTAACACAAAATCAGACAACAATAAACCAAGCTTGGTGATTCTTGTCTGTTTATTAGTGTCAATGAACATAAAAATTGAAAGGCCAAAAAGAGAGGTACAAACCACGGCAAACTGATATAGCTTGCTCCAAGAGCAAAATTTCCTATCCAACCATTTTGCTTCAGCTGCAACCATGCAGACGTCTCACTTAGGAACAACAGCTAAGGTACATATCAGTTCAATAAAGAGAGACAAAAGCAAAAGATAACTTGAAGAACTACCTTCAAAGGTGGAGCAGAGTATATGTATGACAGCAATGAACCACCAACAGCAAGGTAGAAAATTATGGGAAAATCATGTCCTGCCTATACAAAACATGGATTCAGAAACTGACCATTATTTGTTCTACTTAAAAAGAAAGGAAACCAAAACAATTTGGCACTAAAGTAAATCACTTACCCATACATCTAATATACCAGCCAAGCCAAGGCCTGCTAAGAGCAACACCCAGATTTGAGTAATAACCTGATAAAAAATATTAGTCAGATAACATGGTATCATTGTCCTTTTCCAGATATAATTCAATTGGTGAAATCACGAACCTCATTCTCAGAAATTGCCCCTGATGGAATTGGACGATAAGGTTCATTAATGGCATCAATATCTCGATCATACCAATCATTTATTGTCTAGAGATGCCATGTGAGCAGAAAGATAAATCCCATGAGTTCGAGAACATACTGTTTCAATGTTTTGATGAATTTCAAATGTTCAAAAGGTACCTGTGTATAGCCTGTGAGACATGGGCCTGACATCATCATGCAAACAATTGATTTGGCCACATCCTCCAGATTCCAATGAAAGTTTCCTGCATGATATAGTTATTGCAATTTGCAAATAGTTGCTCAAGTTCCAGCATAATTACTCAAATTGATTTTTTTGCGGCATCCTGTGATTCAATAGAGTTCATTTGTCTGGATGGCATCAAAAGGTGAAATTCCTTATTTTCTTCGGATCACCGGAAAGGTTTTTCTATCAGATTATAACTAATTAAAGATGTAAAAAGAAATTGAAACTGTATAAATGAGCCCTTGCATCAGCTTGATGTTTAACATGTCTATTCCCTTTCTTTTGATATATAATGAGGGAACAAACAACAAAAAGTCAGCGATAGATTCCATTTCGTGCATTACATTGAACTTTTGGAGAAGTGATCAAAGAAAAACTGGAAAACACAATTCAAAATGTTGGAACTTTTTTGTGCACAACAGAGGTATTAGCTATTCGATCAGGACAGAGGCATTAGCTATTCAATTTCACAGCGATGAATAATCTCTGAAAACCACTTTCAAATGCTCTTTATGTCTCACAGTATAAGACATGATCAGAGACCACCATTATCACTCTAACTATGGATTCATCAGAGCAGGGACATTAAAGATGCAAGTAAGAGTTTTCCACATAAAATACAAATGTAAACTGCTCTTGAAGGAGTTTAGAGATATGAGAACCATGTGTGGGTAAAGATAACATCTTTGATAACAATTAGCATGACAAGATAGCAATAAGTACTTGAGGTGTTAACAACTTCACTATGAGTCTGCTAGACATACCCGAAGCAGCAGCTCCACAAACCACTCCCCAGACCAATGGAGGCCAAGTGACAGGTTTCGTAAGTTGTAGGCGAATCTTCCATTTATTCTGAAAGGTTCATCTTGCAGTATTTAGTTCCGACACTAGCTGAGATATGACCTAATTATCTTATTCCCATAAATTCTTGAAGAAAGAACACAACGAAGCAAACAATTTCTGAACATCCAACTAATTCTAGGCATCACAATACAGTTCGCAATCAAAAGTCACTGAATCAAGACTTCACTCTGATAGCAGGATTCACACTGGCCGTCATCCAATAAATAAAAATTCGGCGCGTGGAGACTCACGGTTTCTTGCGCAGCTCCTTTGATGCCGAGAAGCTGGTTGAAGCTGGAACCTTCCTTTGCTGGCGCCTTGTATGGCACCTGAGGATTCACTGCCAAGCACATTCAACTTGAGAAACCCATCCACATCTCTTCAAACGCGAAACTCCACGCAGACAGAAAATTCGAATATGCAAAAAAAAAAAAAAAGAAATTTTGCAGGCAACCTTCGTCCGTATCGGTCTCCGCAGCTCTAACGGTAAGCCTCCGCCCTGCACAGAAAAACATCAAATCGCGACATCAATCAGGCGCACTCCGCGAATGAACTGCTGTAGCTCAGCCACAGTTCCGCACAGGCAATCAAAACGACACTCGCAAACATCCGATTCGAAGATGAAGACAAAGAATCGCCGGCGAGTCCTCGTTGGAATCCTCACGGCAGGGGACTCACGGGTGAAGGAGACGGAGATAGGCGCCGGAGACAGGTGGCTCCGAGCGCGAGCTCGAGCTCGGCCGGCGCTGGCGCCGCCGGTGAATGCGACGGCCGCGACGGTGTTGAGCACGGACGCCATGGAAGGAGCTTCGGAACGCCTCGAGAAGAGAAGAGAAGAAGACGAAGGCGACGGAGATAAGGGGGAGTGCGGGAGGTTTTGCGACAGCCGAGCGGAAGCGAGAGACAGTACGAACAAAACCGAACCCGGTAGCTCGAAGTCCCGACTGCGAACGAGAATCTTTTGCTGGAATCGGAGAGGGGGAGAGCTTGTCTGCGGTGCTTCCCACCACGCGCTCGGACAATGGTGCGAGCGGGACACGTGGCCCGCGCGCGATTGGCTGGGTGGTCGGGTTCGGACAAGCGCAGTCGGACGTCGTGCGCGTGCGCGTGCGCGGGCGCCCGTCAAGTCGTGAGCCAAGTTGATTTCCGGGTGGGACGTTTTTATTGGCCTTCCGCATTCGTTTAAACTTTGGCAACCATTTTGACCAAACAAATAAACAAAACTATACATTTTAACCAAACAAATAAGCAAAACTATAATAATCAAATTCTTGGATATTCGCATATCTCGAGGCATAGATGCCATTCTCAGAAACTTGAGAATCACGGTCTAGGTCCAGAATAATCATTTATCACGTGTTAGGTGGAACTATTTGTTGAAAGAAGATATGATTGGATTTGATTGGAGATTTATTTTGATTGTAATTGATAGGAGATGTGATTATTTTAAGACTAGAAAGATTAGAAGAATTTATTTACTTTTTTATTGAGTCCTCTTGTACGATATATATATTCTTGTAATAGATACAGAAATCAATGAAGAGCATACAATTTTCCATCTTCACACAAATTCTCACATTTCTCTTCCACTCGGATTCGTGACATGATATCAGAGCATGTCTTGATTCTGGGATAGCTTCCGCATTGAATTACCTTGGTTTCTTCCTTGTTTCTCGTTGTTGCGGTTCTCGCAAAACAGAATAGCTTTCATTTCTTCTCTGTTACTTGTTGTTGTGACACTTGCAAAACAGAACATCATTGATTCTTTGTCCAGAAATTCAGCCTTCAATTCTTTGTCCAGAAAATCAATCTGCAAAACACAGCCTTTGATTCTTTGTCCAGAAAACCAATCTGCAGAACAGAGTTGTTGCAGAAATCTTAGAAAATTGTCATTATGACAAAACCAGAAACACCTACCTCAAGATCCGGTGATCAATCCGCAAGAGAAACAACGCCACCAGCCTTGCAGATCCAAGAAACCTCACTAGTCATTATTGTGTCCGAAGAGCAGATTCAGCCGCAGACTCAAATTCAGCATGCACAATGGGCATCTGTTCCGGCTCAAGTCAATTTGGGGCAACCCTATCCGGGCCAACCTTGCCAATTAGTACCATATCCTTGGTACTATGGGCCAGGCCCAAATGCGTCATTGTCGGGATTTCAAAGTGGTATACAGACTAATGGAGGCCCACCAGCCAGCAACGGGGCAGGCACAACCACCAATGCACAACAGATGGGCAAATCAGCCGAACTAGGTATGGGAACGAATCCCTACCCGGGTTTGTTTTTCTCAAATACGGGTCATACAACCGGATCTGGCAGATCGGGTTTGGGAGCAAATCCCTACCCGAATCCACCGCCAGGGTTTCTCCCATACCAGATCTACGTTGCCAGCAGCCAGCCGGAGCCCGGCGACCCTCTTTTCACAAGCAACGCCGACGGACCAGATCTGAAACTTGTTGCGCAACAATTAACAAGACCAGACAATTACTCGAGATGGTCGCGCGAGTTCCGGCACGCACTGGTAACGAAAGATAAGGAGGGCTTTATTGACGGAACAGTCCCGATTCCTTCCGACGAGCAACTAGCGCGACTTTGGAAAAAATGCAATCAATTAGTCAGAACTTGGATTGGAAACAACATCGCTTTCAAAGTCGCGGTTGGTCTTCCCCCGACGGAGGACTCGAAACAAATGTGGGAAAACATCAAGGAGATGTATGGAAAGTTGGATCAAGTGATGATTTTTTCTTTAACGCAACAGATCTCGGATTTAAAATAGGGAAACATGACTGTTGCTGCGATTTTTAACAAACTTTCGGGTCTGTGGAATGAACTGGAAGCAGCCGAAGAGAAGTTCGACTAGCCGGAGTCGATTTTACAACAGTACAAAAAGATGCGAGATAGGGAGAAAGCGATTAGATTTCTTCTCATATTAAACGAATCTTACCTTTCGTTTCGATCGCAGATCTTAACCATGGAGCCGATGCCAAGCCTTGGTCGTATCTACCAGCTTGCTGTACAGGAAGAAAACCAACAAAAAGCAGCAGATCACGGAAAGGAAGGCGAGAGCGTGGCTCTAGCGGCAAGGGTTTCCTCTTGCCCGCTACAGAGAGTCACGGGAGGAAGAGAGAATCGGGGACTCGCTCTAGGGTTCCACGAAAACCCTAGAGGATATCATAGAGCGACGGACGGCTGCGATCATTTTGATTGATCAGATGGCTCACGATCAATCCTTGGAGCCGCTGGATCCGACGGTGCACAAAGTGGGAGGACCATTGAATCTAACGGTCCACGTGGAGAAATTTTCTATGGGTCGGATGGCCCACGCGACCAATTATTTGCTGGGCCCGATGGCCCACAAAGCCTATTCTTCGCACTAGCCGAAGGCCCATACGGGGGAACAACGGCCCATGCCATAAACAGGCCTTCCTCATTTCACAAAAAATCAAAAAGAAAGGGTAAGCTATATTGTGAATATTGTAAACGCCCGCACCACACAGTTGAAAATTGCTGGAAATTAAATGGTAAACCTGGTGAAAAAGAAAAGGGGAAGTTTTCAACTATTTTTCAGGTGACGGGTAAATCAGCAGACAAGTCAATTACTCATGAGGAATATCAAGAGCTGATGGAAGCCCTAAAGAAATTGGGTCCTTCTGACAAAGCTAGGAGTTTCACAGGTATTTCTTATTGACTAATGAACTCAATTTCAAAATATGCATGGATCATTGATACGGGAGCTAGTGATCACATTGTTTGCAATCCAAAATTCTTTTCCAATATCAAAAAATTATCCTTTCCTATATCAGTACAACTCCCCAATGGAAACACTACACATGTTGGAATGACTAGCACTATCAATCTTAGTCCACTCATTACTCTAAAAAATGTCCTTTACATTCCTACTTTCCATTTTAATCTCATGTCAGTCTCTCGAGCTTGTGAAGAAAATTCTTGTCATGTCTCTTTTGACTCTGATAAATGTCTATTTCAAGCCCTTTCGACTGGCAAACTAATGGGCTTGGGTAGAATCTATCAAGGATTGTATTTTTGAATTAATCTTCCAGGCAATTTTAAATTATCTTCTGTTGCATTCAATAAAACATTGAGTAATGTTGTTGCCAATGAAAGAAATTTTCTTCATCATCAGAGATTAGGTCACACTGCTTCTTTCCCTTGTCCTCAATGTCCTGTTTGCTCCTTGGCAAAACAAACTCGTGCCCCCTTTCAAAACAGTAAGACTCAAGTAGACAACATTTTTTTGTTAATTCATGCTGATGTTTGGGGACCATATCACACATTAAATCATGATGGTTCAAGATTTTTTCTCACAATTGTGGACGATTTCTCACGTGGCACCTGGGTTTTCCTCATTCAATCAAAGGGTCAAGTTCTTTCTCACCTTAAAATCTTCCTGTCCTTATCCAAAACTCAGTTTGGAAAAACAATTCGTTGCATCCACACTGACAATGGAAGAGAATTTTTCAATGGTGAATGCACTTCCTTTCTTTCCTTAAATGGAATTTTGCATGAAAGCACATGTACTTATACTCCACAGCAGAATGGAGTTGTTAAGCGAAAGCACCGTCATCTCTTAGAAGTGGCACGTGCTCTTAAGTTCCAAGCATCTATACTAGAAAACTTTTGGGGAGATTGTGTGGTCACTGCGGCATATCTGATAAATCATATGCCATCACGCATTCTAGAAGGCAAAACTCCGTTTGAATTATTGTATGGGCATAAACCAAATCTGAGTCATCTCCGAGTATTTGGCTGTCTATGTTATGTGGCTACAGTAGGCCCCCAGGATAAAATGGGCCCCCGTGCTCGACAGTGTGTTTTCATGGGATATCCCAACTTGAAAAAGGGTTATCGAGTTTATGAATAGTCAACTGAAGAATTTTTTATCAGTAGGGATGTGGTTTTTCATGAAGATATTTTCCCTTTCCGGGATACTACTTCTACATTTGCAGATGATATGGGAACTAATCATCGATTCGTGTCATAAGAAGATCTATCTTCTAGAGAATCATATCTTATTACCTCTCCTCTAAGACATCAGATGGTGGATACAGTATCGCCTTCACCGCCCAATGAGCCATCTACTGAGAATCCAGTTGATCAACAATCCATGGAATAGGAATCTCAAGAGACAAATTGTGGAGAACCTACCAGTATTGAAACATCGTCTTTGGAGGTGTTGGATGAGCCACCACGAAGATCTGGTTGAATCACTCGCTCACCAGCTTGGACTAAAGATTATGTCTGCTCCTCATCAACATCGTCAGGTACTCGTTATCCTATCTCCTCATGTATCTTTCAACCGGTTGTCATCAGAACATTTATGTTGCATTAGCCGAATTTCTGAAGAAAGAGAGCCTTCTAGTTATAATGAGGCTGTGCGTGATGAACGTTGGCAAAAAGCTATGGAGGAGGAACTTAAAGCCCTGATTGATAATCACACTTGGGAGATCGTATCATTACCTCCTGATCGCAAGCCCATTGGATGTAAATGGGTCTATAAGATCAAATGCAGAGCAGATGGCTCTGTGGAAAGATATAAGGCCCGATTGGTGGCCAAGGGCTTCACACAATGGGAAGGTTTTGACTATCATGAGACTTTTTCTTTGGTGGCCAAGGATGTCACGGTTCGCTCCTTCTTATCGGTTGCAATCTTTCGCAACGCATTTCTTCATGGTGACTTGGAAGAGGAGATTTATATGGACCTTCCACAAGGATTATAGAGACAGGGGGAGTCTAGGGTATGTCGTCTCCGCAAATCTCTTTATAGATTGAAACAAGCTTTTCGACAGTGGTATGCCAAGTTTACTGCTGCACTAACGGGAGCTGGTTTCGAGCAGTCAAAGCATGACTATACTTTATTCACTTGGAAAAAAGGTACGTCATCCATGTACTTGATGATTTATGTTGATGACATACTTATTGTGGGAAATGATGATTCCGCTGTAAAGAAGCTTAAAGACCATTTACATTCATCTTTTCATATCAAAGATTTAGCGTCACCTAAATATTTTCTTGGAATAGAGATAGCTCGCTCTGATCTAGGGATTTCCCTTAGTCAGCGAAAGTTTGTGATGTAGATTATATCAGAAGCGAGATTATCAAGATGCAAATCGGCAATTATTCCCATTGAACAGAATGCCAAGTTGACCGGTGTTGATTATTATGCTGGGATTTCCTCCTCTGATGATCCATTGTTAAAGGATCCGACAAGCTATCAAAGACTTGTTGGGAAACTCATCTATCTCATTATGACTAGGCCAGACATTTGCTATGCAGTACAAACTCTTAGTCAATTCATGCACAGTCCAAAGCAGTCACACATGAATGCAGCCCTAAAGATGGTGAAATACCTAAAGAAATGTCCAGGACTGGGGATACTCCTCTCTAAGAAGTGCAATATGGAGATGACAGCCTATTGTGATGCGGACTATGCTATGTGTCCCATGAGTAGGAGATCTATCACTGGTTTTTGCATCAAATTTGGAGATTCGTTACTTTCATGGAAAACAAAGAAACAATCCCCTGTATCATTGTCATCGGCAAAAGCTGAATATCGATCTATGGTAAAGACTGTTTGTGAGGTAGTATGGCTGCGATGCTTACTTTTGGACCTTGGGGTACAAGTTAAAGGTCCGACATTACTCTTTTGTGATAATGATTCGGCACTAAAACTTGCAGCAAATCCTGTATTACATAAGAGGACAAAACATATAGAAGTTAATTGCCATTTTACTCGAGAAAAGATCAAAGAAGGGATCATCGAAACAAGAGGGATCTGGACCACGGAACAGCCCGCGAATATATTCACTAAACCTCTTTGTCAAAGACAGCATACATATGGGTGTCTTGGATATATACAAGCCACCAGCTTGAGGGGGAATGTTGAAAGAAGATATGATTGGATTTGATTGGAGATTTATTTTGATTGTAATTGATAGGAGATGTGATTATTTTAGGACTAGAAAGATTAGAAGAATTTATTTACTTTTTTTTATTGAGTCCTCTTGTACGATATATACATTCTTGTAATAGATACAGAAATCGATGAAGAGCATACAATTTTCCCTCTTCACACAAATTCCCACATTTCTCTTCTACTTGGATTCGTGACACTATTTATAACTAGTCAATTAAAGATTCTCACATATGTTAGTACTAGCAAGGTGCATCGAAGATGCACTAATGTTAACAATTCTCCCAAAAGTAGATACATAAAAATGGGTCATTGACCCATTTCTTAGTCCATATGGGTGTTATATAGATAATAAATGGATTAGTTAGATTAAATAAATTGGTCATAAATAAATTTAAACATAATATAGGTGTTTTTGTATATTAACTTATATATATATATAGTGTTTTAACAATATAAGTAGAGTCGGATATTGAATAGGTATAAATCAAGTCGATATAGGTCATTATATTTACATTGCATGAAAATTGGTGAGAATTGGTTAAATAGATTTATTTAAATTTGATCATTTTCGACCCAATTTTCCCTTTTGAGAGGCCGTAGTCATTGCAAGCACAATGAACGCACGTTTGTTATGTCACTAATATTTTGACTTCTCATGTTACAGTTATACTTGTTTTAAGCAAAGTTTGTATCCAAGGATATCTTGTTAATGGCATTTTCGCAATGACCGTGAATTCATTTAATTGTTTATTTTTAGAATACGTGCACTGCTGGTCTGATTTTGTCGGTATCATACTATGTTTTCTAAGAATTAAACAATGAATTTTCTCTAGGTTTAGACAGAACCGCCTATAAGTGTAATGGCCATCAAAGACTTCGAGAGAAAAATTTGTACACAATGAGAGGAAAAAAAAAAAGGAAAAAGCCTCATGGTCAGCCTCATGTTTCAGGCCCAAAAGATGGCCCACTTGTGCAATATTGGGCCTAAAAGGTTTTGTACCATGCTCGGGCGAGCTATATCGAAGTGTTTTTTCTATTTCACGTACTAGCATCACAGCACGTGCGCCACGTGCGCCCCAAAATCATCATAAAGAAAAAGTACGAGCAATCTATGTTTCCGGTTCCACATCATGCTTTATTCAATTTTAAAATAGCTACAATCAAAATACGAGATTCTTTGGGGCACAAAATCTCTCATCCACAATCAACTCACCCCCACCATTCCTTATAATAAATCGATCAGAAAGCAAAAGAAAAGTTAATGTAGGGTTCCACAACCCACCTCCCCGCTTGAACTAAGAAAATCCTAGTTGCAAATAAAGAACATGAAAAACATGTGAATAGTATGCCATAACGACTCGATCTAGTGAGTGTAGGAAGCGTTTGCCGAGGCCAAAGGGCCCAAACAAGAAACATCTCCCGATAAACTTTTAGGTTAGCGAAAGGGATAAGAACAAATCAAATTGCACACCAAACATGAGAGAGCGCTCCTTATATGTATATGTAAAGTTGGGACTAATCCATGTGAGATGTTTTTTGACATAATGACAATACTTAGCATCGAAACTCCGATGTTAAGCATGCTTGGATGAGAGCTCTATCAAGATGAATGACTTTATAGGAAAAGTGCCCACATATACACTAAATAACAATATCATGAGTTTCTATATGAAATAGGTCAAAACATATACTCTCTCACATGACTTAATATGGGGATGTCATAAATATATATGACCATTAAGTTCTTTGTAAGTGGCTTGTATTCTTGGGCCTTCCGTCCTTAGCACGACATTAAAAGGTCACATCTCAAATCTCAGGATCCATGAAATGTAAAACAACTAGAGGATAGAACTAAGTATAGAGCTTGATAAAAATAGTGTATCGGTAAGGAGGACTAGACGCATGCAAGCACTAATACATTAAAATAACGAATACACTCCAATAGCCCATCACAAAAGTGGATAGGCACGGACAACTCCTGTAGGTTAAAAACACCCCCTGCTCACGAAACCAATGATCCAAAGCAGGCCCCTAGTTTTCGACAAATAATATCTCGAGCGACTTAATCTAGGACTTGTATATGCGGATCAAGTTCTTTTGAAGTGGCTTTATATTCTTGGGCCTTTTGCCGATACAGATACCGAGAACGTCGTTCTCCATCATCCCGAGAGAATCCGATGTCGTTCCGTGGATATCTTACGCACGCACCCACCCGTCCATCTCTTGTTGGCGTTTGTGCTGCTTTTTTCAGCCATATCCCAATTGCGGGTGACAGCGGCCAATAAAGAAGTAAGTTCCACACCCCCACTATCCGGCATCCACGGTGGCGCATATTCTCAATTATATGCCATCACCCTTTTTTTCCTCTTTTTTTTTTTTTCATTTAAATAGAGCTAATTTTTATTTTAGCTTTTTGGGTTTTTAAAAAATGGGGCCCCTTTAGTGATTTTCCTTTTTTTTTTGTCCTTCCCCTTTTTTAGGTCTCTTTGTCAGTTCCACAGAGGTATAGGGCAGGGATTCCGGAGGCTATAAGCTACATGTTCATCTTTTTCGAGAAATTAAGGCGCGAATAATAACTATTTTATTTATGAACACAATTTTTATTTCTTTTCTGTAAGCAAGTTTTTTAATAAAAATACGTATTTAATAACAATATAAAATTTATATTCCCTGGGTGGCCGAGTGGTGGTGGGTGGGTGGCCGACTAGTAGTAAGGGCGAGTGATGAGAAGATTTTATTATTTTTCGTTTTTGTTCCATAAATAAAGAAGTAAAAAATTTTCACTTCTCATTTATGTTCAAAACCTATTTCTAAGCTAAAAATTTATCCTAGAAATTTAAAAAATAAAATAAAATTGCATTATCAAATGGATTTTATTCCAAATTTATTCCCGAAACGAGAAAAATAGATCTTGTGGTAAATAAAATGGTTATCATACGCATTCTTATCATCCCTTGATCTCATGGTACCTTTTCCTGATGGATCTGATCATTTGATAGATAGCTCGGTGGACTCAATTAGACCCATCTAAGCTTGACCAATCGAAAAGGGTCAAAACGGGCACACGATTTCCCTCTTAGGTGGTTCGCCGGCCTAAGCTTGTCCTGCCTGACAATCAATTTCATATAAAAACTACATAGATTTTATATAATAGGCAAAGGCCTAATCAATGACACTTTGTTGTGACTTTTAGATGAGCTTGTTCAGTAACTTCTTATTACAATATCGTCTCTATCATGACAAATCAAAGGGAAAAAAAATTTAGGTCTTCTACTACTTTGTGAGACGTGACCTTTGAGATCAGCAAATGATACTTCAAGGGTGCAAGTGGGCTAATGGCTTTTCCGCGAACTGCTTTTGATTCATTCTCTAACATTTGTTAAAGCATTTTGCAGGTCAATATTCGAATTTTCTTCTTTCTTTCTTTTTTCTGGAGGAATTTGCTTTTTTAACAAAAATGCCCGTCAGATTCTCGACCAGTAATATTCTCTTGAGGAACTCTCGTAATAAGTAACATTATTTATATTATCTGATAAGAATCCCTAGCAAGAATCTCTCGACCTGTGAGATGGGACAAATTGAGCCTAAGAGAGATAGCAATCCTGTGAAGAGAAAAAAATAATAATTTAGTGAAAAGGACGATGGAGGAAAAGAAAACAAAAGCGCCATTAATAAAAATACATTTTTTCTTTTGGTCGAAATCAATAAAAATAAATGAAGAGAGGGTTTTGGGGGTGGACATGTGTCGCTCCTTCAAGCCGTTCTTTTATTATTTTTCTTAATTTTATATCCACAGCCGGTCGTGAACTCGGGACATGCCTGCGTGGATACTATGTCAGAATAATTAAAAAATATTGTGCATATTCTAATCTCTATTGTCTGAATATGTAAATCCTAAAATAATTTATTATTGGGAAAATCACATCCAAGCATGACCGTTTCCCATCGTTCAATGACAATCTTTATGTCCTCTAATTTTTCCTCTTGCTTAGTCATCCTTTTGCACTTGTGATTATTTTATGGGAAGTGTCCGTTCAATTTCACGTGGATACACAAACATATGCCTTTGGATTTATGGAAAAGTTATGAGAAAATTTAAATATATTGCAATGAGAAAGTTTCGAGAAAAAATATTCATCATCATGTGGAAAAAAAGAAAAGAAAGTACCGAAATACCTTTCTTCTCGACTTAAAATTCCTATTGTCTTTTTGCTTAATCCCTTTCTTTAGAGAAAACCCAATTGAATAAATCTAAAAAATTGCCATCTTAGGTTGTGCATGACAATGGTTCTTGGCTGGGGAAGAGATTTTTTTTTTTTTAAATAGTTATTTTATATTTATACTCTAGGGAATAATTTCGAGTAAAAAAGAACCCGTTTGGTAATTACACAAAATTTATACTCTTAAAATAAAAAAAAATAGAAATGTGTTTGGTAACACAACGATTCTTTTTTGTATTTATTTGTTTTTTATATAATAGGCGGTTGGAGGTGGCCGCGGCAAGAGAGAGAGAATAAAATAAAAATAAAATAGAAAATTGACTTATTTTTAGAAGTTATTCTCGAGAACAAGAAGCAACTTTTTTTTTTCTTCTTATTTTTGCTCCAAATCTATTCCGGCTAACTTTTTATTTTGGAGAATAGAAAAACAACTTGGCGTTAGCAAATGAATTTCTGTTTTTTTTTTGTTCCGGAAAACAAAATAATAGAAATTTAGAGAAATAAAAACATTACCATACGTTGCCTTAAACTCATCACAATCATGCTAGTCTTGGAAACGCGTTCTTCGTGCCACCGCGTTTAGAGCGGGGGAACTAAATAATTTAAGGATGGTGTTTAGCCATGAACAAACCAAACCGCAATTTTTTTTTCCTTATTTTCCTAATTAGCAAGTTTTCTTTTATGCTACATTTTGATATTTCCAATTCATTATTCTAGGGTTAGTAACATGAAAGACTACATACTAGTATATATGTAATAAATTTATCATAAATTAATTTGTTGACTATAAAAAATCACAAACCGATATATTTGTGATAAATTCACTTTCGATTAATTTTTGTTAAATTTGATTAATAAACTAATGTATTTATGACAAACGGATAATAAAACCCCAAATTAATACACCCGTCAACTAGCACATGTCATTCAACTCAATAATTTGATAGTAAAATTTAACGGAAGTTAACGGATGGTAATTTTTTTTTTTTTTATGACCCAGGAACCTCGTAAATCGACAGCCGGCGAACAAACCCTGGGTGACGCTAGCGGAGGATCCACCACCCCGATGTTGCACTTAAGATTCCGTGCGGTCAGCGGGATTCGAACTCCTCTCCTCCTCGCAAAGGATCATGGGAGCCTTATTCAACTGGACCACCGCAAGCGGTGGTTAACGAATGGTAAATTTGTTATAAGTATACCAGTTAGGATAGTTTAAGGTAAATTTGTCATAAATATATTAACTTAAATTTTTTTATAATATTAATCTTTATTCTAATTGACTTGATAATGATCGCAAGCAAATTGCGTTACTCATGTTTCTTGACCTAGACAAAACCTCCTTTTCACCCTATGAAAAAACTAAAGTTTCCAGAAATTATTTAAAAATATGGATCTCTGTGTTATTTTAATGTTTATTTACCGTCAATTTATATTATATTCTTAAATTATATTATCATTAAAAAAGTGTGGCTAATTAATTTATTCCGTAGACGTAAGAAAATTGTATCATCTGGTGAAGTCAAATCATGCGAAGGGAACGTCTGCCCGTGCCCGTAATGCGTATCAACTTAGCTGTAATTCACATGTTCCCAGCCTGGGCATTTTTGTAAATAACGCGATATATTTCAATTCTAATTCTAATTTCCTTCCAATTCGAGTCGCGATTCAATTCCTTGCCACATTTTCGAGATCTCTTTTCAAATTCAAGGGCTTGCCGGTTCAATTTCTCTTGCGGGTTGGCGAGATCTGATCACCTCCCGGTCGAATTTCACAAAAAATGGAAAAAAAAAAAAGCGAGAGGGGGAATGGATTTCCGCCTTTCTAAACAACCGAGACTAGATCGCACCACGGAAGGCAATCTAACAAACTCCAAAAGAGTTTCCCCACGGCTCTTGTCCCGTTACTCAGCACGGACCCCATCCGAGATATTATTCTATGGGACTTTATTGTCCAGCGTCTCTACGGCTCTCGTTAAAAATTCTAGATGAAGAACAAATTATCATCGACGGCGCATCGCCTCGCTCGTATAATGCTGCCATCCACGCGTTAGGAAATGGCAATGCTACGAAATGGAGCTCAGTCTGCGAGTGCTTCTTTAACACGTGCGCTTGCCCACGTTGCATCGTGCGGATAACGAAAGTGACTCGTCAATCCACATTCCGCAACGCTTCCAAAAGGAAGTGCCTACAGAATTTTGGCCTAATCCTAACCCTTCTCACCTTTTTGGGGTTCCTAAAGCGACAAGGGCCTCAGGAGCTATCGTCCTTTCTACTTTCTTCCTTCCTTGCTCCTCATTTTTTAACCTTAATCAGATGGACAAGTTCTTACCTGCCTTAGAATCACCGCGGCGGGCCCCGCCCCGTGCGAGACCCGCGTAATTCGACGAGTGCGTATTGGGTTCACCCGTGTGTATCGGGTGCGTGCAAGGCTTGCTTCTTTTGCAAAATTGAAGTCTATTCGAGCGATGATGGACGGAAAAAACAAGGTCTTGTGCTTAGGAGAAGCTCGATGTGGCTTGACTCTCATTCGAAACGATGTTCGAGTCAGGCCACGAGAAAATGTGGCTTTGTCAATCTTCTAGTCCAGGAGATTGTTACCGTCTCCCAACCCCCTCTCTTTGAATCTTTCTTCATCTCTTCCCTCTATGGAGGGGGATTTGTCCCTCCCCTCTTGGTTATTTTTTCCTTTTACTCCTTCGTGTTTCTTTTCTTACTCTCTCCATCTAGTTTTAGATCTAGGAGTTTTGCTCTCTCGATCATATATATGGGAGCTTTTTTCTCTGCTCTAATTCTAGAGTTTAGAGTTTTAATTAATAAGTACTATGCCTTGGATTTCAAAGTTGATTACCGCAACTTCAATGTTAAATTTGGTGTTTTAGTTCATAGCTTTTGCACTTCAGATTAACTACATGGCTCACTCTCACAGGTATCAAACATGAGTTCTTTCAACATATATATGTTGTCTCCATATAGTGATAGTATGGAGAACGTCGAACCTAAATGCACATTGTCAAAAGGTAAATCCGTAACTACAAATGGAGATTTTGGCATGTGTTTATCACTTATGATAGTGTGATTAGGTGACAGGCCGCCATCTTTTTGCTTGGATGCAATCCTAGATCTACTCTTGAAGGACGAGCTTGTGATTATCTATGTCAATCATGCTTTAATGATATGCCTTGATTTTTGGTTTATGGTTTGTTTTGGATCTCTAGCTTCCTTTGTTGTTATGACCTTTGAAATTTTCTGTCATGTACCATTTTAATAATGAATGAAAAATTCTTTTTGACCAAAAAAATTTATAGTCCTCACTCGGACAATCTATCTTGGACCAAATTGAAAAGATGAACTTAATCTGACCGACTAATGCTAGTCGATTATGAAGATCTTCGACTTTAAGTGCTTTGCCAAATTTGTCATGAAAAGCTTGTGCCAAAATCTAAAATGGGTTACTATTGCATATAGTTTATAAATGGGTAAACTTGTAATTATAAAATTTAATATGACTCTCAACTAGGGGTGTGTATGGTTTTGATGGACGGTTCATACCTTGAAACCAGAATTGCCCACTTAGAATCAATTCCAAAAAATTCGAACCAAGCACAGTTTGTTAGTTTAGTAGATTCACCCAAAAACCGGATCACTAGTCCGGTCCGATTCCCGAGTGGGAACCAGTTCTCATTACCTCGGACTTCATCCACCAATGCAAGAAGGGCATAGTCCATGAAATTTCAACGGCCATAAATGAGATCAATGTCTTCCATGAGAGATTACTGCAAGCCTCTCCTTAGAAACACTAAAAATTGTGAGTTTCATTTGGAACTGGTGCAAGACTTAGGGTGCATTTGGATGGGCATTTAGAAAGCCCATTTAGCCTCCAAAGCCCCTTTAGCTAAAATAAGGGTGTTTGGCAACCCTCTCAAGGAGTTTTCAAATGAAAGTGGAGTCCTTGGAAATGCTGAAAGCCCAAGGCTGGTAGGGACTAGCCTTAGGCTTTCAGCATTCTACCAAATGCTAAAAACATTTTTTTTCTTCCTAAACTACCCTCATTAATTTTTCATATTTATGTTATTACCCTTTTATTTATTTATTTTTTAAACGTAAAAGGAGCAGCCACCTCCTTGCCGAAATATGAAAAATTAATGAGGGTAGCGTGACCTAGTCGAGGGTCGCCGGAGGTCGCTTGACCCAGGGGCCGCGCGACCCGGGCGGCACACTGGGTCTCGCGGCCCCTAAGTCGGCGACCTCCGTCGGCGGCCTCGGGGAGCTGAGTCGCGCCTCTAGGCGGCGGCGGCGTCGCTTGAGTCGCGCCTCTAGGGCGGCGAGCGTCGCTTGGTCGCACCGACCTCGGGCACCCGGGCGGTGCGGAGGCGGATCCGCCGGAAGGCGGATCCTTCTGCGCCTCCGGCGCCTAAGGTCGCGCCGCGGCAATGGCGTCGCCCGAGGTTGCGACCTCGGGGACCGGCGAAGGGTTTAGCTGAATTTTCAAAAAAAAAAAAGAAAAGAAAAATAAAATAAACTATCAAAGTCCCTTGTAAAAGTTTTTTTTACCAAGCACATATTCAACTCAAAGTCCATTTGCAAAAAATTTTTACCAAACATAACTGTATTCTCCCAAAATAGCTTTGGGCTTTCAGCATTTGCATTGAACTCAAAGCTCATTGCAAATGCTGAACCAAACGCAGCCTTAGTCAGTTTCATTTTCACTGCAGTACGGATTGTAAGTGATCGTGCCATATTTTCATTCTATTGCTCGGCTTGTTCTTCGCCAAGATTCACCAGACAACTAGGGGGATGTATAGTTTCATCCTAATGCTCATTCTTTGCCAAGATTCACTTGAGGATTTATTGATTTATGCGGAAGTTAGACATCGTAAGGACTAAAGTAGGTTCAGTGATGAGGCATTGTGCAAGAGGCATTATGCATAGCAATTATATTTGCTTCTAATTACAAGGAAGGTGAATGTGAATCCATTGCCTTTTTAGATGAATACTGTACTTAAATTAATTTGAATATAATAAATCAATGTGTTGATCTAACTAAATTGTGTCGGGATCTTTCGATAAGCATTAAACTTCAAAGTGTGAGCGTGTACACACATACATCAATCTAGTTCAGGTATGTGGATAGGTGGTTCCACACTTTGAACCAAGAACCGTCGGTTCCGAGTTGATCTGGTTCGATTTTGGGTGGTCTAAACGGTTCTCGATTTCTTTGCACATCCCTACTCTTAATGAACCTTTCATCTTCCTTATTAAAATGTATAATAATTATTACAAATTCTATAGATTCCTTGTCATTTCAATCTCATTGATAATTTTGAATTCGTTTTTGAAAGTGGATCATGATAATAGTCAAGTATTGCTATTGTTTTTCTCTAAGAAAGTCTTAATATGATACACGAGAATTGAGTCGGAATAAAATCAAAAAAATTAGTAAAGGAGAACATGCTTACTAATATCTAAAAAATTAAAAATCCACGAGATTAGCAGACTATTATCTCAACTACTTAACTCTTGATCCGTCCGTTCTACCATTCCTATATTTCTAAGCAACGTCCTAATGAGAACATGGATATTTCATGACCTTCGTTAAGCAAAGCTTTCGAGCTGAAGTCCTTTCCAAATCTACTTTTCGTGCCGTAAGATTCAAAAGGAAAAAAAATCACCATCCGACACAGCAATCTAATCGGATCAAGAGTCAATCATTTTGAATCTCGATTCGATCCGTGCGTTTGATAGATTCTATTCATTGAGGGACCTTGTCCTTCGTATGATCAAATATGCCTGTAGCCCAAAAAAAAGCCAAAAAAAACAAAATATCGCACTTCCTACGAATGGTCGCGTGCACTAGGCCTTCCAAAGGTTGTCTCTTTCTCACTCTTTTTTTCCTTCTTTTCTACTGGATAGCAAAAAGGCAAATGCAAAACCCCCTGGCCATGGACGCCGTGTCCCAGCGATCAAGGCAACTCCAAAGACGCTTTCTACCAAATTGCAAAAAGTTACGCCAAAAGCGGCGACCGTACGAAGCGAGCCTTGCACCGGAAAATAAAATAGTCATTGTTTTAATAATTCTTTTAATCTTTTCACCCACCACTCCACCCAAATATAAAAAGGGATGGCGACGAATTTTGGTAACAGCGTGGCAAACCAAAATAGTGACAAGTCATTTATTGCTAAATCCAATTAAGCCAATAAAATCCAAAAAAACAATTAATGAGATTAAAGCTCAATTGATAATTACCATGGAGGCCATGTGCTGAGATCGAGAATATTTCTAGGGGCATATGAGTTTGAAGGTGATTATCAAGAAAAATCCTAAATTAATATATTGATAACAATTTATTCTAAATTAATTTTTTAATCACTAAAAACTTTAAATTGATATACTTATAGATAAATTTATCTTTGTTAATTTTCATTAAATTTTACCGTCAAATTTTCTAGTTTGATTACACGTAAAAATTTGATGAGTATGTCAATTTGTGATTTTATCTTTTATTTATTGTAGGGCATCAATTTTTGATTTTTCATAATAGAAAATAAATTTGTTATATATATATATATATATATCAATTTGAAGTAAGTTTATCACAAATATATTGGTTGGAAGTTTTTTATAATAATATTATTTTGGGATAAATTAGTAATGGGTGTATCAATTCAAGGTTTTTCGTTGCGTTAACTCTAATAATTATCATGGAGGCCAAATACTAAGAATATTACATGGGGGAATTAATTTAAAATAGGATTAAATAATGAAAAATGGAAAATTGCAAAAAGCTAAAAAAAAAAATTGGAAGCAACAAGCAGTCCTCTATAGGGGGCGAGAGTAAGTCCCCTTTCTCTCTCCCTCTCCCATCTTCGCCTATAAATATCGCTGTAAGCCGATGGTATTGAGATTAAACCAGAGCAGCACTCTCTGCTCTCCCGCAGCTCGCCGCGAGCAGCGCCGCCCCAAATCCCTCGCCGGAATCTGGAGCTTCCGCCGCGTCCGTCGCGTCCGTCGCTGAATCGGAAAGAGAAGAGGCGCGCTAGAGAGAGAGAGAGAGAGAGAGAGAGAGAGAGAGAGAGGAAGGAGGGGGTGGAGGCCGGGAGAGAGGGGGAGGGGAAATGGACGCGTACAGCCTTCACCTGGCCATGGCGGCCCTCGTCGGGGCGTCGTTCGTGGCCGTCTCGGCCTACTACATGCACCGGAAGACCCTGAACCAGCTGCTGGAGTTCGCCAAGACCGTGGAGCGGGAGCGGGAGCGCGGGGACGACGACTCGGAGGAGGAGTCCCCGCAGAACCTGAGGCGGCGCCGCGGCGGCGGCGGAGGAGGCTCGCGGCGCAGGGGGGGCGCGTACCGCCGCGCCTCGACGTCGCTGCCGGACGTCACCGCCATGTCCGGCGGCGGCGGCGGGATGGACGGGGACGAGCGGTGCAACGGTCCGATCGCGCTGGACGGGATTCCGGCCGGGCTGCCGAGGCTCCAGACTCTACACGAAGGTACGGCCGATGCCGTTGGTTTTTCACGAATCTCTGCCCTTTTTTTGCGGATGCGCGCGCGATTGACGCATCTTATTCTGCTTGCTGAACCGTATCGGTTACTTCTTTTTGATTGAAAAAAGGTGATTATCGAATGAACGCCTTAGTCCTTGGGTGTTTTGCTTTCTTACGCTTCGGTTTACACTCGTGTTGGTTCGGGAAGAATAGTGGGCTGAGAGCGATTTATTAGGTATTTACGGTTGAATTTTCCGGAACAATCGCATGGCAGCGTGTGTATAGTGACAAGGACGATACCTGGAAAGCTTTTTGCCAATGTCTACTTGTTCTACTGCAATGGTGTTTCGTGAAAATAATTTGCTTTCAACTTTCTGGTTGCTGTTTTAGAGATATTCTAATTGACTGGTACAACCATGCTGCCTGAGATTGGATGTCATAATCCTGTTTTGAAGCTGTGATGTTGTGTACAATTGTTGAAGTTGGATCTGAAGAGAAGTGTAAAGTAGTTATAGCTGAACCGATGTTTTATGGTTTGACGTCTTGGTATTGTTCGAGTTTGTTTTCTGAACTGAAGATGGTGTGACAAAAGCAACCAAAAATAGGTGTTGATTCTGGTTTGTTTGTTTGCTTCGTTCAAATTAATCTTGGAAAAGGATATGCATAGCAAAGTGCATTTTGAGCTGTTGGGGAAGATTTTAACAGAGTTATGGAAGTCAGTCTGCGGTCTTCTTCCTCAAGTCATTCTCACAGAAGAGTCACTCTTCTCATCATATGAACGAGATTGAGACTATATCGAACCATGAAATCCCAGTAGAGATGTGCTGGAATACATGTGGAAGCTCATGATTGGTTGTGTGCCTATTGTACTTTCATTCTACATAAAAATCTGAAGTTCATTTTTTCTTCTTTGCTTGAAATTTCTTCTAAAATTCCATCGCTGTGGCTGGCTTTCATTAAGTTTTCTCTATCACTTCTGTTTCAGGAAAATCTGCTCCACTTTCTTCTTCCGTGAAGAGAGTCGGGAGTCTTATCAGACCAACTTCTCCGAAGTCTCCTGTTGCTAGTGCTAGTGCCTTTGAGAGCTTGGAAGGATCAGATGATGAAGATAACATGACTGAT
The DNA here is from genome assembly GCA_016097545.1 of Eucalyptus victrix. Lineage (NCBI taxonomy): Eukaryota > Viridiplantae > Streptophyta > Magnoliopsida > Myrtales > Myrtaceae > Eucalyptus > Eucalyptus victrix. Next base: position 15,435,569 of record CM027835.1, read on the forward strand.
AATTCTAAACTAGATACAACTTATCTCCTTACGAATGGAAATGCCGTAAGTTCTCCTTGGACTTGTGGGCGAGTGCTCATTTACTTTCATTTCTGATTTTACACTTGTATCTAGTATAAATACTCAGCTCCTTTCTCTTTGAGTCAACAATTGCCCATAGCTGATGGTGAAATTGGAAGTGTAGGAATGAGCATTCATATTGCGTGCTTTATTATTATATATGTTGTCAAAGGTTGTTTTCAATAATCAAAGCTCAGATTTTGTATTAAATATCATCATTGCAGGGACCAGATGGTAAAACCTTGCTGCCAAATGGTGAGCCAATACCTATGGCGGCGGCAAGCATGATTAGGTCTCATAGTGTGTCTGGAGACCTGCATGGTGTGCAGCCAGATCCTATTGCCGCTGATATATTGAGGAAGGAGCCGGAGCATGAGACTTTTGCACGGCTTAAAATCACTCCAAATGGTATATTCACATTATCAAAACATCTTGTGCTAATCTGGTTGCTTCTCAACTTCTGATCACAAGAGGAGTAGGTTGGCTAGGAACTTGTATGCTAGGATATAAAAGTTCATTAAGATGAAGTCTCGTACAACCCATAAAAGCTTTCTAATGGCATCAATTGATGAAAAAAAAAAAAAAAAAAATCCTTTCAAGACTTCCTTGCTCATCAAGAAAGATACCTCTTCTTGTCATACATCATCTGGTAAATTAACTATCATTAAATTGCTTTGAGTACTCACATTGATGGAGGCATAGGCAGTGCCTTCCTACTCCGCATATTTAGTTCAGCCAATTCTTGTGTCTTCACAAAACTTTTGCCTATCCGAGGGATGTTGCTACTGCCATTTGACATGCCAATGTCATGTTCTCTCCATTCTGATCATTGTTTTCTGATTTTCCTTTTGTCTCTTGAAAGTTGATGGGATCCGGAAGCTTAGGTCCTGTTTTGTAATCTGAAGATGTCACTTTTTACTTCAGAAGTGCATCATTTATTGCAGTAGCTGTCCAGCACTCTTAACAGTTACAAGCTACATGAGTTTGTGCTTGATGAGAAATCTGCAATTATGAGGGGGACTATGAAGAAATTTTATACACTGGAATTACTAGTTAGTACTTCAGTAAGTTTTGACAAATCAAGGTTGAAGCATTAGTCTATAAGCCAATTGCCACCATTATACTGCTAGAGATGTATGGCTATCTTGGGTCATTGACTCATGGGAATGTAGTCATAGTTTTTGAAGACAATGATTCTGCATATGGAATGTTATTGGTGGTGGTTTAAATTTTTCAACCATTTCATTTTTATTTTCTTCCAGAGGTGCCGGCATCTGATGAAGTCGACTCCTATTTGATTATTCAAGATTGCCTTGAATTACGAAGACGGTATGTATTCAGAGAATCGATTGCTCCTTGGGAAAAGGAAGTCATATCAGACCCCAGCACACCGAAGCCTAATCCTGCACCATTTTCTTACACTTCAGTGGGAAAATCTGATGTGAGCCACTAATGAGCTTTGAACTCTACAATTTGAACACCCTTAGTTTATTCAGTCGAGAAGAAGCTTATAGTTCTTTTTCATGGCATTCGTTTTTGCTGTAGCATCATTTCGAAATGCAAGATGGAGTTGTTCATGTCTACCCGGATAAAGAATGTGAGAATTTTTCATTGCTATTTATCTTCTTCTTTCCAACAAGAAAAGATTTCTATCTATTACTACCACTTTGGAGACTCTTTTCTTCTCTTGAGAATTCATGCATGTTTGATCTCTTTTCTTCCTCAGCAAAGGAAGAGCTTTTCCCTGTTGCCGATGCAACAACCTTCTTCACAGATCTACACAATATACTTCGAGTTATAGCTTTAGGAAATGTCAGAACTTTGTGCCATCGTCGGCTAGTTCTTCTAGAGCAAGTATGTCATTCTCCTTTTACATTCGGTGATATTTTGCCTCAAAATTCTCTAATGATCATTATTTTTCTGACAAACCTTCACTTGGGTGCTGTGCAGAAATTTAATCTTCATTTGATGCTTAATGCGGACAGGGAATTTATCGCTCAGAAAAGTGCTCCACACCGCGACTTTTATAATGTCAGAAAAGTTGATACTCATGTTCATCATTCAGCATGCATGAACCAGAAACATCTTTTGAGATTCATAAAGTCAAAGTTGAGGAAAGAGCCTGATGAGGTATCAATTTGTTGTCGTGCCTTACGTTGTTGGTTCTATGCATGAGTAGATATCCTTGAGCATGTGCTATATATCGTCAATGGAAATGGATTGGAAAGTAGTGCCGCACTATGATTTGGTACAGATTACTTCTGAATGGTGTAATGATCTAAACTGTGGTTTTAGAAAGCTGGCTTCTCATAATGGAACCTTTAAAGCTTGTGGCATTTCGTGAATTTTTACATACTCTTTGCGTTGAACACCTTGATATGAGTAATGACTCTTCCATCTACAAGTAGAAGATAGATATCTGGTGGCATAAATCAGGCCATTCTTCCTGCACAATGCATATACCCATCTTTAAATTTTTTGTAAGTGTAGATCATTGAGGTCAGCAAGTTGCTTGGCTGTGTTAAGTACTGGATATGAAGAAGCCTAGGCATGGCAAAAGATATTATTGGCCGGGACACATTACCATGCAAAAATGTGAGGGAAAATGCCATTTTGAAGTCAGATGCAGTCATTTCTTAGGATGGTCTTCTTGATTCTGTATCGTTACCAACTTAGAAGAATTGAAATTATACCAATAAGAGGAGAATTTTTAGTATCATTAGTCGGAGGTAATTGGAAGTTTCCTTAAATTGATTACTTGATTACTTGGTGATAACGGATTGATCAATAAGCATGAAATATCAGTGACTGGCTGTCTTTTTTTGTTTTCAGGTTGTAATTTTCCGTGATGGGACATATCTTACCTTAAAAGAAGTTTTTGAGAGCTTAGATTTGACAGGGTAATGAATTTCTTTTCCTTCTCTTATAATTATCCACCTGAATATGGTTCATGTAATCTTAAAGTCCTGGTATAATCCTCCCTTTTTATTTTGGAATAGGTATGATCTGAATGTTGATCTTCTGGATGTTCATGCTGACAAGAGCACATTCCATCGTTTTGATAAGTTTAATCTCAAGTATAACCCTTGTGGTCAAAGTAGGCTCCGAGAGATATTCCTAAAACAGGATAACCTCATCCAAGGTATGTTCTATATGATTATGTTAGGCCAAAGTGCTAGATTCTTGTTGGCAAAGAACTACTTAAAAATAGCTTCTGTAGATAGTGATTTTCTTTGGATATATAATGAAGAATTTTTATTAAAGAAGAAAATCTAGTACATTTGAAATGTCCAAGAATAGGGGAGAACAAACAAACAAACAAAAGTAAGATGTCACAATGCTAGACAGAATTGAAGCGAGATGACCAAAGTCGAATATGGTTTTTCCAAATGCACCACATCAGACAAAGTAGTGAAACGTTTTTAAGATTCTTGGAGATTTGAGTATTGTCTATATGCACTTCTATAGTTAAACGGCTGGATGGCATTTCCTGGCATGATCCAAACAACTTCTGATAAGCCGAATTTATAATTACATAAACTGAGGGAGGTCATACAAAGGAGAAGATGATTAATGGAGACATTCGAAGTTTTTGCACATATAAGGCCAACCCTTGAGGATGGAATTTCGTTTTTGGAGATTCTCAATGGTAAGCATGTTAGTCTATGTACTAGAGGAAAGAAATCCTATAAGGATTACAGAATCAGATTGCTTTTGAGGGGAAAAGGGCGAAGGGAGAAACCCCCAAGATATTTATTAATGAACATCTTTCTATCTTCCGGATATCACACCACCTTGTCCTCCAAAAAAACATGGACACTTTTTGAATAAAAAAGAGCTAGGGAGGAATAAATTGATGATAGCTTCTGATCATTCAGTTCATATGAAAATCAGATTCAAATGAATGAAATCACCCTCCAAAATGAGCATGTTTGCGTCAACTTTAAAATTTTTCACTTTTATTCCTCTTCTCATTTTTTTAGTAATGTTTAGAATTTAGCATTGATTTGATTTCGTGTGTGGACCCAAACCATACAATTATTGACATATTGAATCATTTGAAGTTTTTTGAATATTCTGAATATTTTCTTTTTTTCCAGACTATTGGAGTGAGGGGAAAAAACCATTTTCATATACCAAAACAGACCTTCAGTAATAAAACCATTGCACTGTTGTTGGCTGCTAAAGAAAATAAACTAGGAAAAAGAGATTTGAGAGGTGCTACATTATAACGCCTCTCAAGCCAGAAACAAACTCTTCTACCTTCTCCAATTTCAAACTTAATCAATTTGGACGAGCTCCTTCCTTTTCTTAGGAATTTCCCAATACAAACCCCATAAGTTGAAGAGACTTCCTTGGTGCACCAACCATAGAAACATATAAGTGGAATATTTTATTTTTTGCATGTTATGGGAATGTGTTGACCTACATTAGCATGTGTAGTGCTATGTGGAAGTTGACCAAAGTGCAAAGAATACGATATTCATTATATGTTTGAGAAACATTTATGGGACTGCAAATGTGTTTGAGAAGATAATGTAATAATTATGTTTGCAAGTTAATTTAGGAAGGATTTTGAGAGGGAAAAAAATGCGGTGGTCTAAGAAAAGTTTCGAATTCAAGATGAGACCAAAGCAAAAGGGGTAGTCTGACCAACCAAATAATTGAACTTTAAGTTGTCCGATTTCAAAAAGCTTAAAGTAATACAAAAACTGCAATATCCATCATGACATAGAATTCAATGAAGTGGTGTAAAATTATTTATGCCATCCACTTCTACTAGTGGGATAAAACTCGGTTTTTTGTTTTATATAGATGGTAAAATGTTTTAGTTTGGTTTAGATGGGAAATATTGCAGAATAGTGATAGCGGGTGGATCGGCAAATTAAAAGGAAACACAAATGCGACAAATGGATACTCAGCACCTAAGGAATCCGCCCTAGGATACAAGGGCGTATAACTCACCACCTAATGGAATCCACCAAAGAGATAAAGTTTTAGTGTTACTCTAATCCAAGAGATCGATTAGATCACAAATCTGAAATTTCATTAATCAAAATACTCTTAACCCTCAAGGAAACCTTAGAGGAGTTTTAATGGACTCAATTTGGAATGACACCCCAAGCATAGGCATCTTTTTTCTCTTTAGTTTCTGAGACAAGACCAACAATCCTTAGAGAAAAGGACAAATGAACGATAATAAAAATTCACATTAACAACATTATATCATCAGTAAATTATTGAAAGCATGATCGCGAAAAGCAAAAATGTTCTCAACTCTGAAACATAGTTTTACTTAGAAAATAGACTTTTTTTTTTTTAAATTTTTACTGATGCAAAAGTATACGGAAGATAAGGTTACTAATTTTTGTTTGGAAAGTTAGATAAATTTGGCATGTGAAGGAGAAGGATAGTATGATTATTCTTAATGTTAATTGTAAATATTGAATCAAATCTTCTGATCTATGGGTGGTTTGGTTAGTTAACATAAAATGATGTGTTTTAGCCAAAAAGGGTGCTGCCCTGCTGCAAACTAATTGTATCATCTCTGCATACTGGATAGGCCGTTTCCTTGCTGAGCTGACGCAACAAGTATTTTCTGACCTTGAAGCAAGTAAATATCAGGTTAATCTCAACTCCCTTTCGTGATATATCTTTTCATAGTATGTCTTTGATTTGAGTTATCAAATCTTTGGTTCTACCGTGGCCAGAAGAAAATTACAACTTGGATGTTGCTGCAGCAACCCTCCTTTCCCCTCTTTCTGTGAAGGCAGAATATGCAGTAACACAGTCCCTCACTCATGCACCTCGATATGCACGAATCCATCCACACACATGCTAGTGTTTTCTTTTGTGATCCTTTCTCTTGCCAACGCATTTACATATGCACATCCATGCCTATTTACCCACCCCTTAGACTGATTCTTCACTGCCTTTTGTTTTTCCCTATGACTAAGAGTATAATAGCCCCTTTCCTTTTATGTTGGCTTTGCTTCATATCAGGGTGCATCTTGAATGGTTGAACATACTTTTTTTGTCTGTCCATTCATACAGATGGCCGAGTACAGGATATCCATATATGGTAGAAAAATGAGTGAATGGGATCAATTGGCTAGCTGGATAGTGAACAATGAATTATACAGCGAGAATGTTGTATGGTTAATTCAGGTAGTTTCCTTCACTCTGATGCCAACTTACATTCTGAAGTGTCTTTCCACTTTTGCTGGTATCATTTTGACTTTCAATATTCAAAGATATAAAAGGGACCCTTTTGACATCTTATGTTTACCTTTTCTGGACAGTGGTACCTTTGTTGTTTTTGATCCCACTTGTCAATACTTAATGACACATTGTCATTTTACCTCTGTTGTATTTAGTCCCACTTGTAAATACTAAATGATTCACTTGGTAAATGTTGAGCTTGCTTTGGACCCTAAAAGGTAAACTTTGGTAGAAGAACTAGTTGTACGATGGGAATGGAAATCAAAATTAAGAAGAGTAACAGTGTATGGTTTCTTAGAGATACTATTGCCTTACATTGTTACCGGAAGTTGTCTGGCTATTTTAAATGGCCTTTTTTTTTTGTTGATGTTAATGGCCTTATCTTCACTTCCTAATCTTCGTTTCCAGCTTCCACGGCTGTACAACATATACAAAGAAATGGGAATTGTGACATCTTTCCAGAACATCCTTGACAATATTTTCATACCCCTCTTTGAGGTCACAATTGATCCAGATTCACATCCACAGCTACATGTTTTCCTTAAACAGGTACTGACTTTGGAATGGAAGTTCCTGAATTTTCTCCAGACTCCTTTAGGCGCTCACTGAACTTATCCCTTTCAGGTTGTTGGCTTGGATTTGGTGGATGATGAAAGCAAGCCTGAAAGGCGCCCAACGAAACATATGCCCACACCTGCTCAATGGACTAATGTATTCAATCCAGCATTTTCATACTATGCTTACTATTGTTACGCTAATCTCTACACCTTGAACAAGGTTTGTACATTTTTTCTTTTTAAGATAACATTCTTAAGGAAACTATGGTCCTCTTTTTTTCCTTGATATGCTCATTACTCACACATTGATGAGAGAAAATAAGGATGAAAACAACCACACATTTTGCTAGAGCTGTTACTCAATGGAATAGTTGCAAAAATGAGGGGATTATGTGAACAGGTTTTGATCCATTTCTCCTAGATGATTGAGTCCTCATCTAAAGCTTACTCTGCAAAATGGTAGTTGGTTCATGAACTAACAAGAAGATTTCAGCATACTTTCACCAATTAAGACACAACGCCACTACTGGCGGTGACTCGCTTCCTATTTGTAGAAGAGCCCTTTTTAATTTTTCAAGTTGTTACAGACTTACGTCTCTTAGGAGTTTTTCCAACATTGTGTTCATTCAAAATATTAGAGCTGGTAATAACATAAACTTTGATAGTTTTCTTTATCTAGATTTGGACATTTCTGCTCTTTTCTTGAGCTCTTGTTTCTTTCAATTTTTTCTCTTGACTTGCAAATTAAAGATTAGAAGTTTGTTGATTTTGGTCTCAAGTGCTGACCTGCTACACTTTTTTTCCAGCTTCGGGAGTTGAAGGGAATGACAACTATAAGATTTCGTCCACATTCGGGAGAGGTACTTGTGGTCTATTCTGATTGTTGGCAAACACATTTTCTAGATACCTTACTTATGCTAATATTTACAGGCTGGTGACATTGATCACCTTGCTGCGACATTTCTCACTTCTCACAACATTGCACATGGGATCAATTTGAGAAAGTCTCCCGTACTCCAGTATCTGTATTTTCTTTCACAAGTGAGTAGCACAGTTGAATTTATCTGCCAATACTATTTATTTGTTGCCATCATCTGCCAATTCGAAATTTGTGCCTGATGTGTTTCACTGGTATTCATTCAGATTGGTCTGGCCATGTCTCCTCTGAGCAACAATTCTTTATTTCTAGACTATCACAGGAATCCATTTCAAATGTTTTTCCAAAGGGGTTTAAATGTGTCTCTTTCCACGGATGATCCGCTTCAGATCCACCTCACTAAGGAACCTTTGGTTGAAGAGTACAGCATAGCTGCATCGGTGAGTTCTCTTGACCTTTTCCATAACCTCTCTTTGAACTTCATGATCTTGTGAAGATAATTGTGCTTGCGAGTGTTGAAATTATACTAATGTATTGTTTTTGCAGGTTTGGAAATTGAGTTCATGTGATCTATGCGAAATTGCTCGAAATTCTGTACTGCAGTCAGGTTTCTCGCATGCTTTAAAGGTACATGCAAATGCAGATTTATCAAATTTAGGAATGTTAAACTAGCTGGAAGTTGGCTTAGAGTAGTCTGTGTTGATTCCATTCTACAAAAGTATGAGGATCGTCTCCTGTACTTCTCAAATCTCCAGGGTTATTCCTTTTAAGGGCATTTGAGATTTCCAAGTTACTATCCTTTATTTTCTCATTTTACTTGGTGTTCTGCAGCAAGTGGATGTACTGTGTTTATAATTATGGAAACTGTGGCACATGGTTATATTTTGCATCTGATTCAAATGGTCAAATTTGATCTTGGCATGATGAGGCCATTCTTAATTTTCTTCTTTCACTAAAACTTTCCAGTTCAGGCATTTAAATGACTTTGCTGAAGCTTAACCGCTCATGCTAATTCCAAATCCAGTCAGAAACCATGACAGTTAATTTTTGCTTATATCTGATATCAAAAGAGCCATATAGCTACCAACTAGGATGGATGGGTAGTCTATGTATTGGATGACTTTGGAGGAGTTACTCATGAATAATTGTCTGGCATTATTATTTGTTATCTTACCCAACTCTTTCTATTGACTCCATTCTATGAAGCTTCCTGAAGTGAGTTTGAATGTATTGCCTTCAGTCTTCCGCAGAAATGAGTTGCTGTTTGATTACATATGTTTGCGTTGATTTCTAGGCATCATTTGCTAATGGTGCTTCCTATTGATCCTCTGAATTTATGTTTCAGTCTCATTGGATCGGGAAAGGGTACTACAAGAGGGGAGCAGATGGAAATGATATTCGCAAGACAAATGTGCCTCATATCAGGATTGAATTTCGTGATATGGTATGGTCTTTTGATGCTAGTTTTCTCGATGTGATCTTTCTATCACTCATTTCCCGCTTGTTATTTCTCCTTTTAAGGCTACTCTATTGGATCGTTTACTTTTAACGATCGGCTACGATTGTAATATATGTGAATAGAAATTCCAAAACAAAATAAATCAAACATGGACTACATAGAATTTGCCATATTTTGAGGTAGATGAAAGATATTTGTGGGGGAAACAAGGTCTGCGTGAATAGACTAGTCCTTTTTCATTTTCGGTCATGGATGGGGGCATTATAGCAGGGATTTTACCTTAACCTCCCAAGTTTTGTTGTCACCACTGCTTAAAAGCTTCATCTTCTGAGCTAATATGATTTCTTTCTGAGGGAAACTTCTGCCCTTAAGTTTGCTACACGCAATTTAGAGGATCATCTATTTGGTACTTAATTAAAGTAGACCAAGATGGAAGTAAGTGGAAATTCATGCAATCGATTACTTTGCAGATCTGGAGAGAGGAGATGCAGCAAGTTTATGCAGGCAGTGCAAATTTCCCCGAAGAACTTGACATTAAGTGATCGGAAGGGATAAGATGTACGTCTTGCATGAATAGTTGGCACAGGATGCTGTGCCTATAAGGTTGGTTTCATCATGATAGATTTTGATATCATGCGATTTATTCATCCTCGTAATTATATTCCTGTAATTTGCAGGAAACAAGCATCGCATTCCTATATTATTAGTAGCCCAATTTCCGCAGAAGTTTTGCTTGCTTTGAAGCAATAAACCAAGAGAAATTAGCTGAATTTTGCGGACAAGCTGGGCCGCATACAGGAGGATTAAGCTTCACGTAGTGCACGTGCCCCCTCTCATATATAGTCTGTAGTCTGCCCTCGGGAAAGGATGGCCATCCTGGGGAAAGATCACGGGCTAGAGTTTCTGTAATTTCTGGCATAGAATTCGTACAATTTCCGATTTTACACAGGCCAAATTTTGTCCCCTCAAGTTTTCATGTAAGATGCTGACATAAAACGGCGAGATGCAAAACTGATGCTTGATGATTTCGAGCATATTTGCGGTCCCTTCTGCTACAATTTGGCGTGTTACTTGGTTCTTCTCTCTTCCCGGCCACTGGCGGCGGGGGATGTGAGCTGCTCCTTTTTTATGCTTGGCCACATTTTTCAATTGGTCATGGATGGGCATCTTCAAGTTGCTCGAAATTCTCCACGAGAATTTAGCATTCACAAACATCTCCATCTGCATCGAACTGGGACTGCGTATCACCACAGAGAATCAGATGCGATGTCATGTACCCCCTCCCCCCGGTGACGTGGCCTGGCTTTGCTGGATTATCGCACCACCCATGATACATGTAGATAATCTACACCCTCCTCTACTGTGACTAGGGAGGCTGAACATCGGGACCGGCTCACTGAGAGCGAAATGGTCGGATTCTCAGATCTTACAATTGATGTGGGCCAAAACTGATTTAAACGGGTTTTTAGTCTCTTCAAGTAGTCGAGTTAGTGACGTTGGCTAAATAAATTGCGACTATCATTTAAAGTCGGTATATCAATTAGGATGGCAAACTGTCGAGTGAGTCTTTCATCAATCGGATTAAAACTACTGCGACATCATACGATATTTGGATTTCTTTAACTTGAAGTTCCAATGACGACGGGATTGGTGATATGAAAATTGGCTGTTGCGATTACAATTGCTCGGTGCTCTATTTTTTCCTACAAATTTTCATTTTGTTTGATAGAACCAGCAGTTGGGATATCAAGTTCCAAGGTCTCTCTCCCTAAACGATTCGAACACCGTATCTTCTGCCATCAAAACCTTATAACGGCAAATTTAGAGTCCTATTACAAATAGCACATGCTATGTAGATAAGGTGGGTAATTGTTGACAAGAGTGCGTCAATAGGCTAAAACTAAGCAACGAGTCCATGGTCATGAGATCCAGTCCTCTCTGTAGCTCTCATGCATTTAGATTTGTCATTCTTCTCTCTGACTCAATTGGCTGGAAAAATTAGGATTCTTGATGCAGCCGTGGGACAATGGTACCAAAGAAGGAATCGTGAAACAGTGAAGTTGTGATTATGAGGACCTCTATTTAATTGATTCAGTGCTAACTTTGTTACTTTCTCTCCACTATATAACAACCGTTGTGTCATTCTTTAATTAATTAGTTGCGATTGTAAGGTCCTCCATATGAAGTTGTTGTCTCTTTTGCATTGTGGTCTCAGAAGCTAATTAAAAATTTTTCCTCAAAGTGTAGAGTGGCATGGGGGACACAATCTCGCAGTCATCAATTTTGGAGGATGCCATTCTTGTATTCAGCATTGTAGTTGGTATTGTACGTACGTATGTACCGGTGTACTTCAAAGTTCAAAAGCTCTTGTCAAGAATTTGTTTTTATCAACTTGAGCGACTACCGAAATCAAAGGAAGATTGAAGAGTTGTAGCTTCTAAGGATCAAACAGAAGTAACTATGAAGCAATGCCAGTCATTTGGCTTTTAGTTTTGATCTGCTTAAGCAGGAGGCTGATCTGGAAATTCGCTGTTACGATTTCGAATGCTTGGTGCTTCCTTTCTCCTACACATTTTTATTTATGTTGATAGAATTAGCTATTGGGATATCAAGTTCGAGCTCTCTAAATGACTCTTCCACTCTGTATCTTCTGCCATCAAACCTCGTAATGGCAACTTAGATTGAACATTACAAGAGCGCTATTACAAATAGCACAGGCTAAGTAGACAAGTGGGTAAGGTAATTGTTGACAGCGTGCGTCAATAGGCTAAAACTAAGCGATGAGTTCATGGTTATGAGATCTAGTCATCTCTGTAGTTCTCACTCATCTAGATTTGTCATCTTCTCTCCCTAACTCAATTGGCTGGAAATTAGGGCTCGAAGGGAAAAATTAGGGTTTTTGGTCCACGATGATACTAGAAAAGGAATCGCAAAACAACGAAGTTATGATTGTGTAGACCTCAATTTACTTAATCAATTCAATGCTAGCTTTGTTGATGTCTTTCCACTACGCGACAACCACTTGAGCCATTCTTTAATCAATTAGTTACGATTGTAGAGACCTCCATATGAAGTTGTCATCCTTTATGTATTATGGTCTCAAAAGCTAATTAATTTTTCTTTTTCTTGAGTACAGCGTCCGTATGGGGGGACACAATCTTGCAGCTATCAACTTTGGAGGATGTGATTCTCGTAGTCTGCTTTGTAGTTGGTATTATACGTATGGATGTGCCAATGTACTTTAAAGTTCAAAAGCTCTTGCCATGAATTTGCTATTATCAACTTGAGCAACTGCTGGAATCGAAGAAAAATTCAAGAGTTGTTGCTTCTGGGAATCAAACAGAAGTACCTATGAAGCAAGGCCAGTTAGTCGGCTGTTAGTTTTGATCAACTTAAAGCAGGTAAGTCTTGTCAATCAAATTCCTTAGCGCGCCGTACGCATGTTTAAAGCCCTCTACCGTCTCTTATGGATTTCTCTGTGCGGAGGATCCTGACGTGCTACAAGGGAATGGATTTAAGTAAAGAACCAAGGATCCTGACTCTCATGAGGGGATCTATAGGGCGAAGTTATCTTAATGATGCAAGTATTTAGCGGTTCGAAAACATGCATGAAATGTGTCCAAAATGCTGGACGCTCCATCTCTGCGACGGATTTTCGTTTTTTGTCGAAGGGGTCAAGGGAACATCGCCTTCATTTCATGCCATGCGAATGCCAGGCTCTTTGAGGACTTTTACTGTCATCCAAATTGGATATACCTGAAGATTTCTAGTTGCTGCTTTCACTACATGCGTTCTGTGGAGTTGGACATTTTGATTAAAGGGCAGAGAGAGCTGCCGGTGGAGCTCAGCTGAGCTGAGGATCACGTGGAAGAGATTCCACGAGCTTTCTGAAAGAGCTTAAGAGAGGAAGAGATCTGATGAGCATGTAGCCCCAACTGTACCTATTTCCAGGTTCCATTTACGGTCTTCAAAAGATGTCTGATTGGAACTTATTTTGACCTCTCAGTTGTTATATCACGTGGTCTGCTCCTCATCTTCAAATTAAACTCTCACCCTTCTATTTCGATGTCTTCTATAGTCGAATCCACTATGCAGCTACAAAATGGAATAGACGAGGATATAATTTCCCGTATAAGTGGCAAAAGTACGTTTTTGAAACAAAAATGACAGCTTTGTTAGGTAAATTTCATGACGTTTTAATAAAAGTTAACTGCAATTAGTTAACAACAAATGGAAATTGATGCCAGGCGATAGAACTCAAGATGCAAACTCGCATTTTCCAAAATAGAGGATGGAAAATGGTAAAGGGATGAAAAGTAAATATACTTTTCCGGTATATTCATCTAATTTATATGATAGTAAGTTCTAAAATATCGTTACAAACTATGCCTTAGCCATACCAAAGAGCTATCCAAATACTTGTCTGCAGCAAGCAAATTGCCAAAGGAGCAAAGCATCTTGTGCTTGGTGCAGGCACCATAAACCAATCATGATGTAAATGTGTCCCATCTTTATATGTTTTAGCTACTGGTTGAATTATCCGATGAATGGGAGTATAGGGACAAGAAAATATTAGGTGCACCTTGTAGCCAACGCAACAAGAAAATAATCTGACATTGAGCCCCATTTTGTACACGTGTCATAACTCAAGAGCCTTCTTTTTTGTTGGGCTGGCTACACAAGATGCACCAAATATTTTCTCGTAAAGATGTCACTTCTAAAAATAAAAATAGAAGAACGCAAACATATTCTTCCTCTTAATTATGTGGAAAAGATAAAAAGCCATCACGTTCCAAAGACATCTTCACTCTTACACAAGAAATGTACCCAGGGCATCAGTATCCCAAACAATAGAGCAAACAACTCTAAAACCAAATCAGCATGAAAGCAGCCATTAGTCAGAAGACAGAAACTAGCAAATGTTGTAAGCAACATTCACTGCCGTGCCTAAAATAATTCTTCGAGTTAACCTGTGTTCCCTACTCAAAAGAACAATTTACGTTCGCTTTCTGTATTACTTTGTTTCATTATCACACCATCTGTAAGCGCATCAACATCATTTCTTGCCAAAAAATTTCACGAAATCCATATCTGGACCCATCAAGCACCTGCAAAATGGCCACAACGAGGTCCCGCAAAAAATCAACGCATCAAGCACTCCAAGGAAAATAGAAGGAGAAAGAGATACGGAGAAGCATTGACAGTGATTATTCAACTTAGATGATTTGAAGAAGAACATCTGAAAATATCAAGTCACGCAGAAAACTTTGTTTAAAATTTACTACATGCTGATCTCACTACAGTACTAACCACAGATAAAGAAAGTAAGCAGCTTGATTGAATAACAAAGAATTAGGGTTCTTGGTGTAACTGTAAGGATGATGGTACTAGAAAATGAATCATGAAATAGTGAAATTGTGATTGTGGAGACCTCAATTTATTTAATCAATATGGTGCAAGCTTTGTTGCTTTCTTTCCACTATAGGACAACCAATAAGTCATTCTTTAATCAATTAGTTGAGATTATGGGGATCTCCATATGAAGTTGTCGTCCTTTCTGCTTGTGGTCCCATATGTTAATTAAAATTTTCTTTTCCTTGGATGCAGCGCCAGCATGGGGGGACACAATCTTGCAGCCATCAGGTTTGGAGGATGTGATTCTCGTTTTCAGTATTGTAGTTGGTATTATACGTATGTATGTCTGATGTACTTCAAAGTTCAAAAGCTCTTGTCAAGAATTTGCTATTATCAACTTGAGCAACTGCTGAAATCGAAGAAAGATTGAAGAGTTGTTGCTTCTACGGGTCAAACAGATGTACCTATGAAGCAATGCCGGTTATTCGGCTTTTAGTTTCGATCAACTTAAGCAGGCGAATGATGTCAATCGAATTCCTTAGTGCGCTGTGCGCACGCGGTAAAGCCATTAGCTGTCTCTTATGGTTTCTCTGTGCGGAGGATCCTGATGTGCTGCAAGGCAATAGATTTAAGTAAAGAAGCAAAGATCCCAACTCTGCTGATCTTATTGTTTGTGAAGTAGAAGTAATCTCATGGGGGGATCTATAGCGCGAACATGCACGAAACGTGTCCCAAAATGCTGGACGCTCCATTTCCACGATGAATTTTTGCTTTTTGTTGAAGGGATCGAGGGAACCTCTCCTTCATTTCACGCCAGGCGAATGCTGGGCTCTTAGAGGGATTTTACTGTCATCCAAATTGGGTTTATCTGAAGATTTCTAATTGCTGCTTCCGCTAAATGCTTTCCGTAGAGTTGGATATTCTGAATAAAGGGCAGACAGAGCTGCTAGTGGAGCTCAGCTGAGCTAAGGATCACGTGGAAGAGATTCCACGAGCTTTCCGAAAGAGCTTAAGAGAGGAAGAGATCTGATGAGCATGTAGACCCAACTGTACCTATTTTCAGGTTCCATTTACGGTCTCCAAAAGATGTCTGATTAAAACTTATTTTGACCTCTCAGTTGTTATGATCACGTGGTCTGTTCCTCATCTTCAAATTAAACTCTCACCCTTCTATTTCAATGTCTTCTATAGTCGAATCAACTATGCAGCTACAAAATGGAATAGACGAGGATGTACTGTCCCGTATAAGTGGCAAATATATGTTTTCGAAACAAAAATGACAGTTTTATTAGTTAAATTTCATGATTGTTTTAACAAAAGTTAACTGCAGTTAGTTAACAACGGATGGAAAGTGAAGCCAGGCCATAGAACTCAAGATGCAAACTTGCATTTTCCAAATAGAGAATGGAAAGTGGTAATGGGATAAAGAGTAAATATGCTTTTTCGGTATATTCATCTAATTTATATGATAATAAGTTCTAAAATATCGTTACGAACTATGCCTTGGCCAGACCAAAGAACTATAAAAATACTTTTCGGCAGCAAGCAAATTGCAGAAGGAGCAAAGCCTTCTGTGCTCGGTGCAGCCACCATAAACCAATCATGACGTAAATGTGTCCCTATATGAGAAAATATTGGATGCATCTAGTGTAGTTAGTGTAACAAAAAAGAAGGATCTTGAGTTGCAACACTTGTCCAAAATGTGTCTCAATGTAGAATTATTTTTAAAACTCTTCTCTCTTTCTCTCCTCTTTCTCCCGCCCCTCTAGCTCCGCCGTCCCCAAATCGCTGCCCCCTCCCGACTGTGCCCTCTCTCTCTCTCCCTCCAAGTCACGATCGAGCCCTCATCCGACGAACCACTGCGCAGCCTCTGCCTCAGCCTCAAATGGTTGCCTCTGCCATCGCTAGTTCATCGGTCGGGCGTGGTGGTTCGTCGGTTGGACGAGGGCTCATTGGGAGAGAGAGAGTGCACGGGAGGCAAGAGAGAGAGAGCATGCAGAGAGAAACGAGAGAGGAGGGAAGAATTGTCGAAATAATCTGACGTTCGGCCCCATTTTGGACACATGTCGCGGCCTTAACGGCCTTCTTTTTTGTTGCGTTCGCCACACAAGGTGTGCGCCTAATATTTTCTTGTCCCTACACTCCCATTCATTGATAATTCAACTAGTAGCCAAAACATATAAAAGTGTCGCTTTTAGAAACAGAAGAACGCGAACATATTCTTCCTCTTAATTATGTGGAAAAGATAAAAAGCGGTCAAATTCCAAAGACATCTTCACTCTTACACAAGAAATATGCCCCGGGCATCAGTATCCCAAACAATGGAGCAAACAGCTCTAAAAGCAAATCAGCATGAAAGCAGCCATTAGTCAGAAGACAGGAACTAGTAAATGATGCAAGCAACATTCACTTCCATGACTGAAAGAACTCTTCGAGTTAACCTGCGTCCGCTACTCAAACGAATAATTTACTTTTGCATTTTGTATTGCTTTATTTCATTGATCACGCCATCTGCAAGCGCATCAACATCATTATTCTTGCCGAAAAATTCCACGAAATCCATACCTGGACCCATCAAGTACCTGCAAAACAGCTATAATGAGGTCTAGCAAAAAATCAACCCATTAAGCCCTCAAGACAAATATGAGTGCGGACGGAGATATGCAAAACATTGACAGCAATTATTCGACTTGACGATTTGAACCGAAAATATCAAGTCACACAGAAAGCTTTGTTTAAAATTTACTACATGCTGATCTTACTGCAGTAGTAACCACAGAAAAAAGAGGAAGCAGCCCAATTGAAAGACAAATGCAGGAACAGTAATACATACATGACTCGTGGTCGACAAGACAATCCGAGTCTTCCTCTGCCGTTTTCATATAGTAAACTCGATATGCATGGGCAACTTTTTTCTCCGAGGACAAAATCTCATCTGGAGTACCGATAAAAATTGAGGAACTCTTTTCCTCAAGAGTCTCACACGTCATAAAAGTTGAGATCAAACTTTTTGCCACTCTTTTTGGTCGTCTCATCCATACGTAGTATGAAATACGTATTACAGTATTAACTCCTTTCTCATGGAGCGTATGTCTACACCTTTCAATACCGTACATATGATAATTCAGACATACCCAATGTCTAACTTGAGTTCACATATCTACTCAATCACAAAATTCATCAGGACTCACATCTGGCATTTTAGACAGATAAAGTAAAATATGTGGGGTATTTTACTTTCAGACATCATAAGTATTATGTCCTCATCTTAACACTTAGTTAAGGCGACATACGTATTTTAAGCTTGAGCTCTCGATTATCACCTAGATAATAAACTTAAAATCAGTCTCATCTCTATTTATCACACAGTAAACAGAGGCGATTACCCGTGTGAGTGGGCTAATCTTTTATCTGTCCGACAACTTCTCAACTTAAAATAATGCACTGAACATTAAGATACATAAAGATCATACAAAGATTCATAGGCATTAATAATGAAACAACACAAGTTCATTGATGTGAACAACTCAGGGAAATTACAATATCCAGTATATCATACTCTACGCAATCCTAGAGATTTTACATGATCACAAAACACATCTCTAGGTATTGCCTTTGTCATACGATCTGCTACCATTCTATGCGTAGATATGTACTGTAAGTTCACATCCTTTTGTGCAACCATATCTTTCACAAAGTTATACTTGGTATCTATATGTTTGGTCTTGCCATGATATTTTGGACATTTGGTGTACGCTATAGCTGCTTAGCTATCACAGTTAACCAATAATGGATTTGCAGCTTTCTCATTAACACCTAAATGATTCAAAAATTTCTTAAGCCAAACTCCTTCTTGTACCGCTGCTGATAATGCCACGAACTCAGCTTCCATCGTGGACAAGGCTATACACGTTTGCTTCTTACTGCTCCATGATATGGCGCCATTGTTCAGTAAGAAAGCAAATCTAGAGGTAGATCTTCTTTCATCTAAATCTCCTCCCCAATCAGCATTTGAATAGCCTTCAAGTCGTAGATCCTTTCCTTGGTAATTCAACTTGAAATCAGCAGTTCCCTTCAGATACCTCAGTATTCTCTTGATGGCTTTCCAATGTGCTGGACCTGGATTGGATTGATATCTACTCACCATTCCAACTGCAAAACATATGTCGGGTTTTGTACACATCATAGCGTACATCAAGCTCCCAACAGCACTAGCATAAGGAACATGTTTCATTTGTTTCTTCTCTTGCGGAGTCCCTGGACACAGTCTATGGCTCAATCCTTCACCTTTTGCAATAGGAGTGTCTATGGGTTTACAGTCTTGCATACGAAATCGTTCAAGAACCTTATTTATATAGGTTTCTTACGAAAGAGGCAACGATCTCTTCGACCGATCTCTCGAAATCTTAACTCCAAGAATGTATGCAGCCTCACCCATATCCTTCATCTCAAAGTTAGAAGACAACCATCTCTTGACAGTATTAACCAACTCCATATTGCTTCCGGCAATCAGTATATCATCAACATATAATGATATGATCACAAATTGATCATTGGATCTTTTGATATATACACAATGATCCTCATCAATCATTTTAAAATCATATGCCACTATGGCATTATGAAAAACGTATATACCATTGTCTTGATGACTGCTTAAGACCATATATCGACCTCAAAAGTCAACATACTTTTTCTTCTTGGCCTTTCACTATTAAACCAGCAGGTTGTTCCATATATATTTTTTCCTCTAATTCTCCATTGAGGAAAACAGTTTTTACATCCATTTGATGTAACTCAAGATCCAGACTTGCCACTATTGCCAGAATAATGCGAATCGAAGTAAATCTCACTACAGGAGAAAATGTATCTTCATAATCAATTCCTTCCTGTTGATTATACCCCTTCGCCACAATCGAGCCATCAGCCTTTCGCTTTATTTTGAGAAGCCATTTGTTCCCAATAGATTTACGTCCTTTTGGAAGATCAACCAGCTCCCAGACTTAGTTTGATTTCATTGACTCCATTTCCTCTTCCATTGCATGAATCCATTTTTCCTTACTAGGGCAATTCAGAGCCTCATTGATATTTCTTGGCTCATCCTTATCTTGTGGAGCAATCATAAAAGTTTCCCTTCAATGTCAAAACGTCGACGGGGAATACTTTGGTGACTTGTTCGTCGTATGAGAGATTGTACACTTTGCACATCATTCCCTATTATGCTCCCACTTGGATGAACTCCACTAATATCATTATCTTGATCCAAGGTCTCAAATAGGGAGTGATCTTCCCCTATTTCACCATTCTTAGGAAACTCATCCTCTAAGAATGTGACATCTCGTGATTCAAATTCAGTTATACTCCCACTTTCCTGCTCACAATGAACACATACCCTTTCGAGTGTTCTAAGTATCTTATGAAAATACTCTTCTTTCCTCTGGGACCCAATTTCCCAAACTTGTGAGAGGACTCATGTGTATAGGCAGCACAACCCCATGGCTTAAGAAAATTTAAGTCCGGTTTTCTACCTATCCATAACTCATATGGAGTGGAAGTAATTGATTTGGAAGGCACCCGGTTAAGTATATAGGCAGCAGTTAACAATGCATCACTCCAAAAGGTGATAGGTAAGTTAGCATGCGCCATCATGGACCTAACCATTTCCAGTAGGGTTCTGTTTCTTCTTTCCGCAACACCATTTTGTTGAGGAGTAGACGGAATAGACAACTGTCTTTCTATTCCTTTTTCATCACATAATTTTCTGAACTCATCAGATAAATATTATCGATCTCGATCGAATCTCAATGCTTTTATTTTCTTATCTAATTGATTCTCTACCAGGTTCATAAACCTTTTGAAACAATTTATTGCTTCAGATTTATGAGAAATCAAATAAACATATCCGAATTGAGTATAATCATCAATAAATGTGATGAAATAAACATCTCCATGCCTTCCTTTCACATTCATTGGACCACATATATCAGAATGGATTAAATGCAGAGGAAATTCAGCTCTTTTTCCTTTTCCAAATGGTTTCCTTGTCGTTTTCCCTTCTAGGCAATGCTTACATATGGACAAATCGACTTTTTCAATATTGCCCAACAAGCCCTCTTTGGCTAGTCTATTCATACGCTGTTGGCCAATGTGACCAAGTCTAACATGCCACACATTCACATCATTATCATATTTATTAGGAGACATGAGAAGGGAATAGCAAACATTAGCATTAACATAATCAATATCTAATACAATAAAACCATCCAGAAAATAATCACAACCATAGTAATTTGTATCCAAAAACAAATTCACACCTCTACTATAGAAGTTTATATTAAAACCTAATTTAACCAACACTAATACATACACTAAATTTCGATGAATCTCCGGAGCATACAACACATCATGAAGGAACAAAGTGCGTCCACCACGCATATTCAGTTGGCATGTGCCAATTCCTTTCACTTCAGCTCTGGAGTTGTTTCCCACATAGATCCACTTAGTTCCAGTTGGTACTCGTAGGAATTCCACGAAGGATCCTCTATCCTTCGCTACATGGTCCGTCGCTCCTGAATCCACAGTCCACAAAGGATTAGACTCAGTTAAGAACACAGAACTCGACACATAAGCAAAGTTTTGAAAAGTACAAGGGGTGCATACCTTCTTTGGCTCACGACAGTCGTGAGCATAGTGACCCTTCTTGTCACAGTTGTAGCATTTCACCCTTGCAAGCTTTTTCATGCGAGGACACTTCCCTCTTCCATGTTGGTTAAATTTGGGTTTCTTCCCTGAAGGACCTGCTTCTTCCTTGCCTTTCCCTTTATCAAACCAGTTAGGGCGCTTGCGCTTGGAGCTTGAAGCTCCATTTGAGCTAGAACTAGCATGCTACAGTTCAGCATCCGGCTTAGCCGCTAACAGGCGGTCCTCTTCCAGCTCAAGAAGACGCATTGCATCCTCAAAGGTTTTGATATTTTCATTATGAGTCAGGTGCACCTTCATATGCTCCCAACTCTGAGGCAAGGAACGAATCACTGCTTGCACTTACTGCTCATCTGTGAGGACATGGCCAGCATCTTTCAGCTCAGTTATCATGTTTGACATCTTTCTAAGATGTTGCTTCATGATCTGACCATGAGGCTTCTTATAAGAGTCAAACCTGATAGTGAGCTGCCTCAGTCTAGTCACCGAAGTATGACCAAATCTAGCTGCCAATGCCTCCCACATTTCCTTGGCATTGTCAAAACGCCAAAACTCTCGCATGACGTCATTTTCCATGCTGCTCAGCAACGTGATGTGAGCTAGAGAGTTCATTCTTTTCCACGCAGAAAAAGCTTCTTTGGGCGTGCATGGAAACGTTTCTAAGAAACGTTTCCGGCACACTTCTGTATGGAAAGTGTTCCCGAGAACAAGAAAGGAACAGAAAAGCGTTTGGTTGCATTTCTGTTCCTTTTTTGTTTTTTTGTTTCTGGAACGAAATAAGAACAGAAAAAAGAAACATAAAAAAGTTGTTTCTTTTGAAAAGAAACACTTCTTGGACGTCACAAAAGAACAAAAACCAAAAGAACAAAAGAACAAAATCGGAACAAAGGCGAACTCTTCTCCTTCGTGCGTGCTCGTCGCTCCTCTCGTCGGCTAAAGCTTCGTTCTTCCTTTTCCGGCGTCTCTCCCATCTCTCCGGTGGCTCCCACTCGGCTGACTCTCCGGCGACTCCTCACTCCGGCGACTCCAGGTACGTTTCCGGTCAGCTTTGCTCCCCGTTCGGCCCTCCTCCTCCGGTCAGTGTCGCTTCCCGTTCGGCCCTCCTCCTCCGGTTAGCGTCGCTCCCCCTTCGGCGCTCCTTCTCCGGTCAGCACTGCTCCCCCTTCGGCGCAGCGAGCCGTCCCTCGAGCGAGCGTTGCTCGCCCAGATCTGCCGCACCGAAGGGGAGCAATGCTCGCTCGAGAGCGAGCTCGATCTGCAGCTGCTCGAGCTCGCTCGAGCTCGAGCCGCAGCTCGAGTGAGAGATCGATCGAGGCTCGCTCGAGCTGCAGCTCCCTCAAGCCTCGATCGAGCTGCAGCTCCCTCGAGCCTCGATCGATCTGCAGCTCGAGCTGCGGCTCCGATGAGTGCGGCTGCTTGGAGCGATGCTCGAGCGAGTTGGAGCGACGGCTCAACTCCGAGCTGCAGAACTCGAGGCTGCCGCTTCTTTGCCGCCGGCTCCTCCGGCAGCTGCGCATTCTTGCCGCTGCTGGAGTCGAGCTGCTCGAGCAGCAGCAGCTCGCTCGAGCTGCAGCTGCTGCTGCAGCAGCTCGAGCTGTTGCAGCTCTAGCGAGGTGGATAAGCTGGTGATGTTGAATGAATAGGCTGGTGATGTGGTTTCCTTCGATTGTTATTTTGTTGCTCATGGTGATGTGGAATGGACAGGCTGGTGAAGCACGTGGCGAG
This sequence comes from Eucalyptus victrix, assembly GCA_016097545.1. Classification (NCBI taxonomy): domain Eukaryota; kingdom Viridiplantae; phylum Streptophyta; class Magnoliopsida; order Myrtales; family Myrtaceae; genus Eucalyptus; species Eucalyptus victrix. The sequence goes on from CM027835.1 coordinate 15,458,523, forward strand.
GGCGTTGAAGGACGATTTCACCACCAAGGGGGAGATTCAGCTGAAGTCGGGGTGCAGCGTGGTTGTGCGGCATCGTAAGCAGGTATAACCAAGGGTAATGCTGCCTTGTGTTGGCTGAATTTCATGGTGCATTCTATATGTAGCATTATTATGTACTTCTTTTAGCCGAAAATGCAATTTATGATTTGTTTCACACAAGTTAGTTCAACAATTTTCAGTTTTCTCATTATATAGTCTTCTTGGCTTGCATCTCTTGAGAATGATTTTGTGTTTGGCATATATAGTATTATGTTATTGATTTAACTCATAACTCATATGTTGCTCAACCGATGAAAGATTAAATGGCATCTGAGAGATAGACATGCAATGCGAAGTGGACCGAGTTTGTAACCAACATATTTATTGGTTTGTTGGTGGATGAGGTCAAAAAGGAAAATCGGACCACTTCAACTTTCAATAAGGCAGGGTGGAGGAATATACATACTGAATTCGTTAGACAGACAGGATGCCAATATAGCATGATCCAGATGCGAAACAAGCTAAACAAACTGAGAAAACAGTATAGCAGTTTTCAAAAACTTATGTCTCAGTCTGGATTTGGTTGGGATAGTGTCAATAAAAGAGTTTCTGTCGACGATCCAAGCGTATGGGAAGATCACATCAAGGTATATTTTTTAACTTTTTGATCATTTTGATGTCATTACGTATATTAATTTTAAAATGTATGATTATATACCTCAAATGTCATTATTGTCAAAATTGTAGGAGAATGTAGAGTGGGCAAAATTCAGGAAGGATGGATTTCCCCAATATCCCGAGCTTTGTATTGTATTTGGTGGTACATATGCTACTTTTGGGAATATGGCACTTTGCAACCGCTGAAGATGGGCCGGGTCGGAGGAAGATCACACCGGTGATGCCAATGTAGGTGCTGACAACAGTGGTTACAATGCATATGGTGACAACAGTGGTGGCAATGCCTATGGTGATGTTGGTGGTGGCCATACAGATGACTTCGGTGATCACCACACTGATGAGAGAGTCTTTACGCCAGAAGATGCTGGAACTTCAGCTCGTGGAAAGCACAAATTGGATAGGACTCCAACTACTAAGAGGAGAAGGAGGAGTACCCAAAACAGTATTGATGACACTTGCAAAGCTATCCAAGACTTTTTGAAAGTTAAGTCCAGTCAATCCGGTAGTGCCTCTGCGACCTCTGGGGTTATGCCATCACCTGAAGATCCTTTCTCCGTCGCTGCTGTGATGGATATTCTGCTTACTATGCCTGAGATAGACCAAGATCTTTATAATAAAGCAGTGGATCGGGCATGCAATAGTGCCTCGTGGAGGGTGGCTTTCATTAAATCTACACCTGAAAGGAGAATTGGACTTCTTTATCATCTTTAGTAGATTTATGAATTGAGTGGGTTAACGTAGAGATTGTATTATTTATGTTATCTTTTAATATGTTGTTTTAAGTGTTGAGACTCTTCCTACTTATATGTAATGGCATCTTCAATTGGAACTATGACTTATGTAATTGATGTTTTTATATTTTTCTGATGATATAGGTACTATGGAAGAGGGATCAGATAGTATATGTAGTGAAGAGGTAGAACAAGTTCAACAAGTCTTGGATGAGGATGATATAGCCGTATTGCTAGTATGGTTGTGCACGGTTGCCATTGACGCGTCCGTGCATACAATAGAACCAATTAGGGACAGCAAATTATTAGGATCCGAATGGATAAGGGAGATTATTACTGGACATTCAGATAGGATATATGAAGCCTTCAGGATGGAGAAGCATGTTTTTCTGAATTTATGTGATTTGATGAAAGTAAGAGGTTGGTTAAAAGATAGTCGATATATTAGAATAGACAAACAAGTTGGGATATTCTGGAGAAACGATCAGCAAGTATTTCAGCAAAGTGTTGAAAGCAATTATCAAACTTTCAAAAGAGATAATCAAACCACTGTCCTTTGATGTCATCCCTCAAGAAATTCTTATGGATCCTAAGCATAAACGCTACTTCAAGGTATGATTTCTATATCAACTTTATATCATCAAATACATGTACTTCATAATCTTTTATAATCTTACATTGATATTAAATTGACAGGACTGCGTAGGTGCTCTGGATGGCACCCATATAAATGCTATTGTCTCGGTGTCTAAGCAGGTTCAATTTTGAGGCAGGAGAGGGACTACCACACAGAACGTGTTGTGTGTTTGCTCATTTGATATGAAATTTACTTACGTGTATGTTGGATGGGAAGGATCTGCCAATGATTGTCGAGTGCTTTTGGTAGCACTCGAAACTCCTCAATTGCAATTTCCCCGACCACCGCCCGGTATTTACTTTGTTTATATTGACATTTGTGATTATATTATGGTTTAATATCATAACAAATTTTTATATATCATATTATAGGGAAATACTACGTGGCGATTCCGGTTATGCAGCACTTCCGGGATTTTTAACTCCTTTTAGAAGGGAACGGTATCATCTCGGCGAATATAGAGGGAGTGGGAGACGGCCAAGAACAGCAAAAGAGCTATTCAACTATAAGCACTCTTCACTAAGAAATGTATTGAGAGGTCATTTGGGGCATTAAAGAATCGCTTCACTATTTTGAGACATATGCCTCCATTTACAATTCGGAAGCAAGCACTTGTTGTAATTGCATGTTGTGCTCTTCATAATTACATTCGTGATCAAGATATGATGGACAGAAATTTTTCCATGTATGGAGATCCGAAGTATTCATTTGGACCTACAGGAGGGGAAGTTGCAGATGATACATCGGCTGAGCAGTCATCTGGGATGAATAGCGTTAGGATAAGAATTGCAAATAAAATGGCAATTGATCACAATATAACTGAGATTTGTCGACTTTTGTAATATTGCTTTTACGTATTCACTGTAATGCAGTTGAACAATGAACTATATTACTCAATTATTGTGATGTTATGTATGGAAGGGTTCATGTTGAGATGTATGAAATTTTCGTTTAAGGGCGCACATATGAGCATGTTGAAAATATTTTTCATTTCACACCCCATTTTTCAAAAATTAAATTTATAAGCATTTAATGAGAATGAGAAATCAATATCAAGTTTTTTTTGGTAAAAGAAATCAATATCAAGTTTATATGCTTTAAAACTAAAAAATAAAAAAAAAATGTACTTGAAAAAATTTAATACAAACTTTAATTACAAAATTTTCTACGAAATATGCCATATGATCATGCTAAAAATATTTGTCTTCACTAACCATGAACAAAATAAAATTAATGAGCATTTCATAAGAATGACAATTTAATATCAATTTTAAACTTTATTAAAAAATTTAAAAAAAAAACAGAAATTTTTTTGTCGTTTACCAAACGTGTTTCTGTTTTTTTCTATTCTAGGAACAGAAATTGACTGCGGTTACCAAACATGTTTCTGTTCTTTTTTATTCCAAGAACAGTTTTTTTTTACACTTACCAAACGCGTTCTTTTGTTCAAAAAACTGTTTCCCCGAAAACACTTTTTTTTGTTTTACGTTCCTAGGAACAAAAAAGAAACATAAGTGTTTCCATGCGCATCTTTTGTCTCTTTTGTGCTGTGCAGTGGTTCCCTCTTCAGGTTCTACCATGGTCATGATAAGAGCCTCAAGTGCTTCTTGCTCTTCCAGCACATACTGGATTTTCATTTGCCAAATTTCATAGTTGTCTCCATTGAGCTTTTCACCTTTGTTTAGCTCGGCAACTATGTTTTTTGTGGCTGAAGCCATTGATCTTGTTAGCCACAAATTAAGCACCAACGCCGATAGAGGAAGAGAAACTTGATCCTGTTCGATCCGAGGAGGCAAAATCCTTCGAGCGTCTCATTGGTTTCGCTTTGAAGAACAACGAGAGAGAGGGAGAGCGTTGAGAGAAAACGTACGTCTTTTCCTTTAAACAAAACGGTATGTTTTTCTCTCTCTCTCTCCTCCCTTTTATACCTATCTCCTTCCACGGGCCCTATTCCCGGCCGGGCTTTCTGGGCCCAACTTGGGCAGACGGGCCTTAAGCCCAATACCAATAAAGCCTTCACAAACCAATTAAATTTGGATGGAACTCTGCAACAGAAGTACCATACCATAAAATTAAACTATGCTCTCCAACATAACTAAGTTAACCACTTCATCTGAAGGGAAAAATAATATTGCCAGGGCTAATGCAACACCTTTGACATATTCATGGACCTGCTCGACAGTATTTCTCTCAGGATCAATAGAAAAAAAGACAGGCACAATGTTGCACCCTGCTTTTTCTTCTGCAGGCATCAAAGAAGAAACCTTGATATATGATAATCAGCAGAAAATATACTAAAACAAACTGAAAATAATTCGATATCTTAACACTCATGATATCTTTGGTGTTTAGAATACCAACAAATAAATTCAAGAGTTTCCCTTAAGCAAATGCAGACCACAGACTTAAGGGTTCTTCAGCACTAAAAGGCAAACGTGCATGCAAATTACGTAAAAAAACAAAGAGCATGAAAATATGTAGAACAGATATTGAGCAGCCAACCTAGCAGGGCAAGAAAAGCACCGATAGTAATCTGAAATCAGGTTTTTAATCCAAAAAGTACTGTTTCAATCCAAGATAGGCTGTGACATATCAAATGACACCAATATGATGTTCCCTCCGTATTAGGAAAGCTACCAAACCACAAGCACAAGAAATCATCAGTAGCTCCCTTATTTTATCAACTGCAGCTGCCAGCTTCTGCAGCTCATCTGGACAGATGTCAGGGCAGTGAGTGAAATCAACGTCCATCTCCCTAAGAAGTCCTGTTTAGTTACATTCTTCCCTTCATCATTGATAAGATTAAATGGCCCACCAATTGCAGCTTTGCCAGCAGAAGGTCCTTGCTTGACTGCTTTTGAAGCATTACTTATATCTGCGACAATAAAACTTTTAACTGCGACAATAAAACTTTTATAAGGAATATATATATATATATATATAAATAAAACAGTACCTGGATGGCATTTTATGTCCACCACAATGAGACAAAAACAGTAACAAAAATGTAGGACTACTCCATTCAATTATTCCGAGAGATGACAAATACATTTATGTAAGTTCACAAGGCAACGGGCTACCTGTAATATTATTTTCATAGGCATCATTATTTAAGGCTTTTACATGATCACTCTGTCCAAAGTCATATATAAGAAATGTACTTATCCCAGAACTATTAGGATCGGAATTTGAAAATATGTATGTAAAAGCCGATCTTCTTAAACAATGCAAGTGTCACCAATAACAATCAAGCTGCATAACTCTTGAGTCCGGAATTTTACACCAAATGTAATTGTCTAATGTCCCATATCGTCCACATCAGAAAACCCTCACTATGGAAAGCCTCAAGTAATTAAAAAAAAAAATCCCCCCAAAAAATTAGGGTTCTTGGTGCAACTGTGATGACGACAATACTAGAAAAAGAATTGTAAAATAATGAAATTGTGATTGTGGGAACCTCAATTTATTTAATCATTTTGGTGCTACCTTTGTTGCTTTTTTTCCACTAAAGGACAACCACTGAGTCATTCTTTAATCAATTAGTTGGAATTATCATGCCCCGAACCCCCCAAGCACAGGAACATCCCTCAATAGTCGAATAGCCGTGACGTCTTAAAATGCGTTGCCAACCCATTCTTTTTATCTTTCGATTTAAACACAAGCGGAAGTATTTTATAAACACCCAATCAATCATCACAACGAGGATAGTATAAACACAACGTCAAACATTTTCAAAAGTAGTACTCTTATTTATAAATTGTTAACCCTATGAAGTTTAATAATTACAAACCTTTTTATGGCTAGATCCTACTGACCCTCTAAAAAACCTTTAGGGTTAGGGTTAACATAAACTTCATTAACAGTAAGGCTAGCCAAAAAGTGATGCATGTCGCGCACACTACAACTGCACATGACGGTTCTCTACACTACAGCCTTGAAAAACAATGAATAATGACGGGGTAAGATAAAATTTTAGTGAGTTAACGGTCTAAGCGTCGATTAGGACACTAATATGCAGCATCACAAATCCTCACCTTGCATTGGCACACCCCTGCATATGACAATATTAATGCATTAAGAATAACAAGTAATTGGAACACATTCATAATATCCATGCATATTCCCAATGTACGTGTTCCAATTATTACGACCCTTGGGGCCACAGTCAACACAAGAGTTGACAATCTTCCAGCATGATCGGACATCGTCTTTCCCCATCGAGCATGGCATCATCCCACACACTTATACGTATCAGAATAGCATTCCATTGGAAGCATTAGTTCAGCCTCAACATCAACTTGGCATCTAGACTCCCACCAAGCATCCAATAAAATTAGGCATCGTCTCACATATTCATATGCATCAAGACGGAACCATTGCCCCGCATAATCATATGCATCAAGGCCATTATGTGACCACAATAGCACTCAACCACTCAAGCAAATTTTTATCTTCTGACTTAGCCAATGCAAACAGAGTTTGTGCTCAAACAAAAAACTTCGGCAATTTTACACTTAAAATTGTGGGAAAATAAAGGCACGTGGTCATGTACATAAAATTGGCTCATCAAATTTTGCACTCTTTCATTTGAAACCTCATTGTCCCAATTGACACATAAAACGTGGCATTTGAACATGATACCTCATAAATTGCCATTTGAATGCCCATAAAACCTTACTTTAAAAATATAATTAAGGCTTATAGATTGAACAATCATTTACATGGTGCAACAAGTTCAAACCATGACAATTATGCATAAATTCATCCAAAAATTCAAGTATAAAATTCTACTTAACAACTAATCCACCATTAATATGCACCAATCATCATTAATTAGCTAAACGTCATTAATTAGTCTTCTGCAATTAATTAAACTAACTACAATTAATTAAGACTAACTATCCTTAATTAATTTATCTAAAATTATTAAGAATAATCGTCATGAATTAATATAACCGCAATTAATTAAGACTAATCACAATTAACTAATATTAACTGAATGCGATGTTCACGGCTTGGATGGAGGCACCACGATGCAGCAGCGGCAGTACAAGCACTTGAGCTCATGGCCACCTTGGGGCTTAGCTTGGTGGACAGATTGGGGTTGAGGGAGGCGCGGGGGACAGCATCGAGCAGGCGATGGGGGTGTGGCGGTGTAAGGGACGAGTGGTGGCGTGATTGGCGGTGCGATGTGCAGCTAAAGGGTGGGCGGCTATGGAGATGAAAATGAAGAAGATGAAGAAGATGGTGAAGATGAAGAAAAAGAGGGAATGGAGGGAGAGAGGCCTTCGGCCACAACAAGAGGGAACAACAAGAGGGAGGGAGAGAGAGAGGAGATATTTTCCCCAAAATTCATCATGAAAACCCAACAAAAATCCCCAAAATCCTTTCCTCCCTTCATTCTCCTATTTTGTCTATTTGTCCATAAATGCAATCTTCTAGAATGGGTGTTTTGGTCTTTTAACGACTTTTTTGCAAAAATTTTCAATTTTGCCCTTGGGCCCGTTTGCTTGAATGGGTTTGAATTGGGCTTGGTGGGCTTGGCTTGGCCCACTTGGGCCCTCATGGCTGAAATCTATGGGCATGAGGTCCATTGGTTCTCACTTGGTCTGGTTTCTCTTTTTGGCTTTCAATTCTCAACCGATTAGTTCTTATTTGAAAAATTTAAAACCTACCGATAAATTGACGGATAAATGAGGCGATGTTCAATAAATTAATCTTGAAATCCTTGAAAGTTCGATTTCCGAAATCGAATTAAATTTCATGGTTAAAATCAATCAAATGCGATTTTAATATGACCTAAATTATCAAATAACTTTTAGGGGTTTTCGCGTGGTTGATCCATGTTTGATAATTTGTGATATATATTTGTGCATATTCGAATCATGGATGACTTTCAGTTGTCATGTAATCGTGATAGTTCAATTATGTACCCTGAGTACAAGATTAATAAAAAAAAAATTGGTTTATCGTCGTTCAATGCGGGTATCGTAATCATGTGGAACCACCCGCAAACCGATTATGTACTTTTATTGTATTGATTTATATCTGTTCACTAGTTGACTTATAACAACGTAATATTGTCCCTGAACAATTCTTATGGTCAAGCGGTCGATCTCTATTTGAATTCTCTAGTCTTTCAAGTTTTAATCATTTACGGCATTTTCCGATATGTTAGTTAACTCATGAATGATCAGTTCGAATAATTTAACCATTAGTGCATTGATGAAATAACCGTTTCATATATTTCAAATGGGGTTTAATTTCAAGATATCATAGTGATTGTAGGAATTTCCATATAAAGTTGTCGTCCTTTCAATATCGTGGTTTTAAATGCTAATTAATTTTTTTTTCCTTGGATGCAACTGTTAGCATGGGGGGACACAATCTTGCAGCTATCAAGTTTTGGAGGATGCGATTCTCGTATTCAGCTTTGTAGCTGGTATTATATGTATGTATGTACTCGTTACTTCAAAGTTCAAAAGCTCTTGTCAAGAATTTGCTATCATCAACTTGAGCAACTACCAAAATCGAAAAAATATTGAAGAGCTGTTGCTTCGAAGGATCAAACAGAAGTACCTATGAAGCAATGTTAGTTACTCGGCTTTTAGTTTTGATCTACTTAAGCAGGCGCATGACGTCAATCAAATTCCTAAGCGCGCTGTACGCATTTATTGTCTTTCGGATTTCTCTGTGAGGAGGATCCTGATGTGCTAAAAGGTAAAAGATTTAAGTAGAGAAGCAAAGATCCTGACTCTGCTGATCATAAGAGTAATCTCATGGGGGATCTATATGGCGAACTTATCTTTGATGATGAAGTATTTAGCAGTCTGAAAACGTGCATGAATTGTGTCCCAAATCCTGGATGCTCCATCTCCGCAACGAATTTTTATTTTTTGTTGAAGGGGTCGAGGGAACGTAGCCTTCATTTCAAGCCATGGGAATGCCGGGCTCTTTGGGGGATTTTTTACTGCCATCCAAATTGGGTTTATCTGAAGATTTCCAGTTGCTGCTTCCACTCCGTGCTTTCTGTGGAGTTGGCTATTCTGGATAATGGGCAGAGAGAGAGCTGCTGGTGGAGCTCAGCTGAGCTGAGGATCACGAAGAGCTTTTCCGAAAGAGCTTCAGAGAGGAAGAGATCTGATGAGCATGTAGACCCGACTGTACCTATTTTCAGGATCCATTCACGGTCTTCAAAAGATGTCAGATTAAAACTTATTTTGACCTCAGTCGTTATGATCATGTGGTCTGTTCCTCATCTTCAAATTAAACTCTCACCCTTCTATTTCAATGTCTTCTATAGTCGAATCCACTATGCAGCTACAAAATGGAATGCACAAGGATGTATTGTCCTGTTGGGAATAACGGATCCCCGAAAATGCGGATTCGACACTAAATCGAACCCCTAAATCAATGCGGAAGACGAAGCCCGGGAAAACAACACGCATCACCGATCCTAAAGCACACCACGGATTCGAGCGTACCTTTTAGCCACAGATTAAACACCGACGTTGATGGAGGAAGAGAAACGGAGCAATTCAATCCGATGAAGCCTTGAAGGGAGGAAGAACAAGCCGTATGCGTTACTGTTCTTTCTTTTTCCTTTTGAGAGAGAATACGCGTGGGAGAGAGAAGACGTGAATTCTGATTTCAACCAACGTCTTCTCTCTCTCTCTCTCCCCTTCCTTTTATACCTCTCTCCTTCCACGGGTCCTATTCCCGTGGGCCAGGCTTTCTGGGCCCAACTTGGGCGGACGGGCCTTAAGCCCAATACCAATAAAGCCTTCATCTTCCACTTGCACATGGTGGGCCGAACAGGATTCTCTTTACCTCTCTTTAACATTCATACTGGTGAATAATCCGTGCGACCAGCATACTTTGAGAGCTCGTTGCTATACATCTGTTAGGAATATATAGCAACTCATAATGGGCATCACACTCCGAGTAGATTTAGTATGCGTACCCTAGATCGATCGATCACATTTATATCTCCCTTGATCTCTTTTAAACAATGATATATATATATATATATATATATATATATATATATATATATTCACAATTATAATTATCACAAAGACAGTCATAATTGGTCGACCGGTGAATACAAAACCACAATGTGATTCTCCAAAATCGATCTTCCTCTTTCCTTCAAACTCTCAATTTCAGTCCAGCTTGCTTTTCTAGAAATGCCCCATTAGATCGAATCATCTCATGACCATTGGCAACACCCTAAGATAGCAAATACTAAATAGAAATCTTGAGAATAAGTAAGAGTCCTGAGGGGACTAAAAAATTGAGGAACTCTTTTCCTCAAGAGTCTCACACGTCATAAAAGTTGAGATCAAACTCTTTGCCACTCTTATTGGTCGTCTCTTGCATACGTAGTATGAAATACGTATTACGGTATTAACTCCTTTCCCATGGAGCGTATGTCTACACCTTTCAATACCGTACAGATGATAGTTCAGACATACCTAATGTCTAACTTGAGTTCACGTATTTACTCAATCATAAAATTCATCAGAACTCACATCTGGCATCATAGACAGATAAAGTAAAAATATGTGGGTTATTTTACTTTCGGACATCGTAAGTATTATGTCCTCATCTTAACACTCAGTTAAGGCGACATACGTATTTTAAGCTTGAGCTCTCGATTATCACCTAGATAATAAGCTTAAAATCAGTCTCATCTCTATTTATCTCACAGTAAACAGAGGCGATTACCCATGTGAGTGGGCTAATCTTTTATCTGTCCGACATACTTCTCAACTTAAAATAATGCACTGAGCATTAAGATGCATAAAGATCATACAAAGATTCATAGGCATTAATCAATGAAAAAACAAAATTTCATAAATGTGAACAACTCAGGGAAATTACAATTCAGTACATCAAACTCTACGCAATTCTAGAGATTTTACATGACCACAAAACACATCTCTAGGTATTGGCTTTGTCATAGGATCTGCTACCATTCTATGCATAGATATGTACAGTAAGTTCACATCCTTTCGTGCAACCATATCTTTTACAAAGTTATACTTGGTATCTATATGTTTGGTCTTGCCATGATATTTTGGATCTTTGGTGTACGCTATAGCTGCTTGGCTATCACAGTTAACCAACAATGGATTTGCAGCTTTCTCAATAACACATAAATGATCCAAAAATCTCTTAAGCCAAACTCCTTCTTGTACCGCTGCTAATAATGCCACGAACTCAGCTTCCATCGTGGACAAGGCTATACACGTTTGCTTCTTACTGCTTCATGATATGGCGCCATTGTTCAGTAAGAAAGCAAATCCAGAGGTAGATTTTCTTTCATCTAAATCTCCTCCCCAATCAGCATCTGAATAGCCTTCAAGTCGCAGATCCTTTCCTTGGTAATTCAACTTGAAATCAGCAGTTCCCTTTAGATACCTCAGTATTCTCTTGATGGCCTTCCAATGTGCTGGACCTGGATTGGATTGGTATCTACTCACCATTCCAACTGCAAAACATATGTCGCGTCTTGTACACATCATAGCATACATCAAGCTCCTAATAGCACTAGCATAAGGAACATGTTTCATTTGTTCCTTCTCTTGTGGAGTCCCTAGACACAGTCTATGGCTCAATCCTTCACCTTTTGTAATAGGAGTGTCTATGGGTTTACAGTCTTACATACAAAATCGTTCAAGAACCTTATTTATATAGGTTTCTTGTGAAAGAGACAACGATCTCTTCGAACGATCTCTCGAAATCTTAACTCCAAGAATGTATGCAGCCTCACCCATATCCTTCATCTCAAAGTTAGAAGACAACCATCTCTTGACAGTATTAACCAACTCCATATTGCTTCCGACAATTAGTATATCATCAACATATAATGATATGATCACAAATTGATCCTTGGATCTTTTGATATATACACAATGATCCTCATCAATCATTGTAAACTCATATGCCACTATGGCATTATGAAAATGTACATACCATTGTCTTGATGACTGCTTAAGACCATATATCGACCTCAAAAGTCGACATACTTTTTCTTCTTGGCCTTTCACTATGAAACCAACAGGTTGTTCCATATATATTTCTTCCTCTAATTCTCCATTGAGGAAAGCAGTTTTTACATCCATTTGATGTAACTCAAGATCCAGACTAGCTATTATTGCCAGAATAATGCGAATCGAGGTAAATCTTACTACAGGAGAAAACGTATCTTCATAATCAATTCCTTCCTGTTGATTATACCCCTTCGCCACAAGGCGAGCCTTATGCCTTTCAATCGAGCCATCAGTTTTTCGCTTTATTTTGAGAACCCATTTCTTCCCAATAGCTCTGCGTCCTTTTGGAAGATCAACTAGCTCCCAAACTTGGTTTGATTTCATTGACTCCATTTCCTCTTCCATTGCATAAATCCATTTTTTCTTTACTAGGGCAATTCAAAGCCTCATTGATATTTCTTGGCTCATCCTCATCTTGTGGAGCAACCATAAAAGTTTCCCCTTCAATGTCAAAACGTCGACGGTGAATACTTTGGCGACTTGTTTGCCGTATGGAAGATTGTATACTTGGATTAGATAATGATGACGTCATTTCATCATGTGGTTGTAATTGATCACTTCTCATATTACTCCCACTTGGACGAACTCCATTAATATCATTATCTTGATCCAAGGTCTCAAATAAGGAGTGATCTTCCCTTATTTCGCCCTTCTTAGGAAACTCATCCTCTAAGAATGTGACATCTCGTAATTCAAATTCAGTTATACTCCCACTTTCCTGCTCACCAATGAACACATACCCTTTCAAGTGTTCCGAGTATCTTATAAAAATACTCTTCTTTCCTCTGGGACCCAATTTCCCAAACTTGTGAGAGGACTCATGTGTATAGGCAGCACAACCCCATGGCTTAAGAAAACTCAAGTCCGGTTTTCTACATGTCCATAACTTATATGGAGTGGAAGTAACTGATTTGGAAGGCACCCGGTTAAGTATATACGCAGCAGTTAACAATGCATCACTCCAAAAGGTGATAGGCAAGTTAGCATGCGCCATCATGGACCTAACCATTTCTAGTAGGGTTCTATTTCTTCTTTCCGCAACACCATTTTGTTGAGGAGTGTACGGAATAAACAACTGTCTTTCTATTCCTTTTTCATCACACAATTTTCTGAACTCATCAGATAAATATTCTCAACATCGATCAGATCTCAATGCTTTTATTTTATTATCTAATTGATTCTCTACCAGGTTCATAAACCTTTTGAAACAACTTATTGCTTCAGACTTATGAGTAATCAAATAGACATATCCGAATTGAGTATAATCATCAATAAAAGTGATGAAATAAACAGCCCCATGCCTTCCTTTCACATTCATTGGACCACAGACATCAGAATGGATTAAATGCAGAGGAAATTCAGCTCTTTTTCCTTTTCCAAATGGTTTCCTTGTCGTTTTCCCTTCTAGGCAATGTTGACATTGGACAAATCGACTTTTTTAATATTGCCCAACAAGCCCTCTTTGGCTAGTCTATTGATACGCTGTTGGCCAATGTGACCAAGCCTAGCATGCCACACATTCACATCATTATCATATTTATTAGGAGACGTGAGAAGGGAATAACAAACATTAGCATAAACATAATCAATATCTAATACAATAAAACCATCCAGAAAATAACCACAACCATAGTAATTTGTCTCCAAAAACAAATTCACACCTCTACTATAGAAGTTCATATTAAAACCTAATTTAACCAACACTAATACAGACACTAAATTCCGACGAATCTCCGGAGCATACAACACATCATGAAGGAACAAAGTGCGTCCACCACGCATATTCAGTTGGCATGTGCCAATTCCTTTTACTTCAGCTCTGGAGTTATTTCCCACATAGATCCACTTAGTTCCAGTTGGTACTCATCGGAATTCCACGAAGGATCCTCTATCCTTCACTACATGGTCCGTTGCTCCTGAATCCACAGTCCACAAAGGATTAGACTCAGTTAAGAACATAGAACTCGACACATAAGCAAAGTTCTGAAAAGTACAAGGGGTGCATACCTTCTTTGGCCCACGATAGTCGCGAGCATAGTGACCCTTCTTGTCACAGTTGTAGCATTTCACCCTTGCAAGCTTTTTCATGCGAGGACGCTTCCCTCTTCCATGTTCGTTAAATTTGGGTTTCTTCCCTGAAGGACCTGCATCTTCCTTACCTTTCCCTTTATCAAACCAGTTAAGGCGCTTGCGTTTGGAGCTCGAAGCTCCATGTGAGCTAGAACTTACATGATAGAGTTCAGCATCTGGCTTAGCCGCCAACAGGCAGTCCTCTTCCAGCTCAAGATGACGCATTGCATCCTCGAAGGTTTTGATATTTTCATTATGAGTCAGGTGCACCTTCATATGCTCCCAACTCTGAGGCAAGAAATGAATCACTGCTTGCACTTGCTGCTCATCTGTGAGAACATGGCCAGCATCTCTCAGCTCAGTTATCATGTTTGACATCTTTCTAAGATGTTGCTTCATGGTCTGACCATGAGGCTTCTTATAAGAGTCAAACCTGATAGTGAGTTGCCTCAGTCTAGTCACCGAAGTATGACCAAATCTAGCTGCCAATGCCTCCCACATTTCCTTGGCATTGTCAAAACGCCGAAACTCTCGCATGACGTCATTTTCCATGCTGCTCAGCAACGTGATGCGAGCTAGAGAGTTCATTCTTTTCCACGCAGAAAAAGCTTCTTTGTCTCTTTTGTGCTGTGCAGTGGTTCCCTCTTCAGGTTCTACCATGGTCATGACAAGAGCCTCAAGTGCTTCTTGCTCTTCCAGCACATACTGGATTTTCATTTGCCAAATTTCATAGTTGTCTCCATTGAGCTTTTCACCTTTGTTCAGCTCGGCAACTATGCTCTTTGTGGCTGAAGCCATTGATCTGAACAAATCAGATAAATATGTACGAATTATTAATGCCTATCATTTACGCATCCCTTATTTACATAGACCCATCATATCAATGAATAATTTCAAGTAGGGCTTCAGAATCAAAAGGTCACTACGTTTCCAATCATCCTCCAAAAATCATAACTTAAAACTATCATTAATATGATTGTCATATGCAAAATCAATTCTATGAAGCTACAAAAACTTCTAAAACTACCCATAGCTAATTACTCACAAAGAACCAGCAATAACAAAAAGCAACAGATAATTGACATACAATTAAAAACAATAATGCTTTCAATTAACACAATTAGGTAGTAATCATTACATAATATGTCCACAAATCACACTTAACGTATATCAGTCAATACAACTAACACCAAGTCAGCATACGAATTGGGAAAGATCCTCTTTTGTTCAATTTCTTGATCTTTTTCCTTGAAATAATACAGCAATATTCATTTACAAAATCCATCACTATTTTCTTATAGAAAGCAGCTCTATTGACATCCATATGCGATTCAACACATCTTGCCATTCAGGTGGAAGAGTGTTTATGAAAAATCGCACCATCTCTGACTATGACATAGGACGACCATTCTATATGACCTTTTGAATTTTCCCATTGACTTCAAGGACATGATCAATTAAGTCACCTCTCTCCCATCGATGATCAGTCAGCTCAGCTATCAACTTAGACAGCCTATCCTTTTGTTAATCAGTAACTGCGCGAATAGGTGTGCGCAACCTTAGGGGAGGCATAATTCCTGCAACAAATGCAGAACAAATAAGGGATCACATTATAATCCACATAGACTTAATTGAAAAAGAAACACATTTTTTTCGGTCAACGGTCAAAGTCAACGGTCAACGATGGTCAACGGTGGTCAACGGTCGTCAAACGTTGGACCGGTCGGGCCGGTCGGGCCAGTCGGACTGCTCGCGTGGACCGACTGCTCGTGCAGCGCGCGTGCGAGGATGACGTCACACAGATGTCATCCGGCACGTGCCGGGCGCGTGCCTGCGTCCGCGAGTCGGGTCAGGCCACCGATCGGGTCGGGTCGCCGGCCGGTGACCGCCCGGCGAAACGTTGTCGTCGATGACGTCATCGGTGACGTCATCCGAACGATTACCGACCGTTGGATGATGTCACGATGACGTCGTCGCGTGACGTCAGCACGCGTCGGTCCGCGGACCGGCGCGTGCCGGTTCGCTCGTTGGCGGCGTGCACGCGCCGGTTCGCCGACCGGCACGTGCGCCGCACGCGCTTCGCAATCCAGCCCCTCCGGGCGCGTCGCGCCCACGCGCAGCGCCTTCCGGCCGCGCGTGTGGGCGCGTGCGGCGTCGCCCGGCGGCGCTCGACGTATCGCCAGACTAGTCTCAGTGTCGCCTTTCTTCCTATGCCATCACAATTTGATTTTGAATTACGAAAACTCGAAAAAATGGCCGAACAGTGCTCGAGTGTCGGGATTTTTGCCCCGATCCGTACGGCCGAAGTTCTTTTTGCGAAAAATCAATCAAAAATCATCAAACAAGTCGGGAAAACGTGAACTAAGACTCTGATACTAATGTTGGGAATAACGGATCCCCGAAAATGCGGATTCGACACTAAATCGAATCCCTAAATCAATGCGGAAGACGAAGCCCGGGAAAACAACACGCATCACCGATCCTAAAGCACACCACGGATTCGAGCGTACCTTTTAGCCACAGATTAAACACCGACATTGATGGAGGAAGAGAAACTGAGCAATTCGATCCGATGAAGCCTTGAAGGGAGGAAGAACAAGCCGTATGCGTTACTGTTCTTTCTTTTTCCTTTTGAGAGAGAATACGCGCGGGAGAGAGAAGACGTGAATTCTGATTTCAACCAAAGTCTTCTCTCTCTCTCTCTCCTCCCTTTTATACCTCTCTCATTCCACGGGCCCTATTCCCGTGGGCCGGGCTTTCTGGGCCCAACTTGGGTGGACGGGCCTTAAGCCTAATACCAATAAAGCCTTCATGTCCCATATAAGTGGCAAAAGTATGTTTTCGACACAAAAATGACAGTTTTATTAGTTAAATTTCATGATTGTTTTAACAAAAGTTGACTGCAGTTAGTTAACAACAAGTGGACAATGAAGCCAGGCGATAGAACTCAAGATACAAACTCACATTTTCCAAAATAGAGGATGGAAAATGGTAATGGAATGAAAAGTAAATATTCTTTTTCGATATGTTCATCTCATTTATATGATAATAAGTTCTAAAATATCGTTACAAACTATGTCTTGGATGGACCAAAGAGCTATCAAAATACTTCTTAGCAGCAAGCAAATTGCAGAAGGAGCACAACATCTTGTGCTCGATGCAGGCACCATAAACCAATCATGATGTAATGTGTCCCATCTTTATCTGTTTTGGCTACTAGTTGAATTGTCCGATGAATGGGAGTATAGGGACAAGAAAATATTAGGTGCAACTTGTGTAGCCAGCGCAACAAGAAAATAATTTGACATTGAGCCCCATTTTGGACACGTGTCGTAACTCAAGAGACTTCTTTTTTGTTGTGCTGGCTACACAATTTACCTTTGCTTTTTGTATTACTTTATTTCATTGATCACACCATCTATAAGTGCATCAACATCATTAATCTTGCCGAAAAATTTCACGAAATCCATATCTGGACCCATCAAGTACCTGCAAAATGGCCACAACGAGTTCCGGCAAAAAATCAACCCATCAAACACTCCAAGGAAAATACAAGGGAGAAAGAAATACGGAGAATCATTGACAGTGATTATTCAACTTAGATAATTTGAAGAAGAACATCCAAAAATATCAAGTCATGCAGAAAACTCTGTTTAAAATTTACTACATGCTGATCTCACTACAGTACTAACCACAGATAAACAAAGTAAGCAGCTAGATTGAATAACAAAGAATTAGGGTTCTTGGTGTAACTGTGGGGACGGTGGTACTAGAAAAGGAATCGTGAAATTGTGAAATTGTGATTGTGGGGACCTTAATTTATTTAATCAATTTGGTGTAAGCTTTGTTGCTTTCTTTCCATTATAGTGTTGGGATATAATACACGGAAACGACAAGATCTTGCAATTTACGTCAACGTGAAATCACCAGAGAAATAAACAAGAAAAAATAAGGACACTAAAAGTTTACGTGATTCGGTTCAAGTATTGGTACCTACGTTCATGGGGAGAGCCAGCAGCAAATAATCTACTATAATCGGAGAATCAGAGTTTACAATCACTCACACGCTCAAGTGTTTCCCACACCTAAATTTAACTCCAAATCCAAAGTATTTCTAAATAAACAACTCATTTGGGTATAAACTCACAGCAAAAAAATACCACGCGTTCAAGTCGCACGCCTAAAAGAAAAATCTCCAGCTTCTCTTTGGCGGACGTGTGGCTTCTTACATTTCGCTTCCGCGGAATCCTTTTCTTCGTAGGGTTTTTCACCAACTTTGTGCAAGCCCTAAAAAAGGGAATTAGTTTCTGCTTTATACGTGTGTGCCCATAGTCGAACTTTGACTCTAAGCCCCACCATAACTTTCCTTCTCTACGTGCATGGGCTTCCTTTGACATGAATGTGTGTGTGTGGCCCAAGGTCAAACTTTTGACCTTGGGCCCCACCACCTTCCTCATTCGGCTTCCTCTTGCAGGAAGAATATAATAAAAGGAAAACCCTTGCTCCCTTTTTTTTTTTTTTGTACAGCTTTAAGAGTCCAGCGAGTTGCATTTTGTAAATGCTTAAACTCAATATATAATTTAACAATTCTCTACTTTGGCTCGATATTTAAAGCCAATTTATATTGTTCATCATCCATGTTACTCTCCCAACGCCTTGACGAGCGCTTACTTTCAACAGACGCCAATAGAGCTCAAGCAGAGCTTGAGTGAGCTTCTCCAAAGGAACAGACTTAGTTATCATGTTTGCCGGATTATCTGCTATGGTAATCTTTTTAACAATAACAATACCATTAGCTAAGACATCTCAGATGAAGTGGTACCTGATATTGATATGCTTTGTTCGCTCTTGATAAACTGTATTATATGCCAAATATATCGCACCTTGGTTATCACAATGTATATCCACTCTTTTGTTCTAACCCAAAGTCCGAGAGCAAATTTTGTAACCATATCACCTCCTTCGCTACAAAGGTTAGTGCGATGTACTCTACCTTAATTGAAGACAAGGCAATGTGATTTTGTAAGGATGCTTTCCAACTAACTGCATTACCCGCTAGCGTAAACATGTACCCTACTAAAGATCTGCAATCATCCAAGTCATCGGCGTGATTTGAATCCATATACCAGTGGTCTCACTACCATTGCTATCCCTCCGGTACACTATACCAACGTCTGTTGTTCCCTTCAAATATCTGAGAATCCACTTCATGGCTTCCTAATGAGCTTTATCAAGACGCTTCATATAGTGACTAACCACGCTCACAACTTGTGAAATATCAAGCCTAGTGCATATCATAGCATACATAATACTACTCACGGCACTAGAATAAGGAACACAAGATATATGCTCCTCCTCCTCAGTTTGCGGTAATAATTTATCTAAAATTTTAAAGTGCTTCGCTAGAGGTGGACTTACAGATTTTGCCGATTACGTATTAAAACGTACTACAATCTTCTCAATATATTTCTTTTGAAATAGACGTAAAACTCCTGCAGCCTTGTCACGCAAAATCTCCATATCCAAAATTTTATTTACAACACCTAAATCTTTTATCTCAAATTCAGCATTTAATTGCCTCTTCAGCACATCAATATCAGACATATTTTTAGCTGTTATCAGTATATCATCAACATATAATAGTATATAAATGACTTTTTGTATAGTCTTGACTAGTCTTGAAAGCATCAAAACGTTTATACCACTGCCTAGGAGACTGTTTCATCCCATGCAAAGATTCCTTTAACAAGCAAACATGATCTTCCTTACCTGGACTATCAAATCCCTCTGGTTGCCTCATGTAAATCTGCTCCTCTAACTCACTGTGAAAAAATGCAGTTTTCACATCTAGTTGCTCTAATTCGAGATCCGGCGAAGCAACTAAAGCAAGTAAAACACGAATATGTCTTATCACAGGAGAGAGCATCTTATTGTAATCAATGCCCTCACGCTGTATATACCCTTTCGCCACAAGTCTCGCCTTATACCTCGCTACCTCAACTTCGAGAATGCCCTCTTTCCGTTTGAAGACCCATTTACTTCCGACAATCTTTTGGCTTTTTGGTACTTTGATCATCTCCCATGTCTAATTTCGATAAAGTGATTCCATCTCTTCACTCAGAACCCCTAGCCACTGCAACGACTTCGGACTAGCCATCGCCTCAGAGTAAGACGAAGACTCATATGTCTCCACCTCATCACCTACAATCAATGCATAAGTAATATATGTATAACCATAACATATCGGTGATTTAATGTGCCTTCTCTATCTATCTGCGGCTATAGTGTACTGTGGCTTTGTTGGTTGTTCACTATCACTAACTTCAGGAACTGTAGCTTCATCTACAGTCTTAATCTCTGTTACCTTCGAGGTCTATGGAGTCTCTACCTAAAGCTCCACCTCACTAATGACACTATGATCTATCTTCTCTGCTAATTGTGTCTCAAAACTCTTTTGTTGAAGCATTTCAGTCTCCTCGAAGATCACATCTCTGCTGATTAGAAAATCGGGTGATTTGGGATCGGTACACCACAACCGGTAGCCTTTCACCCCATGTGCATAACCCAGAAATATGCACTTTTTCGCCCTCGGCTCAAGCTTACCATCACTGGCATGAGCATACGAAGGACATTCGAATATACATAATTCGGAATAATCAACATGTTTCCCTGACCATACTTCCTCAGGAGTCTTCCACTTGATAGTAGATGATGGAGATCGATTAACTAGGTAACTTGACACGTTCACTACTTCGGCCCAAAATTTCTTACCAAGTCCTGTATGCGAAAGCATGCATTGAGCTCGCTCAAGCAAAGTTATGTTCTTTTGTTTTGCCATGCCATTCTGCTGTGGTATCCCAAGTACTGTGTGATGTCTTACAATACCGTCTTTCTCACAGAACTCAGTAAAATCTTTACCACATAACTTCATGCCATTATCGATTCTTAGGCACTTGATTTGTTTATTTGATTGCTTCACAATCAATGCATTAAATTTCTTGAACCGATCAAACACATCATATTTATGCTTCAGAAAGTATACCCATACCTTCCTCGAATAATCGTCAATAAATGTCAGCATATATCGGGTACCTCATTTCGAAGGAATTGAAGACAGGCTCCAGATGTCTGAATGAATATATTCTACTAGTCATTTGGTTGAATGAATAGATGTAGTAAACTTAACTTGGTGCTGCTTTCCATAGATGCAGTGCTCACATAAGTCCAACTTCTCTATCTTTTGACCATTCAACAACCCCCTTTCACTCAGCATCGTCATACCCACCTCATTCATGTGCCCCAAACGCATATGCCATAACTGAGTCAAATTAGAATATGACTTACATGATGAAACTGCAACGATTATGGTCAGAGTCTCTCCCAGTAAATGATAGAGAGTATTCACTTTATTCCCCTTCATCACTGTCATGGCACCTCGAGAGATCTTCAGTACTTCACTTTCAGCAGTGTACCTACACCCGATATCATCGAGTGTCCCTAGAGAAATAAGGTTCTTTTTTAACTTTGGTACATGCATCACATCTGTCAATGTGCAAACCACCTTATCGTGCATCTGAATCCGATTGTCCCTATCCCCATGGCCTTACAGACTGCATTATTCCCCAAAAGAACCCTACCACCATTTACAGCTTGGTAAGTAGTAAACCAGTTCTTATGAGGCGTCATATGATAAGAACACCCCGAATCTAGTACTCATTCGTCTCCTGACGAAGTAGCATTTACACATAAAACAGCTTCTGCATCACTAGTGCTCCCCTAAGCAACGTTTGCTACACTGCTTGTGGCATTCTGCTTATCAACTTTATTTCTCTGCTTTGGACAATCTCTCATGATGTGCCCCTCTTTATGACACTCAAAGCACTTCACGCGTCCCTTGGACTTTCTATAGCATGATTTTGATCTTCTTTTACCTTTGCTGCTACTAGGCTCTCAATATTATTCTCTACCTTGAATCGTTATACTTGCACTACTCATTTCACTAGATCATCATCTCGCAACTTTCTCTACCACTCCTTAGAGAATAAGATGGACTTTACCTCCTTTGAAATAATAGTAATACGCCCCTGCAACAGCGAATCAGTAAAGTGCTCCCACGACTCGGGAAAGAAGCTAACAACATCATGCCATGTTCTTCATTATCAAGTATCTTACCGACATTTTTCAAATTTAACATGAGTTTATTAAATTCATCTAGGTGGGTTCTGATAGATGTACATTTAGTATATCTAAATTGAAACATCTTTTTCAACATGTACAAGTGATTGTTCAAACCTTTCTTTACATAGAGTGCTTAAAGTTTTGCTCATAACGATGCGGCATCCTTTTCCTCAACAATCTTTATTAAGACTTCATCCGTCAAATTTAACATAATTATATTCTTTGCTTTTTCCATCAGCTCTACCCTCTCAAAGGTTTTCATTATGATAGGCAACTCATCTTCGCCATCCAGTGTTTTGGCCAAACCTTGTATTGTCAATAATGCCCACATCTTGACACAAAGTTGTTACTTTCATCAAACTTCTCAATCTCAGATTTCCTCTCATACATAATTGCAATAACAGAATTTCCAGATAATAATCATATAAGCAAAAGCCCCAAATCACAATCAAGAAATCCAACTCCACGCTCTGATACCAATTGTTGGGATATAATATGCGGAAACGACAGGATCTTGTAATTTACGTCAACGCGAAATCACCAGAGAAATAAACGAGAAAAAAATAAGGATATTAGAAATTTACATGGTTCGGTCCGAATATCAGTACCTACGTCAACGGGGAGAGCTAACAACAAATAATCCATTATAATCAGAGAATTAGAGTTTACAATTATTCACACACTTAAGTGTTTTCCACATCTAGATTTAACTCCATACTCAAAGTGTTTATAAATAAACAACTCGGGTATAAACTCATGGCACAAAAATACTACGCATTCAAGTCACATGCCAAAAAGAAAAATCTCCAGCTTCTCTTCGGCGGACGTGTGGCTTCTTACATTTGGCTTCAGCGGAATCCTTTTCTTCATAAGGTTTTTCACCGACTTTGTGCCAGCCCCAAAAAAGGGAATTAATTTCTGCTTTATACATGTGTGCCAAGAGTCAAACTTTGACTCTAGGCCCCACCATAACTTTCCTTCTCTACATGCGTGGGCTTCCTTCGACGTGAATGTGTGTGTGCCCAAGGTCAAACTTTTGACCTTGGGCCCCACCACCTTTCTCATTCGGCTTCCTGCTGCAGGAAGAAAATAATAAAAGGAAAACCCTTGCTCCCTCTTTTTTTTTATATATTCTATTACTTCTTTTTTTTTTTTGTAGCTTCAAGAGTCCAGCGAATTGCGTTTTATAAACGTTCAAACTCAAGACATAATTTAACAACTATAGGACAACTAATAAGTCATTCTTTAATCAACTAGTTGAGATTGTAGGGACCTCCATATGAAGTTGTCGTCATTTCTACTTTATGTTCCTATATGTTAATTAAAATTTTCTTTTCCTTGGAAGCAGCGCCAGCATGGGGAGACACAATCTTGCAGCCATCAAGTTTGGAGGATGCGATTCTCGTTTTCAGTTTTGTAGTTGGTATTATACGTATGTATATCTGATGTACTTCAAAGTTTAAAATCTCTTGTCAAGAATTTGCTATTATCAACTTGAGCAACTGCTGGAATCGAAGAAATATTGAAGAGGGTTGCTTCTGGGAATTAAACAGAAGTACCTGTGAAGCAATG
The DNA here is from genome assembly GCA_016097545.1 of Eucalyptus victrix. Taxonomy (NCBI): domain Eukaryota; kingdom Viridiplantae; phylum Streptophyta; class Magnoliopsida; order Myrtales; family Myrtaceae; genus Eucalyptus; species Eucalyptus victrix. The sequence continues at coordinate 15,482,465 of CM027835.1, forward strand.
CCAGCTATTCGGCTTTTAGTTTTGATCAACTTAAGCAGGCGCCTGATGTAAATCAAATTCCTTAGCGCGCGTACGCACGTGTAAAGCCATCTACCGTCTCTTATGGATTTCTCTGTGCGGAGGATCCTGACGTCCTGACGTGCTACGAGGTAATAGATTTAAGTAAAGAAGCAAAGATCCTGACTCTGCTGATTATATTGTTTGTAAAGTAGAAGTAATCTCCCGGGGGGGGGGGTGTTGGGGGTGCACGAGATGTCTCCCAAACGCTGGACGCTCCATCTTCGCGACGAATTTTTGCTTTTTTTCGAAGGGGTCGAGGGAACGTCGCCTTCAGTTCACGCCATGCAAATGCCGGACTCTTTGAGGGACTTTTACTGTTATCCAAATTGGGTTTATCTGAAGATTTTTAGTTGCTGCTTCCGCTACATGGTTTCTGTGGAGTTGAATATTCTGAAAAAAGGGCAGAGAGAGCTGCTGGTGGAGCTTAGCTGCGCTGAGGATCACGGGGAAGAGATTCCACGAGCTTCCAAAAGAGCTTAAGACAAGAAGAGATCTGGTGAGTATGTAGATCCTACTGTACCTATTTTCAGGTTCTGTTTACGGTCCCTCAAAAGATGCCTTATTGGAACTCTTTTACTAAGAAGTACTGATACTTTCGGGGAGTTTTCATGTTGTATCGAATATTCAAACACATGTCCGACATGCAGTCAACAAGTGTTGAAAAATCTGACACATGGTCAACTCTCCCACCACGTGAGTCCGATATTATGACATGTACAAGGTCAATTTCTAAAAGTTTTCAATAAATGAGGGGTTAAAATGTAAATATGTAAAATAATAAAAATAATAAAGAGGGAAAGAAAGACTTCTTGCTCTATTTGATGGTGAATGTGAATTGTTTTTTCTCCAAGATTTATGGATTATTGAAACATAATGTAGTTGAATTTGTCAAATTGAAATAATGAATTATATTATCAAATGATAGATAAATAATTTTAGTGTAAATTCATTTTAAGTTCTTTTTTATTATTTATATATTTGTGAATTTGAATCAAATTAATTTGATAGAAATAATAATAAAAATAATAATTTATCGTATTTATATAAAAATATATATTTAATGCATAATGTGTCGAAATTCTCTATCTTTTGATAAATGACATGTTGGCATATTGTGTCGTGTCGCAAGTCATGTGTTGGTCATGATGCTACTTAGCTTCTTTGGACCTCTTAGTTGTTATGATCACGTTCCATTGCTCATCCTCAAATCAAAATTTCGCCCTTCCATTACAATGTCCTCTATAGTCCAATCCACTATGCAGCTACCGAATGGAGTATATGGGAATGTATAGTCCCATGTAAGTGGAAAAAGTAATTTAAAAATAAAAATAATAATTTTATTGAGAAGTGATCGGTTCTAAGATGGGCCGTTTCCACTCTAGAGCCAACTAAGACCAAAAACCATCTAGGTTAGTCCCACAAAATGGGAATCGGGAATTGCCCACAAGTTCAATAGACCATAGTCTAATTCATGTGTGGGTCAATGGAACTAGTCATGTCTTCCAAGACTCTCCAATCGCCACCACGAGTCTGCCTTAAAGGGGGCGGCCGCCGCCGCAGCCAGCATGAACTCCTGGTTGGAGAGCTTCTGTGGCGACTCGGGAGGGATGATGGAGGGCGGGAAGCGGGAGGAGGAGACGGGGACCTGGCGCGGGCCGAGAGGACCGCGGTTGGGCCAGATTGGACACCGGCGTTAATGAGGTTCTCGTTCTTGTCGATGCCGGACTGGGAGGACGCGTGGATGGGGATGGTGTTGCTGTGGGAGTGCGACATCTTTCCTTCTCCTTGGGAAAGGGTTGGGGGTTGTGGGTTTCTCGGGAAAGTTCTCAGCAGGTGACGATGGAAATGGGATATCTAGAGAGAGAGATTGGCCGTTCAGAAAGGAAGAAAGATCTGGAAAAGAGAATGAAGGGTGGGTTAGGTTGAACTTTGCAAATGAGTTTTGATTGGGTAAAAGAACGCTTTCAAGTGTCATAACTTTACTCAAATGAATACTTAAGTGCCATAACTTACAAAAGATACACTTAAATGCTACATTTGAAGAAAAACAGATCACAAGTGCCACTCCGATCAAAGTCCAGCAGGTGGTATTTTTCTAGCGAAGTGAACCCAAAACGACACCGTTTTGCATGTTGACGTGGCCAAATAATGCAAAAACGGCGTCGTTTTGGACTGACGTGGTAAAAAATAATATAAAAATTAAATTTAAAATTAGATTTAGTTAAAATATTAAAAATAATAATTTTAAAATTAAATGTAGTTAAAATATTTAAAAATAATAATTTAAAAAAAAAAAGGTGGGGCGGTGGCTAAGGGCTCAGCCACCACCGCCACCTCCTCGCCGTCGCCGGGAAGGGTTGGCGACGAAGGGGGGAGGGTTGGCCGGGGTCGTCAGCCGACCGGCGGCGAGGGCAAGGATTGTAGCCCTCGCCCAGATCCAGCAAGTGGTGAGGGGTTGCAGCCCTCGCCGTCGGTAGCCCTCGCCCAATTGAGCCAAGGACCGCTGTCCGCTGGAGGTCGCCGCTCGTCCCTTGGCCAGGCTGGGTGAGGGCCGCCGACCCTCACCGAATCTAGGCAAGGGCTGCGACCCTCGCCGCCGATCGGCCGAGGTCGCCGGCCCCTGGGCCAGGGGCTGGCGACCCCAGCCGACCCTCCCCCCTCCGTTGCCAATCCTTCCCGGCAACGGCGGGAGCCCTCGCCACCGCCCCCTTTTTTTCAAAATTTTTTTAATTTTAAAATTATTATTTTTTAATATTTTAACTAAATTTAATTTTAAAATTATTATTTTTTAATATTTTAACTAAATCTAATTTTAAATATAATTTATATATTATTTTTTGTTATGTCGTCCAAAACGATGTCTTTTTTGTATTACTTGGCCACGTTAGCGTGCAAAACAGCGTCATTTTGGGCTCGGTTTGCCAGAAAAATGCCACATCGGCATTTTGGCCAGACTTTGGTCGGATTGACACTCAAGTGATCCCTTTTACTCCGATTTTGACACTTAAATATATCTTTCGTAAGTTATGGCACTTTAAGTGTCCCTTTGTGCAAAGTTATGGCACTTGAGGGATCCGCACATCGTTCTGATTATAATACAAAATACTGAAATTCAAAACTCTCTTGAGAAATGCAAATTGTGTTTAATAAAAATTATTTGTAAATAGACTTTGGCTTGTAATAGTGTTTGATGCAATGGACTTTGACTATATTTTTTAAATATTTTTTTAGTAAGCAAGAACTCAAGCGGTTGGCTATGGCAGCCATTATCCAAATCTGGCTTCGGTAGCCATCGGCTTAGGTCACTTGGCCATGGATGGCCCTCATCGGGCAACGATGAGAGTCACGAGGCTCAAGTGGCAATCATCCAAGAGCGCCTGAGTCGCACATAAATGCTACTTTGGAATGTTAGGTGAAAGTAACATTGGGCTTTTAGCAATTCTAATGTCAATATTTAGTTTTTAGTGGAAAGCTATTTCAAAATTTTTGTCAAACGCTTCGACATTTCCCCTAAAAGAGTCCCATGGTAAAAGTGAACCAAATGCACCAAAAAGATGGAGGACCGGACATGATGGCAAAGCTGTGCATGAAATGCGAGAGAGGATGCGCAAAATTGACAATTTCATGAAAGTAAGGTGTTTTAAAATTTCTAACACAACAAATAAAAATACTGCAAGTCCGATCCGAATTGACAGTTCCACACTTGAAACCGAGAACCCGAGAACAGAACCTATCTCGCCCACAACTGGCTGGTTCAGTCAAGTTCTGGATAATTCGAGCGATTTCCAATTCCTTTGCACTCCTAACATATTTCATTACTGTTTTAACCAAAGTAAATTGCAGTTAGTTAACAATAGATGTAAAGTGAAGCCACGAGATAAAACTCAACGTGCAAACTTGCATATTTGCAAAATAGAGGACAGTAAGTGAAAATGGCATGAAAAGCAAATACGGTATTTTTCCCTAATTATATGATAAGAATTTCTAAAATTTCGTAACAAAACTATGCTTTGTCCAGACAAAAGAGCTATCAAATGCTTCTCAGCCACAAACAAATTGCAGAGGTAGCAAAGCATCTTGTGCTCGGTGCAGCCACCATAATAGATCATGACGTAAATGTGTCCCTGTACTCCAATTCATCGGATAATTCAACCAATAGCCAAAACATATTCAGATATCTCTTCCAGCAACTGAAGTACGCGAAAATATTCTTCCTCTCAATTGTATGGAAGAGATAAAAAGCCGTCAAGTTCCAAAGACATCTTCACTCTTACAAAAGAAATGTACTCGGTACATCAGTATCCCAAACAATGGAGCAAACACCTCTAGAACCCAAATCAGCAGGAAAGCCGCCATTAGTCAGAAGACAGATTCTAGCAAATGATGCAAGCAACATTCACTGCCGTGCCTGAAAGAACTCTTCGAGTTAACCCACATTCGCTACTCAGAAGAATAATTTACTTTTGCTTTTTGTATTGCTTTATTTCGTTGATCACACCATCTGTAAGTGCATCAACATCATTATTCTTGCCGAAAAATTTCACGAAATCCATATCTGGACCCATCAAGTACCTGCAAAATGGCCACAATGAAGTCCGGCAAAAATAAACCCATTAAGCACTCCAAGAAAAATAGGAGGGGAAAGAGATACGGAGAAGCATTGACAATGATTATTCAACTTCGATGAATTGAAGAAGATCCGAAATTATCAAGTCACACAGGAAACTTTGTTTAAAATTTACTACATGCTGATCTCACTGCAGTAGTAACCACAGATAAAAAAAGTAAGCGGCCATATTGAATAACAAATGCAGGAACAGTAATACATACATGACTATTGAGTGATCGACAAGATAATCCGAGTCTTCTTCTGCTGTTTTCATATAGTAAACTCGATATGCACGAGCAACTTTTTTTATCTCATCTGGAGTACCAGTCAAGCCAATTAAATTTGGATGGAACTCTGCAACAGAAGTACCATACCACAGAATTAAACTATGCTCTCCAACGTAGCTAAGTTAACCACTTTATCTGAAGGGAAAAAAATATTTCCAGTGCTAATGCAACACCTTTGACATATTCATGGACCTGCTCGACAGTATCTCTCTCAGGATCAACAGAAATAAAGACAGGCACAATGTTGAACCCTGCTTTTTCTTCTGCAGGCATCAAAGAAGAAACCTTGATGTATGATAATCAGTAGAAAATATATTCAAACAAAATGAAAAAAAAAAAAAATATTGATATCTCAACAGGCATGATACCTTTGGTGTTAGAATACCAACAAATAAATTCAAGAGTTTAGCTTAAGCAAATTCTGACCACAGACTAAGTGTTCTTCAAGCACTAAAAAGCGAGTGTGCAGTACCCAAGAAGATTTGTCATTTACAAATTACGTAAGAGAACAAAGGGCATGAAAAAATGTCAAACAGAGAGTGAGCAGCGAACATAGCATGGCACAAAAAGCACCAATAGCCATCTGAAATCAGGTTTTTAATCCAAAAAGACATTGTTTCCATCCAAGATAGGGTGTGGCATATCAAATGACACCAATATGATGTTCCCTCTGTATTATGAAAGCTACCAAACCATAAGCACAAAAAATCATCAGTAGCTCACTTATTTTATCAACCGCAGCCGCCAACTTCTGTAGCTCATCTGGACAGATGTCAGGGCAGTGAGTGAAACCAAAGTAGAGCAATGTCCATCTTCCCAGGAAGTCCTTTTCAGTTACATTCTTTCCTTCATCATTGATAAGATTAAATGGCCCACCAATTGCAGCTTTGCCAGCAGAAGGTCCTTGTTTGACTGCTTTTGAAGCATCACTTATATCTGCAACGATAAAATTTGATAAAGAAAAATAATATATGTGACAGCAGATGGAGGATCAAAATTGTTATCACATTCAACAAGGACATCTACTCAAATTAAAAAAGTTAAAACTCCTTGCAAGTCGAAAGTTTGGCTGACAATTCTTGACAAATACACGCAATTAACCAAGACCACATGGCTCTTTTTGTTATCATTTATCTCACTCAACTACCATGCCAACACCCTAATCCTTTACAAAGACTCTTTAAGTAATTTCTAATTTGTATCAACCAGCCTCAGACAACAATAAAATAAACAACTAAACAGCTAGAGCAATGTGCATATGCACCAAACTATATGAAATATATCCGGATGGCATTTTGTGTCCAGCACAAAGAAAAAAACAGAAACAAAAATGTAGGGCTACTCCGTGCAATAATTCTGAGAGATGAGAAATAGATTTATGTAAGTTCACGAGTCAAGGGGGACTACCTATAAGATTATATTCATAGGCATCATTATTTAAAGCTTTTACATCATCACTCTGTCCAAAGTCATATACAATAATTATACTAATCCTAAAATTATTAGCATCAGAAGTTGAAAATATGTATGTAAAAGCCAATCTTCATAAACAATGTAAGTGTCACCAATAACAATCAGGTTCCATAACTCTTGTATCCAGAATTTTACACCAGATATAAGTGTCTAATGTTCCATGTCCTCCACATCAGAAAACCCTCACATGGGAAAGCCTCAAGTAATTTAAAAAAATATCCAACCCCCCCGCCCCCCTCGGGGCGGGCAAGGGCCCCCCAAAAAAAAGGGTGAACCAAATAAAAAAGAGACATAAAAAGTCCGTGTAAAAGTAAACAGTTAAAGATGATGTAATTCTACTCTTGCTAGGTAAGCTGAAATTAGAAGTTAAAGAATAACAAATAACAAGAAAAGTAGTTACATATGTGGAAATCATATCTTCACGAGGCATATTAAATCAGCAATCCAATATTTCGTGTGTATTGCTAAAGCAAAAACAAGTTGTCTTCTAAGCATCATAAGATTATTAGAAGCCAAAATGAGTTCTCTTCTCTTATCAAGCATGTCACGATAAAAATGCAACATAAAAGAATAAAAGGAAAAAGGGCAGCCTCTTCTGCATAAATATAATCAATGTGCAGATCACCCTATGCCAGCAAACAAACAAAGTTCTATCCTGTGTTCTGCAGACTTTTTACATTTATGAGGAGATAAAGAGAACAAAGTGTCACTGTTACTCTGGTGCAAAAACAATACCCGGAATTTTTAAAACAACTATTGCATCCTATTATGAATGCCTAAAATCCTCAAGAAATAACAGCAAATTGATTAGGGAAGCTTAAATTTAGGAGAGGAGACAGAAATAAATAAAAGAAATGAAAAAGTAGCCACTGGCCCTCATGTCATATCTGATATTTTGTTAAACAGAGAAGATATAAAGAGATAGAATCAAGTTAGCCAGTAAATCCGTGCTTGACTACATTACTGAAAATGCATTACCATCAATATGCAACTAAAGTTCCATATACAGTATGGGAGTACACTGAGAAAATTTCATCACAGGAAAAGATCATACAATCACAAGAAAACAAACACTTCGCACATTAGCAGAAGCAAAAAAATTGACTTTGGATAAACAAATCCTACTACCAGACCCACAAAAAGATATACATAAGTACCCACTCACCATAGTAATCTACCTTCAATATGCCGTTTCTTTTCCCTGTCGTAGTAATAGATCAATCCCGCTCCCGTTGCGACCAACAGAAGAAAACTCAACCACGAAATAGGCTGCAAAGAACCCCGCAATCACGTGCCTCGTCATTTCCAGCAGCATACTCGAATAATCTCTCCACACTAGAGATTCTAAACACCAGGAAGGAGAGAGAGCAGAGCAATTACCCCTCCGCGCACAGGTTTTCCGGCATCACCGCTCTTGTTGGATCCTCTGGACTTCTCGTCCCCTCCACGAGCAGCCTCGGCGGGAGCTTTCGCCTCCGAATCTCCGGAACCAACAGCAGTCGATGTACTCGCGCTGGAGAGGCACCTCTCGTATAACCCCAGCGACTTCACTCCAACACCCGCAGGCACGAGCTAAAGAAGACAACACACGAAAAAGCAGAATTACATGATCGGAGAACACGATGAGCAGCCAAAGTAATCCGAAGCGGGAGAAATCAATCGAATCGGCGCTAATCACTCGAGATCTGCTCCAACATTTCATGCAAGCGAACAAAGAGAGAGGCAATGAAGAATCTAATCTCGACTCGGATTCCTTCCGCGCTAGAATAGGTTTCCGAAACGGGAGGTTTCGAGCACGAACCAAGCGGAGGATCGGAGACGACGACCGGCCCCAGACGGCACCGGGGAACGGCGGCGGCGGCGGCGGCAGCGGCGCTGGCAGGCTCAGCGAGTGGAGGCACCGCCGCGCGAGGCGGAGGCGGTTCGCGCTCCTGGAAAGAATCGTCGCCATTGGAGAGAGATTTGAGGAGGACTAAGAGAGAAGTTTCGAATGGCGATCGCCGAGGTTATGCTTTTCCTTCGAAGCTTGTTAAACCCCTCTGCACGCACGCAGATTTCAGTTGGGGGTTTTTGGGGGAGGAGGACGAAGGAACGAAGGAGAAAAATGCTTTGTGGGCCTTTTGGATTGGGCTTTTGGACATGAGCTTGGGCCCGCATTTGACAGATCAAAGCACATTTCTTGCATCTTACCTTAAACCCAACAAAAAGGAAAAGGGAGAAGATCATTCCGCTTAATCCCACAAAAACCTTGTCCAAAACTAATTTTTTGATCACTAAAAATCTCAAAATAATATACCTATGATGAATTATACCGTTAAAATGTCAAGTTGTTGCGTGGGTGTATGTCGGGATTTTGCTTTCCATTTGTCATAAGCGTATTAATTTGGGATTTTTCATTGTATTATCCAATTTAACAAAAATCAACAGAATATAAATTTGTCATAAATATATTAATTTATGATTTTTGATGATTAAAAAATTAATACGAGGTAAATTTATCACAAATGTACTAGTTTATGATTTATTGTGGTCAAAAAATTATTTTTTTATAAATTTGTCACAATTACGTCAATTTTGGATTTTTCACGATATTAACCCTTCTGCTAAATGGGTTTTGTTTGTACGCATTATTGTTAAACATTCCTAATAAGAACAAATTCAATTTTTTTAAAATATTAATTATGCATATCACCAAAATATCGCTGCGTTCTTCATATATTTGGGTTATGTAGATCACTCGAATAGCAACAGTTCGAGAAGTGGTAAAACTGCAGAGGACACGACTGGAGCTTCTGCTGGATTTGTTTCTCCCCCTAAGATGCATTGGCGGGCAGAACAAGTTTGAAATTGAATCTGCGTTTGACCATAGAAGATAGAGAAGCAGGCCCCTCTCACCCTATTGGAGAAGCAAGTACATTGTTTGCTTAAAGAAAAGATGACACCAAAAGGAAGCTAACCCTAGGTACTCGACTCGATAACTTTAAAGTGTAGTTTACTTGTTCTCTACTTAGGCCATGGAAAAATGACCAATGACTCCGTCCAACTTGTCTTGTTTCTTGGAGTAAAATGCCGATACAGACATTCAGTATTGATATCATCTCTTTTACTGCACCTTAAATACTAACCCTCCTACAAACTATTTCATACCTGTTATTTGAATGTACCATTGCCAGGCACAGATTTGGATAAATCGAATCAGTTATTTTTATGAGGAAACAGGTGCAGAAATCTTTACTGTGTACAGGTGGGGCTAGCGCTGAGAGCTTTTGGGACTGCTCCTTTTTGTCCCAAATTATCCAACCTGTGTACTTTGTAATAGAATCATAGCAGCAGAAGAAGAATTAAGCTGTAGTCAACTGATGCAGGAGCTTCATGCAACTCAGTGCAAGGAAAATCCCTTGTTTTTTGACATTCAATAATTTATTCTCATCAATTTGCAATGGCCAGTAAAATATCACATCTTTTGTTAAAAGAGAATTGCACTTCCATGGTGAACTTGGAAACAGGACCGATCAGCGAAAAAAATGTACAAGCAGCCGTGCAGATTGGCTGATAAGGTAACGTATGGTTACAGAAGAGCTCGAAGTACTCTAACAACTGCATACAAGTTGAGATTTTGATGGGAAATAATCAATCAGACTTAGTATATATGCACCAAATTAAGTCAGTGCTCTAACATTAGACACAATAAACAGGGCTAGACTAGCTTGTCTAGTAGATTGAGATCAGTTTGCCGTTAGTGTCCTAATTGCAACGTATCCACTTCAAGTGAAGTTTCCTTAGAGGGAATCAACTCTCTGATGCATCATACTCCTGGTCTAAGTTCCCATACCCTCTGCTGCAGTTTCAAGTTAAAAAATCCATGCTTTTCTTAGCAGTACTTGAGTAGGAAAATAATGCAACATCAAAGACAAAAGTTATTGCCCGGGCTCCGGATGCTTTGCCATAGTTTCCATTGTTCCGCTTAGGCCTGAGAGACAAAGTCAATCATGAATCTTTTGCACTTGCATTGTTGGAATCATATGTAATTAAGGAGAAGCTTGACTAATCCAAACCTGCGAGATTCATGTCATTTTCTGAAAGAACTTCTATAACTGTCCCTGGAGACTCTGACAAACACTGATGAGCCCCAAAATTGTTATCCCTTGATTCAGGAGATGACCTGTGGACCATAACATTGATCACATGTTGCTCAATAATTAACCACATGGACTGTAAAAACTGGAGCCATAGATAACTTCTTAGCCAAAAATAGAGAAGCTGAAATACAAGATTCAAGCATTAACATACTCTGAGATTGTTTCTGGAGAAGCATCTGACGGTGGCTGGCTAGAAATATTCATCCCATCGCAGTCAAAATCAAAATCAACTAAAAATTCAGAAAATGAGACTCCAAATGCTTCTAAGTTGGGGAAATCTATGTCAAAAATGTCGACATCACTTTGAGATTGAGATGTCGAAGGATTGTTGGCCAGCTCTTCGCCCAAGCTAGTTGGCACATCAGGATTATCAAAATCCAATCTCCCCTTAACATGTTCCCTTCTATGAAGTCTCTTCAAATCTGTCTTGGCTGGTGAGGTAGAAGAAACGCAATGGCTCCTCTCGATTGTGTAAAGGCCACCTTGCTTATAAGGGCTCACTGTAACTCTTTCATAGGAAACCACAGTGCAGCGACTTGGGGTGGTTTCTTGAGGTGTAGTATTGTTACTGCAGCCCGCATTTGAAGACACTTCAACTGAGGATGCAGATTTTTCATTCACGGAAGAAATCCCCTGTGGTGGCGTTTTCGGACCAGATGATTTATTTGGAGTACATGGCAAGGGCTGATTGAACAACCTCTTAGCGATACTGGACCCTTGAACCAATGGACCACTGATTACACTTTTCTGGGCTAAGCTCTGCACTGGCCCGGAGATGTTAGCATTTCCTTGATTAGTGTTGCCTTCGATTGACTGTCTAATTATACCTGCAGCTGCAAAAGACTTGTAGTGAGAACAACTTCGAGATTGATTGTAGAGAAGTAAAAACCATACTTTTCTTAGAAGCACCTACATTGGTCAGGCAACCTGCTTGAGGATGAAATAGTGCGAGGTTTCTTTGCCAACGAAGTGGAAGTGTTTGGACCCTTCCTTTTGCCTGAATATGGTTGGCCTCCTGAATGCAGAGAACTCTTCTCTGGATTTAAACCGGCCTTTGTCGACATGGATGGCGGCAAAGGGGAGGGCGTATTGTATGCAGGACAACCTGACCGCAACAAAACATTAAAAGAAAGACATTAACAGTGGTTCCCCCTCAATAACCAGTGACCGTGCATCTCCTGGTTTGCCGTGCAACGGCTACACATTGACTCAGGAGAAAACTGAATCAGCAAATAAAAGAAATCAAGCAATTTTGCAGCTTTGATTTTTATCCTGACAGAATCATTGCAATGGAAACTATTTTGTTGCTTAATCAGTCATATGCCATGACAGCATTCATTGTACACCCAACAAAACTATTCCCCATCATCATAGTAAACTGTTGTTTCATACTTCATCAGAATTGGATCAGTACTAATATCCATATCGAAAAGTCTGCCATCATTGAGTTCCGCAAAATGGCGATTCCCAATTCCCTTGTACATCAGAAAAGAAGCATAAAATTCAGGCTGACACAGGAACTGCACGATTACTTCCTCAGAAGACAGCCCAACAACCATTTCCCTCATTTTCTTATTTGTTGTATGACCATATCATTCTTACTAGCTAAATCTTGCTAAGCTTATAGAACAGAAACTGCAAACTCCTAGACATTTCGAAATATAATCCCTGTTTTCACCATCTCCCAATCCAGATCTATCATTCTACATCCAGCAAAACCAGGTCAACCCACGAGAACGCCAGCAAAATTCAATAAGTAAGAAGCCCGCGGCGTGAATCGCCGTCCCGTTAGGCAGAGAAGAGATACCGACGGCCTAAAAAAGGGGCTCGGCTTCGCACCTGTAGGCGATCCGCCACCCGGGTTAGCCGGAGGAGGATGAGCGAGAGCCAAGTTGTCGGCGGGAGGAGCTTGAATCACCGGAGTGGGCGGGGCACCGGCGGCGTTGTAAGCGCTCATGGCGTCTTGCATGCCCTGCAGCAGCGCCTGGATCCTCCAGCGCTCCTGCTCCAGCTGGACCCGCTCGAGGTCCACCGCCACCTTCTGCTCCTTCAGGCTGATGTACTCGTTCAGCATGGCATCCAGGCTCAGCAACCCCTTCGGCACCTACTCCACCCAACAAAAATAACGCCAAAAACAAAGAAAAAAAAAAGATCACACGGCGGTCCACAGATGCACGAGTAGCGCGACGCCGCGAACGGCGAGCGACCCAGGAAACTAGGAGCTCGAGGGAATGGGAAGGACCTCGTGGAGAGAGGATTTGGCGAGGGAGGAGGCCTCGGCGCGGAAGGCGGAGCGGCTCTGGCGGTAGCCGTTGTCGTGGAGGTAGCGGTCGACGATGAAGGCGATCTGGACCGGGGTGACCTTGCCCTTGCCGACGTTGTCGGGCTTCTTGCCGCCGCCGCCGCCGCCGCGCTGTTGCTTCCCCATCGGCGGTGCTGCTGCTGCTGCTGCGGAGGGAAGCGCGCGGAGGGAGAGGGAGGGAGTTGAAAGTGAGATCTGAGGAGAAGAAAGGAGGGAGAGGGAAGAGGGAGCTTTGTAGGGAGGGAAGGAGAAAACGCGGGAGCGTTTGAAAAATTTTCGGAGAGGTTTTGCTCGTCGCGGTTAGTCGCCACGAATCGAGACCCAGGAAACGGTGTCGTTTTTTGCGGTCTCATGGCGCTTCCGTCTTGTATTCGCGGTCAAACCGTCTATAATAATCTTGCTTTGGCGCGTTTCCCCCCCTCTCTCTTTTTATTTCTTCCTCTTTTTTTTTTCCTTCGAAGAAGGTTTGCGAAATATACCAAAAGTAATTATCCCAAGACTATTTACTTCAACCAAATGCACCTCGAGTGGAAAGGAATTTGGAAAATCACAAAGTCATTTCCTAAAATAGTGGAGAAAAATTGGGTATACTAATTGTGCCAAACGAGTCAATTCATTAATTGGCATGATATCAATGGACGCCTTTATCCATTTAAGCTTTTTTAAAAATCTCTTTTACACTCATCTTTTGACTTTTTCATAAACGCCCCCTCCCCCTTTCTTCTTCCTTCATCTTCACTCATCCTCAATCCCCTCTCTCTTAACCCTCAGATTCAAAATGGTAGATGCGCAAAACCTTATCAAAGCTTCCTACCTCAGCCCTAGTGACTTGGACCTAACCCGAGCCTCCTTCAAGTCGATCCAAAACACCCCACAACCGTCGCCCTCCAAGCACCACACCAACATCGCAGTCGTCGAGATCGGCAACGTTAGCATGGCCATTGCCTAGACCATCCTCTCCTAGAACCTCCCTAAAGAGCTGGCCCTCATTGATGCCAAGTTCAACAAGCTCCACGGCGAGATGTTCGACCTCCACCACATTGCCGCCTTTCTCCCCCGCACAAAGATCTCGACCTATGTTGACTACTCCGTCGCCAGCCTGTTGACGGAGGACAAGATCTTTGGTGAAGGGAAGACCAACTTCCATAAACACTAAGATCTTTGCCTCTACCTTTGTTTCTGAAGGAAAGAGACGGGGATCCGAGAGACGGAGTAGAGATGAAGGGTGTTTATGGAAGAAAGAAATTGACTGAGAAAAGAATTTTTTTAAAAAATCTGAAATATGGGCCCTAGTGAATACATATCGATCAACAAATGGACTTTTTTTTTGTTGACTAGGGACAATTAATGTACCCAATATTGTCTCGAAAATGTGGTCACATTCATTTTTATATTATGCATAGATGATTTGATTCGATGATCAACCAAATCAAATTTCAAGAGGAAAATTTGTAAATATGCGGTTTGAAGGATCTTAATTTTTTCGAAATTGTAATTTAGGATGCCGGATATTAGAAAATTCGTATTCTAATTTCTAATTGGAAATATTTATTTGTATAGTCAATTGAATAGCTGGAAGCAATTAGAAGGCAATTTTTTCAATTATCCTATAAATTTTCTTTGGCTATCACCTACAAAACATCGACAATTCCTGTATTGATATACATTGCGAGTGGGGTAATTAGTTGACAAAGTTGAAATAATCATTCAATTCTCTGCCTTGCCACGTTTCTCTATAATTAATGACGAGCATGACTGATTTACTTACAATAACAAAGTTACTTAATTTATTAGAAAAATATATATTCATTCCAGGTTCTATACAAATTCTATATGGAATCTAGTACCTTCCCATTGGAACATGTTTGTTATCTTTTGGGACTTGAAACATATCTTAGAACTTAAAACCTACGTTGTCACAAGTTTCAAAATTGGTTTCAAGTCTGTTCAAGTTCCACTCATGTTATTAACTGAACAATTGTAATGAATCTCCATTTTTAATTACCATCATTTACTGTTACAATCAATTGACCACAACTTATATATAGATACACAAAGAATATAAAATACTAATAAAATAAAAATCTTGGTCATAAAATAGAAACTTAGAGTAGTGGTTTCGGATTATACAACTATCATCGGACGTCGTGTAGTATGTAGGATATTACAAAGACATAAACCAAGAAAAATACAAAAACTTGCTCCAAGTTTTACTTATGGTTCTTCGGTTCCAAGTTCTACTTTGGAATCATGCTCTCCCTATATATAAATAAATGTGATAGCTAACCTAGCTAATGTAAGACTCCATTCGTTTTACGGAAAATAACTTTCAAGAAAACATTTTTCACTATTGGTAAATACACCTTCAAAAGTGGGGAAAATGTTTTCCACTTTTCAAAAAGTAGAAAACATTTTCCATAACTTCTTTCACTTCACTTTCTTTTGCCAAACACATTTTTCTTGTATTTTTAAGTTTTCTCTTTCTTGTTAATTTTTTTTTTGAAAATCGAGTTTTTATTTTTTGCTTTTATTTCTTTTCTTCTTCCTTGGGCTTGGCTGGTCGCCGACTATGGCAATGGCCACTGGCAAGCTCTGGCCTCACCCCAAGCCAACAAGGGGTAAGGCTAGAGCTTGGGTGTCGCTTGATCGGTGATGCTCGACCTTGTAGGAATCTAGTGAGCTCAAGCTTTGCCGATCTTGAGTGAGTTCAAAGCTCACAATGGCTGCTCATTGGCCGGCCGTTGCTATAGCCAACGATCAGCCATGGCTATGGAAGAAGAGGAAAAAATAAAGAAAAAAAAAAAGGCCAAGGAAGAAAAAAAGGAAAGGAAAAAAAAAATTATAAATTTAAAAATCAAATTAAAAAAATAAAATAATACAGAAATTGAAAATGAGTGCATGTAAAAGAAAAGATTTTCCTTACCGAACAGTAGAAAATATTTTCTAATTCATTTTCAAAGTTTAGCAAAATATTGGAAAATATGGTTATTTTTTTGAAAAATGGCTTTCTAGAAAACGATTTCCAAAAACGCCACATTTTCTGCAAAATAAAAGCCTAAATAAATGTTTGAAACTCATAATCGACTTGTAAGTCGAGTGAGGGGAAATTAATCAAATCCATAGATAAAAAGCAAATGCAATCCATGGTTCCTAAATCACCTTAAAGCTAGTATTTCCTGTTACAAATTATTAGTATTTCTTGTTACACAAATCAGCAATTATTCCAGCTTTACTTATATTTCTACACAATTATTTAACTTCTCTGATAATTACACTTGTAATATATCCAATCATACTACAGAAAATCCACATTTCACTAAGGATACATCATGTGTCGTATTAGCTAAAAGGGCAGAAAAAAAAAAAATATATATATATATATATATATATATCTCCTATGCGTTAGCATCGGATGTTTAAACATAATTCCTTACTACTCACGTTGCCTTCATATGAAAAATTTGATACTGTTCCCTATTATATTCAAAGATAATTTTCATCTCCGATACACGCCTGTCGAATAGTTTGTCACTTAAATTGCAATCAGTAATAATGAAATTTACTTTTGTCACCTTAGGCATACCCAAAGTAGACAAAAATCCTCTTAGGGTGAAAAAAAAGGCAACAAATCTAAATCAATGGCAACGGAATTTATTTTTGTCATTGTAGGCATACCCAAAGTAGATAAAAAAATCACTTTATGGTAAATACAAGACAACAGATCTAAATCAACGGCAACGAAATCTATTTTGGTAAATGCAAGGCAACAAATTATTAGGTTTGTTGCTTTTTAGTATTGATCAAAGGCAACCAAATTCTGAGTTTGTTGTCTTAATTGATACCCAGAGAAATGAGTTTGTTGCTTTAGGTCTCTTCTAAGACAACAAAATTTGTTTTTATCACTGTATGTTTAAAATTTTCCCTCCTTAATGGCAATAAAGCTTCAATTTTATCTTTTAGGCCTAAATCTAAACTAACAAAACCATGATTTTGTTGCTTTAAGTCTAACTCGAAGCATCACTATCACGACCCAACCTCATTGACCCTTTCAACCTTGACGAGCTGAATAGGCATAAAGGTTGTGTTTAGAGATGGTTAACCATGAAAGTTCCCTCACGGTTTGTAACTCCAAGGATGTCATCACCGCATCCTTTGGGATCGACACCATGAGGTCACTTGGTCATGGTCATAAGCTCTCCTAAGCTCGCACCTCACGTGACAGTAAGATTTGTTGTGACTCTACCTTGATGCCACGGCACATCTTGATCAATGTTTTTAAGGTTGAGAGGAAACCGAAAGTAAAGGTGAGTTTAAGGATATCTTGAACCGTACACTATTCCAAGTGATCTCATCACCTCATCTTTTGGGATCAACCACATAAGTATGCTAAATCATGATCGTGAGCCTTTTCCAAAGGCTCATTAACCCTTGCAATAGATTCATTTATTATCTATGAGTTATTTAAAACAACCTAAATGACATTTAGGAATTGTCACTAGCCTTGTTTTGGAGGCCGGCTAGAGTGCCTAATTGAGGATTGGGAGTGATTTTTCGATATGTAAGCAACCAAAGACCTAAAATTTGGGGACTTTGAGTTACGCAAATGTTGTTATTAGTGTCCTTTCGGTACATAACAATCAATGTGTTATCTAAAGTATTCACGCATCTCTATTTGCCTTTTTGTGCAAGTTTAAGAGACAAAAGTGATCATGCTTTTATGGTTCGTTTCCCACCATTCTAATCTATTCTAATTACTTAAAGAAAGTGAAAAGGCAAATCAACCATGTAATTGAAATTGCAGTGTGAGTAAGTAAACACCCAAGAATAATAAAAGAGTACGATGAAAAGAATTTACACAATTCTAAGAAAGACAAAAAAAAAAAAAAAAAAAAGAAACCTACAACTCGTCAAGTGCTTATACAATATTAAAGAACAATCTAAGACATTTGTTGGGGAATGAATAGTACACATGAGAGGTCAATTGAACATTGACCATCCATCATCTTCAAGTCTTTGGGATCGCCATCTCCATGAGCCTATCCTAATTCTAGTCTAATGTTAGAACTAAATTGAAAAGTATGAAAACAACCAATCCATGGCAATCCACAAATATGATACCACAAGTTAAATCACTCAATGTAAAGGAATCAAGCAATCGTAAATAGCCTTGGGATCAGCTTTTGAATTTCACACAATGACCCACCTAAGATTCCTACCCAATTCATTTTAATATGACTCATAGCTATCAACCGTTATTTGTTTTCGCACATGGTGGCTAACATTAAAAGTCGCTAATGCGGGTTCTAAGCGTCATCCCAAAGTAACCCCAAGTGATCATGCATCGCACCTTAATAATACATCTAAAAATCACATGCGAAGCATGTATAAAGCATGCGTGCAAGCCATTCGACCTTTTTTCTCAATCAATCAATCAATCAGTTGAGTGAGCCAACAATAGATCACTTATTTAGGGCAGAAGAATAGCCCAAGTGCCATAACTTGGCACGGGAGGATATTTAAGTGCCATAACTTTAAAATTGTACACTTAAGTGCCAGTTTTGAAGTTAAATGGGACGTTTAAGTGCCACTCCAGTGAAAATCCGGCCAAATGGCTTATATAACGACTTTCCAGCGAGTTTGGTCCAAAACGACGTCGTTTTATACGCGACGTGCGAGAAAATGCAAAAACGACGCCGTTTTGTGTCGACATGTAAATAATAATATAAAAATTAATTAAATTAGATTTAAAATATTCAAAAAATTAAAAAAAATAAGAAAACTTTTAAAAATTAAAAAATTAAAAAAAAAAAGGGTGGAGGTCGAACGGGCGGCTTAGGGCCGAGCCCTCTCGCTGTCACCTCCCCGCCGTCGGGGAAGGGTCAACGACGGAGGGGGGAGGGTCGGCCAGGGTCGCCGGCCCCCGGCCGAATGACAGCGAGGCCTGCGAGCCCTCATCGGATTGCGGCGAGGGCCGCGACCCTCGCCCCAGATTTGGGCGAGGGCTCGCGGGCCCTCGTTGCCAGTCAGCCGGCGACCCCGGCCGACCCTCCCCACTCCGTCACCGGCCCTAACCAGGGCCCGGCGACCCTGGTTGACCTTCCCCACTCCGTCGCCAGCCCTTCCCGGCGGCGGTGAGGAGGCGGCGAGGGCCCGCAACCCTTGCCTCATGTGAGCCCTCCCCCAGATCTGGGTCGAGGGTCACGGCCTGCGCCCATATTTGGGGTGAGGGTCGCGGCCCTCGCCCAAATCCGGCGAAGGCTCGCGGGCCCTCACCACCTCCCCACCGCCACCAGGAAGGGCCGATGATGGAGTGGGGAGGGTCAACCGGGGTTGCCGGGCCCTGGCCAAGGGCCAAATGACCGACGAGGCCGGCTGACCGGTGGCGAGGGCCCGCAAGCTCTCGCCCAAATCTAGGGTGAGGGTCGTGGCCCTCACCGCGATCCGGTGAGAGCTCATAGCCCTCGCCAACCCTCCCCCTCCGTTGCCGACCCTTCCCGGCGACGTTGAGGAGGCGACGGTGGTGAGGGCTCGCCCTCAGCCGCCCCCCGTTCGACCTCCCCCCTTTTTTAAAATTTTCTTAATTTTTAAAATTTTTTAAAATTTTTTGAATATTTTAAATAAAATTAATTTTAAATATAATTTAATTCATTTTTATATTATTATTTACACGCCGAGACACGAAACGACGTCGTCTTTGCATTTTCTCCGCCACGTCAGCGTGCAAAACGACGCCGTTTTGGACCAAAATTGCCATGTCAACCATTTGGCCAGATTTTCGCCGGAGTGGCACTTAAGTGCCCCATTTTACTCTGATATTGGCACTTAAGTGTACCATTTTTAAAGTTATGGCACTTAAGTGTCCCTCTGTGCGAAGTTATGACACTCTAGGTGTCCCAACCTCCCGAGTCATCATGTGCCAAATAAAATCACATTCATTTAATGAACACCTTAAGAATATGATGATTCATGTGATGCCCCAAAATGTTTTTCAAGCAATTGAGACATTAATTCAAGAAAGTTTAATAAAGAGAGGACATAGTTCCACCAAGGCTATGGAGTACATTTAGCCATCAAAGCTAGTTTGGGTGCATCGAGGGCACAATTGATTAAACATCGGAGACATTCTAAATATGATCCAAACTTTGATGAAATCCATGTCAAATCACAATTTTAAAGAAAGTGTCAAATAGGGGCATGATTTTATCAAATCAAGAATCTTGTCTAATCATTAAGATGAGCTCAGGTGCATTGAGGGCACAACTGATCAAGCATTACAAACATCCTAAACATGAATCAAGAATTCAAGAAGCTCATGTCAAATTATAGTTTGAAAAATGCTGAAGAATTTTTCCTATGGGCATCACATGAACTATCAAAACTTCAATTGATTTTGAAATCATGTTAGGAAATCAGAATTTCAGAACATCCTCCAACTTTCAGATGGATGGTAGGAATACCAAATCACAATTCTATTTTTGTGAAAATTTATTGTGACAAGGTACAACATATCACGATTAATTCTCGAGGGGGAATCGAGACCAAATTCATCTCACATGATTTTCTAAAGATTCAAGAATAAGAGCATGTTAATCAGCTAAAACTAAGACCACAGAAATAGGGCATTGATGTGAAATCTATAAAAGCACAATCAATGACTATCTGAGTTTAGGATTTTTATGACAAGTAAATCAACACGTGATAAGCAAGTTTCATGAAGGAAGGATCTCCAAATTCCTAATATGATTTTATAAAAATCACAGGACACAAATAAATTGATTTGGGACAAAATAGGGCAGCAGTAAGACTTGAGTTCTAAGGCTTCTCAACCCCATCTATTGACATAAAAAATTCTCGAATTTTCGTACGTGATAGGCACGGATGTTATGGAAAATTTTCATTTGGACTTAATCTCAAAATCAACATGCATAAAATCACATAAAATTGGCAAACAGTCAGACTCACAAAGATATAGCAACATCTCGGGTCAAGACAAATTCCAAATTTCAAAGCTCCATTTGCAAAAATGGAAAATAGGGAAAATAGTGGGCAAATTGGACAAACTAGGCATCTTCAGAAAGCTTAAGTGTCCTTTACAAGTTCTTAGAAGGTGATAAGTCTAATTAAGGTCTTTTACTAACTTAAGTGAAAGCATTCGTATAAGAGGTCAGATTATATCAAAACAAACAGGACATAGCACGCAACCTTTAGGCCACCACCCTACTCCAATGATGCATTAATTTTATGATATTTTGGTATGTTATAGGTTTAGATGTTGGGCACAAATATGATGAAGACATTTAATCCTAGATCGATGTTGACAAATCATGGAAATTCATGGATGTTGTAGGTAAACTAACTTATTCGTGAATAGTATATGACCAAAATTACAGAATAAGTGCAGTGACTTTGGCAAGGGTTTTGACATATCAAATGATGCTCAAATGATGCATGCCATATATCATTCTAGAGCTTGAAACATCCTCTACGAATTCTAGAACATATCGAAGGCAATTGGAGACATCTACTAGCTCATTTAAAGGCAAATAGCAATCAGGTCACAAACAAGCCAAACCATACAGAGGACTATTTAATGAAGATTTTCCTAATCAAATCAACTCTAAAAAATCTAAAAGAAAATTGTATGTTGTAGACAAGGACATTTCGAACAACTTGCATGAGACGACCTATGAATCCAAGCACAAAATTCAGTAGAAAATTGGCAAATAGTAGACACGTTCAACAATCATAACAACAATAGATCTCAAATCAGATTTCCAGAAGAGTGCCTATAATATCGAGATGGATTTGAGCTAGCAAATGACTTCTGTTCAAGGCCCATAATATATCAAATTGAAGTGTATCGAACATAGATCGATTATCTAGAACAGATCAATTCAAGATTTCAAGGTTTAGGACCTTGAATATACCATAACAGAAACTAGGTACCTATCAATTTCCAGAGAATGCAAATAAACATAATCAATATATTGATCATCTATTAACCATTGCAGCACCTATAAATCATGATTTCAAGCATATAAGAGTTCCTAAACTTTGAGCCCTAGCCCTTATCGACTAACTCAACCTCGCTTCATCATATTCAAGTGTTAGATCATTACTTTTGCAATTTTCTCGAACCGTGACCAACTGAGCTTGATCAACCTTGATCAAAGATCGTCGCAAGTCAATGGAGACTGGAGGCTGGAATCATCGAAGGTGCTCATCGGCGTGATCGTTGGTGCTTGAACAGAGAGAGGGAGAGGCTAGATCATGGACATCCTGTTGGTAGTTTCTTTATAAAACAAATGAAGAGGTGCCCTGTCCCATACCAAAAAGATGTAATTACACACGTGGACGAGATTTGGCACTAACCGACGATCATTTTTATTTATTTATTGAAAATTCGGATTTATTTCTATAAAAATTAACTATAAAGTCTTGTTGAAACAGTGCGACTGTTCACGAAAAAGTTATGGTTATTTATTATTTATTTAATTCTGATTTTTATGTCTTTTCAATGTAATCTTTGATACGTACTTGTTCATTTTGTAACATTTCCTGAAATGTTGTCTTTGTTCTTTTTTGCAATCTTTTGAAGAGTTGCCTCTATTTAAAAGGCAAAGATAAGTACATTTGTTTTGAGATCAAACTAACTTATTCTTCCATTTTTTTTCGTTTTCTTTCAAAAGAAACTACAGCTATTGTTTCTAATTGTTTCTCATGAGAGATCCTAGAGAAATACTAGAATTCCTATTTAGTATTCTCATTTGAGACTTTGTTGTATTTTGGAGGAAATTTGCTAGTGATCATTAGCAACTTTGTGAGGGTAAATAAATCCTTAAAAAAAGTGATATCACACTTTAAAGTCCGATTTGATTACTCTAAAGATCTGATCTCATTGTTTTACCCAATTTGAAACCATATTTTCCCAACACATCTGGTGGTGGGCGATGGTGGGAGTTCGTGTGACCGGCGAAAAGAATAAGTGGTGGGAGGTTGGTGTGGTGGCGCATTGCTGGCGAGGGGCGGCGAGTGGTGGAGGTCGAGGGGTGATCGTGTGAGGTGGTGGGGGGGGGATATGAAAAATGGCCTCTCTCCTTTGATTTTGGAGGGAAAAGTTGTTATATAATCTAGATGCAAGATGCAATCCAAGGGCTAGGGATTGATTTTCCTAGTTTAACAAACTTGATTAACCCCTAAATCATGCACAAGTTAATTTAAACAATCACGATGTGTCTTCAATGGATGGTGATAATTGATTTTTGGGCTAAATTTGAAATTAACACCAGAACAAAGGTGTGACCTTTATGTCAAAAATAAATCGTGGACCAATGTCAAAATTGGACCTCAATCTATTAAATTAAACCTTATTTTAGAATGAGTCAATTTGAATTGCACTAATTGAAGCTCATTAGCTTGGATTTCTTAAGTTTAGGTAAGCTAAATCCATCAAATTGGAAAATTCTTGAGTGAATTTGCTAAAATTGACCTCGAATTTGGATTTAATTCTATAAAATGAGTTGAAGAGATGGGATGCTATGCAAATCATGAAGAATCAATTTGAATCCCTGATTACGGCTAAAAATGGCCATTTGCTCGCCTACATCCCAAATTCCAAAACTAGCCCAATGAGTGAATGAGTAATGATTTCTAGATCAAATGTTGTAAAATGAACTAGGCTAAAATATGAACATAATAAAAATAATTTTATTTTTGGTCGGTTTTGAACTTAAAATAGAAAAGTTTGGAAAATGAGGTTTGTCATCGATTTTTACAAAATTTACCATGCTAAAGTCAAATTGAAGCTAAAATAAAGTGACATGCGGATTTTTATATTTTCTATTTTTTTGGTCAAATATTTGATCAAAAGTCAACCCTTTAATTGACCTTTTTCACAGGGGTTGATTTTATGATTAAATCTTTGATTTTTACCAAAACTAATGTGGCCAAAGTGATATTAAGGTTAAAATGAATCTTTTTATACAAAAAGTTAAATTTTGACTCGGGATTGACTTTTAAGGCACGCATGATAATGTTTTTATTTCTCTATTTTTTGGAACAGGTTTGGAACAGAAATTCGTTTGGTAACGCAATTTCATTTTTCTATTTTTGGAACAAATTTCTATTCTAGAAATAGATTTAGATTAGAAATCAAAAGTTAAAATTTTTAGCTTTTCTATTTCTGGAATAGATATGAGAAATCAAAACTTTTTCATCGTTTACTCTCGTCATCACCCGTCGCCCACCCATCGCCCATGGGATGTCGAACGCCCACTACCGATCACCAGCCACCCGCCACCGGCCTCGGCAATCAGGTGCTTGCCACCGACCATCGGTCACCGAATGCAGGCCATTAGCCACCGGACTCCAGTAGCTTGTCATCGACTGTCGGCCGTCGAATGTTGGATGCTCATCAGTCGTTGGCCGCTCATTGCCAACCACCAGACATTGGAGGCCCACCGCTGACCACCGAATGTCCCTTGCCGATCGCTCGTTTGTCACTATCGGCTGTCGAATGTTGATTGACGGACTTCGACCATTGGCCACCTGTCGCCAACTACCAGTCGTCGGCCGCTAGGCTTCGGCCGTTGGCCACTCGCCGTCAGCAATCAGACTCCGGCTGTTGGCCCCTCACTGCCGAACACCGGACTCCGGCTTGGCCACCCGCCGTCGGCCATCGGACTTCGGCGGTTGGCCACCCGCCGCCGCCCATTGGACTTCGGCTATTGGCCACTCTTTGCTAGCCGCCGGTCGTCGGCCTCCGAACGTCAGATGCCAGACACTGGACTCTGGATGTCAACTGCCGAACGTTGGACTCCGACCACACGCCGTCGATCGTCGAATGCCGGACGCCGATTGTTGGACGTCGAGACTCCGGCCACTTGAATGCTAGCTGTCGCTGCTCTTAGAAATAGAAATTTTATTCTCTTATCAAACAAATTTTTACTCTAGAAATAGAAATTCTGAATCGTTATCAAACGTGTTTCTTTGCTTTGAGTAACGCGTTTCTTTGTTGAGAAACTTGTCCATGAAGTAGAAATTGATTTTTATTCTAGAAATTTTGTGATGGCGATAGTAAAAAAGTTGATCAAAAAGTCAAATGTTTGACTCTTTTGAGTTTTTTTAATATAAATGAATAAGAAATTAACAAATGATCAGCCACAAGAAAGAAATAAGAAACAATACATTTTTTTTTTTCGAGAAATTCGCTCTGTTATGACTAGGAACTGTAATTTCGACTTGTTTTTTTTTTTACCTTCATTGGTATGTCGGTTGAAAATTATGTGTCAACAATCACCATAAGACTTAAAGGGGTAATGATCGTGTGTCACTATAGATTCTAAATTGTCCCATTTTTGATTGAATCAATGTTAACAAAATACGAACTTTATCCCTTAACTTAAACTTAAGGCGATGAAACTATTCTTATTGACTTAGGGCATGACCTGAAGTGCCAAACTCCAAGTTTTTTCGTTTTCGGTCGGTTCTTTGGGTCATTAAAACTATATTGTGTCCCCTTAAATAACCTAAGGCGATAAAAAGTTGTATCTCGTCTCCTTTGGTAACCTATAAGACAACAGAAGTTAATATTGTTGTAAATGTTTGTCATATTAGATTGTATTTCTCGTAGCATTATTTTTTTCTTGTTGAAAAAAAAAATTATATTCATGGCTTAAAAGGGTATATGAGAAGTATAAAGCAAATTGAAGCAAAGCAAAGGCTAAAACACTACAAAACAAAGCCCAATCCAGAAAATAAGGAGAGTTAATAAGGCACCAGCAGAGTTAAGCACACACTTATTTCAAAAGAATGGATTTGTCAAGCAAAATAATTAATAGCTAGCACACGTTAAAAATTCCTTTTCCAATAACTACTGAGTTGCCATTTGGTGATGTGGCCTAGTTAGACTTCCTCTACACTATCAAAATATATTGAATAAACACACTAACATTTGAAAGAACAAATTTTCACAATTTAACAAGACGCCAGAACTCTTGTAATCGTCATTGAAACTAAAAGGTAGAATACCTAATATGGGATATTGAATCTTGAAAATATTATTAAACTCCTAGATTTAAATCGGACGAATAGAACCCCTAAATTTAGAATTAGATTTGCAGAAATCAAAGTCTCAAATATTATAGAATTAGATCGACAAAGCACAACTTCTAGATCTAAATCGAAAGAAAAAAAGAAAAAGTACCCAAAAAAATAAAAAAAATTAAAACAGATGAAGAAGAGGGTGAAACTGGCCTAAATCCACTCATGATTAAAGATTGAAGGAGACAATAAAAAGAGAAGAGAGCGACTTTTTGGCTTCTTATGAAAGCTGCCTTCTAATATTATTTGATTATGAAGTTATTTTGTTGAATTTTTTTTTTTTTTTTTTTTTTAAATTTCACAGCTTGCGTGTTTATGATAAACCTCCATAAAGCTAGTTCAAAGCGTAAATCCCCAAATAAGTATATAATAAATAAGGAAGGAGACAGAGACCGCACCACCATCACCCGTGGGCACCAATGAAGCGAGTGGCTTCTCTCTCCGCATGACCGCCAGACACCACCGTCGCCATGGCCACCCAGCATCCGAGGATGCTGATCTTGGTGCGAGGCCAAGTCGGCAGCCTCAAGATCAAAGGCCTTGCGCGACCGGAGAAGAGAAGCCATTTTCATCTCTGAAATTTTCTCAAACCTCAGAACATGCAGCCGTAGGTATCAGACTGCAAAGCAACAAAAAAACGTGGAAGGTTTGAGATCATCTTTGCTTTCGCTTCCGGGAGCAAACCAAACGGGAACAGCACCGAGATTCCCGATGGCCTAAAACAAGAAGCTTCCGATCAAGATCTTCTGTCACTTTGAGAAGATGGAATCTAAAAGCAAATTACTCTAGAACACGAAAAACACGATCGTTTTGGTCAGTGCTAGAGCACAAATTCAAGCTGACACAGCAACTATGATTAGCGAAAGCTCTGATCATGGTCGAGAGACCTTCAGAGGCTTAAAATAGCAGACAAAGGATGGCTCTCGAATCCACTAGAGTCTTTGACTTTTGACGTTTGAGAGCGTGAGGGAAGGGCTGAACGGTCGAGGCTCATTGCGTGGACTCCGCGGCCCAACCGGATGGCCCGTTCGATTGAGAAGGACCTGGTTTTTGTTTGTGGGCCCCCAAAGGAATTCAAGGGGACCCATTTTAAAGTTCGCGTAGTTTCAGTATATAATAAACAAGATTCAATATATTCAATATGATACGATCTGACCCAATTACAAAACGTGAACACGAATAGTCGGCTCCATTGAACTACTGGATTCATACCTAACAGAGGATCGCAACGTGATTGGGCCCTGAGGATGCATCGGGTTCGAAATCTTACTTTGAATGACCTCTTGGACTATTTCTACACAAGATATAATTCCTTAAGGGATGTGGATATCTTGCATATGACATGGAGACAAATTTGGTATGTTATGAGAAAATTGATGAAACATACCGTTACCCTTATTTATTATAGACACCTAGATTTTGACTCATCATTTAAAATTAATTGCATAGAGAATGAGGGACTGATTTTTAGCCCCTATAAAAAAATAATTAAAATGCATAGCATATATTTTAATAATATATATTATATAGCTGCATTTGTATTGGACCGGTGATAATGAATGGGCCTGAATTAATCGCACAAACTTGGCCCGCACTGGAGTAGAATTCGGCCAACATTAGGAAGGGGGTAGCCGAATATTTCAGCCCAGAAGTAAGATTAATTAAGCTTCAATTGAATTGGATTTAGCCCATAATATTTAAAGGGTTTGAGCTTAATTAGATAAGCCCAAAATGGATTAAGCCAGCCCATGGAGTAAGCCTTCGTCAAAATTTCTCAAGGGCCAAATCAAGCCCAACTCAATTAAGTTCACGCCCATCAAGAGTCTAGTTACGGATAGGCTTTAGGTTAATTGAGCCCGTCATTCTGGAAAGGTCGAACATCGAAACCCGACCAATTAACCTAAGTTAACGCCATATATTTAGACTCATGCCCCATTGATCGAGGTCAGCCAATTCATAATCTAGAAAACACATTGAGAGTCACGGGCGAGGAATAGAGAGAGAAACGAAGAGGAGAGGTCACAGTCGAATCCCGTTGGCCGCAACTCCCCACTCTCCTATTGCTTGGCCAAGACCCCTCTCGGTGAATCGCGACCCTTGTCGTCCTAGCCGTCCACGTAAGCTGCTCCAGCCACTGATCGTTGCTGCTTCCTCCAACGACATTGACCAGCCGAGCTGTCCTTGCCCTGACGGAGGCCGCAGCTACTTCCTTTACCGTCGCTTGTTGCTGCTTTGCTATTGTCCAGTCCACCGTCCGCGCTATTGCTTTCGTTCCCCAGCCCGACGACGCTGCCAAGCTCCAGTCTGTGACGCCTGCTCCCGCAGCTTGCGATCCTTGCCGTTGCACCACAGCGAGGGCCTTGCACCAAGACACCGCACCTGCACTTGCCCTCTCCGCTGCATCCCGATCGACAACCTGTTGTTCCCTGGCTTGAGATGCGATTGCAACGCCTTGCCTTGCCATGCCGCTGCTTGTGGTTGTGCCCTTGCTGAGCCTCGGATGGAGAACTGGACTGATCCTGTGAGTCCGTTTTGATTATAGAGTCAACTTAGAACTAACCAATTCTTTTTTTTATTTCATTTTTTTTCTTTGAAAGGACAAACATATGATTTGAAATTACCACCACCTATGCGTGGCCTAGCTAGATAGAGCCCCCATGAAGTCTACCCAGGATGGAGGGATTCAAATCCCGCAGGACGCATGGGATTTTAAGCGAGACGTCGGGCGCGACGTCGGGGTGGTGGGTCTTCCGCTAGCGTCGCCCCAGAGTTTACTCGCTGGCTGCCGGTTGTATGGGGTTTTCTGGCATAAAAAAAAAAAACATATGATTTGAAATTACATGTTTATTGATACTGCGATATTGTGCAACTAAATGGTAAATACTAGTACAAATCAAACATAAATCTAAGATAAAATAACAATAGAAATCTCCACATATTAAAAGTAACAAACTATAGAAAATGAATATGTAAAATAAAACCATTAATAAAAAGTTCAAAATACGTAACGTAGATCATGAACTATAGAATTTCATGGGGAAAATTATTTAAAAAGTCCTAAACCTATTGCACTTTTGTCAATTCAGTCTTAAATCTTTTAATTTTGCCAATTCAGTTATAAATATTTTCACTTCTTGCTAATTCAGTCCATCCGGTCAATTTTGGCTAGAAAACATTGATGTGGACGCCGCCGAGTGCCACGTAGGATCGCCGGCACTAACGTTGACAAATTTTAATAATATTTTTTGAATTATTATTATTATTATGTTCCCCCTCCTTTTTTTATTTTTTCTTTTCTTTCTTTTCCTTTTGGCTTTCTTCTTTGCTTTTTCCGGTGGTCGGTCACCAGCCATAGCCAACTGGGTGAGGGGAGTCCTCGCCTAGGCTAGGGTGGCCTTGCCGGGCGTCGGTTGGGGGATGGTGACTCTGAGCAAGGCCGCCCTAGCCTGGGTGAGGGCCGGCCTCGCCATATTTGGCAAGGGGAGCCCTCGTCGGGGCTCGCCCTCGCCCAAGTGAGTTTCGGCCTCGCCTAGACCAGATTTGGCGAGGCCGGCCCTTGCCCCTGGCCAATTGACGCATGGTGAGGCCGCCTTGGCTTGGGTGAGACCGACACTTGCCTGGGCAAGGGCTTCCCTTTTGGCGAGGCCGGTTCTCGCTTAGGCTAAGGCAGCCTTGCTTGGTATCACCATCCCTCGGTTGATGCCCGGTGAGGCCGCTCTGGCCCGGGCGAGAGTTGGCCTTGCCCAAGCGACCCTTGCCAGGCCGCGCCTAAGCAAGGGCTCCCCTCATTAGGGCTCCTCCTCGCCGGGCCAAGCCTTGCTTGTGGCGGGCAAGGCCAGCCAGCTAGCTGTGGCCGGTGGTCGGCCGTTGCTTGTGGTCGATGGCTGGCCATCGGAAAAGGCAAAGAAAGTTAAAAAGAAAAGAAAAAAGGAAAAAAAAGGAAAAAATAATAAAAATTCAAAAAAATATTAAAATATCATTAAAAATTGTTCATGTCGGCACCAGTAGTCCTACGTGGCACCACCGAAGTCCACGTCAGCATTTTTCGGTCAAAATTAGCCGAATGGATTAAATTGGCAAGAAGTGAAAATGTTTATGACTGAATTGATAAAGTTAAAAGGTTTATAACTGAATTGACAAAAGTGCAATAGGTTTAGGACTTTTTTGGACAATTTTCCCGAATTTCATGTCTTGTTCATTCATTAAAGAGTTCAAATTCTAAACACCTAAAAACAAAGCAAACAGAGAACATAATTAATACTTAACATTATTTTCAAATTGAATTACTATTTGTGCAATTGATAGAGCATCCCACCACTTATATTCATTCAACTTCAATGTGTAAACTCTATTTATCAATGGTAAATTACTTGATAAGACAATCCATATCTAAAAAAACAATTCGCTCATTAGATATAAAAAGAAATCAACAAGTAAAAAAAGAAATATGCATGACTTAAACTTATGCAATTCAACCTTTTCAGCACTCTCAATGAATTTTTCCACAGTAATGGACTTACCCGATCCAAACACCAAGCGGTCCTCACACCTTCAAGCGAAATTAATGTGGCGTAGCTATCACTATAACTAGATCAACAACTTGTAGTTGCCTCGTCATCTACAACCCTTGAAACATGGAGAGACATCTCTCCCCGCCAATCACAACCGACAAAACACTCCATTCCAACAAAGTTAAGGCCGCCGTCCACCACGACTTGTAATAGATGAATAGAAAAAAAAAACACATATGAAACAATGAAAAGAATCAGGGACACGCTTATAGCAGTGAAATTATAACTAATTCAGCCACCACAGGCAGAAGCGCGAAAGGAAGAGGAAGAAAATGCTGAGTTCAAATGAGAAGAGAAAAGACGAAAAGACTGCCCTTGAAGAGATGGAAATGGAAGATTTTTAGTGATAATTTGAGATTGAAAAAGAGAGCGAGAGCAAGACTTTGAGAGAGGAAAATAGAGGATGAAGAGGAGGGGCACTCATAGCTATATATGTAGGGTTTGGACGAAAAAAAAGAAAAAAAAAAATCATGAAAAAGTCAACACGAATTATTAGCCCCGTCAAAATAGAGACGAGCATGATTTGGATTGGGCAATCCAGCACTTTAACTCAAGGATCAACCCGTATAGTATTAGTTTCCAATTTTTGGGATTGAGAACTGACCTTATTTAGCTTGGAACTAAAGATTGAATCAACTCTAAGGGTTCGATCAATTTTTACAATTAACTAGGGACCAACTAATTTTTTTTTTATTTCATTTTTTGTATTCTTTGAAAGGACAAATGTACTATTGCAAATTACATATCTATCAATAATATGACATTGGGCAATTAAACTATAAATACCATTACATATCATACATCAATATAAGATAAGGTAATAATAGAAATTTCATATATGCTAAAGGAAATAAATCATAAAAATGAACACATAGGGCGAGTACAAAGAGGCGAGGCGATTGGACAGAGGTGAGCGGCAAGGGGAGTAAATAGAGGCGAGTAGGTGAGCAAGGTCGAGGGCGAGCGAAAAAGGGTTTTTATTTTTCATCTTAGTTGAATTAGGGCTTAGTTTCTTACTACGTTCTAATTACATGGCAAACTAAATTGTGAAGAGAGTAGAGGAAGAGGTGTTAAGATTTAGAGTAGACAAAAGCATATATATATATAAAGGTTTGATCCGGATTAAGCTAACACTGAACTCTCAAGATTGAGAACTAATATGTACAATAGAGGGTCCAAGTATTCCAAAATCAAGGACCGACTCAGTCCATTTAGAAACTAGATCAGGATTGATCGGATTGGGTCAATTTAGGGTCGGTCCAAGGTTAATCTCGACCAATACTCAACCTTACATGTGAGGTCGGTGACCTTGAATTGAAGGCCTTGTGCAAGCAGAGAAAAGACACCACTTTCTTTTTTTTTTTGGTAAAGGTAAGAATATATTAAGGGAAAAACCAGCTATAAAAAAAACAGTGTCAAAAACTTTTACTCATAGTGCAAAAAAAGCAGAATGAGTGAAAGGGAGACAGAACAAACACAACAACACCAGTGGAACAACCGGCAAAACCCCACGGCAAACATCAAAGATCAAAGAAGATCAACTCAGTAACGGCAGCCACTTTCGTCTCTGAAATTTTCTCAAATCTCGGAATATGCAGTGCACGCACAGGACTGCAAAGCAACAAGACTGAAGATTTGAGATCGCTTTTGCTTCTGCAAACTAACCAAACAGGAACAGCACCAATTCCTGATGGCCTAACGGAGAAGCTTCGACCAAGATAACCTATGATCAGTGAAAGCTCTGAGCGTGGGGGAGTGACCTTCGGTGGCTAAAATAGCATACAAGGAAAGAGCGAATGAAGTTGCCTCTTGCTTCTTCGCGATGTCTCTCGATCCTGCGTGATTCTTCAGCTTTTGACTTTTGAGAGCGTAAGTGAGGGAAGCGTTTGAACAGTCGAGACTCGTTTTGTGGACTCCGGCCCAACTAGATGGCCCGTTCTGTAGAGAGGCAAGCTTGGTCTTGTTTGCGTCGTCAAAGGTTTACAAGAGGACGAATTTTAACCTCCGTAAGCTTTGCAACATGATTATGGTGACGATGTGTGTGCTGCGCAGATTTTCTGACGTCTCTTGTCCTGCTCATGATCCGCCATTTTTCATGTTCTGAAACGATCTGTAGACGAGGAGCAAGCTATGTATCAAAATGGGTCCTCTCCACAATCAAAGTTCATATGTATATGATCAAGTCCAACAAGATAAAACCATACGCAAATGGTTTGGTTGATTATTCAACCACATGACTGATTTATCAGAACTCCGCTCTTAGAAGAACTATAAGAAAAGT
This sequence comes from Eucalyptus victrix, assembly GCA_016097545.1. Lineage (NCBI taxonomy): Eukaryota > Viridiplantae > Streptophyta > Magnoliopsida > Myrtales > Myrtaceae > Eucalyptus > Eucalyptus victrix. Next base: position 15,515,288 of record CM027835.1, read on the forward strand.
TGAAACCCTACTATTCAACAATAACATGCATGATTCTTACCAAAAAAAAAAAAAAACAATAACATGCATGACCAATTGAATCGTTTGTGAAAAGTGTGGTCAAGGCCTAAATGTCGCATGGACTTAAGTACATATATAATTTAACTTTCGCTTTGGGTCAAGCATGGATCTCCAATGTCTCTATAAGTATGCATATAGTATCCGATTCCATGTGTCGGGAACTCCGGGCAAGCACCAATGGATGCAATCTGCATAGCGCAACGGATCGGCTTTCTGTTCTTCGGTCAATAGCTTGCCCCTGCTCTCACCATAAACCGACACATGGCCATCGACCCGGTACTCGGATAACTGTGTTATGTTGATGAAAGTGACTGGGACCCTCATCTTCTTCACTATGCTGGAAACCACATCAGGCATTCTGTCGACCCACGATCTCGTGATCTTCATTGCTGGTTTCGTTTCGTTGTGGCATTTGATGCCATTTTTATTGCCCCAGTCTTGGCTTCTGCATAGGCAGAGTACAGAAACTTTTAGCACGCATATATGGTTGCGCCGTGTACATAAAGTTCGTGCAATCTAGGAGAGAGAGAGAGAGAGAGAGACTTGATGTGGGTGGGAGACAAAGTAGTGAAGAAGAGACGGGTTCGGTTCGGATCAATGGCGGAGTCGATCCAATTCGCCCAGGTCTTCAAAGCGAGTCTATATGCCGTCAATCTGTCCAACCCTTCGTACCCTTCTTCTCCATTTGCGAACGATCCCCACCTGCATCAACTATATCAGCAAGGTTTCATGAAAAAGATACAACCACGCTCCATACACATCTGCGTGACCGTAGATCGATTGCGTATGAAGAGAACTAGATCATTTTTAGATGAAATTGAATCATTATTTGATTAAATGGACTCGTAGTTTGTAATTATAAATATATGTGAATTGGATTGTTACTCGAAGAAGAGAGAGAGGGTACTTTCAACTTTTAATGCGAGGGTACTTGTCAAAAGCTAAAAGCGAGACAAAATGCACTTTATCTTAATTATGTAACTATAGATATTAACATGTTTTTGTGAAAAAAATTCACACTATTTGCAGCATGTTTTTCATGAAAAACTTGTTAGTATGTTCCTATCATTATGCTCTAACAACACATAGTATATTGGAGAGGCTGAAAAGATCGAGTAGTACAGCGAATTTATATGAGGACCGCTCATCCACCAAATGTAGGAATTGAACACCAGGAGGTCCACCCCTTTCCAGATTTTGGCGTGCTTGGAGACCGAATCAATGTGCAATATTCTCTTATTTGGGTCTGAAATAATGCGTTGATCCGTGTTCGATTCCACCAGAAATGGAGCCCAGTAGAACTCGATTGTCGTGTTATATTCCTAAGATGCAAAGATACGTCGCATGAGATGAAAATCCTATGCTAGCACTGATTTAACCTAGGAATGAGGACGAAGTAGAATGATCGTGAAATCAAGCTCACTAGACTAATGATTGATTGCCTTCATTTAGGAAATTACCTTGGCTCTGAAGATTAAGTGAGATCGAGAGCGAGAGCGACTGAGGAACTTCTGGTCCTTTGGTATAATGGATTGCACCATGCAAACGAAGGACATCCACTGGCCTCTCTGTATGGAGTCCCCAACAAACATTAGCCTCTTCCCCCGAAGCTTCTTCAGAGCAACTGCTGGTTTAAATCTGCAGATTACAATAATTGGGATTAGTAAGTAAATAAAAAACAGAGTCACATGAATGAAATGCCCTAGATTTGCTTCCCTTCAACAATGTACATACGTAGCTTAGCTATGGATTCTAGTGGGTTGCACATGGTTCTTTTTTCCCTCCTCAACGGTTGATCCACAATCCATACCCATTGCAACCAAGTTCAGAATGAACTGGACTGTATATGCATTGAGTCGACGCATTTATATTGGGGCACAAATGTTAGACTTGCATGAGAGTATTCAAAAATGACCCAAAGAAAAAAGGGGTTATCAGAGGTATCATTGAATTTATTTGAAAGAGTAATAATCAAGCAAACCAAGTGATTTGTCACTGGCCAAAACGAAAACCAGCTGAATTCTCAACTAACTTGGGCAAGTAGCAATCATCTGCTTGCCATTCCCAATGGAGATAATCCGAATCAGGCCGTCCATTTCGTTTGCAGGTCACTTGCTTCTCCAGATAAGCGCAGCTCCGGTCTGAGTAGAGAGGCCTGAGTGAAGCATTGAACACCCACTTGCCTCTCGCTGTGTCATTGCACTCTTCCGGGTCGAACTCGAACCGGTTGTCGTCGATCTCGGGCCTATATTCTCCACTTCCGATTCCTGCATCAATAGGACACAAATTGTCAGCAATAAAATTTTGTCAGGTATGGGGGAGAGTAAGAGCGAGACAGCGAGGCTTAACTGTATTTAGGGAGAGCATCTCTGTTGGCGCAGGATACGAGTCTGAAAATGGAGAAAGAAGAGAGAGGAGTGACGTTCTCTGTGAACAAGAGAACCATAAGTGCACAAGTGCATATCAGGGCTATGACCACAGAGAGAGGGATGTTTGCCCTGTGAGACTTCATTTTGCACAGGGTTAGAATGAATGACAACATTGTATCTTAGAGACAGAGAGAGAGAGGAAGAAGTTGATGATGATGGTGATGGCGATGGCAATGGCGATGATGAACTTGGGATCATGAGAGAGAGAGAGAGAGAGAGAGAGAGAGAGAGAGAGAGAGAGAGAGATAATGGATGATATATATATTTTCTGGCGTTTGTTTGTAAGAGTGGGAGTGAAGTTAAAGCAATGCGGTTGCATGGGCTTCGACCTTTTAGGTTGTTGTCCTTTCAAATGACTTTAGCAACAATTGCATGAGTTGAGATGTTTGTGCGCTGAAGCATCCCAACTGCGAGTAGGTTGAAAACCGGCAAAACCTTGCATCTAGGATTTCACAGCAACTGAAGAGAGAGGAAGCTACGCGGTAGTACCAATTTCCGTTATTGCGCATTTATAACGTTTGCTATCATCTTACTTTACTTTAATTTAGCGATGATTCAACTGGTCACACGCTTTAAGAAATTAGATTGACCAATGTTTTTTCTATGTAATCATTGATGGAAATGTGGGTTGGTCATCCAAGGTATTGCCCGTGTAGGGCCTCAACTAGTGTGATAATGTCCTAGGCCCTTTGGCTGGAAGAGATGTATCATTTACGTTACAAGCCACAGGAACCTTCTCTCATCTGATTGAGGATCTAGCCTTCCCCAACCATCCAATCAAGCTTTGTAAGTTCTGAGATCACAAGACTCTTCGACAGGTCAAATTTGATGTGTCACTGGCAATTTAAGTGTTGCCATTGTATATGGAGCACTCCAGCTCAGCATGTTCCGTGATCGAAGTTCAAATCGGCACTTTGGCATCCGGTTATAAATCGAGTGTTATGATATGGTTAGGGTAGCTTTTGGCAATTGTGAAGTATAATCAAACGGAAAATCAGAATTCTTGACTAGTTCTACATATTCTGGTGCTTCCAACACTAATTGTATTGGTCATGTACGACGAGCAATCAAGAAGTGCAATCTACCAAGTCAATTTCGTCCACTCACAAAAATCAGGAATCTAAATATGGTGAAAGAAAAGCAGAATGAGGAATCACGCAGGCAGCTTATACATCAGACTAGTAACATCGCATCTCGCACCGCTTTGAAGTAATCAGTCTGTCAACGACAGCAACAAACGACCTCCAAACGCAATCCGCAAGGTTTTAGGAGGCATGGAGGAAAATCCTAGTAATCTTCCAATGTCATGCATATAATGAGATACACTTTTTTTCATGTGTCATCTTTCCATCTTAACCAAGTTCATGATCCAGCCGATGTCTATTCTAATAAGTCAATAATCAGTACTTCATATATCTTCCAATACAAAGAAGATGACAAACTACGTTTTGCTCTTCCCCGTTCTCAAAGCAGAACGTACTCTGTGCCGATGCCAGATTCGCCTTTGCTGAATCAAAATCAAAGGGCTCAGGTCGCCAGCAGTACTAACTTCAGTCGACCGGACATTAAAAAAGAATCACATTGCCGTGTCCTTGTTGCCCCTAATGACCGAGCATTCATTATATATCATAGCCCATGAGTGACCGTGTGCCTAAATGCATCAAAAACTTCACATCCCCGATGGACACGCGCCTTATGTATTGTATGTACATTCCATGCGGCAAGATAACCGTCCAAGATCCACATCATATCATTCAATTTGTGCACAAAATCATGCGCATGTTATCTGAGAACCACGTGACTTTGGCACCATTTTCACCCTTGTCGGGTGCCCTGTCAGCATATGTTATATACAAGTGTATGACAGACAACCTGCCAAGATGTAAAGGTATAGGGTCCCGATGTTGCCTGTTCACATCAAACATATGAAGTGGCTATGCTATCTCAATTGACTTGTGCTTCAAACCATTTATCGGTTCAGTGACTTTGGTTCTTGCCAGTTTCTGTCATTAGATCAGTTGGCAAGGTGATGTGATTCTTTCATTTCTTCCTGGCCAAGGTCCTGCTCAAAGTTGACCTATCAACGTGCAATTTTTTGGTGATTTAACTTGGAGCCTCTAGTTCAAAACTTGAAATGATATTTCAATTTTGGATTTATCTTGGCAAAATGCGTAAATTTTCACAATTCACACGTCGTCTTCTCAGGAAACAAATTATGAGCGGCAACAGAGATGTTTGTTGCCCGAGAAATCTTCAAAGAATAACAAAGAAGATATACCCAGTTTGAAACAATAGATAATGGCTATTGAACCAAGCGCAAGTATCTAATGTTATTTCTTAAGTCTTCAAAAGTCTGGATATGCTGTGCATTTTACCTTAGACAAGATGTAAACAGTAAACACCTGCCTAACTTATTTTTACGCCTGTCTAAATGATCAAGACTGTTTGTTATATTCTTTTTCCCGGTTTATTATAGTCCCAGATTACAGAATCCACATGAGCAAACAAACCCCGTAGAAGGTCTGTAGAAGGTTACAGGGAAGATGTTTACTCAGTTACAGGCGACTTCTTTGACTCGATGCAGCTGGTTTGAAGCTGGCCAAACCTGTGACTTCCCTGCCTGTGACCAAGTTGTTAATATCATAAGTGCCCTCAAATGTGTAGATTGGCTCCAAATCGCAGAATGCCTGCAGGACGATTGAAACAATTTTATCTGATAGGAAAAGTCCACCCTATATGACTGGATATTATGTCCATCTCCACTAAATGTTCATACTCCAAGGGAACTGGAAACAATTCCCATGATCGTGGATTAATTAGCTCTGCACTTGTGAGTCATCCTCTGTAAATATCAACAAACTTCAATTTTTGCATTGCATGGATACAGTATTTCAACCCATCGGCAACCACTAGGCCTTCAAATACTTGGCCTTATAATTCACTCACTAGGTGACCTAGTAGTTTCGGGCACAAGGAGAGCTGACACAAAGTTATCTGATGCAGATTGCGCCGTATAATAACAGCATGTAATTTATTTTAAAGCCAACTATTGCATCAATGAAAGAACAAAATCCATTTCGCCATCTTATATAAGTTAGGAAGGCTGCCCATTTCGTCGTAGTATGCAGAAATGTCAGAATTCAGAAGCAGAACAAACCTTTGCAACCAAGAAATCAGACAAGATCCCATTGCCACCAAGCAGCTCTCTGCCCAAAGCTACTGTTTCCCGTGCCCTTGCAGTGATCCATGCCTGAAATGTTATCCACGAGCCAATTAAACTGCATGGTGAATTTACCAGATAAACAGTACAAAGCAGAAAAGAATTAGCTTTACCTTTCCCAAACTAGCATGGCCGGGGGTCATTGTACCACTTTCATAGAGCTTGCAAAGGCGCCAACCAACAAGAAACATAGCTTGAACATTTCCCAACATCTGGACAAGTTTCTGTTGGTTTATTTGGAAAGCAGCCAGTGGTGCACCAAACTGCTTCCTCTCCTTCAAATACCTTTGAATGATTCATAAACAGTCAGGTTAGTCACTTGAATTCCATTACTAAGTATCTAAAGAACGAAAGCCTGGTTTCCACCTGTGACAAATGTCATATACTCCCATTGAAAGTCCAATGGGCTGCCAAGCAACCATAACACGTGAAACTGCAAGCACCTGTTTCACATAAGAATATACTCATTTAGATTCTGCAACTTAACTCTAAAGTTAAAATAGATGAACTAACAAATGGACACACCTAAACAGAGGTAAGAGTACCCAAGCACTTGTACAATACATGAAACAAGCTTAGAAGGCGTCAAGATGGATAAACAAAGGGTGAAAACTTTAGCATTATAAAAAATATTATTCTTCAGAGAAGTAATTCTGTCTCATCTTCTAGTAAAACGTCATTGTGAGTTCACAACAAGAAAAACCAAAAGATAAAGAGTAGAAAATGAATCCTCAACGCATGGTTCTCACATGATTAGGCTGAAAGACCACAAAATTACCATTACCATACCATGCAAGCATGATCTCAAGGATCTACATCATTTACATTAGATGGGAACCAACGGATAAGCTGGAAAAAGCACCTCAAGCTCTCATTTTAATTGTGTTTGCATAATCTATACAGGGAAACCCAGTCCACAAACTTGCTTGGAAATTCCACTCAACTAGTAATCCATTTCCTGTCAATTAAGTTTATCGAACTCATAGATTGTGCTGTAAATAGCTGGTGAATGTGATTATTAAAACACCAACTGCAAAATTTGATGAAGGATAATGTCATTATTAAGTCCTCTAACTACAGTAAAAGGGCAGGGATTTTTTGGCCACTTTCCCGAGGCAATAGAGGTACTGCACCATAAAGGAAGAAAGACATGAGCTCAAACCTAATTCACAAAAGCATTGCAACAGCAGTAATGCCAGCAATATTTCTGCCTAATGCCATCTCAAGATGCACTGACTTGAAAGCACTGATGACAATCAACTGTATCTATATTGCACTAAGAAAGCTCCACCTTCAAATTGACTTAAAAGCATATCATCATGCCTAATATCTAGGACCAACAAATGAAAGCAGGAGGAAATGGCAACCTTGTACCTTGTTTGTATCCTGGAATGAATTGACACCAGGCAACCTATCATTATCAGCGACAAAGACTTTCTTAAGGATAATATCTCCATTCTGGACAATGCGCAGGCCAATTTTATTTTCCATTTTTCTAGCTGTTAATCCAGGAGCATTTTTCTTTACTATATATCTGCAACACAAAACCTTCTGTAAATGTCCACGCCTATTTAGGCTCATGAAAATCCATTGAAAGAGTATATATGGAGATCTGAAGGATGAGAACAGACCACTAACTACTGAAGTAAGATCCTAGTAATTATCATCCTAATAGGTTCATTAATCCCTTGATCCCAGCTCGATTGATCCTCACCAACCAAGATGGAAGATTCTGCTGGGACATTCTTACCTATCACTAAAATATAAATCAATGTGCTACCACTGTTATTTGTTTTTGTGGTGAGAGAGAGAAGGGGGGAAAGAGAAGCACCCGCCGGGGGGGTGGTGGTGTTGTTTTAGTGGTGGTTTGGGTTTACATGATCTAAAATGCTTCACCTCAGTCAAACATCGTCTATGATGTCATAACAGTTGTTCCGCTACCTGCATTACCCTGCCTGTGTGAGAGATATAAATATGCCCCTTTCCTCTTCCTCCTCTTTTTTTTAGGGGTTAAGAAGAAGAGCCATGAACAGAGCAAATAATTGTGTCAACATGTAAATAGAATATACTACTTCCAACCTATCTTCAAAGCAAACCAAACCCATACAAATGCAAACTCATTTAGCAAAATCCATGCTAATCAAGACGCCTATTTCAAATGCATGCATGAGAGAAACTATAGTGGCTGCACAAGCAAGCATCGGACATCCTAAATGCAAACTCATTTAGCATACCCATTTATTTGATTGGTTGAACTATTTCTAGCAAAAATGACCAGCAAGTCTGCAAAGGTACTATTCCCAATCCAGCGCTTTTGGCCTTCGAGAATCCAACCCCCTTCCACCTGTAAGAGATCCATAAGAAGTAAAAAAAAATAATTCAAATTTTGTAAGGTTCTTTGTTTATTAAATATTTACTTATCCATAGAGTTGTTCTCTCTTGATTGGTGTTGTTTTAGACATCGGAAGTATACTGGGTGAAAACCATACCTTTGTAGCTGATGTTTTCAAAGCACTCGCATCGCTTCCATAATCAGGTTCTGTCAAAGCCTAAGGATAAGCAAAGGAAAATTAAAAAGCTAGACTTCAGGAGAAAAGAGTTTCAAATGTAATGATGAGAAGCGGTGCGGACTTAAGAGTCAGCCTACTTACCCAGCAAGCCACAGTATCCAATTTTGCCAAAGAAGGTAGGTATTTCTGCTTCTGTTCCTCGGAACCACATAATGCTACTCTTGATAGTCAAGTCAACAAGAATTAGCATTAACACTTTGTAATAAACTCCCTCAAAGGGAATTAAAAGAAGGATAGACAAGATAAAGTCCATACAAATAGTGAGCATCGCCAAGGAAGAGTGAACCAAAATAAATGTAGAAAAGCTAGCATCCACCCTAGCAACTTCAGCTGTAGAAATAGCACTTCCAGTAATGGAGAGACCAGGGCAACCATAACCCTAATTAGCCAAAACAAGTCAAGCATCAGTCACCATAAAACAATATCAAGCAGCAATGGGACTGATTCTTCAAGGTTCATTGAATCATGGTGCATGATATAAATGGCAGCAGCTAAACATTCAATCCAAGTGAACTGCATACATCATATATATGCATTGGCCAAGACGTGCTACATAACAAATGAAGTTGATGATCATGCATTACAAGATACTTGTCATTATACACCCAGATCTTCATGGTCAAATGTTTTCTATAAATATCAAAGATAATGTGAGATATAATAAGAACAACATACTGGATTTTTTTAACAAGAATTTTTGTAATTGCACATAACTACCACGACCAGATATATTGACAAAGCAGACAAGTACCTTAATAGTGCCACCAGCAATACCAAGGGCGCCAAGCTTTGGAATGATATGAAATGGGAATTCGGCCTTCTCCCAATACTGAAGGTGGAAAAGTCAATAGCAAAATTGTCTAAATAAAGTATAAGAAATCAGACAACCTCGAGTATCAAGTGTTAGCTAAAGTTTATTCTGGCATGACTAGGCACTGCAACCACATTTTAGATGCAAATAAGAACAATATTCAGGAACCATACCTTTGCCATGATTGGAGCAACTTCCTTTTCCATACATTCTTTAACTCTCTTACGGATAGCTTGCTCCTCAGGAGTCAATAAGTCATCAAAATGATAATAATCCGATGCTGAAGCCCATAAATGTGAAAGAAGAAACATAAGGGAAAAAAGCGTTTCTTGCATGGACCACAAAAAGGGACTGAGTCTAGCAGCACGTCTAAAATTTATTTCAGAGTCTTAATTGATCCATGCTTTGAACAACAACAATAGAGCAGCAAAACAACAATCTTCCTTACTGCAAGGAGGGAAGACAGAAGCTGGAGTTGCTTGAGGAAATCCAACTGAAACATCCAATCCCGGTAAACCGAAATAAGAACTCCTCTCCTCCTTTTCCAGATAATCTGAAAGGATGACATCAAATCGGATTCATCAGAATCAAAGTAACCCATGCTACTGCTACGTATGATATCCATAATGAAAGCGTCAAAACGATTCTTGGGCAACTCATGATAATTGGACCTCGATCGATCGAACATCGCAAGACTTATCAGATACTCGAAGTTCCCATCACTCTAATCAACACAAACTCTATGCCCAATTCGACAAGACTCCAACACACTCAGACCCAGATGAAAAGAGCGGGAGAGAGAGGATTCCATCGAATGGATCTTGCGCGCACGTAAATCAACAGGGCCTCCGAAATTTGCAGACCCCGAGAAGTGAAAATCTAAACTTCACCCGAAACCCGACGGAGCTTCGATCCGGCAAAAGCGCCGAACTGGAGCTGACAAGTTGGCGAACACCAACCTGGTTTCGGAGACGCACGAGCAGTCATGGCGAGGCGGGGTCAAGACGACAACGGAGGATCGACGAGAAGAAGGCAGGGAGAGAAACGAAGCTATTCTTGCTTGTCGGTCTACTCCGAAAGTTTATCCAATGAAGGTGACGACGGGGAACGAGGATGACTTTGGCGATGGGACGAGGATGAGCTGGAAGTTACCTTGGGGGAGTAGGTGGATAGATTGGGCACGCAGATTTAGGCGAGTCAAGATAGAGTACACGATTGAATAGCTAATTGATAACGACGAACCTACAATGTGATATGTTTTTATAACTTTAAATTTTATTAGATGTGATTCATAAATTTTAACTAAATCACATCTAAACTTTTAATGTTTAAATGTTATTTTTGTTATTAAATAAAGACAACATTGAATATTTTTATATGCAGAGACTAAATTAAACATCAATCAAAAGTTAATAGGTTACAGTCAAATTAGTTAAAGTTTAGTATTATATTGCACAAATAAAAAAATTAAGAGATAACCAAAATCTAGAGAGCAATTAAAGCATAAAAGGGAAGAGCCTATAGCTGCTTTCACTAGTTGACCTCTTGCGAACGTCTTCATGCAATCCTACTACCTATCACGCTAATCTAGGTCCTGTTGAGAAAACATTCCCTAAGTGGTTTTGATGATTAACAAAACTTAGAGACTTTTATTTTCTGATAAAAAGTTTTTTTTAAGTAGAAAGTCTAATGGGATGTGATCAATTAAAACCAGAGTCATGGCTTTTTACTTCATTCCTTATACATTCTGTTAATCGTCTATGAAGGCATCAAATATCCTAATGCAATGGCTAGTGGCAATTGATTGGATTTTTTACCATACTTATAAAGAGTTTCAAAAGGAAAGTCTTGCAAATATTTTTCAGGGGTTCATCTTTTGTGGGATTTCTTTCTAAAGACGAAACATTCTTTCCATTCGTAAATACTCGACTTTTTTGAAACTCGAACTATTGTATGGGCAACAAAAATTATGGAAATCATCAATCTTGGCAATCTTGAAGCCATCAAATCTTCTCAAATAGATCCACGCAATGGGTAGATTGGCTGAATGAGTCCTCTTGGAGATATGTCCAATGGTTAGCTTGGACTAGAAGGAGTATAATAGAAGATTTCGAAGCTGAAGGAATTATTTCGCATTGATGAGATTTGAAGCTTTTAATTTTGAGAGTCTGAAGAGTGTTTTTGTGATTTCATATATTCGTCTTTGTTGAGTGATCTTGTGTAACCCTTTAGAGGTTGAGAGTATGAGGAGTGGTTCTAACAAACTTAAGTACTTACAACTCAGGACTTGTAATCTCTTATCGGTTATCACTAGTGAATTCCAGCCAATAGGCTGTAGCACAGGAGAGTGGACTAAGGCTTGTAAAAGCCGAACTACTATAAACTTTTGTGTGTAATTATTTATCCCTTACATTAATTGTGTTAGAATTGTATATCAATAAGATCTGACCATTTCATCAGAAGTTGTCGCATTGCAATATTTATTTAAATTCTTTCATTTTCGCATAATCATCTATTCACCCCCTCTAGGTGATAGTTATAGCCATAACAATTGGTATCAAAGCCACGTTACTCTTTAACTTTTGAATTAATGATCTATTTATGGCTAATGGCTAGCAATATTACACCAAGTCTTATGGAAGGATAGAGTGACACAAGGCCTTCGTACTTTGATGGAAAATAATACAACATTTGGAAAAACAAGATGAAAGCATTCATTAGATCCAAGGATCCATTGGAGTGGGACCTTGTTCTGAAAGACATAAGACCAAAGGCTTCTTTGACCAAGGAAGAAGGCAAAAAGCTAGAAACCTCTTTGATGTAGACATCACTAAAAGAGAAGCACTAGATGCTAAAGATGTATACGCTTTATATTGCACTTTATCTCTATTTGAGTATAATTGAATCTTTTCATATGAATCGGCAAAAAAAAAAAAAAATTGGGATAAATTATAGGTAACTTATGAAGGAATTGATCGAGTTAAGGAAACAAAGATAAACATTCTTCTCCAACAATATGGAGCCTTCAAAATGAAACCTGAAGAATTCATAACTGAAATGTCTAGTAGATTTACTGACATTGTTAGTGGATTAACATATCAAGTGCAACCTGTATCAGACCCAACGAAAATAAACAAGATTCTTCGAAACTTGTCAAAGGAGTGGAACAATATCAAGACATTCATTCGAGAGACTTAAAGGATCCTCTTTTTGTGGATGAACTCGTGGGAACACTCCAATACTATGAAGAAGAACATTTGAACGAGAAGACACCAAAGGTAAGAAAGCAATAGCATTAAAATCTAAGATGATTCAGGTTCAAACAAAGATGATGAGGATGACAGGGAGATAGCCCTTATGGTGAAAAAGTTTCAAAAAATGGCTAGAAAAGGAAGGAGGTTCAAAGGAAAGAAATCCTTCAAATCATCTCAGCAAAAGAGAAACTTCAATGACAAAGAGGAAGATAAGGATGTTATCTACCTTGAATGCAAGAAGCGAGGACACATCAAATTGAATTGTCCTCTTCCGAAAAAAAGAAATAACAAGTATGAGAAAACAAAGAAAGCATTGAAGGCCGAAACTTGGAGTGACACTGAGTGCAAAGAAAGCAATGAAGAATATGTAGATATCTGTCTCATGGAAAAATTTGATTTTGAAGAAGAATTCGAGATAAGAGATTTTGATATTCCCGTTGAAGTATCTAATTTTATAAAAGAATTGCTTAGTGATTACAAGGTTGCGCTTAGAAAATTTTCAGAATTGAAGAAGGAAAACTCAAGATTGAGACAACGAGATTTTTTCCAAAAAGAAAAGATTGAGTATATTTAAAAGGATCTTCTTCAAACAAAGAAAATCATGATTGTGTTTTAAAGGAAAATGATTCCGTGAAAAAGGAAATTTTAGCTATTGTAAAAATATTTTCAATTGGTTCGAAAAATTTTGGAGCATATTTTGTCCATCCAAATCCCATATTGCCACAAATTAGGACTTGGACGCAAAAATAAAAAGATTTTAGAAAATGATTTCTTGACTCACAAAGAAAGGAAGATGCAGCTGGGAGTTTTCTATGAAAATCATTTTAGAAAATAGTTTGTAAAACCTGTTGGTCAAAGCCTTCTTAAGTGTTCAATCTACGGCAACCATGATTATTATGAAAATGTTTGTTCCAAAGGTTGGAAGCCGATTCGTAGAAACTTTCTAAGCATGGCCGATCCTTCTAACCAGAGATGACCCAAACAAATATGGGTACCAAAGAAGACTTGTGTTTGTCTTAATCTTTGTAAGTACTAAAGAAAAAAAAGAAACAAACGGTACCTTGATAGTGGAAGAAACGAACGGTTCCTTGATAGTGGCTCCTTAAGACATATGATTAGTGATTCAAGCAAGTTCATTGAATTCTCAAGATTTAATGGTGGAAGTATTTCCTTTGGAGGGAACAACAAAGGAAAGATCATTGGCAAAGGAACAGTTGAAATTGGAAATCTGACTATAAGAGATGTATCTCTTGTCAAAGGTCTAAACTGTGATCTCATTAGCATCAGCCAGTTATGTGACGCTGGTTACACAATCTGCTTTCAAGAAAACAAATGCTCAGGTATGAGTAAAGATCTAAAGAAGTCATTTATTGGAAGGAGACATGGAAATATCTATTTACTAGATATAACTTCTGATGATATTCGGTGTCTGATCTCCATCAAGGAAGAAGTAGATCTCTAACACAGGAAGCTTGGACACATAAGTACCAAGCAAATATCAAAGCTATCCTCAAAGAAATTAATATGCGGATTACCAAATCTTAAGTTTGAAAGATCTAAAATCTGTTCCATCTGTGCCCTAGGTAAACAGGTAAGGAGTTCTTTCAAACCCATTTATTTTGTTAGTACTAACAGAGCTTTGTAACTTCTTCATAAGGATATCTTCGGTCCTACAAAAACGCAAAGACTAGAGGTAAAATATATTGCTTGGTAATAGTTGATAATTATTTAAGGTACACATGGGTTTTCTTCCTTGCACATAAGCATGAAGCATATTCTCTTTTTCAAAGTTTGTTAAAAAGATTCATAATGAAAAAAAGGTTAGTCCATTTCTTCCATTAGAACTGATCATTGGTGTGAGTTCGAAAATCAAGGTTTTCAAAACTTTTGTGAAGAAGGCGGTTTTGAGCATCAATTTTCGACTCCCTATACACCTGAATAGAATGGTGTAGTAGAGAGGAAAAATAGGTCATTGCAAGAAATGACAAGAACTCTTTTTTAAAAAAACAAAAACACATCACACTTTTGGGTTGAAGCTGTTTCAACAACATGCTACATCATAAAATATAGTTTTCCTTAAACTCTCTTTAGAAAAGACCCCTTATGAGCTCTTCAAAAGTAGGAAACCAATCATTTTATATTTCAAAGTTTTTGGATGTAAATATTTTATCTTAAGAAATGCTAATGACCGGCCTAGTAAGTTTGATGAAAGATCAGATGAAGGCATATTCCTGGGATACTCAACTACGAGCAAGGTTTTCAGAATCTACAATAAAAGATCTTGTATAGTAGAAGAGTCCATCAACGTTAAGTTTGATGAAAATCCTTAGATTTATGAAGATTTTGATCAAGCAGAGCAATCATTTGACACATTTTAAGTACTAGAAAAAGTGAAAGAATCAAAATTAGATGAACAACCACAGCAACAAGAAAGTTCTGATAAGCATAATAGTGGGAAGCACACAACATCTGATGACAAATTCAATAAAAACTAGAAGTACAAGTCAAGTCATCCAAATAATCTAATCATTGGAAACATTGATGACAAGATCAGAATGAGATCCACACTAAAAGACGCCTTCAGTATTGTGGCACTTATTTCAGAGATTGAACCATGAAGTACTAAAGAAGCCCTCTTAGACGAAAATTGGATCCAAGTGATGTGGGAGGAAATTCAACAATTTTAGATAAATGAAGTGTGGAAATTAGTTCCAAGACCAAAAGATCATCTCATTATAGGAACAAAATGGCTTTACAAGAACAAGCTTGATGATCAAGGAAAAGTCACAAAAAATAAAGCAAGACTGGTTACCAAAGGCTACTCGCAAGAAGAATGAATCGACTACGACGAAACTTATATGCTAGTAGGAAGGTTAGAAGCAATCAAACTTTTACTCGCTTATGTGTCTTTTCATGATTTCATGTGTTTTGATGTTGCCTCATGTTGAACTTTCTGTGATTGGTCTTCGCATTGTGATAATAGGCTGCGATTTATATATGTGACATTTCTAAGGTCATTTGATTGAGTTGGAACTAATGTCGAAGTCTTTTTTAGTGCGTATTTTTGAGTTGCCTCTCTACCCTTTATTATGGAGCTACCATTGGTTGCTGCTTCTTCAATTATACTCAAATTACCATTGGTTGGTTTATCAATGCTTATCTTTGGCTTCGTCTTGTAGATGCGGCCGATTCTTAACTTAATCTTCCTCGAGATATTAACACCTCAAAACTTCTCCTAGGCTACAATCATATAAACTTGATTAATTACCATGTCAATCAAATTGAATATATTAAATGCATAACGTGTATAAAGATGATATTCAAAATTGTAATGTTGGGATTCATGTTTCTGAGCAACCCATAGCCATATTCCCTTAGTCTTTTCCCAATTAAATTATGTGTACGTTATGATGCAAAACTTTTAGAAACTTCTTCAATTGCTTTTTTTCTAACCTGCAAAATGACATAACATAATGAAATTAATGCACCAAGAAGTACATAGACAACAATGACCATAATAAACATTTTATTTGATAGTTACTCTTTATTGTACACTATTGGAGTTAGTTGATCTTGTAGTTGGTCCTGCATCATTACTTTCTATTTTGCCATTACATGCCCTTAAATCATTAGCCGTGTTGCCTTCTACTATTATTGTTGTTACTTCTTAGTAGGACAATCATTCTTGTTATTCCATTCTCTATGGTAGTGTAAGTATCGAATTGTTCCACCAGCCCTGCTCATTCTGTTACTAATACTCTCAATTTCTTGCACTCTCTTTTTCTTTTTAAGCCTACCAACTTGCTTCCTTAGTGGTAGGGGTCTTGAGGGTTGATGGTTTGTTTTGTCCTAGAACTCCCTACTTCTTAAAGGTGGTATTATGAATTGGTATGCAACAAGATACTTGCTTTTCTTGTAATAGTCTCCTACATAATTCTCTTAATTGATTTGCTTCAACTAGATGACAAAAATTACATATGAACATAGTATTCCAATCAATTGCCATGCTTGATAGGAACATTTTTTTTTCTCTTTAAATGGACAATATACTTGTCACCATTATTTATGATCTCATATGCATCGTCCTCATTCCTAATTGGATGACAAAATCTACCTGCAGTAATGTTGTCATCCAATTTGTTTTTACAATCCTAGGCCCACATTATCTAAGCCATTTTAAACATTCATCTCTTTGTCTTTGTAGCTTCATTATAACATAATTCTAATGTCTTCAAGCATATTGATGATTGATTTACATTTGATTTTTATAATATTGTCATTGAAAGCCTCGCACAAGTTGTGGTAAATGATATCATACTTGAATACTTCAATGAAGAAGGCTCTATACCAATGCTTTACTTTAGTTTAGAATTCACAAGCTTCATTTGACAAGGCATTTAGAGCTTATTTGTGAAGTTTGAAATTTGTGATATTTGTGCTCTTTGCAATCCAAAACTACTTTTGTAATTTATTACCTCTGTACTTCTTTGCCCAATTTGCATATATGTGCCAAGTATGCAATTTGCCTTCGGCATAGTACATTAACTTGGCTATGATTGAAATGAGTTCTTGCAAAATTAGAAAACATTCATAAGCTACATGAATGGTATTAGTAAGACAATAATTCAACATATACCATTTGTTGGTTACTCATGAATGCCCAATCTCTTCTATCAATTATTCCAAGATTAGCTATTAGATTTTTCAAAAACAAGGATCAATTGTTCTTATTCTCTAGTTTTACCATAGTCTAGGTGTCACGCCCTGGCCCTCGGGCACATGCCCATCTCTCCTCCTGGATAAGTAATAGCGACATCCAAGGACGCATTGCAGACCCTTACATTTTAATACGCATGCGATAGCAGATAAAAATCCCCAGACAATAAACAATGTGATAGGAAAGTAGGACTAAATTCTGAGCTTTCAAAAATAACCACACTTATATACATTGCAAACCAGTGCATATATATATGAAGCGGGCTACTAAGTTAGATTCAAGTTGAACGGGTTCAGAATCAAGGTCTGCAAGCAGGGGTGGGGGTTCCATAAACTACGGGCTCTTGTCCTCCTCTTCATCATTATCCACACTCCAATTGGAGCCTTCAGTAGATTGCACCGGACTTCCAAGATCTTCAAAATCCGAGTCTGCTGCATCTACAACCGAACTCGGAGGGGGATCTGCGTTGCCTTTTCCAAAGGTAGCCTCTAAAACACAGAGGTAATTCAGACTCTGGTAAGGGACCCTCTCTCTGGCCATCTTGAGCCTGGTGGTACCACGATCTATATCGATGGGGGCACCTTGTGGGTGAGACCCGCATTGACTCAAACTATAGACCTTACTAGCTCATAGGTCCAGACACTAGGGTATCCATAAAATGGAAAGTAAGAGGTTTGCTCTATGATCTTCACAAGCCATCCCAAAAACTCAGGAGTAGCCATCTAGGGACCTGAAATGATGTCCTACAACCGAGATGAGACTACGTCTCAGCAAGTTCTACTCCCTAAGACCCAATTAAGAAGCCAATACACTCTAGAGGCTGCCTAAGCATAACATGAGTCGGAGGGCTTATCTAGGCCTTAATTCCTTCATGCGAGTTAGTACATACATATATCAAATATATACGATCACATTACATCACTCAATCATATCAAATCATTGATCAATCGACCTAGTCGATTACATGTCATTTAGACCATTTCTCGATCATCCCAATCAATATTATACATTTTATAAGGTAATATACCTAGTCGCCGAGCCACATGCATTCTCTAAGGCAACCTATACGCCAAGGCGATGTACTTAATCAACGAGCCACGCGCATTTTCAAAGGCAACATGTCTAATCACCAAGCCTCGTACATTCTCAAAGGCGACATATACGCCAAGGTGATGTATTAATCACCGAGCTATGTGCATTCTCTAAGGCGACATATACGCCGAGATGATTTACTAATCACCGAGCCACGTGTATTCCAGGTGATGTATATATATACTCAACAATTCACGTGCATTCTCTAAGGCGACCCCTGCGCCAAGGTGACCTATCTGGTTATCGAGCCACGTCATACAACTTTCTTTCTCACTACTTTATACAACCTAATAAAATATCAATGGCATGGTAGACCCACGCTCGGTCATTTCCAATCAATTACTGAAATTAAACAACTTAGGGAATAAAATCCTAAAATTCACAATTAATTCAATTCAACAAAAACCGATGCTCAAATAAATAAACGAATTGCACTACAATGATCAGCATAAAATTCTGATTGTCGACTATCCCTATCTAATTTCCGAAAAATAAATAAATAAATATATAATTTTGAAAATTATTAAATAATTACAATAAATCCAATTTAGGCCCGTAATGCCTAATTGGAAGCCGAGACGAGCCCGGAAAATTACTGAGACTCATTCAATAAATACTATGGGTTCTCTACTTACTAATGACTAAGTTTAACTGTCTAACATGTATCATTAAGTCACTAATTTAATTATTCTAAACTAATCTAACCACCTAATCATACTTAATTAACACTAATAAATCCTTAAACATCATTAGTATACTAACGAGAGATTAGTGAACAAAACTCACTTGTTTAACGAGTGGTTTGGTGCAAAATGTCGGGAATGTCGCGAGGCTCGACTTTTCTTAAGGCGGGCCAAGCTTTCGAGGTTGGGAAGCTAGCCAAAACGGGCCAAAACTAAGCTGGAATACCCACTTTTCCAGCTGCTGTGTTGGTGTCGAAGGAGGGGGAAATGGGCTCGGGTTGAGGCGAGGATGGACTAAACTGAGCCGAGGGGGGCAAATTGGCTCAAGCGGGGCTCCACGGCGACTCTGGTGACTTGACTTGGCCGGAACAGCACCTGGGAAGCTGTTGGAGGCGTGGATGAGCGGGGATGACGGCTAGGACGGTGGTGGCATTTTGGAGACGTGAATGGTGTGCAGCGTGTGGCCGCGATGGTTGCTTGGGGATGGCGGCAGTCGTTCACGGGGGTGAGTAGTGGCGTCGTTGGGCAAGCAACGGCATTGGGCGAGTGACGGTTGTGAAGCTCGCGGTGGAGATGGCGGTTCAGCGGGGAGGGCGGCGAATGGCGCAGCTCCAAGTGACGGGCTGTGGTGGTGTGGTGGTGAGTAAGGTGTGGGGCTGCGGTGGTGCTAGTGATGACGGAGCAGCAAAACAAAAAGAAGAAGAAGAAGAAGAGAGGAAGAAGAGGGCTTGGTCGAGAGAGAAGGAGAGAGAAGAGAGAGGGATAAGGTTTGAAAAGTCAAATGGTAAAAGGAAGCAAAGTGGAAAACGACAGAAGGAAAAAGGAGGGAGTGTCGGCGTGGGGAGGGGGTTTCGCATGGAGGAGAGAGAGAGAGAGAGAGAGAGAGAGAGAGAGAGAGAAAAAGATAAGGGGAAAAGGGGGTGAATTGTGACATCTTGATTTTTAGATTCTAATTTTAATTGGATAAATTGAGCATTTCATCGACGCGACTGTAGTGCTTTTCTCTGAGTTGACCACTCACGAGATAACTAAACTAACTGGGTAAGCCATTAAAGACTTTAAGGTAGATATACTTGAGAATTTGACTAGTAATCGGCTTCTCGACCGTGTCTATCTTTAGAGGTCATTGTGACACGGATAAAATCGATTTGAAATCAGAAATAGGCTGGTTCGATAGAGATGTGTGGCCAATCGTGGGTGACACTACTAAATTAAAAAATTCTCGTTGACTAGCATTAGACTGATTTTCTTATTGTTTTGGTACCCTATGTTCGTATTTAAATTTTCAAAATTTTCATGACAACCGAGAGTTGCCAATGAGTCGAGTGGGTTCATATTGGCTCGAAAAAAAATCGATCACGAGTCATTTGCACTAAAATTTTCTTAAAGTTATATGGTAGTCTAAGTCATGCTAAAAACGCGTCAAATGGAAATTAACTATGAATTCGAGTCCGATTTCAGAAATTGAAAATTCTATGGTGTCATGATCAATTCTAGGAACGTCGACTCAGTCTCAGAAGATTTTTTGGAGATTCCGAGACTTTTACGGAAAATCGTTCGGACGTCGCGGAAAATTAATAGAAATTCGTATGGACCGAATTTAAGCGAGTTTGGACTTTCAAGCCAAGCTTGTGAGTGCCGGGGGTTTATAGAATATTGTTCGGGATTTTTCCTCATTGAGATTGGATCTCAATTTGGGAAATTGTGGAAGAAATTGAAGATGAAATTGAAATATAAACTAAAGGAAATTCGGAGCTTAGATGGGGGTGCATCATTTGCATCAAAATTTAGTTTATTGTGGATTATTCTTGATGGAAAGTATTGGGAGACAAGGCCATTAATGGAGGAGATAAGAATTTCTGACCTTGGCCCCCCCGTTGGCTGCCTTCCCACGCACGCCCCCTCCTTCTTGGCACATAGTCCTCGCCAACTCCCCCTCTGCTCTTGCTTTTCTTCATTTCTTCGGAATTCAACCCCTTCACTGATGGAGCCTCTCTACCTTATCCACCGAAACAGCTTCAATCGCTTTCCATCCCTGTATTGCTAGCCCAAATCCCCACGCCAACGATCGTTCTTCTTCACCCTTTGCTGAGTTGGTAGCAGCACGGAAGAAGACCATCGAGCGAAGCCAACACATCAGTCAACCTCGTGTCTTCTCCGCCGGTTTGTTGACTAGCAACATCCATCGAGGACACTAGCGAGCAGCTTCCTCCTTCGTCTACGTCTTCTCCAGTTCGCGGACCATTAGTAGCGACGCCAATTGCTCCACTTCGATTTGTTCCCTTATATCAACCGCACGTCCCCAGCAACTCGGTCAATTTCCCCATCGAGTGAAGCCCTTGTTGACCCCAAAAATCCCATGCCCGCTACTTCACCGAATCCCCCAATGAAGCCCACGTCTCTCTCTCTCGCTGCCATCCTCGTCCATGCGTCTTTGGTAGTCAACCAACGGAGCCATCTTTGATCGAAGCAACTGCCACATTTCCTCCCCATCTTTCACCCTTCGTCAACATCGTTTGAAGATTGAACAAATTCCAGCAGCACCGCTCGAGAAGCCCATGCCTCCATCGAGTTCTTCAATCGCTGCCACGTCCGAATTCCACCAAGCTTGGTCAACCAGAGAAATGTTTTCCCAGCTATGTTGACTCCTCCTACCTGCAAACCGCACGAATCCACCGAAGCAGCTCAGTCTTGGATCGTCTGTCCTTTGTCCACCAGAAGTAGTTGCTTCTCTCCCTCGACTCAATTTGCTATAGTGAAGTTTGGCTCGACAGTGGGCCATTAGAAGCCCACGAAGACTTGCAGCAGCTCAACCATGAGTCTTCAGCCCGCGAGCCTAGTTTTGGCCGTAGGTTCCAGACTCAAACAAATTGTATTTCAGTCCAAGAAGCAGCCCAACAATTAATTTAATTGAAGCCCATCTCCAGCCCACACGATTTTAGCCCAATTTCAACTCAGTCCAGCCCTTGTGGATTAGCCCATCAGCTCGCGAAAATTTCAAAAGCCCAAATCAAGCTCAGCCCAAGAATTTCAGTAGGCCCAAGCCTAGAATTTCTGCGGGCTTGTAAAGTTTCTTGGCTCAACTCAAGTGTGCATCGACACCGCCGAAATTTTGGAATTCGGCCGTCGTCGCGTTGTCATCACGGTGTCCTGGTCCCCGCTTTTAATCAAGTGAGTTTGACTCACTAATGCTTTCATAGTTTGCTAATTATGCATAAGAGTTGATTCGATTTAATTAAGTGCAATTAGGTGGTTAGATTAGTTTAGAATAATGAGATTAGTGACTTAATGATGAGTGTTAGGTGGTTAGACTTAGTCATTAGCAAGTAGAGAGCTTCTAATATTTATTAAATGCATCTCGGGATTTTTCTTGACCCTTATTGAGTTTCAATTAGGCATTACAAGCCTAAAGTGGATTTTTAGTATTTATTTATTAATTTTCGAAATTATTTATTTAATTTTTTATTTTTCGAAAATTCAACCAGGATGGTCGCGACTGGAATTTCATGCTGATTGTCATGGTGTAATCCATTTATTTATTTGAGCTCTGAATTGTGCCTAATTAAATTAATTGTAAATTTTTGGGTAAATTCCTTAGTGATGTGATTTACTTATTTGATTGAGAAACCGTCGGGTATTGGTTGTTGGTATCGAAAGTAGGTTGGTAATCACCTAAGAGAAGACACGTGGACTCGGTGAATTGGAATGTCACCTGGAGAATGCACGTGAGTTTGGTGATTGAATATGTCATCTTGGTGAAGAGGTCGCCTTAGAAAATGCACGTGGCTCGGAGACTCGGTATGTCCTCCTAGAGAATGCACATGGCTCGATGACAAAGTATGGCATCGTAAAATGGGCACGTGGGCTCGGTGATCTGATGCGTCACTTTGGCAAACTAGTGCCTAAGAGAATGCACGTGAGCTCAATGTTTTAGTATGGCATCTAAAAAGGACACATGGGCTCGGTGATCCGATGCGTCACTTTGGCATCATAAAATGGGCATGTGGGCTCAGTGATTTGATGCGTCACTTTGGCAAGCTAGTGCCTAAGAGAATGCATGTGAGCTTAATGTTTCAGTATGGCATCTAAAAAGGACACATGGACTCAATGATCTGATGCGTCACTTTGGCAAATTAGTGCCTTAGAGAATGCACGTGGGTCCAATGGTTGAGTATGACATCGTAAAAAGAACACGTGGGCTCGATGAATTGATGCATCACTTTGGCGAACCAGTGACTGAGAGAATGCACGTGGGCCCAAGGATTTAATTGTGGTATCTTGGAAGAGACACGTGAGCTTGGTGATTTGATACATCACTTTGGTGAACTAGTGCCTACGAGAATGCACGTGTGTTCGACAACTAGATATACATTGTGGGGAATGTATGGTCTGATTAATATGTAATCGACTAGGTCGATTGATCATTGCCTTGATCTGATATTGTGAATTGAGTGATTGAATTGAAAAACCGATGAACGGTACGATTTACTTGTAATCGACTAGGTCAATTGATCGAGATATCAATCTTTGATGTGATTGCTAGGGTGTCTATTGAACTGTGCTAATATGTAGGTGAAATTTGAGGCCAAGGTAGGTCATTTGACTCGTGTTATGCGTAGGCAACCTTAAGATGTATTGATTTACTAATCGAGTCTTAGGGGGTAGAACTTGCTGAGACGTTGTCTCATTAGTTATTGAATAACCATTTCAGGTCCCTAGATGTAGTAGACTTGGATTTCGAAGATCTGGAAAGTACGGTGTAGTCTGCTTAGGGCTCCGGTTGGAGTGTGAAGAATGATGAAGATAAGGACGGGGACCAGTAGCTTGTAGAACCCCACTTCTACTTGTAAACCTTGTTTTTAAATTGGCTAAAAGTGAATTGGACTTAATAGTTCACTTTGTATATATATGTACACTGGTTTGCGATGTATATAAGAGTGAAGGTTTGAAATTTAGTCATATTGTTCTATCCCAATGTTTTATTGTCTGGGGATTTATAACTACTTCCGCATGTGCTATTAAAAATGAAAGGGTCGGTGATACGTAGTTTTGAGATATCGCAAATTTAAATCGACCAAGGTAAGAGATGTGCGTGTGCCTGAGAATTGGGGCGTGACATGAACGGCTAATAAAAGGGGGAAAGAGTCACGTGGGGGAAAAGGGAGAGAGAGAGAGAGAGAGAGAGAGAGAGAGAGAGAGAGAGAGAAAGAAAATTATTATTATTATTATTATTTTTTTTCTCCTTCCCTTTTCAATTTTCTTCCGGTCTCCAATTTTTCCTTCGATAATTTCTTTTCCAAAATTTTGGGCTCGTCGATAATTTGACGGACGATGAGACGAGGTCCTAAAATGAATTGTAACATGTAACATGTTTAATATTCGATTTCTGAAACCGAATTCAATTTCATGGTTAAAATCGACCGAACGAGATTTTAGTCCAATCTAACCTACCGGATAGCTTTTAGGGATTTTACCGCGGATATATCCCTTAACGGCTTCACTTAATAGGTTAGTTAACTCGTGAGTGATCAACTCAGAGAAAAAGAACCATAGGCACATTGGTGAAAAGTCTATTTCATTTTATCGAAACGAGGTCGAAATTTAGGATGTCACACTAGGCTATTGGAAATATTTAGTTGTTTTCATCCCTTCTAATGGTAGCCAATAACCTTTATTTGCACAATCCTTTCAAAAAACACCCATCTAACCCTATCGCTTTTCTACAACAAGCTAAAAATCCATTTCTACATGCATCAAAGCATATATATACATCCTACCAAACATCTACATGATTAGGAAATGGTTTCTCCATAATATCTACATGAGTTCTCTAGGTGGATTTTGAAGCCGACACGCCTTAATATAATCCTAAATTTTTCATATTCTTCCTTGTACATACCCATTAATGTACTCATTATCTTGTACTTAGCCTTTTTGCACTCATTTTTAGACACATTAATATCTAGTTGCTCTTTTTACTAGTTGTTTCAATTAAGGATTTTTGATTTCTAGCATGACTTTGATGATGTTGAAGAAGTGTTTGGCTAGCCACACATTAGTTACTCTTTCATTATCAAAATGCTTCTCTTAGAGTGATCGGATATGGAATAAGCTACTCTTTTTACTCAATGCACCATATCTTATATGGACAATTGTCTTGTACACACTTGGCTCTTATAAAATTCTTGATATTTCTAATGAATTTAATATTCCTTTGTTGAGTAATTGAGTACTTGATAATAGCATCTCTAAATTACTTGACATCATCAAATATCATTGATCCACGAAAGCCACATGATTTGTACCAATTAAATCATAAGAATGATACTGACTTCTCCTTAATGTTGCATTGCACCATCTTCAACATCATCATCCTCTAAGTTACTACTGTTATTATGACTACTTTCCTCATAATCACTATAATCACAATTAGGCACAAGAGCTCCTTCATCCTTGTTTGAGCCCTCACTTCTTCCTTTACTAATGTAACATTGCTTGCACAAATAATATACACTAATAATTTTTCATCTTTGTCACTGGACAATGCAATTTCCCAATAACCCAGGTTTATTCTAGTTGATTCTTCAAACAGTGCATCTTAATTATCAAGTATGCCATAAGTATTCTCAACTTGCTCAAATATCTCTAATACATGAGCTTTGTGCGAAGTCTTGATCTCCTCCACTCTCACATTATCTTTTGAAATAGCTCCAACAATAGCCTAAGCTTCATACTAGCTTCTAACACTGCTTGCTCATTTTTATTGCCATGATATTCAACATACACATAAACATCATGACTATGAAAATAATAGTAAACAAGATCCTTCACACTACTATCATTATGCAAATATTTCAAACCATCCTTAAAATTCTTACCAAATACTTGATAATGTAATTTCCCATTTAGCATTACAATCATTCCGCTATAATCTTTTTAGAGTCTTTATATGATAACTTACTAAAATTGACAAGGATAACAACGACATTTTTACTAATATGTTCATTCTCTACCAATAGTAAACTCCTTGCTATAGCAAACTTTAATGGGTACACTAGTATCGTTCATGTTAACACATCATCCAATACAAGAAAAAATATTT
The DNA here is from genome assembly GCA_016097545.1 of Eucalyptus victrix. NCBI lineage: Eukaryota > Viridiplantae > Streptophyta > Magnoliopsida > Myrtales > Myrtaceae > Eucalyptus > Eucalyptus victrix. The sequence continues at coordinate 15,541,226 of CM027835.1, forward strand.
CTGCAATAAGGAATCACAACACAAACAAACACCGATAGTAATTAGTCCACACAACTTAAACAGACAACAATAGCAATCAGTCCCACAATTACAATAAATAACAATTTAGGTGTCGATCAGTGGACACAAAATGACAAAGTTTAACAATGAATAAGGTAAAGCACTCACGTTTACACTCTAACACTAAATCTTAATATTTTCCCTCCAAGATTAGCCTTTTCCCATGCTTTTACACTTTGTCAACAACACCGAATTGAATAAGTATTCACTAACTTTGTCAGTCAGTTAATACAAAATAACAAATCACTAACCTTAACTCTTTGTCAACCAAAATTCATCATGTGACAAGTGTTAACTTTTCTCTCCAAGTTGTTGCCTCTGTAGTCTCTATCTAATGAGAGAAGATGACGAGTAATGGAAAACTCGATAGATAGACAATGAGAAAAAGCGAAGATCAAAGCCCTAATTTACGATAATAGAGAGAGATTGATTTGGGATTTTGGGCATATTGAGATTCAGAGGCGAACAAAAAGACAAGAGTGCCAGAGAGATCAATTGGCTTTAGAAACAAAGTGTTGAGGAATTGAAGAAGATTGAAGTCCTAATTTTGCATTTAGAGAGAGAAATCGATTAGAGAGAAAGATGGAAGACAACATGTGAGTAAGAATCCCCACATCATTGTTTCAAGTTGATACATGCAAATAAACGACTTCATTTATGTCAAAGAGAGACAAATTTTTACACACGTAGGAATGCCATCGTTTCTCTACAAGAGGACAAAAAATTTCACATAGGATGATTTGTCGGAAATGACACTCAATGAATAATTTTACTTCAATGTGACACTTAAGTAAGTGAAAAAATTATAGCACTCAAGTGAGTATCATACAAAAGTTGTGACACTTTTATTGTTTTTCCTTAAGTTGAAGCAATATATTACTAGGGAAGACCGGGTCAGTTGCAGCAAGTATGCTATTCCACAACAGGCAAACCTCTGTTTAAGCCTTCTAGGCACTACTTTTTAGCTGTGAACTACCTATAAATTAGGATCAAAGTATAGAGACACTCGAAGATGCTAGGATAGTAACATCTCTAACTGCTTACATTTACATCTTCTAACAATAACAAAAGATTCTTGATGATAAAGTTTCTCGAGGAACCTCCTCCAATTAGTTTTCGGGCTACTTAGCTATAAACTTGATATCGCTCCCAACCACTTTGAAAATAGATATACACGCGAAAGACATTCGCAGGAGACCTGCTAATAAAAGCAGCTAGATGCTTCCTTTTTCCATTTTTGATTCAAGAGTTTTTATTTGTTTTTGTAAGCTTTTGTGCACCCAAAAGTTAATAATTTTTTTTCCTAGGAACACATTCGTTATCCATCGTTAGAGAAAGGATAAGGGTAACCTCCTATCAACTATTTCATTTACGTATTTCATACTTATAGAGTTACATATCCTATCGAGATACATAGAACTTCGCAAATTGCTATCCTCTTGCCTAACATGCCAAAATTTACATCCCATATATCTACATGGGGACGTTCTGCTTATTGTCGGAATCGATCTTGTATATTCAATCTTAGAAAGAAAGAGTCCGATCTCCTTGATATGATGGGCAGGGGGGATTTGCTCTAATTAAAAATGGAAGAAGATAGAGCTCATCATAAATTCTTAGAGAGTGTTTTTGAAAAAGGATCCGACTAATACTTCAAAGGGAAAATTATTTATAAAGTTTTAAATTTATTATATGATAGTTAATTTAGTTCTATATTTATTAATTTCATAATTTTCTTTTGTTGGATTTTTTGATTTGAAACTTTTCAATCTGATCAATTCATCCCTCAACCTTTTGACAAATTGCCAAAATAGTTATTTTGACCAAATTTGGCCAAAAATTTACATGGCATGAATGCCAACTTTGCAATTTATAGTCAAAATTAACCATAATAACTATATTAACAAATTATCAAAGTATTTAGAAATGAATTGATCAAATTGAAAATTTTAAAATTGAATTAGCTATTGTACAATTAGTTTAAAACTTTTTGGATAATTAGCTCATACTCCAAATGCAAATATACTCGGATAAATTTTATGTGCAAAGCCAACACAATAATATATATATATATATATATATATATATATATATATATATATATATATATTATGCCTATAAAGAACTTCATAAAAATAGGTTCCTCTCTTTTGCCTCTTCCTTCCCACCGAACATATTAGGCTTGGTCAACCTACGTCTCCAGATTTTGCTAACCCTAGGAGCTTCGCATCTGTTGTTCGTATGGTTTGATTCATCCCAGTTGGTGCGACTGCCCCTCTCTCGGTGCCTCGTAAGTCCCCTTCCCAAATCATTTATGGTGAATTGCGGGTAGGGTTTATCGGGTTGCTCTGGTTTGTTTTGTTCTGCTGGGATTGATGGACTCGGGGTTGAATCGAGTCCTCGTAGAGGATGGGGAGACCTTTGCTCAAAGCTCCTCTCCCGCTGTTGCTGAAATTTTGTTATTGGCTGGTGCTCCGGTGAATGACCAGAATCTTGGGACCTCGAATCCATCTGTTGCATTTGGTAGTGGCGATGCACAACCCCCTCGAGCTCCGGCTGCTCCTAGAACTCGTAGTAGGGGTAGGTCGTGCTCGAAACGTCCTTAGCTGAGAAGAGAGGCTAGTAAGGTGAACCCTTGCACTTGGGTTGCAATTGCGAAGACTGTGGCTAAAGGGTATAAGTTGGAATATACCCCTCCGACTTTCAGGAACAACAAATTGGTCATTGTTATGACAAAGCAATATTTACAAGCGGCAGATCCTAAGCTACACGACTACTTATTGGGTTACTTTCTTGGGCGACGCCTCCCATTTAAAGTTGTTGAGGAGGCTCTAAAAAATCTTGGGGACCAAACCTATTCGAGATCATGTCCAATGGACAAGGATCCTTCCTTCTCCATAGCTCGGATAGGGACTTTAGGCGGAAACTTCTTGAAGACGACCCTATAACCATTGCTAGAATTCCTCTAGCTTTGTAGCAGTGGACCCCTTGTTTGGAGCTCAAGAAAGCCGCCTAGCTTTCAGTGCCGGTATGGGTGAAGCTAATAAAGTTACCCTACTCTTTCTGGTCAGCACAATTCATTGGTAAAATGGCTAGTGCTTTGGGGAAACCATTATATGTGGATCAACCGTTGTGTGACTCAATTGAGCTAGAACATGAAGGAGAAACCATTAAGGTTAGAGTTGAATATGAATGGAGGCCAGTCACCCGCTCGAGTTGCGGAATTTTTGGTCACAAGTGCCCCCTATTTGCTAAAAAACCTTCTGCTCGTGCCTTAGAAGCACAACCTTTGGTCTCTACATCCGGAGTTCGTCCTGCTCTTGCTGTAGATATGGTTCTTCCCTCTCTGCTAGATACTGCCCCTGCTCAGCAAGTGGTGGTTGAGGCCTCTTTGGCCCTTGTAGTCCCTAATCTCACCAGCATCCTTCTTGGATTGTCTGGTTCGGGTGAAGACAAGATCCCAGCCCCAGCGACTTTGCCTCAGGACTCTTTTGATCCTATTTTTGTTGATATGGGTTGGAAGAAGGTCAAGAATAAGAAGAAAAAACAGTCTCCAACCAAGGATGAAGCTTCCTTCCGTCTTACCCCGCCCAGTGAAGGGGGCACTTCTTGAAACTGAAGTCCCCTCTACCGTCAAACTTAGCTACTATGGTGAGCTCCAAGCCTCTGAAAAGCTCCTCTTAGGTTACTATCATAGCTAATCAAAGGCGATCTCAGCAGAAGTCGGGTCTCTCGTCCCCTGTTGGCTCTCACCATAATTCGGATGTAGATGAGATTTGTAGTGTGAGTAGTTTCGTTGCTTTGAGTGATGATGATCTACTCTAAGATAGACCCCTATCCTCAAAAGGCCCGAGTTCTCCTAAGGCGTTTATGAGTGTTTAGGACCAACTTTTGTTACTTCCACCGGACCCTCTTGCACCACCCCCTTTGGCTGTTCCTAAGGCAACTTCTACTAGTCGCAAGGTCTCCAAGAGGAGGTAAGTCCCCATTCCCCCTCCTAATGTTTTTTAGCTTCTAGAATATTAGAGGCATGTTGAATCCCATTAGACGTGCGGAAATTAGAAAGTTTGTTTCTTCAAACAAGTTGTGCCTGATGGGGCTTTTTAAGATTAAAGTTCCCAAATCTCTTTTTGATTCCATATCTTTTACCTTGTTGAGAGGACAGAAGTGGGTTGCCAACTATGATTGTGCCCTGCGTGGTAGAATTTGGCTCAGGTGGAACTCGGATTTTGCAAATTTTGATCTTATCTCTATTAGTGCTTAGGCTATTCATGGCTGCTTCAAGCTTAATGCTGTCACTACCTCCTGCTGCATATCGGCGGTGTATGGAGAGCACACTTTTGTCAAACGCAGGTCTCTGTGGGAGGATCTCGTCCATTGCAATGATCTTTTTTAGGATTCGGCTTGGCTCGTGGCGGGCGATTTCAACGCTATAAATGACCAATCTAACCGTTTTAGTGGTTCTAATACATGGTTGCCGTGTTTTGATGATTTCCGGCTTTGTCTTGACCAAGTAGAATTAGTGGACCTAAGGTATGTTGGTCTTCGGTATACTTGGTCAACTTTGGCTAGTTCCTCCAGGAAGCAAAGGAAGATTGACAGGGTCTTAGTTAACACTAAATGGAACATTGATTTCTCCTTCTCGGAAGCGGCTTTTTTGAACCCCGGAATATCTTATCACTCTTTGATGTTTGTCAAGGTTATTAATCCACCGTCCAAGAAGAAGCCTTTTAAATTCTTTGACTTTTGGACTGAGCATCCAAACTTTCCAACTATTGTCCAGCAACCATGGAACTCTCCAGTGATTGGTTGTCCCATGTTCAGGCTTGTCTCTAAATTGAAATTTCTAAAGGCTTGCCTCAAATCGCTTAACCAAGAAGTTTTCTCGGACATCTCTATTAGAATTATTGAAGCTAGAAAAGCTCTTCGGTCTACTCAGGTTGGTCTCCAATTTGACCCTAATAATGTTGATCTTGCAAAACTTGAAAGATGCCAATGGTGTATTTTCATAGACCTTTGTGGTCAAGAAGAATCCTTTTATCACCAGAAATCAAGAGTTAAATGGCTTAAGGAGGGAGATTGCAACACAAAGTTTTTCTATAATTCTATGAAGGCGAGACACCTCACCAATTGAATCCTCTTTGTTAAGGACTCCTCTTGCTCTCTTATTTCCGATCCAACTTGGGTGCCGCAGGTTTTTGTCTCTTTTTTCTCGGATCTATTATCCCCTCATGCTACCTTTGTCAAGCCGTCCCTGGAAGATTTGTAGCAGGTTATTTGCAGCCCACTCTTGGATGCCCAGGTTTGCTCCATTGCTGCACATGTCTCAGACTTTGAGATTAAAGACACCCTTTTTTTCTCTTCCAAGAGGTAAAGCTCCGGGCCCTGATGGCTTCACTGTTGAATTTTATAAAAATAATTGGAGAATTGTTGGACCTTTGGTGATTCAATCTGCGAAGGACTTTTTTTCCTCGGGTCATCTCTTGAAAGAAGTTAATTCTACAATTCTGATGTTAATACCTAAGGTACCTAATGCTTATTCATTTCAGACCTATTGCGTGCTGCAATACTATTAATAAGGTCATCACAAAAATCTTGGCAAATCGGATTGCCATGGTTCTAAACAATATTATTAATCCTTCTTAGAACGCCTTTGTCAGAGGTAGGAGGATTAGAGACAACATTTTATTGGCGTATGAGCTATTTGCAGGTTTTCACCTTGATCCTTATCTTCCAAAATGTGCCGTTAAAGTTGACTTCCATAAAGCTTATGATACCGTGGATTGGGATTTCTTGGAGTTAACCCTTCTAGCCTTCCGATTTCTAGAGTGGTTTATTAAATTGGTCCTGGTTTGCGTTCGCACACCTATGTTCTCTATCTTTATCAATGGGGAGCTTCACAGCTTCTTTGCTAGTGGTAGAGGCATTCGGCAAGGAGACCCGATGTCTCCTTATCTATTTACCCTTGTGATGGAAGTTTTTTCGGGCATCATCAATTTGAGGACCTCCGTCAAAGATTTCAAGTTTTTATGGAGATGTAAATCTATGAGACTCTCCTATCTCTTTTTCGTTGATGACGTCTTCCGGTTCTACTGTGCGGATTGGAAGTCGATGGCAGTGCTTAAAAGGAGCCTTGACACGTTCTCCTCCTAGAGCGGTCTTGTACCGAATAGAAACAAAAGTGATGTTTTCCTATCGGGGGGCTCCTCTTCCCTTAAGAGGAATATTCTATATGCATTTGGTTTTCAAGAAGGCAAACTCCCTATTTGATATCTAGGGGTTTCTATCATCTCTTCTAGATTGACCAAGACCGATTGCACTGAGTTGATCAACCGTATTATAGCAGGAGTCCAATCTTGGGTTCATCGGTTTCTCTCTTTTGTGGGGAGACTCCAACTTATAAAGTCCGTTCTCCATTCCATTTAGGCGTTTTGGGCCAGTGTCTTTTCTTTACCTACTTTCGCTTTCTTCGGTATTTCTTGAGACAATTTCTTTGGAAAATTGGGAAAATGCGGGGCCAATCTCGTGGTTAGATATTTGCATGATAATTGGCTTCCTTGTGTTCCTTTGGATGCAATTGTTTCTTCCATTGTAATGGAGGACTTTCGATTTCTTCTCAACCAACCTTTATCTAAAAAATCTTGAAGGCCCTACTTTCGTCTACGCTGAAAATTGGCAACGGAATGCGACATCTTCTGATAATTGGCTTCCTTGTGTTCCTTTAAATCTTGCTTCCATTGTAAAGTTTATCTAAGGGCTTCTCCTTGTACACTTCTACCCCGGCGCTTTCTAATGTTCATGATTGGTTCCTTTGGTGCGGTGATTCTTCGGGCCTTTTTTCGGTTGCTTCGGCCTGAAATTTAATCAGAGTTAAAAAACATTGAGTTCCTTGGGCGACTCTAGTTTGGGAAAATGCCTTGGTGTCGCGTTATCAATTTTTGTTATGGCTTATTGCTAAGAAGCGCCTATTGACTCAATCACTCCTACTTTCTTACGGTAGGATTGACTACTCGGTCTGTGCCTTTTGCTCAACTCAGTTGGACTCTATTGATCACCTTTTTTTCATTGTCAAACCCCTGCTACCTTGGCTTATTTCTAGGCTTCTAGGTGCAACCTTCCTTGAGAATCAGACCGTGGACCAAGACCTCCACTTGGGCTTTAAAGTTTTTATCGGGTAAAGATTTCTTCCACAAAATTGCTAGGTTCTCTTTTGGAGCTTTGTGTTATCTAATTTGAAATAAGAGAAATTGTATCATCTTTCGAGATGAAACCGTTTCCGTGTCGGCTCTCAAAAATCATTTGATCAAAGTTGTCAAGACAGAGTTCTCTCCTTTAAGAATGTGCCTCCTACCCCAAGAAATAGAAGACTTCAAAGGAATTGGGGCTTTGACCCCTCGGTCTTTTTTCGGTAGCTTTGCTTGTTGTTGTTGGTACTTGTCTTTATACCATCCTAGTTCTCTCGTCCCGCTTTTAAGTGTGTAGTAGAGGTTTGCTAGGTTTGGATTTACCTCGGTCCGAGTTGTGGGCGTTTTCTTCTTTCTTTTGTTTTTCCCTTCGACTCCCTTTCACTCTTCCTATTGCGCGGTCAGAATATAAGTTGGCGCCGTTTCTTGTTTGTCCAAAGTCATCAATATATTTCTTACATTTCACCCCCTCCCAAAAAAAAAAAAAAAAAAAGAACTTCATAAAAACTCCATAAAATAAGGACCATTCCATGACTTTTTTTAGTTCTAATCTTTTACCATACTGCCATTCCCATTGACTCCGGGACAAAACGAGTCGTTGCAGCTGCAGCGAATCCAACCAAAAGGCGTGCCTCGGAACGACCACAAGCCCCCGAACAACTCCAAAAAAGCCTCTCCATTTCCAGATCAAACATCAAATCAACGAAACGGAAAAAAAAACCTTCGGAAATCTTCCAAATTTGTTGCTGCCCGATTCGCCATGTTCGCCAAGCGACTGCTCGAGAAAGCGATTCACAGTCCTACCCAGGTCCCGCCCGTTCCTTCCCCCTTTTTCTTTGTCGTCTTCTTCTTTCGTTTTGGCGTTCCCACCTTCGTCCGCAGCTTTTCCCGCTACCGGTCGATCGGAGTCCTTGTCGTGGTAGCTTCGAGATGATGTGATGCTGTCGTTTTTTCGGAGTTATTCACGTACAAGCGAGCAGTGATGAGTTGCCGTGTCGAAAGTTGTTTCGTTTATACGGAATGCGTTTTCCATCGGGCTTCCTAATGTGGCATCGGAGTTGGGTTGTGCTCCGCAAGCTTGTTGCGCGCGTGAGGCTCCCCGTTTGTCGATTTCGGAGGTGCCCTTTAGGCCCGATTGGCAATGCGAAAGTGGGGGTGTTAATTTGTTTGCAGGCTTTGCCAGCTTTTTATATTCACGTGGTCTCTCGTCACCCGACAGTATGAGGATTGATTTTATACACTTCTGATGCCTGTCTAGTGATTAGTAATGTGTACTTGTCAAGAAGTGATCGCAGGCTGAATTGCTTTTGACGCGTTTTGCGCTTGTGGGATCATGCTCTGTTGTGGTTACCGGATTTCATTGTGGCGTTGGAGTCTCACTTGTGTGCTTGTTTCATGTTCCTGCTCTTTGTATGGTTCTTGATTGGTGATTTTTTTTACTATTTGATGACTTGATTAATGGGAGAGAATACTTATGCAGGGGGATTCACGGCATGGCAATTCAGCATGGAAGGATTTGGATTTGCACGTTTATGTCCACTATGGGGTCCCATCCACCGCCTCAATTCTTGCTTTTGACCCCATTCAGAGCCTTTTGGCGATTGGTACCCTGTAAGTTAAAATGCTGTTGTTTTCTCTTGATGGAAGCTTTGGAAGAGTTGATGATCTCATGCATCTTGTGGACTACACAACTGGACATTCGGTTTTGAACTTTTGTACATTCATACTTCTTTTGCAGAGATGGCAGGATCAAAGTGATAGGTGGTGATGGCATTGAAGGACTCTTCATGTCTCCTAGACAACTTCCTATCAAACACTTAGAGGTTTGTCTGTTCTCATGAAATGCAGATTATCATTGCTGCTTGTCATGCTCTCATAATCTATTTAAAGGGGGAATGGCATATGTTGATGAACCTCTCAAGGAAGCTTTCTATTCTGATATTTAGGTTTTCAGCTTATTATATGAAGGCCAATGTGCAGTACTTTTTGAGCAAAAATTGACAGGATTTTACGAGTTACTGGCTTTTGACCCTCAGGGTACTTCTTTGCTTGACAGCATAACCAGCAACATGCATGAGTAAAATCTGGTAAAAGTTACTTAGTCCAAGAGCACCTGGCATCGAATGCTCGGGCTTATTTGGAGGATACAGTTTCTATCTCCATTGGCCAGTTTACTACAGGCAATTTATTTGAGCCACGGCTATAATAGAACTGGGAAATCTACATGAAGTGGGCTTGAGAATCAAGTGCTTGTAGATATAGAAAAGCTCTGATGTGAAATGACTTACTATGTCTTGGTTCTACACTCATGTTATCCAATTTACCATATTCCTTATTTTAGTACAGACACAAAATAATTTCCGTATTGTACGGGAGTGATTTCCATTCAATGACATTAAGCAATATTAATGGGAGAAAAATTTCGATTGCTTTTACCCTGAAGAAACATCGCTTTACATGTCATTTTGTTAGGGGAGAAGGGGGAGAGAGAGAGAGAGAGAGAGAGAGAGAGAGAGAGAGAGAGAGAGAGAGCTTGAAGAAGCAAGGAGCAATTTGGTTAAATGGACACTTATATAAAATGATTAATGACCTTCGTGAAATTGAGAGAGTGAGCTTGAAGAAGCAAGGAGCAATTTGGTTAAATGGACACTTATATAAAATGATTAATGACCTTCGTGAAATTGATCTCTTATTTTGCAGCATCATGGTTGCAGTTTTGGGCTTGTAGTGTATGCTTTGTCTGCTAGGTTGATGGAAGTAGAACTTTGTTTTACTGCACATGCTTGTATAGCACCTAGATAGCCTCTCGAAATTTCCTATATTGATCACTAATTGTTAATCTCTTGTCTGACAGTTCCTGAGGAACCAGGGAATCTTAGTCAGTATCTCGAATGACAACTACATTCAGGCATGAACCAACAGGGGCTTAGGCCTCTTCTTTGGGATTTCTGACTTAGGATAAATGAAGTTTAATCAAGCAAAAAAAATTTGTTATATTGTTTATGGTTCTTCATAGGTGTGGAATCTGGAGAGAAGAAGCCTAGCTTCTTGTTTACAATGGCAATCAAACATTACAGCTTTTTCTGTGATCACAGGCTCCAACTTCATGTAAGACAATGCAGTGATTTTTCCTCTTCTTTATTTCACTCCAACTGATTTGCTAGTCAATAAATTGTAAATGCTTTAAGTTACTGCTACTTTATCATTACGTGCAGCTATATTGGCGACGATCATGGTTTGCTTTCTGTACTAAAGTGCAATGCTGAAAGTGGAGAACTTTGCCAGTTGCCTTATCACATTCCTGCAACTTCTATAAGCAGTAACCCCTCATTCCTTTTCTGAATGGTCAGTCTGTTGTAGTATTTCCATAATTGATGAGTATTTTCAAATTTACTGATCTACTGATCTAGAACTTTGTGCAGTCAAATGCCATTGAATGGTGTCTTGATTAACCTCATCATAAAGCTGATGATGATTAGCAGTATCTGCTGATGGCCTAATCCTCATGCCATTGGCTTTTTCCACCTGAGAACATTTTTTGAGAGGCTGCTGCAGATAGGATTTTGCATATTGTTTCTTTTCTCACATGCATGTGGTTATGGCTTTCTTTTTAATTGAAAGGCAGTTTGTTTCTGGCATTTTTGTAGCTTAAAAACTTGAACAATGTCTCGAAGTCACAGAAATTAATTTTAGGAAAAAAAGTGCCTGTATTAATACGTGTACAATTAGAATGATATCTTGAAATTCTCATGTCATGTGTCTTTAGACTGTTTTACATCTTATGGAGCATCACTTGTTGGCAACCAGTTTCGTACTCCTTTTGTAGGCACCTTAAGAGCTAGTTCCAATAGTTACCTTCTAAAGGAATTTGTATAGGGTGAATCTTAGGTTGATAATGAGTACTATATGCTCTCCTTCTGAACAAATTGAAAATTTCTTATTTGAGGTTTGGAAGTCATCTACCCCATGTACTAAATCACTTCGGTTGTTAAAATGCTATTTATTAAATTGAGTAGTGTATACAACCAGACATTACATATGAAATATAAGACGTGGACATAACCTCATCAGATTACAGCTAAATGACAAACAGGAGTAACAGACATAATGACAACAAAAAGGAGTGCCAAGATTCAAATCATTGACCCAAAGCTTTCACACAATTTGAATTAATTGATCTCCTAAAAGCTTAAGCTGTCAGGAAAGTTGTTGACAATATCAAGCATGTTTACTAGATTGATGACTGGTGTGGAACTCTGTCCCTACAAGTTTGGAGCATATTCAAAGAGTACAGCTGATGCTAAAAGGACTGATATATGCCTGATTACCACAATTACCTGTGTTGTCAACTTCCTTTCATTCATAGATTTTTCATAATATATTTTTTGCCCGGACAGTGATTTAGTTTCTTTGTTCTCTTTGCAGAGGTTTCAGGAATTTCATTTCCAGATGATCATCATATGATTGTTGGAGTTCTTCACCAACCATGTCCATCGGGGGATAGGTAAGATCAATGAATTTTAGTCATCTACAATTCTCTTGATTTACTATATCACTTTGTATGTGAGGCCTTGTTCTTAATTTAGGTGTACTGATTTAGTCATAGCTTTTGTTTGCAAATAGTAGGCACATTGTGCTTGCTGTCGTCTTAAGAAGGTATATGTTGCCAGTTGGACAATTTGTAGATTGAAATGTCCACTGCTAACAAATGCAGTAGTCATCCCTTTACTGTTGGTGTTGATACGAATGCTTTATGCTCCTTGAAGTTGTACACTGAAGGCACAATCTAATTTCTGTCTTCTAGGAATTCAATTCCGTCAGAATTACTTAAATGGATCCATTCTGTCGTCTTTCTGGAACATTTTGTTCACATCATCTCTTTTGAATTCAATCATCCAATTAATGAAAGAATAACATGCTGTCATCCTAACAGGACAGACCATATTTTTCTCAAACGTATTTGTTGGAGTTCCAATTAGTGTGGAGTAAAATTTCTTTTCCAGAAAATTCTTCCTATAGCTCAAACAAGAGCTACAAATATACTACTGTACTTAATGTTATGTTGGATTATTTATTCTCATTCTTCCTTTTATGTGCTTAAACACGAGTCGCAGGTTACTCTTGGCGCCCTGTTCATGTGCATAAACTAGAAGAATCCAAATTTTTATCCGTCTTTGTGTGGATTTGCATGTCCTGTTTGCATGGTCAAGACCTCATCATTTTAGCTTTATGAGTAATTATGTGAAGGATTTTGATTTATGCAGTCTTCTGCATTAATTTTGATTTTTTTTTTTGCAGAGTACTTATTGCATATGATTGTGGGCTGCTTATCCTTTGGGATGTTTCAGAAGGTCAGATTCTTTTCATTGGAGGGGGTAAAGATCTCCATTTGAAGGATGGATTTGCCAATTCTGCTATCAAAGAGGATAATTCAGAAGATACATCTGGATGCTATCTTGAGGAGAAAGAAATTAGTGCTCTATGTTGGGCCTCTGGTGATGGATCCATTGTTGCTGTGGGATACGTAGATGGAGATATTTTGTTCTGGAAAACATTATCTTCTTCCGTCAATAAAGCCCCGGTGGCCAAATTACCTTCAAGTGATGTCGTTAGGCTGCGATTGTCATCTGAGGAGAGGAGACTCCCTGTCATTGTCTTGCAGTGGTTTCCAACCAAGAAATCTCACAACTATAACGGCCTTCTCTTTGCCTATGGTGGTGATCAGATAGGGGCCGAAGAAGTTTTGACAGTACGGCATAACTTATTATTGCTCATTTAGCTGTTAATTCTCATTTCATGGTTACTCAATAAAGATAAATTAGGATATTCATGAACATGTCGATATGCTTTAGATGGATCAAATTCAAAATATTCTACAACAAAACATATGCCTTGAATGCAACTTACCATATTATCAGAATAATGAGTGGAGTAGCTAAACTTTAGTTACTTGACAATTTGTTGACAAGATATGGTGTGTTTGATTTGTCCTATTTCTGACCTGCTATGATTGTCATATTTTTTAGATTAACTTTAATCAGGTGATGGATTAATGCAGTTGCTCTTAAGAACCCCTTTAAATCCTATCAACGTGGATTATGCTCTTACATTTCATCTATTGCTTCAGGTTTTAAATCTTGAATGGTCATCGGGTGCAGAAAACCTGAGATGTACTGGTCGTATTGATCTCACCTTAACTGGCTCTTTTGCGGATATGATTTTGTTACCAAGTGTGGGAGCAGGGGGTAATCTTAGTGCTGATCTTCTTTTATTGACCAATCCTGGGCAACTGCATTTTTACGATGACTCCTACCTTTCGACCTTGATGTCCCAACATGAGAGAAAACTATCTGTTCCTGCTTTAGAGTTTCCTACAGTAATACCAGCGAGAAATCCATTGCTTACTTCTGCAAGGCTTTATAATTTACCAGAATGGTCATCAAAGGACCTCTCAAAGGTGGCATTCCTGCATGTGTCTAGCTTAGCTAACTTAATTGTTCTACTAAATGTTCTTTGATACTATTGTTTGTCCTTTCTTTATTTATGCAGATAAGTTCAGTGGCCAGACCAACAGCTTCTGTACATGGTGGATCAGATTGGCCCTTGACTGGAGGTGTGCCCTGTCAATTATCAAGTACCAAAGAGAGTGGAATTGGTAGAGTCTACATAGGTGGATATCAAGATGGATCTGTGAGGATGTGGGATGCGACGCACCCTATCTTGTCTTCTATTTTTACTTTGCAAGGACAGGTTATTATTCCTATCCCTATCTTCCATAATCTTATTCTAAAATTGCTGCAGATATGCATCTTTCAAATCAAAGCTTTGATTTGCCAGGTGCAAGGTATTCAAGTGGCTGGTTTAACTGCACCAGTTTCATCTTTAGACTTGTGTGTTTTCACACTGCATTTGGCTGTTGGCAACGAAAGTGGCTTGGTCAGAAGAGCATCTTTTCCTGAAAATTCTTTTGTATTAGATTGTGTTGAATGCATAAAGCCTCACCCCTATTTTGTTTGTCCAGGTGCTCATATATAATCTCAAGAGCGGGACAACCGATAAAAAATTTCACTTCATAACAGACTCTAAAAATGAAGGTGATTTTGATATTGAGATTTATTACAAATGCCATTATTGAGAAAACCAGTTTCTGCTTGCAAACAACACATGCACAATGCATTTCTCCGGAGTGAAATGTAACTAGCAGAAATTCAAATGAAAACATGGACAATGGTTAGTACCAAAATGGAAGTCTGCTTTGTTTACTTTCCGGATACATAATATTCATCCTTTGGGTGTCAGCCATCGTTTAATGATCTCTTTTCAACAATAACCCTTAAAATCTTATTAAACACTAGGACAATGTAATTTATCCTGGGAACAATGAGTGCAAATTTATTTTTGTTGGAAAGAGAATCCAAAATGTGAGCCATCGCTTGTTGCAGTATTTGTAGAAATTGGAACCTGAGTCTTTAGAATGAAGCTGCGATCCAAATATGCTCTTCCAGATAGATTTCTCTTGAAGATTCTGAATGCTGCTTGCTGGCAATCTCTAGGATTTGACATGATCTTTCAAATCAAATGCAACCATTTGAAGTGATGTTGGCTATTGTTGCATTACAATTGGAAATGCTTAAATGACAACCTCTTCAAGATCACACAAAAATGGCTTGTTTGCTATGTAGATGGAATTTGTGGTTGTAGTAGTGGCATATTGTGCTTGATAAGAGACATTATTATTCAAATGAGCTGAAGATTAATTATTGTAGTCAGATGAATTTGTATTGGATAGTGAATTCACTGGATTTTTCTTTTCTAGACTGTGTACATTCTGAGTATTTCTCTTTCATGTCATCTTTCCTGCAAGGGTTACTTGTATCTGCTGGACCATTTCATTGTGTTATAATGCAGGATTTTCTGGATCTTTACATTTTTCTAACCTAATACTGTTCAAACTTTCCAGTGCACCCTTTGCTTTCAGAAGAGGCATGCCAGTGTAAAGCTGTTTTTTCTCTTTTCAACTCTCCTGTTCAAGTACTACAGTTTGTGAATCATGCAACCAAACTCGCTGTTGGATTTCAGTCTGGTCAGGTGAGGATCATACTGCTTGATTGTTCAAGCATACTTTACCTTTTTTGCTTGATTTTCTTTCTTGAGAAAGCTGATTTTATGTTTCTATTACAGGTGGCAGTGCTTGACATGGGTCCAGTATCAGTTTTGTTCTGCTCAGACTGTTCATGTGGTTCCCTCTCACCTGTCGTTTCCATTTGTTGGAGATCATCCAGTAACACTGATAATATGCTGAAGAGCCAAAAGACTGTGGAAGTGAATATGCCAACTGATCCTATAGATGAACTTGTATTTGTATTGACCAAGGATGCAAAGATTCTTATTATAGATGGTGGCACGGGTAACCAGATCAGTTCTCGTCCACTGCTCTTGAAAAAGAAATCTATTCCAATTGCCATGTATGTTATAGGCAAGTGAAATATTTTGGTCAGTGAGAAATAATTTACATTTAGTTCAATATGATGTGCTGAAGGCAGAATTTTAGTTTTCTTCAGATGACCACATTTCAGTGTCTTCAGAGCAGTCAGCTAAGGACACTTCGTCCAGGAAAGATGCTACTACTGAAGGCAAAGTTGCAAAAGTTTTAAATGAGACTGCACAGCTTAAATCCTCAAAAGATGCATTTTCAGCTGGGAGATTGCTGGATTCGCTTTTACTGCTATGCTATGAAGATTCCTTGCGCCTGTACTCAACAAAATCTGTAATTCAGGTTTCTTTCTGTTAGTTTACTCCGGTCATTTGTAGTTCTTATGTTTTCAAGCAATCTAATTGTTAAACTGACACAGGGGAATCATAAAACTAGTCGCAAAGTGAAACATGCAAAACCTTGCTGTTGGACTTCAACTTTAAGGAAAGAGGGGAAAGTTAGTGGACTGGTCGCACTGTACCAGACTGGAGACCTTGAAATCAGGTAATTGTGAACTTCAGGCTTGTGATGATATTCCAGAACTGGACAAAACAACCTAATTTTCCTTGGTTCTGGCTTTCTGGGATATATTTTCTTCACTCACTGATGGAGCATTCCTCACTATTCTGATTGTCAATTTGACAGATCTTTGCCTGATTTAGCTTTGGTGAAAGTAAGCTCTTTAGTGTCAATTCTAAGGTGGAATTTCACGGCAAACATGGGCAAGATGATGGCTTCTGACGGTTCACAGATTGCGCTGGTATTACATAAATGATAGACAATGAACCTAATTATTAGGAAGAAGTTCTAGGATGTATCCATCTATCAATTGGTTTCCCTTTATAGTCAATGGAGGGAGTGAAAACTGGTGCAATGGTATCTGTTCCATCATGATTTTTTATCAGCTAGGACGTATAATAGACATGATTCAAGTTGATCTTCTTTAAAAGCATATTTCGTTAACCTTCCTTTGCAATCTGCATGTTTTTGGTTTGTTTAAGGATTCACCTGTTGTAATTATCTATGATAGGCAAATGGGTGTGAATTGGCTCTCATCTCTCTGGAAGATGGCGAAGATGATCTCAGGTATTCTATGCCACTACTAAATCGAGTTTGTATACCAAAAATTTAAGTAATTAGGTGATTTTTTTTTAATTGCTGTAAAAGCTCGAATTTTATCAAATAATATAAGATCATTTTGTAGGGCCATGGGAGCTTTGCCTTGTCTCCATGATCAGGTTCTTGCTGCTGCTGCAGATGCTGCAGATGCTGCACTCACTTTGTCTAGTCAGAAGAAAAAACAGGTTATGCTATCTTCTTTTCTTTGGCATCCTAGTCAACAATCTCCAGGCTGGTATGTATACATAATTCTTGTCAATCCAGGCTTCTGGACCAGGAATCCTGAGGGGCATTGTGAAAGGATTTAAAATGCGAGAAGCAGAAAACAAGGGGAAACATGCTGCGACTTCAAAATCTGATGTTACTCATTTAGAGGATGTATTCTCAAAACCTCCATTTGTGGACCAGTTACCGACACTTAGAAATAATCAGGAAATTGTGGATCCATCTTCTGGCACAAATGATCAGGAAGTGGAGCTTAGCATAGGTGAGATCCATCTCTGCAACCACATCCTGGTGTTTTTTTTTTTTTTTTTTTTTTGTTACCTTTGGCTATCTACTGAGTTTCAGGTTCTTGTTTGCTCAGATGACATTGAAATTGATGATCTTGCACCAATGGCATCTGCTTCAGTCTATAAACCCCAAAATAAAGACAACAGTAATTTTCCATTTCACTACATGAATTACATGATGACATATTTGACTTTTATGACTTGATAGATTAGACTAACATTTTCTTCTGTAAAAGGAACGGAAAGGGAGAAGTTATTTGAAGGGGCAACAGATGTCACGGAACCTAGACTAAGGACACCTGAAGAAATAATTGCTAAATATCGGAAAAGGGTAAGCAAAATGAATCCCAGATTCTCTCTCTCTCTCTCTCTCTCTCTCTCTCTCATGCAGATGCACTCTTTATGACTTTTTAGTGAACCGAGCTGGCATTAAACTATGTGGCAAATGATTTCAGGATCCAGCTGCAGTGGCTGAAGAGGCAAGAAACAAGCTTCTTGAAAGGCAGGCGAAACTAGAGGTAGTGCGATGTTATGAGTTTACATAGATATCACCGGATTGGCAAGGACATTAGTTGTTTTTATGTGGGTGAGAATATAATAAAAAGAATATTACTTGATTTTGGATGAGAACATGACATAAAGTTGAACATGATTAAGGTGACTGCATAAGTCTCTTATCAGAATACACAAATAGGCATGCAAGGACATCAGTCATGTTTATTTTCTATCTGATAGTGTACATGTTTATTGCCAGTGCTGTCGGAGGACATCAAATCTATAACCTGATAGTATGCAAGCATAACTTAAATTCTGAATGGAAGGGTTGAGGCTTGGCTGAATCATATGTGTAATGCAAATATATCGGGGAATTCATTGTGTTCAATTATAGCATTAGTCAGTTGCTTTAGTGCTGAATGTACATAATATGTAGTATGACTGAAGAAAATGGAGATGCCTATAATGTTATGTTTCTTGTGGCTATTTGCTTAATTTTCTTGAGGCATATCGGTTGTGTTGGTGAACGTTCTGTCGTGTTCTGATGAAATTAGTTCATGTTTGTTTTGGTTCTATCAGAAAATCAACCAGCGCACTGCAGAACTGCAAAGCGGAGCTGAAGATTTTGCTTCACTAGCCAATGAGCTTGTCAAGGTCATGGAAAGGCGAAAATGGTGGCACATATGAGCAAAACATACTGTTACTTCACTGTGCATCCATCCACTGGTGGCTATCTTATTCAACTACATGGGTGGCCACCAATTGATGTCTAAATGAGCGTGCAGATGGCATCAACTAGGAAAGTGGAGCTTGTCAGTCAGGAGGTGCCAAAAGGTAGATGCCACTGTTCTCTCCTGAAGTTTTTCCTGTAAAGCAATGAATAGTCATGGACTGTTCTTTTTTCTTGGTAAGATAGTTGATGGAAAAATGTCATTGAGCTGATTTTTGACTATGAGATAGGAGAAGTACTGGGTATTGTGAAATAAATATCAAGAATATAAATTATGTCGTGCAAGTAAATATTGATCAATGGTTCCTAGACCACCAGTGAATGCCTTGTGGATGACAAATCGACCTTCATCGGTATAGTTATTCAAACAACACTTACTGGAGTGTAGACTACCTTCTCTCATCCTGGCTGAAGCACTAGAAAATCTTTAGTTTTCTTGCTCTGGGTTGAAAAGGACTAAAAGGACACCTAGTTTGTGCTAAGTTTTGTCTGACGGATTAGTAAAAAGAGCATGCTCTCTTTCGCAAATCAAGGTCCATTGTGCCGAGACAAAGGCCTGGCCGTCACATGATGACCCATTAACACCAGAAAAACTGTTGGAAACATAGATAGTGCTTTGAGATCATAAGTATATGGAAAAACACTTTGAATACCATTCGTCGATATATTTTACACAGGAGGGAGCATCAAAGTAATCGACGTCGAATTGATTGCATATGGTACTTACTTTGATGTTATTTACATGACCTCCCGATGATTAATCTATGAGTAGGTCGTGCACTGAGAGCAAAAATGACCAAAGAGCAAAGTAGGGATGATGAGAAATTTTAAGAAAGAAAAGGCATGATTGTTCGTGCTTGGAAATGTAGCTAGTGCTTCGAGTGCTCGAACAAATGAGGTAACACTTTTTGCATTTGTTAGTGGTGGATATGGACACAATCATGGCAAATGTTGATTTTGCTGGTGGAACGCTATAACAGTAGTCTGATGGGAAGTGGGGAAGATGCTGGACATGGAATTAGCAGTTATGGCCGTTGAACGCACGTCTCATTCTCATCTGAAAGTTGCATTGCTTCGATCTGATGAAAGATCACCATGAATCACTAATTGTCATGCATCGCAAGGATGATAAATAGGGCGATTTCTCTCTGCCAACTTTGCAACCCTCCTTACGCTCGCTAAGTCACGCAATTATCAAATAATTTGTTCGCAAGGATCGTTCCGATCCACTTCGAAAATGCCCTGAAAACGCATTCGCGAGGGGACCTTTCTGGTAGGGCTAATTGTCGATCTTACTATTCGCTTGCGTTTGTTGCCCAAGGATGATACCATTTTGGTTTTACATGACTGAATGGTGGTTAGAAATGATTGTGTGTGGAATACGATGACTACGAAAAGGAATCCTCAGATTCATCATGGAAAGCCGCCTTTCTCCAAGAAAAAATTTGGGCAGAGCCAGTTCATTTTCATGATCATGAAGTCCGATTAAGGCTCATTTAATTTAATCATTGCTGTCATAAATGTGGTAGGCATGTCGTTATTGGGCGTAATCCCTTATTAATCATAGCTTTGTTTCTTTTGTGGAAAATAAAAAATTTAAATAAAATCTTCCTAAGATTGATCACTTGTATTGCTTAAAAAAGTTAATGAATGAAAAATACTTTTTTTACTCACAAAAATATTAAACATAAATTATTACCATAATTAAAAGATTTTCTATTAACTATTTAAGTGGTATAAATGATCATTTTTATTAAAATATTTTTAAATGATTTATTTTTCACAAAATAAATAGAGCTTTAATGGAGTTTGACATCTTGTATGATTAGGGAACCAAGTTAATGAGTGAGTACGTGATAGCTATTTTTGACCAAAAAACAAGTGATAGCTATTGAAAAGCCTCATTGATCTCTGGGCCTCAATTTAGTTGAAGATTTTGGAGAATTTTGATTTCATTCATTTTTCAAAAATGAATGATTAAGAAAATATTTTTATAAAAATAATGATTTGTATCACTTGAAATAATTAGTTAATGAAAAATATTTCTATTATCAATAACAACTTATGTCTAATTAGCCAAACAAGCCATGTTTCATCAACACTATAATTTTTAGGGTTAAATACCCTTTCTGTTTGGATGAAAGGGTTAATACCCTGAAAAATCCCAAACTGGTATATTTGTGACAAATTTACCTAAAACTATTTTTTTGACCATAAAAAATCTCAAACCGGTATACTTGTGATAAATTTATCTCGACTGACCATAAAAAAACCCTAAACTGGTACATTTATGACAAATTTACCCAAAACTAATTTATTCGACCGCAAAAAACTCCAAACTGGTAAATTTGTGACAAATATACTCTTCGCTAAATTGGATTAATACTACAAAAAAAATCACAACAATCGTAAACTATGACAAACGGAGCGTAAAATCCCAAATTGGTATACCGCTTAATTGTTACGTGTCATTTAACTTAATAATTTAATAGTAAAATTTAACGAAAATTAACAGAGGGTAAATTTGTCACAAGTATATCGGTTTGGGGTAAATTTATCAAAGGTATACCAGTTTGGGGTTTTTGGTGGTCAAAAAATAATTTGAGGTAAATTTATCACAAGTATATCGATTTTGGATTTTTCAGGATATTAACCATACTTTTTAAGAACTAATTCTTATCTAATACATATTTCAATGTTAGATGAATGTCCCTTTGTAAATCCTTTAATTAGTTGTCACATCAATAATCAACTAAAGGGTCTAGACAATAGAGAAAAATCACATGTAAAACCCACCAGACCCTAATCCTTAAACACTTTGTGTGCGCGTGCACATGCATGTGCGTAGGCATAGAGATGTGCTTTGCATGGTGGCAACCATTACAGCACAATCACATGTTCGAGGTCTCCTTACCTTAGTTAGCCTTATGGCAAGCCTAATGGCGACCTCCTATCCAATATTGGGTATAGAGAGAGGATCTAAAGCTGCTACTTCTAATTGAGGGAGAGAGAAGAGAGGGAAGGTGCGTGCGGCGACTTCTATACACAACTGACAGGAAGACACATCTCCATCATAGCACGCCTACTTCAATAGGACAAAATTCACCATGATAAATATATAATCCCAGTTCATCACGACATCATTTTAATCTATCATCGTTTTAGGTCATATTAAAGCCCCCATAAAAACGTCTACACACTTTCAACTCGTGTAGGAACAACGGAGAAGCAGTTGGAGGAAAATTTTTGGGAGTGACAACGATGGCCCATCCACCAATCAAGAACTTGGGGGTGGGATGGCCAATCCCTCAGTGGGCTTAGTCAAACCACGCTTCTTGCCAATATTAAAAACATTTTCCTTGCCAAATCCCCACGCAGGACTTTCACATGGTCTGCTTTTTCCGCATTCGATGCTCCTGTCCTATACGCGCCCTCGAATTGACCCACGTTCCTCACGTGGCCTCACGAGTGTCCTCCCGCCGACCCTTTTCAATACCCCCATGATGAACAGCACCATTAGAGGACAAGCAGCTGGGTGGTTTCCATGCTCCCGATCATATCTTGTCATGTTCGCACCAATCGCGCTCTTTCGATCCGAGCAAGTTATGTAAGAGGCATATTATGTTCAAAGGATGAGCCTATCACGCTATCGAGAGGCTGCCGTACCGACTTTTATAAAGATTCAATAGAGTTTTCATGTCGTATCTTATCATATTACATTAATTTTGACACTTTTGATTCCAGAAACTTTGAGCAAAAATGCAAGATGTGTATTGTTGTTAAAAAGGAATGTATCGAGTTTTGTTTGTAAATGAGTTTGGAGAACTTTGAGACGAGCCCAGTTGCCCCGTCCATCTCCCCGAAACTGGCAAAACTCATCTCGCATAAGAGAGAGAGAGAGAGAGAGAGAGAGAGAGAGAGAGAGAGAGAGAACCGGCCGAATCGAATATTCAAGCCTAGTGACACGCCGCCATCGCTGTAGTGACATCCCCGCCGATCGCTATTCATAAATCAAGAAAGCTACATAAAAACGTGAATGCCGAGCGCGATTAGATTTTGAAACCCATGTGTTGTCCCTAACAAGGTCACACATTGATAATGATGGATCCACATCGCAGAAGACGACTTTTTGATGTCCACGTCTATTCCTTAAGATAAAAAAGGTCAAAAAGCTTTTTCTCCTCCTCCTCCTCCTCCTCCTCCTTTTTGGCCAGTAGGGAAGGATGAAGTTTCCCACGAAACAAGCAAGAACGAACGCGAGGAACGTGCGAGGCACGGTCTCCGCTTTGAAACTATATTAACAGCCTCCTCTCGTGTTCTTCCTTGTCGTTCAGACAACATCTGCAAGAGAAGAGAAAAGGAGAGAAAAATCATCTTGCTTGAGACATAGAAGAAGAGAGAGAGAGGTACGACCGGTTCTTGCAGGGAGAGAGGGGTCCCCGTCCTTCGTTCGGGACAACACCATTCGTACTCGTCCTTGCAGATATCTAGATTCATTCCCCTAGATTTCCCCTCTCTCTCTCTCTCTCTTTCTCTCTCTCTTGTCTCTGTGCGTTGTTTCACTCCACCATTTCTTTTTTGCTTTCCCCTTCACTCCCGATACTTTTGCACCTTCCTCCATTCTCCATCTCCCAAAATAATTAAAATAAAGGAAAGGAATCCCCACATATAGCATATACCTTGCACTCTCTCTCTCTCTCTCTCTTTTCTCTCTCTCTACCTGCCTGTTCTTCAACGATGGCTACATGGGTCTTGTCCCAATGTGGCCTCAAACCCCTCCCTCAAACCATCCCCAGATCGCAACGCCAGAGGACGCCCACGAAAGATAACAGATGTTTCCCATCCACGCACGTCCGTACCGCAGATCTGAAGCTCCGTCCTGCCGGGAGACCGCGCGGATCTCTCCTGCCGACCCGGGTGAGCGCCCCATTGCGGGTCTCGCCAACCGACGAAGAAGATGACGCGGGAGAGAGGAGGAAACGAAACGGGGTGGTCGTCAGCGAGGAAGGAGGAGGAGGAGGAGGGGAGGAGTTCTTCGACCCCGGGGCGGCGCCGCCGTTCAAGCTGGCGGACGTGAGGGCGGCCATACCGAAGCACTGCTGGGTGAAGGACCCGTGGAGGTCGATGAGCTACGTCGTGAGGGACGTCGCCGTCGTCTTCGGGCTCGCCTGCGGGGCGGCGTATTTGAACAGCTGGGTCGTCTGGCCTCTCTACTGGGCTGCCCAGGGCACCATGTTCTGGGCCTTCTTCGTTCTCGGCCACGATTGGTACGGCCTCTAAGTTCCTCTCTTTTGCTTAAATATTCTCATCATGTCCTCATATTTCATGGAGGCTATCGTTGTTATAGTTTGTGTCTGCGTATGTCTTCGGTTTGGCGCTTCCACCTTGCATTTCTGCTTTGTCGATTCTCAGTTGAGACACGTCGAGTTATCGCGTTTGTTGAAGGAGGTTCCGGTTGTAGTCGCTTAAATTTTGGCCTTTTTTTTGGCTTTCTGAAACCGATGCAGTGGTCACGGGAGCTTCTCGAACGATGCTAAGCTGAATAGTGTGGTGGGGCATCTCCTTCATTCCTCCATTCTAGTGCCTTACCATGGATGGTAAGTTTCGAGTCACCACCTCTACGACTTTGCTTAGGCTTATTGAATTTCACGGAAAATAAAAGATGTGGAAAGCATTTTTCTGAAAATGTTTTCTTATATTGCATAAAATAATTAGTCGATGAAGATATTTGTGTTTAAACATTTTCGTGGATAATAAAAGTACTTTTCGTTTGTTTACATTTGTAAGTGATATAAGTGATAAATCATTATTTTTATAGGAATTATGTTACACTTCCCTCGTAAGAAGCTCGGTAAATTCAAATAATTAGAACTTAGAACAGTTTTAGTCAATAAACAAATATGTGACTCACGATACGACTGACAATCTCAAATGTCACTTCCTTTTGTATTGTATTCGATAGGAGAATCAGCCACAGAACTCATCACCAGAATCATGGACACGCCGAGAACGATGAGTCATGGCATCCAGTTAGCCATCTGCCCCTTTGTCCTACTCTTTCTTTCTTTCTCGTTTTTTTTTTTTTTTTAAATCTTCTCAATTATTAGGTTCGATTTCTTTCTTCTTTCAGTTACCTGAAAGGATCTTCAAGAACTTGGACGCCATTACAAGGACTCTCCGCTTCACAGCCCCTTTTCCCATGCTTGCCTACCCCATCTATCTTGTGAGTGTTCGACACGTGGCTCCCCAAGATGATCTTTTTCTTGTTGCTCATTCTGAATTAAACACCGTTAAAGCAAGAAAAAGGAGAGAAAAGCAATGTCCTACAAAGAGCTTTTCGGATTGCCTTACTTTATTCCTGACGTGATAGATCATAGACCCAACTTTTATTGAATCACCGTTCGAATCGGACATAAATCCACCTTTTCATTGAGGAATTATTGCTATCGGCCAAAAAAAAAAAAAAATGGAGGAATTATTGCTTGCATTGAATGGTAGAGGCCGAGTTTCGAGCTTAGTTTATTCCATCTAAGATTCGATGCCTCACCATCCATTCGTGATCTCACGACAGGCGTAATCACTCTGGGTAATGATGACTCAGATTTGACTTTTGCGATTTTGATTGGCTGAAGTCAATTCCTGTTCCTCTAGCTAGCAAGATTGCTCATGGAAACTTCATATGCTACTTCAAAGTTCTAATTCCAAATTTCCTCGGAGAATTCGGAAATAGAAAAACTGTTCTTGAATTTTGAAAGATAGTTAAAAAGTGAAATTTCGAATGGGAGAAAGGGGTCGTCAAGAATTGAGATTCTCATGGCCTGACATAGTATTAATTTCACAGTGGATTAGAAGTCCAGGGAAAAGAGGGTCACACTTCCACCCAGAGAGCGACTTGTTCGTGGCAAGTGAGAGGAAAGATGTGATCACATCTACAGTGTGTTGGGCGGCCATGGTGGGCTTACTTGTGGGATTGTCCTTCGTGATGGGTCCTCTCCAGTTGCTCAAGCTCTACGGCATCCCTTACTGGGTAATCCCTCTTTCTTCATCATCAACTTTGCTAATGGTTCGGTTTAACAACTCCGGATTTGAGAACTCCGCATGCTAAACGACGCAGCAGACTTTTATTTCGGCGTTTAACATAACCTAGTTGTTTAAAGTTCTACGTACGGCTTGCTGTATCATTCCATATATGAGTTTTGTACATCGGTCTTGGTATTTCCTAGCAAACGACAAATCCTAACTAGAGTGTGTTTCCAATTATTGTTGGTTTTATCAGATTTTTGTGATGTGGCTGGACTTTGTGACTTACCTCCATCACCATGGGCATGAAGACAAACTTCCTTGGTACCGGGGAAAGGTAATGTCATTCAATGAAAGAAGACATTTTTCACCTCCTTTTTCTCGTTTTGGAACAATACATTAGTGCAAGAAATTGAAGGTTTGTCTCTTTTGCTTTTTCTGTTTCAAGGAATGGAGTTACTTAAGAGGTGGGCTCACCACGCTCGATCGCGACTATGGATGGATCAACAATATTCACCACGATATCGGAACTCACGTCATACACCATCTTTTCCCTCAAATCCCTCACTATCACTTGGTTGAAGCTGTGAGTTACATATATTTTCCCTCTTTTCGGTCAACAAAAATTGACCGCCGCCTTGATCGATAAAAATGAAAGCTTTGTTGCATTGACACAAGTCTCGTGAGAAAATTTGAAGTAGGTCCATCCCGTCCCTCTATGTATCAGGCTAGATAAGATAATGCATATATATATATAAGTTCGATTTTGATAATAATAGCGTTTCTTGATAAATCTCTGAGACGAACCCTTTTTCTTTGTGATGATGCAGACGGAAGCGGCGAAGCCTGTACTCGGGAAATATTATCGAGAGCCGAAGAAGTCGGGCCCGTTGCCCTTCCATTTGATTGGGATGTTGATACGAAGTTTGAAGAGAGATCACTACGTCAGCGACACCGGGGAGGTTGTCTACTACCAAACTGACCCTAAACTTGGTGGTGGTGGCTCTTCTAGTTCGGATGCTAAGTGAGAAGGCTTCCAATGCAGCATTTGAACAGACACCAAACAGGGAGTTTCAACTTCAATCATTATAGAAGCCTAATTCTTGACACTTCGATGAAGCTTCGTATCAGATAGATCTCACTAGTTTCACTTGGTTGAAGAAGCTGCTAGGGCAAGCCAACTTTCGTGCCAATACAGAAGCCACTAAAGAGATCATGATTGATATATACGGAACGCTAAACGCTATGATCTAGCCTCTGTTTGTAATATGTAAAGCAAGAAGATGTAAATTTACATTTGAAGAGGAATAACTCGTCTCCTCATCATGTTTTATCTTGTGTCAAGAATGTCTAGAGATGACGATGAACATTATTTTCATGTCTCCTTCCCTCTTCCACTACAATCATACAAATCAAACTTATCTAAGAGGCCTCGGATGACTGGGGGTGTCAACTGGGTCAACATCGGATTTACTTTTCTTCGATATCAACGTACATTGATGCGGAAATGTATCAATCAGCATTATTGGTCATTTGGTACCGTTTTTTCAACGACTTCAATTATCGTGAAAATGAGTGCTAAAACTTCTAAGTGGTATTCGCTAACACCTTGCAATCGAAGGCCATAGAATTTCCACGACTGCACGGCAATAGTTTCAAGATATATATAGGTACAATACTTCACAAAAAAAAATTGTAACAAGGTTATAAAATAACATAGTTATTGAACAATTCATATTGAGACATCATGTATATCTTGATTGGACCCTGAACTACTAATTGGGTGCATCCAACACTAGTCTGATAGCCTTCTTTTTTCTTTTTTGCTTTTTTGTTTTTGGGTCGAAGTCTGATAGCCTTCTTAAGATGTTATAAGCTCCGTTGAAATTGAAGTCCAAATTCCTGGAAATGATTCAACTGCTTGAATGCATTTTCGAAGGTGCCCAAGTTTATCTTCTATTAAACAGTTAACGAAAAACTACTTCCCACACGTGACATCAAAACGCGCGACTACTTCTCAAGAAATTGATGCTGAAAATGTGTCGTGCGCTTAATTCATACAAACGCACACGTTTTTTATCCTGCTAATTTGTTTCTTAACTCGCTAAGCCAACCCATAGGGTTTTCTCAAAACTATCCTTATGTCGATGCAACAAAAAAGCTGTTCACACAAGAACTGACTACTTATAATGGAACAAAACCAAAGACTCGCTGCATGCACTCGGGTGTGAACTCCACAAGTGCCAAAACTTAGCATAGGAAGACACTAAGTGCTAAAAGTTCCAAAAGTACATTCAAAAATTGGAAAAAAAAAAATGCAGTACTTAAGTACTAACAGTGAGAAATTTAGGTCAAACTGCTAATATGACATTTTTTTTGGCTACTATTTTTTTAATTGATGTGGCAATTTTTTTTTTAAATTATCCATGTGGCATTTTTTTTAAAAGCTATCCACATGGTGCTATAAGCCCTCAAAATAAATTTTTAATATACATATTAATTAAAATGATTTTAAAAAAAGGAAGCCATAGCTTTGGCGAGGGCATCCACAGCCCTTGCCATCACCACCACATCATTGCCAAAAAAGGTTGACGATGGTGCAGGCCCTCACTAGCGGTTGGCTAAGGTTGTTGACCACTACCCAAGGCTTGGTGCGATTGCGGCTGACTCTCGCCTCATTGCGGTGAGGGCTATGGAGGCCCTTGCTGAACGCTGCTATCTCCCCCCTTTCTAAAATAATTTAGTTATTAATTTATTTAAATTAATATTAAATTAATAAATTTAGGGGCAAAACAATGTCGTTTTGTATGTTCATTGTTGAGTAAACATTCTTGGCAAGCCACATAGCCACTTATTTAAAATAAGCTACGTTAAATTTCCGGCTACCTTTGTTGGTATTGACACTTAAATATTTCATTTTTTTATTTTTTTTTAAGTGACACTTTAGTGTACTTTTTAAAAGTTTTGGCACTTCAATATCCACTTGTGCCAAATTTTGGTACTTGTGGTATACTTGTCCCCTCAATCATCAGACTTCGCACAACAAAAGCTTGTTCCATTTCAATGAACAAAAGTTGGTGGTGATAGACCCGAAGAGCGATTCTACCAGTCATCAATTTGAATCGTCGTCGCTGACGACTCATCAGGATGCTCCGTCCAATTGGATTACCACGCGTGTCTCTCTTGTTGACCGGGGTGAGCGCTCCATTGTGGGTCTCACCAATCAGTAAACAAGATGACAAAGTAGAGAAGAGAAAACTAAATGGGGTCATCAACGAGGAAGGAGGAAGAGTAGGAGGAAAGGAGTTCTTTGACCCTGGGGCCGCACCACCGTTCAAGTTGGCGAACATAAGGGCAACGATTCTAACGCACTGCCGGATGAAGCACCCATGGAGGTGTTGAAAAAATATGGCTTCAAATAAGGTGGAATAATGAAGTCGGATTTATAGAGCAATCAAGTTAGACTTTGAGGTGTGATATCACTTTTTTTTTTTTAAAGAATTTATTTACTCTACAATGTTACTATTTATTTACTCCACAATGTTGCTAATGGTCATCTACAAATTTCCTCAAGGATATAATAAAGTCTCAAATTAGAATATTAGATAACAATTGTAGTTTTTCTCTAAGATCTCTCTAGAAAACAATTGGAAAAAGATGGCCATATATCTTTTGAACGAAAATGAAAATAGGAAGAGGAAGATTATGAAAAATGCTTGAAAGTTTTGCAAAGAATTGAACAAAACTATTGAATAAACATATTTGAATGGATACAACATTTCAAAGATAAAGAAGTTATATCCAAGCAAACATAACTTTTCAAAGGTTGTAAGAGTGCCTAATAATCATTAGGCAAAAATAATAAATTCAAAATTAAATAATTAAAAAATAACCACAATCACATTGTTTCAATAGGACACAATATTTATTTGATAATTATTAATTTAATTTTTAATAAAAAATAAAAAAATAATGATCATTGATTAGTGCCAAATCTCGTACATGTGCGCACTCACATCTTTTCGATATGGGACAAGGTACCTCTTTGTTTATTTTACAAACAAACTATGAACAAGAGGTTGATGAGCTACGTCCCAAGGGATGTGTTAGCTATATGCCCCAAAGCAACCATGTAAGGAATTTAGTTGCATTATTATCCCATATTTATTTAATAGCAAATAAATATTCATTCATTATCCCATTTATATGAATGAGTTTATAAGATCGGTTATGATTGTACCTATTCTTAAGGTATTAAGAATACATGTGACATTTTTACAACTAGACTAAGTTTTTAAATAGTTTTTTTTTTTGTTTTTATTTACATAAATAGTTCCTGATTGATAAATCATTGATGGGATATTAATGATTTTGTTGAGATCAATTGAGAACTAGTATGTTCTCAAGTTTTATCATTGAGGATTGGATATCTCAAGGGATGATGAGTCACAAGTCATTGGGTATTATGATACTTGAGTTAGAACACAAGTACTTGTATTGGACAAATTCATTGAATATGGCATGCATAGAATGATTAGCAATATGGAATCTTTTGAAAGCGAGATCAATGACTAATCATTCATGTTTTGGTATTATGTAAAATCCTTAGATCAAGACATGATGCTGACTTTTATGTTAGATGGCTATCATTCACAAGTGTATATATTGATGCTTCATCGAACCGTCTTTATACTTGATGGTCATAATTTGTTCATATACGAAGGCACATACATGCACAATATGGAATCTTTTATCTTGTTATATATACAAGATAGAAAATTAATGTCTTATGCAATCTAATCGTGACATTATATTGAAATCCTCAGCCAAAGTCGTAACCGAGAAAAGATTGTTCATGTCTTGTAGATATACATATTAATTTAAATTTAGGCATATGATTGAAGTGGTGGCTTGACAAATAATTACATCACCTTTGTTCAGTCAGAACATAGTTAGATAGAATAATTGAATTACATGGTTGCCAAAACTGACAAGTTCGTTATGTTCTTGAAATATTCATACTATCTGAGTAGCCATGACATATTATAAATGTCACTCATGGTTTATAGGACTTGGAGATTAATCGAGATAATCAGTTCTCTAAGTCATACCAATATGTTAGTACAAGTCTTACCACTAGCTTAGTGATGAACCTAGGGATATTACACACCTCAACCAATTCAAAATGACATTTGAATGGAGAGACATATTGCAAATGTGTTTGCAATTGTGGCAATCAAATTGAATTGGGCTAAAGATTGAAGTTCTAAAATAGTTTATGAACCTACGACCAAATTAAAGATCTAAAACGAATTTAGAATCAGTGGCCAAATTGAATATTTGAAACGAGTTCAGAATCAATGGCAAAATTAAAAATCTAAAATGGTTTCAAGATTAATGGCTAAATTAAAGATTTGAAGTGGGATCAAAATCAAATGCTAAATTAATGATCTTGAATTGGTTTTAGAATCATTGGAGAGATTGATGTTGGCTAATTTAATGATCTAAGATGGTTTCAAAATTAGACGACCAAATTAACGTTCGCAAATGGTTTCCAATTTAACGGTCGAATTAAAAGTGTGGTAATGGTTAGAATTAATGCTTAGAATAATATTCTGTAAAGGTTATACAATTAATGCCCGAATTAATGCTTTGAAATGGTTTCAAAGCTAATGAGCTGAATTTATTTGAATACGTGTGATTTGAGATTGATTACAAGAGGTTCATGAGATGATTATGAGATAATAGTGATCAATCAATTTAGTCACACACAAGAATAATTGCTAGCACAACTGTAGTAGTGAACTCTCTCAAATTTCTCTCTATCGTTCGACGATAGATCGATGGTATATCTGAACTAGAGTTCTGACATTTGTGGAGTTGGAACTGAACATCATAACCAGAATACTTTCAGGCACGCTACAAGGAGATCAAACGTTTGTGGTCTTGATATGAGCAACATCTGAACCAACGCTACGAGAAAATCAAATTTTGTGGCCTGATTCAAAGAATGTCAGAACCAAATCACTTTGCCCTCCTTTTTCAATTCCACGTGCTTATTAAATTGTACAAACAATGTTTTGAAGATACGTGAGTGTTTTTGCTTCCCTGTGAATCATCTTTTACTAACTTTTTTTTCCAATGCATGTATTGTTGTTTTTTGAAACAAACCCCGACAGGATGTTGCTGTCGTCCTTGCATAACAGGCCGGCATATTTGAACAACCAGGTCATTTGGCCTCTTTACTGGGCCGCCGGGGCACCATGTTCTAGCTACTTTTTCTTGGCCACAATCGGTATGGACTCTAGCTTGTCTCTTGCGAAGAATTTCATATCATCTCATCATATTTCATGGAGATTATTGTTGTCATAGTTTGTGTTGTGTTTGTCTTCGGTTTGGTGCTTCCACCTCGCATTTTTGCTTTGCCGATTCTCAGTTAAGTTGTGTTGTCTTATCACGTTTGCTTATGGATATACCCATCACTTTATTGTTGTTGTTGTTGTTTCTTTTTTTTTTCTTTTTTTTTTATTGCTGGAGGAACTGGCTTGCAGCCGACATCCGCGCCGTAAACCCCCAAGTGACACATAAGCAGGAGGATCCACCACCCCTGGAGTTACACTTCATACACCTAGCACCTCCCTTGGGTTTTGAATTTTTCACTTCTGGGCTGAGGATCAACAGGGCCTTATTCAGCGGAGCCACCGCGGCCGGTGGTATCACTTTATTGTTGTTGTCACTTAAATTTTAGTGATTTTTTTTTCTTTCGAAACTAACAAT
Organism: Eucalyptus victrix; assembly: GCA_016097545.1. Classification (NCBI taxonomy): domain Eukaryota; kingdom Viridiplantae; phylum Streptophyta; class Magnoliopsida; order Myrtales; family Myrtaceae; genus Eucalyptus; species Eucalyptus victrix. Next base: position 15,573,596 of record CM027835.1, read on the forward strand.
GGGCACGAGAGCTTCTCGAACGATCCCAAGCAGAATAGTGTGGTGAGGCATTTACCTCATTCGTCCATTCTCATGCCTTAACATGGATGGTAAGCTTGAAGTCACTTTGTTTAGACTTTATTTATTTCGGGAATATGAATAATTTAGAAAATATTTTCTTGAAAATGATCGTTTACATGGCTTAAAATAATTAATCAACAAACAATGTTTTATTATTGACAATAATTTATGTCTAAATATTTTCGTGGATCATGAAAAAGAATTTCATTCCTTCGTTTTTGTAAGTGATATGAGTAATTATTTTTAGGTAAATAATTTTTAAAATAATTCATTTTTTACAAAATAAAACAAATCTAATTTCATTTAATCTCCCCTAAAATCACTAGTTCTATAGGAATTACATAACTCTTCCATCTTAAGAAGCTCGGTATAAATGGTTAGAACTTAGTATGATTTTAGTGAATAATGAAATATGTGATTCATGGTACCGCTAACAATTTTGAATGTCACTTTCTTTTGCATTGAATACAACAAGAGAATCAACCACAAAACTTATCACAGAATCACCAGCACGTCGAGAATGTTAAGTCATGACGTCCAGCGAATCATCTACCTCTTTGTTCTGCTCTTTTTTTTTTTTTTTTGCTTTTTGTTATCAATTATTAGTATCATAATTTCTGAATTGGGCTCGATTTCCTCCTTCTTGCAGTTATTAGAGAGAATCTACAAGAGCATGGATGCCATTACAAGGACTTGCCGCCTCACAGCCCCTTTTCCCATGCTTGCCTAGCCCTTCTATATTGTGAGCGTTCAACGCATGGCCCCCGAGATGATCTTTTTCTTGTTACTTATATTGAATCAACAATGGTTAAAGCAAGGAAAAGGAGACCATGAGCAAAAGATCTCTTCAAGTGCCATAACTTGGCACAAAGGGACACTTAAGCGTCATAATTTACGAAAGTGACACTTAAGTGCCACATTTTAAGAAAAGTGAGACAATGAGTGCTACCTTCGGCAAAGTCGGCTGAAAATCATATGTGGCAATTAAATATTAATATTTCCTGCCGAGGTGGCTCGCTAGAGAGCCGACTTAGTTCTAATTCACCTAAAATGATGTCGTTTCGATAGTTAGCCAAAATAGAGTCCTTAAATTGGCCAAAATGACGTTATTTTGGTATAATTTAAATTTTAATATAATATAAAATTAATTTAATAATAATAATAATAAAATTTATATTTATTTAAAATAATTTTAAAAAAAAAACTAGAGGAGAATGAGGAAGGCAACCGGCGGCCGAGAGTTGAGCCCTTGCCACCGCCCGGAAGGTGGGGAGGGTCACCGGGGCCGCCGAGCCCTAGCTGAGGGCCAGTGGCCCCAGCCGATCAGTGGTGAGGGCCTGCGTGCCCTCGCCCCAAATCTGAGCGAGGGTCGTAGCCTTTGCAGCCGGCTGCCTCCCTCCTCCTCCTTCCACCCCCCGGCCCTTTTTTTTTTTCCTTTTCCTCAGCCACCGGTTGCCTCCCCTTCTTCTCCTTCCCCCCTCGCCGGATTTGGGTGAGGGCCGTGAGCCCTCACCAATCTAGGTGATGGTGGACCCGCAGCGGGCGAAGGCCCTTGGCGCAGTCGGGTGAGGGCTGCCGATCCTCATTGTTAGTTGACCGAGGTCACCAGCCCTTAGCTAAGGCCCGGTCGACCCTCCCCCTCTCGTCGTTGGTCCTTGCCGGCGGCGGTGGGGGAGGCGGCGATGGCTAAGGGCTCACCTTCAGCCACATCCTTTTTTTTTTTAAAATTATTTTTTTAATATTTTATTTTTATAAAAATTTAAATAAATTTAAATTTAAATATCTAAATTTACTTTAATTAATTTTTATATTAATTTTTTACCATGTCAGCATCAAAACGATGTTGTTTTGCACTTGCTTTGCTGGAAAATTGATACGTCAACGTTTTGGCCGGATTTTAGCCAGATTAGCACTCAAGTGATCCATTTTGCTCCGATTTTGGCACTTAAGTGTCATTTTTATAAGTTATGGTACTTCAGTGTCCATTTTTGCCAAGTTATGGCACTCCAAGGGTCCGCACGTCAAAAAATAATGTCCCACAAAAAGCCTTTCGAATTGCCTGACTTTATTTTTGACGTGATGATGGATCATGGACCCAACTAATTAACTATGAATTAGACATAAATCAGACATGAATCCACCTTTTCATGGAGAAATGTTGCTTGCTTTGAATGGTAGAGCCCCTCTAAGATTCGATAGCTTTGTGATTGTGATTGACTGAAATCAATTCCAATTCCTCTAACTAGCAAGATTATCTTTTGAAACTTCATCTTTTGTTTCTAAGTTCAATCCTAAGTTTCCTTGGAGAATTCATAAATAGAGAAAGTATTCTTGAATTTCTAAAGATCATGAAAAAAAGTGAAGTTTTGAATGAGAGAATGTCATCAGGAGATTCTCGTGGTCTTGACTTAGTGTTAGTTTCACAGTGGAGTAGTCCAAGGAAAAGAGGGTCTCACTTCCACCTAGAGAGCGGCCTATTCGTAGCAAGTGAGAGGAAAGATGTTATCACATCCACAGCATGTTGGACGGCCATGGTATGTGTTGTAAAATTTAACGTGGAAACTAATCACTTGGTTCTACCTATATCAATGGGAAGAGCCAGTAGCAAATAATTCACTATAATAAAAAAAATTAGAGTTACAAGTGCGCTGGTGTTTCCCATATTTAAATTATACCCTACTGGGGGCTAACAATACAATCTAAAGGGGGTGAATATATTGTTTGAGAATTATGAAAAACATTTGTAGAAATGATTAAGTTTAACTTCAAACATTGGTAGAAATAAATTATAGAAATTAGGTGCGCGTGCTGCTATTTAATAGATCATGATAATAAAGATCAGGTAATACAAATATTGAAGAGATAAAAGATTTGCAAGCGGATATATAGTGGTTCGATATTATCTCAAAGCCTACATTCACTCCTAACACTAACAGCCATAGCAAAGTTGGAATCTACTAATAATCTTCAAGACAAGTTACAATAAACAAGTGCCGCCTTTCCAGTAGATCACAATACTAGGACTCACATACTACTATCACTCTTGTACACTTGCTCTTATCACTGATTACACACATCAGCACCACACATACATGGACATTAGGTATACACAATAGCTAACAACAAAATAAGAGCAGAGAAGAAGACCCAAAGCACATGACCCATCTTGTTCGGTTTCTCCAATTTCTCCCAACCCAACTACTTTTGTTGGACTCAATATATAGCTATTCATCCTCAAATGACCGTCACCCATCGAAATCCCAAATTAGCCATTGGTTCTAGCAGTTGCAAACAACATACCATTGCTGAAGATCATCAGAATGTCTCTCTGACAACGATTGTTCCCAAATAGTGTCAATGTACTTTTGTCAGACTTGCTCATTAATGCCAAAATTGCTCATGATCAACTTTGGCGATCTTTCTGTAAATTCCTAGTCTTAGTCTTTGTAATCACTATTTTCTTCTTTCCAATATTCTAAGCAGGTGGTCAAGTGACCAGCACCTTTCAGAATTAAATATCCTGACAATCCTTTACCCATAGTTAGGACATCCAAATCTTTACTAGTCTATTGATGTTGTCCACTAACACATTGTGTGAAATGACTTGTGGTCAATCATCCAATGATCCTCTTTGCTTTGTCAACATACAAAAACTTCCAAGGACATTAGCATTCTCACTTATTTCTCATCTTCACTGATTAACCATATCAATTTCCAAAGATCTCTACGGACATCATCACCTTTGCCGATTCCTCATCTTTAAATGATTTGACTGAGTCAACTTCCAAAAATCTTCAAGGACACCATGTATACATGCTATTTTCTCATCTTCACTAAACTCACAAGGATCACTAATATTATCACATTCTTCCATCTTATCTGTATTAGTTAGCTGCTTTTAGCCATAAATTTGTTGCTCCAATAACAATACGCTGCACTTGATAACGATGCCAATCTTTTTGGTCCTTTCAAATATATTTGCAATTTCGACTCTACCAAGCTGTTTATCTTAATGGTTTTTTCAAGCTTTATTGGACATCCTCATTCTAAGCTTGTTCACCTCATCAAGGCCCATTCAACTATTTACCGGATTTTTGTACCTCTAAGCCATCATGAACATCCTTGTTATTCTCAACTTATTCATCTTTGATCAATGTCCTTCCAAGTGTTTACCTTATTTGAAGATCTTCGTAGTGTGTAGACATCTTCAATCACCTAATACCTTGTTTATCTCAAATATCAGCAAAGCACTCAAGACAGTGGTAGAACACTCCTCATATCAATTCACTTGGTGTTATTTGTGACAACACATGCATTTCGATATATGCATATATCACCTGGTACTACTCAACCAACACAAATATTAATAACCTTTAATTGACTTTGTCATCTTTAAAACAACATAGGGAATTTCCAAACAAACCCAAACTTAAAGTGTTTATAAATAAGCAACTAGATAGGATGTAAAAATTATATGGCACAAAATTCACCAATGCTCCTTGTTTGGAACATCCCTCGTGTTACACCCCAATCCTCAAGTGCGTGCCCATCCCTTGGTGGTTGATAAAATTTGCGACGTCCCAGGATGCATCGCCGACCCATTCATTTTATTACGCATGCGGAAGCAAATAAACAATACCCCTGACAACAACCAACACGAGATAGAAAAATAGAAAACATATTCACAACCAAAACACTTTTATAAACACCCCAATTTATATACAACACTAGTCTACAGTCAAGAGTCTACTCAAATAGAAAAGCCTACATGACCTCTAGGCACACGAATCCCCAACTGAAAAATCCGAGGTCTCCTAGGGACTTGGGTCTAGCACTGCACCACTCAAAGGGTTAGCTGTACCCTCGCTAAAAGCGACGTCTGTCACTAAAGCTGGGACCTCAAAATCTTATAGGGGATCCACTTTGTATCCATTGAGCCCGCGGCGATACCACGCTCTGAATTGATGGGGTACCCTCTGAGGTAGACTTGCATTGACCTAGACAGTGGTCTTCACAAGTTCATAGACCCAAACCCCATGGCCCCTAGGAACAGGGATATCGGTAACCAGCTCGGTGACCCTCTTGGACTGACCAAAACGTTTCGAAGGAACCGCCATCTAAGAACCTGAAAATAATAAAGCCCACGACTGGGTGAGATAATGTCTTAGCAAGTTTACCTTTCAAACTCCGACTAGGAAAGAAATACGCTTAGCCATACAACCACATAGCCACACAATCACAGAGACTTACCTCATCTTAGCTCCTCTCTATAGGTCAGCACAGTTCAACTACACAACCATATGCAAGAATCACACTCAACCAATTGGAACGCCACCACTTTCATCTCAATAAGCACAAGGGTCCCGATTATAGGGCCAAATCATTATGATACGTCTCATATCATGCCACATAATTTTGTCCCATAATCCGGTGCGTCAATTTCACTTAGCATGCATTCCAATTTTTAATCATGGCCACCCATGAGCACGGCCTATTAGATGTTCGGCGGTCTTCTGGCGTAACTAGGCATTGCCTCACCCCACTAAGCATAGCAACATCACTACGTCGACGGTATTCCACAGAGGAGCATCGATTTAGCATCTACTGCAACCGGTATCCATTGATAGGGCATCCCATATAGGGGCATGTCCACCCGACTCATTTTGGGGACAAGTTCTCCTAACCAACACATGACCATTCAATCTCGGCCCAGGACACCATGCATTGCACTCAAATGCCTCAATTAAAATAGAGAACCTGGTCTATTTTCTTCGTATTAAAAATACATGGTAACATAATCGTGTGTGGGTACACGGTCAATTTGAATAAAAAAAACTTATGCTTTTCCTTTTAAAATCCCACAGTTTAATATAGTCTTTAAAACCATTTTCGGCGTGAAAACCCAACACTTGGGATTTTCTAATTAAAAATTGAAATTTCATAATTTTGGAATAAATAACCAAAATTCCAATCACCACTCAATTTGCACAAATTAACACTCAATTAAGTGAATCAAGCACACCATTGCAATTATCATAAAATTCCGGTCATCAACTATCCCGATATAATTTCCAAAAATATTAAATAATTAAATAAATACCAAAATAAATTAAATATTCAATTTAAATGCAATAAATAGCAACCTAGGTAGGAAATGCTAATCTAACCACCTAAACAAGCCTAGAAATTTTCTAAACCTATCTAGATAAATAGTACGACTACTTTAGTCCCTAATCTATCCGTTCTCACCACCTAACATGCACAAACGGATAATTAAATCACTAATCCATTCTAACTAACAACCTAAACCCTAATTAGCCTAAAATAATTATCCACTAAGCATCATTAACTCCCTAAGCATATTTTAGCGAGTAAAATCACTGGTTTAGCGATCCAGTGAGTTCACGATGACGGCGACGTAGAAGTGGGCAATAATTGAGCCTGTGGCGACACCAAATAGAGATCGGACTGGCCTGAAAACGGGCCACGAAGCCTAAAGACCCTTGCTAGCTTTGGCTTCTACTCTTAGGCCCAAGAGGCTGCTCGAGCGGCTAGATGGGCTGGAAACAGCGAGGACGGGGGAATGGGGCTACTGCAGGCAACGGCGGGTAATGGCAACTGATCTGGTGGCCTGAGGTGGCTCGGGATGCGACTGGCCATGATAGGAGGCAAGATGGGTGGGACAACGCACGCAGGCTCAGGGGTGGCTCGACGGGCTTGCGAGCGGCAATCCTGGTAGCTTCGTCGGTGGTTGACGGTTAAGGGGGAGTTGTTGGCCGGTTTCTTTGATTTCTCTAAGCTTCCTAGACTCTCAACAATGGTTAAAGCAGCTCACTTGAAGAAGAAGAAGTTAGCTGCACCTTGGAGGGTCCCAAAATGCCTAAATATCCCCTTAGTAGATCATTGCATGCCCCTACCACTTGGGCTCTCATCCATGGCCAATTTGCAGCCCTCAAACTTCCTCAACATACTTCCCAAATGATCCAAAAGGTTGAGTCTCCCATGGCTTACGAATTTTGTACATTGGCCACTCAAATTGATTCAATTCCCCTCCAATTCTCCCTCAATTGAACCTAATTTGATGCCCATAAATTCAACCAAGATGCCCACACTTGAATTTACAATTTTCCTCATCAATTTATCCAATTTGAATCCTAAAAACACGACCAAAAACAGTCTTTTGATTTTCCCGGTCAAAAACGACCATACTTTAAATTTTCGCAAAAAATCTAGGTCTACGAAAAAATATTTGGAGGATGAGTTGACTCTCCTAAAATGAATCGTGACATGACAGAACTTTCAATTTCTGTAATCGGGTTTAAATTCGTAGTTAATTTCAATCTGACGCGATTTTAACGTGACTTAACCTACCAAGTAGCTTTTAGAAATTTTTAGTGCAATTGACCCGTAGTCGATTATTTTCGAGCCACATTATGCATCTTTGACACATTAATGACTCTCGATTGTCGTGAAAATTTCAAGATTTCAAATATGGGCACAAGATACAGAAATGACAGAAAAATCGGTTTAGTGACGTTCCATAAAATTTTTGTAATCAAGTAGAATCGCCCACACACACTAATCACATACCTCCATCAAATTGATCTATCTTTGATTTCTAATCAATTTTGATGGTGTCGTAGTGACCCTTGCAGATTAGCACGGTTGAGTAGTCAATTTCTGGTTGAATTCTCAATCTATCACGTTAAAATCCCTTAACGGCTTCATCAGATAATCTAGCTATCTTGTGAGTAATCAGCTCAGAGAATAGAACTATAGGCATGTCAATGAAAAGCCTAACTTATTAAATTGAAAACAGAATCCTAAAAATCAGGATATCACACCTCGCGCAGCACAAAATGCTCGTTCTCTTCCCATGAAGAGCCCTTGGAGAATTTTCCACTTGTACGACTCTAGCTCTTTTTATCGAGGGCTATTGTGCAGCTATCTTTTCACGTTATATCTGTGTGGCTACAACTCTAAAAGGGAACATTCAAGTGTAGCTACTGTGCACTTCAAGGACCCACTCTTGGGGGCCACTTCTTCAAGGAAAGGACAAGCTAGGGTTTAGTCAATAAAATCCTATATTTGTTTTATTTTTGTTCTCTTTCCTCTTGCCCCAATTTGTGTGCCCCTTCTTCATACTATTAAAACAGAAGAACTTCAATATTACGAAGATAAGTATACCCCTTATTTTGTTCTCTCTCTCGCAACCACAATTGAATACAAAGTAAGCGTGCCATATACGAGCTCAAAATATGAGACATAATTTAACAACTTTTCATCTTAACTTGACATTTGAAGTCAAGTTATAGTGCTTATCATCCATGTTGATCTCCTAATGCCTCAATAGGTGGTCACTCTTTATAGAAGCCAATGATGCTTAAGCAAAGATTGTGCTTCGCCAAAGGAATATTCTTCATCATCATGTTTGCCAGATTCTCTATTATAGCAATCCTTTTTACAACAACCATAACCTTTGCTAAGACATTTCGAATGAAATGATATTTGATATTGATATGCTTTATTCACTCATGACAAATGGGATTATATGTCAAAAATATCGCACCTTGATTGTCATAATATATATCAACATTTTTCTATTCCAATCCAAAGTTCCGGAGCAAATCCCATAGCCATATCATCTCCTTTGCTAGAAAAGTTAGTGCCATGTATTCTACCTTAGTGGAAGACTATGCAATGTGATCTTATAAGGATACCTTCCAATTCACTACACCACCTACTAGCATAAACATGTACCTTGTTAAAGACCTACACTCATCCAAGTCATCGGTGTGATTTGAATTCACATAACTGGTGGTTTCATTGCCACTGTTGTCCTTCCAGTATACTATATTCATGGTTGTTATTCCCTTCTTCACAGCTTCCTAACAAGTTTTACTAGGACGTTTGATGTAATGGCTAATTATGCTCACGGTTTGTGAAATGTTAGGCTGGTGCATATCATAATATACATAATACTATCCACTACACTAGAATAAGGAACGTAGGACATATGTTCCTCCTCATCTTTAATATGTAGTAACAATTTATCTAAAAATTTAAAATGCTTTGCTATATAGATTTCGTTAACTACATATTAAATCATGCTACAATTTTGTCAATATATTTCTTTGGAGATAGACATAAAACTCTTACATTCCTGTAATTTAAAATCTCTGTACCCAATATTTCTTTTGCAGCAGCTAAATTTTGCATCTTAAACTTAGTTTTCAATTTCCTCTTCAGCACATCAACATAAAACATATTCTCAGCTACTATCAATATGCCATCGACATATAATGACAGATTAATGGAAGATCCATCCTCCAATGTCTTAAAGTAAACACAACTATCTATTTGACTTTTGAATAGTTCTAATTAGCCATAAAACTATCAAAATGCTTATACTACTATCTAAAAGACTATTTCAACTCATATAAAGATTTCTTTAATAAATAAATATGATATTCCTTACTCATAATGACAAATATCTCAGGCTGCCTCATGTAAATTATGTTTTTCCACCTCATTGTGAAGAAATGTTGTTTTCACATCTAGCTACTTATGCTTGAGATCTTATATAGCAACTAAGACAAGTAATAAATGAATAGAAGTATGCCCCACCATAAGAGAACCATTGTAATGATTGCCCTCCTATTGTGTAGCAACAAGTTTTGCTTAATATCTCATTGCCACAAAACTAGGGAGTCCTCCTTCCTTTTGTATACCCATTTACTTCTTTGGGTGCCTTGATAAGCTCCTATGTTTAATTTTGATAGAGTGATTTCATCTCTTCGCTTATAGCCCCTAATTATTGCACTGTTAGAATTGGCCATCACCACAGGGTAAGATAGAAGCTCATCTATTTCCATCTCATCAGTTACAGTCAGTGCATAAACAATATCTGTATAACCAAAAAGTAATGGTGTTTAATTTACCTTTTTTTTTATCTACCCCCAGTTATAGTATGTTATGATTATGCCGGTTGTTCAATATCGCCGACTTTAGGAACCACGCCTTCGTTTGCAGTTTCTACCTATGTTACCTTTGAGATATTTGGATCTCAACCTAAAGTTCCATCTCACTACTAACACCATGATTTATTTGATCTGTTGATTTTGTCTCGAGACTCCTTCGTTGAAGCATTGTAGTCTCGTCAAAGACCACATCTCTATTAATTAGAAAATTGGGTGATTTGAGATTAGTGCACCATAATCGATAGCTGTGGCATCCTAAAATTTCATGACAACCCCTGGATATTCCATGAACCATGAATAGGTGATGGAAGAGCCATCGGACTATGTTATGGTCATTAGACTAATAGATTACAATAAATCAAGGCCGAGCATTTTAATGGACAATTATTTTGTTGGAAAAATATTCCATGTCCATGAGTGATCAAGGATTGTACTAAGGGACAAATTGATAGGAAATTTTTTTATTCTTGGCCATGTACTTTATAAGTTGGATTTTTACTGATTTATATTACAAGTTTTATGGCCATATTAATTTGTAATTAGGTATTTATATAAGTGGGGATTAAATTGGAAAAATTGAAGAAGGAGTGGGCTGATTTTCTTAAGGCCAAACCAGCCCAAAAACCAGCCCATAGCCCACCGTTTTTCCCCCATTCGGCCGACCAAGGTTGGCCCAAGCGTGGCCTGAATAAAGCCCATCTTCTTTGCATGAAAAAAATGACAAGTGGCGAAAGGGATGATCCAAGTGGCCATTGCATGCAAACTAATGATTGCTAATCATGGGTGAAAGAAGAAAAGTGAGGAGAGAGGGGGCGGATTGCTTGAGGGATTGAACCGAGAGAGAGGAGTGTCGCGCGAGGGAGAGAAAGAGAGAAAGCTGAGGGGGAGAGAGAGAGGGTTCATGGGTGCTTCGGCGAGGGAAGAGGAGGACCAAGCCTTGCCGTGCGTGTGCCTAGCTTCGCCGTCGACCGTGCTGTGTTCGAAGTCCCCGAGTCGCCATTGCTTGCTTGATTTCGTCGGATCTAAGGCAAGTAGAGTCCATTAGCCTACATTTTGCTTGCTATGGTTGTGTGAAGTGTAATGGGTGTTAGAGATGCTTGAGTTGTGATGTTGGATGCTGAAGTTCGTGTGAATGGTGGTAGTTTCCTAGAACAAGTAAGCTGTTGCATGCAGGAACAATCCGACCCATTATGATTCCGTGAATTTTATAAAATTATCCCGTTGGAATTTAACTTTGTGTCCTTGATTAAAGTTGTATATGACATCTTGAGGAGTAACATACTAAAATTTTAGAATAAATTAATAAGTATTTATAGGGGAAACGAATTTTCTTTGAAAGGGATTAGTCTGGAAAACTGTACCGAGAGTAGGGAGAATTAAATCGACTATAGCTCTTAATCCAAAACGAAATTGATTTCAATTTCTTCATGAAACGTTTAGCTCTAGGTCTTTTATATAACATATCAAAATTTCAGAATTTTTTGAGTTGATTTATGGTTTATACCGAATTTATGAATAAAACTGTGCAATGGTGATGTTTCAAAACTTTAAGTTGTGATGCATGGACTGTAGTGACCCGTACAAAACTCTTTTGACATGTTGTTCTTCATGAAACCTTTTTCTCTAGATCTTGTTTTAACATGTTAAATTTTAAGAATTTATTGAGATTGTTTACTAATTTTTCCAGAATTTTAATTAAAGGAGTGCATTCAGCTTTATACGAAAATTTGCTTCATTTTCTAGAACCTATGAATTGCTTTTATAAAGTGTGATATCTTGGGTGTTATTTGTATTGCATATATGGTGACATTTGGCATATCATATGACATCAAAAGGCTGGTTTAAACCTCTGACATTATTGTATCAAATGTTAATTTGAAAATGAGATATATATGTGAATATGCACTATGATGATGATACTATCGGAGGTGTGAGCCAATGATGCCCTGGGAGTGTCGGGATGCTCGGAATGTGTGTGCCGGATGTCCTCGGGAGTTTCAAGATGCCTGCCGGATCCCCAGAGGTGTGTGCCGGAGGTTCCTCGCGATGCCAGGTTGGGTGCGAGAGATATATGAGGGATGCAAACACTAGTCCCTGGAAGAAAAATGAGATCCTTTTGAAAGTTAAAATGGAAATTGAATCATGTGCATGTGTGTGTGCATATGGCACGGGATATAATTGTCTATGAAATTGAGTTGATACTATATGGCATTGAGAATGCGATCATGAAGGTATTGAATGGATCTCATGGGGATAGATACATGATGGTATGGATGATATGAATCATGTGCATGTATGTGTATATGGCATGGAACATGAATTGCTTTAATGAATGAATCTCATGGAAATGCAAGCATGATTACATAAATGATATGTGCATTTCACATGAAATTGTGGTTGTCTTGCTTGTTGCACTGTGTAGTTTGATGGATCTTTACTGCTGAGTGGTTGTACTCACCCCTTTTGGGGACAACATTTTAGATTGAGCGATGCCTCTATCACCTATCGCACATGGTACATTTTATGGCTTACCATTTGATGTTGAGGTTGAGTGCTCGGAGCACCCTAGCATTGGTGTTCATGGTCTAGTGTTTATCCGCATTCGTGTTTTGGTTATGTATGATGTGGGCCTACCTGATGGCCCCGCAGTTCAGGAGTTCTTGTCCGTCCATGTTCATTGCGACGAGAGGATGATGGGGATGCTGCCGCCGCCACCGGCCGATGCACCAGGCTAGGTGTGATAGGAGTGTGTGACTGGTAGAAGTTGACACTTTTTGGATGCCCGACACTGGATGATGGATTGGTGTACATGTCTGATGTAGAGTCGGGTTCTTTTGGGTTATAGCCGAGCTTAGTTAAAGCCTTGGCCTTTTGTTGTACTGACTCGTGATGTCCATCAAAGTATGTAAATAAAAGTGGTTCGGCATTAACTTCTATATATATGAAAAGTGTAGTTGGTGTCTATTGCATTGTATTATTTAGTTTGTTAGGGAAATCCCTTATGAAGTTTTGAAGATGGCAAAATAAATCAAAGACTACTAACATGGTTAAGGATATTGTCAAAGTCTAAAGACTGCCAGAAGACTGAACGTGAATAAAGAACCAGAAGACAGACTCTATGCTGAAGCTGAACTTATTCAGACTGTGTTCAAACCTTAAAGCTAAAACTATTCAAAAGCAGAATATGTTTAGACCCAGATTGTAAAGTCTATTGTATCAGACTTTATATCCAGATTCGACAGAACGTAATACAAGCTCAATCATATAACGGCTAGTGATCTGGTTTGGATTCTACATCAATATTGATTTGATTGATTCAATCTAATTGATTGACAATTGGATCTTGAAGACAAGAACTTTCTATACGAAGAAGCTCTATTTATGGAAACCAAGATTCTATTTGTATGGACGATCGAAATCAATTTGGGATTCTACCTTTGTCACAACGGCTACCAAATCTTCTAGATACAGAGCTATCCAATGAGTATATTGGAAGATGATCCTCAAGATACTGTCCAATGGCTAATTTGGAAGTTGAGGAGTATTTAAGGAGATGAAGGACCGATGAGCAAGTAAGAGACGGAACGTAAAATTTATAATTCCAAAGTCTGAGCGACCTTCAATCATACACTTGTCTTTGGTGAGCTTAAACGTTTGTGATCGTGAGAGAAATACCAAAAGAGTGACTTAGTGAGATAGTGTGATCTATTACTAAGTGTTTGCACTCAAAGTTGTAATATCTTATTGATTGCATAGTGGAATCCAGCCAAAAAGGCTGTTAGCGTGGGAGAGTGAATGTAGGCTTGGATTAAGCTGAACCACTATAAACCTTGTGTTCTTATTCTTTTCTCTAACTCCTTTGTTTTGTTTGAAGTTTATTTTATTCCACATATATTGAAGTTTATTTTATTCCACATATATTTGCCAAGATTTAGTTTAAACACCTATTCACCCCCTCTAGGTGTTCGTACTAGCTTTCTCAATTGATATCAAAGCCAAGTGCTTAGTTTATAAAAGTGTTTTTTACTTTTAAGTTAAAGATCTTCTATGGCTAGTATCTTGGTACTAAGACTTATGGAGGGACAAAATAACACCAAGCCACCATATTTTGATGGAAAGGAATACAACGTGTGGAAGAACAAAATGAAAGTGTTCATAAGATCCAGAGATCCCTTGCAATGGGATGTTGTGGAAAAAGGAATCAATTCCACCGTTGCGTCTATATCAAATAAGAATGGCAAAGACAAAAAAACCAAACCCCCCGCTCCTATGTCTCGGATGGAGATGTCCAAAAGAGAAGCGCTTGATGCAAAAGCTATTTATTCTTTATATTGCGCTTTATCTCCTGTTGAATATAACAGAATCTCTTCATGTGAAATAGCAAAAGAAGTTTATGATAGACTTCATGTTACATATGAAGGGACCGATTGTGTAAAATAGACAAAAATAAACTTCCTGCTCGGCAAATATGAATCCTTCAAGATAAAGCAAGGAGAGTTGATTGGAAATATGTTCAGCTGTTTTACAGAAATTGTAAGTGGTTTAGCATATCAAGGTCAGCAAATTTTTGCCCCAATGAAGGTCAACAAACTCTTGTGAAGTCTCTCAAAAGATTAGAACCATGTTAAGACCTCAATCCAAGAGATTCAGAGGATTATGCCACTCTTCATTGATGAATTGATTGGCACTTTTCAATCCTATGAAGTGGAACAAATCAACGACAAAGATCCCGAAGGAAAGAAGTCAATTGCTTTAGTATCTAATGATGTTTTTGATGAAACAGACTCAGAAAATGACATGGACGACGAAAATGACATGAAAGAAGTCCATCGCTTTTATGATTGAGAAATTCAAAAAGTTGAGTAGAAAAGGAAGCAAATTCAGTGGAAGAAGACAATATAAGTAGGATGGCCAGAAAAGAACAATAAAAGAATATGATGAGCAAGGAAATCTATATTTGATGGCACATTCAGAATCTAAGTCTAACTCAGTCACACATTTAGAATTAAAGTCTGACTCGGACACATACTCAAAATCCGATGAGGAAATCGAGGTAAGTCATTCAAAAATTCCTATCAAAGTTCTCAAGTATATAAATGAGCTCTGCCTAAATCTCAAATCTTCTTTTAAAAGGATTTTCGAACTAAAAAATGAGAATTCACGTCTTAGACAATAGAATCTTTCTCAAAAAGAAAAGTTTGAAATTTTGCAAAAAATTTTTATACAAACAAAAGAAAGTCGAGATTTACTTGTCAAAGAAAATGATTCTTTAAAGAAAGAATTTTCAAATATTTCGACAAGATTTTCAAATGGATCAAAAACATTAGAACATATCTTTTCTATATAAGTTCCTTACTATAATAAGTCGGGACTTGGTTTCAATAAGGAAAGTGATTCTCTAATTGATTTTTTTAAGGTAAAGGAAAGAATTAAACAAAGACTTATAAAAGATTTTTACAGAAATTATTTTCAAAAAGTGTTTGTAAAACCTCGTTAGTGGAAATGACGTCAAGTGTTCAAATTGTGGATATTCGGAACACTTTAAGAAAAAATGTCCTAAAGTCTAGAGACCTATCAAGAAAAATTGGATAAAAACAATATATTCTACTAACTCTCATGGATCCAAGAAAAAATGGGTACCAAAGAAAATGTGAGTTGTTTTTGCAGGATATAAAGAAGAAAGAAGAAAGAGAGTTTGGTAAGAAATGTAAATATTTTTATTCTCAATTTGCTTTGAGTACACAATTTAAAATTTCTCATTATGCTTGATATTCAATATATCTTTGGTTGATTGAGATTTTATAATGATCATATTCCTTGATTTGTTTTATTGAAGATAGAATCGCATGATTTGTTTTTGTAATTCGAGATTTGATTTGATATGTGTGATCATTTTTGATATCATGCTTGGAGACAATTGAGTTTATTTGGTTTGATTTTATGCTCTCAAGTAGTCATATTTTGCAAAGTAAAAATCTAATTCTATGTGATGTTAATTATGCAAAATTTTCCTAGATACTCAAGGATTTTATTCTCTTTGTTTTTATCGTAATATGACTGAGTGAGAATTTATTTTTCAAAATATCATTGTGCATAATATTCTTTCTTTGAATACTTTGTTATGATGAAGAAAGAATATTTGATTATGAAGATTTTATATTTTGCTCTAACGTCAAGGAAGGATCCAAATTGATGGATACCAAAAAGGGAAATGAGTTGATTGTCAGGAAATTCTTTAAGGGAAGAATGATCGCAAATCTATGCAAATCATGATGCAATCAGAAATGTATCTCATGCGAAGATTGGTAATGATTTTTTTTTTTTATCAATGGTATATTTGAAACATATACCTTGGGTAAGAGAAATTTTTTTTCATCCCGCCTTGCAAATTTCTATGTGCATTTATCATGATTTTGGATGATTGTTTATTGTGAATATCTTTTGTTATAAATATAAGGTATTGCAATTTTGGCACGTGACAGAAATATCTATTTTCCTTCTGCAAAATGCATATCTGAAATTTATGCTCAAGGAAATTCTTTTGATCTCGAAAGATATTATTGCATATTTATAGATATTCTTGCTATATTCATAAAAATTATATTATATCTAGCAAGTTTGATCCGCCAATCAAATGAAGGTATTACGTAATATTTTTTCAAGGATTATTATCTGAATTTGCAGGTCGCAAAAGAATCGATTTTGGAAAGCTAGATTTGAAAATCATGGAAATTCTATACTATTTTTTGGAGGCTCAAAGATTCTATTCCTTGTGTAAAGTTTTTGCAAATTGTTAAGGAAATCCCTTATGTGTCATATGGAAGGTTGAATAGTTAGAATTTTAATAATTGATAATTTTATATATGCTATTCAACTTATTTATTTAAAGAAAGGGCATTATATATTACGTGGATATTATTACAGCTTATTTGTGCAAAAAGTTTGTTAAGTTGATACAAGTTGAATTCGAGATGAGCTTGATTGAAGAAAATAAATTTTTGTCTCGAATTTCAAAATGCAAGTGATCGTTGCGGATGTTGTTGCTACAAAGGAAATACTGGAAATATATTCTGTTCAATGTGCACAAGCAACAATTGTTTTTATTCGCAAATACTGTCATGATGATAGAGGAGAAAACGAATCCAAGAGAAAGGAAAGATTAGTGATCATCTCAAAAAGGCAACAAATTGAGAGGGAGCTTTGATCAATTATGGAAAAATCTTTTTGGATTGATTGTGATCTTGTTATGGAAAGAAGGAAAATGTAAATGTGTCAAAATTTGTTAAATTCTACAAAATCCGGTTAGTGCATTTTTTATTACCTTTTGTTATTAACAAATATTCTATTGATATTATCATTTTATTATGACAAAAGCGGTAAAGTGAATTTTATAATGCATCTGTGATTTTTATTGGATAGTTGTTGATATATATGATTGAAGTAAGCTATATTGCATATCTTTAATATTCGATTTACTTTATAATAGCTGATTTTTGGAAATTGTGATTCATGCAAGATATTTGTTATCATTCTCTACATGATAATTTTTCCATTATTATCGCTTTTTGATTATGACAAAAAGGGGGAGAAGATATGAATTTGCATATGTGTTAATTGGTGATATTATTTATTGCATAATATTGAGCTGCGATTATTTTTTTATATATTGTTATGCTCAAT
Organism: Eucalyptus victrix; assembly: GCA_016097545.1. Taxonomy (NCBI): domain Eukaryota; kingdom Viridiplantae; phylum Streptophyta; class Magnoliopsida; order Myrtales; family Myrtaceae; genus Eucalyptus; species Eucalyptus victrix. The sequence goes on from CM027835.1 coordinate 15,591,316, forward strand.
TTATTTGCTATCTACTGATATCCTTTTATTTAAATTAATATTTTTAAAAGTATGTTTACAAATCTGCATATTCAGAGATTGTTTTGTCATCATCAAAAATGGGGAGATTATTAAGGAAATTCCTTATGATGTTTTGAAGATGGCAAAATAAATCAAAGGTTACTAACATATTTAAATGGTTAAGTAATAGACCATGCAGATGATAGAACATGTAAATGATATTGTCAAAGTCTGAAGATTGCTAGAAGATTGAACGTGAATAAAGAACTAGAAGATAGACTCTATGCTGAAGTTGAACTTATTTAAACTGTGTTCAGACCTTAAAGCTAAAACTGTTCAGAAGTAGAATATGTTCAGACCTAGATTGTAAAGTCTATTGCACTTAGACTTAGATTGTAAAGTCTATTGCTATTAGACTTTACATCCAGATTCGACAGAATGTAATACAAACTCAATTATATAACGGCTAGTGATCTGGTTTGGATTCTACATCAAGATTGATTTGATTGACTCAATTTAATTGATTGACAATTGAATCTTGAAGACAAGAACTTTCTATACGAAGAAGCTTCATTTATAGAAATCAAGATTCTACTTGTATAGGCAATCGAAATCAATTTGGAATTCTACCTTTGTCACTCAATGGCTACCAAATCTTCTAGATACAGAGCTGTCCAATGGGTATATTGGAAGACGATCCTCAAGATACTATCCAACGGCTAATTTGGAAGTTGATGAGTATTTAAGGAGATGAAGGACCAATAAGCAAGTAAGAGACGAAGCGTAAAATTTATAATTCCGAAGTCTGAGCGATCTTTAATCATACACTTGTCTTTGGTGAGCTTAAACATTTGTGATTGTGAGAGAAATACCAAAAGAGTGACTTAGTGAGATAATGTGATCTACTACTAAGTGTTTGCATTCAAAGTAGTAATCTCTTGTTGATTGCATAGTAGAATCCAGCTAAGAAGGCTGTTAGCGTGGGAGAGTGGACGTAGGCTTGGATTAAGTCGGACTACTATAAATCTTGTGTTCTTATTCTCTTCCCTAACTCCTTATTTTGTTTGAAGTTTATTTTATTCCACATATATTTGCCAAGATTTAGTTTAAACACCTATTCACCCTTCTCTAGGTGTTCGTACTAGCTTTCTCAAGTTTGAGTACGGGTTAGAGAGATGTCGAGTATACTTCCATTATATGAACTGCGCTAGGACCGATTGAGATGATACGAACCCCCAGGATTTTATGGACCCGCTGCAATTTAAATGGTATCAGAGTGACATGTTATTAGGGCAAGTGAAAGGTAAGCGAACTGTGGCAACCCTAGCGGATTAGGGGCCATGTCGAGGGGTGCCACAATAGCTTTTTACCTTACGTGCGTAACCATAAATATACACTTCTTCACCCTCCGCTTAAACTTACCATCACTCACATGAGCATATACAAAACATATGAATGCTCGTAATCTCGAATAACCTATAGGTTTCCCTAGCCATACATCCTCAATAGTCTTCCACTTAATAGTAAATGATGGAAATCGATTAACTAAGAAACATACCATGTTCAATGCTTAAGCCTAAATTTTTTTGCCAAGTCCTAAATGCATAAGCATGCACCAGGCTTGCTAAGTTAAGTGATGTTCTTCTGTTCTACTACGTCATTCTGCTGTGGTGACTTGGGTGCTATGCAGTGTCTCGCAATCCATTCTCTCCTGTAAAACTTGGTAAAATCTTTACCATAAAACTCCATGTCGTTATTGGTTCTCAAACACTTAACTTGTTTATGTGGCTATCTCTAATCAATGCCTTAAATTTCTTAAAATCGATCAAAAGCATCATTTTTGTGCTTCAAAAGTTACCCATACCTTTCTTAAATAGTCATTGATAAATGTCAATATCTATCGGGTATCTCCTTTTAAAGGTATTAGATACGGGCCTCGAATGTCTAGAAAAATATACTCAACCGGTTGCTTGGTTGAATGAATAACTATTTCCCAAAAGATGTAGCGCTTACATAATTCTAACTTCCTTATCTTCTTACCCTTCAACAACGCACTCTCACTCAGCACTATCATACTTGCCTCACTCATGTGCCATAATTGCACATTCCATAATCGAATTAAGTTAGAATTTGATTTATTTAATGAAATTGCAGCAGTTCCTATTTTGATCTCTCTCGATAGATGATAAAGAGTATTTACTTTCTTCCCATTCATCACTATCATGGCACCTTGAGAATTAGTACTCCACAGGGATGTACTTACACTCGATGTCATCCAATATTCCTAGAGAAATAAGATTCTTCTTGAGCTTTGGTATATGCCTCACATCTATCAGTATGTGCATCACCCCATCATGCATCCAAATTCGGACTATCACTATTTCCACAACCTTGCAAGCTACATCATTCCCATTAGAACTCTACCACCATTTACAATTTGATAAATGATAAACAAGTTTCTATGAAGTGTCATATGGTATGAACACCTAAATCTAGCATTGATCCATCTCTTGGTGAACTAGTAGTGACACATAAGATAGCCTCTACATCATTGGTGCTTTCCTCAGCAACGTTTCCCACATTGCTCATGGAATTCTACTTATCACGTTAGTTTCTCAATCTTGAATAGTCTATTCTAATGTGGCTCCTATTTGAAATATTAAAAGCATTCACATGTCCCTTGAACTTTCTATGGTGTGATTTTGAGTTACTTTTACCTTTATTGCCATTGGATCCTCAATGTTGGTCTCTACCTTGAATCACTAGTCCTTGTACTACATCCTGTGCTAGACTGTTATCTCATAACTTTCTTTGCCACTCTTTAAAGAACAAGGTTGACTTTACTGCTTTTGAGGTAATCATAATAGGCCTTTGTAATGGTGAATAAGTAAAACACTCTCATGACTTTAGTAAAGAAGCTAACAACATCATGCATTGCTATTTATCATCTAGAATTTTATTGACATTCTTTAAATCCATTAGTTTATTAAACTCATTTATGTGGGATCTGGAAGATATACCATCAATATGGCTAAATTAAAATGTCATATTCAATATGTATAAGCAATTGTTCAAACCCTTCATTACATAGAGTACCCAAAGTTTAGTCCATAATGTTGCAGCATCCTTTTCCTCGACCACCTCTATTAAAACAACATCTAATAGATTCAACAAGTTTATAATCCTTGCCTTCCTCAATAGCATGTCCTTTTTGGCATCTTTCATTTTCGGGCAACTTATCATTGCTCTCCAATGCTTTGGTCAAACCTTGAGTTGTTGATAATGCCTCCATATTAATGCTCTATAATCCAAAGTTGTTCTTTCCATTGAACTTCCCAATTTCTACTTTCACTCTAGATATATTAGCAATAATAAAATTAAAAGATAATAATTAGATAAGCAAAAGCCTCAAATTAAAATCAAGAAAATCATATTCTCAAGCTCGATACCGATTGTTGTAAAACTTAACACGGAATTTACTAGGATCTTGTAATTAAGTCAACACAAGATAATCAGAGAAAGTAACAAGGAACAATAAATAATACCAAAATTTATGTGGTTCGATTCAAATATTGATATCAATCGTTCAGAAGTTAGTAACAAATATTATATTATAATAAAAAAATTAGAGTTACAATTATTCACACGCTCAACTCTTTCCTTCACCTAAATTATTACCAAGCCCAAAGTATTTACAGATAAACTAACTCAATAAGATGTAAAAATCTTAACAGCACAAAATTCATCGTGTGTCCTATGCTCCTTGTTCGAACGTCCCCGTGCCGCACAGGGTGCCCATTCTCTTCCCATGAAGAACCCCCTCAGATTTTTCCACTTTTGCAGCTCCGCCTCTTTTTATCGGGACCTACTGTGCGGCCATCTCGTCACACTGTAGCTGTGCGTCTACGACTCTGAGAGAGAACACTCAAGTGTGGCTACTATCCATTCAAGCACCCACCCTTTGCGGCCACTTTTGTGAGAAAAAGGACAGCCTAGGGTTAAGCCAAGAAAACTTATTTACTTTTCCTCTCTTTTCTCTAGCCCCTACTTTGTGCTATTAAAAGAGAAGACTTCAACATTACAAACAAGTAAGCACATCGTGTTCCAGCCCCAAACTCAAGACATGGTCTAATAGTGAACTTGCTTGTGGGATTGTCCTTCATGATGTGACCCATCCAATCGCTTGAGCTCTATGGAATCCCTTATTGGGCAGTTCCTCTTCCCCTTCTCCTCTTTCTTCGGTATCATCTTCAACTCCGTGTAGACTTTATTTTGCTGTTCAATGGCACATATTTGTTCGAAAGGTCTACTAACAGCTTGCCATATCAGTCGGTATCTGAATTTTGTACGTCAATCTTAATATTTCCTAGCATTGGACGAACTCTAATTGGAACATGTTTTCAATAGTGTAATTCTCACATTTTTGTGATGTGGCTGAACTTTGTGACTTGTATCACCATGGTCATGGGGACAAACTCCCTTGAAACCGGTGAAAGGTAATATAATTCAATAGAAGAAGATACTTTTCACCTTTTTTTTTCCGTTTTGGGATGACAATTGCAAGTAATTTTAGGTTTTTTTTTTTTTTTTTTTTTTTTTTTAAAGGATGGAGTTGCTTATGAGGTGGGCTCACACGCTCGATCGCGACTTTAGATGGTTCAACAACATTCACCATGATATCGGAAGTCACGTCATACATCATCTTTTCCCTCAATTTCCTCATTATTACTTAATTGAAGCTGTGAGTTATATACATTTCCCCTCTTTTGAATTGACAAAAATCACTTTAATTGATAAAAATAGAAGCTTTGCTACGTAGATGCAAGTCTCGTGAGAATCACTGCAATATAAATATCCAGTTGCTTTCTGTGTTAGGCTAGATAAGATAATGCGTATCTATAAAGCATTGGGCTTCGATAATGATAGCGTCTCTTCATAAATTAATGAAAGATACCCTTTTTTCTTTGGGATGATGCGAACGGAAGCAGCAAAACCGATGCTCGGGGTATATTCCTAGGAGCTGAAGAAGTCAAGCCCATTGCCCTTCCATTCGATCGGGACGTTAATACAAAGTTTAAAGAGAGATCACTACCTCAACGACACTGGGGAGGTTGTCTACTGCCAAATCGACCCTAAGCTTGGTGGTGGGGGCTCTTCTAGTTTGAATGCTAAGTGAGAAAGCTTCCAATGCAGCATTTGAACAGACACCAAACAGGGAGTTTCAACTTCTCATTGTTGAAGCCAACTCTTGACACTTTGATAGGTCTCACGCCTTTCACTTGGTTGAAGAAGTTGCAAGGGCAAGCCACTCTCTGTGCCTATACATAAGCCACTAGCAGAAGAAGGGGAGACGGAGAGAGATTATGATTGATATATATGGAACGCTTAACTTTGTGATTTAGCTTGTGTATGTAAAGCAAGAAGATGTAAATTTACACTTGACGAGGAATAACTCGTCTCCTCATTCTGTTCTATCCTGTGCCAAGAACGTCTAGGGATGACAATTGACGAAGATTATTTTCAGTTTTGCCTCCCTCTTCCACACCATTCATACAAATCAAACTTATCTGAGAGGCCTTGGATTGCTGGGCTTGTCATCAGATTTACTTTTCTTTGGTGTTAACATATATCGATGTTGGAAATGTATCAATCAGCCTTATTGGTCATTTGGTACGGTTTTTTCATCTACTTCAATTACTATAAAAATGAGTGCTACAACTTTTATGTGGTATTTGCAGAACACCTTGCAATTAGAGGCTATAGAATCTCTGCAACTACACTGCAATAGTTTCGAGAAATATAGGAAAAGCCATCGCGTTATCAAACACGTACAACACTTCAAAAATCAATTAAAACGAGGTTATAACATAACCATAGTTATGAGACAATTTATTTGAAGACATTTTGTACATCATGTTAGACGCATCCAACACAAGTCTGATAGCCTTCTTGAGATGTTATAAGCTCCCTTGAAATTAAAGTCCAAAATCCCGGAAATGTGAACATTCGATTGGTTGAATGCACTTTCAAAGTTGCCCGAGAGTATATTCTATTAAATTGTCGACAAAAAAATGCTCTCCACATGCGACATTGAAATGCGTGATTGCTTCTCAAGAAATTGATGCCGAAAATGTGTCATGAGCTTAATTCATACAAGCGCACACGTTTCTTGTCCTGCTAATTCGCTTCTTTACTCACTAAACCTACCCACAGGGTTCTCTCAAAGCTATCCTGATGTTGATGCTACAAAAGAAGCTACTCGCACAGGAATGGGAAAATTGTCGAAAACGCATAACGTTTCCTTTCCTGCTAATTTGCTTCTTAACTCGCCAAGCCTAACCACAGGGTTCTCTCAAAGCTATCCTGATGTTGATGCTACAAAAGAAGTTGTTCACATGGGAACGGGAAAATTGTCAAAAAGTCAAAACGTTTCTTATCCTGCTAATTCGCTTCTTAACTCGCTAAGCCTACCCACAGGGTTCTCTCAAAGCCATCTTGATGTTGATGCTACAAAAGAAGCTGTTCACAAGAATGGAAAATTGTCAAAAAGTCATAAACCTATTGCATTTTTATCAATTCAATCTTACACCTTTTAATTATACCAATTGAGTCATAATCTTTCCACATTCTATCAATTGAGTCCATTTATCAATTTTGGCCATAAATTGTTGACATAGATATTGACCGTCTTACGTGGTATGGCTAGCAGTGATATAGATAATTTATAATAATGTTTTAATATTTTTCAAATTTATTTATTTATTTATTTTTTATCCTTCCCTTTCTAGCCGATTATTAGGCCTTGACGATGGCCAATGACTAGCCAGAGATGAGGGTCAGTGAGGTCAACCTCACTATCACTGGGTGATGTTGGCCTTGCCATGGTTGGGCAAAGCTCGGCCTCGCCCAATGAAGGCAAGGTTGAGCCTCACTGAGGCCCAATGGGGGCTAGAGGAGGAAGAAGGGAAGGAAAAAACAATGAAAAATGAAAAAGGAAAAAGGAAAAAATGAAAAAAGAAAAGAAAAAATAGATTTAATATAATATTAAAAAATTATTAAAAATTGTCCACATTAACTCTGGCCATGCCCGTAGGATGGTGGACATCCATGTTAGCGATTTTGGTCAAAATTGATTGATGAACTCAAATGGCAAAATGTGAAAAGGTTTAAGACTTAATTGGCAGAATTAAAAGTTCTAAGATTGAATTGGCAAAATTTTAATATGTTTATGATTTTTTAAACAATTTTCCCACAAGAATTAACTACTCATAACAGAACAGAACCAACGACTCACTAAATAAGCTCAATCATCCGACAACAACTCATTCATTCTTAAAGTTCGCACAACTAAAGCTCGTTCCATTTCATTGAGCAAAAGTTGTTGGTGATAGATTCACCGAGTAATTGATAGGGGTCATCAATTGAATCCTCGTCACCAATGACTCTTCGGAATGCTCCATCCAACTGGACTACCATGTGGGTGTCCCTTGTCGACCCGAGTGAGCTCCCCATTGCGGGTCTCACCAATCGATGAAGAAGATGATGGAGAGAAGAGAAAACGAAATGGGGTCATCTGCGAGCAAGGAGGAAGAGGAGGAGAGGAAATCTTTGACCCCGGGGCCACACTGCCATTCAAGCTGGCGGACGAGAGAGCGGCGATACGAAAGCACTGCTGGGTGAAGGATCCTTGGAGGTCAATGACCTATGTCTTGGGAGACATTGCCGTCGTCTTCGGGCTTATCTGTGTGGCGGCGTACTTGAATAGCCATGTTATAGGCCCTCTTCGTTCTCGGCCACGGTTGGTATATTCTCTAGCTCGTCTCTTGCAAAGAAACTCATATCATGTCATCATATTTCATGGACATTAACATTGTCTTTATCTATGAGGCACTGATACTCTCCAAAAGCTTTTGTGTCGTGTCGGACACTTCGATATGTGTCTGATACTCTCTGACACTTGGTTAACACGTGTCGAAAAATCTGATACTTTGTCAACTTTCTTGACACTTATCGATACTCAAGTCGGAATTTTGACATACGAGTTTTCGATACATAATTCTGATATCAAGATTAATTTTAAAAATTCAATAAATGAGAGGTTGTGAAAAAATAAAACACAATAATAAAAATAATAAATAGAGAAAGAAGAAAAATCTAGTCTTCTTTTCTCTTCTAACTCTCACTTCCTGTGATACATAATTCACTCCTTAAGTTTTTTTTTTCTCATCTTCCAACATATCTAGCATGCGAGTCCAGAATATAGATTACTTGTTTTTTCTCCAAGTTTTATGAATTATTGAAAAAGAGTTGAATTTGTCAAATTGAAACAATGAATGATATTAATAAATAATGGATTAATGTTTCTAATGTATATTCATTCTAGGCTTATTTATTTATTTATGAATTTGATTCAAATTAATTTGATTGAAATAATCATTAAAATGATAATTTATTATGTATATATAAAAATATATTTAATATATAACGTGTCTCAATGTGTTTGAATTATCTATTTTTTTAGAAACGCCGTGTTGGCGTGTTGTGTTGCGTGTCAGTATCAGTGCTACTTAGGTCATAATTTGTGTTGTGATTGTCTTCAATTCAGTTATTCCACCTTGCATTTCCTCTTTATCAATTCTCAGTTGAGCTGTGTCTTGTTAGCGTGTTTGCCTATGAAAATTCCAATCACTTTATTTTCATCGTCATTTAAATTTTGGTGTTTCTTTTCTTTCGAAACCGGCACAGTCGGCACGGGAGCTTCTCAAACAATTCCAAGTTGAATAGTGTGGGGGGACATCTTCTTCATTCCTCCATTCTTGCGCCTTACAATGGATGGTAAGCTTCTAGTTGCTATGCTTAGACCCTATTTCATAAGATATGAATAATTTTTAAAAAAAAATTCTTAAAAATACTGCTTGTATTGCTTGAAATAATTAGTTTATAAAAATGTTTTCATTATTGATAATAATTTATGTTTGAACATTTTCATAAAATATGAAATTATTTTTTGTTTGTTCATTTTTATAAACGATATAAGTGATTATTTTAAAGAAATTATATTCCTATTCATTTATTTTCCACGAATTAAACAAAGCCTTAGTTTCATTTGAAAATCATTAGTTTTATAGAAATTACCTAACTCTTCCCTTTTAAGATGCTTTTGGATGGTTAGAACTTTGAATGATTTTAGTCAATAATCACGCATGATACGACTAACAATCTCAAATGTCACTTTTTCACATCAAATTCTACAGGAGAATCAGCCACAAAACTTATCACCATAATCACGGGCACATTCGATGTTTAGTGTGACCCAATTGTTCATAAGCTCTACTTACGGCTTGCCATATCTGAATTTTGTTCATTAATTGTAGTATTTCCTAGCATTCGATAGATTCTAACCAGAGTGCATTTCCAATTATTGTTGGTTTTATCAGATTTTTGTGATATGGCTGGACTTTGTGACTAACCTCCATCACGTCATCAAGACAGGCTGCCTTGGTACAGGGGAAAGGTAATGTCATTCAATGAAAGAAGACGCTTTCCACCTTCTTTTTCTTGTTTTGGGACAATAATTTCATGCAAGTAATTGAAGGTTGTCTCTTTCGCTTTTTTCTATTTTAAGGAATGGAGTTACTTAAGAGGTGGGCTCACCATACTCAATCGCAACTACTGGTGGTTCAATAACATTCACCACAATATCAAAACTCACGTCATACACCATCTTTTCCCTCAGATCCCCCATTATTACTTGATTGAAGCCGTGAGTTAAATACATATCCCTCTTTTCGGTAGACAAAAATTGCTTTAATTGATAAAAATAGAAGCTTTGTTGTGTAGATGCAAGTATCGCGAGAATCATTGAAATAGGTTCAGCCCATCGCTGTCTCTGTCAGACTAAATAATGCATATCTACCAAGTGACGGGCTTCGATAATGATGGCATCTCTTGATAAATACTTGAGAGATACCCTTTTTTCATGCGATGATGCAGACGGAAGCGGCAAAGCCATTGCTCTGGAAATATTACCAGTAGCCGAAGAAGTTGAGCCCATAGCCCTTGCATTTGATCAGGACATTAATACAATGTTTGAAGAGAGATCACTATGTCAGCGGCATCGGGGAGGTTGCCTACTACCGAACTGACCCTAAGCTTGGTGGTGGTGGCTCTTCTAATTCAGATGCTAAGAAGGCTTCTAATGCAGCATTTGAACATACATCAAACAGGGAGTTCCAACTTCAATCATTATTGAAGCCTAACTCTCGACACTTTGGTGAAGCTTCGTATCAAATAGATCTCACACGTTTCACTTGGTTGACGAAGCTGCTATACGCAAGCGACTAGTAGATGAGAAAGGAAAGGGGGGGGGCGCAGAGACTCTGGGTGTAGAGCTTGTGTTTGTAATATGTAGAGCAAGAAGTTGTAGATCTACTTTCGAAAAGGAATAACTCGTCTCTTCATCCTGTTTTATCCCGTGTCAAGAATGTCTATGAATGACAATTGACGAAGATAACTTTCAGTTCTCCCTCCCTCTTCAACCCCGAACATACAAATCAAACTTTATCTAAGAGGCCTTGGATTGCAGGGGTCGTCGACTGAGTCAGCATCGGTTTTTTTTTTTTTTCTTGATATTAATATACATCGATGTCGGAAATATATCAATCAGCATTAGAGGTATTTTGGTGCCGTTTGTTCAACGACTTCAATTGTTGTGAAAATGAGTTCTACAACTTGTATGCGCTTTTTCGCTTAACACCTTGCGATCGGAAACTATAGAATCTCCATGACTGCACTGCAACAGTTTCAAGAAATATACCAAAAGCCATCGTGTTATGAAACCCGTAACACACTTCACAAAGCAATTGAAACAAAGCCATAACATAAATATAATTACAGAACGATTCACGTTGAGACATCAGGTACATCTATGCTGGACCCTGAATTACTCATATTAGGTGCATCCAACCGTAGTCTGATAGCCTTCTGAAGATGTTGTTATAAGCTCCCTTAAAATTGAAGTCCAAATTCCTGGAAATGGGTAATTCAATTGCTTGAATGCACTTTCAAAGTTGCCCCAGTTTATCTTCTGTTAACAATCGACCAAAAAATGTTTTCCACACGCAACATAAAAACCAGCGATTGATTCTCAAGAAATTGATGCCAAAAATGTGTCTGTGAGCTTAATTCATAAAAGAAATACGTTTCTTATGCTGCTAATTTTCTTTTTAACTCGCTAAGCCAACCCACAGGGTTCTCTCAAGACTGCCCTGATGTTGCTGCTGCAAAAGAAGCTGTTCACACAAGAACCGGCTACTGATAATGGAATGGAACCAGAAACATGCTACATACACTCAATCATCAAGCGCTGGATATCTAGAGTATCAAAACTTGGCATGGAGAAACACTTAAGTGCCAAAAGTTAGAAAAACGACACTTAAGTATCAAAATTGGAGCAAAATTGATCATTAAGTACCAATGGCAAGAAAATCTGGTAAAAATGCTAATGTGACAATTTTTCGATGAGGAAAGTACAAAACGACGTCATTTTGCACATTGATGTGGCTAGACAAGTGCAGAAACGACGTTGTTTTGCTACTGAAGTAGGTAAATAATTAATATAAAAATTAATTAAATTAAATGTAAAAATAAATTTATTTTTAAAAAATTTTTTTAAAAAAAAAGGGAGGAAGCACACAGGCTGAGGGTTGAGCTCTCGTTGCCACCACAACCTCTCCACTACCACTAGGAAGGCCAGCAACGGTGGGAGGAGGGTCGGCTGGGGTCTCCGAGCCTTGGCTAGGGGCCGGTGACCCTTGCCAACTAGAGGTAAGGGCTCACGAGCATGTGCCTAGATCTAGGGTGAGGGTTCCTAGTGACGGCGGGGAGGCAGCAATGGTGAGGGCTGAGCCCTTAGCCGCATGCTTCCTCCCTTATATATATAATTCTAATTTTTAATTTTTTATAATTTAATTAAATTAATTTTTATATTAAAATGTAAATCCATGCCAAAATGACGTTGTTTTTGCGTTTTTTGTTGAGTTAGCTCACTAGCAAGCCACATAGGCAAGCAAAACTAATAATAAATTGTCGCTTAAGATTTTCAGCGAGGTTTGTCGGATGTGGCACTTAATTTTGTTCTCGGAATAAAAAAAGAACAGAAATCTGCCGACGGCAGATCTGGGACGGTTTCGCAACAACGGATCACCCAAAGATAGCACAAAACCCATCAACCCACGTCACGGTTTCGCAAGATTTCTTTTTTTTTTTTTTTTTCTCTTCTCGTTCGCTTTAACATTGATCGCATCCGTCTCGCGTTTTTTAGCTGCCAAAGGAACGGGAAAAAAGAGAAGTTCCCCTCCAACCCAATCCCAAAAAAGGGACGAAAATCTCGCCTTTTGATAATTCATCTCCGACCCAATCCGAACGGAGGCCAAAAATCTCGCCTTTTGATGATTCATCTCCGACCCACATGGGTTCGAGATTGAATTTTTGTCCCACGAATCCCAATGGCGACGACAAGCTAACGCATTTTCGATAAGAAGAGCGGGGGAGTTGCGATGAAGGGCAAGGATCCTTCGCCGGAGGTGCAGATCACGGTGCAGGGGCGGGGCGGGGACAGCGGGGTGGCGGCGGGGACGGAGGACCATGTGTTCAGGCAGGTCAGGTACAGACGGTGGGTCACGTGGCTGGTCCCGTCGTTCGTGGTGGCCAACGTGGTGATGTTCTTGGTGACCACGTACGTGAACGATTGTCCCAAGAAATCCGGCTTTTGCATCGCCAGGTTTCTGGGGAGGTTCTCTTTTCAAACGCTCAAGGAGAATCCCCTGCTCGGGCCTTCATCGGATACGTGAGTCTTCCTTCTATCTCTCTGTTACTTTCTCTATTTCTGTATCATTTCTAGCGCGTATATGGGATTGATGCATGGCACGGTGGGTGGAATGCAACGTCTAGATGTGTCTGCAGTTGAATAGGACATGGGCTTGTGGATGCTTCATGGGTTTTTTTTAGAATGGTCCTTGTAATGGATGACTTTTGTGAGTTTGTGCTCCATTGTTGTTTAGTTTACTCGTGAGATCAATCTTTGGTGGAGAGAGAAGCCAGAGATGCAGTAACTTTTCTGTTAAAGTAAGGCTCGCACTATAGTTAATGTTCAATATGAAATTCCATGTACTTGTCTCGAATTAGATAGTGGTTCCGAAGGCAGAAGGTGGACAGTAATGTGAAACCCAAGTAGCAAAAGGCGGTTGTGTAATAGATATCTTGTGTAGTTACCGGAAATCTCCTGATTTAAATTGGAACTAAGAAGCTGAGTTTGATTTCATCATCTTGTTCATGGATGATCTGAATAAAAGCCATCAGACAAACTTGAACCCCGAAAAAGGGGAAATGAGAGCAGCAAGATAGAGAAAGGATGAGACTTACAAATGTTTCTTAACATGATAGTGCTGGGCATAGCATTTCTTTCAGCCCTTACCAAGACACATCTAAACAAGAGAAGATGTCATTTTGATTCTGGACGATTAACTCTATCGAGAGTTATTTCTCGGCTGTTTCGCATGTATTAAATCATAATTTAATGTTAATCTCTAAAATAGAACTCTTAACTCTTATTGGTGGAGATTTGCATTATGTGTCCAGCTCATCTTAACATGCAATTTGGCATACCATATAGTGGAGTTATGGTTTTGGGAAATTTTTCATTCAACGAAATTATTTTTGGGAAATTTTTCATTCAACGAAATTATGTCATTTGCCATTTTCCTGTTCAGGTTATACAAGATGGGCGCTTTAGCAGTTGCTGACGTGGTTCAAAGCACCAGGCTTGGCGCCTATTTACCTGCATATGGTTGCACGCTGGGGTTTTCCACGTGCTGGCAAATATGTTGAGTCTAGTTTTCATAGGGATCCGACTTGAACAGGAATTTGGTTTTGGTATGCATAAATGTTCTTTACTGTAGCAAATGATTTTATTGCAACTTCATAATGCATCATCGCCTTTACCTTGAAAGGCTCTACCTGTTTGAGATTCTGACACAAGCCCAATCGGATAGGCTCCCACCGATGCTTCCATGGAAATATTAAGCTCTCGTTTTTATGAAATATCGTAGCTTTGCAAAAATTAACTCGTAGTTTCTCTTCCAATTTTCAGTTCGAATTGGGCTACTGTATGTTATATCTGGCTTTGGTGGAAGTTTATTATCAGCCCTATTCATTCAATCTAGCATCTCGGTTGGTGCATCAGGTGCCCTTTTCGGTTTGCTAGGGAGCATGCTCTCCGAACTCATTACAAACTGGACAGTATATGCAAACAAGGTACACTAAAAGAACCGAACATGGCCTTTGTTAGAACCTTCAGCCTTTTGAAATTCTTTGACCGTGCCTTTTGACCATATAGATCATTTTGTCTGTATGTGCAATTAGCAGCATTGTTAACTCTCATCATCATTGTTATAAAAATCTCCTATCATACAACTTTGCTCATATTGGCGGATTTCTTTCTGGTTTTCTTCTTGGCTTTGTGTTTCTAATTCGGCCCCAGTTTGGGTGGGTTAGCCAAAGAAATGCTCTTCCTGAAAGAGCAACCCCTTCACTTAAACCAAAGCACACGATTTATCAGTATGTGCCATGGGTGATTTCTGTAATTCTACTAATCTCAGGGTAAGTTCATCACATCTCGATCATTTTAAGTTCTGGTACATTTGACAATCTCCTTCTACAGATATGAGGAATACGACCATTAGGGGCATGTTGTCTTGATAGGTTGATAGTTGGCTTGGTGATGCTCTTCCATGGAGTTAATGCAAATGAATACTGCTCGTGGTGTCATTATATGCAAATAAAAAAGTATTTGAAAAAATTTGATACAAACTTTAATTACAAAATTTTCTACGAAATATGTCATATGATCATGTTAAAAATGTTTGTCTTCACTAACCATGAACAAAATAAAATTAATGAGCATTTTATAAGAATGAGAATTCAATATCAATTTTAAACTTTATTAAAGAAAATGTTTTTCTTAAAATTTAAAACAGAATTTTTTTTCGTTTACTGACTGCAGCTACCAAACGTGTTTCTGTATTCCAAGAACAGTTTTTTTTACGCTTATCAAACGCGTTCTCAATCATCCGACAACAGTCTCACTTTTTTAAAAAATTTGTTCTTTATTAACTTTTGGTATTTAAATATCCCATCATGTCAAGTTTTTGTACTTGGGCTGTACTTCTTTTCTCAATCATCCAACAACAGCTTGTTCGTTCTTCAAGTTCGCACAACAAAAGCACATTCCATTTCAATGAGCAAAAGTTCTTAGTCGTAAACTCGGCGAGTGATACACATGGGTCATCGGTTTGAATTGTGGTTGCGGATAAGTCATTAGGATGCCGATTTTCCCAGGAATATGAACTGTATGTTTGCCAATATGCTCCTGATATTTCCTCCAAAACCAACTTGCAAGATGTTGGCAGCAGAAATTGCAGCTCCGAGGAGAACAAGAAAATATGAACTTTTGCATTGTGATTGAGGTTGAACATGGACTTATCTAAAAAGTCATCAAGCTTCTATATTTTTTCTAATTCAATCCTAAAACTTTTAATTGTACATGTTGAGTGTTCAACCTTTTTTCACATTTTATTAATTGAGCAAATCTTGCCAATTTTGACTAGAAATTATTGAAGTATATGCTAGCCATCCTACATAGCGTTGTCGGCATTGACGGGCATTGACATGGACAATATTTAATTAAATTTAAATATTTTTTATTTTTCCTCTCTTTACTTTTTCCTTCTCTTCTTCTCTTTTTGGTTTTTCCTTTTCCCTTCACCAACCATCGCTGAGCCTCATTGATAGCAAGTAGAGGTCACTAGCCTCAAGCAAGGATTGACCTTGGGCAAGGGATGCTCGTGTTTGGCCTAACAAGGGTCATCCTCACCTGATAGCAAGAGTGCTCGAGGTTGGTAGCCCTCGCCAACCTAGGCCTAAGCCTCCTTAGTTTGAGGTTGGCAAAGGAAAAAGGGGGAAAAAGGAAAAAAAAAAAAATTAATAAAAAAATATTATTATTAATTGTTCATGTTAACGTCGCTTGCCATGTAGAACAACCGATGTTCATGTTAACGTTTTTTGGCCAAAATTAGTTAGATGAACTCAATTAACAAAATACAAAAATTTTTAGAACTTGATTGATACAATTTAAATGTTTCCGATAAAATTGATAAAAATAGAATGGATTTACAACTTTTTGGACAATCTTCTTAGCTTAGCATGTTATTGAGGTTGTACACAAAACTCAACTAAGTCTTTTTTAATTGCAAAAAAAATTAAGTTTGTCTCCCTTAATATTTTGTCAGCGCCACGTCTTCGAATGTCAGATGGATTCCAATTGCATCAATCGCAAAAAGTCGAAACTGCTGTGCATTTGGCGATTAAAATTTAAAGTTCATTTCTTGTATTACAAATGTCACGTACACTTATTTACCTTTGAAGAGATTTTACCCAACAATTTATTGTAGCACTCAAGGGCACAAAATTTTGAATTATATAGCACTTTGTTGCGGTGCACAAAATAAAACTTTAGGTTAATATTATGAAAAAATTTAAATTGATGTATGTGTAATAAATTTATCTCAAATTAATTTTTTGATTATAAAAAAGATTAAACTGGTACATATGTAATAATTTTATTATCCATTAGTTTCATTAATTTTACCGTTAAATTGCTAAGTTAAATAACACATGACGGTTGATAGATGCACTAGTTTGGGATTATATCCTTCATTTGTTATAGGTATATTAGTTTGTGATTTTTTGTTATATTAATTTATTTAACGAAAATTAATGAATGGTAAATTATCACAAATGTACAAATTTAGAGTTTTTCATAGTTAAAATATTAATTTTCAATAAATTTATTTCATATGTATCAATTTAAAGTTTTTCGTGAATTTAATTCTATAACCATTTAGGAGGCATCACTATCTTCCCAACGTTGCAAATACGCAAGCCATTTTTCACATGGGCTCTTCTGCTCCCCAGTAGTCAACATCAAAGATCAACAATCGAATCTTACGGACTGCGGTCCCACCCTGAAGTGTTATTATCTGAATCATTGTCCTCCATAGGTTAATAATTGCCGTCCTTCTAGGAAAACGAAGAACACGTGCTGCATTTTTATTTTTATTTTTCTCTGGTCAGAACGTGCTGCATTTTAGAGAGTTGAACTTTGATGAGAAATGACTTCTTTTATATTAAGCTCTTCACGACATTAGTTTTCCATTCATTTCTCCCCGTAGAAGGTAAAACACTAGTCATGTAAGCAATGGGAGTTGGCAAACTTGTGACAATCCAAGTCTCACGTCAAATATTCATACATAAGACTCATAACTACATGGTCATTATATTGTATGTCTACTTTGACTATTTTGGAAAGCTTCGTGGAATGAGGCGTGGGAATGATTAAATACGTGGTATTTGAACGAACTAGACCCATACCCAAATCAATGAGGCATGGGAATGATTGCCGATGCAAGATGACTCGAATGAGATGTCGCTTCTAGTAGGTAGGTTTCTAGGCTTGCGGAAGAGCGGATATGGATGGGACTACACATCAAACACTGGAAGTATTGCATGTCAATGGTTTAAGTGGAGGAGTTCATTATATTTCAAGTCCCACGTCAAATAGGTGAAACCTTATGATATTATTCATAAGTGAAATTCGTCCCAAATGATCATTACCTAGTGTAGTTACTTCTAACTCTCCTTTGGAGAGAATGGTCCACATGGAATGGGCCAGGTCATTGTAAAGGAGAGCAAGACCCCCTCCTTCAATGAATGTGCGGTGGTTCATGGACGAAATAGGCACATATTCAATTCATTAAGTGTGAGGCGCGATTACTAGGGTTAGAGGTGTCGAATGTTGTGTGGTTCTTGGTAAGTATGCAATGGTGAGGGGACGAAAATGGATGAGGCCACAATTGAATACGGGGATATCTTATGTCAGTGGTTTCAGTGAAAGAGTTTATGCTACACTAGACGGGAGAGATCCATGATGTTACTCATAAGTCAAATCCACCTTCAAAGGTTTCAGTGAAAGAGTTTATGCTACACTAGACGGGAGAGATCCATGATGTTACTCATAAGTCAAATCCACCTTCAAATCTCAAGTTGCGTATGACAACAGCTTAGAGACATTCATGCAAGTGTCTAATGATTTTGCTCATGACTATCTACTCCTACATACTTGAATTGCAGGATTATAGTCCACAATCTTTTCTTTTCTTTTATTTTTATTTTTATTTTTCAAAAGAAGCAATTGTTTCACTTTAGCAATCATGTTCCACGCTCATCAACAGTGCACGCCTTCAAACTCCAAGAAGGAAAAAGAAAATCTTCTGGTTCTTTCATGGTGCTATATGCTTTCACATACCCATGTGGAGCTCGTTGTGTGGAAGAACATGGTGACTTGGTAGTTGATTTTTCAAACGTTTTTCTCCTTACTGATGTAAAGATATTGGGCTCAGCTATTGGGTCACTTAAATGGAGGCAATTGAGCAAAAGCGGTCCATGAGAAGTGGGATTTGGACATTGGAATCTTGGCACATGGAAAAATGGTCATCCTAATGATGGCGCATACGAAAAAGAAGAGGAAAAGAGAAAGGTCACTAGTCAGCTCAGCGGTCATTTTAGCTCGACCACATCCTCCCTTGTAACGAAAAAGAAAGATCTTGCGATCAAGGAGTGACCCGCAAATTCCACTGAAATTTTGTCGAAAAGAAAAAGAAGAAGAACAAGAACACGAAAAAGAAGCAAAGCATAGTGACGTCATTATGACGTGCGCTTCCATTTGAAACTTCACTAAAGGAAACCCTGAGCAATAATAGGGAGGCTAGGTATCGATTTTCATATGCTGCTATGATGTTAGCACAATAATGGGAGTTAGAGGACATGAACATTATTTTTTCCAAGGTGGGTCGAATTTAAAAATAAAATATTAATCAATCATATCATTATTTATACGAATTTTATTAATTAATATTCATATATCCTAGCCTTAATTTGCTTTTAAACTGGACTTCACGAACTCTTGCGATTCAAGTGGACCGAATGCATAGGGGAGTACCAGAAGCTGGTTTAATGTGAACTTGTTTCCCAATGAAAAGGATTTTGTAAAGCAAATCGTTTTCTTCCGAAACCATGTAAAGAGCTAGATTTTTCAAGCTCAGAGCATGCAAATTAAACGAGCTGTTTTCGCACGGTAAAAGCTCCTTTAAAAAAAATATGTTCTCGAGATGTTTGGTGCCAATATATATCCGATTAATCACACTCCAGATAGTCTCCTTATCCCCTAGACCTCGACTGACCGCAAGAGCATAAAATTCTGATTTAATGGAGATGGCCTGAAACAATGCGCAAATATGATGGTTCAAAGTCAAGTGAGGAAAACGAGAATACTTTGCTACTTCAACAATCTCCGGGGGGTTCCTTCGAGAGAAATTATGAGAGTAGAATACGGGCGAATGAGTGGTAGGTGATTCAGTAATAATTGCCTTGAAGAGAGAGGAGCATTTAGGGAAAAAAAATTTAAAGTTTGGTGTGTGCAAATTGATTCTATACAATGAAAAGGGTTTTTTCCCCATCATACTTTCGGCAAATTACAGGTTTGAGAAACTTGACAAGTCCACGTACTTAATGACTTGATTGAACAAATTATAGGTTTGAGAACTACCTTGAAAAAAACAGCACAAGATCCAGGACCAACCGTGTAATTTTTCTGTGCAGTTATGATTGCACATTGTCTTATTTGTTAGGCTTAATCTAGTCAAGATCCTTCAATACAAGCTTAATCATATTCATATATAAAAAAAATGGCAAGATATGTAAGGTCCTATTGAACTCTGTCTCTCTTGAATGTGAGGTTATATGACCATGTCTTGCAATCATCTTGACAGATCTTGTAGGAAAAAACTGATGAGAACAAATAAATTTGTTTGAGGCGTGCAAGCGTAAGCACTGTCCTTAAGGATAATTTTGCCCCTTAGAGTGCAAAACTCATTGTGATAGGCTTCTGATGGCTATCCTACCAAGATATAATAGACATTCTTCTATATTCCGCACTAAATATTAGAAAGAACAAAAACAACGTTGTGTATAACTCAGCAAGGAAAATGAAATGAAAGATTTCAAAAGAAAGAATATTCTCTATTTCATTTAGTGTATATTTTTAAGATTGCCTTATGAGATTTTATATTCAGACAAAATAGAGGCGTTAAAAGAGCCATTGTAAAATAATGAAGGATTTATTTGAGAATAAATTAAACGTTACAAAGCGATTGAAAATCCGTTGTATAATTGTTAAAAAACCGTTATGTGACCGTTGAAAATAATGATGTTCTTCAATGCGGTCATAACTATTATCGAAGTTATTATTGTAAATATTTCAAGATATTATTGAAATATCCAATAATCCCCCACATATTTTAAAAGATTTTGAAAATAAAAATTAATATGATGTTGGGTTATTGGAGTGTAATGCATCGGAACTGGTGCTTGTTAGGCTATGAACTAGCCCTAGAAAAAATGAAATATAATTCACGAAATTATTGGTGAAATTTGAAATTTCTATGAACTAAAAATTTCTTTTGTGAATTATAATTTTCATCAATCATATTGCACTCCCGCAAACTTTGTTGTTTAACACGATTTTGCGCTAATAGGCCATGCGCGTGCTTGGTTTATTCATAAGTGCTTTAGAGATCTTTGCCAAAAATTCTCATAGGAGCGGCCCCACTTCACACTTATATAAGTGATTCCATCAAGTGTATTCTGCAGCTTAATACACTACCAATAATGGCTATGGAATTTCATTAAGAGCTTAGTTCAACCTCTTTATTTCTTGCAGTTTTGTACCATTCTCATCTTAGGATGGACAATAATTTTTAATAGTGTATCACTAGAACAACAATTGACTTGTTATTATCTATATGAACTTAATTCATGGGATCGTCAATCATATAGGTTGGGTTACTATTACTATTGCTTTTCCTCAATTGGCTTGAGTCACATTTCCCTCGATGTGTTATAAATTAATTTTCTTCCCACAGGTTTAGTCAGAGGATCGGCCAAATTCACTTTTGACTTTACAAAATCAATGGATATAATTCTATCTTTAAGCGGCCGCTTTACTACATCATATCTCAATCGAATGTATCTATTTTTACCATTGAAAGTTTTATTCTTTGCAATGGCTATTGCCGCTTGTCAATCACAATGCATAGACATAGAATGTGTCGGTTTCATTCCCAAAGGAATATCTGCTAAGAGGTTCCTTAACCACTCAGCCTCATTGCCAGCCAATTCTATTGCCATAAACTCTGACTTCATGGTGGATTTAGCAATTATTGTTTGTTTGGTTGACTTCCAAGTTATAGCACCTCCACCAAGGGTAAACATATATCCACTAGTGGATTTTGTCTCCAAGTTATAGCACCTTCACCAAGAATCCACTAGTGGAAATCCAATTAGCATCACTATATCCTTCTAATACAGTGGGAAATCCACTATATAAAATACCATAATTCATGATTTCTCTCAAATATTTCATTAATCTGCTCAAAGCAGTCCAATGATCATCATTGGGATTTTGTGTATAACTACTCAGTCTACATATAGCATAAGTTATATCAGGTCTAGTAAAATTCATCAAATGCATCAAACTCCTAATAATTTGAGCATACTTAGACTGAGCCACACAAATCTCCTTCATTTTTCACTAATTGGATATTAGAATCATAAGGAGTATTCACAGATTTGACATCAAAGTGATCATATTTTTTAAGTAGCCTCTCCACATAATGCGCTTGAGTAAGCATTAGACCACTATCACTCTTTATGATTCTAACTCCCAAAATAATATTAGCTTCCCCAATGTCCTTCATATCAAATTTAGAAGTCAAAAAACATTTTGTTTCATTCACTACATCACTACATGTACCAAAAATAAACATGTCATCAATATATAAGCTAATAATTATAGATTCACCATCAATAGTTTTTGAGTATGCACATTTATCTATTCCAATAGAGAAAAATCCATTACTAACTAGAACATCATTAAATTTCTCATACCATTGCTTTGGCGCTTGCTTTAAACTGGATAAGGATTTAACAAGTTTACAAACTTTGTTTTCTTGGCCAAGAAAAATACAGCCCTCAGGTTGTACCATGTAAATTTCATCTTCCAAATCACCATTTAAAAAAGATGTTTTAGCATCAATTTGGTGAATAATAAGTTTGTAAATAGAAGCCAAAGCAATTAAAAGAGGAATTGATGAAATTCTTGTAACTTGGAGCAAAAGTGTCAAAATAATAAACATTTTGTTTTTGAGTAAAACCTTTTGCAACTAATCTTGTTTTATATTTATCAATAGAATCATCAGATTATATATATTTTTTAAAAAATCCATTTACAACCGATCGGTTTTGCACCAGTGGTAAATCAACTAATTTCCAAATTTGATTTTGTAAGATAGAATCAATCTCGATTTTTATAGTCTCTTTCCAAAAATTGCTTTATGAGGAAAATATTGCTTCAGAATAAGTCAAAGGATCATTATCGATAAGATAAGTATAAAAATCATTCCCAAAAGAAATTTCTTTCCTTATTATTTTGCTCCTTCTCGATTCATCATTTAAATTTTCGAAAACGTTTTTATGAAGAGGTGTAGGAGAAATATTATCAACACTTAATGGAAAAAAATGCTAAATTTTTTTTTTGCATTTTTTGTCTCAACAATAGTATTATTATCGAGCACATCACTTTTTAATACAAGAAACCTATATGCGACACTATGTTCAACGTAACCAATAAACATGCGGTTAGATGATTTATAGCTTGTTTTCCTTTTCTTAGAATTAGGAAGCATAACCTTAGCAAGACACCCCCACACTTTTAAATATTTTAAATTAGGACGATAACCTTTCCAAAATTCAAAGGGTGTTTTACCTGTTTTCTTATAAGGTATTCTGTTGTGGATGTGGCATGCAGATAAAATAGTTTCACCCCATAAATTATTTAGAGCATTAGAACTAACAAGCATAGAATTCATCATCTCTTTCAAAGTCCTATTTTTTTCTTTCAGCTATGCCATTAGATTAAGGGGAATAAGGAGGCGTAGTTTCATGAATTATTCCTTTCTTTTCACAAAATTCATTAAGCAATACATATTCTCGATCTTTATTCGATATAATTCTTTTTATCCTTTTATTCAATTGGTTTTCTACCTCAGCTTTATACAAAAGGAACATATCAAAAGCTTCATCTTTATGCCTAAGCAAATAAACTTTAGTAAATATAGAATAATCATCAATGAAGGTCATATAATATTTTTTACCTCCTCTAGTCATAGTTTGTTTTAAATCTCCTAGATCAATATGAATTAAACTCAACAAATCAGATTCTCTATTTATAGAAATACAAGGCTTTTTTGTTAATTTTGTTTCGGCACATATTATATGTTTATTAAAACATGGGTTTTTAATTCCATAAATTAAACCTTGTTTTTGCATTTTCTTAATATAAGAAATACTAACATGACCTAATCTACCATGCCATAAATCAACAGATTCAACCAAGTAAGCAAAAGCAGTAGCATTTTCATTGATAACATTAGAAACGTTAAGAATGAAAAGTCATTGATTACAATAACCCTTTCCCAAAAAGGCCTTTTTTTGTCATTACATTCTTATCAGATTCAAATGACACATTCACCCCAACCTTTCCTAAAAGCGCTACTGAGACTGGGTTTGCCCTTATATCAGGGACATGTTTTGCTAGATGTGAGCTTGAGAAGAACGTTTCCTTTCCCAAGAACTTGAGTTGTTCTTGAATCACCAACATAAATAATTTCTTCTCCTTCCCCTACTGGCGTGTAGGAGGCAAATGCATTTTTGTTTACACAAATATGCCTGATAGCACCTGAATCTACCACCCACTCTTTCACATTGGCCACAATGTTGGCCTAAGAAATAACCGCAACAATTATATTATTAGAGTCATCTGCTTTAACTAAATTGACTTTTGGTTTAGCAGGATTGTCATTTCCCATTATTCTCTTTCTGCAGTGCATTGCATGATGACCTAGTTTTCCACAAACAAAGCAAGAGCCTTTCTTTTTGAAGGTGGGGTGAACAACCTTGGGTTTGTAATTAGGTTTTTTGTTCTAATATCTGTTTTGGCAATGTTGAAATTTTCCTTGCACCAAATTTGTCCTAGTAGCAATTTCCTTAGCTTTGGCAGCTTTGATCTCCTTGCGAGTTGTATCCTCAATGATAATATGCACGATTAGATCGGCTAGTGACAATTGCTTGTCCTTGTGCTTGAGTTGTTGCTTGTAGTTATTCCAAGACTTAGGCAACTTTTCAATTAGCAGGCCCGCAAGAAATTCTTCTTGTAAATTGATGTTTTTTGCCTTCAAATCCTCCACTAGCTTGTGATATTCATTGATTTGTGTCTTAATCTCCTTATCATCGGACATTTCCCATCGATAATAATTTTTTATTACAAATTTTTTTCTGCCCACATCTTCGGCAATGTACTTTGCAGTCATGGAGTCCTATATTTGTTTTGCTTCCTTGTACGGACAATAGACATCAAACAATTCATTAAAAAGAGAACTAATAATTATGTGCCTACATACCTTATTAGCGTGTATCCATTGATCTCGAAGCTTGTTATTAGTTAGTTCGGCCTCCGTAAGTGCAAAAGCCATGCCGTGTACATCTAGGATAGAGAAAACCCTTTCTTGCCACCTTATGAAATTGTTGCCATTGAAAACTTTGATCTTCGATATGTCGGGGAATGGTTTGGCATAGGACATATGTGGTGGTGGTGGTAGTGCAACTGGACTGGTGGAGATTGAGGCATCAGCAGTAGTATCAACTTGATGCTCCATGGGACTTATCCTTAAGATTGTAGGAAAAAACTAATGAGAACAAATAAATTTGTCTGAGGCGTGCAAGCGTAAGCACTGTCTTTAAGGGTAATTCCACCTCTCGGAGTGCGAAACTCGATGTGATAGGCTTCTGACGGCTATCCTCCCAAGATACAACAGACATTTTTCTATATTCCGCATTGAATATTAGAAGGAACAGAAACAATGTTGTGTATAACCCAGCAAGGAAAATAAAAGAAAAGATTTCAAAAGAAAGAATATTCTCTGTTTCATTCAGTGTATATTTTTAAGATTGTCTTATGAGACTTTATATTCAGACAAAAAAGAGCCATTAAAAGAGCTGTTGTAAAATAATGAAGGATTTATTTGAGAAATAAATTAAACGTTACAAAGCGATTGAAAAGTCGTTGTATGACCGTTAAAAAACTGTTATGTGACTGTTGAAAATAATGATGGTATTCAATGCGGTCATAACTATTATTCGAAGTTATTATTGTAAATATTTCAAAATATTATTGAAATATCCAATAGATCTTCATGGGCGTGATGGTTGCCATAGATAAATTCAACATTGTTTGAGATAAAAGTTAGACTAACAAAAGGAAGAATCGTCATTAGATATTGAAAAACAAAGGAAAGGGCTCAAAAACTTTTCTTTCCTCTGGGCTTTTTAATGTAAAAACCCCCAAAATTCTAGGCCTAGTTAGCTTAGAAGTGGATAGATCTCTTTTTTTCGTCTTTTGACTCAACATGTAGATCTTCCTAATATTTGTTTAAACTACAGATTAACAATTCTTTAATTCTGATTTTTAGTTAGCTAGTAACTTAGAGAAACTGTCGGCCAAGCTCAACAATATAGGCTTATGGTAAAGTGTGGTGCTAAGGTGATGGAATGTTATTTACTGAGTCGGACAATGGATGGATTATGACCCCTTGATCCAAAACTAGCAAGATTTAGAGAAACATTGATGTTGGTGTTCTTTATTTTTCTCTTTCACATTAATAGTTTAATTTGTCATTTTTATGAGATGTGAATATATATTTCGCCGAGTAGTTATTAGTACTATAAAATAAGGCGTCTTTTTTATGAGAAGAAGGTACCTTTGTTACATGAACACATTCTAATAATTGAAAGGAAAAAGTGAACTTTTTTCATACGTTTGCTGCCTAAGAAAAAGTTATGGATGCCCCCAACATGCTTGCTTTACATTGGTCCCTGATGCCGAGTAAAGATGTTATTACTCTGATTGATCTTTTGCATAATCTTCTCCTCGGTGTAAGACTAAATTTAAATAAAAGTGACGATCCTAATTTATCATTCACGAATAAATTCGTACAAAATTTGTGATCGATTTGCGGAAATATAAAGATCGACATACCTTCAGCTATTGATGAAAATCTGTAAATGTGGAAAACCCTAAAACCTTGGTTGGATCCATGAAGCACAATCAATCTGCGAATATGGAAATACCAAATCTGTATGTTCTGTTCCACTAGCTAATATCCTTCAAACATGATGGTATGTTTTCTATTGTGAGTGGGCTTGGACTAGATGACTTGACATTTTATTTCGTTTTTAATGTTACTGACGTCTTCCATCAAGACTGTTATGGTAATATATTAATGGATAAATATCATGTAATAAATGCTGGTAATAAATTGGGTAATAGATGGGATTAATTTAGAAATACAATATTGGGATCATACTCCCACTTGATCCCAATATTCTATCAAATGAAATATTAACCCAAACCCATATAAACTTCATGTTGAAATAAAATATATGAATCACGGCAATGAGTCCTCTTAGAGCAAGTATTATCTTCTGTATATCACAATGCATTTCATCAGCCCATATGTGATAAAATAACTTAATAAATAACTCTTATGTTTAGTCCAAGTCAAACATAATTGTTTTTTTTTTAGAATAACTAAATGTATATAGCTGTATTGAGAAAAACATTGCAAATGAATAAAAGTCCACAAATTCTTTCATATAAAGAAAAATTTATATGAGTGGACTAATGCCCATTCTAAATACATGATCCTTATAACTCATTGGTGGCATGCCTTTGGTTAAAGAATCAATTATCATCAATCCAATGCTTACATGTTTTATGACCACTTTCTTCTCTTTAACATATTCTTTAATGGCTAAATACTTGATGTCGATGTGCTTGCTTCAACTACCACTTTTTTTGTTCTTAGCCAGGAAAACTACAGCTGAATTATCGCAAAACATTTCTACATCCTAGAAATGGAATCCACAACTCTAAGCCCCAATATGAAACTTTTTAACCACACATCATGTGAGGTGGCCTCAAAATAAGAAACGAACTACATATTGTATTCTTGAGGAGTACAAAATAGACCTTGGTTACCACTTCCCCTATGGAGATAGAGTTCGTTTCTTATTTTACGGAAATCAACGTAGCCAGCAAAGTCTAAATCAAAGTAACCAACTACTCCTAAGCTGTCTGTCCATCTATACATAAGCACGCGTCCCTTTGTACTTTGAAGGTACCTCATCACCTTATTTGCAGCTCTCTAGTGGTCCATACCTGGATTACTTTGGTATATTCCCAACATTCTCACAACAAAAGCAATATCAGATTGAGTGCAAACCTAAGCATACATCAAGTTTCCAACAGTAGAAGCATATGGAATGTTCTTCATTTGCTCCCTTTCAAAGTCATTTTTTGGGCATTGTTTCAATTTAAACTTATCACCCTTCACAATGGGTGCTATAATTTGTGAACAATCTTTCATCCAAAATCTCTCTAAGATCGTATTTATATAGGTTTCTTGAGATAGCCCTAATATCCCTTGAGATTTTTCTCTATAGATCTTAATGCCAATGACATATGATGCCTCACCCATGTCTTTTATGTCAAAATTTTTAAAGAGAAATTATTTCACCTCATGTAACAACCTCTTATCATCAGTTGTAAATAAAATATCATCCACATATAGCATAAAGAAACAAAATTTTCTCCAACTAACGTTTTGGTATAAACATTGATCCATAACATTCTCTGCAAAACTTAATGAAGAGATACCTCATGGAACCTCAAGTACCTTTGACGAGATGCGTGTTTCAAGCCTTATAAAGACCTCTTAAATTTGCACACCAAAATTCTCACTAGCACTAGAAAAGAATCATTTTGGTTGTTTCATGTAAACCACTTCTTCTAGTTTTCCATTGAGGAATGCCGTTTTGACATCTATTTGATGTAGCTCTATATCAAAATAAGCAACTAATGCCAAACATATCAAAATGAGCAACTAATGCCAAAATAATACAAAGAGAATATTTTTTAGATACATGAGAAAATGTCTTTATATAATTTATTCATTCTTTTTGAGTGAATCCCTTGGCAACGAGTTTGGCTTTGTATCTCTCAATATTGCCCAATAAATCCTTATGGGTTTTAAAGACCCATTTACAACCAATGGCCTTCGCACCATTAGGCAACTCAACTAAATCACGGCAACTCAACTAAATCACAAATCTTGTTAGATGCCATGAAACTCATCTCTTCTTTTGTGGAATTGTACCACAAATTGGATTTATCACAACTCATGCCTTATAAAAATGTCTCAGAATCATTTTCAGCTCCAACATTATAGTCAGATTCTTACAAATACATAATGTAATCACTAGAGATTGTTGATTTCTTACTTCTATTTGACCTTCTTAATGTCGCATCAACATTCTCCTAAGAAGTTTGTTGTTCAACTAGAAGTTTAGTTGTATTTGATAATTGTTGAACAGTTAGGCCTACCAAATCAATGTTAGCAACTTGTGGATTTTCAATGATTAATTATTAAATGGCCAATTGAACTGAATGGGTATTGTAAACAACAGTCAATCTAGCATTTGAGATGAACTGTTGAATATTTGAATAATCTTATTCAAGAACAAGGTCTCCGAATTGATTGCTCCCATTGATCAAGTCATTCTTAAGAAATTTAGCGTTTCTCGATTCCACAAACCTAATGGTGTAAGATGAATAATAAAACCTATATCCCTTGAAATTTTTGGCATATCCAACAAAATACCCACTTATAATCTTTAGGTCTAACTTTTTTTCCTGTGAATTGTATATTTTTACTTCAAATGGGCATTCTCAAACACATACATGTCGCAAACTAAGTTTTCAACCTCTAAAGAACTCAAAAGGCATCTTTGAGACAGCCTTGGTCGAACTTGTTTTTAATTTATACTATCGTTTTAAAAGCCTCAGTCCATAAGGACTTAGGAAGTTTAGAGCTGCTAAGCATACTCCACATTGTATCCAATAAAGTTTAGTTTTTTCTTTTTGCTACACTATTTTAGTCCGGAAAACTAGGCATAGTATTGGGCAATAAGCTCTTTAAGAAATTTCGCAAATTAACTAGGTGTTTGTCCATCTTCAATATATCTATCATGGTATTCTTCACCTCTATCTAATCTCATAATTTTAATGTACTTACTACATTGTTTCTCTACTTCAGTTTTAAATACCTTAAAGGCATCCAACGCTTTGTGCTTAGTACGAAGCAAGTAGAGATGAAGTATCTTTAACAATTTGAGTCCACATATGGACTACAAATATATGTATTTATGATTTCTAATATTTTCGTACTCCTCTTAACTTCTTTCTTTCACTTGTTAGTCTACTTTACCTTTATGCAATCCACACAAGTGTCATAATCAATAAAATCTAGAGTACTAAGTACTCCATCTTTTACTAATCGCTTAATTCTATTGTTAGAAATATATCATAATCTTTAGTGTCACAACATAGAGGAATCCTCATTCACAACATATCATTTTATGCCACCATTATCATAAATGTGAATCGCATCATAAATGACATTGTCTTGCAAAATTAATTTGAAGGAGACCATTAGATAAAATATCACTCCCAACAATTTTACATTTATACGGTAAAATGAAAATTGAACTTGAAAATTCAAAGGAGTATCCTAAAGGTACAAGTCTTGAAATTAAAATTAAATTCCTAGAGAAACTAGGAATATAAAATGTCATTTCTAAATTCAAAACAAAACCATTATTGAGAGTCAATCTATATGTCCCAATAGCTTCCATACTCGAGCGCATTTTGTTTTTCGAATAGATGTTTTATTCACTTCTCACTGGTTTCCGCTAGTTTTGAATACCCTGTAAGGAATTCGAAATGTGAAATGTAGAACCGGAATCAATCTACCTAGTATTGTGACTTACATCAACCATATTAAATTCATAACAAATACATAAAAGTAGGTTACATTTTTTCTTGAGCCAAGCCTTAAATTTGGCGCAATATTTTCTTTATGTGCCCTTTTTTTGTTTTTTTTTTTTTTTTTTTTTTTTTTTTTGTTTTTTTTGCAGAAGAAGCACTTGGATTCCTTCTTAGTGCCAATTTGGGGAGGTAGAGATATCTTACCTTTTCCTTTTTACTTATCTTGCCGTTTATACTTATCTTGTATTACCATATGAGCGTTTTCTCCTTTTTCCATTAGCAAACTCTCTTCCTCTTGAATACACATGGTCATAAGTTTATTAATTGATCATTTAGTGTTACGTGTGTTGTAATAGATCTTGAAAGTGGCATACTTTTATGGAAGAGTGCTCAAGATATAGTACACAAGAAATGATTCTTGTGACATCCCAGATTTTCAGTCCTATTTTTTATTGAATAAATCGGGCATTTCATTAATGCGCCTATAAGGTTATTCTCAGAACTGATCACTCTTGAAATAACTATACTATATGGGGAAGCCATTGAGGAATTTTAATGCAATAGACTTGAGAATTTGACTAGGGATCGATTACTCAACCGTGCTCAGTTGCCGAGATCATTATGGCACATATATAAATCAATTAGAGATCAGAGATAGGTCGGTTTGATGGAGATGTGTGGCTAATCGTGGGTGACTCCACTAAATTGGAAAATTCTCGTCGACTAGCACTAGTTTGATTTCTCTGTCGTTTTGGTATCATGTGTCTGTATTTGAATCATCGAGATTTTCATGACAATTAAGTGTGACATCCCGATTTTTTTCAATTTTATTTTCAGTTAGTTGAGTCAGGCAATTCATATATGCATGTAGTTCGTCTCTCAGAGTTAGCCACTCACGAGGAAACTAATCTATTGAGTGAAGTAATTAAGGAATTTTACCGCGTCAGATTTGGGGACTGATCATCCTCGGGTCGGATGCAAGAAAATTTCCCCAAAAGCTACTCAGTGGATTAGGCACGCTGAAATCGCACCAAATTGAATTCAACTGTAAAAATTGGGATTGAATTTAGAAGTTGGAAACCCGGTCATGTCACACATCTTATTAGGATCACAGGATAATTTTGGTGGATTTTAATTGTATTCAATTAGAAGAGAATTGAAAGAAAAATTGAAGAAATTGGATGTTCAAAGATTTGGACCCCGATGGAAATGATATTGCACCCATTGAAGAATGTTGTGGGCGAGGAGATAGTGGAAGATGACGTCATGGGATGATGTCATGGTGGGTGGCCAAAATGAGGGAGATCTTGACAAGTGGAGGGCCAAGATTTGCCCCCACACCCATCAACATCATCTTCTTTATTTTGAACTTGGAGGAGAGAGAGAGAGGGGGAGACCGTTCGGACCAGGCAGCTCGCGTTGCCTCTTCGCCAGCTCGATCGCTGCTCCTCCGTCGTTTGTTGCCGTCGTGTAGCGCTGTCGTCGCCGTCCCGCGCAACCGCGCGAAGCCCCGCGCGCTCGTGCGTCGCCCCTCCACTTCGCTCCATTTCTCTTCTCTTGCGCCAGCCGCCACTGCTGTTGTCCTAAGCTACCATCAGTTGCTAGAGACCCCGCCAGGCCGTTGTGAGCCACTGCCTAGCTACAGCCGCCCCTCTCCTCCTCCCCTACCGCCTCTAGCCGTCGCTGTTCTCCCTTCTCTGGCCTCGTCGTGCAGCAAGAAGAAGTGGGTCTCACAGCCCGACTGAGGCCCGTTTTGGCCGTCTTCCCGACCCCGAAAGCTAGGCCCACCTTTGGAAAAGTCGATCTCAGCATTGCCCTTGTCGTTTTAGTCCAAGCGGCAAGTTAATCAAGTGAGTTTACCTCACTAAACCTTGATTATAGTGTTAATGATGCCCTAAGTGTGTTTAGTTTAAATTAAGTGAGTTTAGGTGTGTAGATTAGTGTATTTAATTATAAAGTGGATTAAGAGGTTGGTTTCTATTAAAGTATGTTTAATTAAGGTTAAAAGAGGTTATTTAATGTTAAGCCTTGATGGGACATAATAGGATTTTAGTTTTGAATTATTTAATTGCTTCAAAATTCTGGATAATATAATATTATATTATAATCCAAAATTATTTAAATATTAAAAAAAGGAAAATTATTTTTGACCCCGATTGCTCGAATTTTATACCGATCGCTGCTGTGCATTTGGAATTTGAAATTGATGATTGGTTGTGGCAAATTGAGTGTGATTGTGATAAATAGGGATTCTTTATAAAATCCTAAGTGTGGAAACTGATGGGAGATTGGTTGTGATTGACTACCTATTAGAGGTTGTGCCCAGTGAGGCCATGAATGACCACCTCTTGGAGGTTGTGCCCAACGGGGCCGTGATTGACCACTTATGAGAGGTCATGCCCAATAGGGCTGTGATTGACCACCTATTAGAGGTCGTGCCCATCGAGCCGAGATCTACCACCTAATTAAAGGCCGTGCCAAGTGGGGCCATGACTACCACTAGTTATTAAACCTTCCTATAGGGTCATGATTGGAAGCAGTAATTGATTTGCTAGAATGACATGTAATCGGCCGAATCGATTGATCATTAAGACGATCCAAGTGATTAAATTGTTCTGATAATGTGATTATGCCTCAGTTGTCTGGTTATCATAATTGCACGTGGTTAAATTATATAAACTGTGCTAACTTGTAGATGAAGGCTAATGCGAGGTAAGTCTTCTTGATGTCGTGGCTAGGCCACTCTGAGGCGTATTTACTTTCTAATAGGGGTTTAGGAGGGGTGAACTTGCTGAGACAAAGTCTCATCCTAGTTTGGGGAAAATATTACAAGGACGTAGATGGTGGTACCCTCGAAGAAGAGTGGCATGCCAACGGAGATTCTCCAGACGACGCAGAGTGCTCCTGACCCTAAAAGTCCTTGGGTCTATCAGCTAGTTAGGTCCATTGTCTAGGTTGAAGTGACTGTGGATGCTAGAGTACCTTATATGTTTAGGGTTTGGTTTCATTTTGGAGTAGATGGCGTTAGGGTTGGCCCACTAGATAGCATGGACATTCCGTTGGCTGTGATGAACACCATTTTGGGTGAAGGTGTGGCAGATCTTCATGACGGTAGAGTGATCAACGCATCCCCCCCCCGGCCTCTCGGGTGATAGATCCTAAGGATGTGGGATCGTCGAACAGGGCTAACCAGTAGTCTTAGGACTGTTCCTCTTTTTGGCGGACCGATCCATGTTATGTAGACTGACTCTTTTTGATGCACATAAACTCAAACCCATTTTTGGTGCATATAGTCTCTGGATCCTGTGGTGTATGTAAACCCTGAAATGATGATGATGTATGAAAGTATGTTTGTTTGATTTTGATTTGATTCTCCTGCTGTCCTATTCCGTAATTTATTTGTCAAAGGTTTCGTAATTCGTTTCGCATGCGCATAATGATTTAAAATGGGGTCGGCGACACTATCTGGGAATGTCGCATTTACATGACCATGGCGGGTTGATCACGTGTCTCGGGGTCCGGGGCATGACTTCAAGAGCCACCGATATGTCGAGTGGGTTCATTGTGGCTCGAAGAAAATCAACTACGGGTCATTTGCATTAAAAATCTCTGAAAACTATTCGGTAGTCTTAATCATGCTAAAAATGCGCCGTATGAAAATTAACCATCAATTCAAGTCTGATTTCAAAAATTGAAGATTCTATCACGTCACAATAAATTCTAGGAATATTGACTTGGTCTCAGAAGATTTTTCCAGAACTCGAGACTTTTTGAGAAAAAGTCAGCTCAGGACCCTTTTTGTTCATAAAATGCTGGGGATTATTTTTGGTCATAAATTTGGGATGCGAGATAGATTCATGGGTGAGGAAAAATGCCAAGATGATTAGTGATAGGTCAATTGAATTTGTGAGGGCCAATTTAAGTTGAATTGAAGTAGATCAAGCATATAATTGAAGCCCATTTCTTACAAATTCGTAGCTCCCCCTCCCCTAGCCAAAGTGGACCACTTCATGAGTTGTGAGAAGTGTGTTGGTGATCAATGACAGCCAAGGGAAGCTTGGCTTGGTGGGCAAGCACTTAGGGGACAAATTTGTGGAAACTAAGGCCAAGAGGGCCCTCCATCCCCCTCATCTCTATCCTCTGCCTCCCTCTCTCTCACTCCACCATCCAAGACTCCTCTTCTCTCCCTCCATTTGCAACCAACAAGCCAGAGAACAAGATCAGAGTAGCCAAGAGCCGTCGAACAGCCACTCGCCACTACCAGACTGCCGTTTTGCACGCCACAGCCTGCACGTGCACTGCCCGTGCACACTATGCTTTGCCGCCTCCCTTTCACCGTCTAGCTACTTTGCACCATCGTTCCAGCCCTGTTCAGCCACTGCAAGGGATGAGGAAGTCCTCAAAGCCGCCGATTTGGACCCGAAACCACCCTGTTGTCCATCCCCGAGCCTTGCCGCCACTTTAGCTTTGTTTTCTTTTGTTTTCAGCCGCTAAACAGCAAGCCCATAAGTGGGTTTCTAGCAGCTTCCCAAGGCCGTTTTGAGGTGTTTCCGGGCCCCAAACCTTAGGCCCACTTTGGAGAAAAACGTCCCCCGTGACATTCCTGACATTTCGATCCGAATAGATTGTTAATCAAGTGAGTTTTGCTCACTAATCCCTTATTAATATGCTAATGATGTGAATGAGTTGATTAGATTTAATTAAGTACAATTAGGTGGCTAGATTAGTTTATAACAATTAAATTAGTGACTTAATGATGCATGTTAGGCGGTTAGACTTAGTCATTAGCAAATAGTGAGCTTCTAGTATTTATTAAACGAACCTCAAGATTTTTCCCAATTCGTCTCGGCTTTCAATTAGGCATTATGGGCCTAATTTGGATTTATTGTATTTATTTAATAATTTTCGGAATTAATTAATTGATTATTTATTTTTCAAAAATTAGACCGAGATGGTTGACAACTATAATTTTATGCTAATTATCATGATGTAGTATGTTTAATTTATTGAGTGGTAGATTGTGCTGAATTGATTTATTAATGATTTTATGATTATTTTCCTAAATTAATTAATTTTGAATAATTAATTGGAAAATAACCATGCGTCGGTTGATAGTGCCAAAAATGTTTTGGTGGACTATAGAAAAAGGTGGGATTTGTGGAAAGAAAATTATTATATTTTGGTTAGGGTCAACCGTGTACCCACACACGACATTTTATTGGAAAAAATGGTAATTTGATTGTTTGCTTGGAATAGCATATATATCAGCTCGATGATTTTATATGTCATCTTGAGATAGGACAGTATGATCTACCGGGTTGGTGATTCTATAAATTATCTTGAGATAGTACGATATAATATACCGGCTTGATAATTCTACATATCATCTTGAGATAATACAATATAATATTGATATACCAGCTCGATGACTCTCTTTGTCATCTCGAGATAGGATGGTATGATTTGATAGCTCGATGACTATATGTCATCTGGAGATAGGGTAATATACTATTGATATATCACCTTGGGTGAGTAGTCTTGGATATTGATCAGACTTATAGATAGTATGGAAGGCACCGACCAAGAAATGGTTGTGATGACATGTAATCAACTAGGTCAATTGATTGATAGTTCTATTGCAATTGATTGGGTGATGT
Organism: Eucalyptus victrix; assembly: GCA_016097545.1. Taxonomy (NCBI): domain Eukaryota; kingdom Viridiplantae; phylum Streptophyta; class Magnoliopsida; order Myrtales; family Myrtaceae; genus Eucalyptus; species Eucalyptus victrix. The sequence goes on from CM027835.1 coordinate 15,627,145, forward strand.
GATGTAATGTGTTTGTGTATATCTAATATATAAACTGACTTGCAAGAAGAAATTGAGGCTAAGGTAAGTCCTCTAACTTGTGTTGTGCTTAGGCAGCCCTAGGGTGTATTGGCTTCCTAATAAGGTCTTAGGGGTAGAACTTGTTGAGACATAGTCTCATCTTGGTTGTGGGACAACATTTCAGGACCCTGATGAGGAACCTAAGGAGAAAAAACCCGAAGAGAAGGACCCTAATGAGGAACTTGAGGAGAAAGAACCCAAAGAGGAGGACCCTGATGAGGAACTTGAGGAGGAGTCCAAAGAGGGTCCCAAGGATGAGCCGGAGTATGACTCGAATGAGGATTGAGATCTCACCCCGTTTTGTAAACCCTAAGTGTGAAGTGTTATGAGATAGATCATACTCTTGTTAATAATATTGTAATATATACTATGAGGCTTGCATTGTATAAAAAGTGTGGTTGTGGTTTTTCTTTTGAGAAAAATATAGCCCTTTATTTTTCTATTCCATTGTTTTATTGTCTGAGGATTTTTATCTTTTCCGTGTGCATATTAAAATGAAAGGGTTGGCGATGGGTCCTGGGATGTCACTATAAATTGACCAAAGTGAGGATGGATGTGTGTGCGAAGGATCGGGCTTGACAATTCTGATATCCCAACCTCAAAATTTTTTAGTTGAGTTGCAATGTCCCTCATCTTCATAATGTGCTCCTACACACCTCTTACACTAGTAAACTTCAACAATGAAAACTTCATAATCAGGGTTATGATATGTGCATTCTCTAAAGACTCAAATTTTGCATCAATAACTTCTAGCAATTTTTTGGCATTGTTATGCTGAATGACTGAACTAAGAATACTAGCATAAAGTTTTGTCTTTATGTACATCACACTAAGACAATTGACCACTTCCATTGTACCTAAAGAATATATTTAGCTTGAGTACTATCCTTAGTAGGTTCAAGTGATTCGTTTGACTGTAGAGCATAATTAAGATCTATGCAGCCCAATTGGAGAAGAACTAATTCCCTCCATTCTTTATAGTTATTTCCATTAAGCTCGGGAACAATTATACTAAAATTAATTGTAAGTAATAAGACCGCATCATAATCAAAGGAAAACTTATGTATCAATATATTTGATTCAAATAAACTTAAATAATATTTTACCAATGTAAAACATGTTATAAAATATGAATTACATAACATCAAAAACTACCCGTGGGCTAAGTTTCTAATTTAAATAGATTCATAATTACTTCATGACGAAACTATCAAATTAAATTCCCTTCCTTAATCCCTATGGGTAAATTAAGAAAGATAAAATAATATTTCATCCTAATTAATCACATTAATATATTGAAAAATCCTATGGGATAAAATCCATACTATTAATGTGACTAATCAGAATGAATGTCCTTTCACTGTGTGTGATCCATAAGTTTTTAATGTACATAGTTTAATATAATCAAAGATGTTGTGGCTAATATTCAATTAGTTAAATATATACGGATCACTAGACATGTAATTCTACTAGAAAATATTCAAAAATTGCATGTAAAGGCAAAACAATGAAATCATGTGTAAAAGGGTTAAAACTATAATTTTACACGCAATGGCATAATTAGAATTTCACTTGTAAGGGGTAAAATAGGAATTTTATGCCCAAAAGGGCAAAATCGTAAATTTTCATGTCCAAATGGGTCAAAATCAGAATTTCATGTGACTGGGGCAGAACCATGATTTTCCTTTATGCAGAGGTCCTAAATGGTCAACTAGGCAGCATATGGCAGAATTGTAATTCTGCATAGCACTCCATTTTTTGTGCTCGAGCGCATGCATCGCTCGAGTGCATGCTACTTGCCCCCTGGCGTGTGCATGGCATGCATCTGAAGTCTTCTCTCCGTGGGATTTCTTCTTTCGCCACTACTCTTTCGTGACCAACCTCCGTTCCGCCGTTGGGTCTTCTTCCACGGCTCATGTCCGATCAAATTGATCAATGGGTCTTGAAGAGAATGCCAAGAGAAATGCATAGCTTCAAGATTTGGCAAAAACAACCAACAAATTTATTGGAATTAAGCCTAAAACAATCTGCCCTAAAACCCTAACCCCCAAAGTTTCACCGCTCAATTAACCTCCGACAATTAGTAATATGCTAAATAATCTTTAGGGTTTTTCATCCTAATGGCGGTGTGACCATGCAGATTTGTCATCGCATGGTGGGTTGTTCGAATTGATCGGAATTTGAAATTCCGTTCTAAACCACCAAGGATCTGAATTTTGCCCATACATAATGCAGTGAAAACATACAAAAATTCTAAAATTTTCACCAAGACAAAGATTATAAACAAGCTTTGATACCGATTATAAGACTAAATCTAAATAAAACTTGACAATCCCAATTTATCATTCACAGATAAATTTGTACAAAACTTGGGATCGATTTGCGAAATGTAAATGTCGACATACCTCCAGTTATTGATGAAAATCTGCAAATGCGGAAAATCCTAAAACCTTAGATGGATCCATGAAACACGATCGATCTACGAATAAGGAAACGCCATATTTGTATATCTTGTTCCACTAGCCAATACCCCTCCAAGGTGATGGCATATTTTCTGTATTGATTGGGTTGAGACTAGATGACCCGATGTTTTATTCCATTTCTTACATTACTAATGTATTCTATCAAGACCGTTATAGTAATATATTAACGAGCAAATATCACATAATAAACGCGGGTAATAAATTGGGCATTAAATCGGGATTAATTGGAAAATACAATATTGGGATCATATTTGAAATAATAATGAAATATTGCAACACTCGGACCTTCGAACTTGCAGACCAAAACACAGTGCTGGAGTTGCAGGCGGAGATGACGGTGACAATCATGAGAAGGAAAGATACGTAGGAGATGGCGATTGAGATGGTGACTTTCTTGCAAAATTTGTCAAGATGATCGCAGATGGGCATCCATCCTATGTGTGCATTTCCATGCTTTCCCACGTAGCCAATAGTGGTTGTGGCCGCACACCCCGCCGTCACCAATGTCATCACCACCTACAAGCATGAACGGTGTCGAAATTAGCCAAATAATATTTCGAATCATACGGTATGATTCGATATGCTATGCCTCGGTACGATACCAAGTCGTGAAGGAAGAAGAAAATATAGCTACTAGAACAGCAGTCTCTTCGTCTGACGATTGTAAGAAGGAATAACGAGGATAACAGGCACAGGCTACTAACTTTGCATATCCAAATAACCTGCAATTGGAATTCGATCGTTAGTGTGAAAATCAAGAACAAAGACAATAATTAACAACTTTGAGGTTTCGCAATTTCATGGGCCTAGGGTCCAAGGCCAGTCATGGCCTGATAATTTCCAATAAAGAAAATCCAACAACTTCTTATCATGAAGGGCCTAGACATAAATTTCTAAACTGATAATCACTCAAAGTATTGCTCGGACTAGTCCATCGATCAGGTAAAACTAGTGACTCTAAAACATTACTTGAAAGCCGAAGAATAAGTATATCGAGCATCGACGGGAATGCCGAAAACTGTCGTGGATCGCTTGCTGGTCATCATCGCCAATGCCGCGGCCAAAGTCACAGCGATAGACAGTACCCTCAAGCAAATCTGAACGGTGGTTCCCGAGAGAATGAAGATGGGTTGGTTTTACTCTAGTGTCTTCTCAACATCTTTTACTTCTTCATTGTTTTGAGAGAAAATGGGTATTTAGTTGAGGAAGGAGTGTTTGGTGGTGGAGGATCAGTTTTAGATGGGCAAATTCTAATGAAAAAGGAAAAAGAAAAAGAAAATGATGTTCCACATAAGGTGAAGTGGAACTGATGGACCCAAGATCTAGAGACATGGGGGACCTTAAAATCCAATACCCACAGACATCGGTAAAAGAGGATCTCTCCCTAAATTTGGGGATGAAATTGGATTAGTTTCCTAATAATTAGTTTTGTTCATAGACTGAGTTTCAAATTATTGCTCTCTAACGAAAAAAGATGAGATCATTGACTGCCTTGCAATTCTATTTCATTACATCGCTAGGGACACCATTATTTTCTTCTTTCGATTGTAGAATCACTTACCTATTTGTCCAACTACCATTAAGGATTCTACGATTTTGATTTGAATGTTGATACTAGTAATGGGTTTTTCTTCTAAATGTCGGGTTTTCTTTGAGTGGTAATTGCAAAGATTCTTTGATCTCACCATGGTTATTTTCCCCTTTCGTGTCGTTAATAAAGAATAAAGTGTGATTTAGAAATAAAACGAATTAAAAGTTCCATTTAAAACTTGAAGGGAAATGGTCATTTGTGAAATTACATTATCTGTGATATAACTGAAGAGTTTCGGGCGTTTTGGCCTTTTCTTTGATATGACTGAACGCTTATTCCTTGCAATTATTTCTCTGAGTTTAGTTTAAATGTGTACCCCCATAAAGATGTAGGAGAGTGGCTAACGATGGTGAATGGCTGGTTGGATGTCAACGATCATTAAGGTGGCCAAGACATGCTGATTTACGTCATGATTGTTCTATCATCTTATTTAATTAAAATGATCTCGGCTTTATCCCGTTTATTAGACTTAGCCAAGGTGCTACGATTGACATTCAAGGGGTGCAAGGCAAGAATCTTATTTGGAATTCACAAAGAATCTACCAGATAAGCTAATTGCGGCATAGGCATAGGAGGAGTATCATAACTTCAGTATAGTATTCACTTGATGGCTATAACATGCATTAGGTATTGCATCGTAAAAATCGATCATTTAAGTGTATTTTTCGACAAATCATCCTACATGGATTTTTTTTTTATTATTTCCCATTCCGGCATGGATTTATTTTCCATTTTTGAATTTCATATTAATTGTTCATGTCAGCATCAACATTAAAAGGATCAATTTTTCAATTTGTGGCACTTAAGTGAATGTTATTAATAACTAGCTAGAGACAAGGGCTGGCAAGGTCGACCTCACCTTTGTTGGGCGAGGTTGGCCTTGCCATGGTTGAGCCAAGCTCAACGTTGCTAGATTTGGCAAGTTCAAGGCAAGGCTCGACCTCACCTAGTGAAGGTAAGGTTGAGTCTCATAGAGGCCTGGCATGGCCTAGAGGAGGAAGAAGGGAAGAAAAGAAAAAGGAAAAAAGAATAAGAAAAGAATTAATAAATTCAATATATTATTAAAATGTTATTAAAAAATTGTTAAGACTAATGCTGGCACACTATGTATGATCGCTAGGAACCATGTTAGTGATTTCCGATCAAAATTAGCTAGTGGACTCAAATGGCAAAGTGTAAAAATGTTTAAGACTCAATTGACATAATGAAAAAGTTTAAGATTGAATTGATGAAAGTATAATGGGTTTATGACTTTTGGACAATTTCCCTGCAAGAATTAACTTCTCATTGTGGAACGGCACCAAAGACTCGCTTCATAAGCCCAATCATCTGACAACAACTCATCCATTCTTAAAGTTCGCACGACCAAAGCTCGTTCCATTTCATTGAGCAAAACTTGTTCGTGATAGACTCAGCGAGTGATTGATACGGGTCATCAATTTGAATCGTCGTCGCGAACAACTGATCAGAATGCTCCGTCTAACCGGAATACCATTTGGGTCTCTCTTGTCGACGCGAGTGAGAGCCCCATTGCAAGTCTCACCAATTGACGAAGAAGATGATGAAGGAGAGAAGAGTAAATGAAATGGGGTCATCTACGAGGAAGAAGGAAGAGAAGGAGAGAAAATCTTCGACCCCGGGGCCACACCGCCGTTCAAGCTGGCGAACGTGAGGGCGGCGATACCAAACCACTGCTAGGTGAAGGATCCGTGGAGGTCAATGAGCTATGTCCCGAGAGACGCGTCTACGGGCTTTCCTGTGGGGCGGTATATTTGAATAGCTGGGTCGTTTGGCCTCTCTATTGGGCCACCCATGGCACCATGTTCTGGGCCCTCTTCGTTCTCGGCCACGATTGGTACAGTGTCTAGCTTGTCTCTTGCAAAGAAATTCATATCATGTCATCATATCTCATGGAGATTATAGTTTTTATAGTTTGTGTTGTGATTGTCCTCAACTTGGTGATCCACCTTGCATTTCCGCTTTGTCGATTATTAGTTGAGTTGTATCATGTTATCGTGTTTGCCTATGAAAATTCCGATCACTTCATCATCGATGTTACTTAAATTCTAGTGATTTTTTTCTTTTGAAACCGACACAGTGGGCACTGGAGCTTCTCCAACGATCCCAATCTGAATAGTGTTATGGGACATTTACTTGATTTCTCCATTCTGGTGCCTTACCATGGATCGTAAGCTTCAAGTCACTTTGCTTAGACTCTGTTTGTTTCGCTGAATAGATTAATTTATAAAATATATATATTTTTTAAAGATTGCTTATATTGTTTGAAATAATTAGTTTATAAAAAAAATGTTTTCATTATTGATAATAATTTATATTTAAACATTTTTGTGAACAATGAAAATATTTTTTGTTCGTTCACTTTTATCGCATAAGCGATCATTTTTAAGAAAATATTTTCTAACTCATTCATTTTTTACAAAATAACTCATCTAAAATTATTAGTTTTATAGGAGTCACGTAACTCTCTCTTCCCTCTTGAGAAGTTTGGTAAACTCGAATGATTAAAACTTAAAATGATTTTAATTAATAATCACTCATGATGTGACTAACAATGTCAAATGTCACCGCCTTTCACATTGAATTTGATAGGAGAATTAGCCACAAAACTCATCATCATAATCACGGGCACGTCGAGAAAGATGAGTCATCGAATCCAGTTAGCCATCATAATCACGCTCATGTTTTCCTACCTTTCCCATGCGACTAGCTTGCTGACATTCCTTTTTTCGCTTTTTGCTTCTTTCCACATTGGACCGTGCGTATATACACGGCCAAATACTCCCCTCATGACCAAATCTATTTTTTCCTTTCCTTCAATATTGACCGAAATTTCTCAAAATCCAGAGGATTGATATAACCATATACGCACATATACCCCAAAGATCATCGCTCTTTTTTTATGTGCCATGTGAAAGGAAAATCTTAATAATATAATATCTTTATTGTTTTCAATTTTCATTAGATTTTCCACACATGATATTGGCCATCACAGGCTTGGTCCAATTAAGTTTAGAACTATTCATTCGAATTCATCCACAACCAGTTCAATGCAAATGCAATTATTTATAACTATTATTACCCATATTAAAAAAATGCTCCTTTAATTTATAAGCAATTTAATTGAATAGATTTTTATTTAGGGGTTGAGGTTGATCTCTAATTTTCTATGCCATAAACAACTAATTGGGTTGTCAAAATTTAGTTGTTAACAAAATCAATGGAGGTCCCTTGACCCTTGATTGGGCATCTAGCCGATCCCCACAAAGACGCTAGTGGTGACATCTAAATCCATATTTAGTTGCTTTAAGAACCTTAAACAAACATCTATTGTGCGAGGTATGGGTTTGGGAGAACCTACATTCCTAATTGATGGAAAAGGTGTGGCTCACCAACTAGATATCGCTTTTGAAGCCTTCTCTTATGGGAACACCTACTTGAACTATTTGATGAACAAATACCCCTAAATGTTACTCATGAGAGGGCCCCATCTCTCCTTGAGGTATAGGTCGCAACACATAGAAGATATGATCGCTATAATGGCTTATGGACACACAATTAAATATTCTTTTTATTAAATAGCTTAAACAAAACTTTATTTTAAAGTTGAATTGCTAGGCAGATTAATTTTAACAACTCAATTGTGAGCTTTTCACACTCTAATTTGAATTGCAAAATGGTAGTTGAGAATTTAGCTACACTTTCTTCACCTTCAAACTCGCATCAAATATTTTAAACATATATTAAAATTATACTCCAATTGTCATGAGATTGAATTTACAACGGATATTAAATACTTTATTTATAATATGAGTAGAATAGCAAGGATTTCTCTTTTTTTGTTTTTTTTTTCTTTTTGTGCTTGTCTTCTGTTAATATTTAAGTATGATCTAAATATAAATACGTTTAACATTTTCTCATGTTTCTAACAAATTAACCTTTCATATATTGATAAATTTTCCTTTTCCATTTTTTTTATCAAGATCGGCTAGATAATTAGATATATAGTTTCGCTCAAACTATTAGATAAAATTAGGTAATCCATCGTGTGTTCTTAAGCCATCATAAATATGAATTTTTAATTTTCTATTTTTTGTGATAAAAATATGATTCGTTAAATTAAAATTAATAACTTTCTCTAGGCAAAGTGATAACATTATGTAGGATAAGATGATGACTTTGATATATTGTCGAGTGTAATGTATCATTTGTATACCGATACTAATAAAAGAGGGTAAAAACAACTTAGAGAGAGAGAGAGAGAGAGAGAGAGAGAGAGAGAGTAATTGGGTCGGTTAATCGAAAAGGGGAGTGTTTTAGCTAAAATGGGGGTAGAAATAACACCCATCGCCCTTTGCAAATTATAAATAAATTACAATTATACAGGACTGGAAGGCAATTAAACAAATGATAACATATTCCACTTACTTTAGAAAGGTGATTTTCAATAATACAAACAAAAGAAAGTCCCATTCGATGGAGTATATTCCATTTCTCAATTTCATGCCTACCTATGTATGTAGTGGAACCCAAAGAATAATGGATTATTTTGGGTAAGTTTGGTCACTGGTCACTTAATTTAGGGTGTTTTGCAATTGAACAGATGAACTTTGATTTCACTAGCTAAATGCTTTGAATTTTCGGTTTTTCCCAATTTATGAATTTGTTTGGTGGGGGATTGAAGAAGAAAATGAAGAAATTCGTAAGGCTGTGGGGCCGCTGCAATTTGGCCTTCATTTTGGCCTGTTGGTGAAGCTTTGGGAGGGAAATTTGCTTGTGGTTGAAGCTTAGACTTTAGGGGCTTATTAATCATCACCAAGATATTTTGAAAGCCATGGGATTGGCTTGAACCTGGACCTTCTCCCCCTCTTGTCCCCTTATCCCCATTCTCTCTCCTTCTTCCCTCTCTCCTCTTTGTTTTCTCCTCCCCTACATGAACCACCCCAGCAAAAGCAAACTACAACTCCTTCTCTCTTCTTCCTCTTTATTTCATCTTCATCTTCTCTCTTTTTGCTACCATTGTTGAAGTTGCAAGTGCTTAGAGCCAAATCAACACAACCAACCCAAACGCAAGCCACCACCAGCTCGCCCTTTGCGTCTCCAAGCCGCTCATCGCAACCACCTTCGCCCGCCGTTTTGCCGTCCAAAGTCCAATTGAGCCTCCAGCAACATCGCACTATCTAGTAGCACCTCCACCGGTCACCAGCACCCCTGCAGTTTCGCCAATAGCCGCTAAGACTAGCCCCAAGCATAACTGAGCAGAACCAAAAACTCCAGCTCGAGCAGTGGGCTTGTTGGCTATTTTTCAGTCTCTTCTAAGCCTCATTTCGAGCTGCCATAGACACGGGATCTCACCGCCATCGTGCCACCCTCGCCGTGAAACTGTTTGCTTGCTAATCCGGTGACTTAACTCCCTAATCCTTGATTAGGTTGTTAATTGCACTTAGAGGGTTATAATAGTACTAATTAGCTTAGTTAAATTAGTTCTAAGTGAGATTAGCCTTAAGATGGATTAGTGATAATCTAGTTTGGTTAGATTAGCCTTAATATGGATTAGTGTTAATCTAATTGATGAGCTTAGCACTAATGATGGTGGTTTAGTCTAATTTAATGAATTTTCCCTAGATCAGTTTACTAGACCCTCGTCGTTTGCCATTTTTGTGGATTGAATTGTGCTACGATTTTGAGGTTGATTCCTTAAGAAATATTTTATACATCCTCAGTTATAACATATATTTTATTCAAGATTTTAGAGATTTAAAAGAATGAGATTTCAACTTCATTAAAACAAAATAGAACCTCTGTTTGTGCTGGAAACTGTAACCTTTTGGTATTCAAGGGATTTTTATTAACTCTTAAGTTTCAATTTTTAAAAGAGTTTCTTCACAAAATTTTTTTTAACATATTTTAGTTTAACATACTTAAATTTCATATCAAACAGACAGGTTTTGGGCCTTGAATCAAACTGATTTTGGAGAACGTAATTTCTAGACACTGACACAATTTTTGTAATGGTTTGAGCGAATTACTGCTCCTAATTCAGAAGGATCTTGGTCAAGGTGTCTGTATAAAAAATGTTTGTTTAAGTGTCCATCATAACATATTCAAATTTTAGAATTTCTTGGACTCGTTCGATTAGGTTTCTAGATTTAAACTTAGAGATGCAAGAGTGGCCCGGTTTCTGCCGGTTAGGGCCGGTTGTGATCTTGTGGTTGTTCTTGATATTGTACTTGCTGAATAAGGTGTATTTAATGATGTGGTTGACTTGTGGCATGCTGAAAACTTATGTGTGAAATCATGAGGTGGATTGCTCTATGTTAGTTGTTTATTGTTATTGCAAAACATGACCTCTTGGACTATTAAAATGAAAACAAATGAGGTGTCGGGTCCGAACACCAAAACTTATTTGCCCAATAAAACAACGAGGTTTTAAATTAGGTGCGTGCAAAATTTGACGGATTAATGTTGAGTACACGAGTACTTATGAATTTATTTCTAAACGTCTTGAACAAAAAAAAAAAGGGAGGGGTTACTAAGGTTTGTTTTCAAAAGAGGGTGGTTGGAAAAGAAATTAGAAAAGAAATAAGGTGTCGAGTTTGGACACCAAGTTTTATGTGCTCAATAAAACGAAGAGGTTTTATACGAGGTGCGTGCAAAGTTTGGCGGGTTAATTTCAAACACGGGAGCCCGTACGAATTTATTTTGGAAGGTTTGAACCAAAAAAAAAAAAAAGTTACTAAGTTTATTTTTGAAAGGGGATTTTGGTGTTTTGACTATATGATGGAAGCTAAGAGTGGATTTGATGGACAATGTGCTTGCATGGTCAGGTTAATTAAGTGGTTCAGTTTAATCAATTGCAATTTATTTATTTATTTAATTATGATTATCATAAATTGTATCGGGATAGCCAGTTATTAAAATTTTACGTTGATCATCATGGATGCATTGATTTGTGGAATTGAGTGCTTGGTTGTGATTATGTGATGACTATTGAAATATGATGTGTTGTGTTGAGGAAATCAAATGTGTTGTGAGTGAGTAAATGACTAAGTGCTACACGATAACAAAACTTCGTGTGAGCTAACTCTAGAGCCTTGTATTATCACTATCTTTAGTCAATGGTTAAGTGCTACACAGTAATTTGAGTCACATGGGAGCCACATTTAGAGCTTTACACTATTATCATGCATAGTCAAGGGCTAAGTGCTACACGATAACATAACTTTGTGGGAGCTATTTCTAAAGCCTTGAGTTTGGATATTAAGCGTGGATTGAACCATCAATTGAAATATATGCGCCTAATTATGGGACAAAATTACGTGGCATGGTATAGGACGTGTCATAACGATTTGGTCATATAATTAGGACCCATGTGAATATTTGACAAGTGGTATGAAGTGTTTCAATTATTATTTATGCATGTTACGTTTATAAGTGCATATGTGATGCACTAATGTGTAAGAAGGTGCTGAAGCGAGGTAAGTACTATATGGTGTATGTTTAGGCTGCCTCTAGGTGAATACTCGCCCTAGTCGGGGCTTAGGATTTAACTCGCTAAAATTTTATCTCACCCCATCATAGGTTACCATTTTCAAGGTTGTAGAGTGGAGGATCCAGACCACAAGGCTGAAGGGTCTAGAGTGTAGATAGCCTAGTGGTTCCTTTTTGAGTTAGACCTTATGTATATGAACCTGTAGGTTGAACCTGATATGTTTATAAAACATGTTTTGTGAAAATTGGTTATCCTACTTTTTTATCCCATGTTTATTGTTGTTTTGGTATATTTTTAAATTTCGCTTCCGAATGTGCATAAAAGAGAAAGGGGTGGCGACAAGTTCTGGGAACGTTGCAATTTAGTCAACTACCGAGGGATGTACACGTGCCTAAGGTTTGAGGCGTGACACTAAGTGAGTACCTAATTAAGGAAATGTACAAGAATGATCTTATATGCCCATGCGTGTTTATTAAGAAATTATAAACCATATTTGCCATTGTAGCTGTCACGCCTCGATCCTCCAAATGCATGCCCATCCCTTGGTGGTCAATTAAATTGCAACATTCCAAGACACATTGTCGACCAATTCATTTTAATGCGCATGCATAAGCGAATAATTAAATCCACATACAACAACAAGATGGGATAGAAAAGTAGGGCCACAAATTTTTCAAGCCACAACACACTTATATACACATATCAAACTATGTCATATACAATACTAGCCAATATATATAAGGTCTGCAAAAAAATTAGGGGTTAAGAGTGCTACAGATCCTCTAAGCATTCGAGTCTTCAATTGAATACTTCGGGGACCCTAGATCCAACAAACTCAGGTCCACCACTAAACCACCAGGAGGATCTGCCGTGCCTTTTCCAAAAGCAACCTCCAACACTGACATAAGGACCTCAGATTTCGGTATGGAACCTTCTCTCTATCCATTCCGCTCACGATGGTACCATGATCTATTTTGATGGGGTACCTTATGGAGTAGACCTTCATCAACCTAGACAACAGACCTTCTGAGTTCATAGACCCATCCTCTAGGGTACCCATGAAGTGCTCGATGACCTTTTTGGTTGTCCAAAACACTCAGGAGGTACTACCATCAAAAGACCTTAAATGTTATCCCACAGCGGGGTGAAAGGACATCTCAGCAAGTTTACCCCCTAAGTCTCGACTATGAAGGAAATACACACAAAGGCTATCTAGTCACGCATGAGATAGATGACTTACCTTTACCTCAATCCCATCATGCAAATTAGTACAATTCATATAATTAACCAATCATTTCAATTCAATTCACATCAATCATTGGTCAATCGACCCATTCGATTCCATATCATCCATACCATCTATCTGTTAATCCAAATCAATACTATTTATCATACAATACTATCTATCAAGTCATTTCAATGAAACGATCACTACTCACCTAAGTTGATATATAACTAATGCTCACCGAAGCCAATATGGATAGATAGTATAGCTCATCAAAGCTGATATATGCTCACCGAAGTTGATATAGAGATATTATACCCATCCACTAACCTTTTCACTATTTTCACAGGAACCCGGTAAAATAATCGTGTGTAGGTAAATGGTAGGCCTCAACCAAAAATATAATATCTTAATTTTACAACATCCCACTAATTATATAGTCGATAAAAACATTTTTGGCACTGTAAACCGACACCCGGTAATTTTCTAATTAAATACTAAAATTACCAAATTTTGGGATAAATTCCTAAAAGTACAATCAACACACAATTTGCACATACCAAAACTCAATTAAATAAACTAGCCATACCATTGCGATCAGTACAAAATTTCGGTCATCGGCTATCCCGATCTAATTTCTGGAAAATAATAAATAATTACCAAAATTAATTAAATAAATACCATAAATGCAATTTAGGTCGGAAAAGCCTAATTAAATATTGAGATAGCCCGGAAAATTTCTGAACCAATGTAAATAAATACTACAACGTATCTGGTCACTAATTAAGCTACTCTAACATCCTAACATGCAATAACGGTTAATTAAATTGCTAATCCGTTATAACTAACCACCTAATTCTAGCTTAACTTAAACTAATCAACTCTTAAGCATAATTAACTCCATAAGTGGAGATTAGTGAGCAAACTCACTGGTTTTGTGAGCTAGTGAGTTCACTATGACGGGGACGCGAATGCGACAACAAACTCCAAAGCGGGAACACCAAGGGAGGTTGGGAAGGGCCCGGAAAAGCCTCCCGAAGTCCAAAATCCTTGCTGGTCTTTAGCTTATGTTCTTAGACGAGAAAGTAGGAACCAGCATCTGGGACAAGCTAAAATGGCAAAGGCTAGACAGTGGTGGTCCAGGCAGTGATTTTGGCTGGTTGGGAGAGACGTACGGCGACTCACGGTGGCTATGGAGGTCAAACGAAGCTATGGCACGGTTGGACGGTACCTTGAGGGATCCATGGCAAAGGAGGATGCACAGCTAGACTCACACAGGTGAGCGGGTGGCATAATTGGCTCCAGCGGCATGTGGCTGCTTTAGACGGGACCAAGGGGTGGTCGGACGACAAGGGGAGCTGCTGGTCGATTTCTTCTAGATTTTTAGAGCTTCAAACACACTAAGATGGGGAAAGCAAGAGCAAAGGAAGAAGATAGGAGACAACCAAGCCTTGAAGGGTCCCAACTTGCTTCTTCCTATCCCTTTTCTCCCCTTGGCTTGACCCCACCATGTCCGGCTGGCTTCCTCAGCCATTTGCAGCCACAATGTGGCACCCCTCGAACGGCCCCCGAATCGTTAGGGTCGCCACAATTCGATTACCATTCGCTTAACCTAATAACATCTCACTCTGATATCATTTCAGTTGCAGCGGGTCCATACAACCATGGGGGTTTACATTTTTTTTTTTTAGATAGGTCCCTTGTGCAATCATATACGGAAGCATATCCAACAACTCCCTTCCCTATATTCAGAAAATGATACACACCAACTAAACATTTTTAGATAAATGCCATACACTTTTATTTACTTAAACCAGATGGACATCATTCATCGGTACATCAAAATGCCGTAGTCTTTTATACTCGGCTACACTTTAAAAGATGATCGACATCTCCTCCAACGTTCATATACTTAAAGTCCATCGATCAGTGTCGGCGTCCAAAAGTTCCTTCCTTTGCTATCCTCCTCCTCGCGGTCATATCCAACCACTCAATCCATCTATTGGTGGCAGTGGCAGAAGAGGTATCTTATCTAGTCTAAAATGTTAATCCTTAAAAGGGTGAGTACAACCACTCAGTAGTAAAGGTCCACCAAACTACCCATTGTGTCAAACAAAACAATCAAAGTATCATAACAAAGCACATATCATTCATGCATTCAAGCATAACTTACCTTGCAGCCATGCATATGTCATCATACCATATGTGCATATACCATCATACACTCATCATCAAGCATCCATGCATATATCACCATGCCATATGTGCATATACCATCATACACTCATCATCAAGCATCCATGCATATATCACCATGCCATATGTGCATATATCACCATGCACTCATCATAAATTATCCATGCATATATCACAATACCATATATACACATCCATGCGCATGATTTATATCATCCATGCTATCGTGTATACATTCCCATGAGATCCATTCAAGCCTTCATGATCACATTCTCAATGTCGAATAACATCAAGTTACTTTCATAAGCATATCATGCATCATGTCATATGCATACACCCATGCACATAATTCAATTTCAATATTTATCTTTCATAAGGATCTCATCATTTTTCTTCCCAGGGACCAATGTTTGCATCCCTTATTTATCGCTCGCACCCAACCTGGCATTGCGAGAAACCTCCGGGCATGTATTCAAAATACAACCGGGCATCCGGCACAAACCTTCGAGCATCTCGTATCCCAACTAGCATCACGAGGAATCCCCCCGGCACACACCTCCGGGGCTTCTGGGATTACATACCGATATACCACCAGACATTCCCCCCTGGAATTACGTACCGCATACCACCGGGCATCTCAAAACTCCCGAGGACCCTCCAGGCATGCATCATGATACAACCGGGCATCCGGCACAAACCTCCGGGCATATATCATGACACAACCGGACATCCGGTATTTACACTCCCTAGCAAAGCATCCCGACACTCCCGGGGCATCGTCGGCTCACACCTCCGACGGCCTTCTCACTTATCATAGTTCATATTTACAATTATGACTTAATTTCAACATGGCATATGATGTGATGGCAAACAAGATCATTTTCATCATTTGGTTCATATAAGCATTTCCAATCATCATCATATATGCAGCAAGATCCAACCACTTATGACAACACAATCCATGGGGTTCATACAACTTAGAATAATCCATACATCATGACTTTTTGAATTCTACAAAATCCAGCTTGCACAATTTCAGAAAACATATTAATTAAATACCCACATGATCTTAAAAAATTATGAAATCTGAGCAAGTGATAGCCAAGACATAAAGGCAGAAACTCCATGAAGAACACATGCCCAAAAGAACTTCACACAAAAAGATATAGCTCACACATTACAGCTTGCAAAATTTGGACACATCAGATTGTGCGGTTCTTGAAATATTTCAATTTAAATACCCAAATGACCTTAAAAAATTGTGAAATTTTACCAGGTGATAGTCGAGACCCTAGGGTAGATTTTTCATGAATACATCAAGGCCAGATTCATCCTAGATAATTAACTATGGATGGTCGAACCCCCTGTTCCTAGTACCGAACAGTCCAGGTTTAGCTGTCTCCGGAAAATCTAGGTTTCACCTACTTATCTTCCTTCATTTCATCTGAATTTTTGATATGTTTTTACTCAAGAGGTCCACTACAACTTTTATTAAGGGATATAGGTGAGATTCTCAAAGGATAGTCACTTTATAGTCCACGAAGTCGCTGGAGTCCAGTACTGTACTTCCAGATCTGTTGTCTTCAAAAGAAAATCGTTTCACTAGGTTAAACTTGTTAGTTTTACCTCAAATTTGAGTATGTTAGTATTCAAGATGTTCTCTACAACTTTTATGAAGAAGTTGAAGTCAAATTCTTGGTAAAAAGTGACATGCAATACACAAAACCATCAAGAAGTCAACAAGACAGTTCCAGATCTAGCCTTTTCATAGAGGGAGGGTTTCACCCCTTAAAAATCAGCCATTTTGTCTAAAATTTTAGTATATTATACTTTGGGATGTTTTCAACAACTTTCATGAAGAAGTCAAAGCCCAAAGCCGACTCAAAACCCGCATGCAAGCCTCTACAACATTCTGGGTCAGGCTGTATACTCAAAAACAGAATGCTGTTTCAAAAACAACACACTCAAAGCTTCTGTTTCTCACTCCCTAAACGTCCGAGATTCATCACACTCAAACACATATGCAAAATACAACATGCAAGAGCAGAATATGGATCACAACTTGCCTCCAAACCGAGCAAGCATGAGTACACGGCGGACAACGGACACATGGCGACAGTCGAGCGGGCTTCCTCCTCTCTCTCGGTTTCCCTCTCACTTGACAACTCTCTCTTTCTCTCTCACTTTCTCAAAACCAGCCACTCCCTCTCTCCCTTTCTTTTTGGTTGTTTAAACACTTGCATGCTTCCCTTTTTGCATGGAGGGACACTTGTCCCCAAGAAGGAGACAAGTGTCTCCCTTGTTGAAGACACTTGGAGGAGGCCATGCGGCTCCTCCTCCCCCCTCCATGCGTCGACAGCCCAATGGGCTTCAAGGTTTGGGCTGGTCTTGGGCTTTCATGGGCCAGTCGACCAAGGGGCTGGCATGGGCTAGTTGGACAGGCTTTTGGGCCTAAAAAAAATCAGCCCACCCTCTCCTATTCCTATTCCATTTAACCCTTATTTAAATAAACTTCTAATTTCAACTTATAAGCTCACAAAAATTTATAATTTAAATCAATAAAATTCTACTTATAAAGTGCACCACCAATAATAAGATTTCTATATCAATTTGCACTTTAATAAATCCTTGGGTCACTTGAAGATACATCTCCATCCAAGCAATCATCCTTTACAATGCTCGACCTAAAATTAATTGAAATTTGTCAATTCAATGGCTAATACAAAATAAAACGGCACTTTCATTACCTAATCATGGTTCATGGTATATCCAGGGGTTGTCATGAAATTTGGGGATGCCACACACAAAGCTTCCCTAGGAAGCTATTGAGATGGTCCAAAGGTGGTGGTCCAAGGGGGCTACGAATTTGAAGTATTTTCCCCTCAATTTGGACTAATCTCTTTCCAATTGAAGTCAATTTCGACCCTATAAAATCCATCGCGGTGTCCTTGATCAAATTAACATTTTTTCTCGCCAAAAAAACCAACTTGCATCCCAAAAATGCAATAAAAAATGATCCCCTAAATTTTTCGAACAAAAACGGCCTTATCTTGAAATTTTGCCAAAAATCTCGATTTGCAGAAAAATCTTCGGAGGATGAATCGATGGTCCTAAAATGACTCATGACATGATAGAAGTTTCAATTTTTGAAATCGGACTCAAATTTACGCTTAATTTTAATCTGGCACAATTTAGCATGACCTAATCTACCGGGTAGCTTTTAGAAATTTTTGGTACAATTGACCCATGGTTGATTATTTTTAAGCCACAACGTACCTTTTTGACACATTGGTGACTCTCAGTGGTCATGAAAATCTTGAGATTTCAAATACGAACACAAGGTACCAAAATGACAAAAAATCAGTCTAGTATCAATTGATGAGAACTTTGCAATTTGGTGGAATTAGCCACGTTTAGCCACACATCTCAGTTGAACCGACCTATCTCTAATCTCTAATGGATTTTTAATTGTGCCGTAATGATCTCTATAAATGAGCACAGTTGAATAATGATTTCTAGTCGAATTCTCAAGTCTATTGCATTAAAATCTCTTAATGAGTTCCCCAGATAATCTAGTTATCTCATGAGTGATCAACTTAGAGAATGGCACTATCAGCACGTCGATGAAAGGCCCAATTTATTTAATTGAAAATAGGACCGAAATTTCAGGATGTCACAGTAGCAGTTTATGTGGACGATATAAATTTAATCAAAACTCTAGAAAAGTTAGTTAAAACCTTTGAGTATTTGAAAATGGAGTTTGAAGTTAAAGATTGGGTCAAACCAAAATTTGTCTTGATCAAGAGCTTGAGCATAAAGCAAATGGAATAATCGTCCACCAATTAGCATACATTGAAAGATTACTTAAACGCTTCAACATGGACAAGACTCACTCATTGAGCACTCTTATGATCGTAAGGTCTCTAGATCTCCAAAAGGATCTGTTTTGTCCTAGATAATTTGATGAAGAGATACTTGGTCTTGAAATACTATATCTCAATGTAATTGAGGCTTTGATGTACTTGGCACAATGTATGGGACTAGATATAGTTTTTGCGGTAAATTTATTGGCAAGTTTTAGTTCTGAGCCAAACTCGGAGACACTGAAATAGAGTTAAACATATTTTTTGTTATCTTTGAGAAACCATAGATTTTGGACTATATTATTTCCAAGGATTTCACTACCTCTGGTTTAATTGGATGTGCTGATGCTATATATAGATCTGATCCACATAAGACTCGTTCTCAAACCGGTTATTTATTTTGCAATAACGGGACCGCTATTTCTTGGCATTCTATGAAGTAATTGCTAGTAGCTACATTTTCTAACCACTTTGAGATTATTGCTTTATATGAAGTTGAAAGAGAGTGAGTTTGGTTAAAATTAATTATAATGCATATCCACAATTCTTGTTGTTTAATACTGATTACAAATTCTCCTACTATAATTTATGAAGATAATGTCGCTTGTGTTGTACAAGTTATGGGAGGATATATCAAAGGCGATAGGATCAAGGATATATCGCTGAAATTTTCCTATACTTATGAACTCCAAGGAAGTCGACAAATTGATGTTAAACAAATTCAATCCATAAATAATCTTCCAAATCTTTTTTACCAAATCATTACCAATGACAACTTTTAAAAATTAGTATATGACATTGGTATGCGGTGAATTTACAAGATGCAAAATTGACTAGCCACAGCAGTGGCTATATGGCTCAATTGAGAGGGAAATATTATAAACTATATATTACACTCTCTTTTCTTTTTGTCCAGTTTTTTCCTATAGGGATTTTTGGCTTAAATTTTTTAATAAATCAATTAATGTATCCATAAAAAGGAGAGATTATAAAAATTTTACTCTATACTCTTTTTCCCTCTTGTCTGGTTTTTATCCTACTAGGTTTTTCCGACTTAAGGTTTTTAATGAGTCGGTATCATTCAAGACATTCATAATATAATGAATACAATGAATATTCAAAAATGAGTGTTATGAAATACATGAATGAATATTCATTATATTCATCTTATCTAATATACCTATTACAGTACATTTGTATCCTACATTCTAAGTACATCTTCCTATCTAATATATGTATTATTCAATACATTGTCATTAATTATAAGTGCATCCTTGTTTTATTATAAATAGGAGCTTAGTTTTTGTCATAGGAGATAGATGGTGAAAAATAAAATTTTCTACTCTGGCTTTCTCTACTTAATTTCTTTATTCTCTCTATTATATATTTGCAATGCAATATTTTACAACAAACGAGATAATGTTATTTCTAAGCTCCAGTATTGTCTTACGATAGTCAACATCCTCTCCACTCCATATTCTATTCAAAAATATTTTGATTCCTACTACTTCACAAGTAGCATCGTTTATAATTAAGCACATTACCACCCTTCGTACACCAATAGATGATAATTCAATGCCTCTTTGATGTTACATGTTAAGAACATCCAAAGTTCCAATTATCATTTGTTAAACTCGTGGAGATTGCTAACGTATTATCGTCATCATTGAAACTATTATCTTGTATAACAACAATAGTAGTAGTGTTTGTAGACTCCACCTTAACTTTACCTTCTATATTCGAACAATCTCCCATGCATGGCCTTACCTCATTACAACAATAACATTGGTGGTTCTAACCGGCGGACCTTGATATAAAATAGCTCTTCCATATGGTACTTTTGAACCCTAGGCATTTGCCTCTACCTTAGATAAGTAAAGATATGCTAAATTATCTTCTTGTAACTTCTTTTATCACTTAGAAAATAAAATTGACTTTACCTCTTTCAAGGTAGTGTAGTGCAGAGCTATAAAAATGAATGAGTAAGAGCTCGAGAGAATTCGATAGAGACACAAACAACATCATGCTTTGTTTCTCATCAAGAAAGGCCTGATTGGCATTCTTCAAGCCCATCATGAATTTGTTAAACTAATCTAGATGGGCTCTAATTAATGTGCCTTCAACCACCCATAATTGAAACATCCTTTTCATCATAAGTGATTATTCAAACATTCATCATATAAAGGGACTCAAGTCTTGTCCATGACAATATAGCATCACTATCTATTGCCACTTCAATCAATACCTCATCCAATAGATTCAATGTGATTATACCTCTTGCCTTATCCATCAATTCTACCATGTTGGTTTCTTTCGTCGTTTCTACCAATTTTTCTTTGCCATCCAACGCCTTCACCAAAACCCTTTGAACTTCTCAATCTCAATTGTTGCTCCAAATGTAATTGTAAAGACAACATTTTTAGGTAGTGATCAAACAAGCAAATATTTCAAATCAACTCTAGAAAGCCTAATCTTACTTCTGACATCAATTGTTGTAAAATAACGTGAAATCTAACATAGCTTACAATTCAAATCTAATGCAAGAAGAAGAGCTTATGGGAGAAATCAATGAGGAATGACTAGTGCATCCAAAATTTATGTTGTTCAATCCAACTATTAGCTACTACTCTAGGAAAGAGCAAATTGCCATGACATCCACTATAAATTTGAATAATATAGCTCATAAAACTCACCAAAAGAGAACTCTAACATTCGTTTTGTTAGCTATGGCATGTAAGTGTTGGAGAAACTCCTTAATTGTTTTGAAATTGACAAAACATTTCCAAAGTCTAGTCTAAAGACTTCCATACTCTAGCATCAAAGTTTGAAGACCGCCAGATTTTAGGTTCAAAGTCTGCCCATACTGATAGTTTCCAAACTAAAAAAAATGAAGACTTATCCATATGCAAGATTATCTTTATTTCTTCAAGGATTCGATTTGTTTGGCTTATGGATGACCTTATGGATAGATATAGCACCTACATGATTGATTATCCTTATTGGAATCAATTCCGATAATCAAGTTTTTTGGAGGGCAAGCAAATTTGAAAAGTTCTACTTATAGAAACCAATATCCTGATTGTATAAGCGAACGAGATTGATGAGTTTTCATCACAAATCTTCAAATGACTCAAGATCTCCTTAATTGATTATATCCAATTGGTAGATTGGAATAATTCCTTTGGAAAGTGCCAGCGATCTTGAAGGCATGAAAGAGTATTTAAGGCGGACTCTTCAATTGTCGATAGAGTGTATGAAAGAAAAATTTCAAAGTCTGAAACTTTCTAGTTCCTTGCTATTTCATTCACTAAGCTCAAAGTTATATACAAAAGAGAGAAACTCTTAGTGAGACTTTGTGAGAGACCAGTAGAGACTTTTTACTTTGAAGTCGAGATCGCAAGATTGTAAAATCTCTTTTGTTTATTAATGGAATTCAGCCAGTAGGCTGTTAGTGCGGGAGAGTGGACGTAGGCTTGATCTAAGCGAGCCACTATAAACCTTATGTTATTATTCTCTTCCTTGAACTCCTTTATTTTGATTCGTAGCTATAATTAATTGTTAAGTTTAAACCTTTTCATTTTATTTGAAACTGGTAAAGATTGAGCTCCTTCATAGTCTGTGATTTTCTATAAACAATTTACTTCTACTGAACTTTGCGAAAAAATTTCTTCACACCTATTTCCCCCTCTAGGTGTTCATACTAGCCATTTCAATTGGTATCAGAGCTTGTGTGTTCATTTTATTGAAGTGTTTTTACTTTTGAGTTGAAGATCTATGGCTAGTATTTTGGCTCCAAGTTTGGTTGAAGGCCAAAGCAACACCAGACCTCCTTACTTTGATGAGAAATAGTACAATGTGTGGAAAAACAAGATGAATGTGTTCTTGAGATCGAAAGATCCCTTGGAATGGGATGTGCTAGAAAAAGAGATCAATCCCAAGGCTACATCAACCTCAGAAAGAGGAAAGGATGTTGTAGATGCTGGCAAATGACATAAGAAGAATTAACTAAGAGACAAGCTCTTGATGCTAAAGCTATCTATTGTTTATATTGTGCCTTATCTCTTACTGAATATAATCGAATTTCTTCCTGTGAAACAGCGAAAGAAGTTTGGGACAGACTGCATGTTACTTATAAAGGAACTGATCGAGTAAAGGAAACGAAAATCAATATTCTACTCGGACAGTATGAAGCCTTCAAGATGAAGCCTGTAGAATCCATCACTGATATGTTCAGTCATTTCACTGAAATTGTGAATGGATTAGCATATCAAGAACAACAAATTTCAGGACCAATGAATGTCAATAAACTACTACGTGGACTCTCTAAAGAATGGAATCATGTGAAGACGTCAATTAGAGAAACCCAAAGGATCATGCCTCTTTCAATAGATGAGCTTGTTGGCACACTTCAATCATATGAAGTGGAGCAAATCAATAAGGAAGAATATCCTAAAGGTAAAAAGTCAATTGCTTTAAAATTTAATGATGATTCTGATGATACAGATTTAGAAAATGAAATGGACAATGAGGAGCTAGCACTTATGATCAAGAAGTTCAAAAAGTTGAATAGGAAGGGAAGAAGATTCAATTGGAAGAAGCAAAGCACTCAAAGATACCAAAACAAACCAACTGAGGACAATGAAACCAACAAAGATGTGATATGCTTTGAATGCAAGAAAAATGGATACATTAGATCCAACTACCCTATGTTGAAGAAAAAGAAAGGAAGAACAGAGAAATACAAAAAGGCTATAAAAGCATAAACTTAGAGCAATACCAAATGCGAGGAAAGTGATGAAGAATATGCCAACATATGTTTGATGGCCAATTCAAAATCAAACTCAGACTCAGACTTTGAAACAGATTCTAATTTAAACTCAGACAAAGAAGTCGAGGTTAGCAATTTAAAAACTCTTGTTAAAGTCTCAAAGTATATGGATGAACTCTGTCACAGCCTCAAAACATCTCTTAAAAGGATTTCCAAGCTAAAGAAAGAAAAATCTAAACTAAGGCAAATCTAAACTAAGGCAACATGAAACTTTTTGGAAAGAAAAGTTTGAAAATTTGGGTCAAAGTTTTGTTGATTTGAAAGAAATTCAAATTCTCTTTCGAAGGAAAATGCTTTTTTGAAAGAAGATATTTCAAATATCACAAAAAGAATTTCAAAATGATCTGAGAAGTTGGAGAAAATTATTTATGTACAAAGACCTTATTTTAACAAATATGATTTGGGAATAACTTCGAAACCATTCATTTAATTGATTTTCCCAAAGTTAAAGAAAGAATTAAACAAAAACCCATAATAGCATTTTACAAAAATCATTTTCAAAGAGTTTTTGTAAAACCTCGTTGACCAAGTGCTCCTCAAATGTTCAAAGTGTAACAGCTCATAACATTTTGAGAATGAATGTTTCAAAGTTTGGAGACCTGTTAAGAGGGATTCGGCAAAGATTGTTTTTAATATTAACTCTCATGGACCCAAGAAAATATAGGTACCAAAAAAGCTTGATTTCTCCTTTTAATTACAGGTTACTATCAAGAAGAAGATCAAGTGGTATTTGGATAATGGTTGTTCAAGACACATAATTGGAAATTCAAGTTGCTTTATAAAACTTGTTCAAATAAATGGTGGAAAAGTTTCCTTTGATGGGAACAGCAAATGAAGTATTGTAGGTCATGGAACCGTGAAGATTGGAAGCCTAACTATCAACAATGTCTCCTTGGTAAAAAGTCTAAATTACAATCTACTCAGCATAATTCAGCCTTACGATACTAGATTCAAAATTAGTTTCCAAGAAGGCATATGTTCGAGAACAAGTAAAGATTTCTCTCAATCTTTCACCGGGCGAAGACATGGGGACATTTACCTTCTAGATATAAAACCAGAAAACTCTCAGTGTCTTATATCTAATCAAGATGAAGCAAATCTTTGGCATTGAAAGCTTGATCATGTCAACATGAAACATATTGCCAAGATTTCATATAAGAAGCTTATTCGTGGTCTCCCCAACCTGGCTTATCAAAAGTCTGAATTATGCACTCCTTATGTTTTGGGAAAACATATTAGAAGTTCCTTTAAACCTGTAAATCAAGTTTCTACTAATCAAGTTTTATAGCTTCTGCATATGGACATCTTTGGACCAACCAAAACTCAAAGCATTTGTGGAAAGAGATACTACCTAGTAATCGTGGATGACTACTCTCGTTATACTTGGGTTTTCTTTCTAGCAAATAAGTCTGAAGCATTTTCTCACTTCACAAAGTTTGCCAAGAATGTTCAAAATGAAAAAAGGATATGATATTTCGAGCATACGAACAAACCATGGTGGTGAATTTGAAAATCAAGACTTTGCGAAATTCTATGATGAATTTGGTTTTCAACATGTTTTCTCTTCTCCATACACTCTAGAGCAAAATGGGGTTGTGGAAAGGAAGAATAGATCCTTGTAGGAGATGGCAATAACCCTCTTAATTGAGAGCAAAACCTCCACTCAAATTTGGGCTGAAGCAGTTTTTATAGCTTGTTACATCATCAACAAAGTATTCTTGAGGCCTATTCTAGAGAAAACTCCTTATGAATCATTTAAAGGGAAGAATCCAAATGTTTCTTATTTTCATGTATTCTACTATAAGTGTTATGTTTTGAAAAATGTAAATGATTGAATTGGGAAGTTTGAAGAAAGATCAGACAAAAGAATATTTCTTAGCTACTCTACCTCAAGCAAAGCATACAGAGTTTTCAACAAAAAGACTCAATTTGTGGAAGAATCTATGAATGTCAAATTTCAAGATTATATGTAGAATCAGTTGGATCAAACTCAACTTGAAGAATCTAAACCTGCTCCAAACTTTACAAAGTTCACTTCCTCTGAAGTAGTACAGACTTTTGAAGATTAGCAACAAGCAGAACCGGAAGAATCAACTAAAGTAGAGGATCAGCAGACTATTAAACCAACTAGCAATTGGAAGCATAAGTGAAGTCATCCCAAGGAACTCATCATTGACAATATTGATGAAGGAATTTGCACCAAATCCAAAAGGCAATAAGAGTCTAGTGTTTTAGCATTTATTTCTGAAATAGAACCCAAAAGTGTAGAAGAAGCCTTGTCTAATGAAAGTTGGATCGAAGCTATGCAAAAAGAGTTTAGACAGTTCAGTATTAATGATGTTTGTGAGCTAATTCCTTAATCTAAAGGTAAGTCTATTATAAGGACTAAATGGGATTTCTAAAACAAGGTGGACGAAAAAGGAAAAGTGGTCAGAAACAAAGCAAGACTCGTGACCAAAGGATATACGCAAGAAGAAAGGATAAACTATGACAAGACCTATGCACCAGTAGCAAGATTAGAAGGAATTAGATTATTACTTGCTTTTGTTTGCTATAAGATTTCGGGTAATTCCAGATGGATGTAAAGAATGCTTTCCTAAATGGATTCATCCAAGAGGAAGTCTATGTGGAACACCCACCTAGATTTGAAATTCCAAGAAAGCCAAACTCAGTCTATAGACTAAAAAATGCTTTATATGGAATGAAGCAAGCACCTCAAACCTAGTATAAAATGTTAAGTAAATTCCTAACCCAAAATGATTTTGTTAAAGGAAAGGTAGATTATACTTTATTCATAAAAAGAGAGGGTAAAGATTTTATATTAGTTCAAATCTATGTTGATAATATTACTTTTGAATCCCCTAATGAAAATCTATGCAAGAAATTCTCTAGATGTATGCAAGATGAATTCGAGATGAGTATGATGGGTGATTAACTTTTTTTTCTTGGATTGCAAGTTAGACAATCGAAGAAATGTATCTTTGTTCACTAAGAAAAGTATGCAAAAGATCTTATCAAGAAATTTGGATTAGAGAATTGCAAAAAGACAGAGACACCAATGTCAAGTTCTTCAAAGCTGGACAAAAATAAAAGAGGAAAGAAAGTAGACCAGAAACTTTACAGGAGTATTATTAGTTCACTTTTTTACCTTACTACATTTGGACCTGACATTTTGTTTAATATTTTCATCTGTGCTAGATTCCAATAAGATTCCAAAAAATCTCATTTAAGTGCTGCAAAACACATCATCAAATACATTACAACTACTCCAAAGCTAGGTTTGTGGTATCCCAAAGAATGAGACTTTACTCTCCTTGAATACTCAAACATAGACTTAATAGGTTGTAAAGTTGATAGAAAGAGTACTTCCGGCACTTGTCAACTACTGGGCAATAAGCTGGTGTCTTAATTCTCGAGGAAGCAGGGTATTGTAGCTTTATTAATAGCAAAAGTAGAATATGTGACTCTTGGGAGCTGTTGTTCTCAAATTTTATGGATAATGCAACAACTAAGAGATTTTGGAATTAAAGAATCATGCACCGAGATCAAATGCGACAATACCAATTCCATTAATCTCACAAAGAATCCAATTTTTCATTTAAGGGCAAAGCATATAGAGATTTGATATTATTTCATAAGAGATCATGTTCAGAATGGAGAAATTATGATTTAGTTTATTGACTCGAAGAATTAATTAGCAAACATATTTACAAAGCCACTTGAGAAAAGTCTATTTAAGTCTATTTGTACTAGATTGAATACTATATCTTCTACCTGTTAAAGTCTAAAGTTTGTCGGGTTTAGAATATTCAAAAATTACATCTGTAAGTTAATATCTTCTCATTGCTAGTAATTTAATTTTAGCATAATGTTGACACCTAATTTTTAGTTGACATATCATTAAAGGTAAAAAATTGAGATTTAGGTTTCTGATCGCGACGGAGCCCTATCTCTCGATCAAAAAATGTTGTTTCTTATTTCGGTTTTGCCCTTTTTATCTCGATTTTCAAGAGAAACCCGAAAAGTCAAACGGTTGACTTTTAGCTTGACTTTTTGGTCAACTCTTTGACCAAAAGTCAACCCCGAGTCAAAAATTGATTTTTTGCTCAAAAAATTCCACTTAGGTTTAATTTTACTTTTTTTTCAAATCAATTTTTGGAAAATTCAAAGATTTGATCAAAAAAATCAATATTTTAGGAAAAGTCAACTAAATGGTTGACTTTTGGTCAAACCTTTAACCCAAAAGAATAAAAAGTATAAAAATAAAAAAAAGTACAAATACATTTCTTTCAATGCCAACTTTGACTTTTGTGTCAAAAATTTCACAAAATTCGATTAAAAACCTTGATTTCTAAATTTTTTAGTTTTAGGTTCTAAATCGACCAAAAATAAAATTACTTTTATTCTAGTCATAATTAGATGCAGTTCATTTTTTGACATTTGGTTTAGGGACTATCTAAAATCTGTTTGAGCATTCAATTTCACAATTTATCGAGTTAAAATATGAATTGCCGTTTTGAGCCCTAATTAGGGGACTAAAATCGATCATCCATAGCTTGTGAACGGACGATTGTTTCTCTCTCATTTTCTTGAGAGATTCACTTGGGTACATTCTAGTTTGGTCGATTTGACCTATTAAGAGGTTAAAAAACCCAGCTAAGATGCTTCAATTGATATAATTTGACTTGGCCCATCCTAGACTAGAATATAATTGAAATAATCAAGCTTCGATTTGGCCAATTGAGGTTCAATTAAAAATATGAGTTTAGCTTGTGGCTTCCCTTCAATAAGAATTCAATGAATTTTAAAATTTTGTGCACAATTTCTCGACTTGAGATGGCTCACTTGCATCTCATTTAATCCGATTCATGAAGAAATGTTTGGTTTGTTTAAATTGGGTAAAATCAGAAAAATCATAATAAAATTCGGACAAAAATTCAACCTAGTCAACCCGGTGTTGACCGTCGAATTTTTCCTATCATTTTTTTCTTTTTTGCCGAAAACCACCCTCAGCTAACCCACTTCATGGCCAATGCATTTATGTCCTTAATTTTCAAATTTCGAAAATTTCCCCGGATTTTACTAAATTTACAAATTTACCCCCCCAAGTTTGATGAAATTACAAAAGGACCCCAACTAATCTCTTACCTCAAGATTAGATCATCATCGTCCATTGAGAATGCATCGTGACCATTCAATTTAAACATGTGATGGATTTGGGTGTTATCCTAGGGTTATTAAGTTTGTTAAGAAGAAAGATGGCATCCTAACCCTCAAGGGCTAGGATGGCGTCTCTCCTCCACATGTAAATATTATTTTCCTCTCAAAAAGGGCGGGGGGCATTTTTGAGATCTGGTTTTCTCTAACTAAAAAAACTCTCTCTCCACGTCTTCTCTCCCCACCGACTTTCCCCTTCTCATTTTCGCGCACATTTTTTCCTTTGGCCGCACCACCCCTCGCCAGCATTTAGCCTCTTGCCGGCGAGCTCTCCAGCATTACCAACCTCAACGTTCCTCTGCCCTTCCTCAAGTCCTAGGTGGCTGTGATTAATCAGAAAAGTCGCCGGTGGTCTTTTTTTTTTATCCGATATGGTGGTTGTTCTGTCCAGCAGCAAACCGGAGCAAATCCGACGTCATCTTCAGCATCTTCCGGTGATCTCAGTCCCTCCTGAACAGTCCTCAACGTTCCTCTGCCCTTCCTTGAGTCCCAGGTGGCTGTGATTAATTAGAAAAGTCGCCGGTGGTCTTTTTTTTTTTTTACCTGATCTGGTGGCTGATCTGTCCAGCAGTAAACTGGAGCAAATCCGATGTCATCTTCAGCATCTCCGGTGATCTCAGTCCCTCTTAGACAGTCCTCAACGTTCAACTACCCTTCCTCGAGTCTTAGGTGGCTGTGATTAATCGGAAAGGTCGCTAGTGGTCTTTTGTACCCGATCTGGTGGCTGTTCTGTCCAGCAGTAAATCGGAGCAAATCCAGCATCATCTTCAGCATCTCCAGTGATTTCAATCCCTCTTGGACAGTCCTTGACGTTCCTAGGTGTTGTGGTGGCTCGGTGATAGTTCGCGAGAGTTCTTTTCATTTGAAAACATTAAGAGGTAAGCCTCTTTGGCCTCGAGCTCGATGAAGCAAGGTCTCAATAGGAGATCGGGGCTAGAGCTCATCTTAGAGGTTGATTTGTGAGATCTATGATGACTTGATGATGTTTAAGATGTATTGAGAAGGAAGTAGATAGGCTGTTATGATGATAATATGTTTGATTGCTTGGATGATCATTGCTCTGCAATTTCGGATCCATGACAGGCTTCTTTGTGCATATGCCTGAAAACGAGTTATTATATGTGCTTTTTTGTGCTTGATGCCTTCATGAGAGTCAAAGATGGTTTGATTAGCTTTCCAATGAGCTATAGCAGGTCCTGATCTGATATTTTTTGCTATCTGAAATCTGTTTCAAAAGTCAGGAGATGATTTTGGAAAACTGACATGTTGTAGTTCACTGTTATGTATTGTTCGATCTTGTCTGCTTCGAAAGTCAGGATGCATTGCAAATCTGATTAGAATCAACGCTTGAATAACCTAGAGTTGATTATATTTAGATCTTTTGGTTCTGTGATGTTCGAACTTGGATGATCATTGTTCTGCAATTTCGGATTAATGATAGACCTCTTCGTGCATATGCCTGAAAACGAGTTAGTATATGTGCTTTTTTGTACTTGATGCCTTCATAAGAGTTGAAGATGGCTTGATTAGCTTCCCAATGAGCTATAGCACGTCCTGATTTGATATCTTTTGCTAACTGAAATCTACTTCAAAAGCCAGGAGATGATTTTGGAAAACTGACGTCGTAGTTCACTGTTATGTATTGTTCGATCTTGTCTGCTTGTCAATTTCTTCTGGATTTTTGTACTTTGAATCTTAAATCAACTCCTCCGTGAAAATTGTTCAAAACATGTTTCTCTACAACATATTTTTTTTCCAGAATTTTTGAAAATCATTCGGATAGGTAGATCCTAAAAAAAAAAAAGTCGTTCTTATTTCTGCATATTTGGATACCAGGAGTAACTCTGTTTTGGCAAAAACGAGGTCTGAAATGACCTCGTTTCAGCTCAAGCTCTTCTAAGAAGATGTAGGAAATACTTAGAGGTTTCTAATGCCACTAATTGCATGCTAATCGCTCATCTTTTGGACTATTTTCCATTTTTTCAAAGTCAGAGTACAATCTGAATAAGGGATCAAATTCGGACCCCTGTTTTAACCCCTGTTTGGATATACTTTTGATACTTTTGTTCCATTTTTTTTTTCATTTGGAATCTGAACTTGGCTTCTTAATAAAACTTGTTTTTCATCATGTTGGCTATCTTGTGTATAAATTTTATTATTTTTAGACATGTTATGATAGGACAAATTCTCCTGAAATTAGCTGAATGTCTTGTTATTTTGACAAATTTCTAATGTGCTGTTGCTTGTTGTCTGATTTTTGTAAATTAATTTGTAGCTCATTCAAGAAAAATTTCTTCACGAAAGTTGTTTTTCATCATGTCATGCATATTGTGAAATTTTTTCATAGCTAGATTGTCAATGGTTGCTACTCAATTTTTCTGTCCTTGCACGTTTGTTCTAAAATTTCCTGATATGAGCACGATTGTGATTATTTAGCTATATCTTTTAGGTTAGTTTGTGCGTGAAATTAGGATATGCCACCTTCATGAAAATTTTTTTAAATGCTTTGATCTCTTTTGTTAAACAACCGACATTTTCAAATTGCATCTTTCAAAAAATGTTTTGGTACATGTGATGTTTCTCAAAACGATTCCTAAAAAAAGTTATTCTCCAAAACTTGATTTGGCTTAGGGAAAAATCATTTTTTGACAATGTGAAAGTGACAGTTTGAATTGTATTCAAAATGACTACAACGCCTGTGACTTCTAATGCGACGCCCGAGCTAGCTTTAGCAATTGAATGTTTTTCATAGCTAAGACATCACCTTGTCTCAAAACTTTTCATGAATGATTTTGAGATATGTTTTTTTTTTTAATATCATAGGTACCCTTAATACATATCATCCCATCATGTATTAGAAATTGCTCGTGTTTGTGATTGGCGCATGCCCTTGGTAATAAGTGACCCGCCGACGGTTCACTTTCTTGCTTGATTGGTTGAGAAATAAGATTCAAAAGACTTGCATGCATGTTTAAATTTTTTGCAATGCATGTGATTTTTAGATGAATGATAGGGTCGATGCATGATATCGAGGGAAAACCCTGAGATCATATAGATCGCTTGATTAGGAGACTAAGTAGCATTATTAGTTATGTGAGAGTACGATTGGTCAATAATTGCTATAAGCCACCCAAAAAAAAAAAAAGGATTGGGTAGGTGTCTTAGTGGGACCTTCACATGAAAAACAAAGGCCGACCCTGAGGCTCCAAAACTTGATTTTTGTATTGCACTTCTTTTAAACGATTGACCTCAATATGATATCTTGTTTTTTGGTTGTTTTGATGTGTATGCTTGTTTCTTTCCATTATATGTACCTAGTTATAAGTTTCTTAGGTTAGAATTAAATTAGAACCCCGAAGATGGAGAAAGCATGAAGACAAAGGAAGTCAATGTCCATTCGACCATTATCATGTACTATTCGTTTTCTTGACATATGTCTCGAGTTCCATTTGTTGTATAAAACCCGACGAGTTGTGGGTTTTTTCTTTTTCTCTCATCTTTTTCAATTGTGTTTCTCTTTTATATTTTTTTTTAGGATTACGTGATAGATTTACTACTTTCCTTGATTATTTACTTATTTTCTTACAATTTCAATTCCATTGATTATTTTATTTTCTTTTTTTCTAGAAATAGAATAGAATGAAAATGATCAACCACGCTTGATCGCTTAGTTTAGGACAAATGATCCCGAAAATATAAAAAGAAACGCATGGACATGTTAGGAAAACACAACAAGTACCAAAAGGGCACTAATAAAAATATTAGCGTAACACAATTCCCCAAACCTAGATATTTGGTTGCATAGAAATCGAGGGAACTCTCTCGATCCTCGATTGGGTTTTTTAACTAACCCCCAAAATAAGGCTAATGACAACTCCCATCTTATTTTTAGGTTGTCATAAACAACTAGACCATAAAAATAACATGTCGCGCAGGGTATGAACTTCGATGAATCTCACGATGATTTAGCATACTCAACAAGGGAAGTAACCCAAAGGATGAAGTAATGCCGTCCTTATGGGCGAGCAATGACAAGAGCGCTACCATGGTAAATGTACCCTTAAATCCAATATCCACACCCGACCCATTTTTCTAAGGTTTGTCGCTCGTGTGGGTATGGATCGCGACACTCCGCTATCACGCAGGGTACGAGCTTAGGAGAGCTCGCAATCTCGTGGAGGGACTCACGAGAGGCTTGATCCAAAAGGCGAGGTGATGACATTTTTTGGAACGCGAGTCATGAAAGAACTCTCGTGATCAAGTTCCCCTAAACCTGACCTTTCCCCATTTTCTCTCCTCGCGATGATGAGGAATTCAAGGGCGGCAAGATCGGGTCGCGACGCATAAAAACCTTGAAAAGGTATGATTAATATTTGAATCATTACTTGTTTATTTTATTTTTAGAAATTATCTTTCTTGAATTTTTAAATTTTTGGCAGTTTTTATTTTCGAAAAAGGCAGTTTACTTTTTTTTTTCTTTTGAAATGGTTCGTATACCCCGTTTCACTTGCTTTATATACAATCGAAATCCTTCTCCATTTACGTTTTCTCAAACCCTAAAATACAAAATTCCTACTCTCTCTCTCTCTCTCTCTCTCTCTCTCTCTCTCTCTCTCTCTCTCTCTCTTTTACTCTCAAGTGTGCTCTACAAGTTTTCACATTTTTCAAACGAATGAGTTTGAGAAATCCTCCTCGACTGTGAAGATGTCTTTCCAAAGGAAATCATCTTGGATTGCAAACAAGGGACCACAGAATATCCTAGAGGATCCTACTCATTTTGACTTGACTAGGGAAGAAGATTCTCCTCAACGGCAACAACAACAACATTCTCAACAGCGTCATTCTCCACAGCGTGACAGTCAAAAGCCTCCGCGGTAACAAGAGGAAGAGAAGATTGTAGAAGATGTCAAACCTGTAAGAACGTTAAAACCCCAGTTTCTCTTTAAACTCTACAATCAATTGAAACAGGGTGGTACTGCAATGACGTTTATTGATGAGTTTTTGCGAGAACAAGGATATAGAAATGAGACTCTATTTCTACGACAAATGGAAAAGTTAGACATAGCACCTGAAGGAATGACAAACATGACGTTTGCTAACTTTCCAATTGATCCTTGGTTTGGTTCTCTTAATCAGCTAAAGGTGAAGGATGATGATGAGAAAATGTACGCAAATTTTCAGCCTAAAATGGGTATTGCTGCTAATGTGCATGGTGAAGGAACGAGTTTGTTTCGTTCTAAAGATCACAAAAAGACTTATTCAAAATTGCTGAAAAGAGAGGTGATGAACCCTCGATCTGTGGATTTTGATTTCTTGGATTCTTTGAAGGTGAACCTGAGGGAGAAGCTAACTCTCTTTCAACTTGAAAGATTTTTCTCTGAGACTTATGTCGCTTACCCTGAATTAACTACATATTTCTATTCGAATTTGTCATTTCTTGACGTGAATAGATTTCATTTTACTGTGAGAGAAAAAGAGTTCGTGGTGGATGTGGACACATTGGTGGATGTTATTAGTGTGGAAAGAGGGTGTTTCCAACTAATAAATGTGCTTGTTGGTCATGCAAAAAGTTTTCTTATGAAGGACAGACTTTTTGAGGGCATAATTACCTATTCTAGAATGTCTGCCTCCAATATTTTGCTACACAAGGTTGTGATCAATTGCATCCGACCCAAGTCAACCTCCAAGACAGATGTTTCTTGTTCCAAAGAAAAATGTTTGCCATTAGTACTGGATGAAGTTATCGTTGCCACACATAATCCTGATGTACATGTACAAGACTGTCGTGAAGGATGAGGGACATTTTCAAATTCAATTTCCATAATCTCTCTGTGTTCGAACCATTGCTCCTATGGTTATAGGACTGAAGATGGTAACAAAGATGAGACTGAAGGAACTAAACAAAGCTTTGAAGCGCTTGAAGGAGAAGTCCCCGGCAAAACAAAACAAGACTATGCTGCAAAGAAAAGAAAAGGCAAGCAGCCCATGAGTGCACCTATCAAGAAGAAAAGAACCCTTATCCTGCAAGACAAAGAGGGTGAGGATGATCTCACTCTCTTTGCATTTGCCTTGAAAAGTCTTTGAAATTTTGTTAGTTTTGAACAGCCGCAGGGTAGAGAGAAAAGAGGACAAAGCGAAACAAAGTAGAGAAGTCAAGGAAGAGAAGAGAGAAAACAAGGAAGTGAAGGTAGAAGAGCAGAGGAAAGAGGAAGAGAAAGAAGAGAAGAAAGAGAAGAGGAAGGAACATAAGCAAGATGAGAAGAAAGAGAAGCAGAAGAGGAAAAGGGTCGATGACTCTGTTAAACCCACTTTTGCAATATCCTTGTCAGAGGATTATGAGAAGAGTAAGAGTGGAACTGCAAGAGATGCAAGAGAAAAAGAACATCACTTGGATGCTGATACTGAGAAAGAACAAAAAGAAGATTTCCCTTCTCCACCTATAGGCATGAAAATAGGGGGAGCTGCTGAGAAAATAGGTATTTCTTCTTCTCTTGTTTTTACTAATGATGATGTTAGTAAATCTCTTGCCAATCTGAAGGATATCTATGCCTCTCATTTTCTTGAACCTAATATTGAGGTATCCTCTCCAAGTCTTGATGTTCACACTGAAGTTCCCTCATCTATCAACACTCCTCAAACTAAACATGCTGAAACTAGTACACAAACAGACACTACTGCAGACTTTAAAATACTACTAGAGCTCCTTGTGGAGATAAAAGCACAATAATATGGAATGGAGTGTGAAATTCATAATCTCCAATCTACCTTGAAAGCTACTCCAATCTCTCTTCACAATCAGGTACAAGATCTTAAACTTCAAATTCAAGAGACTGCCAAGTCTGAAGATGTTGAGAAGGTGCATGAGTCACTACAAAAGCTAGAAGAAACAGTTCAATTGATGGGAGATTTCCAGCTCGTTTGCATCCCCAAACAACCCTACTTTTATTGAACTTTTTATCTTTCTCCACTTTTTGTTGTTGACAAAAAGGGGGAGAATGTGCAGATTTAACTTTTGTTTGACTTATCTTTTGGTACTGTTGTTTGACTATTGAACTTTTGATTGTTGTTTTGTTGTTGGACTTTTTGACACTTGCAGCAACTTACTTTGGTGAAAATAATTATGGTTGGATAACTGTTTGTTTTATCTATTCAAGATATAGCACCTACGTGATTGATTATCTTTTCAGGATATAGCACATACATGATTGATTATCCTTATTGGAATCAATTCCGATAATCAAATTTTTTGAAAGGTAGGTAAATTTGGAAAATTCTACTTATGGAAACGAAGATTCTGATTATATGGGCGAATATGATTGAAGAGCTTTCATCACAAATCTTCAAACAACTCGAGATCTCCTTAATTGATTCTATCCAACGAGTAGATTAAAAAAATTCCTTTGGAAAATGCCAACAGTCGTGAAGGCATGAAGGAGTATTTAAAACGAACTCTCTAGTTGTTCGATAGAGTGCGTGAAAGAAAAATTTCAAAATCTGAAGCTTCATAGTTCCTTGCTATTTCATTCACTAAACTCAAAATTATATACCAAAAAGAGAAACTCTTAATAAGACTTTGTAAGAGACCAATAGAGACTTTTCACTGTGAAATCAAGATCGCAAAATTGTAAAATCTCTTTTGTTTATTAGTGAAATCCCGCCAATAGGCTGTTAGCGCAGAAGAGTGGACGTAGGCTTAATCTAAGCTAAACCACTATAAACCTTGTGTTATTATTATCTTCCCCGAACTCCTTTATTTTGATCCGTAGCTCTAATTAATTGTTAAGTTTAAACTTTTTGATTTTATTTGAAACTGTTAAAGATTGAGCTCCTTCATAGTCTATGATTTTCTATAAACAATTTACTTCTCTTGAACTTTGCAAAAAAATTTCTTCATACCTATTAACCCCCCTTTAGGTGTTTATACTAGCCCTTTCAGTAAGAACCAAGTATCATTGCATTTTCATAACATTGCCAACTCAAACTACAAAACCTACTTAACTAGGATTCCAGCTCTAATGTGGAAGTATTTTAAAAAAAAAAATTCCTTGTTCAGATATCAAACCACTAGTCCTATTTGGATTTGAAATTTCTACTTGGATCTGATTTCATTACCAAGCTCCTATTCGAGGCATATTAACTAGCCTTATACACAAATTTTATATTCTTAACATACTAAAATAAATGAACTTCAATAATTGTGACATCACAAGGCTTAAAAAATATGAAGCCGCTTTTGTACGTTATGAAATTAGATGTCCAAAGGCCCAACTTATTCAGCGCCTTCACTCGAATAACATTTCTGCTTAAAACGTTGCTCTCTCTTTCAGCGCCTTCACTCGAATAACATTTCTGCTTAAAACATCTCTCTCTCTCTCTCTCTCTCTCTCTCTCTCTCTCTCGTTCATTATTGAACGATCAATTCTCAACCCAAACAAGCAGAACCGTGAAAAGCCATGCAAGTCTTGACCCTGGCCTCTGCCTTAGCTCTCCTCCTCGTCCTCGCCCTTATCAAGCTATTCAGACCCAAAACCAACCACCTGAACCTCCCGCCGGGGAGCTTTGGATGGCCAATCATTGGCGAGAGCCTTGAGTTCCTCCGATCCCAGCTTGACGGGAGCCCGGAGAAGTTCATCAAGGACCGGATGACCAAGTACAACTCCCCTGTGTTCAAGACCTCGGTGCTCGGGGAGCCGATGGTCATCTTGTGCGGGCCGGCGGGGAACAAGTTCCTGTTCTCAAACGAGGGCAAGAAGGTGGTGCTGTGGTGGCCGAGCTCGGTTCAGAAGCTGATAGGGAGGTCCCTCGTCACCAAGGCCAGGGATGAGGCGAGATCGGACAAGAAATTGCTCATGAGCTTCTTCAACCCAGAGGCGCTCATGAGGAGCGTTCGGGTCATCGATGAGGTGACGAAGGACCATCTTAGGACTCACTGGGAAGGTATGTGCTTATTTAATGATCATTAATCATTAATTAGACTTGAAATTTGTGTTTTTGTGATTCTGCGATGCTTTCTGAACTTATGGTTCGGTCTAATAAAACACACATAACACTCGCAATACGTGTCGACGCTGGTTTGGAAATTGCTTCCCTTTTTAAGTCATCGCTTGCGTCACTTCGAGAATACCAAGGCTGCGTCGCTCTCGCCGGGTCGGTCGGTGGATAAACGATGGGAAACAATAAAAAAAAAAAAAAGAAACAATTGAATGAATCCCATTGACCAGGGCGGCGGCTACTGGTATTGGAAAATTATAAGGGATAATATCCTGAAAAATTTCAAAAACTTACCACAAATTAATTACTCTAAATTTGTATATTTTTGATAAATTTATTTTAAATTAGTATATTTGTGATAAATTTACTCTATATTAGTTTTCATTAAGTTTTATTGTCAAATTATTAAGTTGAATGATATGTGACAGTTGACTATGTACCAATTTGAGATTTTATTCTTCATTTATCACAGTTATATAATTTTTGTAATTTTTTGTGATATTAATCCAATTTAACGAAAAGTATATTTGTCAATTTAGGGTTTTTAGGATTTTTGGTTGAATAATTAGTTTAAGGTGATTTGTTACAAGTACAGCAATTTAAGGTTTTTTTATAATCAGTTGAAATGAATTTGTCACAAGAGTATTAATTTGAAGTTTTTATGGTCAAAATTTAGATATATGTATCGGTTTGGGATTTTAGGATATTAACCCAAATTATAAAAATGAACAATCCTTTAGTGAAAGAAGCACGTGGAGACCACTGACGAATGAAGACAACGACCGCCCGCAATTGGACCCTTTTGGCCTTAGCAATAACATAGAAAAGGAACCCACATCCGTGTCTTCTAATTTAAAAATTAGATGAAAGCCCACTATCTTTTCACATTTTAAATAACAAATTATTGAGTTGATGAAAATAGTTTCAAGAGAATTAATTGATCGACAATGTGAAAATGGTGAAAGTTGTTACATATTGAAAACGTAAAAGCTGCTCATTCTCACGATCCACAACGTTATTTTACTCCTCCACCTTTAATAGTTTTCCATTTGCTTTTATACAAACTTCATTTCCTCTCTTGTACTCACTAAAGTGCTTGAGCTGAATTCTGTGAGGGATACATTATAATAACTTCGAACGTTGTTGGTAAATTTGTTAATTGACTTATGTCAAATCTAAAGTATAACCATAAAGTTCAACACTTTAACCATCACTCAAGAAAGAACTTGAACAAAAATATTGAATATGACAGGGAGTTAATGGATATTGTACCCTAGAGAGAGACTGTAAATACATTTTTACACATCACCACTGAATTGATATTCGTTTAAAACAGAATTTTTTATCACCGTGCTTATTAAAGTAGTCGAATTTTAGAGGATTCTTGTAATAAAGCAGATAATCTATAACCTTCTCCGATTTGTACATACACAAAGAGAACCAATAATTAATGAAAGTGAACAAAAATCATGAGGTTCATGGACACATTAAAGGTCTGGCTTCCCCTTTTCAATAATCTTAGCATTAACGAGAGTGTGTTTAAAGCTAATCGAGGGGTATCAAAAGCTTTTCGTATTTTAGGACGTGTCTGAAGTTATTCAAAAAGTGAAAATAACATAGCCTAAATAAATTGGAGAAATGCGTATTTTTAGCTATTGGGCAGGGCCTCTTTTAACTAGGAGCGATTCTCGACTAATCATCAGGCTAAAAGACTAACACTGAGCGTGCACTAATTTCATTTCGTTCCCGCACCTTTGTCCTCATCCATCGTAAACAGTTGTCCCATTCATTAATTTTTTAATACAGGTCAAAAAGGTTTGCTGGGTTAGTAATCATCATACATGTTCGATGGAACTTGATATCGACGCAATTCTTGAATGTAATTCGTCTACATAGAAGCATAGAGAATTCTTAAGATTGGCATCTCCGAGCATATGCTTGAGCAATTTCTAAATGTTCACTCATCAAAATCTACAATAGTTGCACTATATAAATATGTTTGTGTGAAGGCAAAGATCAACTGGAGGCCTACTCCACCCTGAAGCGGCACACCTTCGAGATCGCATGCCGCCTGTTCATGAGCATCACAGACCCGCAGCTTGTCTCAAGGCTCGCCGAACACTTCCATGTGTTCCTCAAGGGAGTCATTGCCCTCCCCATCAATGTCCCAGGCACAAAATTTTATCGGGCGAAGAAAGCGGCGGATTCCATCAGGAAGGAGCTCCGGGTGTTGGTCAAGCAGCGGCAGACGGAGCTGGAGAGGAAGACGGCCTCACCTTTGCAAGACGTCATGTCGCACCTGATAGCAAACGAAGACGAGAACGGGAAGCTCATGCCCGAGGTGGAGATCATAAACAACATGTTGAATCTCCTATTCGCTGGCCACGATACGTCCACTTCGACTCTAATGTTGATCATCAAGTACCTGAGTGAGCTGCCTCATGTACTTGAGAAGGTCATTGCCGGTTAGTCTCCCTTTGTCCTTGTTTTTCCTACTCACCAGTGTGTTGAGCGCGCAGAGTGACTCTGAAAATAGTTGTTGAGAAAGACACGAAGCTCACTTAAAAAAAAAAAAAAACACACACTGTTTTATCAAATGCGCTTTCTATAATGTTAGTTCGGAGAAATTCTCGCACACCCACTCTGACAAACACACACACTTTTTTTTTTTTTTCTTTTTGTCAACAAACACACACACACACTTGAAATGGGGGTCAAGTACACCCGAATGGGAGCACTGGTTAGCTATTTATTGGCCTAACAAGGAGGTGTAACTAACTCCTAAATATTTTTCAAGAAAATGTCTTCCTAGATATTTCTGGAAAATTTCTAGATGTAGCCAATTATTCACCCCACATATTTCTACTTAAAATATCTTAGAAGAAAATATTTAAATATTTAAGGAGAAGTCTCGAAAACTCTAGAATATTTTGAGAAGAGAGGAGGCCTAACATTTTCTTCGATACTTCCCAGCCACTCTTCTCTAAATGTGGATCTACCAACCATGCCAAGTTGCTTTAAAAAACTCTTTGAACTTTGCTGCTAAAAGTCCGTTAGTGAATGTCCCTGTAACTTGATCACGTGTTTCGGAGTACTCCAACTCTATCTCGCCCAATAATACCTTTTCCCACAGGAATTGATTAGTGTACTTTTACATGCTTGGTTCTTGCATGAAAAAGTGGATTCTTTGCTAGCTTATGGTTGATAGATTATCACAGTATGACTATGTCAAGTAGTCTAGCAATTGACGAAGATCCTGCATTAACTGTACTCTCCATGTACTTTCTCGAGCTATCATTACTACCACTCTATATTCAGCTTATATTATACACAATGACACACTTGGTATCTTTAAATACACCACTATTGATGCAAGACTAACATTTACCTGATAGTTTATCACCTTGTGTCACGATCCAGCAAAGTCAACATTGCAATGCCTTACTACCTTACACAAGGCTTCTTTCTTATCCAAGAGTCCAATATCAAATATACCCCTTTACATACCTTCTTATTCGTCTGATTGCATCCGAATGAGGATTTCGTGGTCTCCCATGAAATGACTTGCTTATCCCACTGTGAAGGCAGTCTTAGGCCGTGTTATCGTCAGGTAATTTAGATAACCACCAATGGCCTATACGTAGGTGAATCTTCCAATTCTCATCCTATAACTGCACACGACTTTATATTTTCATCCATAGGAGTAGATATCGACTTGTAATCAAGCATTACAAACTTTTGTATGAGATCTTCTCCATACTTCTATTGACATAGAAGCAACCCTGTTTTGGTTTCCATGACTTGTCGCAATCCCGATGAGGTCTCCCAAGTTGAGTGCTTGTCTCTTTTGGTCGTGTCTGCTAGTTTCCATGACTTTTCCTCAATTTATAATCTCTATTGCTAGCACCATATCTTCTTTGGGCTCTTGAACCCACTTTTATTACTAAAGAAGGCACTTTTATCATCTTTCACCAAGACCTTAAACATTTGTGTTCGTAAAATTCTAAATGCAAGTGAATGTGTCGAACAAGTAATATAATAATAAGGAAAATATATCATCCCATAGAGATTGATAAATAACAAACCAATTAAATATTAAAAATAGATTGATTCTAAAATTTATCTAACAAATCAAAATAGAATTGAGAATAAATTAAGACTAAAAACCTTAAAAGCAAAATTTATAAACTAAATGCAATAAATTTTAGATTATTATGTGTACAAGAACAATATCAAGCATGTGATAACAGAATTTCCCAATATAGTTACTATCATATCTCTAGGTATAATAAACCTACTCAATTTATTAATCCATTATATTTCTATGTGAATTTAAATTAATATAAGTGCATTAAAATGTATGAATATTTTTGACTTACAATGAGTCTTTTGGATCACTTTATCACCGAAAGCTACACAAATGACTTGGCATATCTCTATATACGTTTAAGTCATGGATATATATTAGGAGTAATTGCATATTATCAATGCTCACTCTCAAACATGCACATCAAATCATTCAAATGGTACTTAAAAGCATTAAGTATAATAATATATAACTCACATGAATGAAATCACTTGCATGCATAAAAATTATATAATTCATTTCATCATGATTAGGCTACATTATAGCCCTAATAAAAGAAAATTAGAATATAGTAGAAGAAGAACCGAAAATATAAATCAAACCCAATATCTTGAATCAAAGAATAAGAATTATGTTACCACTTTTGTCTTCTCTCTAAAATACTTGAAAAACTCTCAGAACTATGAAGAACAATCTAAAAATATAAACCTCGGTGGCCCTAAGCTCTCAACATTCTCCTATTTATAAGATATGTCCATGACCCTTATCTCTAAGCAATTGCTTAATTTTCGCATAGGGAGTAAATTAGAGGATCTTTGATTTCATATCCATCTTCCAATGCTTGCATATAAAATTAGGAAACAAAATTAAGAAATCCTTAATTTTTGTCATTCTTTTCCTTATTCTCTCCATATCTCATTATACTACATAAATAAGAAAAATTCTAATAATGAGAAGGAAATCCAAATATTTTCTCATAGATATTGTATTATTTGTTACCTAAAATAGGTAAAATAACTCTATTTTTATGGAGTTGTCAAACCCCCAAACTTAACATTTTGCTAGTCCTCGAGCAAAAGCAAGATATGACGCATACTCATTATGCTGTGTAAATAAGAAAAATTAATAATCAGAAAAAAAAAAAAAATAATTTCTCATATATATATATATATATATATATATTGCATTATTTGTTACCTAAAATAGGTAAAATAACTCTATTTTTATGGAGTTGTCAAACCCCCAAACTTAACATTTTGCTAGTCCTCGAGCAAAAGCAAGATATGACGCATACTCATTATGCTGTGTAAATAAGAAAAATTAATAATCAGAAAAAAAATCCAAATAATTTCTCATATATATATATATATATATATATATATATTGCATTATTTGTTACCTAAAATAGGTAAAATAACTTTATTTTTATTAAGTTATTAATTTTTTTGTCTAAAGTCTCATGGTTGACCAATATATTATCCAACTCAATCAATGTTGTGTCTTTTGGCCATTCACGAGTGACCACAACAATACCACAATACTCTGGCTACAGCTTGTAAATAAAATCATTCTTTTATCCTAGTCTAGGGGATGGCATAAGGAGGATATGATTTTGGAATTTCTACATAAAGGGTTTTAACTTCAAAGAAATATTGACTCACCGTCTTGCCTTGCTGTGACACCAACACTAGCTTGGTCTCTAACTGTTGTAGTATGGCATCATCGTCCTAGCTAACAATGCTACTAAAGCATTCCATGCCTCCTTCAGAGTCTTTGCACTCTTGAGTGTCATAATAAATCATCTTATGTAGTTAAAACAAGGACATGGAGTCAGTCGCCTTTATCTTCCACTTCCTCAGTTCTTTTGCATTTGTGGGTGGTGTTGGTGCCGTTGCCGTCAACAATATCCCACAATCCTCAACACAATTAGTAAAACGACACGTGGATACTCCAATTATTTTAATTGGAGTTGTCGAACTTCTCGACATTTCTAACCAAACTCAAAACAACCGCCATCATGACTAGATTATTAGCCCGTCACTATACCAAGTAAGCTTAGTCCCAGACCAATCGATCACAGTCACTGATTGTACACTAGTAGACCTTCGGTGTACTCGAAACCCTTACTGCTTCTCACAAACAGTGGTCGTCGACCACTATCCTCACTTACCACAATCCCTGCCACTGGGTTCATGGTCCTCCATCGCCAACTCTAATATAACTTTTTGAGTGCGCAGCGTGACATCAATACCACTTTTTGAGAAAGATACAAAGCTCGCTTAAAGAAAATACACTCTTTTTATTAGAGGCAATTTCTAAAATGTTGATTGGGAGAAGTTCACTCACACACCCACACTTACACACACACTCGAAATGGGAGCCAAACAAACCCAAATGGGAGCACTTCTTGGCTATAGGCCTATAAAGAAGATGCAATTACCTCTTACATATTTGCTAAGAAAATATATTCCTAGATTATGTCTAGAGAATTCCTAGATGTAGTTAATTTATTAGCCACATATTTCTACTTAGAATAACTTATAAGAAAATATTTATATACTTAAGGAGTAGCCTAGAAAAATCTTGAATTCTTGGAGAAGAGAGGAGGTGTAACATTTTCTTCACAGTGCAATTTCATTGACCCACACGTATGTACTTAACATTCGCATTCGCTAGAGCAAAGGGAAATCACGGCATCGAAGGCGCGAGGGGAGCTTCTTCCAGTGGGAGGATTTGCAGAAGATGAGATGCTCATGGAATGTCATCTCAGAAGTGATGAGAATGAGCGCGCCAATATTTGGTTCTTTCCGTGAGGCCCTAGTTGATTTCACGTACGAAGGATATACCATTCCCAAAGGCTGGAAGGTAATGCGTTCA
Organism: Eucalyptus victrix; assembly: GCA_016097545.1. Taxonomy (NCBI): domain Eukaryota; kingdom Viridiplantae; phylum Streptophyta; class Magnoliopsida; order Myrtales; family Myrtaceae; genus Eucalyptus; species Eucalyptus victrix. The sequence goes on from CM027835.1 coordinate 15,672,073, forward strand.
TTCTTTCTCGGTTAATACATCATACCCACTTACTTCCTTAGAGTTGATCATGGGGCATCATGGCACACATGGCGTACCCAAAACGGACCGGAAGTGCAAAATGGACGAGTTTAGACAATGCCATTTTCGTTTTCGGATAAAGCCTTGCTCAACTAGGCCTGAATAATTATGAAGAAACTTCAGCTAGATATTCATAATGGGCTTACTCGTTTGTTCATTGATCTGTCATGCATAGTTACACTGGAGTGCATGTGCAACCCACACAGACCCAACATACTACCCAAGAACACTGACCTTCGACGAATCGAGATTCGAGGGATCTGGGCCTGCTCCATATTCATTCGTCCCGTTTGGAGGCGGACCGAGGATGTGTTTGGGGCTCGAGTTTGCAAGGGTGGAGCTACTTGTGTTCTTGCACAATCTGGTCGACGGATTTCATTGGAGCTTGGTCGACCCCAACGAGAAAATAATTTACGACCCCATGCCTATACCAGTTAAAGGACTTGCCATCCGGCTTCGACCTCGTGACTCTTAGCTTTTTCTTGCTCCTATGGAGATAAAGCCACTTTCATGTTGTACTTAATTATCGATAACTATTTGCTTGTTTCTTGCTCACTACAAACCTGAACGCTTGGCATCTGAACTATTAGAAGTCCCTTATGTTTGTGTATCTTACGTGTCTGAGAGCTTTTCTCTGCTTAATTTTGTCCATTAAGTTTGCAATGCTTAGCATAAATTTTGGAGAAATTCTGGAAAAAAAAAGAACAATAACATCAGTCGCACGACAGCTTAATGCTGGGAAAGAATTGCGAAGTCAGCATGAACATGTGGAGGAAGGATAATAGTGTTAGGCCTAGATAGATCACCTAGGTTATAGTGCAAAATAAAGTAAATTAAAATGTCATTGCAACAAAACAATGTCTGATGACAAACCATGCTATAATGAGATCTTACTGATGTACAATAAACTATAATAAAATATAAATAAAATTTTAGGTATAGAGAATTGCACACGACAGAGTTATAGTAGTTTGGCTTTGACAAGCCTATGTCCATTTTTCCACGCTAATAACTAATTGGTTAAATTCCAATAGAATGAATTTGTTAGAGATTACAAAGATTGAGTACTTCTGACTCAAGTGAATGTAGTCACTCTTTCGATCCGACACTCTAACAACCTCTAAAACAATATATAATTAAGCTCTCAAGAAAGGTGAATGTGTAAGATTGAAGATCACTAAGACTTAGGAATTATAAACTTCAGAATTTTAGCTTGTTCCCTTTCAGCATCTTGACCTTCTTTTATAATCCCCATTGTCCAAGTTGACTATTGACATAACTTCTGAGGATCGCTCATCCAATCTACCCATTGGACTTGAACGTTGCTAGAAGATCTGATTGTTTCAAGGTTGCCAATATTGAAGTCTCTCGTTGATTCTACCACCCATATAGCATATAGAGTTTTCATAAGAGAAGTGCTTCACTTGGAAAGAATTTTTTGCCTCTCAAAGATTAATTTATCCAAATCTTACTATATTCCACCTTGAAGGATTTGATTTGATATACTTTCTTTTTTGGATAACTCTCATATATAAAACAAGGAATCCACCTAATTACTAATTGTTAGCACAAGGTCTGATCACTATCCTTGTTCTTGTTGAGATAAATCTTAAAGAATAGGATCTCCATTACATCCTTGAGTCTGACAAATAATATCTTATAATACTCATCAGTTTCCACCTAGAAATACTTATCATATAAATTAAAGAACAATTAAAGAAAGTTTTATTAATCATCAAAATTAATAAGGGAATTTTCTTCAACAATTAGTAGGAGTGAAATTCATTCCCAAGTAATTCTTCACAAAAGGTATGAAAAGTGAATTAAAAAAAGTTTTGCTGCATGTTATACTATGCCCAATTTCAGTGAAGTATCAACTAACGGATCCATTTATTTGGAAAAAAAAAAAAAAAACTATGTTCAGAAAATCATTTTTCGATTTCTAGTATTTACAACACGAAAAACCAATCAATCTAACTGGGAACTATCCATTAGTTCCATGGGCCAATCTATGAATAAGATTGTTTTCCCGAGTGGGTCCATGGAACTAGTCGAAATGTCCCCACTTTAGAAGAGGCGTGAGACTTGAGAGTAAGGATGAGGTCAAACGCCGAAGGCAACAGAGAGCAAAAGTGACAAAGGGAGCGATAAGGCCGAAGGCAATCTATAGCGAGAGTGAGAGAGGGATCGACAAGGCAAGAGGCCACTGAGAATGAGAGTGAGAAAGAGAGGCAAGGCCATGAGATGAGTGAGGCAAGAAATGGAGAGAGACATAGGAAATTAGAGTTTTAATATGAAAAGTTAAAACTTAAAAATAAAATAAAAAAATTATGTATATACCGGTTTGGTCCAATTGGGTGAGTGGACAATTTCACACCTCGAACTAGGAACTAGATCGGTCCTCAATGGTTCCAATAAATTGGAACCAAGAACCGGAACAATCCCAATGGGAATCATTGGTTCTAGGCCGATCTAGTCCAGTTCTAAGCGGTTCAGGCAATTTTTGGTTCTTTCATTCACCTCTAACATTTTCCATGAACAGAAAACAATAAACTAAGATTTGGGGAAAACGATTTTCTCTTTTGGTAAGAAAGAAATTACTTTCTCTAAATCTTCAAATAAATGAAAACTAACTATTTTTCTCACAAATGTTTTCCATGAAATATTTTCCTTTGCCATGAAATTTTTAGTGAAACAAATTCATCTAAAAATTTCTTATCACTGAAAAAGGATTTTCAAGAAATTCAATTTTAGAGATTAATAAACCTTTTTGGCAAAATAATTGTCAATTTTATGCTCTTTCATTGAAGAAAAGCTAGTGTATAGAACCGGCAAATAGAACAAATATACATATATATATATATATATATATATATATATATATACATATTGTTGAAATATATTTCAAGTTTAGATTGGTTGAACATGACCTAAATTGAATTAGAGTGCACGGACATGATGCATTATGCAAGGGATGTCACAATTGGAATGGAAATGAAGTAAATTGTGGAAATTTGAAAGGTCCTTTGAGAAGTATTCTACATCCTAAATCGAGAAAAAAAAAATACACATTTGGCAGTTACGATAAAATTCAGGATAAAATAAAATTTATCATATCCTATGTTTGGTGCCTACTCAAAATAAGATAAAACTAAATATAATGGGGATATAGGTTAGATAAAATCATCCATTGGGAGAGATGGGATAAATGTGGATAGGCTTTCTAATATCCATAATAGAAAAGTTATTTTTCTTAAATAACAAATTTATATTTATATTCAATATAATAATATTTGAATTCCAATATAAAAATTCAAAATAACCAAAAAAATAGAAATTTATTTTTTAATTTAATCTTAATTTCATTATATATATATATATATATATATATGTTTATATTTATACATATTTTATGTGTATTTTAGGTATATTAGTACATTTTAATATTTAATAAAATTTTATTAGAGAATGATGTGAGGGGAAGAAAGAAATAAAAAAATAATTAATTATAAAGAGATGAAAATAAAATAAATAAGTAAATAAAAATAAAGTAGACAAGAATGTCGCTAAAGATTTTTACCATCTTTGTTTGTAGAATGCTTGGTTCATTTACATTGATATGCTGTTTGTACCAAATAATATACATGATATAATTTGAATATATCTAAATTTATTACTGCAAATAATTGATAGGATATAATAAAATCCCCAAAGTTCATATCATATCCTATCAAGTCCTATCTAATTAGAAATTCAAATGACCAAATGTAATTTTAAGGATTAAAGTCGGTTTCAATATTTCTATGGTGGAGTCAAACTCATATTGGATTCATGTCTCCACATAGATAACAGAACACTTCTCTTTACTCAAACGAGATATAGAGATGAGGTTCCTAATTGCATTATTATAATGCAAATAATCATTCTAAACTAGTACATGTCCTAAAGGCAAAGATAAACAACAAGTACCTATAGCTAATGAATCAAATCTTGTTCCATTTGCAAATGTCAAGACTATCTCATTTTGCCTCAACATCCTACTTACTTTCAGAGTCAACAAAGATATATAAATATGTGAAGTTGTAGTAGAATCTAGAACCCATAAGTTGGATTCAGAACTAACCATAAGGTTAGTTCAATAAGTATAGACACCATACCTTCATAAGGTCAGTTCTTCGGCTTGACCTTCAAGCTCGCAAGGTACTTTTTGCAGTTCCTCTTCCAATGTCTCTTGATACCATAATAGTGACAGTTCCCTTTTTCAATCATGGGCTTTGGATGTGTAACAAGCTTTATGGACTTCTTCCATTTCCTTTTCTTCAAAGTAATCTTACTTTGAAGAAGAAGCCTCTACAACAGCCATTACAATAGGCCTGGAGTTGTTCATTTCCTTCTTATAAACCACCAACATGCTGTGTAACTCAGCAAGAGTTTTCTCCATCTTATACATGTGGAAGTTCTGGACAAATCCAAAGAAGGAATCGGGCAAAGACCAGAATATCAAATCCACAGCTAATTCATTATCCATGATAAGACTTAGCATGGATAACTCCTCAATGTGCCAAAACATCTTTAGAACATGATCATTCACCGATGATCCCCTCGGCCATTCTCATACAGTACAATCCCTTAGATATCTCATATCTAGAGATACAATCGTTCTCATTGAAAAAATCCTTTAGATGCACAATGATCAAAAGGTGTGTAAGCTTAAGAGAGTCATATATGGACTCAAAAAAGTTTCCAGAAGTTGGAACTGTTGGAGAAATCTTTCAAGAATATTTTGAAGCTGACAAAACGTTTCTATCAGTCTAGTCTGGATATTTGCAGACCGTCTGTTTAGAGTCTGAAGACTTTATGATCACCAAACTCAGTACTCAAGACTCAAGACTTAAGACTCAAGACTATTCTCATTAACAGTCTTTTTGATCCAGTGGCAAAGGAAATCCAGAGCCGAAGTATATGGTTGAGGATTTAATCCTATTCTCTGGAGAAGATATCTTGGTTGGATAAATATAACGGATTCTTTTATTTGTATCTAGATCGATTGAAGATCTGATGGTCGACGAAATATTCTTGGAATATTCTATTCTTGGAAACCAAGATCCTGATTGTATGGGCAAACAGGATTGATGGGCTATCATTAGGTTCCTTTAATAACTCGAATGATCTTCTTAATTGATTCCGTCCAACGGGTAGATTGGAGGAATTCCTTTGGTAAGTGCCAACGAGTATGATGGCATAAAGGAGTATAAAAGGGAGATGTTCTAGTTGTTTTAATGCATGATCGATAGAGAAATTCCAGAGTCTGAAGCACCTTGATTATTAGTCGATACAATTTGAGCGAAATTGTATACACAGAGAGTGTTTATACTTGGTGATACCTTGAGCGAGTGTGGTAGATCATCCACACCGAGAAATCAAGGAAGATCAACGCTGTAACATCTCTTTGTTCATAGTGGAATCCAGCCAATTGGCTGTCAGTGCAGAAGAGTGGACGTAGGCTTGAATCAAGCCGAACCACTATAAATCGCGTGTTCAATTCTCTCTTTCCTTTACTCAGTCTTACGTTGATTATTATTTGTCACAAATCCTTCAACTGTCTAAGTATTGTGCAATTATCAAGAAAAATCTTTTATACACTTATTCACCCCCTCTAGGTACTCGTACTAGCTATATCAATTGGTATCAGAGCTCATGTTCTTACTTTATTTAAAGTGTTTTACTTCAGAGTAAAAGATCCATGGCTAGTATGCTAGCACCAGGGCTGGTGGAAGGGCAAAGCAATACCAAACCACCTTACTTTGATGGAAAAGATTACAACATCTGGAAGAATAAGATGAAAGCTTTCCTACGGTCAAAGGATCCTCTGGAATGGGACGTTGTGGAAAGAGGAATCACTCCTGCTGCTGCATCAGCCTCTAAAAGAGGGAAAGAAATTGTTGAGACCAAATGGAATGACTCGGAAGAGATAAACAAGAGACAAGCACTCGATGCAAAAGCAATTTACTCTTTATATTGTGCTTTGTCACCAACTGAATATAACAGAATATCTTCTTGTGTTACAGCAAAAGAAGTATGGGACATATTACATATCACCTATGAAGGAACAGATCGAGTGAAGGAGACCAGAATTAACATTCTCCTCGGTCAATATGAAGCCTTCAAAATGAAACCAGGAGAATCTATAACTGACATGTTTAGTCGTTTTACGAGATATTGTCAATGGTCTTGAGAACCAAGGACAAAAAATTTCTGATCCCATGAAGGTGAACAAGCTACTCGTGGACTCTCCAAGGATTGGAATCATATAAAGACTTCAATAAGAGAGACGCAAAGAATTATGCCACTATCGTCGACGAGCTGATTGGAACTCTTCGAGTCTTATGAAGTGGAACGAATTAATAAAGACGAAGATCCAAGAGGTAAAAAATCCATTGCATTAAAATCAAATGATGATTATGATGATACAAATTCTGAAGATGATATGGACGATGAGGAGCTTGCTCTCATGATAAGAAGATTCAGAAAACTGAATAGAAAAGGAAGAAGGTTCAACTCAAAGAAAAAAAGTTTCCAAAGACAGCAGACCAAGTCTATTGATGATGAGGAACTAAACAAAGATGTAGTCTACTTCGAATGTAAGAAAAAGGGACACATCAGACCCAACTGTCCTCTTCTGAAGAAGAAAAGAGGAAAAGCTGAGAAGTTTCGAAAATCTCTCAAAGCCGAAACCTGGAGTGATACAGAGTGTGAAGAAAGTGATGATGAATATGCCAACTTGTGTCTGATGGCACAATCAGACTCAGACTCAGATTCTCGATCAGACTCAGACAGTGAATTTGAGGTAAGTGATTTTAAAATTCCTGTCAAAGTCTTTAAATACATTGATGAACTGTGTTTTAGTCTTAAGACTTCTCTCAAAAGAATTTCCGAACTTAAAAAGGAAAACTCAGCTCTAAAACAAAAGGAAAACATTTTAGAAGAAAGAGTTAAAATTTTAGACTTTAATGTCTCTACTCTTAAAGAAAAAGAAGATAATCTTTTGAAAGAAAATGCTTTTTTAAAAACTGACTTATCAAATATTTCAAAGAAATTTTCGATAGGATCTGAAAAACTTGAAAAAGTTCTTTCAATTCAAAGACCTTACTTCAATAAGTCTGGTCTAGGTATGACAACAGAAACAATTCCCTTGATTGATTTTCCTAAAGTAAAAGAAAGAATTAAGAAAAGACCGTCGAGAGAGGCTCACAAAAATCATTTCAAGAAAGTTTTTGTAAAGTCTCGTAGGTCGAAATGCTCTCAGTGTTCAAAGTGTAACAAGAAGGATCACTTTGAAAAAGAGTGTCCTATGGTTTGGAAGCCTGTTAAGAAAGAATGGCCTAATAATGTTTATCATACTAACACTAAAGGACCCAAGAAAATTTGGGTACCAAAGAAAGCTTAAGACTCTCTTTTAAATGCAGGTCTCCGTAAAAAAAAAAAAGTGGTATCTTGACAGCGGATGTTCAAGACACATGACAAGAGACTCAAATTGCTTCATAAAGCTTATTCAAGTAAATGGTGGAAAAGTTTCATTTGGAGGAAACGGCAAAGGAAGTATTGTGGGATTTGGAACTGTGAAAATTGGAAATCTCACAATAAGCAATGTTTCTCTAGTGGAAGGACTCAACTATAATCTTCTCAGCATTAGCCAATTGTGTGATACCGGTTTCAAGATCTCCTTTCAAGAAGGAATATGTTCTGGAATCAGTAAAGACTCTACTAAGTCTTTCATGGGTCGAAGACATGGAAATATCTACCTCTTAGACGTGAAACCAAATGAATCACAATGCCTAATCTCAATTCAAGATGAAGCAAGCTTATGGCACAAAAAGCTTGGTCATGTCAACATGAAGCAGTTAGCCAAAATCTCATCAAAGCAGCTTGTTCGAGGTCTGCCCAAATTACCATACCAAAAGTCCGATCCATGCACACCATGTATTCTGGGAAAGCAGGTAAGAAATTCATTTAAGCCAATAAATCATGTCTCTACTAATCATGTACTACGATTCTGCATATGGATCTCTTCGGACCAACCGAACCCAGAGTATTGGAGGTAAGAAATATTGCCTAGTAATTGTGGACGATTACTCCCGCTTTACTTGGGTATATTTCCTTGCAAGTAAGTCTGAAACCTTCTCGTATTTTGAAAAATTTGCTAAAAAGATTCAAAATGAAAAAGGATGTGCTATTTCAAGTATAAGAATAGATCATGGAGGTGAATTTGAAAATCAAGATTTTACAAAATTTTGTGATGAATCTGGCTTTAAGCATATGTTCTCTTCTCCATATACTCCAGAGCAAAATGGAGTTGCAGAAAGAAAGAATAGATCTCTTCAAGAAATGGCTAGAACTCTTTTAATTGAAAGTAAGATTTCTTCACGATTTTGGGCTGAAGCTGTTTCAACAGCGTGCTATATCATCAATAGAGTCTTCCTAAGACCTATTCTAGAGAAAACCCCTTATGAGTTATTCAAAGGTAAGAAGCCCATTGTTTCATACTTTCATGTGTTCAGTTGCAAATGCTTTATATTGAAAAATACAAAAGATCGAGTTGGTAAGTTTGAAGAAAGATCAGATGAAGGCATCTTCCTTGAATATTTTACATCAAGCAAAGCCTACATAGTCTATAACAAGAAGAGCCAATCTGTGGAGGAGTCAATGAATGTCAAATTCCAAGACTCTACGCAAGATGAATCTAATCGAGACTCGGATGAAGAGTCGAACACCGCTCCCGACCTTCCAAAGCTTACAACTCAAGAAGTATCTCAGACTCTGAAAGTCCAGCATCAAGATGTTCATGAAGATTCAAATAAAGAAAGAGATCATTATCCAGACAAATCAACCAGTAACTAGAAGCATAAATCCAGTCATCCCAAAGATCTCATTATCGGCGAAATTAATGAAGGAATTCGCACCAGATCCAAAAGATGTGAAGAGTCTAGTGCTGTGGCTCTCATTTCTGAAATTGAACCAAAGAGCATAGAAGAAGCTTTATCTTATGAAAGCTGGATCGAAGCTATGCAAGAAGAGCTCAGACAGTTCAGCATTAATGATGTATGGGAATTGACATCTAAACCAAAAAGTAAAACTGTTATTGGAGCCAAATGAGTGTTCAGAAACAAGATGAATGAAAAAGGAAAAGTCGTACGAAATAAAGCCAGACTCGTGGCCAAAGGATATACGCAAGAAGAAGGAATAGGCTATGATGAGACTTACGCTCCTGTAGCAAGGTTAGAAGCTATTCGACTATTACTTGCGTTTGCTTGTTATAAAAATTTCAGGTTATTCCAAATGGATGTCAAAAGTGCCTTCCTAAATGGATTTATCCATGAGGAAGTTTATGTGGAACAACCACCTAGGTTTGAAGACCCAAAAAAAGCCAGACTCAGTCTTCAGACTGAAAAAGGCCTTGTATGGTTTAAAGCAAGCATCTCGAGCTTGGTACGACGACTAAGTAAGTTCTTATTACAGAATGGTTTTGTCAAAAGTAAAGTAGATACTACTTTATTTATCAAAAAGGAAAACAAAAGCTTTTTACTTGTTCAAATATATGTGGATGATATTATTTTTGGATCTCCTAATGAAAGTCTATGCAAGAAATTTTCTAAGTCTATGCAAGATGAGTTTGAAATGAGTATGATGGGAGAATTAACATTCTTTCTTGGTCTTCAAGTAAAGCAATTGAAGGAAGGAACTTTCATTCACCAAGAAAAATATGCTAATGATCTTGTCAAAAGGTTTGGATTAGAAAATTGCAAAAAGACTGGTATACCGATGTCAAGCTCTTTGAAGATAGACAAAGATGAAGAAGGGAAGAAAGTTGATCAAAAGCTGTACAGGAGCATCATTGGTTCACTTCTTTATCTTACTGCTTCTAGACCTGATATTTTGTTGAGTGTTTGCATCTATGCTAGGTTTCAATCAGATCCTAGAGAATCCCATCTCAGTGCTGCAAAACGTATTATTAAATACGTTGCTTCATCTCCAAGCATCGGTCTTTGGTATCCTAATAAGGGAGACTTTAATCTTCTGGGATATTTAGACACAGATCTGGCCGGTTGCAGAGTCGATAGAAAGAGTACTTCAAGAACTTGCCAGTTGCTTGGAAGCAGGACAGTGTCTTGGTTTTCAAGGAAGCAAAGCACTGTGGCTCTCTCAACAACAGAAGCGGAGTATGTAGTTCTTGGAAGCTGCTGTTCGCAAATTCTATGGATAAAACAACAGCTACAAGATTTTGGGATTGAAAACTCATGCACAGAAATCAGATGTGACAACACCAGCGCGATCAATCTCACCAAAAATCCAATCCTTCATTCAAGAGCAAAGCATATAGAGATTCAACATCACTTCATTAGAGATCATATTCAAAATGGAGAAATCTCGATTCAATTTGTTGATTCAAAAAGCCAACTAGCAGATATATTCATAAAGCCTTTGGAGAAAAATCAATTCGATTTTATTTGTTCTAAACTCAACATTTTGAAGCTCAAGGAAGTTAAAGTCTAGAGACTCTCCAACCATCAGACTCTAAACCTTCAGACTCTAAATCCTCAGACTCAGACATTCATGGCTATAGATTGTAAGTTGCTATTTTATCTAAACTCGAAAAGGTACGATCTTTCGTTCAGTTATTTAATAGTCTCCGTGAAAAACGAAATATTGTCTTTTCAAAAGGATTAATTTTGGCAGTTAATGATTTTAAAAAAGAAGCGTTCGTACACTTTTCTTGCGTCGATTGAACTTTCCTTTTCAAAACTGAGTTATATATATACAGTTTTCTTTTTCACCCAATCTTCAAAACCCTAAAAGGCATTCTCCTCCCAATCCGGTTGTTACTTCGTGTTCATCTTCGAGAAAGTTGTCATATTTTCTTGGGAAAGCAAGTAAAGGAATCTTTCAACGACAAGGAAGGATGTCTTCTTCGAGGAAGTCTTCAAGAATCGCGAACAGGGGACCACAGACAATGAAGGAGGGACCTACCTATTTTGATCTCACCGAAGAGGAAGAATTATCGAGTCAGCAACAGAGCCCGATTCACTCTCCACCACGTCACTTAACGCCATCTACCCCACAAGGTGCGGGTCAACAACAGGAGGAAGAGATAATCGAGATGCAGACCCTGTAAGAGTCCAAAAACCCTCTTTTATTTACAAGCTCTACTGTGCGTTGAAAAGTACTGGGACTCCGTTGAACTACGTGGATGATTTTCTTAAAGATAAGAATTATGGGAATGAGTATATCTTTCTGAGAAAAATGGAGGATTTGGGAATTGCTCCCAAGGGAAAGGTGGAGGAAGCACTTGCGAACATTCCAAGTGACCCTCGTATGTCGGGACCAAATTCGACTGACGGGAACGATGATGATAAAATGTTTAGTGATTTTCAACCTAGAATGGGTGTTGCTGCGAATGTGAAGGGAAAGAGAATGGAGTTGTTTAAATCAAAAGAACAGGAGAATCTGTTCTTCAGACTGCTGAAACGAGGGATGATAAACCCTAGAAGTGTTGATTTCGATTTCTTGGATGCCGTTAATGTGAACTTAAGGGAGAAGTTCAATCTGCTTCAACTTGAGCAATTTTACACCGATACCACAGACGGTTATGCGCAATTGACAGCATACTTCTATTCGAATCTCAGCTTTTTAGATGCGAATAGAATATCATTCAGTGTTCGAGACCAGGACTATGTGGTAGACGTGGACATGTTAGCGAACATAATTGGAGTTGAACGAGGACGTTATCAATCAATCAAAGTCTCAGTTGCTCGTGCCTCATTAGAACTTGTCAAAGATAGAGATACAGAGGGAAGAATCATCTATTCAAGGATGTGTGCCATCAATATCATTCTGCACAAAATTGTGATCAATTGCATCAGGCCGAAGTCTACATCCAAGACTGACGTCTCTAATTCCAAAGCAAAATTGATGTACGCAATCAACTCAGGGAAGAAGTTCTCTCTCCCTCACACTATTCTCTTTCACATGTACAGAGCAATGTCGAAAGACAAGGGCCAATTGCCTTACCCAGGTCTGGTGACCAAGATCTTCAGACACATGAATATTGAACTGCCACATACACTTTGTGTTCGACCGTGTGATAAAATGGTGGTAGGTTTGAAGATGTTGACGAAGATGCGTCTGAAAGAACTTTCCAAGGCAATGGAGAAATTTAGAGTGAAGACTCCAGTACCTTCTGCTTCAAAGAGAAAAGGGAAGGAGGCCATTGGTGGCCCATCCAAAAAGAAGAGAACTCTCATCTTGGAGGATGAAGATGAGGAGGAAGATCTCACAATCTCTGCCTTAATAAGGACCGGACGTTACGTACCTCAATCGACGTAACTTCGGAAGAAACAGAGAAAGAAGAGGAGCAAGCCAAGAACGAGAGAAGAAGAAGAGCAACGAGAGAAGGAGAAAGAAGCTGAAGAAGAAGGAGAAGAAGAAAAAGAAAAGTCAGCAGCTGAATCTGGAGAAAAGGGGAATCAAGATACAGAAGAGCATGATCATCACTCTTCCCCATTTGAGGTCCTAGAGACAGGGGGAGTTGGCGAGCAAGAAAGGTCCACACCTCATTTTGCCAATAGTGAAGGTCTAAGACAATCTCCAGCAGATCTAGAAGAGCTTCAGGCTTCTCAATTGCCTGAAGAAGGACACGATACGTCAACACCAAATCTGCAAGATTATACAGAAGCGCCATCGTCTGCATTCACTCCATCCGAGAAAGCACATGCAAGCACACAGACGGACAATTCTGCAGATTTTCGTCGTATTCTTGATGTTCTTCTGGAAATGCGGGGCCAAATCTATGCTTTGGACTGTAAAATTCAAGCCATAAAGAATGCTGGACAAGCATCTTCGGTTACCCTAGAGGACAAAATGAAAGACCTCGCTCTACAACTTCAAGCCAATGCCAAGGGAGAGGAGATAGCTCAACTAAGGGAAGACTTGAAGAGGCTAGAAGGCATAGTCCAATCCATGGGAGATTTCCAGATCGTGCGCATTCCCAAGCAGACCTGACTATTTTCTCACCTTTTTAATGCTGACAAAAAGGGGGAGAATTGCAATTTGAATGAACTTTAAACTGAACTTTGATCTTTAAACTTTGTCTTTAAATTTGTTTTTGTGGTTATGTTTGTTTTTGAGCATGACTTGAGTAAACTTGGGTGTGAACTTGATTTGACTGAATTGGCTGTAGATTTTGATGCTTGAACTGTTTGCATTTATATCAAGTGTTGTCATATGGTATTACTCATGAAAGACTAACCAATTTTCTGTGGATGCAGAGTCTAGTTGTTTTATTAATCTTTATGAGATAGCCATATTACTTGAGAAATGTTTTTGCAGGTCAAAGTGGTTCAAATCTACGGGAAAGTTTTGTCACCATCAAAAAGGGGAGATTGTTGGAGAAATCTTTCCGAGAATATTTTGAAGCCGACAAAACGTTTCTATCGGTCTAGTCTGGGATATTTACAGATCTATCTTTAAAGTCGAAGACTTTATGATCACCCCGACTCGACTCAAGACTCAAGACTTAAGACTCAAGACTATTCTCATTGACAGTCTTTCTGATCCAGTGGCGAAGGAAATCCAGAGCCGAAGTATATGGTTGAGGATTTAATCCTATTCTCTAGAGAGGATCTCTTGGTTGGATAAATATAACGGATTCTTTTATTCGTATCTAGATCGATTGAAGATCCGATGGTCGACGAAATATTCTTGGAATATTCTATTCTTGGAAACCAAGATCCTGATTGTATGGGCGAACAGGATTGATGGGCTATCATCAAGTTCCTTTAATAGCTCGAATGATCTTCTTAATTGATTCCGTCCAACGGGTGGATTGGAGGAATTCCTTTGGTAAGTGCCAACGGGTATGATGGCATAAAGGAGTATAAAAGGGAGACATTCTAGTTGTTTTAGTGCGTGATCGATAGAGAAATTCCAGAGTCTAAAGCACCTTGATTATTAGTCGATACAGTTTGAGCGAAATTGTATACACAGAGAGTGTCTATACTTGGTGATACCTTGAGCGAGTGTGGTAGATCATCTACACCGAGAAATCAAGAAAGATCAACGCTGTAACATCTCTTTGTTCATAGTGGAATCCAGCCAATTGGCTGTCGGTGCAGAAGAGTGGACGTAGGCTTGAATCAAGCCGAACCACTATAAACCGCGTGTTCAATTTTCTATTTCCTTTACTCAGTCTTACGTTGATTATTATTTGTCACAAATCCTTCAACTATCTAAGTATTGTGCAATTATCAAGAAAAATCTTTTATACACCTATTCACCCCCTCTAAGAACTCGTACTAGCTATATCAGGAACATCCATTTTGATGAGGTGATCAAATCGTTTGGTCTCATAAAAAACCCGGATGAACCTTATGTATACAAAAAGGTCAATGGGAGCGCAATTGTATTTCTTATTTTGTATGTGGATGACATACTATTGATCAAAAATGATATGCCTATGATATCGTCGATCAAGATATTCTTGTCTCAAAAGTTCTTTATGAAAGATTTATGAGAGACAACCTATATTCTAGGCATCAGGATCTATAGAGATAGATCTAGACTAATGATTGGCCTCTCATAATCTATGTATATAGACAAAGTGTTGACATGTTTCAACATGCAAACATTCCAAAAGAGGATTATGACATTTTAGGCATGGAATCCGTCTTTCCAAGGATATGTGTCCAAATAATCTTGAGGAAAGAGAGCGAATGGCAAAGGTGCCTTATGCATCCGCTATTGGAATCATAATGTATAATATGCTATGTATAAGACCTGATATTGCGCATGCTATAAGCTTCACTAGAAGATATCAATCCGATCCAGGTGAAGAACACTGGATAACAATCAAGACTATCCTTAAGTACTTGAGAATGACTAATGATCTGTTCTTGATATATGGAGAATGAGACTTTAAAGTTGAAGCATATACAAATTCTTATTTTCAATTAGATCCTAATGACTATAAGTCAACATCCCGGTTTGTCTTTATATTCAGTGGTGGTACAGTTAGTTGGAAAAGTTATAGAATATAACTGCTAATTCTACTATTGAAGCAGAGTTCATAGTTACTTCTAAAGTAGTGAAGGAAGCAGATTGGATGAAGAAGTTCCTTTCAAAATTTGGAGTGGTTCCTTGCATTGAAGAGCCGATTGCATTGTTTTGTGACAACAATGGGACAATAGCTCAGGCTAAAGAACTAAGGTCTCACCATAAATCAAAGCACATTCAAAGGTGCTTCCATCTCATCAGAGAGATTGTTGGGAGATGTGATATCACTTTGCAGAAAATAGCCTCAGTGGAAAACGTGGCAGATCCTTTCACTAAAACATTGTCTTAATCTTCTTTTGAAAGACATCTTACCAAGATGGGTTTGAGACGTGAGATAGGTTGGCTTTAGTGCAAGTGAGAGATTGTTAGCTATATGCCCTAAAGCAATCATGTAATAATTACATGTTAAGAATTATTTAATGGAAAATAAGTTTTTTCATTCATTGTCCAATTTATATGAATAAAGTCCATAAGATTAGTTGCAACTAAACCTATTCTTGAGGTGTTAAGAATATGTGTGACAGGTTTATAGTTATGTTGAATCTTTAAACAGTTTCTGATCGATGAATCATTGAGAGGATATTGATGATCCTATTGAGACTGGTGCGTTCTCAAGCTTCACCATTTAGTATTGGATACTTGAGGGGATGATGAGTCACAAGTCATTGGATATTGTGATAATTGAGCTAGAACATAGATGCTTGTCTTAGACAAGTTCACTATACGTGACATACATAAAATGATTGGCGACATCGAAGCTTTTAGTGGGGTCAATGTATGATCATTCATGCTTTGGTCAAGTGTAAGATCCTTAGACCTGAGGCACGATGCTGACTTGTATGTTGGATGGTTGTGGTTCACAAGTGCGCTTATTGACGCTTCGTCGAACCGTCTCTATACTTGATGGTCATAGTTTATCCGCATATAAAGGCGCATGCGTGCACAATATGGGATATGTCTTCTTATTATATATACAAGATTGATGTCCTATGCAATCTACTCGTGGCATGAGAAAGCCAAAAAATAACCGATGAAAGTTATACAAGTTGACACACTCATTTTTCTATCAATTAATTGAAAAATTATATCAAAATCTACTCTCTAACATACCTTGGTGCAACTCAATCCTCTACACTCCTCCCTCGTCATCATTGTGGATGAGGAAAAAGGGCAACATCAATGAGCTAGGCTTGAGCCTTAAATGTCAACTCAAGCCTCAGATTTGAGATCCTAGCCCGACGCCAAGATTGGAGGCTTGAACTTGAGCCAATCCTGTGAATTTAGCTCATAGCCATCGTGGCACATTCTCGTCGACGACGGCAACAATGGCCAAAGCATGATGAATTTGAAAGAGTGCAAAAAAGATTGATAATGCTTTTAGTACTTTATGATAGATTCACCTTCAACTCTAAAAAAAAAAAAAATTACATGTAGGATTAATATCATCAAAAACCTAGTACACCTGTAATAAATTTTATCTCAAACTAATTTTTGACTACTAAAAACCTGAAATTGTTACATTTGTGATAAATTTGCCTTTTGTCAGTTTTCATTCAATTAAATTAATGCGATACACCCAAGATAAATAGAGTATTCCCAAACTGATACATCAATCAACTGACACGTATTATTCAACTCAATAATTTGACAATAACTTTTCTCGTGGTGCACCACCTAAAAGTTCAACTAATGGATCATTAAATCTAAGCTTAACTCTGACTCTCCCAAGTCCTTACCATTAGGAAGTCACCACTAATTAGTTTATAGTGGGTTGATTAGAAACACAAAGAAAATATCGAGAGAAAATACTTTACTCTTACGAACTAGATACTTTATATTCAATAATTTTGTTACATTAGATTTCTCCAATACCCCTTCAGTACCATTCTTATATTTAAAAAAAAAAAAAAGTTTAGCAAGCAGCTTCACTTCCTAATATATGAGATGACGACACGAGTGTGCAAACCACCAATTTAACAAATAATAAAACGGTAAATAAATTGCAAGACTTACTTCATAGTAACAAAAACATTTGAAACGTAAGCTCAGAAATCACATCAATAATTCTAAATATGATTTTTCAATTAATATGCCATCACTCAATTTTGGGGTTTTCCCTTATTTAATGAGATCTAATCTACATGCAATACAATTATCCTAAGTGCAATGTTGTACAAAATATTTATGCTAAAATAACATGCAATATGCAACCTAACACGCAAGCTATTTGTCACGTGACATTAATTAAATGACCTAATTCTCATGACAGGAAATTATTAATGCAACTATTCTAACATATCGTACATTTTAATTTAACTGTAACTACTAGATGACATAGAATTGATGAACTATTCTTACGTGACATGTGCATGATTTTTTTCTTTCATTTTAATTAAATTCGGAATTAAAAATACCTATTATTTAAACATGCAATCTAAATCAAGGAAATCCAAGTTATCGTAAGCAACGCTTTTTTATTTTTTTATTTTAAAATTCGGATTAAATAATTACCTAATTTAAACATGCAATCAAATCTAAAACAGGCACACAAAAATCAAATCAAATCCTATCATATCTATTTCTTTGGGTTTTCTTTATATGGAAGCAATTTAATAATAGATATATATTCAATTAAATAATACAATCCACAAAGGTTATCTTATTTAAATTTGGGAACAAAATAAAACAACGATCATATCTAATAGGTTATGGATATTAATGGAAGGTCATCCACTAGATTTGAAAATGGGTAAATTAATGATCATATCCAAATGATTATCGATAGGATGAAGGATTTTCCATACAGCCTAGTATCGTATCTTATAGTTAAAGATTAGATGTCCTTCCAAGAGCGTTGTTAAGTTAGAAAAGTTCCATAACTTTGGGTGGTATTCTTAGATGTTGTAGATATACATTATCTAATAAAATATCTAATGGACTATAGCAAATCACTCAAACAGGCAATAAAATATTGATAAGAATCTTACCTAGTTTGAAGATTTGCTTTCCAAATTTTAATGCAATGCAATCGGACTAGATTGTAACTAGCCCCATGATAGTGAACGGCAACAGACGGCAAGGAATTACGGTGATGACGACCAATTCATCAACAAAATAGAAACCTCACCAAATTGGCTCGGTCCATGGACGAGCTCAACGGCAGCGCAGATGAATGCCAATATCTGTAAAAGAGTTGAGGAATTTTGGAATGAGAATTATGTCCTTCATTGCCACAGAAACACAACATATATACAAGAAGATACAACTATCAAACAAACTCTTAATTAGGCTAAACTACCAAAAATACAAGGACCACACAATAAATAAATAAATAAACAAAAACAAAACTTCCTAAGTAAACGGCCTAAATAAAAGGCCTAAATAAATAAATAAATAAATCACAGCTACCTTTCCAATATATTTTCCTTTTCAATACCCCTTCAAGTCAGAGCGTGGAGATCTCGAATGTCCAACTTGCGAAGAAGAAAGTTAAATTGATCCTTTCCCAACGCCTTTGTGAAGATATCAATTGGCTACATTGAACTACATACGTAATTTGTTTGAATGTTTCCATTAAGTATCTCATTACGAATAAAATGACAATCCACTTCAATATGCTTGGTACACTCATGATAAATAGGATTGGTGGCTATATGTAAAGCTGCCTAACTGTTGCAATACAGGTGCATAGGTTGAGAATGTGCCACACCAAGAGAATCCAATAATCCTTTCAACCACTTCAGTTCACAAACTGTAGTACTCATAGACCCATATTCAGCTTCAACAAATGAGTGAGACACAGTCTGTTGCTTCTTAGTCTTCCACGAGAGGGGTGATTCTCCCAAAAGAACAAAGTAACCAATCAAAGATCCTCTCGTCAAAGGACAACTAGCCCAGTCAGAATTGCAATAAGTAGACAATTTGAGGTCACAATTGGCGCACAACATAATACCCCGACCTGGATTTCCTTTCAAATAACGCAGAACTCTCACAGTTGCCTCCCAATGAGCTTTCTTTTGCCGCTGCATGAACTGTGGAAGAATATGCACATCGTAAGACAATTCAGGTCGAGTTATTGTTAGATAAATAAGCCAACCCACCAAGCGCCTATACTGAGCAAGGTTGTCTACATCATTGCTCTCAGTAAGGGCTTGATTTTGTTCAATAGGAGTTTTAGCCGACTTGGAATCCAGCAATTCGACCTCAGAAATCATATCCAACGCATAATTACGTTGACACAAGAAAATACCATATGAGTTTCTCGCCACTTTAATCCCCAAGAAAAATTTCAGCTCCCCCAAGTCTTCCTTATGAAAACAACGACTCAGATGAGTCTTGAACTTTTGCACAGCGGAAATATCATTACCTAAGATAATGAGATCATCAACATAAATAAGCACATTCAATTGAGCAGTCCCAACTCGAAAAGTGAACAAGGAGTAATCTGAATATGATTGCTGAAATCCATAAGCTTTCAAAGATGCAGCCAATTTCGCAAACCAACATCTAGGTGCTTGCCGCAAACTGTATAGAGATTTCTGAATCCTACATACCTTCCCTAATGATTGAAAGGCAAATCCAAGCGGCATCTTCATGTAAACCTATTCCTATAAATCGCCATGTAAGAAAGCATTTTGAATGTCCATCTATTGAACTTCCCAATTCTTTGTAGCCGCAATAGTAAGAAAGGTGCGTACAGTGCACATTTTTGCCGGAGGAATAAAAGTCTCCTGATAATCTATGCCTTCAACTTGATTATTTCCTAGTATCACCAACCGCACCTTGTATCGTTCAACGCTTCCATTGGAATTGTACTTAATTTTATACACCAACTTGCTCCCAATTGTTTTGTTCCCAGGCAGCAAATTTTCAACTGTCCATGTGCATATCTTGTAAAGCCTATGTTTCTTTACTCATGGCCTCTCTCCACCATTCATCTTTAATTGCTTATGCATAAGAGTTTGGTTCATGTCCTGTAGTAACTGCTACCAAGAAACACCGGTGTTGCACAGAAAATTTTTCATAACTCACTTAACGTGCTATAGAATAAGGCATACCTGAGGAATCGGGTTAGGTCAATGAGCATGTCGAGGGGCTTATTCTGATGGCATTTGTCACATATTCTTTCAAATGAATTGATGGTTGCTTGATCCTTTGTCCCTTACCTAACTGCTCTTCGATGACTTCACTTCTTTCCACGTCATCATTGTTTGTGTGAATCAATTCCTCCATTTCATGATTCACCTCATTTTCTCTATCTACACTTTTGGCGTGCTCCTCTCTAAAGTCACTTTTTAAGCCATAAACTTCATCACCCAACTCCACAACTCTATTTTTAATGAGTTCATATGTTTTCTCATCAGCATCATGTCCCTCTCGATTGCAATTAGAACAAAACAGGATTTTATCTTTATCCCCCCTTGAATTTTGATCACCTACCTAGATTGCAAAACTCATGGAATTGCCTCTTTCATCCTTGGTTCATGTCATAGTCCGCACTTGCTCTTACTAAACAACCATAGCATAGACACGATTTAGATTAGGCAAAGGTTCAGTGCTCAAAATATTAGCGCACATTGTTCCATATCCTTCTTCATCTAAGCCCATCAAAAAACTGAAGAACTCTCTCTCTTCTTCACGTTTTTTTTTTCCAATTCAATGGTAAAATTGCATCTGCAACCTAGACAAACACACACCGGTATCTTATCATAGTTATTTATTTCATTCCACAAGATTTTGAGTTTACCGAAATAGGACACAATGGGTTGACCATCCTGCCTACAATTGGCTAAATCCGATCTCAGTTGCGGCATCCATGAACCATTCCCAATTGAGAATTTCTGTTTGATATCCTCCCATAGATCTTTCATGTTCTCCATGTAAGAGATAGTCGAGCGAAGTGTCGGTTCAATGGTATTAAACACCCAAGAAACCAACATGGAATTAATCATCCACCAATCTTCAAGTTCCAGTGAATCATCTGCTGGTTGCTTGATAGATCCATCAATAAAATCATATTTCTTCTTGGCTCGTAATGCAGTCCACATAGCTCGTGCCCATTCTTCATAATTCTCACCCTTCGACTGAACTTGGGTAATTAGGTTACCCGGGTTGTCATTCGAATTAAATGTGTAAGAGTTAGAGGTTTTTTTGTCTATTCCAAAACTCTCGTCACCTTTTTTTTTTTCCATCAGCCATTGCTCTAATACCATGTAAAAGAATTGAGGAATTTTGGAATAAAAATTATATCCTTCATTGCCACAGAAACGCAACATATATACAAAAATATACAGCTATCAAACAAACTCCTAATTAGGCTAAACTACCAAAAATACTAGGACCACATAATAAAAAAAAAATATACACACAAAACTTCCTACGTAGACGGCCCAAATAAAAACAGATCACAACTGCCTTTCCAATATATTTGCCTTTCCAATAATAATATCAACAAACAACTCGGGTGTAGCTTCAGCAACAAGAATAGCAACAGGTCGTCGTCTAGGAAGGTAGCAGCTTTGGTTGTCGTTGGCAGAAATTGTAGGGACATCGCGACTGGGGACGGCGAACTCAGGTAGCAGTAGCTTGTCGTCGGTGTAGGGCACGACCCATGGGGAGCTGCGGCTTAAATATTCGGCTTGATCGACCAGGGCGGCTGCAGTCGCGTCAACGGGCTTGGGATGACTCAAAACCGTAGCGAGCAGCGTTGGGGAGGGAGCAGCACTGTTGTCGACTTGGGATAGCGGCAGCAAATGCGATGACATCTCGGCTTGGCGTGTCCTCGAGACTCAGGGCTCGGGACGCGCGCGATGTGAAGAGGCAACACGATTGTTTCATGTTGTTGGGCTCAAAGGCCTCATGGGACAGCAATAGACGGGGGCGTTGACACAGCGGCACAACGGAGGTCTCGCGGGGGGCTCTCCATGACTTGGCCAAGAGAGGACTCCATCCTCTCTTTTCTCTTTAGGGTGTCTCCCTATCTGCTCTAAGATTATAATGGCCAACTTCGAGTTATAAGGCATAAACATGTATTTATAGCAAAAACCTACGTTTAATCTTGATTACGGGGGCTTGAGCTTCTGCCTTTTATTTGATGAATTTAATATCCTAAGGGTAGTCTCTAATTAAATTCTTAACGGGCTGAATTAAGTTCAAATTAGGCCAATTAAGGCCTTCTTCTTTATGAATTTCGGCCACCTAGCCCCCCCAATGCAAGCCAAATTATGAGCCCCCTTGTGGGCCCAATTCGTCCAATTCATCCAATTTTAAGCTCAAAATTATTTATTGCCGGTCCAATTCTTGCAATCATTAAAAATATAAACCAAATAATAAATGATCTTAAAACTATATACCATACAATTTAATTTTAGTATTTTTATTTAGAAGTCAAAATTAATTTTAAATTTTTTATATAATAAATAAATTATTGGATTTTCAAAATTTTGGTGGGAGTATGATTTTTGAATAGATTTATCGCGTGTTTTTTGAATTTTCCAATTCTGTATCATGCTAGTTCAAAATACGTGAATGGGTCAGATGATAGATGCGGGTCACCTATTTCTCCAAGCAGTGGATCGGAGAAAGTCAACAACTTCGGCTGCGCCACAATAAATAGACAACTAGGCGAGGCCTCCTGAGGGACCCCCACGATTGCGATGTTCAGCGTCAAATCTGGTCCCCTCATCTTCACTCCAAGTCAAATCGGTCCCCCTTTCCCCGAAGACTCCCCTAGTCCTTTTGCGCCTCATTCAAAATCCCTCCTTCACGCGAGTACGATCCCGACCTTTAAGCTCGTTTTTGCCGGCAATTAACATGAAAGAAATTGCGGACAAAGAAAGTATACACGAGGAATTCAAGGACTTTTCTTGTGTTAAAGAAATAAAAATAAAAAAATCACCAAAAATTTCAAATTATATCCATTATTATACGTTTATTCTAAACTTTTTCTAGGATATAAAAAATCATAAATTCGTACATATATGACATATTTATCATCAATCAAAGTACTGTATAAATCTACCTATATAGATGTCTGATAGCAAACGGTAATTATATGGACTCATGTCACTTAAGTGAAACAAATGCAAGTCGTTTTGGCTAGAAAATCTTACAAGGGAACCTTAACGTAGAGTAAAGGAGTTAGGTAAGTGTAAGTTTCTAGTTTTTTTATGTCATAAAAAAAAATGTTCTAGGTAATAATGTGACAATAGACATAATTTGAGATTTTTTATATCATAAATAAAGTTCAAAGTAAATATATCACAATGAGCATAATTTATAATTTTTGATAACTTTTTTCCTAAAGAAAAAAAGTATGTAATGTTACTCACTCATCATATGTCTCTACTTTGTGATTTGAATTCAATTTGATGTCACACTCAATATTTCAAATTTGAAGCCTAAGCGGTTGATGTATGGTTTGGAGTGCATCTGAAAATAGTAGAGCTTTTCTCACTTAGACATGATTAAGAATAACAAGTTAAAAAAAAAATTCACCTTTCGACTTTGAATTTTTACTATTTTCAATCCAGATATTGATCTTTTAGTTTGTATAAATAATTGAAGTAGCATAAATTTTTAATCATGTCATCTATGCTCTAAGGCTGCTTGATTGGACCTGACGTGTCTGTCACGATCGACTAGATCTATGTTGAAATTTTCTTTACCTCCTCAAACTATCAACTAGTATGACAATAAAATTCCTAACAATAAAAATCACAACCAAACCGAGGGCATTGAAACTTCTCAACACGCTTTCAACATCAAATTCTTGCCCAGTCCAATGGACACATTAGCTCCAATCAATCCCATATGGAGTCAAAGGAAGTTCCCTAGAAAATTCACGCATATTCAAAGTATTAATTAGACGAATTATAATTTGAGAGTTCTTATTAAATAAAATGTGCAATTTAATAAAATAAATAGATAAATAAATAAACGAGACTTTACGACTTCATCTTTTCAACGTCTAAAGTAGCCAGCGGCCCGTTCTATCCTCAAACTTCTTTTCCACGTCTATAGTTATAATTGATGATTAGCGGCGTAATTGTCGATATCATTAGCAATCGTTTTGGTAAAGGTCTCCCCTATCGCCCCCTTTCACGGCAGTTTTAGGTGAATATTGAACACCTGTACGGTGTTTTATGTAAGGCATGTTTTACTTATTTAGTAGTTATTTATTTAATTCAATTATCCATTCTTAAACAATGAATAGGATATGAGAAACTCTTGTTATTAAAATGAATCTTGTTATATACAATTAAGAGGCATGCTTGACAATATAACTGATAATGATGTGGTATGTTTTTAGGAGTGCGAGATGGAAGTCAAAACATTAACCTAAGGAAATCGTATTAGAAATTCCAACTCAAAACTCAAGTTTTTAGATAAAGGGAGACCGTATATATATAAAGGGTATAAAACCCATTGTTAAGCAAAAAAGCATGTTTCAACATATTAAAAAGTTAAACAAAAAAATTGAGCTAGTAGGTGAAGGGAAACCACATATATATAAAAAGTATTTAATCTTATATTTCAACACTCCCTCTCACATGTAAGCTGGATTTAGAATGACACTTGAAATTTGACAAACGAGACGGAAGCACACACAAAGCATATGGTTTTGATACCATGTTAGAAAATCTAAGCCGACGGCTTTAACTAATAAATAGAAGGAGACCATATATATAAAAGCATATAAAAATCCATATTTCAGCAAATACCATTTTAGAAAGTTCAACTTAAAAGCTTAAGTTATGAGAATAATTAATAGTGGTCTCATAAAATTTCACATAATATTATAACCAAGTATTATCGCTTTCACGTGTGTGTCCATCTTGATTAATCAAATCCAATGTCCCACTTCTAATCCTACTTGCTTATGAGAATGGATATTGAAATATTTTACATCGTTTGATAGTGAGACTTATATAATCTTTATATACGTGTTATCTTCTTTTACCTAATTGTTTAAGTTTTTGAATTAATCTTTCTAATATTTCTTTTATCCAATTTATCGTGCATATATTTTTTTTTAGGCCCAACCTATCGATAGGTTTTTTATTTGATGGACCAAATCAAGCATGTCTGCCCATGTCAGGCCAAATCCTACCCATAAGAGAATGGCCTATAAGAGGAAAGGATAGTTATTTTCTAAGTGAAAATAACTGCAAAATATAAGTTAAAGAAAAAGGGGAGAACATTAACTATAGCTTTTCAGAGAGAAAATACGCTTCTCCATTTTCTTCCCCATGAAATAGTTTACTCCCTCTTGAAGAACGAAATTCTAGGGTTTCAAACGATTTCTCTGAGACTATAATGGTACTTAATTTGTCACAAACAAGGTATGTTTGTCTTCGTAATATATCTTTCAATTGATGTTACATATTTCTCGGGCACATTTCTGTGTTCATTTTCAGTATTCGATTGTTCACATATCGGTTCGATTTTTTAGGAATCCGTTTTCGACATTAGTATCAGAGCGATGTTGTTCATGTTTCCCAATCATTGTTGATGTTTATAAATTGTTTTGGTTGAAATTTTGAGAAATGTCACCATTCGACATTCAGGGACAGAAATCCTGACATGCCCATACTGTTTGTCCCTCCTTTTGATTTTCCGTGAATCAAAACTAGTTTATGATAGTCCAAGGTCATAGCTCTCGTCAACACGAGAAAAAACGACGAGTGGCTCGGCACTAGGCGCTGCCAGACGCGCCACCATGCCAACCATAAGCAAAGGCCTCACACACACCGAGGTAGTTTCCCGACGCACACACCTGAGGAAACCATTGGCACTTGCGCACCACGTGATGTCATTCGGCAATGCCCCATGCACGTGCGGGAAACGTGGTGGTGACGTCACCTAGTTGGGTCGATCAATTTGACCCGACCTGACCTCTTTGACCCAACCCAGTCTCCGTTGACTTCCATTGACCATCGTTTGACCATTGACTATTAAAAAAAAGGAGAACGTGTTTCCTTTTCAATTATGTCACTATGGATTATAAGTAATCCTTTTTTATTCTGCATTTATTGTAGGAACAATGCTTCCCCTTCATATGCGTACACCTATTCACGCACAGTTAGATAGACAAAATGCAAGACTTGTAAGGATAATAGCTGAGTTGGCTAATTATCAATGAGAAAGTTGTGACATAATCGAACATGTTCTCGAGTTCAATAAGAAGATATAAGAAGTCATTTGGAAGAGTTATCCTATGCCAGTTTTTTGAGATGGTATGATTTTTCATTAACACTCTTCCATTTGAATGACAAATAGTGTTGAATCGCCTATGG